>CAXAJV010000061.1:448400-2848400 GCA_963969225.1 Xylocopa violacea | reverse complement strand
GTATCACAACCTAACCTAACCCATCTAGCCCCTCGCTGGTAATGTTTTACAGAATCCCGTTCCTGACGTCCCGTACGTCTCTGTTGGGACATTATAAACGTCTACAGCGTTATATATCCTAACCTAAGGCAGGCTAACATCTCGGTTGCAATATTTTACAACATTCCTGGCGTATCGGCCCCTACTTCTCGGTGGGAACATTATATACGTCTACAACGTAACATAACCTAACCTATCCCATCTAGTCCCTCGTTGGCAATGTTTTACAGAATCCCGTTCGTGTCGTCCCGTACATCTCTGTTGGGATATTATATACGTCTATAGCGTTATATATCTTAACCTAAGGCAGGCTAATATCTCGGATGCAGTATTTTACAACATTCCTGGCGTATCGGCTCTACTTCTCGGTGGGAACATTATACACGTCTATAACGTAACATAACCTAACCTGACCCATCTAGCCCCTCGCTGGTAATGTTTTACAGAATCCCGTTCCTGTCGTCCCGTACATCTCGGATGGGATGTTATATACGTCTACAGCGATATATATCCTAACGTAAGGCAGGCTAACATCTCGGTTACAGTATTTTACAACATTCCTGGCGTATCGGCCCCTACTTCTCGGCGGGAACATTATATAGGTCTATAACGTAATATAACCTATCCTAACACATCTAGCCCCTCGCTGGTAATGTTTTACAGAATACCGTTCGTGTCGTCCCGTAGGTCTCGTTTGGGACGTTATATACGTCTACAGCGTTATATATCCTAACCTAGGGCAGTCTTCCATCTCGGTCGCAGTATTTTACGCCATTCCTGGCGTATCGGCCCGTACTTCACCGTGGGAACATTATACACGTCTATAACGTAGCATAACCTAACCTAACCCATCTAGCCCCTCGCTGGTAATATTTTACAGAATCCCGTTCGTGTCGTCCTGTACATCTGGGTTGGGATATTATATACGTCTATAGCTTTATATATCCTAACCTAAGGCAGGCTAACATCTCGGATGCAGTATTTTACAACATTCCTGGCGTATCGGCCCATACTTCACCGTGGGAACATTATACAGGTCTATAACGTAACATAACCTAACCTAACCCATCTAGCCCCTCGCTGGTAATGTTTTACAGAATCCCGTTTCTGTCGTCCCATACATCTCGGTTGTGATGTTATATACGTCTACAGCGATATATATCCTAACGTAAGGCAGGCTAACATCTCGGATGTAGTATTTTACAACATTCTTGGAGTATCGGCCCCTACTTCTCGGTGGGAACATTATATACGTCTGTACCGTAACATAACCTAACCTAACCCATCTAGCCCCTCGCTCGTAATATTTTACAGAATCCCGTTCGTGGCGTCCCGTACATCTCGGTTGGGATATTATATACGTCTATAGCGTTATATATCCTAACCTAAGGCAGGCTAACATCTCGGATGCAGTATTTTACAACATTTCTGGCATATCGGCCCCTACTTCTCGGTGGGAACATTATATACGTTTATAACGTATCACAACCTAACCTAACCCATCTAGCCCCTCGCTGGTAATGTTTTACAGAATCCCGTTCCTGACGTCCCGTACGTCTATGTTGGGACATTATAAACGTCTACAGCGTTATATATCCTAACCTAAGGCAGGCTAACATCTCGGTTGCAGTATTTTACAACATTCCTGGCGTATCGGCCCATACTTCTCGGTGGGAACATTATATAGGTCTATAACGTAACATAACTTAACCTATCACATCTAGCCCCTCGCTGGTAATGTTTTACCGAATCCCGTTCGTGTCGTCCCCTACGTCTCGGTTTGGACATTATATACGTCTACAGCGTTATATATCCTAACCTAAGGCAGGCTAACATCTCGGATGAAGTATTTTACGCCATTCCTGGCGTATCGGCTCTACTTCTCGGTGGGAACATTATACACGTCTATAACGTAACATAACCTAACCTAACCCATCTAGCCCCTCGCTGGTAATGTTTTACAGAATCACGTTCCTGTCGTCCCGTACATCTCGGTTGGGAAGTTATATACGTCTACAGCGATATATATCCTAACGTAAGGCAGGCTAACATCTCGGATGTGGTATTTTACAACATTCTTGGAGTATCGGCCCCTACTTCTCGGTGGGAACATTATATACGTCAATAACGTAACATACCCTAACCTAACCCATCTAGCCCCTCGCTGGTAATGTTTTACAGAATCCCGTTCCTGTCGTCCCGTACATCTCGGTTGGGATGTTATATTCGTCTACAGCGATATATATCCTAACGTAAGGCAGGCTAACATCTCGGATGCAGTATTTTACAACATTCCTGGCGTATCGGCTCTACTTCCCGGTGGGAACATTATACACGTCTATAACGTAACATAACCTAACCTAACCCATCTAGCCCCTCGCTGGTAATGTTTTACAGAATCCCGTTCCTGTCGTCCCGTACATATCGGTTGGGATGTTATATACGTCTACAGCGATATATATCCTAACCTAAGGCAGGCTATCATCTCGGATGTAGTATTTTACAACATTCCTGGCGTATCGGCCCCTACTTCTCGGCGGGAACATTATATAGGTCTATAACGTAATCTAACCTAACCTAACACATCTAGCCCCTCGCTGGTAATGTTTTACAGAATACCGTTCGTGTCGTCCCGTAGGTCTCGTTTGGGACGTTATATACGTCTACAGCGTTATATATCCTAACCTAAGGCAGTCTACCATCTCGGTCGCAGTATTTTACGCCATTCCTGGCGTATCGGCTCTACTTCTCGGTGGGAACATTATACACGTCTATAACGTAACATAACCTAACCTAACCCATCTAGGCCCTCACTGGTAATGTTTTACAGAATCCCGTTCCTGTCGTCCCGTACATCTCGGTTGGAACATTATAAACGTGTAAAGCAATATATATCCTAACCTAAGGCAGGCTAACATCTCGGATGAAGTATTATACGCCATTCCTGGCGTATCGGCCCCTACTTCACCGTGGGAACATTATACAGGTCTATAACGTAACATAACCTAACCTAACCCATCTAGCCCCTCGCTGGTAATGTTTTACAGAATCCCGTTTCTGTCGTCCCATACATCTCGGTTGTGATGTTATATACGTCTACAGCGATATATATCCTAACGTAAGGCAGGCTAACATCTCGGATGTAGTATTTTACAACATTCTTGGAGTATCGGCCCCTACTTCTCGGTGGGAACATTATATACGTCTGTAACGTAACATAACCTAACCTAACCCATCTAGCCCCTCGCTCGTAATATTTTACAGAATCCCGTTCGTGGCGTCCCGTACATCTCGGTTGGGATATTATATACGTCTATAGCGTTATATATCCTAACCTAAGGCAGGCTAACATCTCGGATGCAGTATTTTACAACATTCCTGGCATATCGGCCCCTACTTCTCGGTGGGAACATTATATACGTTTATAACGTATCACAACCTAACCTAACCCATCTAGCCCCTCGCTGGTAATGTTTTACAGAATCCCGTTCCTGACGTCCCGTACGTCTCTGTTGGGACATTATAAACGTCTACAGCGTTATATATCCTAACCTAAGGCAGGCTAACATCTCGGTTGCAGTATTTTACAACATTCCTGGCGTATCGGCCCATACTTCTCGGTGGGAACATTATATAGGTCTATAACGTAACATAACTTAACCTAACACATCTAGCCCCTCGCTGGTAATGTTTTACCGAATCCCGTTCCTGCCGTCCCGTACATCTCGGTTGGGAAGTTATATACGTCTACAGCGATATATATCCTAACGTAAGGCAGGCTAACATCTCGGATGTGGTATTTTACAACATTCTTGGAGTATCGGCCCCTACTTCTCGGTGGGAACATTATATACGTCTACAACGTAACATAACCTAACCTATCCCATCTAGTCCCTCGTTGGCAATGTTTTACAGAATCCCGTTCGTGTCGTCCCGTACATCTCGGTTGGGATATTATATACGTCTATAGCGTTATATATCTTAACCTAAGACAGGCTAATATCTCGGATGCAGTATTTTACAACATTCCTGGCGTATCGGCTCTACTTCTCGGTGGGAACATTATACACGTCTATAACGTAACATAACCTAACCTAACCCATCTAGCCCCTCGCTGGTAATGTTTTACAGAATCCCGTTCCTGTCGTCCCGTACATCTCGGTTGGGATGTTATATTCGTCTACAGCGATATATATCCTAACGTAAGGCAGGCTAACATCTCGGATGCAGTATTTTACAACATTCCTGGCGTATCGGCTCTACTTCTCGGTGGGAACATTATACACGTCTATAACGTAACATAACCTAACCTAACCCATCTAGGCCCTCGCTGGTAATGTTTTACAGAATCCCGTTCCTGTCGTCCCGTACATCTCGGTTGGAACATTATAAACGTCTAAAGCAATATATATCCTAACCTAAGGCAGGCTAACATCTCGGATGAAGTATTATACGCCATTCCTGGCGTATCGGCCCCTACTTCACCGTGGGAACATTATACAGGTCTATAACGTAACATAACCTAACCTAACCCATCTAGCCCCTCGCTGGTAATGTTTTACAGAATCCCGTTTCTGTCGTCCCATACATCTCGGTTGTGATGTTATATACGTCTACAGAGATATATATCCTAACGTAAGGCAGGCTAACATCTCGGATGTAGTATTTTACAACATTCTTGGAGTATCGGCCCCTACTTCTCGGTGGGAACATTATATACGTCTGTAACGTAACATAACCTAACCTAACCCATCTAGCCCCTCGCTCGTAATATTTTACAGAATCCCGTTCGTGGCGTCCCGTACATCTCGGTTGGGATATTATATACGTCTATAGCGTTATATATCCTAACCTAAGGCAATCTAACATCTCGGATGCAGTATTTTACAACATTCCTGGCATATCGGCCCCTACTTCTCGATGGGAACATTATATACGTTTATAACGTATCACAACCTAACCTAACCCATCTAGGCCCTCGCTGGTAATGTTTTACAGAATCCCGTTCCTGACGTCCCGTACGTCTCTGTTGGGACATTATAAACGTCTACAGCGTTATATATCCTAACCTAAGGCAGGCTAACATCTCGGTTGCAGTATTTTACAACATTCCTGGCGTATCGGCCCCTACTTCTCGATGGGAACATTATATACGTTTATAACGTATCACAACCTAACCTATCCCATCTAGTCCCTCGTTGGCAATGTTTTACAGAATCCCGTTCGTGTCGTCCCGTACATCTCGGTTGGGATATTATATACGTCTATAGCGTTATATATCTTAACCCAAGGCAGGCTAATATCTCGGATGCAGTATTTTACAACATTCCTGGCGTATCGGCTCTACTTCTCGGTGGGAACATTATACACGTCTATAACGTAACATAACCTAACCTGACCCATCTAGCCCCTCGCTGGTAATGTTTTACAGAATCCCGTTCCTGTCGTCCCGTACATCTCGGATGGGATGTTATATACGTCTACAGCGATATATATCCTAACGTAAGACAGGCTAACATCTCGGTTACAGTATTTTACAACATTCCTGGCGTATCGGCCCCTACTTCTCGGCGGGAACATTATATAGGTCTATAACGTAATATAACCTATCCTAACACATCTAGCCCCTCGCTGGTAATGTTTTACAGAATACCGTTCGTGTCGTCCCGTAGGTCTCGTTTGGGACGTTATATACGTCTACAGCGTTATATATCCTAACCTAGGGCAGTCTTCCATCTCGGTCGCAGTATTTTACGCCATTCCTGGCGTATCGGCCCGTACTTCACCGTGGGAACATTATACACGTCTATAACGTAGCATAACCTAACCTAACCCATCTAGCCCCTCGCTGGTAATATTTTACAGAATCCCGTTCGTGTCGTCCTGTACATCTGGGTTGGGATATTATATACGTCTATAGCTTTATATATCCTAACCTAAGGCAGGCTAACATCTCGGATGCAGTATTTTACAACATTCCTGGCGTACCGGCCCATACTTCACCGTGGGAACATTATACAGGTCTATAACGTAACATAACCTAACCTAACCCATCTAGCCCCTCGCTGGTAATGTTTTACAGAATCCCGTTTCTGTCGTCCCATACATCTCGGTTGGGAAGTTATATACGTCTACAGCGATATATATCCTAACGTAAGGCAGGCTAACATCTCGGATGTGGTATTTTACAACATTCTTGGAGTATCGGCCCCTACTTCTCGGTGGGAACATTATATACGTCAATAACGTAACATACCCTAATCTAACCCATCTAGCCCCTCGCTGGTAATGTTTTACAGAATCCCGTTCCTGTCGTCCCGTACATCTCGGTTGGGATGTTATATTCGTCTACAGCGATATATATCCTAACGTAAGGCAGGCTAACATCTCGGATGCAGTATTTTACAACATTCCTGGCGTATCGGCTCTACTTCTCGGTGGGAACATTATACACGTCTATAACGTAACATAACCTAACCTAACCCATCTAGCCCCTCGCTGGTAATGTTTTACAGAATCCCGTTCCTGTCGTCCCGTACATCTCGGTTGGGATGTTATATACGTCGACAGCGATATATATCCTAACGTAAGGCAGGCTATCATCTCGGATGTAGTATTTTACAACATTCCTGGCGTATCGGCCCCTACTTCTCGGCGGGAACATTATATAGGTCTATAACGTAATCTAACCTAACCTAACACATCTAGCCCCTCGCTGGTAATGTTTTACAGAATACCGTTCGTGTCGTCCCGTAGGTCTCGTTTGGGACGTTATATACGTCTACAGCGTTATATATCCTAACCTAAGGCAGTCTACCATCTCGGTCGCAGTATTTTACGCCATTCCTGGCGTATCGGCTCTACTTCTCGGTGGGAACATTATACACGTCTATAACGTAACATAACCTAACCTAACCCATCTAGGCCCTCGCTGGTAATGTTTTACAGAATCCCGTTCCTGTCGTCCCGTACATCTCGGTTGGAACATTATAAACGTCTAAAGCAATATATATCCTAACCTAAGGCAGGCTAACATCTCGGATGAAGTATTATACGCCATTCCTGGCGTATCGGCCCCTACTTCACCGTGGGAACATTATACAGGTCTATAACGTAACATAACCTAACCTAACCCATCTAGCCCCTCGCTGGTAATGTTTTACAGAATCCCGTTTCTGTCGTCCCATACATCTCGGTTGTGATGTTATATACGTCTACAGCGATATATATCCTAACGTAAGGCAGGCTAACATTTCGGATGTAGTATTTTACAACATTCTTGGAGTATCGGCCCCTACTTCTCGGTGGGAACATTATATACGTCTGTAACGTAACATAACCTAACCTAACCCATCTAGCCCCTCGCTCGTAATATTTTACAGAATCCCGTTCGTGGCGTCCCGTACATCTCGGTTGGGATATTATATACGTCTATAGCGTTATATATCCTAACCTAAGGCAGGCTAACATCTCGGATGCAGTATTTTACAACATTCCAGGCATATCGGCCCCTACTTCACCGTGGGAACATTATACAGGTCTATAACGTAACATAACCTAACCTAACCCATCTAGCCCCTCGCTGGTAATGTTTTACAGAATCCCGTTTCTGTCGTCCCATACATCTCGGTTGTGATGTTATATACGTCTACAGCGATATATATCCTAACGTAAGGCAGGCTAACATCTCGGATGTAGTATTTTACAACATTCTTGGAGTATCGGCCCCTACTTCTCGGTGGGAACATTATATACGTCTGTAACGTAACATAACCTAACCTAACCCATCTAGCCCCTCGCTCGTAATATTTTACAGAATCCCGTTCGTGGCGTCCCGTACATCTCGGTTGGGATATTATATACGTCTATAGCGTTATATATCCTAACCTAAGGCAGGCTAACATCTCGGATGCAGTATTTTACAACATTCCAGGCATATCGGCCCCTACTTCTCGGTGGGAACAGTATATACGTTTATAACGTATCACAACCTAACCTAACCCATCTAGCCCCTCGCTGGTAATGTTTTACAGAATCCCGTTCCTGACGTCCCGTACGTCTCTGTTGGGACATTATAAACGTCTACAGCGTTATATATCCTAACCTAAGGCAGGCTAACATCTCGGTTGCAGTATTTTACAACATTCCTGGCGTATCGGCCCATACTTCTCGGTGGGAACATTATATAGGTCTATAACGTAACATAACTTAACCTAACACATCTAGCCCCTCGCTGGTAATGTTTTACCGAATCCCGTTCGTGTCGTCCCCTACGTCTCGGTTGGGACATTATATACGTCTACAGCGTTATATATCCTAACCTAAGGCAGGCTAACATCTCGGATGAAGTATTTTACGCCATTCCTGGCGTATCGGCTCTTCTTCTCGGTGGGAACATTATACACGTCTATAACGTAACATAACCTAACCTAACCCATCTAGCCCCTCGCTGGTAATGTTTTACAGAATCCCGTTCCTGTCGTCCCGTACATCTCGGTTGGGAAGTTATATACGTCTACAGCGATATATATCCTAACGTAAGGCAGGCTAACATCTCGGATGTGGTATTTTACAACATTCTTGGAGTATCGGCCCCTACTTCTCGGTGGGAACATTATATACGTCAATAACGTAACATACCCTAACCTAACCCATCTAGCCCCTCGCTGGTAATGTTTTACAGAATCCCGTTCCTGTCGTCCCGTACATCTCGGTTGGGATGTTATATTCGTCTACAGCGATATATATCCTAACGTAAGGCAGGCTAACATCTCGGATGTAGTATTTTACAACATTCTTGGAGTATCGGCCCCTACTTCTCGGTGGGAACATTATATACGTCTGTAACGTAACATAACCTAACCTAACCCATCTAGCCCCTCGCTCGTAATATTTTACAGAATCCCGTTCGTGGCGTCCCGTACATCTCGGTTGGGATATTATATACGTCTATAGCGTTATATATCCTAACCTAAGGCAGGCTAACATCTCGGATGCAGTATTTTACAACATTCCTGGCATATCGGCCCCTACTTCTCGGTGGGAACATTATACACGTCTATAACGTAACATGACCTAACCTAACCCATCTAGACCATCGCTGGTAATGTTTTACAGAATCCCGTTCCTGTCGTCCCGTACATCTCGGTTGGGATGTTATATACGTCTACAGCGATATATATCCTAACCTAAGGCAGGCTATCATCTCGGATGTAGTATTTTACAACATTCCTGGCGTATCGGCCCCTACTTCTCGGCGGGAACATTATATAGGTCTATAACGTAATCTAACCTAACCTAACACATCTAGCCCCTGGCTGGTAATGTTTTACAGAATACCGTTCGTGTCGTCCCGTAGGTCTCGTTTGGGACGTTATATACGTCTACAGCGTTATATCCATATATCCTAACCTAAGGCAGTCTACCATCTCGGTCGCAGTATTTTACAACATTCCTGGCGTATCGGCTCTACTTCTCGGTGGGAACATTATACACGTCTATAACGTAACATAACCTAACCTAACCCATCTAGCCCCTCGCTGGTAATGTTTTACAGAATCCCGTTCCTGACGTCCCGTACGTCTCTGTTGGGACATTATAAACGTCTACAGCGTTATATATCCTAACCTAAGGCAGGCTAACATCTCGGTTGCAGTATTTTACAACATTCCTGGCGTATCGGCCCATACTTCTCGGTGGGAACATTATATAGGTCTATAACGTAACATAACTTAACCTAACACATCTAGCCCCTCGCTGGTAATGTTTTACCGAATCCCGTTCGTGTCGTCCCCTACGTCTCGGTTGGGACATTATATACGTCTACAGCGTTATATATCCTAACCTAAGGCAGGCTAACATCTCGGATGAAGTATTTTACGCCATTCCTGGCGTATCGGCTCTACTTCTCGGTGGGAACATTATACACGTCTATAACGTAACATAACCTAACCAAACCCATCTAGCCCCTCGCTGGTAATGTTTTACAGAATCCCGTTCCTGTCGTCCCGTACATCTCGGTTGGGAAGTTATATACGTCTACAGCGATATATATCCTAACGTAAGGCAGGCTAACATCTCGGATGTGGTATTTTACAACATTCTTGGAGTATCGGCCCCTACTTCTCGGTGGGAACATTATATACGTCTGTAACGTAACATAACCTAACCTATCCCACCTAGCCCCTCGTTGGCAATGTTTTACAGAATCCCGTTCGTGTCGTCCCGTACATCTCGGTTGGGATATTATATACGTCTACAGCGATATATATCCTAACCTAAGGCAGGCTAACTTCTCGGATATATTATTTTACAACATTCCTGGCATATCGGCCCCTACTTCTCGGTGGGAACATTATATACGTTTATAACGTATCACAACCTAATCTAACCCATCTAGCCCCTCGCTGGTAATGATTTACAGAATCCCGTTCCTGTCGTCCCGTACGTCTCGGATGGGACATTATAAACTTCTACAGCGATATATATGCTAACGTAAGGCAGGCTAACATGTCGGATGTAGTATTTTACAACATTCTTGGAGTATCGGCCCCTACTTCTCGGTGGGAACATTATATACGTCAATAACGTAACATACCCTAACCTAACCCATCTAGCCCCTCGATGGCAATGTTTTACAGAATCCCGTTCCTGTCGTCCCGTACGTCTCTGTTGGGACATTATATACGTCTCTAGCGTTATATATCCTAACCTAAGGCAGGCTAACATCTCGGATGCAGTATTTTACAACATTCCTGGCATATCGGCCCCTACTTCTCGGTGGGAACATTATATACGTTTATAACGTATCACAACCTAATCTAACCCATCTAGCCCCTCGCTGGTAATGATTTACAGAATCCCGTTCCTGTCGTCCCGTACGTCTCGGATGGGACATTATAAACTTCTACAGCGTTATATATCCTAACCTAAGGCAGGCTAACATCTCGGATGAAGTATTTTACGCCATTCCTGGCGTATCGGCTCTACTTCTCGGTGGGAACATTATACACGTCTATAACGTAACATAACCTAACCTAACCCATCTAGCCCCTCGCTGGTAATGTTTTACAGAATCCCGTTCCTGTCGTCCCGTACATCTCGGTTGGGAAGTTATATACGTCTACAGCGATATATATCCTAACGTAAGGCAGGCTAACATCTCGGATGTGGTATTTTACAACATTCTTGGAGTATCGGCCCCTACTTCTCGGTGGGAACATTATATACGTCTACAACGTAACATAACCTAACCTATCCCATCTAGTCCCTCGTTGGCAATGTTTTACAGAATCCCGTTCGTGTCGTCCCGTACATCTCGGTTGGGATATTATATACGTCTATAGCGTTATATATCTTAACCTAAGGCAGGCTAATATCTCGGATGCAGTATTTTACAACATTCCTGGCGTATCGGCTCTACTTCTCGGTGGGAACATTATACACGTCTATAACGTAATAGAATCTAACCTAACACATCTAGCCCCTAGTTGGTAATGTTTTACAGAATCCAGTTCGTGTCGTCCCGTACGTCCCGGTTGGGATATTATATACGTCTATAGCGTTATATATCCTAACCTAAGGCAGGCTATCATCTCGGATGTAGTATTTTACAACATTCCTGGCGTATCGGCCCCTACTTCTCGGCGGGAGCGTTATATAGATCTATAACGTAATATAACCTAACCTAACACATCTAGCCCCTCGCTGGTAATGTTTTACAGAATACCGTTCGTGTCGTCCCGTAGGTCTCGTTTGGGAAGTTATATACGTCTACAGCGTTATATATCCTAACCTAAGGCAGTCTACCATCTCGGTCGCAGTATTTTACGCCATTCCTGGCGTATCGGCCCGTACTTCACCGTGGGAACATTATACACGTCTATAACGTAGCATAACCTAACCTAACCCATCTAGCCCCTCGCTGGTAATATTTTACAGAATCCCGTTCGTGTCGTCCTGTACATCTGGGTTGGGATATTATATACGTCTATAGCGTTATATTTCCTAACCTAAGGCAGGCTAACATCTCGGATGCAGTATTTTACAACATTCCTGGCGTATCGGCCCATACTTCTCGGTGGGAACATTATACACGTCTATAACGTAACATAACCTAACCTAACCCATCTAGCCCCTCGCTGGTAATGTTTTACAGAATCCCATTCGTGTCGTCCCGTACGTCTCGGATGGGACATTATATACGTCTACAGCGTTATGTTTCCTAACGTAATGCAGGCTAACATCTCGGATGTAGTATTTTACAACATTCTTGGAGTATCGGCCCGTACTTCACCGTGCTAACATTATACACGTCTATAACGTAGCATAACCTAACCTAGCCCATCTAGCCCCTCGCTGGTAATATTTTACAGAATCCCGTTCGTGTCGTCCTGTACATCTGGGTTGGGATATTATATACGTCTATAGCTTTATATATCCTAACCTAAGGCAGGCTAACATCTCGGATGCAGTATTTTACAACATTCCTGGCGTATCGGCCCATACTTCTCGGTGGGAACATTATACACGTCTATAACGTAACATAACCTAACCTAACCCATCTAGCCCCTCGCTGGTAATGTTTTACAGAATCCCGTTCCTGTCGTCCCGTACGTCTCGGATGGGACATTATATACGTCTACAGCGTTATGTTTCCTAACGTAAGGCAGGCTAACATCTCGGATATAGTATTTTACAACATTCCTGGCGTATCGGCTCTACTTCTCGGTGGGAACATTATGCACGTCTATAACGTAACATAACCTAACCTAACCCATCTAGCCCCTCGCTGGTAATGTTTTACAGAATCCCGTTCCTGTCGTCCCGTACATCTCGGTTGGGATGTTATATTCGTCCACAGCGATATATATCCTAACGTAAGGCAGGCTAACATCTCGGATGCAGTATTTTACAACATTCCTGGCGTATCGGCTCTACTTCTCGGTGGGAACATTATACACGTCTATAACGTAACATGACCTAACCTAACCCATCTAGACCCTCGCTGGTAATGTTTTACAGAATCCCGTTCCTGTCGTCCCGTACATCTCGGTTGGGATGTTATATACGTCTACAGCGATATATATCCTAACCTAAGGCAGGCTATCATCTCGGATGTAGTATTTTACAACATTCCTGGCGTATCGGCCCCTACTTCTCGGCGGGAACATTATATAGGTCTATAACGTAATCTAACCTAACCTAACACATCTAGCCCCTGGCTGGTAATGTTTTACAGAATACCGTTCGTGTCGTCCCGTAGGTCTCGTTTGGGACGTTATATACGTCTACAGCGTTATATCCATATATCCTAACCTAAGGCAGTCTACCATCTCGGTCGCAGTATTTTACAACATTCCTGGCGTATCGGCTCTACTTCTCGGTGGGAACATTATACACGTCTATAACGTAACATAACCTAACCTAACCCATCTAGCCCCTCGCTGGTAATGTTTTACAGAATCCCGTTCCTGACGTCCCGTACGTCTCTGTTGGGACATTATAAACGTCTACAGCGTTATATATCCTAACCTAAGGCAGGCTAACATCTCGGATGTGGTATTTTACAACATTCTTGGAGTATCGGCCCCTACTTCTCGGTGGGAACATTATATACGTCTGTAACGTAACATAACCTAACCTATCCCACCTAGCCCCTCGTTGGCAATGTTTTACAGAATCCCGTTCGTGTCGTCCCGTACATCTCGGTTGGGATATTATATACGTCTACAGCGATATATATCCTAACCTAAGGCAGGCTAACTTCTCGGATATATTATTTTACAACATTCCTGGCATATCGGCCCCTACTTCTCGGTGGGAACATTATATACGTTTATAACGTATCACAACCTAATCTAACCCATCTAGCCCCTCGCTGGTAATGATTTACAGAATCCCGTTCCTGTCGTCCCGTACGTCTCGGATGGGACATTATAAACTTCTACAGCGATATATATGCTAACGTAAGGCAGGCTAACATGTCGGATGTAGTATTTTACAACATTCTTGGAGTATCGGCCCCTACTTCTCGGTGGGAACATTATATACGTCAATAACGTAACATACCCTAACCTAACCCATCTAGCCCCTCGATGGCAATGTTTTACAGAATCCCGTTCCTGTCGTCCCGTACGTCTCTGTTGGGACATTATATACGTCTCTAGCGTTATTCATCCTAACCTAAGGCAGGCTAACATCTCGGATGCAGTATTTTACAACATTCCTGGCATATCGGCCCCTACTTCTCGGTGGGAACATTATATACGTTTATAACGTATCACAACCTAATCTAACCCATCTAGCCCCTCGCTGGTAATGATTTACAGAATCCCGTTCCTGTCGTCCCGTACGTCTCGGATGGGACATTATAAACTTCTACAGCGTTATATATCCTAACCTAAGGCAGGCTAACATCTCGGATGAAGTATTTTACGCCATTCCTGGCGTATCGGCTCTACTTCTCGGTGGGAACATTATACACGTCTATAACGTAACATAACCTAACCTAACCCATCTAGCCCCTCGCTGGTAATGTTTTACAGAATCCCGTTCCTGTCGTCCCGTACATCTCGGTTGGGAAGTTATATACGTCTACAGCGATATATATCCTAACGTAAGGCAGGCTAACATCTCGGATGTGGTATTTTACAACATTCTTGGAGTATCGGCCCCTACTTCTCGGTGGGAACATTATATACGTCTACAACGTAACATAACCTAACCTATCCCATCTAGTCCCTCGTTGGCAATGTTTTACAGAATCCCGTTCGTGTCGTCCCGTACATCTCGGTTGGGATATTATATACGTCTATAGCGTTATATATCTTAACCTAAGGCAGGCTAATATCTCGGATGCAGTATTTTACAACATTCCTGGCGTATCGGCTCTACTTCTCGGTGGGAACATTATACACGTCTATAACGTAATAGAATCTAACCTAACACATCTAGCCCCTAGTTGGTAATGTTTTACAGAATCCAGTTCGTGTCGTCCCGTACGTCTCGGTTGGGATATTATATACGTCTATAGCGTTATATATCCTAACCTAAGGCAGGCTATCATCTCGGATGTAGTATTTTACAACATTCCTGGCGTATCGGCCCCTACTTCTCGGCGGGAGCGTTATATAGATCTATAACGTAATATAACCTAACCTAACACATCTAGCCCCTCGCTGGTAATGTTTTACAGAATACCGTTCGTGTCGTCCCGTAGGTCTCGTTTGGGAAGTTATATACGTCTACAGCGTTATATATCCTAACCTAAGGCAGTCTACCATCTCGGTCGCAGTATTTTACGCCATTCCTGGCGTATCGGCCCGTACTTCACCGTGGGAACATTATACACGTCTATAACGTAGCATAACCTAACCTAACCCATCTAGCCCCTCGCTGGTAATATTTTACAGAATCCCGTTCGTGTCGTCCTGTACATCTGGGTTGGGATATTATATACGTCTATAGCGTTATATATCCTAACCTAAGGCAGGCTAACATCTCGGATGCAGTATTTTACAACATTCCTGGCGTATCGGCCCATACTTCTCGGTGGGAACATTATACACGTCTATAACGTAACATAACCTAACCTAACCCATCTAGCCCCTCGCTGGTAATGTTTTACAGAATCCCGTTCCTGTCGTCCCGTACATCTCGGTTGGGAAGTTATATACGTCTACAGCGATATATATCCTAACGTAAGGCAGGCTAACATCTCGGATGTAGTATTTTACAACAATCTTGGAGTATCGGGCCCTACTTCACCGTGGGAACATTATACACGTCTATAACGTAACATAACCTAACCTAACCCATCTAGCCCCTCGCTGGTAATGTTTTACAGAATCCCGTTCCTGTCGTCCCGTACATCTCGGTTGGGAAGTTATATACGTCTACAGCGATATATATCCTAACGTAAGGCAGGCTAACATCTCGGATGTGGTATTTTACAACATTCTTGGAGTATCGGCCCCTACTTCTCGGTGGGAACATTATATACGTCAATAACGTAACATACCCTAACCTAACCCATCTAGCCCCTCGCTGGTAATGTTTTACAGAATCCCGTTCCTGTCGTCCCGTACGTCTCGGATGGGACATTATATACGTCTACAGCGTTATGTTTCCTAACGTAAGGCAGGCTAACATCTCGGATATAGTATTTTACAACATTCCTGGCGTATCGGCTCTACTTCTCGGTGGGAACATTATGCACGTCTATAACGTAACATAACCTAACCTAACCCATCTAGCCCCTCGCTGGTAATGTTTTACAGAATCCCGTTCCTGTCGTCCCGTACATCTCGGTTGGGATGTTATATTCGTCCACAGCGATATATATCCTAACGTAAGGCAGGCTAACATCTCGGATGCAGTATTTTACAACATTCCTGGCGTATCGGCTCTACTTCTCGGTGGGAACATTATACACGTCTATAACGTAACATGACCTAACCTAACCCATCTAGACCCTCGCTGGTAATGTTTTACAGAATCCCGTTCCTGTCGTCCCGTACATCTCGGTTGGGATGTTATATACGTCTACAGCGATATATATCCTAACCTAAGGCAGGCTATCATCTCGGATGTAGTATTTTACAACATTCCTGGCGTATCGGCCCCTACTTCTCGGCGGGAACATTATATAGGTCTATAACGTAATCTAACCTAACCTAACACATCTAGCCCCTGGCTGGTAATGTTTTACAGAATACCGTTCGTGTCGTCCCGTAGGTCTCGTTTGGGACGTTATATACGTCTACAGCGTTATATCCATATATCCTAACCTAAGGCAGTCTACCATCTCGGTCGCAGTATTTTACAACATTCCTGGCGTATCGGCTCTACTTCTCGGTGGGAACATTATACACGTCTATAACGTAACATAACCTAACCTAACCCATCTAGCCCCTCGCTGGTAATGTTTTACAGAATCCCGTTCCTGACGTCCCGTACGTCTCTGTTGGGACATTATAAACGTCTACAGCGTTATATATCCTAACCTAAGGCAGGCTAACATCTCGGTTGCAGTATTTTACAACATTCCTGGCGTATCGGCCCATACTTCTCGGTGGGAACATTATATAGGTCTATAACGTAACATAACTTAACCTAACACATCTAGCCCCTCGCTGGTAATGTTTTACCGAATCCCGTTCGTGTCGTCCCCTACGTCTCGGTTGGGACATTATATACGTCTACAGCGTTATATATCCTAACCTAAGGCAGGCTAACATCTCGGATGAAGTATTTTACGCCATTCCTGGCGTATCGGCTCTACTTCTCGGTGGGAACATTATACACGTCTATAACGTAACATAACCTAACCTAACCCATCTAGCCCCTCGCTGGTAATGTTTTACAGAATCCCGTTCCTGTCGTCCCGTACATCTCGGTTGGGAGGTTATATACGTCTACAGCGATATATATCCTAACGTAAGGCAGGCTAACATCTCGGATGTGGTATTTTACAACATTCTTGGAGTATCGGCCCCTACTTCTCGGTGGGAACATTATATACGTCTACAACGATATATATCCTAACGTAAGGCAGGCTAACATCTCGGTTGCAGTATTTTACAACATTCCTGGCGTATCGGCCCCTACTTCTCGGCGGGAACATTATATAGGTCTATAACGTAATATAACCTATCCTAACACATCTAGCCCCTCGCTGGTAATGTTTTACAGAATACCGTTCGTGTCGTCCCGTAGGTCTCGTTTGGGACGTTATATACGTCTACAGCGTTATATATCCTAACCTAGGGCAGTCTACCACCTCGGTCGCAGTATTTTACGCCATTCCTGGCGTATCGGCCCGTATTTCACCGTGGGAACATTATACACGTCTATAACGTAGCATAACCTAACCTAACCCATCTAGCCCCTCGCTGGTAATATTTTACAGAATCCCGTTCGTGTCGTCCTGTACATCTGGGTTGGGATATTATATACGTCTATAGCTTTATATATCCTAACCTAAGGCAGGCTAACATCTCGGATGCAGTATTTTACAACATTCCTGGCGTATCGGCCCATACTTCTCGGTGGGAACATTATACACGTCTATAACGTAACATAACCTAACCTAACCCATCTAGCCCCTCGCTGGTAATGTTTTACAGAATCCCGTTCCTGTCGTCCCGTACATCTCGGTTGGGAAGTTATATACGTCTACAGCGATATATATCCTAACGTAAGGCAGGCTAACATCTCGGATGTAGTATTTTACAACAATCTTGGAGTATCGGGCCCTACTTCACCGTGGGAACATTATATAGGTCTATAACGTAACATAACCTAACCTAACACATCTAGCCCCTCGCTGGTAATGTTTTACAGAATCCCGTTCGTGTCGTCCCGTACGTCTCGGATGGGACATTATATACGTCTACAGCGTTATATTTCCTAACGTAAGGCAGGCTAACATCTCGGATGTAGTATTTTACAACATTCTTGGAGTATCGGCCCATACTTCTCGGTGGGAACATTATATTCGTCTATAACGTAACATAACCTAACCTATCCCATCTAGCCCCTCGTTGGCAATGTTTTACAGAATCCCGTTCGTGTCGTCCCATACATCTCGGTTGGGATATTATATACGTCTATAGCGTTATATATCTTAACCTATGGCAGGCTAACATCTCGGATGCAGTATTTTACAACATTCCTGGCGTATCGGCCCATACTTCTCGGTGGGAACATTATACACGTCTATAACGTAACATAACCTAACCTAACCCATCTAGCCCCTCGCTGGTAATGTTTTACAGAATCCCGTTCCTGTCGTCCCGTACATCTCGGTTGGGAAGTTATATACGTCTACAGCGATATATATCCTAACGTAAGGCAGGCTAACATCTCGGATGTAGTATTTTACAACATTCTTGGAGTATCGGCCCCTACTTCTCGGTGGGAACATTATATACGTCTGTAACGTAACATAACCTAACCTAACCCATCTAGCCCCTCGCTCGTAATATTTTACAGAATCCCGTTCGTGGCGTCCCGTACATCTCGGTTGGGATATTATATACGTCTATAGCGTTATATATCCTAACCTAAGGAAGGCTAACATCTCGGATGCAGTATTTTACAACATTCCTGGCATATCGGCCCCTACTTCTCGGTGGGAACATTATATACGTTTATAACGTATCACAACCTAACCTAACCCATCTAGCCCCTCGCTGGTAATGTTTTACAGAATCCCGTTCCTGACGTCCCGTACGTCTCTGTTGGGACATTATAAACGTCTACAGCGTTATATATCCTAACCTAAGGCAGGCTAACTTCTCGGATATATTATTTTACAACATTCCTGGCATATCGGCCCCTACTTCTCGGTGGGAACATTATATACGTTTATAACGTATCACAACCTAATCTAACCCATCTAGCCCCTCGCTGGTAATGATTTACAGAATCCCGTTCCTGTCGTCCCGTACGTCTCGGATGGGACATTATAAACTTCTACAGCGATATATATGCTAACGTAAGGCAGGCTAACATGTCGGATGTAGTATTTTACAACATTCTTGGAGTATCGGCCCCTACTTCTCGGTGGGAACATTATATACGTCAATAACGTAACATACCCTAACCTAACCCATCTAGCCCCTCGATGGCAATGTTTTACAGAATCCCGTTCCTGTCGTCCCGTACGTCTCTGTTGGGACATTATATACGTCTCTAGCGTTATATATCCTAACCTAAGGCAGGCTAACATCTCGGATGCAGTATTTTACAACATTCCTGGCATATCGGCCCCTACTTCTCGGTGGGAACATTATATACGTTTATAACGTATCACAACCTAATCTAACCCATCTAGCCCCTCGCTGGTAATGATTTACAGAATCCCGTTCCTGTCGTCCCGTACGTCTCGGATGGGACATTATAAACTTCTACAGCGTTATATATCCTAACCTAAGGCAGGCTAACATCTCGGATGAAGTATTTTACGCCATTCCTGGCGTATCGGCTCTACTTCTCGGTGGGAACATTATACACGTCTATAACGTAACATAACCTAACCTAACCCATCTAGCCCCTCGCTGGTAATGTTTTACAGAATCCCGTTCCTGTCGTCCCGTACATCTCGGTTGGGAAGTTATATACGTCTACAGCGATATATATCCTAACGTAAGGCAGGCTAACATCTCGGATGTGGTATTTTACAACATTCTTGGAGTATCGGCCCCTACTTCTCGGTGGGAACATTATATACGTCTACAACGTAACATAACCTAACCTATCCCATCTAGTCCCTCGTTGGCAATGTTTTACAGAATCCCGTTCGTGTCGTCCCGTACATCTCGGTTGGGATATTATATACGTCTATAGCGTTATATATCTTAACCTAAGGCAGGCTAATATCTCGGATGCAGTATTTTACAACATTCCTGGCGTATCGGCTCTACTTCTCGGTGGGAACATTATACACGTCTATAACGTAATAGAATCTAACCTAACACATCTAGCCCCTAGTTGGTAATGTTTTACAGAATCCAGTTCGTGTCGTCCCGTACGTCCCGGTTGGGATATTATATACGTCTATAGCGTTATATATCCTAACCTAAGGCAGGCTATCATCTCGGATGTAGTATTTTACAACATTCCTGGCGTATCGGCCCCTACTTCTCGGCGGGAGCGTTATATAGATCTATAACGTAATATAACCTAACCTAACACATCTAGCCCCTCGCTGGTAATGTTTTACAGAATACCGTTCGTGTCGTCCCGTAGGTCTCGTTTGGGAAGTTATATACGTCTACAGCGTTATATATCCTAACCTAAGGCAGTCTACCATCTCGGTCGCAGTATTTTACGCCATTCCTGGCGTATCGGCCCGTACTTCACCGTGGGAACATTATACACGTCTATAACGTAGCATAACCTAACCTAACCCATCTAGCCCCTCGCTGGTAATATTTTACAGAATCCCGTTCGTGTCGTCCTGTACATCTGGGTTGGGATATTATATACGTCTATAGCGTTATATATCCTAACCTAAGGCAGGCTAACATCTCGGATGCAGTATTTTACAACATTCCTGGCGTATCGGCCCATACTTCTCGGTGGGAACATTATACACGTCTATAACGTAACATAACCTAACCTAACCCATCTAGCCCCTCGCTGGTAATGTTTTACAGAATCCCATTCGTGTCGTCCCGTACGTCTCGGATGGGACATTATATACGTCTACAGCGTTATGTTTCCTAACGTAATGCAGGCTAACATCTCGGATGTAGTATTTTACAACATTCTTGGAGTATCGGCCCGTACTTCACCGTGCTAACATTATACACGTCTATAACGTAGCATAACCTAACCTAGCCCATCTAGCCCCTCGCTGGTAATATTTTACAGAATCCCGTTCGTGTCGTCCTGTACATCTGGGTTGGGATATTATATACGTCTATAGCTTTATATATCCTAACCTAAGGCAGGCTAACATCTCGGATGCAGTATTTTACAACATTCCTGGCGTATCGGCCCATACTTCTCGGTGGGAACATTATACACGTCTATAACGTAACATAACCTAACCTAACCCATCTAGCCCCTCGCTGGTAATGTTTTACAGAATCCCGTTCCTGTCGTCCCGTACGTCTCGGATGGGACATTATATACGTCTACAGCGTTATGTTTCCTAACGTAAGGCAGGCTAACATCTCGGATATAGTATTTTACAACATTCCTGGCGTATCGGCTCTACTTCTCGGTGGGAACATTATGCACGTCTATAACGTAACATAACCTAACCTAACCCATCTAGCCCCTCGCTGGTAATGTTTTACAGAATCCCGTTCCTGTCGTCCCGTACATCTCGGTTGGGATGTTATATTCGTCCACAGCGATATATATCCTAACGTAAGGCAGGCTAACATCTCGGATGCAGTATTTTACAACATTCCTGGCGTATCGGCTCTACTTCTCGGTGGGAACATTATACACGTCTATAACGTAACATGACCTAACCTAACCCATCTAGACCCTCGCTGGTAATGTTTTACAGAATCCCGTTCCTGTCGTCCCGTACATCTCGGTTGGGATGTTATATACGTCTACAGCGATATATATCCTAACCTAAGGCAGGCTATCATCTCGGATGTAGTATTTTACAACATTCCTGGCGTATCGGCCCCTACTTCTCGGCGGGAACATTATATAGGTCTATAACGTAATCTAACCTAACCTAACACATCTAGCCCCTGGCTGGTAATGTTTTACAGAATACCGTTCGTGTCGTCCCGTAGGTCTCGTTTGGGACGTTATATACGTCTACAGCGTTATATCCATATATCCTAACCTAAGGCAGTCTACCATCTCGGTCGCAGTATTTTACAACATTCCTGGCGTATCGGCTCTACTTCTCGGTGGGAACATTATACACGTCTATAACGTAACATAACCTAACCTAACCCATCTAGCCCCTCGCTGGTAATGTTTTACAGAATCCCGTTCCTGACGTCCCGTACGTCTCTGTTGGGACATTATAAACGTCTACAGCGTTATATATCCTAACCTAAGGCAGGCTAACATCTCGGTTGCAGTATTTTACAACATTCCTGGCGTATCGGCCCATACTTCTCGGTGGGAACATTATATAGGTCTATAACGTAACATAACTTAACCTAACACATCTAGCCCCTCGCTGGTAATGTTTTACCGAATCCCGTTCGTGTCGTCCCCTACGTCTCGGTTGGGACATTATATACGTCTACAGCGTTATATATCCTAACCTAAGGCAGGCTAACATCTCGGATGAAGTATTTTACGCCATTCCTGGCGTATCGGCTCTACTTCTCGGTGGGAACATTATACACGTCTATAACGTAACATAACCTAACCAAACCCATCTAGCCCCTCGCTGGTAATGTTTTACAGAATCCCGTTCCTGTCGTCCCGTACATCTCGGTTGGGAAGTTATATACGTCTACAGCGATATATATCCTAACGTAAGGCAGGCTAACATCTCGGATGTGGTATTTTACAACATTCTTGGAGTATCGGCCCCTACTTCTCGGTGGGAACATTATATACGTCTGTAACGTAACATAACCTAACCTATCCCACCTAGCCCCTCGTTGGCAATGTTTTACAGAATCCCGTTCGTGTCGTCCCGTACATCTCGGTTGGGATATTATATACGTCTACAGCGATATATATCCTAACCTAAGGCAGGCTAACTTCTCGGATATATTATTTTACAACATTCCTGGCATATCGGCCCCTACTTCTCGGTGGGAACATTATATACGTTTATAACGTATCACAACCTAATCTAACCCATCTAGCCCCTCGCTGGTAATGATTTACAGAATCCCGTTCCTGTCGTCCCGTACGTCTCGGATGGGACATTATAAACTTCTACAGCGATATATATGCTAACGTAAGGCAGGCTAACATGTCGGATGTAGTATTTTACAACATTCTTGGAGTATCGGCCCCTACTTCTCGGTGGGAACATTATATACGTCAATAACGTAACATACCCTAACCTAACCTATCTAGCCCCTCGATGGCAATGTTTTACAGAATCCCGTTCCTGTCGTCCCGTACGTCTCTGTTGGGACATTATATACGTCTCTAGCGTTATTCATCCTAACCTAAGGCAGGCTAACATCTCGGATGCAGTATTTTACAACATTCCTGGCATATCGGCCCCTACTTCTCGGTGGGAACATTATATACGTTTATAACGTATCACAACCTAATCTAACCCATCTAGCCCCTCGCTGGTAATGATTTACAGAATCCCGTTCCTGTCGTCCCGTACGTCTCGGATGGGACATTATAAACTTCTACAGCGTTATATATCCTAACCTAAGGCAGGCTAACATCTCGGATGAAGTATTTTACGCCATTCCTGGCGTATCGGCTCTACTTCTCGGTGGGAACATTATACACGTCTATAACGTAACATAACCTAACCTAACCCATCTAGCCCCTCGCTGGTAATGTTTTACAGAATCCCGTTCCTGTCGTCCCGTACATCTCGGTTGGGAAGTTATATACGTCTACAGCGATATATATCCTAACGTAAGGCAGGCTAACATCTCGGATGTGGTATTTTACAACATTCTTGGAGTATCGGCCCCTACTTCTCGGTGGGAACATTATATACGTCTACAACGTAACATAACCTAACCTATCCCATCTAGTCCCTCGTTGGCAATGTTTTACAGAATCCCGTTCGTGTCGTCCCGTACATCTCGGTTGGGATATTATATACGTCTATAGCGTTATATATCTTAACCTAAGGCAGGCTAATATCTCGGATGCAGTATTTTACAACATTCCTGGCGTATCGGCTCTACTTCTCGGTGGGAACATTATACACGTCTATAACGTAATAGAATCTAACCTAACACATCTAGCCCCTAGTTGGTAATGTTTTACAGAATCCAGTTCGTGTCGTCCCGTACGTCTCGGTTGGGATATTATATACGTCTATAGCGTTATATATCCTAACCTAAGGCAGGCTATCATCTCGGATGTAGTATTTTACAACATTCCTGGCGTATCGGCCCCTACTTCTCGGCGGGAGCGTTATATAGATCTATAACGTAATATAACCTAACCTAACACATCTAGCCCCTCGCTGGTAATGTTTTACAGAATACCGTTCGTGTCGTCCCGTAGGTCTCGTTTGGGAAGTTATATACGTCTACAGCGTTATATATCCTAACCTAAGGCAGTCTACCATCTCGGTCGCAGTATTTTACGCCATTCCTGGCGTATCGGCCCGTACTTCACCGTGGGAACATTATACACGTCTATAACGTAGCATAACCTAACCTAACCCATCTAGCCCCTCGCTGGTAATATTTTACAGAATCCCGTTCGTGTCGTCCTGTACATCTGGGTTGGGATATTATATACGTCTATAGCGTTATATATCCTAACCTAAGGCAGGCTAACATCTCGGATGCAGTATTTTACAACATTCCTGGCGTATCGGCCCATACTTCTCGGTGGGAACATTATACACGTCTATAACGTAACATAACCTAACCTAACCCATCTAGCCCCTCGCTGGTAATGTTTTACAGAATCCCGTTCCTGTCGTCCCGTACATCTCGGTTGGGAAGTTATATACGTCTACAGCGATATATATCCTAACGTAAGGCAGGCTAACATCTCGGATGTAGTATTTTACAACAATCTTGGAGTATCGGGCCCTACTTCACCGTGGGAACATTATACACGTCTATAACGTAACATAACCTAACCTAACCCATCTAGCCCCTCGCTGGTAATGTTTTACAGAATCCCGTTCCTGTCGTCCCGTACATCTCGGTTGGGAAGTTATATACGTCTACAGCGATATATATCCTAACGTAAGGCAGGCTAACATCTCGGATGTGGTATTTTACAACATTCTTGGAGTATCGGCCCCTACTTCTCGGTGGGAACATTATATACGTCAATAACGTAACATACCCTAACCTAACCCATCTAGCCCCTCGCTGGTAATGTTTTACAGAATCCCGTTCCTGTCGTCCCGTACGTCTCGGATGGGACATTATATACGTCTACAGCGTTATGTTTCCTAACGTAAGGCAGGCTAACATCTCGGATATAGTATTTTACAACATTCCTGGCGTATCGGCTCTACTTCTCGGTGGGAACATTATGCACGTCTATAACGTAACATAACCTAACCTAACCCATCTAGCCCCTCGCTGGTAATGTTTTACAGAATCCCGTTCCTGTCGTCCCGTACATCTCGGTTGGGATGTTATATTCGTCCACAGCGATATATATCCTAACGTAAGGCAGGCTAACATCTCGGATGCAGTATTTTACAACATTCCTGGCGTATCGGCTCTACTTCTCGGTGGGAACATTATACACGTCTATAACGTAACATGACCTAACCTAACCCATCTAGACCCTCGCTGGTAATGTTTTACAGAATCCCGTTCCTGTCGTCCCGTACATCTCGGTTGGGATGTTATATACGTCTACAGCGATATATATCCTAACCTAAGGCAGGCTATCATCTCGGATGTAGTATTTTACAACATTCCTGGCGTATCGGCCCCTACTTCTCGGCGGGAACATTATATAGGTCTATAACGTAATCTAACCTAACCTAACACATCTAGCCCCTGGCTGGTAATGTTTTACAGAATACCGTTCGTGTCGTCCCGTAGGTCTCGTTTGGGACGTTATATACGTCTACAGCGTTATATCCATATATCCTAACCTAAGGCAGTCTACCATCTCGGTCGCAGTATTTTACAACATTCCTGGCGTATCGGCTCTACTTCTCGGTGGGAACATTATACACGTCTATAACGTAACATAACCTAACCTAACCCATCTAGCCCCTCGCTGGTAATGTTTTACAGAATCCCGTTCCTGACGTCCCGTACGTCTCTGTTGGGACATTATAAACGTCTACAGCGTTATATATCCTAACCTAAGGCAGGCTAACATCTCGGTTGCAGTATTTTACAACATTCCTGGCGTATCGGCCCATACTTCTCGGTGGGAACATTATATAGGTCTATAACGTAACATAACTTAACCTAACACATCTAGCCCCTCGCTGGTAATGTTTTACCGAATCCCGTTCGTGTCGTCCCCTACGTCTCGGTTGGGACATTATATACGTCTACAGCGTTATATATCCTAACCTAAGGCAGGCTAACATCTCGGATGAAGTATTTTACGCCATTCCTGGCGTATCGGCTCTACTTCTCGGTGGGAACATTATACACGTCTATAACGTAACATAACCTAACCTAACCCATCTAGCCCCTCGCTGGTAATGTTTTACAGAATCCCGTTCCTGTCGTCCCGTACATCTCGGTTGGGAGGTTATATACGTCTACAGCGATATATATCCTAACGTAAGGCAGGCTAACATCTCGGATGTGGTATTTTACAACATTCTTGGAGTATCGGCCCCTACTTCTCGGTGGGAACATTATATACGTCTACAACGATATATATCCTAACGTAAGGCAGGCTAACATCTCGGTTGCAGTATTTTACAACATTCCTGGCGTATCGGCCCCTACTTCTCGGCGGGAACATTATATAGGTCTATAACGTAATATAACCTATCCTAACACATCTAGCCCCTCGCTGGTAATGTTTTACAGAATACCGTTCGTGTCGTCCCGTAGGTCTCGTTTGGGACGTTATATACGTCTACAGCGTTATATATCCTAACCTAGGGCAGTCTACCACCTCGGTCGCAGTATTTTACGCCATTCCTGGCGTATCGGCCCGTATTTCACCGTGGGAACATTATACACGTCTATAACGTAGCATAACCTAACCTAACCCATCTAGCCCCTCGCTGGTAATATTTTACAGAATCCCGTTCGTGTCGTCCTGTACATCTGGGTTGGGATATTATATACGTCTATAGCTTTATATATCCTAACCTAAGGCAGGCTAACATCTCGGATGCAGTATTTTACAACATTCCTGGCGTATCGGCCCATACTTCTCGGTGGGAACATTATACACGTCTATAACGTAACATAACCTAACCTAACCCATCTAGCCCCTCGCTGGTAATGTTTTACAGAATCCCGTTCCTGTCGTCCCGTACATCTCGGTTGGGAAGTTATATACGTCTACAGCGATATATATCCTAACGTAAGGCAGGCTAACATCTCGGATGTAGTATTTTACAACAATCTTGGAGTATCGGGCCCTACTTCACCGTGGGAACATTATATAGGTCTATAACGTAACATAACCTAACCTAACACATCTAGCCCCTCGCTGGTAATGTTTTACAGAATCCCGTTCGTGTCGTCCCGTACGTCTCGGATGGGACATTATATACGTCTACAGCGTTATATTTCCTAACGTAAGGCAGGCTAACATCTCGGATGTAGTATTTTACAACATTCTTGGAGTATCGGCCCATACTTCTCGGTGGGAACATTATATTCGTCTATAACGTAACATAACCTAACCTATCCCATCTAGCCCCTCGTTGGCAATGTTTTACAGAATCCCGTTCGTGTCGTCCCATACATCTCGGTTGGGATATTATATACGTCTATAGCGTTATATATCTTAACCTATGGCAGGCTAACATCTCGGATGCAGTATTTTACAACATTCCTGGCGTATCGGCCCATACTTCTCGGTGGGAACATTATACACGTCTATAACGTAACATAACCTAACCTAACCCATCTAGCCCCTCGCTGGTAATGTTTTACAGAATCCCGTTCCTGTCGTCCCGTACATCTCGGTTGGGAAGTTATATACGTCTACAGCGATATATATCCTAACGTAAGGCAGGCTAACATCTCGGATGTAGTATTTTACAACATTCTTGGAGTATCGGCCCCTACTTCTCGGTGGGAACATTATATACGTCTGTAACGTAACATAACCTAACCTAACCCATCTAGCCCCTCGCTCGTAATATTTTACAGAATCCCGTTCGTGGCGTCCCGTACATCTCGGTTGGG
Organism: Xylocopa violacea; assembly: GCA_963969225.1. Taxonomy (NCBI): domain Eukaryota; kingdom Metazoa; phylum Arthropoda; class Insecta; order Hymenoptera; family Apidae; genus Xylocopa; species Xylocopa violacea. Next base: position 2,819,889 of record CAXAJV010000061.1, on the reverse strand, counting down.
AAGTTATATACGTCTACAGCGATATATATCCTAACGTAAGGCAGGCTAACATCTCGGATGTGGTATTTTACAACATTCTTGGAGTATCGGCCCCTACTTCTCGGTGGGAACATTATATACGTCAATAACGTAACATACCCTAACCTAACCCATCTAGCCCCTCGCTGGTAATGTTTTACAGAATCCCGTTCCTGTCGTCCCGTACGTCTCGGATGGGACATTATATACGTCTACAGCGTTATGTTTCCTAACGTAAGGCAGGCTAACATCTCGGATATAGTATTTTACAACATTCCTGGCGTATCGGCTCTACTTCTCGGTGGGAACATTATGCACGTCTATAACGTAACATAACCTAACCTAACCCATCTAGCCCCTCGCTGGTAATGTTTTACAGAATCCCGTTCCTGTCGTCCCGTACATCTCGGTTGGGATGTTATATTCGTCCACAGCGATATATATCCTAACGTAAGGCAGGCTAACATCTCGGATGCAGTATTTTACAACATTCCTGGCGTATCGGCTCTACTTCTCGGTGGGAACATTATACACGTCTATAACGTAACATGACCTAACCTAACCCATCTAGACCCTCGCTGGTAATGTTTTACAGAATCCCGTTCCTGTCGTCCCGTACATCTCGGTTGGGATGTTATATACGTCTACAGCGATATATATCCTAACCTAAGGCAGGCTATCATCTCGGATGTAGTATTTTACAACATTCCTGGCGTATCGGCCCCTACTTCTCGGCGGGAACATTATATAGGTCTATAACGTAATCTAACCTAACCTAACACATCTAGCCCCTGGCTGGTAATGTTTTACAGAATACCGTTCGTGTCGTCCCGTAGGTCTCGTTTGGGACGTTATATACGTCTACAGCGTTATATCCATATATCCTAACCTAAGGCAGTCTACCATCTCGGTCGCAGTATTTTACAACATTCCTGGCGTATCGGCTCTACTTCTCGGTGGGAACATTATACACGTCTATAACGTAACATAACCTAACCTAACCCATCTAGCCCCTCGCTGGTAATGTTTTACAGAATCCCGTTCCTGACGTCCCGTACGTCTCTGTTGGGACATTATAAACGTCTACAGCGTTATATATCCTAACCTAAGGCAGGCTAACATCTCGGTTGCAGTATTTTACAACATTCCTGGCGTATCGGCCCATACTTCTCGGTGGGAACATTATATAGGTCTATAACGTAACATAACTTAACCTAACACATCTAGCCCCTCGCTGGTAATGTTTTACCGAATCCCGTTCGTGTCGTCCCCTACGTCTCGGTTGGGACATTATATACGTCTACAGCGTTATATATCCTAACCTAAGGCAGGCTAACATCTCGGATGAAGTATTTTACGCCATTCCTGGCGTATCGGCTCTACTTCTCGGTGGGAACATTATACACGTCTATAACGTAACATAACCTAACCTAACCCATCTAGCCCCTCGCTGGTAATGTTTTACAGAATCCCGTTCCTGTCGTCCCGTACATCTCGGTTGGGAGGTTATATACGTCTACAGCGATATATATCCTAACGTAAGGCAGGCTAACATCTCGGATGTGGTATTTTACAACATTCTTGGAGTATCGGCCCCTACTTCTCGGTGGGAACATTATATACGTCTACAACGATATATATCCTAACGTAAGGCAGGCTAACATCTCGGTTGCAGTATTTTACAACATTCCTGGCGTATCGGCCCCTACTTCTCGGCGGGAACATTATATAGGTCTATAACGTAATATAACCTATCCTAACACATCTAGCCCCTCGCTGGTAATGTTTTACAGAATACCGTTCGTGTCGTCCCGTAGGTCTCGTTTGGGACGTTATATACGTCTACAGCGTTATATATCCTAACCTAGGGCAGTCTACCACCTCGGTCGCAGTATTTTACGCCATTCCTGGCGTATCGGCCCGTATTTCACCGTGGGAACATTATACACGTCTATAACGTAGCATAACCTAACCTAACCCATCTAGCCCCTCGCTGGTAATATTTTACAGAATCCCGTTCGTGTCGTCCTGTACATCTGGGTTGGGATATTATATACGTCTATAGCTTTATATATCCTAACCTAAGGCAGGCTAACATCTCGGATGCAGTATTTTACAACATTCCTGGCGTATCGGCCCATACTTCTCGGTGGGAACATTATACACGTCTATAACGTAACATAACCTAACCTAACCCATCTAGCCCCTCGCTGGTAATGTTTTACAGAATCCCGTTCCTGTCGTCCCGTACATCTCGGTTGGGAAGTTATATACGTCTACAGCGATATATATCCTAACGTAAGGCAGGCTAACATCTCGGATGTAGTATTTTACAACAATCTTGGAGTATCGGGCCCTACTTCACCGTGGGAACATTATATAGGTCTATAACGTAACATAACCTAACCTAACACATCTAGCCCCTCGCTGGTAATGTTTTACAGAATCCCGTTCGTGTCGTCCCGTACGTCTCGGATGGGACATTATATACGTCTACAGCGTTATATTTCCTAACGTAAGGCAGGCTAACATCTCGGATGTAGTATTTTACAACATTCTTGGAGTATCGGCCCATACTTCTCGGTGGGAACATTATATTCGTCTATAACGTAACATAACCTAACCTATCCCATCTAGCCCCTCGTTGGCAATGTTTTACAGAATCCCGTTCGTGTCGTCCCATACATCTCGGTTGGGATATTATATACGTCTATAGCGTTATATATCTTAACCTATGGCAGGCTAACATCTCGGATGCAGTATTTTACAACATTCCTGGCGTATCGGCCCATACTTCTCGGTGGGAACATTATACACGTCTATAACGTAACATAACCTAACCTAACCCATCTAGCCCCTCGCTGGTAATGTTTTACAGAATCCCGTTCCTGTCGTCCCGTACATCTCGGTTGGGAAGTTATATACGTCTACAGCGATATATATCCTAACGTAAGGCAGGCTAACATCTCGGATGTAGTATTTTACAACATTCTTGGAGTATCGGCCCCTACTTCTCGGTGGGAACATTATATACGTCTGTAACGTAACATAACCTAACCTAACCCATCTAGCCCCTCGCTCGTAATATTTTACAGAATCCCGTTCGTGGCGTCCCGTACATCTCGGTTGGGATATTATATACGTCTATAGCGTTATATATCCTAACCTAAGGAAGGCTAACATCTCGGATGCAGTATTTTACAACATTCCTGGCATATCGGCCCCTACTTCTCGGTGGGAACATTATATACGTTTATAACGTATCACAACCTAACCTAACCCATCTAGCCCCTCGCTGGTAATGTTTTACAGAATCCCGTTCCTGACGTCCCGTACGTCTCTGTTGGGACATTATAAACGTCTACAGCGTTATATATCCTAACCTAAGGCAGGCTAACATCTCGGTTGCAGTATTTTACAACATTCCTGGCGTATCGGCCCATACTTCTCGGTGGGAACATTATATAGGTCTATAACGTAACATAACTTAACCTAACACATCTAGCCCCTCGCTGGTAATGTTTTACCGAATCCCGTTCGTGTCGTCCCCTACGTCTCGGTTGGGACATTATATACGTCTACAGCGTTATATATCCTAACCTAAGGCAGGCTAACATCTCGGATGAAGTATTTTACGCCATTCCTGGCGTATCGGCTCTACTTCTCGGTGGGAACATTATACACGTCTATAACGTAACATAACCTAACCAAACCCATCTAGCCCCTCGCTGGTAATGTTTTACAGAATCCCGTTCCTGTCGTCCCGTACATCTCGGTTGGGAAGTTATATACGTCTACAGCGATATATATCCTAACGTAAGGCAGGCTAACATCTCGGATGTGGTATTTTACAACATTCTTGGAGTATCGGCCCCTACTTCTCGGTGGGAACATTATATACGTCTGTAACGTAACATAACCTAACCTATCCCACCTAGCCCCTCGTTGGCAATGTTTTACAGAATCCCGTTCGTGTCGTCCCGTACATCTCGGTTGGGATATTATATACGTCTACAGCGATATATATCCTAACCTAAGGCAGGCTAACTTCTCGGATATATTATTTTACAACATTCCTGGCATATCGGCCCCTACTTCTCGGTGGGAACATTATATACGTTTATAACGTATCACAACCTAATCTAACCCATCTAGCCCCTCGCTGGTAATGATTTACAGAATCCCGTTCCTGTCGTCCCGTACGTCTCGGATGGGACATTATAAACTTCTACAGCGTTATATATCCTAACCTAAGGCAGGCTAACATCTCGGGTGCAGTATTTTACAACATTCCTGCCGTATCGGCCCATACTTCTCGGTGGGAACATTATATAGGTCTATAACGTAACATAACCTAACCTAACACATCTAGCCCCTCGCTGGTAATGTTTTACAGAGTCCCGTTCGTGTAGTCCCGTACGTCTCGGATGGGACATTATATCCGTCTACAGCGATATATATCTTAACTTAAGGCAGGCTAACATCTCGGATGCAGTATTTTACGACATTCCTGGCGTATCGGCCCCTACTTCTCAGTGGGAACATTATATACGTCTGTAACGTAACATAACCTAACCTATCCCATCTAGCCCCTCGTTGGCAATGTTTTACAGAATCCCGTTCGTGTCGTCCCGTACATCTCGGTTGGGATGTTATATACGTCTACAGCGATATATATGCTAACGTAAGGCAGGCTAACATGTCGGATGTAGTATTTTACAACATTCTTGGAATATCGGCCCCTACTTCTCGGTGGGAACATTATATACGTCAATAACGTAACATACCCTAACCTAACCCATCTAGCCCCTCGATGGCAATGTTTTACAGAATCCCGTTCCTGTCGTCCCGTACGTCTCTGTTGGGACATTATATACGTCTCTAGCGTTATATATCCTAACCTAAGGCAGGCTAACATCTCGGATGCAGTATTTTACAACATTCCTGGCATATCGGCCCCTACTTCTCGGTGGGAACATTATATACGTTTATAACGTATCACAACCTAATCTAACCCATCTAGCCCCTCGCTGGTAATGATTTACAGAATCCCGTTCCTGTCGTCCCGTACGTCTCGGATGGGACATTATAAACTTCTACAGCGTTATATATCCTAACCTAAGGCAGGCTAACATCTCGGATGAAGTATTTTACGCCATTCCTGGCGTATCGGCTCTACTTCTCGGTGGGAACATTATACACGTCTATAACGTAACATAACCTAACCTAACCCATCTAGCCCCTCGCTGGTAATGTTTTACAGAATCCCGTTCCTGTCGTCCCGTACATCTCGGTTGGGAAGTTATATACGTCTACAGCGATATATATCCTAACGTAAGGCAGGCTAACATCTCGGATGTGGTATTTTACAACATTCTTGGAGTATCGGCCCCTACTTCTCGGTGGGAACATTATATACGTCTACAACGTAACATAACCTAACCTATCCCATCTAGTCCCTCGTTGGCAATGTTTTACAGAATCCCGTTCGTGTCGTCCCGTACATCTCGGTTGGGATATTATATACGTCTATAGCGTTATATATCTTAACCTAAGGCAGGCTAATATCTCGGATGCAGTATTTTACAACATTCCTGGCGTATCGGCTCTACTTCTCGGTGGGAACATTATACACGTCTATAACGTAATAGAATCTAACCTAACACATCTAGCCCCTAGTTGGTAATGTTTTACAGAATCCAGTTCGTGTCGTCCCGTACGTCTCGGTTGGGATATTATATACGTCTATAGCGTTATATATCCTAACCTAAGGCAGGCTATCATCTCGGATGTAGTATTTTACAACATTCCTGGCGTATCGGCCCCTACTTCTCGGCGGGAGCATTATATAGATCTATAACGTAATATAACCTAACCTAACACATCTAGCCCCTCGCTGGTAATGTTTTACAGAATACCGTTCGTGTCGTCCCGTAGGTCTCGTTTGGGAAGTTATATACGTCTACAGCGTTATATATCCTAACCTAAGGCAGTCTACCATCTCGGTCGCAGTATTTTACGCCATTCCTGGCGTATCGGCCCGTACTTCACCGTGGGAACATTATACACGTCTATAACGTAGCATAACCTAACCTAACCCATCTAGCCCCTCGCTGGCAATGTTTTACAGAATCCCGTTCCTGTCGTCCCGTACGTCTCTGTTGGGACATTATATACGTCTCTAGCGTTATATATCCTAACCTAAGGCAGGCTAACATCTCGGATGCAGTATTTTACAACATTCCTGGCATATCGGCCCCTACTTCTCGGTGGGAACATTATATACGTTTATAACGTATCACAACCTAACCTAACCCATCTAGCCCCTCGCTGGTAATGTTTTACAGAATCCCGTTCCTGACGTCCCGTACGTCTCTGTTGGGACATTATAAACGTCTACAGCGTTATATATCCTAACCTAAGGCAGGCTAACATCTCGGTTGCAGTATTTTACAACATTCCTGGCGTATCGGTCCATACTTCTCGGTGGGAACATTATATAGGTCTATAACGTAACATAACTTAACCTAACACATCTAGCCCCTCGCTGGTAATGTTTTACCGAATCCCGTTCGTGTCGTCCCCTACGTCTCGGTTGGGACATTATATACGTCTACAGCGTTATATATCCTAACCTAAGGCAGGCTAACATCTCGGATGAAGTATTTTACGCCATTCCTGGCGTATCGGCTCTACTTCTCGGTGGGAACATTATACACGTCTATAACGTAACATAACCTAACCTAACCCATCTAGCCCCTCGCTGGTAATGTTTTACAGAATCCCGTTCCTGTCGTCCCGTACATCTCGGTTGGGAAGTTATATACGTCTACAGCGTTATGTTTCCTAACGTAAGGCAGGCTAACACCTCGGATGTAGTATTTTACAACATTCTTGGAGTATCGGCCCATACTTCTCGGTGGGAACATTATATACGTCTATAACGTAACATAACCTAACCTATCCCATCTAGCCCCTCGTTGGCAATGTTTTACAGAATCCCGTTCGTGTCGTCCCGTACATCTCGGTTGGGATATTATATACGTCTATAGCGTTATATATCTTAACCTTAGGCAGGCTAACATCTCGGATGCAGTATTTTACAACATTCCTGGCGTATCGGCTCTACTTCTCGGTGGGAACATTATACACGTCTATAACGTAACATAACCTATCCTAACCCATCTAGCCCCTCGCTGGTAATGTTTTACAGAATCCCGTTCCTGTCGTCCCGTACATCTCGGATGGGATGTTATATACGTCTACAGCGATATATATCCTAACGTAAGGCAGGCTAACATCTCGGTTGCAGTATTTTACAACATTCCTGGCGTATCGGCCCCTACATCTCGGCGGGAACATTACATAGGTCTATAACGTAATATAACCTATCCTAACACATCTAGCCCCTCGCTGGTAATGTTTTACAGAATACCGTTCGTGTCGTCCCGTAGGTCTCGTTTGGGACGTTATATACGTCTACAGCGTTATATATCCTAACCTAAGGCAGTCTACCATCTCGGTCGCAGTATTTTACGCCATTCCTGGCGTATCGGCCCGTACTTCACCGTGCTAATATTATACACGTCTATAACGTAGCATAACCTAACCTAACCTATCTAGCCCCTCGCTGGTAATATTTTACAGAATCCCGTTCGTGTCGTCCTGTACATCTGGGTTGGGATATTATGTACGTCTATAGCTTTATATATCCTAACCTAAGGCAGGCTAACATCTCGGATGCAGTATTTTACAACATTCCTGGCGTATCGGCCCATACTTCTCGGTGGGAACATTATACACGTCAGTAACGTAACATAACCTAACCTAACCCATCTAGCCCCTCGCTGGTAATGTTTTACAGAATCCCGTTCCTGTCGTCCCGTACATCTCGGATGGGATGTTATATGCGTCTACAGCGATATATATCCTAACGTAAGGCAGGCTAACATCTCGAATGTAGTATTTTACAACATTCTTGGAGTATCGGCCCCTACTTCTCGGTGGGAACATTATACACGTCTATAACGTAACATAACCTAACCTAACCCATCTAGCCCCTCGCTGGTAATGTTTTACAGTATCCCGTTCCTGTCATCCCGTACATCTCGGATGGGATGTTAGATACGACTATAGCGTTATATATCCTAACCTAAGGCAGGCTAACATCTCGGATGCAGTATTTTACAACATTCCTGGCGTATCGGCTCTACTTCTCGGTGGGAACATTATACACGTCTATAACGTAACATAACCTAACCTAACCCATCTAGCCCCTCGCTGGTAATTTTTTACAGAATCCCGTTCCTGTCGTCCCGTACATCTCGGTTGGGATGTTATATACGTCTACAGCGATATATATCCTAACCTAAGGCAGGCTAACATCTCGGATGCAGTATTTTACACCATTCCTGGCGTATCGGCCCGTACTTCTCGGTGGGAACAATATACACGTCTATAACGTAACATAACCTAACCTAACCCATCTAGCCCCTCGCTGGTAATGTTTTACAGAATCCCGTTCCTGTCGTCCCGTACATCTCGGATGGGATGTTATATGCGTCTACAGAGATATATATCCTAACGTAAGGCAGGCTAACATGTCGGATGTAGTATTTTACAACATTCTTGGAGTATCGGCCCCTACTTCTCGGTGGGAACATTATATACGTCAATAACGTAACATACCCTAACCTAACCCATCTAGCCCCTCGCTGGCAATGTTTTACAGAATCCCGTTCCTGTCGTCCCGTACGTCTCTGTTGGGACATTATAAACGTCTACAGCGTTATATATCCTAACCTAAGACAGGCTAACATCTCGGTTGCTGTATTTTACAACATTCCTGGCGTATCGGACCATACTTCTCGGTGGGAACTTTATATAGGTCTATAACGTAACATAACCTATCCTAACACATCTAGCCCCTCGCTGGTAATGTTTTACAGAATCCGGTTCGTGTCGTCCCGTACGTCTCGGATGGGACATTATATACGTCTACAGCGATATATATCCTAACCTAAGGCAGGCTAACATCTCGGATGCAGTATTTTACAACATTCCTGGCGTATCGGCCCGTACTTCTCGGTGGGAACATTATACACGTCTATAACGTAACATAACCTAACCTAACTCATCTAGCCCCTCGCTGGTAATGTTTTACAGAATCCCGTTCCTGTTGTCCCGTACATCTCGGATGGGATGTTAGATACGACTATAGCGTTATATATCCTAACCTAAGGCAGGCTAACATCTCGGATGCAGTATTTTACAACATTCCTGGCGTATCGGCTCTACTTCTCGGTGGGAACATTATACACGTCTATAACGTAACATAACCTAACCTAACCCATCTAGCCCCTCGCTGGTAATTTTTTACAGAATCCCGTTCCTGTCGTCCCGTACATCTCGGTTGGGATGTTATATACGTCTACAGCGATATATATCCTAACCTAAGGCAGGCTAACATCTCGGATGCAGTATTTTACACCATTCCTGGCGTATCGGCCCGTACTTCTCGGTGGGAACAATATACACGTCTATAACGTAACATAACCTAACCTAACCCATCTAGCCCCTCGCTGGTAATGTTTTACAGAATCCCGTTCCTGTCGTCCCGTACATCTCGGATGGGATGTTATATGCGTCTACAGAGATATATATCCTAACGTAAGGCAGGCTAACATGTCGGATGTAGTATTTTACAACATTCTTGGAGTATCGGCCCCTACTTCTCGGTGGGAACATTATATACGTCAATAACGTAACATACCCTAACCTAACCCATCTAGCCCCTCGCTGGCAATGTTTTACAGAATCCCGTTCCTGTCGTCCCGTACGTCTCTGTTGGGACATTATAAACGTCTACAGCGTTATATATCCTAACCTAAGACAGGCTAACATCTCGGTTGCTGTATTTTACAACATTCCTGGCGTATCGGACCATACTTCTCGGTGGGAACTTTATATAGGTCTATAACGTAACATAACCTATCCTAACACATCTAGCCCCTCGCTGGTAATGTTTTACAGAATCCGGTTCGTGTCGTCCCGTACGTCTCGGATGGGACATTATATACGTCTACAGCGATATATATCCTAACCTAAGGCAGGCTAACATCTCGGATGCAGTATTTTACAACATTCCTGGCGTATCGGCCCGTACTTCTCGGTGGGAACATTATACACGTCTATAACGTAACATAACCTAACCTAACCCATCTAGCCCCTCGCTGGTAATGTTTTACAGTATCCCGTTCCTGTCATCCCGTACATCTCGGATGGGATGTTAGATACGACTATAGCGTTATATATCCTAACCTAAGGCAGGCTAACATCTCGGATGCAGTATTTTACAACATTCCTGGCGTATCGGCTCTACTTCTCGGTGGGAACATTATACACGTCTATAACGTAACATAACCTAACCTAACCCATCTAGCCCCTCGCTGGTAATTTTTTACAGAATCCCGTTCCTGTCGTCCCGTACATCTCGGTTGGGATGTTATATACGTCTACAGCGATATATATCCTAACCTAAGGCAGGCTAACATCTCGGATGCAGTATTTTACACCATTCCTGGCGTATCGGCCCGTACTTCTCGGTGGGAACAATATACACGTCTATAACGTAACATAACCTAACCTAACCCATCTAGCCCCTCGCTGGTAATGTTTTACAGAATCCCGTTCCTGTCGTCCCGTACATCTCGGATGGGATGTTATATGCGTCTACAGAGATATATATCCTAACGTAAGGCAGGCTAACATGTCGGATGTAGTATTTTACAACATTCTTGGAGTATCGGCCCCTACTTCTCGGTGGGAACATTATATACGTCAATAACGTAACATACCCTAACCTAACCCATCTAGCCCCTCGCTGGCAATGTTTTACAGAATCCCGTTCCTGTCGTCCCGTACGTCTCTGTTGGGACATTATAAACGTCTACAGCGTTATATATCCTAACCTAAGACAGGCTAACATCTCGGTTGCTGTATTTTACAACATTCCTGGCGTATCGGACCATACTTCTCGGTGGGAACTTTATATAGGTCTATAACGTAACATAACCTATCCTAACACATCTAGCCCCTCGCTGGTAATGTTTTACAGAATCCGGTTCGTGTCGTCCCGTACGTCTCGGATGGGACATTATATACGTCTACAGCGATATATATCCTAACCTAAGGCAGGCTAACATCTCGGATGCAGTATTTTACAACATTCCTGGCGTATCGGCCCGTACTTCTCGGTGGGAACATTATACACGTCTATAACGTAACATAACCTAACCTAACTCATCTAGCCCCTCGCTGGTAATGTTTTACAGAATCCCGTTCCTGTTGTCCCGTACATCTCGGATGGGACATTATATACGTCTACAGCGTTATGTTTCCTAACGTAAGGCAGGCTAACATCTCGGATGTAATATTTTACAACATTCCTGGCGTATCGGCCCGTACTTCTCGGTGGGAACATTATACACGTCTATAACGTAACATAACCTAACCTAACCCATCTAGCCCCTCGCTGGTAATGTTTTACAGAATCCCGCTCCTGTCGTCCCGTACATCTCGGATGGGATGTTATATGCGTCTACAGCGATATATATCCTAACGTAAGGCAGGCTAACATCTCGGATGTAGTATTTTACAACATTCTTGGAGTATCGGCCCCTACTTCTCGGTGGGAACATTATATACGTCTATAACGTAACATAACCTAACCTAACACATCTAGCCCCTCGCTGGTAATGTTTTACAGAATCCCGTTCGTGTCGTCCCGTACGTCTCGGATGGGACATTATATACGTCTACAGCGTTATATTTCCTAACGTAAGGCAGGCTAACATCTGGGATGTAGTATTTTACAACATTCTTGGAGTATCGGCCCATACTTCTCGGTGGGAACATTATATACGACTCTAACGTAACATAACCTAACCTATCCCATCTCGCCCCTCGTTGGCAATGTTTTACAGAATCCCGTTCGTGTCGTCCCGTACATCTCGGTTGGGATGTTATATGCGTCTACAGAGATATATATCCTAACGTAAGGCAGGCTAACATGTCGGATGTAGTATTTTACAACATTCTTGGAGTATCGGCCCCTACTTCTCGGTGGGAACATTATATACGTCAATAACGTAACATACCCTAACCTAACCCATCTAGCCCCTCGCTGGCAATGTTTTACAGAATCCCGTTCCTGTCGTCCCGTACGTCCCTGTTGGGACATTATAAACGTCTACAGCGTTATATATCCTAACCTAAGACAGGCTAACATCTCGGTTGCTGTATTTTACAACATTCCTGGCGTATCGGACCATACTTCTCGGTGGGAACTTTATATAGGTCTATAACGTAACATAACCTATCCTAACACATCTAGCCCCTCGCTGGTAATGTTTTACAGAATCCCGTTCGTGTCGTCCCGTACGTCTCGGATGGGACATTATATACGTCTACAGCGATATATATCCTAACCTAAGGCAGGCTAACATCTCGGATGCAGTATTTTACAACATTCCTGGCGTATCGGCCCGTACTTCTCGGTGGGAACATTATACACGTCTATAACGTAACATAACCTAACCTAACTCATCTAGCCCCTCGCTGGTAATGTTTTACAGAATCCCGTTCCTGTCGTCCCGTACATCTCGGATGGGATGTTATATGCGTCTACAGCGATATATATCCTAACCTAAGGCAGGCTAACATCTCGGATGTAGTATTTTACAACATTCTTGTATTATCGGCCCCTACTTCTCGGTGGGAACATTATATACGTCTGTAACGTAACATAACCTAACCTATCCCACCTAGCCCCTCGTTGGCAATGTTTTACAGAATCCCGTTCGTGTCGTCCCGTACATCTCGGTTGGGATATTATATACGTCTACAGCGATATATATCCTAACCTAAGGCAGGCTAACTTCTCGGATATATTATTTTACAACATTCCTGGCATATCGGCCCCTACTTCTCGGTGGGAACATTATATACGTTTATAACGTATCACAACCTAATCTAACCCATCTAGCCCCTCGCTGGTAATGATTAACAGAATCCCGTTCCTGTCGTCCCGTACGTCTCGGATGGGACATTATAAACTTCTACAGCGTTATATATCCTAACCTAAGGCAGGCTAACATCTCGGGTGCAGTATTTTACAACATTCCTGCCGTATCGGCCCATACTTCTCGGTGGGAACATTATATAGGTCTATAACGTAACATAACCTAACCTAACACATCTAGCCCCTCGCTGGTAATGTTTTACAGAGTCCCGTTCGTGTCGTCCCGTTCGTCTCGGATGGGACATTATATCCGTCTACAGCGTTATATATCTTAACTTAAGGCAGGCTAACATCTCGGATGCAGTATATTACGACATTCCTGGCTTATCGGCCCCTACTTCTCAGTGGGAACATTATATACGTCTGTAACGTAACATAACCTAACCTATCCCATCTACCCCTCGTTGGCAATGTTTTACAGAATCCCGTTCGTGTCGTCCCGTACATCTCGGTTGGGATGTTATATACGTCTACAGCGATATATATCCTAACGTAAGGCAGGCTAACATGTCGGATGTAGTATTTTACAACATTCTTGGAGTATCGGCCCCTACTTCTCGGTGGGAACATTATATACGTCAATAACGTAACATACCCTAACCTAACCCATCTAGCCCCTCGCTGGCAATGTTTTACAGAATCCCGTTCCTGTCGTCCCGTACGTCTCTGTTGGGACATTATATACGTCTCTAGCGTTATATATCCTAACCTAAGGCAGGCTAACATCTCGGATGCAGTATTTTACAACATTCCTGGCATATCGGCCCCTACTTCTCGGTGGGAACATTATATACGTTTATAACGTATCACAACCTAACCTAACCCATCTAGCCCCTCGCTGGTAATGTTTTACAGAATCCCGTTCCTGACGTCCCGTACGTCTCTGTTGGGACATTATAAACGTCTACAGCGTTATATATCCTAACCTAAGGTAGGCTAACATCTCGGTTGCAGTATTTTACAACATTCCTGGCGTATCGGTCCATACTTCTCGGTGGGAACATTATATAGGTCTATAACGTAACATAACTTAACCTAACACATCTAGCCCCTCGCTGGTAATGTTTTACCGAATCCCGTTCGTGTCGTCCCCTACGTCTCGGTTGGGACATTATATACGTCTACAGCGTTATATATCCTAACCTAAGGCAGGCTAACATCTCGGATGAAGTATTTTACGCCATTCCTGGCGTATCGGCTCTACTTCTCGGTGGGAACATTATATACGTCTACAACGTAACATAACCTAACCTATCCCATCTAGTCCCTCGTTGGCAATGTTTTACAGAATCCCGTTCGTGTCGTCCCGTACATCTCGGTTGGGATATTATATACGTCTATAGCGTTATATATCTTAACCTAAGGCAGGCTAATATCTCGGATGCAGTATTTTACAACATTCCTGGCGTATCGGCTCTACTTCTCGGTGGGAACATTATACACGTCTATAACGTAATATAATCTAACCTAACACATCTAGCCCCTAGTTGGTAATGTTTTACAGAATCCAGTTCGTGTCGTCCCGTACGTCTCGGTTGGGATATTATATACGTCTATAGCGTTATATATCCTAACCTAAGGCAGGCTATCATCTCGGATGTAGTATTTTACAACATTCCTGGCGTATCGGCCCCTACTTCTCGGCGGGAGCATTATATAGATCTATAACGTAATATAACCTAACCTAACACATCTAGCCCCTCGCTGGTAATGTTTTACAGAATACCGTTCGTGTCGTCCCGTAGGTCTCGTTTGGGAAGTTATATACGTCTACAGCGTTATATATCCTAACCTAAGGCAGTCTACCATCTCGGTCGCAGTATTTTACGCCATTCCTGGCGTATCGGCCCGTACTTCACCGTGGGAACATTATACACGTCTATAACGTAGCATAACCTAACCTAACCCATCTAGCCCCTCGCTGGTAATATTTTACAGAATCCGGTTCGTGTCGTCCCGTACGTCTCGGATGGGACATTATATACGTCTACAGCGATATATATCC
The DNA here is from genome assembly GCA_963969225.1 of Xylocopa violacea. NCBI lineage: Eukaryota > Metazoa > Arthropoda > Insecta > Hymenoptera > Apidae > Xylocopa > Xylocopa violacea. The sequence goes on along the minus strand of CAXAJV010000061.1, from coordinate 2,804,785 downwards.
TAACCTAAGGCAGGCTAACATCTCGGATGCAGTATTTTACAACATTCCTGGCGTATCGGCCCGTACTTCTCGGTGGGAACATTATACACGTCTATAACGTAACATAACCTAACCTAACTCATCTAGCCCCTCGCTGGTAATGATTTACAGAATCCCGTTCCTGTCGTCCCGTACGTCTCGGATGGGACATTATAAACTTCTACAGCGTTATATATCCTAACCTAAGGCAGGCTAACATCTCGGGTGCAGTATTTTACAACATTCCTGCCGTATCGGCCCATACTTCTCGGTGGGAACATTATATAGGTCTATAACGTAACATAACCTAACCTAACACATCTAGCCCCTCGCTGGTAATGTTTTACAGAGTCCCGTTCGTGTCGTCCCGTTCGTCTCGGATGGGACATTATATCCGTCTACAGCGTTATATATCTTAACTTAAGGCAGGCTAACATCTCGGATGCAGTATATTACGACATTCCTGGCTTATCGGCCCCTACTTCTCAGTGGGAACATTATATACGTCTGTAACGTAACATAACCTAACCTATCCCATCTACCCCTCGTTGGCAATGTTTTACAGAATCCCGTTCGTGTCGTCCCGTACATCTCGGTTGGGATGTTATATACGTCTACAGCGATATATATCCTAACGTAAGGCAGGCTAACATGTCGGATGTAGTATTTTACAACATTCTTGGAGTATCGGCCCCTACTTCTCGGTGGGAACATTATATACGTCAATAACGTAACATACCCTAACCTAACCCATCTAGCCCCTCGCTGGCAATGTTTTACAGAATCCCGTTCCTGTCGTCCCGTACGTCTCTGTTGGGACATTATATACGTCTCTAGCGTTATATATCCTAACCTAAGGCAGGCTAACATCTCGGATGCAGTATTTTACAACATTCCTGGCATATCGGCCCCTACTTCTCGGTGGGAACATTATATACGTTTATAACGTATCACAACCTAACCTAACCCATCTAGCCCCTCGCTGGTAATGTTTTACAGAATCCCGTTCCTGACGTCCCGTACGTCTCTGTTGGGACATTATAAACGTCTACAGCGTTATATATCCTAACCTAAGGTAGGCTAACATCTCGGTTGCAGTATTTTACAACATTCCTGGCGTATCGGTCCATACTTCTCGGTGGGAACATTATATAGGTCTATAACGTAACATAACTTAACCTAACACATCTAGCCCCTCGCTGGTAATGTTTTACCGAATCCCGTTCGTGTCGTCCCCTACGTCTCGGTTGGGACATTATATACGTCTACAGCGTTATATATCCTAACCTAAGGCAGGCTAACATCTCGGATGAAGTATTTTACGCCATTCCTGGCGTATCGGCTCTACTTCTCGGTGGGAACATTATATACGTCTACAACGTAACATAACCTAACCTATCCCATCTAGTCCCTCGTTGGCAATGTTTTACAGAATCCCGTTCGTGTCGTCCCGTACATCTCGGTTGGGATATTATATACGTCTATAGCGTTATATATCTTAACCTAAGGCAGGCTAATATCTCGGATGCAGTATTTTACAACATTCCTGGCGTATCGGCTCTACTTCTCGGTGGGAACATTATACACGTCTATAACGTAATATAATCTAACCTAACACATCTAGCCCCTAGTTGGTAATGTTTTACAGAATCCAGTTCGTGTCGTCCCGTACGTCTCGGTTGGGATATTATATACGTCTATAGCGTTATATATCCTAACCTAAGGCAGGCTATCATCTCGGATGTAGTATTTTACAACATTCCTGGCGTATCGGCCCCTACTTCTCGGCGGGAGCATTATATAGATCTATAACGTAATATAACCTAACCTAACACATCTAGCCCCTCGCTGGTAATGTTTTACAGAATACCGTTCGTGTCGTCCCGTAGGTCTCGTTTGGGAAGTTATATACGTCTACAGCGTTATATATCCTAACCTAAGGCAGTCTACCATCTCGGTCGCAGTATTTTACGCCATTCCTGGCGTATCGGCCCGTACTTCACCGTGGGAACATTATACACGTCTATAACGTAGCATAACCTAACCTAACCCATCTAGCCCCTCGCTGGTAATATTTTACAGAATCCGGTTCGTGTCGTCCCGTACGTCTCGGATGGGACATTATATACGTCTACAGCGATATATATCCTAACCTAAGGCAGGCTAACATCTCGGATGCAGTATTTTACAACATTCCTGGCGTATCGGCCCGTACTTCTCGGTGGGAACATTATACACGTCTATAACGTAACATAACCTAACCTAACTCATCTAGCCCCTCGCTGGTAATGTTTTACAGAATCCCGTTCCTGTCGTCCCGTACATCTCGGATGGGACATTATATACGTCTACAGCGTTATGTTTCCTAACGTAAGGCAGGCTAACATCTCGGATGTAGTATTTTACAACATTCCTGGCGTATCGGCCCGTACTTCTCGGTGGGAACATTATACACGTCTATAACGTAACATAACCTAACCTAACCCATCTAGCCCCTCGCTGGTAATGTTTTACAGAATCCCGCTCCTGTCGTCCCGTACATCTCGGATGGGATGTTATATGCGTCTACAGCGATATATATCCTAACGTAAGGCAGGCTAACATCTCGGATGTAGTATTTTACAACATTCTTGGAGTATCGGCCCCTACTTCTCGGTGGGAACATTATATACGTCTATAACGTAACATAACCTAACCTAACACATCTAGCCCCTCGCTGGTAATGTTTTACAGAATCCCGTTCGTGTCGTCCCGTACGTCTCGGATGGGACATTATATACGTCTACAGCGTTATATTTCCTAACGTAAGGCAGGCTAACATCTGGGATGTAGTATTTTACAACATTCTTGGAGTATCGGCCCATACTTCTCGGTGGGAACATTATATACGACTCTAACGTAACATAACCTAACCTATCCCATCTCGCCCCTCGTTGGCAATGTTTTACAGAATCCCGTTCGTGTCGTCCCGTACATCTCGGTTGGGATATTATATACGTCTATAGCGTTATATATCTTAACCTAAGACAGGCTAACATCTCGGATGCAGTATTTTACAACATTCCTGGCGTATCGGCGCTACTTCTCGGTGGGAACATTATACACGTCTATAACGTAACATAACCTAACCTAACCCATCTAGCCCCTCGCTGGTAATGTTTTACAGAATCCCGTTCCTGTCGTCCCGTACATCTCGGATGGGATGTTATATACGTCTATAGCGTTATATATCCTAACCTAAGGCAGGCTAACATCTCGGATGCAGTATTTTACAACATTCCTGGCGTATCGGCTCTACTTCTCGGTGGGAACATTATACACGTCTATAACGTAACATAACCTAACCTAACCCATCTAGCCCCTCGCTGGTAATTTTTTACAGAATCCCGTTCCTGTCGTCCCGTACATCTCGGTTGGGATGTTATATACGTCTACAGCGATATATATCCTAACCTAAGGCAGGCTAACATCTCGGATGCAGTATTTTACAACATTCCTGGCGTATCGGCCCGTACTTCTCGGTGGGAACATTATACACGTCTATAACGTAACATAACCTAACCTAACCCATCTAGCCCCTCGCTGGTAATGTTTTACAGAATCCCGTTCCTGTCGTCCCGTACATCTCGGATGGGATGTTATATGCGTCTACAGCGATATATATCCTAACGTAAGGCAGGCTAACATCTCGGATGTAGTATTTTACAACATTCTTGGAGTATCGGCCCCTACTTCTCGGTGGGAACATTATATACGTCTGTAACGTAACATAACCTAACCTATCCCACCTAGCCCCTCGTTGGCAATGTTTTACAGAATCCCGTTCGTGTCGTCCCGTACATCTCGGTTGGGATATTATATACGTCTACAGCGATATATATCCTAACCTAAGGCAGGCTAACTTCTCGGATATATTATTTTACAACATTCCTGGCATATCGGCCCCTACTTCTCGGTGGGAACATTATATACGTTTATAACGTATCACAACCTAATCTAACCCATCTAGCCCCTCGCTGGTAATGATTAACAGAATCCCGTTCCTGTCGTCCCGTACGTCTCGGATGGGACATTATAAACTTCTACAGCGTTATATATCCTAACCTAAGGCAGGCTAACATCTCGGGTGCAGTATTTTACAACATTCCTGCCGTATCGGCCCATACTTCTCGGTGGGAACATTATATAGGTCTATAACGTAACATAACCTAACCTAACACATCTAGCCCCTCGCTGGTAATGTTTTACAGAGTCCCGTTCGTGTAGTCCCGTACGTCTCGGATGGGACATTATATCCGTCTACAGCGATATATATCTTAACTTAAGGCAGGCTAACATCTCGGATGCAGTATTTTACGACATTCCTGGCGTATCGGCCCCTACTTCTCAGTGGGAACATTATATACGTCTGTAACGTAACATAACCTAACCTATCCCATCTAGCCCCTCGTTGGCAATGTTTTACAGAATCCCGTTCGTGTCGTCCCGTACATCTCGGTTGGGATGTTATATACGTCTACAGCGATATATATCCTAACGTAAGGCAGGCTAACATGTCGGATGTAGTATTTTACAACATTCTTGGAGTATCGGCCCCTACTTCTCGGTGGGAACATTATATACGTCAATAACGTAACATACCCTAACCTAACCCATCTAGCCCCTCGATGGCAATGTTTTACAGAATCCCGTTCCTGTCGTCCCGTACGTCTCTGTTGGGACATTATATACGTCTCTAGCGTTATATATCCTAACCTAAGGCAGGCTAACATCTCGGATGCAGTATTTTACAACATTCCTGGCATATCGGCCCCTACTTCTCGGTGGGAACATTATATACGTTTATAACGTATCACAACCTAATCTAACCGATCTAGCCCCTCGCTGGTAATGATTTACAGAATCCCGTTCCTGTCGTCCCGTACGTCTCGGATGGGACATTATAAACTTCTACAGCGTTATATATCCTAACCTAAGGCAGGCTAACATCTCGGGTGCAGTATTTTACAACATTCCTGCCGTATCGGCCCATACTTCTCGGTGGGAACATTATATAGGTCTATAACGTAACATAACCTAACCTAACACATCTAGCCCCTCGCTGGTAATGTTTTACAGAGTCCCGTTCGTGTCGTCCCGTTCGTCTCGGATGGGACATTATATCCGTCTACAGCGTTATATATCTTAACTTAAGGCAGGCTGACATCTCGGATGCAGTATATTACGACATTCCTGGCTTATCGGCCCCTACTTCTCAGTGGGAACATTATATACGTCTGTAACGTAACATAACCTAACCTATCCCATCTACCCCTCGTTGGCAATGTTTTACAGAATCCCGTTCGTGTCGTCCCGTACATCTCGGTTGGGATGTTATATACGTCTACAGCGATATATATCCTAACGTAAGGCAGGCTAACATGTCGGATGTAGTATTTTACAACATTCTTGGAGTATCGGCCCCTACTTCTCGGTGGGAACATTATATACGTCAATAACGTAACATACCCTAACCTAACCCATCTAGCCCCTCGCTGGCAATGTTTTACAGAATCCCGTTCCTGTCGTCCCGTACGTCTCTGTTGGGACATTATATACGTCTCTAGCGTTATATATCCTAACCTAAGGCAGGCTAACATCTCGGATGCAGTATTTTACAACATTCCTGGCATATCGGCCCCTACTTCTCGGTGGGAACATTATATACGTTTATAACGTATCACAACCTAACCTAACCCATCTAGCCCCTCGCTGGTAATGTTTTACAGAATCCCGTTCCTGACGTCCCGTACGTCTCTGTTGGGACATTATAAACGTCTACAGCGTTATATATCCTAACCTAAGGTAGGCTAACATCTCGGTTGCAGTATTTTACAACATTCCTGGCGTATCGGTCCATACTTCTCGGTGGGAACATTATATAGGTCTATAACGTAACATAACTTAACCTAACACATCTAGCCCCTCGCTGGTAATGTTTTACCGAATCCCGTTCGTGTCGTCCCCTACGTCTCGGTTGGGACATTATATACGTCTACAGCGTTATATATCCTAACCTAAGGCAGGCTAACATCTCGGATGAAGTATTTTACGCCATTCCTGGCGTATCGGCTCTACTTCTCGGTGGGAACATTATATACGTCTACAACGTAACATAACCTAACCTATCCCATCTAGTCCCTCGTTGGCAATGTTTTACAGAATCCCGTTCGTGTCGTCCCGTACATCTCGGTTGGGATATTATATACGTCTATAGCGTTATATATCTTAACCTAAGGCAGGCTAATATCTCGGATGCAGTATTTTACAACATTCCTGGCGTATCGGCTCTACTTCTCGGTGGGAACATTATACACGTCTATAACGTAATATAATCTAACCTAACACATCTAGCCCCTAGTTGGTAATGTTTTACAGAATCCAGTTCGTGTCGTCCCGTACGTCTCGGTTGGGATATTATATACGTCTATAGCGTTATATATCCTAACCTAAGGCAGGCTATCATCTCGGATGTAGTATTTTACAACATTCCTGGCGTATCGGCCCCTACTTCTCGGCGGGAGCATTATATAGATCTATAACGTAATATAACCTAACCTAACACATCTAGCCCCTCGCTGGTAATGTTTTACAGAATACCGTTCGTGTCGTCCCGTAGGTCTCGTTTGGGAAGTTATATACGTCTACAGCGTTATATATCCTAACCTAAGGCAGTCTACCATCTCGGTCGCAGTATTTTACGCCATTCCTGGCGTATCGGCCCGTACTTCACCGTGGGAACATTATACACGTCTATAACGTAGCATAACCTAACCTAACCCATCTAGCCCCTCGCTGGTAATATTTTACAGAATCCCGTTCGTGTCGTCCTGTACATCTGGGTTGGGATATTATATACGTCTATAGCGTTATATATCCTAACCTAAGGCAGGCTAACATCTCGGATGCAGTATTTTACAACATTCCTGGCGTATCGGCCCATACTTCTCGGTGGGAACATTATACACGTCTATAACGTAACATAACCTAACCTAACCCATCTAGCCCCTCGCTGGTAATGTTTTACAGAATCCCATTCGTGTCGTCCCGTACGTCTCGGATGGGACATTATATACGTCTACAGCGTTATGTTTCCTAACGTAATGCAGGCTAACATCTCGGATGTAGTATTTTACAACATTCTTGGAGTATCGGCCCGTACTTCACCGTGCTAACATTATACACGTCTATAACGTAGCATAACCTAACCTAGCCCATCTAGCCCCTCGCTGGTAATATTTTACAGAATCCCGTTCGTGTCGTCCTGTACATCTGGGTTGGGATATTATATACGTCTATAGCTTTATATATCCTAACCTAAGGCAGGCTAACATCTCCGATGCAGTATTTTACAACATTCCTGGCGTATCAGCCCATACTTCTCGGTGGGAACATTATACACGTCTATAACGTAACATAACCTAACCTAACCCATCTAGCCCCTCGCTGGTAATGTTTTACAGAATCCCGTTCCTGTCGTCCCGTACGTCTCGGATGGGACATTATATACGTCTACAGCGTTATGTTTCCTAACGTAAGGCAGGCTAACATCTCGGATGTAGTATTTTACAACATTCTTGGAGTATCGGCCCATACTTCTCGGTGGGAACATTATATACGTCTATAACGTAACATAACCTAACCTAACCCATCTAGCCCCTCGCTGGTAATGTTTTACAGAATCCCGTTCCTGTCGTCCCGTAAATCTCGGATGGGATGTTATATACGTCTACAGCGATATATATCCTAACATAAGGCAGGCTAACATCTCGGTTGCAGTATTTTACAACATTCCTGGCGTATCGGCCCCTACATCTCGGCGGGAACATTATATAGGTCTATAACGTAATATAACCTATCCTAACACATCTAGCCCCTCGCTGGTAATGTTTTACAGAATACCGTTCGTGTCGTCCCGTAGGTCTCGTTTGGGACGTTATATACGTCTACAGCGTTATATATCCTAACCTAAGGCAGTCTACCATCTCGGTCGCAGTATTTTACGCCATTCCTGGCGTATCGGCCCGTACTTCACCGTGCTAACATTATACACGTCTATAACGTAGCATAACCTAACCTAACCCATCTAGCCCCTCGCTGGTAATATTTTACAGAATCCCGTTCGTGTCGTCCTGTACATCTGGGTTGGGATATTATATACGTCTATAGCTTTATATATCCTAACCTAAGGCAGGCTAACATCTCGGATGCAGTATTTTACAACATTCCTGGCGTATCGGCCCATACTTCTCGGTGGGAACATTATACACGTCTATAACGTAACATAACCTAACCTAACCCATCTAGCCCCTCGCTGGTAATGTTTTACAGAATCCCGTTCCTGTCGTCCCGTACATCTCGGTTGGGAAGTTATATACGTCTACAGCGATATATATCCTAACGTAAGGCAGGCTAACTTCTCGGATATATTATTTTACAACATTCCTGGCATATCGGCCCCTACTTCTCGGTGGGAACATTATATACGTTTATAACGTATCACAACCTAATCTAACCCATCTAGCCCCTCGCTGGTAATGATTAACAGAATCCCGTTCCTGTCGTCCCGTACGTCTCGGATGGGACATTATAAACTTCTACAGCGTTATATATCCTAACCTAAGGCAGGCTAACATCTCGGGTGCAGTATTTTACAACATTCCTGCCGTATCGGCCCATACTTCTCGGTGGGAACATTATATAGGTCTATAACGTAACATAACCTAACCTAACACATCTAGCCCCTCGCTGGTAATGTTTTACAGAGTCCCGTTCGTGTAGTCCCGTACGTCTCGGATGGGACATTATATCCGTCTACAGCGATATATATCTTAACTTAAGGCAGGCTAACATCTCGGATGCAGTATTTTACGACATTCCTGGCGTATCGGCCCCTACTTCTCAGTGGGAACATTATATACGTCTGTAACGTAACATAACCTAACCTATCCCATCTACCCCTCGTTGGCAATGTTTTACAGAATCCCGTTCGTGTCGTCCCGTACATCTCGGTTGGGATGTTATATACGTCTACAGCGATATATATCCTAACGTAAGGCAGGCTAACATGTCGGATGTAGTATTTTACAACATTCTTGGAGTATCGGCCCCTACTTCTCGGTGGGAACATTATATACGTCAATAACGTAACATACCCTAACCTAACCCATCTAGCCCCTCGCTGGCAATGTTTTACAGAATCCCGTTCCTGTCGTCCCGTACGTCTCTGTTGGGACATTATATACGTCTCTAGCGTTATATATCCTAACCTAAGGCAGGCTAACATCTCGGATGCAGTATTTTACAACATTCCTGGCATATCGGCCCCTACTTCTCGGTGGGAACATTATATACGTTTATAACGTATCACAACCTAACCTAACCCATCTAGCCCCTCGCTGGTAATGTTTTACAGAATCCCGTTCCTGACGTCCCGTACGTCTCTGTTGGGACATTATAAACGTCTACAGCGTTATATATCCTAACCTAAGGTAGGCTAACATCTCGGTTGCAGTATTTTACAACATTCCTGGCGTATCGGTCCATACTTCTCGGTGGGAACATTATATAGGTCTATAACGTAACATAACTTAACCTAACACATCTAGCCCCTCGCTGGTAATGTTTTACCGAATCCCGTTCGTGTCGTCCCCTACGTCTCGGTTGGGACATTATATACGTCTACAGCGTTATATATCCTAACCTAAGGCAGGCTAACATCTCGGATGAAGTATTTTACGCCATTCCTGGCGTATCGGCTCTACTTCTCGGTGGGAACATTATATACGTCTACAACGTAACATAACCTAACCTATCCCATCTAGTCCCTCGTTGGCAATGTTTTACAGAATCCCGTTCGTGTCGTCCCGTACATCTCGGTTGGGATATTATATACGTCTATAGCGTTATATATCTTAACCTAAGGCAGGCTAATATCTCGGATGCAGTATTTTACAACATTCCTGGCGTATCGGCTCTACTTCTCGGTGGGAACATTATACACGTCTATAACGTAACATAACCTAACCTAACCCATCTAGCCCCTCGCTGGTAATGTTTTACAGAATCCCATTCGTGTCGTCCCGTACGTCTCGGATGGGACATTATATACGTCTACAGCGTTATGTTTCCTAACGTAATGCAGGCTAACATCTCGGATGTAGTATTTTACAACATTCTTGGAGTATCGGCCCGTACTTCACCGTGCTAACATTATACACGTCTATAACGTAGCATAACCTAACCTAGCCCATCTAGCCCCTCGCTGGTAATATTTTACAGAATCCCGTTCGTGTCGTCCTGTACATCTGGGTTGGGATATTATATACGTCTATAGCTTTATATATCCTAACCTAAGGCAGGCTAACATCTCCGATGCAGTATTTTACAACATTCCTGGCGTATCGGCCCATACTTCTCGGTGGGAACATTATACACGTCTATAACGTAACATAACCTAACCTAACCCATCTAGCCCCTCGCTGGTAATGTTTTACAGAATCCCGTTCCTGTCGTCCCGTACGTCTCGGATGGGACATTATATACGTCTACAGCGTTATGTTTCCTAACGTAAGGCAGGCTAACATCTCGGATGTAGTATTTTACAACATTCTTGGAGTATCGGCCCATACTTCGCGGTGGGAACATTATATACGTCTATAACGTAACATAACCTAACCTAACCCATCTAGCCCCTCGCTGGTAATGTTTTACAGAATCCCGTTCCTGTCGTCCCGTAAATCTCGGATGGGATGTTATATACGTCTACAGCGATATATATCCTAACATAAGGCAGGCTAACATCTCGGTTGCAGTATTTTACAACATTCCTGGCGTATCGGCCCCTACATCTCGGCGGGAACATTATATAGGTCTATAACGTAATATAACCTATCCTAACACATCTAGCCCCTCGCTGGTAATGTTTTACAGAATACCGTTCGTGTCGTCCCGTAGGTCTCGTTTGGGACGTTATATACGTCTACAGCGTTATATATCCTAACCTAAGGCAGTCTACCATCTCGGTCGCAGTATTTTACGCCATTCCTGGCGTATCGGCCCGTACTTCACCGTGCTAACATTATACACGTCTATAACGTAGCATAACCTAACCTAACCCATCTAGCCCCTCGCTGGTAATATTTTACAGAATCCCGTTCGTGTCGTCCTGTACATCTGGGTTGGGATATTATATACGTCTATAGCTTTATATATCCTAACCTAAGGCAGGCTAACATCTCGGATGCAGTATTTTACAACATTCCTGGCGTATCGGCCCATACTTCTCGGTGGGAACATTATACACGTCTATAACGTAACATAACCTAACCTAACCCATCTAGCCCCTCGCTGGTAATGTTTTACAGAATCCCGTTCCTGTCGTCCCGTACATCTCGGTTGGGAAGTTATATACGTCTACAGCGATATATATCCTAACGTAAGGCAGGCTAACATCTCGGATGTAGTATTTTACAACAATCTTGGAGTATCGGGCCCTACTTCACCGTGGGAACATTATATAGGTCTATAACGTAACATAACCTAACCTATCCCATCTAGCCCCTTGCTGGTAATGTTTTACAGAATCCCGTTCCTGTCGTCCCGTACATCTCGGATGGGATGTTATATGCGTCTACAGCGATATATATCCTAACGTAAGGCAGGCTAACATCTCGGATGTAGTATTTTACAACATTCTTGGAGTATCGGCCCCTACTTCTCGGTGGGAACATTATATACGTCTGTAACGTAACATAACCTAACCTATCCCACCTAGCCCCTCGTTGGCAATGTTTTACAGAATCCCGTTCGTGTCGTCCCGTACATCTCGGTTGGGATATTATATACGTCTACAGCGATATATATCCTAACCTAAGGCAGGCTAACTTCTCGGATATATTATTTTACAACATTCCTGGCATATCGGCCCCTACTTCTCGGTGGGAACATTATATACGTTTATAACGTATCACAACCTAATCTAACCCATCTAGCCCCTCGCTGGTAATGATTAACAGAATCCCGTTCCTGTCGTCCCGTACGTCTCGGATGGGACATTATAAACTTCTACAGCGTTATATATCCTAACCTAAGGCAGGCTAACATCTCGGGTGCAGTATTTTACAACATTCCTGCCGTATCGGCCCATACTTCTCGGTGGGAACATTATATAGGTCTATAACGTAACATAACCTAACCTAACACATCTAGCCCCTCGCTGGTAATGTTTTACAGAGTCCCGTTCGTGTAGTCCCGTACGTCTCGGATGGGACATTATATCCGTCTACAGCGATATATATCTTAACTTAAGGCAGGCTAACATCTCGGATGCAGTATTTTACGACATTCCTGGCGTATCGGCCCCTACTTCTCAGTGGGAACATTATATACGTCTGTAACGTAACATAACCTAACCTATCCCATCTAGCCCCTCGTTGGCAATGTTTTACAGAATCCCGTTCGTGTCGTCCCGTACATCTCGGTTGGGATGTTATATACGTCTACAGCGATATATATCCTAACGTAAGGCAGGCTAACATGTCGGATGTAGTATTTTACAACATTCTTGGAGTATCGGCCCCTACTTCTCGGTGGGAACATTATATACGTCAATAACGTAACATACCCTAACCTAACCCATCTAGCCCCTCGATGGCAATGTTTTACAGAATCCCGTTCCTGTCGTCCCGTACATCTCGGTTGGGAAGTTATATACGTCTACAGCGATATATATCCTAACGTAAGGCAGGCTAACTTCTCGGATATATTATTTTACAACATTCCTGGCATATCGGCCCCTACTTCTCGGTGGGAACATTATATACGTTTATAACGTATCACAACCTAATCTAACCCATCTAGCCCCTCGCTGGTAATGATTAACAGAATCCCGTTCCTGTCGTCCCGTACGTCTCGGATGGGACATTATAAACTTCTACAGCGTTATATATCCTAACCTAAGGCAGGCTAACATCTCGGGTGCAGTATTTTACAACATTCCTGCCGTATCGGCCCATACTTCTCGGTGGGAACATTATATAGGTCTATAACGTAACATAACCTAACCTAACACATCTAGCCCCTCGCTGGTAATGTTTTACAGAGTCCCGTTCGTGTAGTCCCGTACGTCTCGGATGGGACATTATATCCGTCTACAGCGATATATATCTTAACTTAAGGCAGGCTAACATCTCGGATGCAGTATTTTACGACATTCCTGGCGTATCGGCCCCTACTTCTCAGTGGGAACATTATATACGTCTGTAACGTAACATAACCTAACCTATCCCATCTACCCCTCGTTGGCAATGTTTTACAGAATCCCGTTCGTGTCGTCCCGTACATCTCGGTTGGGATGTTATATACGTCTACAGCGATATATATCCTAACGTAAGGCAGGCTAACATGTCGGATGTAGTATTTTACAACATTCTTGGAGTATCGGCCCCTACTTCTCGGTGGGAACATTATATACGTCAATAACGTAACATACCCTAACCTAACCCATCTAGCCCCTCGCTGGCAATGTTTTACAGAATCCCGTTCCTGTCGTCCCGTACGTCTCTGTTGGGACATTATATACGTCTCTAGCGTTATATATCCTAACCTAAGGCAGGCTAACATCTCGGATGCAGTATTTTACAACATTCCTGGCATATCGGCCCCTACTTCTCGGTGGGAACATTATATACGTTTATAACGTATCACAACCTAACCTAACCCATCTAGCCCCTCGCTGGTAATGTTTTACAGAATCCCGTTCCTGACGTCCCGTACGTCTCTGTTGGGACATTATAAACGTCTACAGCGTTATATATCCTAACCTAAGGTAGGCTAACATCTCGGTTGCAGTATTTTACAACATTCCTGGCGTATCGGTCCATACTTCTCGGTGGGAACATTATATAGGTCTATAACGTAACATAACTTAACCTAACACATCTAGCCCCTCGCTGGTAATGTTTTACCGAATCCCGTTCGTGTCGTCCCCTACGTCTCGGTTGGGACATTATATACGTCTACAGCGTTATATATCCTAACCTAAGGCAGGCTAACATCTCGGATGAAGTATTTTACGCCATTCCTGGCGTATCGGCTCTACTTCTCGGTGGGAACATTATATACGTCTACAACGTAACATAACCTAACCTATCCCATCTAGTCCCTCGTTGGCAATGTTTTACAGAATCCCGTTCGTGTCGTCCCGTACATCTCGGTTGGGATATTATATACGTCTATAGCGTTATATATCTTAACCTAAGGCAGGCTAATATCTCGGATGCAGTATTTTACAACATTCCTGGCGTATCGGCTCTACTTCTCGGTGGGAACATTATACACGTCTATAACGTAACATAACCTAACCTAACCCATCTAGCCCCTCGCTGGTAATGTTTTACAGAATCCCATTCGTGTCGTCCCGTACGTCTCGGATGGGACATTATATACGTCTACAGCGTTATGTTTCCTAACGTAATGCAGGCTAACATCTCGGATGTAGTATTTTACAACATTCTTGGAGTATCGGCCCGTACTTCACCGTGCTAACATTATACACGTCTATAACGTAGCATAACCTAACCTAGCCCATCTAGCCCCTCGCTGGTAATATTTTACAGAATCCCGTTCGTGTCGTCCTGTACATCTGGGTTGGGATATTATATACGTCTATAGCTTTATATATCCTAACCTAAGGCAGGCTAACATCTCCGATGCAGTATTTTACAACATTCCTGGCGTATCGGCCCATACTTCTCGGTGGGAACATTATACACGTCTATAACGTAACATAACCTAACCTAACCCATCTAGCCCCTCGCTGGTAATGTTTTACAGAATCCCGTTCCTGTCGTCCCGTACGTCTCGGATGGGACATTATATACGTCTACAGCGTTATGTTTCCTAACGTAAGGCAGGCTAACATCTCGGATGTAGTATTTTACAACATTCTTGGAGTATCGGCCCATACTTCGCGGTGGGAACATTATATACGTCTATAACGTAACATAACCTAACCTAACCCATCTAGCCCCTCGCTGGTAATGTTTTACAGAATCCCGTTCCTGTCGTCCCGTAAATCTCGGATGGGATGTTATATACGTCTACAGCGATATATATCCTAACATAAGGCAGGCTAACATCTCGGTTGCAGTATTTTACAACATTCCTGGCGTATCGGCCCCTACATCTCGGCGGGAACATTATATAGGTCTATAACGTAATATAACCTATCCTAACACATCTAGCCCCTCGCTGGTAATGTTTTACAGAATACCGTTCGTGTCGTCCCGTAGGTCTCGTTTGGGACGTTATATACGTCTACAGCGTTATATATCCTAACCTAAGGCAGTCTACCATCTCGGTCGCAGTATTTTACGCCATTCCTGGCGTATCGGCCCGTACTTCACCGTGCTAACATTATACACGTCTATAACGTAGCATAACCTAACCTAACCCATCTAGCCCCTCGCTGGTAATATTTTACAGAATCCCGTTCGTGTCGTCCTGTACATCTGGGTTGGGATATTATATACGTCTATAGCTTTATATATCCTAACCTAAGGCAGGCTAACATCTCGGATGCAGTATTTTACAACATTCCTGGCGTATCGGCCCATACTTCTCGGTGGGAACATTATACACGTCTATAACGTAACATAACCTAACCTAACCCATCTAGCCCCTCGCTGGTAATGTTTTACAGAATCCCGTTCCTGTCGTCCCGTACATCTCGGTTGGGAAGTTATATACGTCTACAGCGATATATATCCTAACGTAAGGCAGGCTAACATCTCGGATGTAGTATTTTACAACAATCTTGGAGTATCGGGCCCTACTTCACCGTGGGAACATTATATAGGTCTATAACGTAACATAACCTAACCTATCCCATCTAGCCCCTTGCTGGTAATGTTTTACAGAATCCCGTTCCTGTCGTCCCGTACATCTCGGATGGGATGTTATATGCGTCTACAGCGATATATATCCTAACGTAAGGCAGGCTAACATCTCGGATGTAGTATTTTACAACATTCTTGGAGTATCGGCCCCTACTTCTCGGTGGGAACATTATATACGTCTGTAACGTAACATAACCTAACCTATCCCACCTAGCCCCTCGTTGGCAATGTTTTACAGAATCCCGTTCGTGTCGTCCCGTACATCTCGGTTGGGATATTATATACGTCTACAGCGATATATATCCTAACCTAAGGCAGGCTAACTTCTCGGATATATTATTTTACAACATTCCTGGCATATCGGCCCCTACTTCTCGGTGGGAACATTATATACGTTTATAACGTATCACAACCTAATCTAACCCATCTAGCCCCTCGCTGGTAATGATTAACAGAATCCCGTTCCTGTCGTCCCGTACGTCTCGGATGGGACATTATAAACTTCTACAGCGTTATATATCCTAACCTAAGGCAGGCTAACATCTCGGGTGCAGTATTTTACAACATTCCTGCCGTATCGGCCCATACTTCTCGGTGGGAACATTATATAGGTCTATAACGTAACATAACCTAACCTAACACATCTAGCCCCTCGCTGGTAATGTTTTACAGAGTCCCGTTCGTGTAGTCCCGTACGTCTCGGATGGGACATTATATCCGTCTACAGCGATATATATCTTAACTTAAGGCAGGCTAACATCTCGGATGCAGTATTTTACGACATTCCTGGCGTATCGGCCCCTACTTCTCAGTGGGAACATTATATACGTCTGTAACGTAACATAACCTAACCTATCCCATCTAGCCCCTCGTTGGCAATGTTTTACAGAATCCCGTTCGTGTCGTCCCGTACATCTCGGTTGGGATGTTATATACGTCTACAGCGATATATATCCTAACGTAAGGCAGGCTAACATGTCGGATGTAGTATTTTACAACATTCTTGGAGTATCGGCCCCTACTTCTCGGTGGGAACATTATATACGTCAATAACGTAACATACCCTAACCTAACCCATCTAGCCCCTCGATGGCAATGTTTTACAGAATCCCGTTCCTGTCGTCCCGTACGTCTCTGTTGGGACATTATATACGTCTCTAGCGTTATATATCCTAACCTAAGGCAGGCTAACATCTCGGATGCAGTATTTTACAACATTCCTGGCATATCGGCCCCTACTTCTCGGTGGGAACATTATATACGTTTATAACGTATCACAACCTAATCTAACCCATCTAGCCCCTCGCTGGTAATGATTTACAGAATCCCGTTCCTGTCGTCCCGTACGTCTCGGATGGGACATTATAAACTTCTACAGCGTTATATATCCTAACCTAAGGCAGGCTAACATCTCGGGTGCAGTATTTTACAACATTCCTGCCGTATCGGCCCATACTTCTCGGTGGGAACATTATATAGGTCTATAACGTAACATAACCTAACCTAACACATCTAGCCCCTCGCTGGTAATGTTTTACCGAATCCCGTTCGTGTCGTCCCGTTCGTCTCGGATGGGACATTATATCCGTCTACAGCGTTATATATCTTAACTTAAGGCAGGCTAACATCTCGGATGCAGTATATTACGACATTCCTGGCTTATCGGCCCCTACTTCTCAGTGGGAACATTATATACGTCTGTAACGTAACATAACCTAACCTATCCCATCTACCCCTCGTTGGCAATGTTTTACAGAATCCCGTTCGTGTCGTCCCGTACATCTCGGTTGGGATGTTATATACGTCTACAGCGATATATATCCTAACGTAAGGCAGGCTAACATGTCGGATGTAGTATTTTACAACATTCTTGGAGTATCGGCCCCTACTTCTCGGTGGGAACATTATATACGTCAATAACGTAACATACCCTAACCTAACCCATCTAGCCCCTCGCTGGCAATGTTTTACAGAATCCCGTTCCTGTCGTCCCGTACGTCTCTGTTGGGACATTATATACGTCTCTAGCGTTATATATCCTAACCTAAGGCAGGCTAACATCTCGGATGCAGTATTTTACAACATTCCTGGCATATCGGCCCCTACTTCTCGGTGGGAACATTATATACGTTTATAACGTATCACAACCTAACCTAACCCATCTAGCCCCTCGCTGGTAATGTTTTACAGAATCCCGTTCCTGACGTCCCGTACGTCTCTGTTGGGACATTATAAACGTCTACAGCGTTATATATCCTAACCTAAGGTAGGCTAACATCTCGGTTGCAGTATTTTACAACATTCCTGGCGTATCGGTCCATACTTCTCGGTGGGAACATTATATAGGTCTATAACGTAACATAACTTAACCTAACACATCTAGCCCCTCGCTGGTAATGTTTTACCGAATCCCGTTCGTGTCGTCCCCTACGTCTCGGTTGGGACATTATATACGTCTACAGCGTTATATATCCTAACCTAAGGCAGGCTAACATCTCGGATGAAGTATTTTACGCCATTCCTGGCGTATCGGCTCTACTTCTCGGTGGGAACATTATATACGTCTACAACGTAACATAACCTAACCTATCCCATCTAGTCCCTCGTTGGCAATGTTTTACAGAATCCCGTTCGTGTCGTCCCGTACATCTCGGTTGGGATATTATATACGTCTATAGCGTTATATATCTTAACCTAAGGCAGGCTAATATCTCGGATGCAGTATTTTACAACATTCCTGGCGTATCGGCTCTACTTCTCGGTGGGAACATTATACACGTCTATAACGTAATATAATCTAACCTAACACATCTAGCCCCTAGTTGGTAATGTTTTACAGAATCCAGTTCGTGTCGTCCCGTACGTCTCGGTTGGGATATTATATACGTCTATAGCGTTATATATCCTAACCTAAGCCAGGCTATCATCTCGGATGTAGTATTTTACAACATTCCTGGCGTATCGGCCCCTACTTCTCGGCGGGAGCATTATATAGATCTATAACGTAATATAACCTAACCTAACACATCTATCCCCTCGCTGGTAATGTTTTACAGAATACCGTTCGTGTCGTCCCGTAGGTCTCGTTTGGGAAGTTATATACGTCTACAGCGTTATATATCCTAACCTAAGGCAGTCTACCATCTCGGTCGCAGTATTTTACGCCATTCCTGGCGTATCGGCCCGTACTTCACCGTGGGAACATTATACACGTCTATAACGTAGCATAACCTAACCTAACCCATCTAGCCCCTCGCTGGTAATATTTTACAGAATCCCGTTCGTGTCGTCCTGTACATCTGGGTTGGGATATTATATACGTCTATAGCGTTATATATCCTAACCTAAGGCAGGCTAACATCTCGGATGCAGTATTTTACAACATTCCTGGCGTATCGGCCCATACTTCTCGGTGGGAACATTATACACGTCTATAACGTAACATAACCTAACCTAACCCATCTAGCCCCTCGCTGGTAATGTTTTACAGAATCCCGTTCCTGTCGTCCCGTACGTCTCGGATGGGACATTATATACGTCTACAGCGTTATGTTTCCTAACGTAAGGCAGGCTAACATCTCGGATGTAGTATTTTACAACATTCTTGGAGTATCGGCCCATACTTCTCGGTGGGAACATTATATACGTCTATAACGTAACATAACCTAACCTAACCCATCTAGCCCCTCGCTGGTAATGTTTTACAGAATCCCGTTCCTGTCGTCCCGTAAATCTCGGATGGGATGTTATATACGTCTACAGCGATATATATCCTAACATAAGGCAGGCTAACATCTCGGTTGCAGTATTTTACAACATTCCTGGCGTATCGGCCCCTACATCTCGGCGGGAACATTATATAGGTCTATAACGTAATATAACCTATCCTAACACATCTAGCCCCTCGCTGGTAATGTTTTACAGAATACCGTTCGTGTCGTCCCGTAGGTCTCGTTTGGGACGTTATATACGTCTACAGCGTTATATATCCTAACCTAAGGCAGTCTACCATCTCGGTCGCAGTATTTTACGCCATTCCTGGCGTATCGGCCCGTACTTCACCGTGCTAAAATTATACACGTCTATAACGTAGCATAACCTAACCTAACCCATCTAGCCCCTCGCTGGTAATATTTTACAGAATCCCGTTCGTGTCGTCCTGTACATCTGGGTTGGGATATTATATACGTCTATAGCTTTATATATCCTAACCTAAGGCAGGCTAACATCTCGGATGCAGTATTTTACAACATTCCTGGCGTATCGGCCCATACTTCTCGGTGGGAACATTATACACGTCTATAACGTAACATAACCTAACCTAACCCATCTAGCCCCTCGCTGGTAATGTTTTACAGAATCCCGTTCCTGTCGTCCCGTACATCTCGGTTGGGAAGTTATATACGTCTACAGCGATATATATCCTAACGTAAGGCAGGCTAACATCTCGGATGTAGTATTTTACAACAATCTTGGAGTATCGGGCCCTACTTCACCGTGGGAACATTATATAGGTCTATAACGTAACATAACCTAACCTATCCCATCTAGCCCCTCGTTGGCAATGTTTTACAGAATCCCGTTCGTGTCGTCCCGTACATCTCAGTTGGGATATTATATACGTCTATAGCGTTATATATCTTAACCTAAGGCAGGCTAACATCTCGGATGCAGTATTTTACAACATTCCTGGCGTATCGGCTCTACTTCTCGGTGGGAACATTATACACGTCTATAACGTAACATAACCTAACCTAACCCATCTAGCCCCTCGCTGGTAATGTTTTACAGTATCCCGTTCCTGTCGTCCCGTACATCTCGGATGGGATGTTATATACGTCTATAGCGTTATATATCCTAACCTAAGGCAGGCTAACATCTCGGATGCAGTATTTTACAACATTCCTGGCGTATCGGCTCTACTTCTCGGTGGGAACATTATACACGTCTATAACGTAACATAACCTAACCTAACCCATCTAGCCCCTCGCTGGTAATTTTTTACAGAATCCCGTTCCTGTCGTCCCGTACATCTCGGTTGGGATGTTATATACGTCTACAGCGATATATATCCTAACCTAAGGCAGGCTAACATCTCGGTCGCAGTATTTTACGCCATTCCTGGCGTATCGGCCCGTACTTCACCGTGGGAACATTATACACGTCTATAACGTAGCATAACCTAACCTAAACCATCTAGCCCCCCGCTGGTAATGTTTTACAGAATCCCGTTCCTGTCGTCCCGTACATCTCGGATGGGATGTTATATGCGTCTACAGCGATATATATCCTAACGTAAGGCAGGCTAACATCTCGGATGTAGTATTTTACAACATTCTTGGAGTATCGGCCCCTACTTCTCGGTGGGAACATTATATACGTCTGTAACGTAACATAACCTAACCTATCCCACCTAGCCCCTCGTTGGCAATGTTTTACAGAATCCCGTTCGTGTCGTCCCGTACATCTCGGTTGGGATGTTATATACGTCTACAGCGATATATATCCTAACGTAAGGCAGGCTAACATGTCGGATGTAGTATTTTACAACATTCTTGGAGTATCGGCCCCTACTTCTCGGTGGGAACATTATATACGTCAATAACGTAACATACCCTAACCTAACCCATCTAGCCCCTCGCTGGCAATGTTTTACAGAATCCCGTTCCTGTCGTCCCGTACGTCTCTGTTGGGACATTATAAACGTCTACAGCGTTATATATCCTAACCTAAGGCAGGCTAACATCTCGGTTGCAGTATTTTACAACATTCCTGGCGTATCGGTCCATACTTCTCGGTGGGAACATTATATAGGTCTATAACGTAACATAACTTAACCTAACACATCTAGCCCCTCGCTGGTAATGTTTTACCGAATCCCGTTCGTGTCGTCCCCTACGTCTCGGTTGGGACATTATATACGTCTACAGCGTTATATATCCTAACCTAAGGCAGGCTAACATCTCGGATGAAGTATTTTACGCCATTCCTGGCGTATCGGCTCTACTTCTCGGTGGGAACATTATACACGTCTATAACGTAACATAACCTAACCTAACCCATCTAGCCCCTCGCTGGTAATGTTTTACAGAATCCCGTTCCTGTCGTCCCGTACATCTCGGTTGGGAAGTTATATACGTCTACAGCGTTATGTTTCCTAACGTAAGGCAGGCTAACATCTCGGATGTAGTATTTTACAACATTCTTGGAGTATCGGCCCATACTTCTCGGTGGGAACATTATATACGTCTATAACGTAACATAACCTAACCTATCCCATCTAGCCCCTCGTTGGCAATGTTTTACAGAATCCCGTTCGTGTCGTCCCGTACATCTCGGTTGGGATATTATATACGTCTATAGCGTTATATATCTTAACCTTAGGCAGGCTAACATCTCGGATGCAGTATTTTACAACATTCCTGGCGTATCGGCTCTACTTCTCGGTGGGAACATTATACACGTCTATAACGTAACATAACCTATCCTAACCCATCTAGCCCCTCGCTGGTAATGTTTTACAGAATCCCGTTCCTGTCGTCCCGTACATCTCGGATGGGATGTTATATACGTCTACAGCGATATATATCCTAACGTAAGGCAGGCTAACATCTCGGTTGCAGTATTTTACAACATTCCTGGCGTATCGGCCCCTACATCTCGGCGGGAACATTATATAGGTCTATAACGTAATATAACCTATCCTAACACATCTAGCCCCTCGCTGGTAATGTTTTACAGAATACCGTTCGTGTCGTCCCGTAGGTCTCGTTTGGGACGTTATATACGTCTACAGCGTTATATATCCTAACCTAAGGCAGTCTACCATCTCGGTCGCAGTATTTTACGCCATTCCTGGCGTATCGGCCCGTACTTCACCGTGCTAATATTATACACGTCTATAACGTAGCATAACCTAACCTAACCTATCTAGCCCCTCGCTGGTAATATTTTACAGAATCCCGTTCGTGTCGTCCTGTACATCTGGGTTGGGATATTATGTACGTCTATAGCTTTATATATCCTAACCTAAGGCAGGCTAACATCTCGGATGCAGTATTTTACAACATTCCTGGCGTATCGGCCCATACTTCTCGGTGGGAACATTATACACGTCTATAACGTAACATAACCTAACCTAACCCATCTAGCCCCTCGCTGGTAATGTTTTACAGAATCCCGTTCCTGTCGTCCCGTACATCTCGGTTGGGAAGTTATATACGTCTACAGCGATATATATCCTAACGTAAGGCAGGCTAACATCTCGGATGTAGTATTTTACAACAATCTTGGAGTATCGGGCCCTACTTCACCGTGGGAACATTATATAGGTCTATAACGTAACATAACCTAACCTAACACATCTAGCCCCTCGCTGGTAATGTTTTACAGAATCCCGTTCGTGTCGTCCCGTACGTCTCGGATGGGACATTATATACGTCTACAGCGTTATATTTCCTAACGTAAGGCAGGCTAACATCTCGGATGTAGTATTTTACAACATTCTTGGAGTATCGGCCCATACTTCTCGGTGGGAACATTATATACGTCTATAACGTAACATAACCTAACCTAACCCATCTAGCCCCTCGCTGGTAATGTTTTACAGAATCCCGTTCCTGTCGTCCCGTACATCTCGGATGGGATGTTATATGCGTCTACAGCGATATATATCCTAACGTAAGGCAGGCTAACATCTCGAATGTAGTATTTTACAACATTCTTGGAGTATCGGCCCCTACTTCTCGGTGGGAACATTATACACGTCTATAACGTAACATAACCTAACCTAACCCATCTAGCCCCTCGCTGGTAATGTTTTACAGTATCCCGTTCCTGTCATCCCGTACATCTCGGATGGGATGTTAGATACGACTATAGCGTTATATATCCTAACCTAAGGCAGGCTAACATCTCGGATGCAGTATTTTACAACATTCCTGGCGTATCGGCTCTACTTCTCGGTGGGAACATTATACACGTCTATAACGTAACATAACCTAACCTAACCCATCTAGCCCCTCGCTGGTAATTTTTTACAGAATCCCGTTCCTGTCGTCCCGTACATCTCGGTTGGGATGTTATATACGTCTACAGCGATATATATCCTAACCTAAGGCAGGCTAACATCTCGGATGCAGTATTTTACACCATTCCTGGCGTATCGGCCCGTACTTCTCGGTGGGAACATTATACACGTCTATAACGTAACATAACCTAACCTAACCCATCTAGCCCCTCGCTGGTAATGTTTTACAGAATCCCGTTCCTGTCGTCCCGTACATCTCGGATGGGATGTTATATGCGTCTACAGAGATATATATCCTAACGTAAGGCAGGCTAACATGTCGGATGTAGTATTTTACAACATTCTTGGAGTATCGGCCCCTACTTCTCGGTGGGAACATTATATACGTCAATAACGTAACATACCCTAACCTAACCCATCTAGCCCCTCGCTGGCAATGTTTTACAGAATCCCGTTCCTGTCGTCCCGTACGTCCCTGTTGGGACATTATAAACGTCTACAGCGTTATATATCCTAACCTAAGACAGGCTAACATCTCGGTTGCTGTATTTTACAACATTCCTGGCGTATCGGACCATACTTCTCGGTGGGAACTTTATATAGGTCTATAACGTAACATAACCTATCCTAACACATCTAGCCCCTCGCTGGTAATGTTTTACAGAATCCCGTTCGTGTCGTCCCGTACGTCTCGGATGGGACATTATATACGTCTACAGCGATATATATCCTAACCTAAGGCAGGCTAACATCTCGGATGCAGTATTTTACAACATTCCTGGCGTATCGGCCCGTACTTCTCGGTGGGAACATTATACACGTCTATAACGTAACATAACCTAACCTAACTCATCTAGCCCCTCGCTGGTAATGTTTTACAGAATCCCGTTCCTGTCGTCCCGTACATCTCGGATGGGATGTTATATGCGTCTACAGCGATATATATCCTAACCTAAAGCAGGCTAACATCTCGGATGTAGTATTTTACAACATTCTTGTATTATCGGCCCCTACTTCTCGGTGGGAACATTATATACGTCTGTAACGTAACATAACCTAACCTATCCCACCTAGCCCCTCGTTGGCAATGTTTTACAGAATCCCGTTCGTGTCGTCCCGTACATCTCGGTTGGGATATTATATACGTCTACAGCGATATATATCCTAACCTAAGGCAGGCTAATTTCTCGGATATATTATTTTACAACATTCCTGGCATATCGGCCCCTACTTCTCGGTGGGAACATTATATACGTTTATAACGTATCACAACCTAATCTAACCCATCTAGCCCCTCGCTGGTAATGATTTACAGAATCCCGTTCCTGTCGTCCCGTACGTCTCGGATGGGAAATTATAGACTTCTACAGCGTTATATATCCTAACCTAAGGCAGGCTAACATCTCGGGTGCAGTATTTTACAACATTCCTGCCGTATCGGCCCATACTTCTCGGTAGGAACATTATATAGGTCTATAACGTAACATAACCTAACCTAACACATCTAGCCCCTCGCTGGTAATGTTTTACAGAGTCCCGTTCGTGTCGTCCCATACGTCTCGGATGGGACATTATATCCGTCTACAGCGTTATATATCTTAACTTAAGGCAGGCTAACATCTCGGATGCAGTATTTTACGACATTCCTGGCGTATCGGCCCCTACATCTCAGTGGGAACATTATATACGTCTGTAACGTAACATAACCTAACCTATCCCATCTAGCCCCTCGTTGGCAATGTTTTACAGAATCCCGTTCGTGTCGTCCCGTACATCTCGGTTGGGATGTTATATACGTCTACAGCGATATACATCCTAACGTAAGGCAGGCTAACATGTCGGATGTAGTATTTTACAACATTCTTGGAGTATCGGCCCCTACTTCTCGGAGGGAACATTATATACGTCAATAACGTAACATACCCTAACCTAACCCATCTAGCCCCTCGCTGGCAATGTTTTACAGAATCCCGTTCCTGTCGTCCCGTACGTCTCTGTTGGGACATTATAAACGTCTACAGCTTTATATATCCTAACCTAAGGCAGGCTAACATCTCCGTTGCTGTATTTTACAACATTCCTGGCGTATCGGACCATACTTCTCGGTGGGAACTTTATATAGGTCTATAACGTAACATAACCTATCCTAACACATCTAGCCCCTCGCTGGTAATGTTTTACAGAATCCCGTTCGTGTCGTCCCGTACGTCTCGGATGGGACATTATATACGTCTACAGCGATATATATCCTAACCTAAGGCAGGCTAACATCTCGGATGCAGTATTTTACAACATTCCTGGCGTATCGGCCCGTACTTCTCGGTGGGAACATTATACACGTCTATAACGTAACATAACCTAACCTAACTCATCTAGCCCCTCGCTGGTAATGTTTTACAGAATCCCGTTCCTGTCGTCCCGTACATCTCGGATGGGATGTTATATGCGTCTACAGCGATATATATCCTAACCTAAGGCAGGCTAACATCTCGGATGTAGTATTTTACAACATTCTTGTATTATCGGCCCCTACTTCTCGGTGGGAACATTATATACGTCTGTAACGTAACATAACCTAACCTATCCCACCTAGCCCCTCGTTGGCAATGTTTTACAGAATCCCGTTCGTGCCGTCCCGTACATCTCGGTTGGGATATTATATACGTCTACAGCGATATATATCCTAACCTAAGGCAGGCTAATTTCTCGGATATATTATTTTACAACATTCCTGGCATATCGGCCCCTACTTCTCGGTGGGAACATTATATACGTTTATAACGTATCACAACCTAATCTAACCCATCTAGCCCCTCGCTGGTAATGATTTACAGAATCCCGTTCCTGTCGTCCCGTACGTCTCGGATGGGAAATTATAAACTTCTACAGCGTTATATATCCTAACCTAAGGCAGGCTAACATCTCGGGTGCAGTATTTTACAACATTCCTGCCGTATCGGCCCATACTTCTCGGTAGGAACATTATATAGGTCTATAACGTAACATAACCTAACCTAACACATCTAGCCCCTCGCTGGTAATGTTTTACAGAGTCCCGTTCGTGTCGTCCCGTACGTCTCGGATGGGACATTATATCCGTCTACAGCGTTATATATCTTAACTTAAGGCAGGCTAACATCTCGGATGCAGTATTTTACGACATTCCTGGCGTATCGGCCCCTACATCTCAGTGGGAACATTATATACGTCTGTAACGTAACATAACCTAACCTATCCCATCTAGCCCCTCGTTGGCAATGTTTTACAGAATCCCGTTCGTGTCGTCCCGTACGTCTCGGATGGGACATTATATACGTCTACAGCGATATATATCCTAACCTAAGGCAGGCTAACATCTCGGATGCAGTATTTTACAACATTCCTGGCGTATCGGCCCGTACTTCTCGGTGGGAACATTATATACGTCAATAACGTAACATACCCTAACCTAACCCATCTAGCCCCTCGCTGGCAATGTTTTACAGAATCCCGTTCCTGTCGTCCCGTACATCTCGGATGGGATGTTATATGCGTCTACAGCGATATATATCCTAACCTAAGGCAGGCTAACATCTCGGATGTAGTATTTTACAACATTCTTGTATTATCGGCCCCTACTTCTCGGTGGGAACATTATATACGTCTGTAACGTAACATAACCTAACCTATCCCACCTAGCCCCTCGTTGGCAATGTTTTACAGAATCCCGTTCGTGTCGTCCCGTACATCTCGGTTGGGATATTATATACGTCTACAGCGATATATATCCTAACCTAAGGCAGGCTAATTTCTCGGATATATTATTTTACAACATTCCTGGCATATCGGCCCCTACTTCTCGGTGGGAACATTATATACGTTTATAACGTATCACAACCTAATCTAACCCATCTAGCCCCTCGCTGGTAATGATTTACAGAATCCCGTTCCTGTCGTACCGTACGTCTCGGATGGGAAATTATAAACTTCTACAGCGTTATATATCCTAACCTAAGGCAGGCTAACATCTCGGGTGCAGTATTTTACAACATTCCTGCCGTATCGGCCCATACTTCTCGGTAGGAACATTATATAGGTCTATAACGTAACATAACCTAACCTAACACATCTAGCCCCTCGCTGGTAATGTTTTACAGAGTCCCGTTCGTGTCGTCCCGTACGTCTCGGATGGGACATTATATCCGTCTACAGCGTTATATATCTTAACTTAAGGCAGGCTAACATCTCGGATGCAGTATTTTACGACATTCCTGGCGTATCGGCCCCTACATCTCAGTGGGAACATTATATACGTCTGTAACGTAACATAACCTAACCTATCCCATCTAGCCCCTCGTTGGCAATGTTTTACAGAATCCCGTTCGTGTCGTCCCGTACATCTCGGTTGGGATGTTATATACGCCTACAGCGATATACATCCTAACGTAAGGCAGGCTAACATGTCGGATGTAGTATTTTACAACATTCTTGGAGTATCGGCCCCTACTTCTCGGTGGGAACATTATATACGTCAATAACGTAACATACCCTAACCTAACCCATCTAGCCCCTCGCTGGCAATGTTTTACAGAATCCCGTTCCTGTCGTCCCGTACGTCTCTGTTGGGACATTATAAACGTCTACAGCTTTATATATCCTAACCTAAGGCAGGCTAACATCTCGGTTGCTGTATTTTACAACATTCCTGGCGTATCGGACCATACTTCTCGGTGGGAACTTTATATAGGTCTATAACGTAACATAACCTATCCTAACACATCTAGCCCCTCGCTGGTAATGTTTTACAGAATCCCGTTCGTGTCGTCCCGTACGTCTCGGATGGGACATTATATACGTCTACAGCGATATATATCCTAACCTAAGGCAGGCTAACATCTCGGATGCAGCATTTTACAACATTCCTGGCGTATCGGCCCGTACTTCTCGGTGGGAACATTATACACGTCTATAACGTAACATAACCTAACCTAACTCATCTAGCCCCTCGCTGGTAATGTTTTACAGAATCCCGTTCCTGTCGTCCCGTACATCTCGGATGGGATGTTATATGCGTCCACAGCGATATATATCCTAACCTAAGGCAGGCTAACATCTCGGATGTAGTATTTTACAACATTCTTGTATTATCGGCCCCTACTTCTCGGTGGGAACATTATATACGTCTGTAACGTAACATAACCTAACCTATCCCACCTAGCCCCTCGTTGGCAATGTTTTACAGAATCCCGTTCGTGTCGTCCCGTACATCTCGGTTGGGATATTATATACGTCTACAGCGATATATATCCTAACCTAAGGCAGGCTAATTTCTCGGATATATTATTTTACAACATTCCTGGCATATCGGCCCCTACTTCTCGGTGGGAACATTATATACGTTTATAACGTATCACAACCTAATCTAACCCATCTAGCCCCTCGCTGGTAATGATTTACAGAATCCCGTTCCTGTCGTCCCGTACGTCTCGGATGGGAAATTATAAACTTCTACAGCGTTATATATCCTAACCTAAGGCAGGCTAACATCTCGGGTGCAGTATTTTACAACATTCCTGCCGTATCGGCCCATACTTCTCGGTAGGAACATTATATAGGTCTATAACGTAACATAACCTAACCTAACACATCCAGCCCCTCGCTGGTAATGTTTTACAGAGTCCCGTTCGTGTCGTCCCGTACGTCTCGGATGGGACATTATATCCGTCTACAGCGTTATATATCTTAACTTAAGGCAGGCTAACATCTCGGATGCAGTATTTTACGACATTCCTGGCGTATCGGCCCCTACATCTCAGTGGGAACATTATATACGTCTGTAACGTAACATAACCTAACCTATCCCATCTAGCCCCTCGTTGGCAATGTTTTACAGAATCCCGTTCGTGTCGTCCCGTACATCTCGGTTGGGATGTTATATACGTCTACAGCGATATACATCCTAACGTAAGGCAGGCTAACATGTCGGATGTAGTATTTTACAACATTCTTGGAGTATCGGCCCCTACTTCTCGGTGGGAACATTATATACGTCAATAACGTAACATACCCTAACCTAACCCATCTAGCCCCTCGCTGGCAATGTTTTACAGAATCCCGTTCCTGTCGTCCCGTACATCTCGGTTGGGATGTTATATACGTCTACAGCGATATATATCCTAACGTAAGGCAGGATAACATCTCGGATGCAGTATTTTACGACATTCCTGGCGTATCGGCCCCTACATCTCAGTGGGAACATTATATACATCTGTAACGTAACATAACCTAACCTATCCCATCTAGCCCCTCGTTGGCAATGTTTTACAGAATCCCGTTCGTGTCGTCCCGTACATCTCGGTTGGGATGTTATATACGTCTACAGCGATATACATCCTAACGTAAGGCAGGCTAACATGTCGGATGTAGTATTTTACAACATTCTTGGAGTATCGGCCCCTACTTCTCGGTGGGAACATTATATACGTCAATAACGTAACATACCCTAACCTAACCCATCTAGCCCCTCGCTGGCAATGTTTTACAGAATCCCGTTCCTGTCGTCCCGTACGTCTCGGATGGGACATTATATACGTCTACAGCGTTATATTTCCTAAGGTAAGGCAGGCTAACATCTCGGATGTAGTATTTTCAACATTCTTGGAGTATCGGCACATACTTCTCGGTGGGAACATTATATACGTCTATAAAGTAACATAACCTAACCTAACCCATCTAGCCCCTCGTTGGCAATGTTTTACAGAATCCCGTTCGTGTCGTCCCGTACATCTCGGACGGAATATTATATACGTCTATAGCGTTATATATCTTAACCTAAGGCAGGCTAACATCTCGGATGCAGTATTTTACAACATTCCTGGCGTATCGGCTCTACTTCTCGGTGGGAATATTATACACGTCTATAACGTAACATAACCTAACCTAACCCATCTAGCCCCTCGCTGGCAATGTTTTACAGAATCCCGTTCCTGTCGTCCCGTACATCTCGGTTGGGATGTTATATACGTCTACAGCGATATATATCCTAACGTAAGGCAGGCTAACAACTCGGATGTAGTATTTTACAACATTCTTGGAGTATCGGCCCCTACTTCTCGTGGGAACATTGTATACGTCTGTAACGTAACATAACCTAACCTATCCCATCTAGCCCCTCTTTGGCAATGTTTTACAGAATCCCGTTCGTTTCGTCCCGTACATCTCGGTTGGGATATTATATACGTCTACAGCGATACATATCCTAACCTAAGGCAGGCTAACTTCTCGGATATTGTATTTTACAACATTCCTGTAGGATCAGCCTCTACTTCTCGGTGGGAACATTATATACGTCTATAACGTAATATAATCTATCCTAACACATCTAGCCCCTCGCTGGTAATGTTTTACAGATTCCCGTATATGTCGTCCCGTACTTCTCGGTTGGGATGATATATACGTCTACAGCGATATATATCCTAACGTAAGGCAGCCTAACATGTCGGATGTAGTATTTTACAACATTCTTGGAGTATCGGCCCCTACTTCTCGGTGGGAACATTATATACGTCTATAACGTAACGTAACCTAATCTAACCCATCTAGCCCCTCGCTGGTAATATTTTACAGAATCCCGTTCGTGTCGTCCCGTACATCTCCGTTGGGATATTATATACGTCTATAGCGTTATAAATCCTAACCTAAGGCAGGCTAACATCTCGGATGCAGTATTTTACAACATTCCTGGCGTATCGGCTCTACTTCTCGGTGGGAACATTATACACGTCTATAACGTAACATAACCTAACCTAACCCATCTAGCCCCTCGCTTGTAATGTTTTACAGAATCCCGTTCCTGTCGTCCCGTACATCTCGGTTGGGAAGTTATATACGTCTACAGCGATATATATCCTAACGTAAGGCAGGCTAACATCTCGGATGTAGTATTTTACAACAATCTTGGAGTATCGGGCCCTACTTCACCGTGGGAACATTATATAGGTCTATAACGTAACATAACCTAACCTAACACTTCTAGCCCCTCGCTGGTAATGTTTTACAGAATCCCGTTCGTGTCGTCCCGTACGTCTCGGATGGGACATTATATACGTCTACAGCGTTATATTTCCTAACGTAAGGCAGGCTAACATCTCGGATGTAGTATTTTACAACATTCTTGGAGTATCGGCCCATACTTCTCGGTGGGAACATTATATACGTCTATAACGTAACATAACCTAACCTATCCCATCTAGCCCCTCGTTGGCAATGTTTTACAGAATCCCGTTTGTGTCGTCCCGTACATCTTGGTTGGGATATTATATACGTCTATAGCGTTATATATCTTAACCTAAGGCAGGCTAACATCTCGGATGCAGTATTTTACAACATTCCTGGCGTATCGGCTCTACTTCTCGGTGGGAACATTATACACGTCTATAACGTAACATAACCTAACCTAACCCATCTAGCCCCTCGCTGGTAATGTTTTACAGTATGCCGTTCCTGTCGTCCCGTACATCTCGGATGGGCTGTTATATACGTCTATAGCGTTATATATCCTAACCTAAGGCAGGCTAACATCTCGGATGTAGTATTTTACAACATTCTTGGAGTATCGGCCCATACTTCTCGGTGGGAACATTATATACGTCTATAACGTAACATAACCTAACCTATCCCATCTAGCCCCTCGTTGGCAATGTTTTACAGAATCCCGTTCGTGTCGTCCCGTACATCTCGGTTAGGATATTATATACGTCTATAGCGTTATATATCTTAACCTAAGGCAGGCTAACATCTCGGATATAGTATTTTACGACATTCCTGGCGTATCGGCCCGTACTTCTCAGTGGGAACATTATATACGTCTGTAACGTAACATAACCTAACCTAACCCATCTAGCCCCTCGCTGGTAATGTTTTACAGAATCCCGTCCCTGTCGTCCCGTACATCTCGGTTGGGACATTACATACGTCTACAGCGTTATATTTCCTAACGTAAGGCAGGCTAACATCTCGGATGCAGTATTTCACAACATTCCTGGCGTATCAGCTCTACTTCTCGGTGGGAACGTTATACACGTCTATAACGTAACATAACCTAACCTAACCCATCTAGCCCCTCGCTGGTAATTTTTTACAGAATCCCGTCCCTGTCGTCCCGCACATCTCGGTTGGGATGTTATATACGTCTACAGCGATATATATCCTAACCTAAGGCAGGCTAACATCTCGGATGCAGTATTTTACAACATTCCTGGCGTATCGGCCCGTACTTCTCGGTGGGAACATTATACACGTCTATAACGTAACATAACCTAACCTAACCCATCTAGCCCCTCGCTGGTAATGTTTTACAGAATCCCGTTCGTGTCGTCCCGTACATCTCGGATGGGATGTTATATACGTCTACAGCGATATATATCCTAACGTAAGGCAGGCTAACATCTCGGATGTAGTATTTTGCAACATTCTTGGAGTATCGGCCCCTACTTCTCGGTGGGAACATTATATACGTCTGTAACGTAACATAACCTAACCTATCCCATCTAGCCCCTCGTTGGCAATGTTTTACTGAATCCCGTTCGTGTCGTCCCGTACATCTCGGTTGGGATATTATATACGTCTATAGCGTTATATATGTTAACCTAAGGCAGGCTAACATCTCGGATGCAGTATTTTACAACATTCCTGGCGTATCGGCTCTACTTCTCGGTGGGAATATTATACACGTCTATAACGTAACATAACCTAACCTAACCCATCTAACCCCTCGCTGGCAATGTTTTACAGAATCCCGTTCCTGTCGTCCCGTACATCTCGGTTGGGATGTTATATACGTCTACAGCGATATATATCCTAACGTAAGGCAGGATAACATCTCGGATGTAGTATTTTACAACATTCTTGGAGTATCGGCCCCTACTTCTCGGTGGGAACATTATATACGTCTGTAACGTAACATAACCTAACCTATCCCATCTAGCCCCTCGTTGGCAATGTTTTACAGAATCCCGTTCGTGTCGTCCCGTACATCTCGGTTGGGATATTATATACGTCTACAGCGATATATATCCTAACGTAAGGCAGCCTAACATGTCGGATGTAGTATTTTACAACATTCTTGGAGTATCGGCCCCTACTTCTCGGTGGGAACATTATATACGTCTATAACGTAACATAACCTAACCTAACACATCTAGCCCCTCGCTGGTAATGTTTTACAGAATCCCGTTCGTGTCGTCCCGTACATCTCGGATGGGATATTACATACGTCTATAGAGTTATATATCTTAACCTAAGGCAGGCTAACATCTCGGATGCAGTATTTTACAACATTCCTGGCGTATCGGCTCTACTTCTCGGTGGGAACATTATATACGTCTGTAACGTAACATAACCTAACCTATCCCATCTAGCCCCTCGTTGGCAATGTTTTACAGAATCCCGTTCGTGTCGTCCCGTACATCTCGGTTGGGATATTATATACGTCTACAGCGATATATATCCTAACGTAAGGCAGCCTAACATGTCGGATGTAGTATTTTACAACATTCCTGGCGTATAGGCCCGTACTTCTCGGTGGGAACATTATACACGTCTATAACGTAACATAACCTAACCTAACCCATCTAGCCCCTCGCTGGTAATGTTTTACAGAATCCCGTTCCTGTCGTCCCGTACATCTCGGATGGGATGTTATATACGTCTACAGCGATATATATCCTAACGTAAGGCAGGCTAACATCTCGGATGTAGTATTTTACAACATTCTTGGAGTATCGGCCCCTACTTCTCGGTGGGAACATTATATACGTCTGCAACGTAACATAACCTAACCTATCCCATCTAGCCCCTCGTTGGCAATGTTTTCCAGAATCCCGTTTGTGTCGTCCCGTACATCTCGGTTGGGATATTATATACGTCTATAGCGTTATATATCTTAACCTAAGGCAGGCTAACATCTCGGATGCAGTATTTTACAACATTCCTGGCGTATCGGCTCTACTTCTCGGTGGGAATATTATACACGTCTATAACGTAACATAACCTAACCTAACCCATCTAACCCCTCGCTGGCAATGTTTTACAGAATGCCGTTCCTGTCGTCCCGTACATCTCGGTTGGGATGTTATATACGTCTACAGCGATATATATCCTAACGTAAGGCAGGATAACATCTCGGATGTAGTACTTTACAACGTTCTTGGAGTATCGGCCCCTACTTCTCGGTGGGAACATTATATACGTCTGTAACGTAACATAACCTAACCTATCCCATCTAGCCCCTAGTTGGCAATGTTTTGCAGAATCCCGTTCGTGTCGTCCCGTACATCTCGGTTGGGATATTATATACGTCTACAGCGATATATATCCTAACGTAAGGCAGCCTAACATGTCGGATGTAGTATTTTACAACATTCTTGGAGTATCGGCCCCTACTTCTCGGTGGGAACATTATATACGTCTATAACGTAACATAACCTAACCTAACACATCTAGCCCCTCGCTGGTAATGTTTTACAGAATCCCGTTCGTGTCGTCCCGTACATCTCGGATGGGATATTATATACGTCTATAGAGTTATATATCTTAACCTAAGGCAGGCTAACATCTCGGATGCAGTATTTTACAACATTCCTGGCGTATCGGCTCTACTTCTCGGTGGGAACATTATATACGTCTGTAACGTAACATAACCTAACCTATCCCATCTAGCCCCTCGTTGGCAATGTTTTACAGAATCCCGTTCGTGTCGTCCCGTACATCTCGGTTGGAATATTATATACGTCTACAGCGATATATATCCTAACGTAAGGCAGCCTAACATGTCGGATGTAGTATTTTACAACATTCTTGGAGTATCGGCCCCTACTTCTCGGTGGGAACATTATATACGTCTATAACGTAACATAACCTAACCTAACACATCTAGCCCCTCACTGGTAATGTTTTACAGAATCCCGTTCGTGTCGTCCCGTACGTCTCGGATGGGACATTATATAAGTCTACAGCGTTATATTTCCTAACGTAAGGCAGGCTAACATCTCGTATGTAGTCTTTTACAACATTCTTGGAGTATCGGCCCATACTTCTCGGTGGGAACATTATATACGTCTATAAAGTAACATAACCTAACCTAACCCATCTAGCCCCTTGTTGGCAATGTTTTACAGAATCTCGTTCGGGTCGTCCCGTACATCTCGGATGGGATATTATATACGTCTATAGCATTATATATCTTAACCTAAGGCAGGCTAACATCTCAGATGCAGTATTTTACAAGATTCCTGGCGTATCGGCTCTACTTCTCGGTGGGAACATTATACACGTCTATAACGTAACATAACCTAATCTAACCCATCTAGCCCGTTCTTTGGCAATGTTTTACAGAATCCCGTTCGTTTCGTCCCGTACATCTCGGTTGGGATATTATATACGTCTACAGCGATACATATCCTAACCTAAGGCAGGCTAACTTCTCGGATATTGTATTTTACAACATTCCTGTAGGATCAGCCTCTACTTCTCGGTGGGAACATTATATACGTCTATAACGTAATATAATCTATCCTAACACATCTAGCCCCTCGCTGGTAATGTTTTACAGATTCCCGTATATGTCGTCCCGTACTTCTCGGTTGGGATGATATATACGTCTACAGCGATATATATCCTAACGTAAGGCAGCCTAACATGTCGGATGTAGTATTTTACAACATTCTTGGAGTATCGGCCCCTACTTCTCGGTGGGAACATTATATACGTCTATAACGTAACGTAACCTAATCTAACCCATCTAGCCCCTCGCTGGTAATATTTTACAGAATCCCGTTCGTGTCGTCCCGTACATCTCCGTTGGGATATTATATACGTCTATAGCGTTACAAATCCTAACCTAAGGCAGGCTAACATCTCGGATGCAGTATTTTACAACATTCCTGGCGTATCGGCTCTACTTCTCGGTGGGAACATTATACACGTCTATAACGTAACATAACCTAACCTAACCCATCTAGCCCCTCGCTTGTAATGTTTTACAGAATCCCGTTCCTGTCGTCCCGTACATCTCGGTTGGGAAGTTATATACGTCTACAGCGATATATATCCTAACGTAAGGCAGGCTAACATCTCGGATGTAGTATTTTACAACAATCTTGGAGTATCGGGCCCTACTTCACCGTGGGAACATTATATAGGTCTATAACGTAACATAACCTAACCTAACACTTCTAGCCCCTCGCTGGTAATGTTTTACAGAATCCCGTTCGTGTCGTCCCGTACGTCTCGGATGGGACATTATATACGTCTACAGCGTTATATTTCCTAACGTAAGGCAGGCTAACATCTCGGATGTAGTATTTTACAACATTCTTGGAGTATCGGCCCATACTTCTCGGTGGGAACATTATATACGTCTATAACGTAACATAACCTAACCTATCCCATCTAGCCCCTCGTTGGCAATGTTTTACAGAATCCCGTTTGTGTCGTCCCGTACATCTTGGTTGGGATATTATATACGTCTATAGCGTTATATATCTTAACCTAAGGCAGGCTAACATCTCGGATGCAGTATTTTACAACATTCCTGGCGTATCGGCTCTACTTCTCGGTGGGAACATTATACACGTCTATAACGTAACATAACCTAACCTAACCCATCTAGCCCCTCGCTGGTAATGTTTTACAGTATCCCGTTCCTGTCGTCCCGTACATCTCGGATGGGCTGTTATATACGTCTATAGCGTTATATATCCTAACCTAAGGCAGGCTAACATCTCGGATGTAGTATTTTACAACATTCTTGGAGTATCGGCCCATACTTCTCGGTGGGAACATTATATACGTCTATAACGTAACATAACCTAACCTATCCCATCTAGCCCCTCGTTGGCAATGTTTTACAGAATCCCGTTCGTGTCGTCCCGTACATCTCGGTTAGGATATTATATACGTCTATAGCGTTATATATCTTAACCTAAGGCAGGCTAACATCTCGGATATAGTATTTTACGACATTCCTGGCGTATCGGCCCGTACTTCTCAGTGGGAACATTATATACGTCTGTAACGTAACATAACCTAACCTAACCCATCTAGCCCCTCGCTGGTAATGTTTTACAGAATCCCGTCCCTGTCGTCCCGTACATCTCGGTTGGGACATTATATACGTCTACAGCGTTATATTTCCTAACGTAAGGCAGGCTAACATCTCGGATGCAGTATTTCACAACATTCCTGGCGTATCAGCTCTACTTCTCGGTGGGAACGTTATACACGTCTATAACGTAACATAACCTAACCTAACCCATCTAGCCCCTCGCTGGTAATGTTTTACAGAATCCCGTTCGTGTCGTCCCGTACATCTCGGATGGGATGTTATATACGTCTACAGCGATATATATCCTAACGTAAGGCAGGCTAACATCTCGGATGTAGTATTTTGCAACATTCTTGGAGTATCGGCCCCTACTTCTCGGTGGGAACATTATATACGTCTGTAACGTAACATAACCTAACCTATCCCATCTAGCCCCTCGTTGGCAATGTTTTACTGAATCCCGTTCGTGTCGTCCCGTACATCTCGGTTGGGATATTATATACGTCTATAGCGTTATATATGTTAACCTAAGGCAGGCTAACATCTCGGATGCAGTATTTTACAACATTCCTGGCGTATCGGCTCTACTTCTCGGTGGGAATATTATACACGTCTATAACGTAACATAACCTAACCTAACCCATCTAACCCCTCGCTGGCAATGTTTTACAGAATCCCGTTCCTGTCGTCCCGTACATCTCGGTTGGGATGTTATATACGTCTACAGCGATATATATCCTAACGTAAGGCAGGATAACATCTCGGATGTAGTATTTTACAACATTCTTGGAGTATCGGCCCCTACTTCTCGGTGGGAACATTATATACGTCTGTAACGTAACATAACCTAACCTATCCCATCTAGCCCCTCGTTGGCAATGTTTTACAGAATCCCGTTCGTGTCGTCCCGTACATCTCGGTTGGGATATTATATACGTCTACAGCGATATATATCCTAACGTAAGGCAGCCTAACATGTCGGATGTAGTATTTTACAACATTCTTGGAGTATCGGCCCCTACTTCTCGGTGGGAACATTATATACGTCTATAACGTAACATAACCTAACCTAACACATCTAGCCCCTCGCTGGTAATGTTTTACAGAATCCCGTTCGTGTCGTCCCGTACATCTCGGATGGGATATTATATACGTCTATAGAGTTATATATCTTAACCTAAGGCAGGCTAACATCTCGGATGCAGTATTTTACAACATTCCTGGCGTATCGGCTCTACTTCTCGGTGGGAACATTATATACGTCTGTAACGTAACATAACCTAACCTATCCCATCTAGCCCCTCGTTGGCAATGTTTTACAGAATCCCGTTCGTGTCGTCCCGTACATCTCGGTTGGGATATTATATACGTCTACAGCGATATATATCCTAACGTAAGGCAGCCTAACATGTCGGATGTAGTATTTTACAACATTCCTGGCGTATAGGCCCGTACTTCTCGGTGGGAACATTATACACGTCTATAACGTAACATAACCTAACCTAACCCATCTAGCCCCTCGCTGGTAATGTTTTACAGAATCCCGTTCCTGTCGTCCCGTACATCTCGGATGGGATGTTATATACGTCTACAGCGATATATATCCTAACGTAAGGCAGGCTAACATCTCGGATGTAGTATTTTACAACATTCTTGGAGTATCGGCCCCTACTTCTCGGTGGGAACATTATATACGTCTGTAACGTAACATAACCTAACCTATCCCATCTAGCCCCTCGTTGGCAATGTTTTCCAGAATCCCGTTTGTGTCGTCCCGTACATCTCGGTTGGGATATTATATACGTCTATAGCGTTATATATCTTAACCTAAGGCAGGCTAACATCTCGGATGCAGTATTTTACAACATTCCTGGCGTATCGGCTCTACTTCTCGGTGGGAATATTATACACGTCTATAACGTAACATAACCTAACCTAACCCATCTAACCCCTCGCTGGCAATGTTTTACAGAATGCCGTTCCTGTCGTCCCGTACATCTCGGTTGGGATGTTATATACGTCTACAGCGATATATATCCTAACGTAAGGCAGGATAACATCTCGGATGTAGTACTTTACAACGTTCTTGGAGTATCGGCCCCTACTTCTCGGTGGGAACATTATATACGTCTGTAACGTAACATAACCTAACCTATCCCATCTAGCCCCTCGTTGGCAATGTTTTGCAGAATCCCGTTCGTGTCGTCCCGTACATCTCGGTTGGGATATTATATACGTCTACAGCGATATATATCCTAACGTAAGGCAGCCTAACATGTCGGATGTAGTATTTTACAACATTCTTGGAGTATCGGCCCCTACTTCTCGGTGGGAACATTATATACGTCTATAACGTAACATAACCTAACCTAACACATCTAGCCCCTCGCTGGTAATGTTTTACAGAATCCCGTTCGTGTCGTCCCGTACATCTCGAATGGGATATTATATACGTCTATAGAGTTATATATCTTAACCTAAGGCAGGCTAACATCTCGGATGCAGTATTTTACAACATTCCTGGCGTATCGGCTCTACTTCTCGGTGGGAACATTATATACGTCTGTAACGTAACATAACCTAACCTATCCCATCTAGCCCCTCGTTGGCAATGTTTTACAGAATCCCGTTCGTGTCGTCCCGTACATCTCGGTTGGAATATTATATACGTCTACAGCGATATATATCCTAACGTAAGGCAGCCTAACATGTCGGATGTAGTATTTTACAACATTCTTGGAGTATCGGCCCCTACTTCTCGGTGGGAACATTATATACGTCTATAACGTAACATAACCTAACCTAACACATCTAGCCCCTCACTGGTAATGTTTTACAGAATCCCGTTCGTGTCGTCCCGTACGTCTCGGATGGGACATTATATAAGTCTACAGCGTTATATTTCCTAACGTAAGGCAGGCTAACATCTCGTATGTAGTCTTTTACAACATTCTTGGAGTATCGGCCCATACTTCTCGGTGGGAACATTATATACGTCTATAAAGTAACATAACCTAACCTAACCCATCTAGCCCCTTGTTGGCAATGTTTTACAGAATCTCGTTCGGGTCGTCCCGTACATCTCGGATGGGATATTATATACGTCTATAGCATTATATATCTTAACCTAAGGCAGGCTAACATCTCAGATGCAGTATTTTACAAGATTCCTGGCGTATCGGCTCTACTTCTCGGTGGGAACATTATACACGTCTATAACGTAACATAACCTAATCTAACCCATCTAGCCCCTCGCTGGTAATATTTTACAGAATCCCGTTCGTGTCGTCCCGTACATCTCGGTTGGGATATTATATACGTCTACAGCAATATATATCCTAACGTAAGGCAGCCTAACATGTCGGATGTAGTATTTTACAACATTCTTGGAGTATCGGCCCCTACTTCTCGGTGGGAACATTATATACGTCAATAACGTAACATACCCTAACCTAACCCATCTAGCCCCTCGCTGGCAATGTTTTACAGAATCCCGTTCCTGTCGTCCCGTACGTCTCTGTTGGGACATTATAAACGTCTACAGCTTTATATATCCTAACCTAAGGCAGGCTAACATCTCGGTTGCTGTATTTTACAACATTCCTGGCGTATCGGCCCATACTTCTCGGTGGGAAATTTATATAGGTCTATAACGTAACATAACCTATCCTAACACATCTAGCCCCTCGCTGGTAATGTTTTACAGAATCCCGTTCGTGTCGTCCCGTACGTCTCGGATGGGACATTATATACGTCTACAGCGTTATATTTCCTAAGGTAAGGCAGGCTAACATCTCGGATGTAGTATTTTCAACATTCTTGGAGTATCGGCACATACTTCTCGGTGGGAACATTATATACGTCTATAAAGTAACATAACCTAACCTAACCCATCTAGCCCCTCGTTGGCAATGTTTTACAGAATCCCGTTCGTGTCGTCCCGTACATCTCGGACGGAATATTATATACGTCTATAGCGTTATATATCTTACCCTAAGGCAGGCTAACATCTCGGATGCAGTATTTTACAACATTCCTGGCGTATCGGCTCTACTTCTCGGTGGGAATATTATACACGTCTATAACGT
Organism: Xylocopa violacea; assembly: GCA_963969225.1. Classification (NCBI taxonomy): domain Eukaryota; kingdom Metazoa; phylum Arthropoda; class Insecta; order Hymenoptera; family Apidae; genus Xylocopa; species Xylocopa violacea. The sequence goes on along the minus strand of CAXAJV010000061.1, from coordinate 2,762,629 downwards.
AACATAACCTAACCTAACCCATCTAGCCCCTCGCTGGCAATGTTTTACAGAATCCCGTTCCTGTCGTCCCGTACATCTCGGTTGGGATGTTATATACGTCTACAGCGATATATATCCTAACGTAAGGCAGGCTAACAACTCGGATGTAGTATTTTACAACATTCTTGGAGTATCGGCCCCTACTTCTCGTGGGAACATTGTATACGTCTGTAACGTAACATAACCTAACCTATCCCATCTAGCCCCTCTTTGGCAATGTTTTACAGAATCCCGTTCGTTTCGTCCCGTACATCTCGGTTGGGATATTATATACGTCTACAGCGATACATATCCTAACCTAAGGCAGGCTAACTTCTCGGATATTGTATTTTACAACATTCCTGTAGGATCAGCCTCTACTTCTCGGTGGGAACATTATATACGTCTATAACGTAATATAATCTATCCTAACACATCTAGCCCCTCGCTGGTAATGTTTTACAGATTCCCGTATATGTCGTCCCGTACTTCTCGGTTGGGATGATATATACGTCTACAGCGATATATATCCTAACGTAAGGCAGCCTAACATGTCGGATGTAGTATTTTACAACATTCTTGGAGTATCGGCCCCTACTTCTCGGTGGGAACATTATATACGTCTATAACGTAACGTAACCTAATCTAACCCATCTAGCCCCTCGCTGGTAATATTTTACAGAATCCCGTTCGTGTCGTCCCGTACATCTCCGTTGGGATATTATATACGTCTATAGCGTTATATATCTTAACCTAAGGCAGGCTAACATCTCGGATGCAGTATTTTACAACATTCCTGGCGTATCGGCTCTACTTCTCGGTGGGAACATTATACACGTCTATAACGTAACATAACCTAACCTAACACATCTAGCCCCTCACTGGTAATGTTTTACAGAATCCCGTTCGTGTCGTCCCGTACGTCTCGGATGGGACATTATATAAGTCTACAGCGTTATATTTCCTAACGTAAGGCAGGCTAACATCTCGTATGTAGTCTTTTACAACATTCTTGGAGTATCGGCCCATACTTCTCGGTGGGAACATTATATACGTCTATAAAGTAACATAACCTAACCTAACCCATCTAGCCCCTTGTTGGCAATGTTTTACAGAATCTCGTTCGGGTCGTACCGTACATCTCGGATGGGATATTATATACGTCTATAGCATTATATATCTTAACCTAAGGCAGGCTAACATCTCAGATGCAGTATTTTACAAGATTCCTGGCGTATCGGCTCTACTTCTCGGTGGGAACATTATACACGTCTATAACGTAACATAACCTAATCTAACCCATCTAGCCCCTCGCTGGTAATATTTTACAGAATCCCGTTCGTGTCGTCCCGTACATCTCGGTTGGGATATTATATACGTCTACAGCAATATATATCCTAACGTAAGGCAGCCTAACATGTCGGATGTAGTATTTTACAACATTCTTGGAGTATCGGCCCCTACTTCTCGGTGGGAACATTATATACGTCAATAACGTAACATACCCTAACCTAACCCATCTAGCTCCTCGCTGGCAATGTTTTACAGAATCCCGTTCCTGTCGTCCCGTACGTCTCTGTTGGGACATTATAAACGTCTACAGCGTTATATATCCTAACCTAAGGCAGGCTAACATCTCGGTTGCTGTATTTTACAACATTCCTGGCGTATCGGCCCATACTTCTCGGTGGGAACTTTATATAGGTCTATAACGTAACATAACCTATCCTAACACATCTAGCCCCTCGCTGGTAATGTTTTACTGAATCCCGTTCGTGTCGTCCCGTACGTCTCGGATGGGACATTATATACGTCTACAGCGTTATATTTCCTAAGGTAAGGCAGGCTAACATCTCGGATGTAGTATTTTACAACATTCTTGGAGTATCGGCCCATACTTCTCGGTGGGAACATTATATACGTCTATAAAGTAACATAACCTAACCTAACCCATCTAGCCCCTCGTTGGCAATGTTTTACAGAATCCCGTTCGTGTCGTCCCGTACATCTCGGTTGGGATATTATATACGTCTACAGCGATATATATCCTAACCTAAGGCAGGCTAATTTCTCGGATATATTATTTTACAACATTCCTGGCATATCGGCCCCTACTTCTCGGTGGGAACATTATATACGTTTATAACGTATCACAACCTAATCTAACCCATCTAGCCCCTCGCTGGTAATGATTTACAGAATCCCGTTCCTGTCGTCCCGTACGTCTCGGATGGGAAATTATAAACTTCTACAGCGTTATATATCCTAACCTAAGGCAGGCTAACATCTCGGGTGCAGTATTTTACAACATTCCTGCCGTATCGGCCCATACTTCTCGGTAGGAACATTATATAGGTCTATAACGTAACATAACCTAACCTAACACATCTAGCCCCTCGCTGGTAATGTTTTACAGAGTCCCGTTCGTGTCGTCCCGTACGTCTCGGATGGGACATTATATCCGTCTACAGCGTTATATATCTTAACTTAAGGCAGGCTAACATCTCGGATGCAGTATTTTACGACATTCCTGGCGTATCGGCCCCTACATCTCAGTGGGAACATTATATACGTCTGTAACGTAACATAACCTAACCTATCCCATCTAGCCCCTCGTTGGCAATGTTTTACAGAATCCCGTTCGTGTCGTCCCGTACATCTCGGTTGGGATGTTATATACGTCTACAGCGATATACATCCTAACGTAAGGCAGGCTAACATGTCGGATGTAGTATTTTACAACATTCTTGGAGTATCGGCCCCTACTTCTCGGTGGGAACATTATATACGTCAATAACGTAACATACCCTAACCTAACCCATCTAGCCCCTCGCTGGCAATGTTTTACAGAATCCCGTTCCTGTCGTCCCGTACGTCTCTGTTGGGACATTATAAACGTCTACAGCTTTATATATCCTAACCTAAGGCAGGCTAACATCTCGGTTGCTGTATTTTACAACATTCCTGGCGTATCGGCCCATACTTCTCGGTGGGAACTTTATATAGGTCTATAACGTAACATAACCTATCCTAACACATCTAGCCCCTCGCTGGTAATGTTTTACAGAATCCCGTTCGTGTCGTCCCGTACGTCTCGGATGGGACATTATATACGTCTACAGCGTTATGTTTCCTAAGGTAAGGCAGGCTAACATCTCGGATGTAGTATTTTCAACATTCTTGGAGTATCGGCACATACTTCTCGGTGGGAACATTATATACGTCTATAAAGTAACATAACCTAACCTAACCCATCTAGCCCCTCGTTGGCAATGTTTTACAGAATCCCGTTCGTGTCGTCCCGTACATCTCGGACGGAATATTATATACGTCTATAGCGTTATATATCTTAACCTAAGGCAGGCTAACATCTCGGATGCAGTATTTTACAACATTCCTGGCGTATCGGCTCTACTTCTCGGTGGGAATATTATACACGTCTATAACGTAACATAACCTAACCTAACCCATCTAGCCCCTCGCTGGCAATGTTTTACAGAATCCCGTTCCTGTCGTCCCGTACATCTCGGTTGGGATGTTATATACGTCTACAGCGATATATATCCTAACGTAAGGCAGGCTAACAACTCGGATGTAGTATTTTACAACATTCTTGGAGTATCGGCCCCTACTTCTCGTGGGAACATTGTATACGTCTGTAACGTAACATAACCTAACCTATCCCATCTAGCCCCTCTTTGGCAATGTTTTACAGAATCCCGTTCGTTTCGTCCCGTACATCTCGGTTGGGATATTATATACGTCTACAGCGATACATATCCTAACCTAAGGCAGGCTAACTTCTCGGATATTGTATTTTACAACATTCCTGTAGGATCAGCCTCTACTTCTCGGTGGGAACATTATATACGTCTATAACGTAATATAATCTATCCTAACACATCTAGCCCCTCGCTGGTAATGTTTTACAGATTCCCGTATATGTCGTCCCGTACTTCTCGGTTGGGATGATATATACGTCTACAGCGATATATATCCTAACCTAAGGCAGGCTAACATGTCGGATGTAGTATTTTACAACATTCTTGGAGTATCGGCCCCTACTTCTCGGTGGGAACATTATATACGTCTATAACGTAACGTAACCTAATCTAACCCATCTAGCCCCTCGCTGGTAATATTTTACAGAATCCCGTTCGTGTCGTCCCGTACATCTCCGTTGGGATATTATATACGTCTATAGCGTTATATATCTTAACCTAAGGCAGGCTAACATCTCGGATGCAGTATTTTACAACATTCCTGGCGTATCGGCTCTACTTCTCGGTGGGAACATTATACACGTCTATAACGTAACATAACCTAACCTAACCCATCTAGCCCCTCGCTGGTAATGTTTTACAGTATCCCGTTCCTGTCGTCCCGTACATCTCGGATGGGCTGTTATATACGTCTATAGCGTTATATATCCTAACCTAAGGCAGGCTAACATCTCGGATGTAGTATTTTACAACATTCTTGGAGTATCGGCCCATACTTCTCGGTGGGAACATTATATACGTCTATAACGTAACATAACCTAACCTATCCCATCTAGCCCCTCGTTGGCAATGTTTTACAGAATCCCGTTCGTGTCGTCCCGTACATCTCGGTTAGGATATTATATACGTCTATAGCGTTATATATCTTAACCTAAGGCAGGCTAACATCTCGGATATAGTATTTTACGACATTCCTGGCGTATCGGCCCCTACTTCTCAGTGGGAACATTATATACGTCTGTAACGTAACATAACCTAACCTAACCCATCTAGCCCCTCGCTGGTAATGTTTTACAGAATCCCGTCCCTGTCGTCCCGTACATCTCGGTTGGGACATTATATACGTCTACAGCGTTATATTTCCTAACGTAAGGCAGGCTAACATCTCGGATGCAGTATTTCACAACATTCCTGGCGTATCAGCTCTACTTCTCGGTGGGAACGTTATACACGTCTATAACGTAACATAACCTAACCTAACCCATCTAGCCCCTCGCTGGTAATTTTTTACAGAATCCCGTCCCTGTCGTCCCGCACATCTCGGTTGGGATGTTATATACGTCTACAGCGATATATATCCTAACCTAAGGCAGGCTAACATCTCGGATGCAGTATTTTACAACATTCCTGGCGTATCGGCCCGTACTTCTCGGTGGGAACATTATACACGTCTATAACGTAACATAACCTAACCTAACCCATCTAGCCCCTCGCTGGTAATGTTTTACAGAATCCCGTTCGTGTCGTCCCGTACATCTCGGATGGGATGTTATATACGTCTACAGCGATATATATCCTAACGTAAGGCAGGCTAACATCTCGGATGTAGTATTTTGCAACATTCTTGGAGTATCGGCCCCTACTTCTCGGTGGGAACATTATATACGTCTGTAACGTAACATAACCTAACCTATCCCATCTAGCCCCTCGCTGGCAATGTTTTACTGAATCCCGTTCGTGTCGTCCCGTACATCTCGGTTGGGATATTATATACGTCTATAGCGTTATATATCTTAACCTAAGGCAGGCTAACATCTCGGATGCAGTATTTTACAACATTCCTGGCGTATCGGCTCTACTTCTCGGTGGGAATATTATACACGTCTATAACGTAACATAACCTAACCTAACCCATCTAACCCCTCGCTGGGAATGTTTTACAGAATCCCGTTCCTGTCGTCCCGTACATCTCGGTTGGGATGTTATATACGTCTACAGCGATATATATCCTAACGTAAGGCAGGATAACATCTCGGATGTAGTATTTTACAACATTCTTGGAGTATCGGCCCCTACTTCTCGGTGGGAACATTATATACGTCTGTAACGTAACATAACCTAACCTATCCCATCTAGCCCCTCGTCGGCAATGTTTTACAGAATCCCGTTCGTGTCGTCCCGTACATCTCGGTTGGGATATTATATACGTCTACAGCGATATATATCCTAACGTAAGGCAGCCTAACATGTCGGATGTAGTATTTTACAACATTCTTGGAGTATCGGCCCCTACTTCTCGGTGGGAACATTATATACGTCTATAACGTAACATAACCTAACCTAACACATCTAGCCCCTCGCTGGTAATGTTTTACAGAATCCCGTTCGTGTCGTCCCGTACATCTCGGATGGGATATTATATACGTCTATAGAGTTATATATCTTAACCTAAGGCAGGCTAACATCTCGGATGCAGTATTTTACAACATTCCTGGCGTATCGGCTCTACTTCTCGGTGGGAACATTATATACGTCTGTAACGTAACATAACCTAACCTATCCCATCTAGCCCCTCGTTGGCAATGTTTTACAGAATCCCGTTCGTGTCGTCCCGTACATCTCGGTTGGGATATTATATACGTCTACAGCGATATATATCCTAACGTAAGGCAGCCTAACATGTCGGATGTAGTATTTTACAACATTCCTGGCGTATAGGCCCGTACTTCTCGGTGGGAACATTATACACGTCTATAACGTAACATAACCTAACCTAACCCATCTAGCACCTCACTGGTAATGTTTTACAGAATCCCGTTCCTGTCGTCCCGTACATCTCGGATGGGATGTTATATACGTCTACAGCGATATATATCCTAACGTAAGGCAGGCTAACATCTCGGATGTAGTATTTTACAACATTCTTGGAGTATCGGCCCCTACTTCTCGGTGGGAACATTATATACGTCTGTAACGTAACATAACCTAACCTATCCCATCTAGCCCCTCGTTGGCAATGTTTTCCAGAATCCCGTTTGTGTCGTCCCGTACATCTCGGTTAGGATATTATATACGTCTATAGCGTTATATATCTTAACCTAAGGCAGGCTAACATCTCGGATGCAGTATTTTACAACATTCCTGGCGTATCGGCTCTACTTCTCGGTGGGAATATTATACACGTCTATAACGTAACATAACCTAACCTAACCCATCTAACCCCTCGCTGGCAATGTTTTACAGAATGCCGTTCCTGTCGTCCCGTACATCTCGGTTGGGATGTTATATACGTCTACAGCGATATATATCCTAACGTAAGGCAGGATAACATCTCGGATGTAGTACTTTACAACGTTCTTGGAGTATCGGCCCCTACTTCTCGGTGGGAACATTATATACGTCTGTAACGTAACATAACCTAACCTATCCCATCTAGCCCCTCGTTGGCAATGTTTTACAGAATCCCGTTCGTGTCGTCCCGTACATCTCGGTTGGGATATTATATACGTCTACAGCGATATATATCCTAACGTAAGGCAGCCTAACATGTCGGATGTAGTATTTTACAACATTCTTGGAGTATCGGCCCCTACTTCTCGGTGGGAACATTATATACGTCTATAACGTAACATAACCTAACCTAACACATCTAGCCCCTCGCTGGTAATGTTTTACAGAATCCCGTTCGTGTCGTCCCGTACATCTCGGATGGGATATTATATACGTCTATAGAGTTATATATCTTAACCTAAGGCAGGCTAACATCTCGGATGCAGTATTTTACAACATTCCTGGCGTATCGGCTCTACTTCTCGGTGGGAACATTATACACGTCTATAACGTAACATAACCTAACCTAACCCATCTAGCCCCTCGCTGGTAATGTTTTACAGTATCCCGTTCCTGTCGTCCCGTACATCTCGGATGGGCTGTTATATACGTCTATAGCGTTATATATCCTAACCTAAGGCAGGCTAACATCTCGGATGTAGTATTTTACAACATTCTTGGAGTATCGGCCCATACTTCTCGGTGGGAACATTATATACGTCTATAACGTAACATAACCTAACCTATCCCATCTAGCCCCTCGTTGGCAATGTTTTACAGAATCCCGTTCGTGTCGTCCCGTACATCTCGGTTAGGATATTATATACGTCTATAGCGTTATATATCTTAACCTAAGGCAGGCTAACATCTCGGATATAGTATTTTACGACATTCCTGGCGTATCGGCCCCTACTTCTCAGTGGGAACATTATATACGTCTGTAACGTAACATAACCTAACCTAACCCATCTAGCCCCTCGCTGGTAATGTTTTACAGAATCCCGTCCCTGTCGTCCCGTACATCTCGGTTGGGACATTATATACGTCTACAGCGTTATATTTCCTAACGTAAGGCAGGCTAACATCTCGGATGCAGTATTTCACAACATTCCTGGCGTATCAGCTCTACTTCTCGGTGGGAACGTTATACACGTCTATAACGTAACATAACTTAACCTAACCCATCTAGCCCCTCGCTGGTAATTTTTTACAGAATCCCGTCCCTGTCGTCCCGCACATCTCGGTTGGGATGTTATATACGTCTACAGCGATATATATCCTAACCTAAGGCAGGCTAACATCTCGGATGCAGTATTTTACAACATTCCTGGCGTATCGGCCCGTACTTCTCGGTGGGAACATTATACACGTCTATAACGTAACATAACCTAACCTAACCCATCTAGCCCCTCGCTGGTAATGTTTTACAGAATCCCGTTCGTGTCGTCCCGTACATCTCGGATGGGATGTTATATACGTCTACAGCGATATATATCCTAACGTAAGGCAGGCTAACATCTCGGATGTAGTATTTTGCAACATTCTTGGAGTATCGGCCCCTACTTCTCGGTGGGAACATTATATACGTCTGTAACGTAACATAACCTAACCTATCCCATCTAGCCCCTCGTTGGCAATGTTTTACTGAATCCCGTTCGTGTCGTCCCGTACATCTCGGTTGGGATATTATATACGTCTATAGCGTTATATATCTTAACCTAAGGCAGGCTAACATCTCGGATGCAGTATTTTACAACATTCCTGGCGTATCGGCTCTACTTCTCGGTGGGAATATTATACACGTCTATAACGTAACATAACCTAACCTAACCCATCTAACCCCTCGCTGGCAATGTTTTACAGAATCCCGTTCCTGTCGTCCCGTACATCTCGGTTGGGATGTTATATACGTCTACAGCGATATATATCCTAACGTAAGGCAGGATAACATCTCGGATGTAGTATTTTACAACATTCTTGGAGTATCGGCCCCTACTTCTCGGTGGGAACATTATATACGTCTGTAACGTAACATAACCTAACCTATCCCATCTAGCCCCTCGTCGGCAATGTTTTACAGAATCCCGTTCGTGTCGTCCCGTACATCTCGGTTGGGATATTATATACGTCTACAGCGATATATATCCTAACGTAAGGCAGCCTAACATGTCGGATGTAGTATTTTACAACATTCTTGGAGTATCGGCCCCTACTTCTCGGTGGGAACATTATATACGTCTATAACGTAACATAACCTAACCTAACACATCTAGCCCCTCGCTGGTAATGTTTTACAGAATCCCGTTCGTGTCGTCCCGTACATCTCGGATGGGATATTATATACGTCTATAGAGTTATATATCTTAACCTAAGGCAGGCTAACATCTCGGATGCAGTATTTTACAACATTCCTGGCGTATCGGCTCTACTTCTCGGTGGGAACATTATATACGTCTGTAACGTAACATAACCTAACCTATCCCATCTAGCCCCTCGTTGGCAATGTTTTACAGAATCCCGTTCGTGTCGTCCCGTACATCTCGGTTGGGATATTATATACGTCTACAGCGATATATATCCTAACGTAAGGCAGCCTAACATGTCGGATGTAGTATTTTACAACATTCCTGGCGTATAGGCCCGTACTTCTCGGTGGGAACATTATACACGTCTATAACGTAACATAACCTAACCTAACCCATCTAGCCCCTCGCTGGTAATGTTTTACAGAATCCCGTTCCTGTCGTCCCGTACATCTCGGATGGGATGTTATATACGTCTACAGCGATATATATCCTAACGTAAGGCAGGCTAACATCTCGGATGTAGTATTTTACAACATTCTTGGAGTATCGGCCCCTACTTCTCGGTGGGAACATTATATACGTCTATAAAGTAACATAACCTAACCTAACCCATCTAGCCCCTTGTTGGCAATGTTTTACAGAATCTCGTTCGGGTCGTCCCGTACATCTCGGATGGGATATTATATACGTCTATAGCATTATATATCTTAACCTAAGGCAGGCTAACATCTCAGATGCAGTATTTTACAAGATTCCTGGCGTATCGGCTCTACTTCTCGGTGGGAACATTATACACGTCTATAACGTAACATAACCTAATCTAACCCATCTAGCCCCTCGCTGGTAATATTTTACAGAATCCCGTTCGTGTCGTCCCGTACATCTCGGTTGGGATATTATATACGTCTACAGCGATATATATCCTAACGTAAGGCAGCCTAACATGTCGGATGTAGTATTTTACAACATTCTTGGAGTATCGGCCCCTACTTCTCGGTGGGAACATTATATACGTCAATAACGTAACATACCCTAACCTAACCCATCTAGCCCCTCGCTGGCAATGTTTTACAGAATCCCGTTCCTGTCGTCCCGTACGTCTCTGTTGGGACATTATAAACGTCTACAGCGTTATATATCCTAACCTAAGGCAGGCTAACATCTCGGTTGCTGTATTTTACAACATTCCTGGCGTATCGGCCCATACTTCTCGGTGGGAACTTTATATAGGTCTATAACGTAACATAACCTATCCTAACACATCTAGCCCCTCGCTGGTAATGTTTTACTGAATCCCGTTCGTGTCGTCCCGTACGTCTCGGATGGGACATTATATACGTCTACAGCGTTATATTTCCTAAGGTAAGGCAGGCTAACATCTCGGATGTAGTATTTTACAACATTCTTGGAGTATCGGCCCATACTTCTCGGTGGGAACATTATATACGTCTATAAAGTAACATAACCTAACCTAACCCATCTAGCCCCTCGTTGGCAATGTTTTACAGAATCCCGTTCGTGTCGTCCCGTACATCTCGGATGGGATATTATATACGTCTATAGCGTTATATATCTTAACCTAAGGCAGGCTAACATCTCGGATGCAGTATTTTACAACATTCCTGGCGTATCGGCTCTACTTCTCGGTGGGAATATTATACACGTCTATAACGTAACATAACCTAACCTAACCCATCTAGCCCCTCGCTGGCAATGTTTTACAGAATCCCGTTCCTGTCGTCCCGTACATCTCGGTTGGGAAGTTATATACGTCTACAGCGATATATATCCTAACGTAAGGCAGGCTAACATCTCGGATGTAGTATTTTACAACATTCTTGGAGTATCGGCCCCTACTTCTCGGTGGGAACATTGTATACGTCTGTAACGTAACATAACCTAACCTATCCCATCTAGCCCCTCTTTGGCAATGTTTTACAGAATCCCGTTCGTTTCGTCCCGTACATCTCGGTTGGGATATTATATACGTCTACAGCGATATATATCCTAACGTAAGGCAGGATAACATCTCGGATGTAGTATTTTACAACATTCTTGAAGTATCGGCCCCTACTTCTCGGTGGGAACATTATATACGTCTGTAACGTAACATAACCTAACCTATCTCATCTAGCCCCTCGTTGGCAATGTTTTACAGAATCCCGTTCGTGTCGTCCCGTACATCTCGGATGGGATATTATATACGTCTATAGCGTTATATATCTTAACCTAAGGCAGGCTAACATCTCGGATGCAGTATTTTACAACATTCCTGGCGTATCGGCTCTACTTCTCGGTGGGAATATTATACACGTCTATAACGTAACATAACCTAACCTATCCCATCTAGCCCCTCGTTGGCAATGTTTTACAGAATCCCGTTCGTGTCGTCCCGTACATCTCGGATGGGATATTATATACGTCTATAGCGTTATATATCTTAACCTAAGGCAGGCTAACATCTCGGATGCAGTATTTTACAACACTCCTGGCGTATCGGCTCTACTTCTCGGTGGGAATATTATACACGTCTATAACGTAACATAACCTAACCTAACCCATCTAGCCCCTCGCTGGCAATGTTTTACAGAATCCCGTTCCTGTCGTCCCGTACATCTCGGTTGGGAAGTTATATACGTCTACAGCGATATATATCCTAACGTAAGGCAGGCTAACATCTCGGATGTAGTATTTTACAACATTCTTGGAGTATCGGCCCCTACTTCTCGGTGGGAACATTGTATACGTCTGTAACGTAACATAACCTAACCTATCCCATCTAGCCCCTCTTTGTCAATGTTTTACAGAATCCCGTTCGTTTCGTCCCGTACATCTCGGTTGGGATATTATATACGTCTACAGCGATATATATCCTAACGTAAGGCAGGATAACATCTCGGATGTAGTATTTTACAACATTCTTGGAGTATCGGCCCCTACTTCTCGGTGGGAACATTATATACGTCTGTAACGTAACATAATCTAACCTAACACATCTAGCCCCTCGTTGGCAATGTTTTACAGAATCCCGTTCGTGTCGTCCCGTACATCTCGGATGGGATATTATATACGTCTATAGCGTTATATATCTTAACCTAAGGCAGGCTAACATCTCGGATGCAGTATTTTACAAGATTCCTGGCGTATCGGCTCTACTTCTCGGTGGGAACATTATACACGTCTATAACGTAACATAACCTAATCTAACCCATCTAGCCCCTCGCTGGTAATATTTTACAGAATCCCGTTCGTGTCGTCCCGTACACCTCGGTTGGGATATTATATACGTCTATAGCGTTATAAATCCTAACCTAAGGCAGTCTACCATCTCGGTCGCAGTATTTTACGCCATTCCTGGCGTATCGGCCCGTACTTCACCGTGGGAACATTATACACGTCTATAACGTAGCATAACCTAACCTAACCCATCTAGCACCTCGCTGGTAATATTTTACAGAATCCCGTTCGTGTCGTCCCGTACATCTCGGATGGGATATTATATACGTCTATAGAGTTATATATCTTAACCTAAGGCAGGCTAACACCTCGGATGCAGTATTTTCAACATTCCTGGCGTATTGGCTCTACTTCTCGGTGGGAACATTATATACGTCTGTAACGTAACATAACCTAACCTATCCCATCTAGCCCCTCGTTGGCAATGTTTTACAGAATCCCGTTCGTGTCGTCCCGTACATCTCGGTTGGGATATTATATACGTCTACAGCGATATATATCCTAACGTAAGGCAGCCTAACATGTCGGATGTAGTATTTTACAACATTCTTGGAGTATCGGCCCCTACTTCTCGGTGGGAACATTATATACGTCTATAACGTAACATAACCTAACGTAACACATCTAGCCCCTCGCTGGTAATGTTTTACAGAATCCCGTTCGTGTCGTCCCGTACGTCTCGCATGGGACATTATATACGTCTACAGCGTTATATTTCCTAACGTAAGGCAGGCTAACATCTCGGATGTAGTATTTTACAACATTCTTGAAGTATCGGCCCCTACTTCTCGGTGGGAACATTATATACGTCTGTAACGTAACATAACCTAACCTATCTCATCTAGCCCCTCGTTGGCAATGTTTTACAGAATCCCGTTCGTGTCGTCCCGTACATCTCGGATGGGATATTATATACGTCTATAGCGTTATATATCTTAACCTAAGGCAGGCTAACATCTCGGATGCAGTATTTTACAACATTCCTGGCGTATCGGCTCTACTTCTCGGTGGGAATATTATACACGTCTATAACGTAACATAACCTAACCTATCCCATCTAGCCCCTCGTTGGCAATGTTTTACAGAATCCCGTTCGTGTCGTCCCGTACATCTCGGATGGGATATTATATACGTCTATAGCGTTATATATCTTAACCTAAGGCAGGCTAACATCTCGGATGCAGTATTTTACAACACTCCTGGCGTATCGGCTCTACTTCTCGGTGGGAACATTATACACGTCTATAACGTAACATAACCTAACCTAACCCATCTAGCCCCTCGCTGGTAATGTTTTACAGTATCCGGTTCCTGTCGTCCCGTACATCTCGGATGGGCTGTTATATACGTCTATAGCGTTATATATCCTAACCTAAGGCAGGATAACATCTCGGATGTAGTATTTTACAACATTCTTGAAGTATCGGCCCCTACTTCTCGGTGGGAACATTATATACGTCTGTAACGTAACATAACCTAACCTATCTCATCTAGCCCCTCGTTGGCAATGTTTTACAGAATCCCGTTCGTGTCGTCCCGTACATCTCGGATGGGATATTATATACGTCTATAGCGTTATATATCTTAACCTAAGGCAGGCTAACATCTCGGATGCAGTATTTTACAACATTCCTGGCGTATCGGCTCTACTTCTCGGTGGGAATATTATACACGTCTATAACGTAACATAACCTAACCTATCCCATCTAGCCCCTCGTTGGCAATGTTTTACAGAATCCCGTTCGTGTCGTCCCGTACATCTCGGATGGGATATTATATACGTCTATAGCGTTATATATCTTAACCTAAGGCAGGCTAACATCTCGGATGCAGTATTTTACAACACTCCTGGCGTATCGGCTCTACTTCTCGGTGGGAACATTATACACGTCTATAACGTAGCATAACCTAACCTAACCCATCTAGCACCTCGCTGGTAATATTTTACAGAATCCCGTTCGTGTCGTCCCGTACATCTCGGATGGGATATTATATACGTCTATAGAGTTATATATCTTAACCTAAGGCAGGCTAACACCTCGGATGCAGTATTTTCAACATTCTTGGCGTATCGGCTCTACTTCTCGGTGGGAACATTATATACGTCTGTAACGTAACATAACCTAACCTATCCCATCTAGCCCCTCGTTGGCAATGTTTTACAGAATCCCGTTCGTGTCGTCCCGTACATCTCGGTTGGGATATTATATACGTCTACAGCGATATATATCCTAACGTAAGGCAGCCTAACATGTCGGATGTAGTATTTTACAACATTCTTGGAGTATCGGCCCCTACTTCTCGGTGGGAACATTATATACGTCTATAACGTAACATAACCTAACGTAACACATCTAGCCCCACGCTGGTAATGTTTTACAGAATCCCGTTCGTGTCGTCCCGTACGTCTCGCATGGGACATTATATACGTCTACAGCGTTATATTTCCTAACGTAAGGCAGGCTAACATCTCGTATGTAGTCTTTTACAACATTCTTGGAGTATCGGCCCATACTTCTCGGTGGGAACATTATATACGTCTATAAAGTAACATAACCTAACCTAACACATCTAGCCCCTCGCTGGTAATGTTTTACAGAATCCCGTTCGTGTCGTCCCGTACGTCTCGGATGGGACATTATATACGTCTACAGCGTTATATTTCCTAACGTAAGGCAGGCTAACATCTCGGATGTAGTATTTTACAACATTTCTGTCGTATCGGCTCTACTTCTCGGTGGGAATATTATACACGTCTATAACGTAACATAACCTAACCTAACCCATCTAGCCCCTCGCTGGCAATGTTTTACAGAATCCCGTTCCTGTCGTCCCGTACATCTCGGTTGGGATGTTATATACGTCTACAGCGATATATATCCTAACGTAAGGCAGGCTAACATCTCGGATGTAGTATTTTACAACATTCTTGGAGTATCGGCCCCTACTTCTCGGTGGGAACATTGTATACGTCTGTAACGTAACATAACCTAACCTATCCCATCTAGCCCCTCTTTGGCAATGTTTTACAGAATCCCGTTCGTTTCGTCCCGTACATCTCGGTTGGGATATTATATACGTCTACAGCGTTATAAATCCTAACCTAAGGCAGGCTAACATCTCGGATGCAGTATTTTACAACATTCCTGGCGTATCGGCTGTACTTCTCGGTGGGAACATTATACACGTCTATAACGTAACATAACGTAACCTAACCCATCTAGCCCCTCGCTCGTAATGTTTTACAGAATCCCGTTCCTGTCGTCCCGTACATCTCGGTTGGGAAGTTATATACGTCTACAGCGATATATATCCTAACGTAAGGCAGGCTAACATCTCGGATGTAGTATTTTACAACAATCTTGGAGTATCGGGCCCTACTTCACCGTGGGAACATTATATAGGTCTATAACGTAACATAACCTAACCTAACACATCTAGCCCCTCGCTGGTAATGTTTTACAGAATCCCGTTCGTGTCGTCCCGTATGTCTCGGATGGGACATTATATACGTCTACAGCGTTATATTTCCTAACGTAAGGCAGGCTAACATCTCGTATGTAGTCTTTTACAACATTCTTGGAGTATCGGCCCATACTTCTCGGTGGGAACATTATATACGTCTATAAAGTAACATAACCTAACCTAACCCATCTAGCCCCTCGTTGGCAATGTTTTACAGAATCCCGTTCGTGTCGTCCCGTACATCTCGGATGGGATATTATATACGTCTATAGAGTTATATATCTTAACCTAAGGCAGGCTAACATCTCGGATGTAGTATTTTACAACATTCTTGGTGTATCGGCCCCTACTTCTCGGTGGGAACATTATATACGTCTGTAACGTAACATAACCTAACCTATCCCATCTAGCCCCTCGTTGGCAATGTTTTACAGAATCCCGTTCGTGTCGTCCCGTACATCTCGGTTGGGATATTATATACGTCTACAGCGATATATATCCTAACGTAAGGCAGCCTAACATGTCGGATGTAGTATTTTACAACATTCTTGGAGTATCGGCCCCTACTTCTCGGTGGGAACATTATATACGTCTATAACGTAACATAACCTAACCTAACACATCTAGCCCCTCGCTGGTAATGTTTTACAGAATCCCGTTCGTGTCGTCCCGTACGTCTCGCATGGGACATTATATACGTCTACAGCGTTATATTTCCTAACGTAAGGCAGGCTAACATCTCGGATGCAGTATTTTACAACATTCCTGGCGTATCGGCTCTACTTCTCGGTGGGAACATTATACACGTCTATAACGTAACATGACCTAACCTAACCCATCTAGCCCCTCGCTGGTAATTTTTTACAGAATCCCGTTCCTGTCGTCCCGTACATCACGGTTGGGATGTTATATACGTCTACAGCGATATATATCCTAACGAAAGGCAGGCTAACATCTCGGATGTAGTATTTTACAACATTCTTGGAGTATCGGCCCCTACTTCTCGGAGGGAACATTGTATACGTCTATAACGTAACATAACCTAATCTAACCCATCTAGCCCCTCGCTGGTAATATTTTACAGAATCCCGTTCGTGTCGTCCCGTACATGTCGGTTGGGATATTATATACGTCTATAGCGTTATAAATCCTAACCTAAGGCAGGCTAACATCTCGGATGCAGTATTTTACAACATTCCTGGCGTATCGGCTGTACTTCTCGGTGGGAACATTATACACGTCTATAACGTAACATAACCTAACCTAACCCATCTAGCCCCTCGCTGGTAATGTTTTACAGAATCCCGTTCCTGTCGTCCCGTACATCTCGGTTGGGAAGTTATATGCGTCTACAGCGATATATATCCTAACGTAAGGCAGGCTAACATCTCGGATGTAGTATTTTACAACAATCTTGGAGTATCGGGCCCTACTTCACCGTGGGAACATTATATAGGTCTATAACGTAACATAACCTAACCTAACACATCTAGCCCCTCGCTGGTAATGTTTTACAGAATCCCGTTCGTGTCGTCCCGTACGTCTCGGATGGGACATTATATACGTCTACAGCGTTATATTTCCTAACGTAAGGCAGGCTAACATCTCGGATGTAGTATTTTACAACATTCTTGGAGTATCGGCCCCTACTTCTCGGTGGGAACATTGTATACGTCTGTAACGTAACATAACCTAACCTATCCCATCTAGCCCCTCTTTGGCAATGTTTTACAGAATCCCGTTCGTTTCGTCCCGTACATCTCGGTTGGGATATTATATACGTCTACAGCGATATATATCCTAACGTAAGGCAGGCTAACATCTCGGATGTAGTATTTTACAACATTCTTGGAGTATCGGCCCCTACTTCTCGGTGGGAACATTATATACGTCTGTAACGTAACATAACCTAACCTATCCCATCTAGCCCCTCGTTGGCAATGTTTTACAGAATCCCGTTCGTGTCGTCCCGTACATCTCGGTTGGGATATTATATACGTCTATAGCGTTATATATCTTAACCTAAGGCAGGCTAACATCTCGGATGCAGTATTTTACAACATTCCTGGCGTATCGGCTCTACTTCTCGGTGGGAATATTATACACGTCTATAACGTAACATAACCTAACCTAACCCATCTAACCCCTCGCTGGTAATGTTTTACAGAATCCCGTTCGTGTCGTCCCGTACGTCTCGGATGGGACATTATATACGTCTACAGCGTTATATTTCCTAAGGTAAGGCAGGCTAACATCTCGGATGCAGTATTTTACAACATTCCTGGCGTATCGGCTCTACTTCTCGGTGGGAATATTATACACGTCTATAACGTAACATAAACTAACCTAACCCATCTAGCCCCTCGCTGGCAATGTTTTACAGAATCCCGTTCCTGTCGTCCCGTACATCTCGGTTGGGAAGTTACATACGTCTACAGCGATATATATCCTAACGTAAGGCAGGCTAACATCTCGGATGTAGTATTTTACAACATTCTTGGAGTATCGGCCCCTACTTCTCGGTGGGAACATTGTATACGTCTGTAACGTAACATAACCTAACCTATCCCATCTAGCCCCTCTTTGGCAATGTTTTACAGAATCCCGTTCGTTTCGTCCCGTACATCTCGGTTGGGATATTATATACGTCTACAGCGATATATATCCTAACGTAAGGCAGGATAACATCTCGGATGTAGTATTTTACAACATTCTTGGAGTATCGGCCCCTACTTCTCGGTGGGAACATTATATACGTCTGTAACGTAACATAATCTAACCTATCCCATCTAGCCCCTCGTTGGCAATGTTTTACAGAATCCCGTTCGTGTCGTCCCGTACATCTCGGATGGGATATTATATACGTCTATAGCGTTATATATCTTAACCTAAGGCAGGCTAACATCTCGGATGCAGTATTTTACAAGATTCCTGGCGTATCGGCTCTACTTCTCGGTGGGAACATTATACACGTCTATAACGTAACATAACCTAATCTAACCCATCTAGCCCCTCGCTGGTAATATTTTACAGAATCCCGTTCGTGTCGTCCCGTACACCTCGGTTGGGATATTATATACGTCTATAGCGTTATAAATCCTAACCTAAGGCAGTCTACCATCTCGGTCGCAGTATTTTACGCCATTCCTGGCGTATCGGCCCGTACTTCACCGTGGGAACATTATACACGTCTATAACGTAGCATAACCTAACCTAACCCATCTAGCACCTCGCTGGTAATATTTTACAGAATCCCGTTCGTGTCGTCCCGTACATCTCGGATGGGATATTATATACGTCTATAGAGTTATATATCTTAACCTAAGGCAGGCTAACACCTCGGATGCAGTATTTTCAACATTCCTGGCGTATCGGCTCTACTTCTCGGTGGGAACATTATATACGTCTGTAACGTAACATAACCTAACCTATCCCATCTAGCCCCTCGTTGGCAATGTTTTACAGAATCCCGTTCGTGTCGTCCCGTACATCTCGGTTGGGATATTATATACGTCTACAGCGATATATATCCTAACGTAAGGCAGCCTAACATGTCGGATGTAGTATTTTACAACATTCTTGGAGTATCGGCCCCTACTTCTCGGTGGGAACATTATATACGTCTATAACGTAACATAACCTAACGTAACACATCTAGCCCCTCGCTGGTAATGTTTTACAGAATCCCGTTCGTGTCGTCCCGTACGTCTCGCATGGGACATTATATACGTCTACAGCGTTATATTTCCTAACGTAAGGCAGGCTAACATCTCGTATGTAGTCTTTTACAACATTCTTGGAGTATCGGCCCATACTTCTCGGTGGGAACATTATATACGTCTATAAAGTAACATAACCTAACCTAACACATCTAGCCCCTCGCTGGTAATGTTTTACAGAATCCCGTTCGTGTCGTCCCGTACGTCTCGGATGGGACATTATATACGTCTACAGCGTTATATTTCCTAACGTAAGGCAGGCTAACATCTCGGATGTAGTATTTTACAACATTCTTGGAGTATCGGCCCATACTTCTCGGTGGGAACATTATATACGTCTATAACGTAACATAACCTAACCTATCCCATCTAGCCCCTCGTTGGCAATGTTTTACAGAATCCCGTTCGTGTCGTCCCGTACATCTTGGTTGGGATATTATATACGTCTATAGCGTTATATATCTTAACCTAAGGCAGGCTAACATCTCGGATGCAGTATTTTACAACATTCCTGGCGTATCGGCTCTACTTCTCGGTGGGAACATTATACACGTCTATAACGTAACATAACCTAACCTAACCCATCTAGCCCCTCGCTGGTAATGTTTTACAGTATCCGGTTCCTGTCGTCCCGTACATCTCGGATGGGCTGTTATATACGTCTATAGCGTTATATATCCTAACCTAAGGCAGGCTAACATCTCGGATGCAGTATTTTACAACATTCCTGGCGTATCGGCTCTACTTCTCGGTGGGAACATTATACACGTCTATAACGTAACATGACCTAACCTAACCCATCTAGCTTCTCGCTGGTAATTTTTTACAGAATCCCGTTCCTGTCGTCCCGTACATCTCGGTTGGGATGTTATATACGTCTACAGCGATATATATCCTAACCTAAGGCAGGCTAACATCTCGGATGCAGTATTTTACAACATTCCTGGCGTATCGGCCCGTACTTCTCGGTGGGAACATTATACACGTCTATAACGTAACATAACCTAACCTAACCCATCTAGCCGCTCGCTGGTAATGTTTTACAGAATCCCGTTCCTGTCGTCCCGTACGTCTCTGGTGGGACATTATAAACGTCTACAGCGTTATATATCCTAACCTAAGGCAGGCTAACATCTCGGTTGCTGTATTTTACAACATTCCTGGCGTATCGGCCCATACTTCTCGGTAGGAACTTTATATAGGTCTATAACGTAACATAACCTAACCTAACACATCTAGCCCCTCGTTGGTAATGTTTTACAGAATCCCGTTCGTGTCGTCCCGTACGTCTCGGATGGGACATTATATACGTCTACAGCGTTATATTTCCTAAGGTAAGGCAGGCTAACATCTCGGATGCAGTATTTTACAACATTTCTGTCGTATCGGCTCTACTTCTCGGTGGGAATATTATACACGTCTATAACGTAACATAACCTAACCTAACCCATCTAGCCCCTCGCTGGCAATGTTTTACAGAATCCCGTTCCTGTCGTCCCGTACATCTCGGTTGGGATGTTATATACGTCTACAGCGATATATATCCTAACGTAAGGCAGGCTAACATCTCGGATGTAGTATTTTACAACATTCTTGGAGTATCGGCCCCTACATCTCGGTGGGAACATTGTATACGTCTGTAACGTAACATAACCTAACCTATCCCATCTAGCCCCTCTTTGGCAATGTTTTACAGAATCCCGTTCGTTTCGTCCCGTACATCTCGGTTGGGATATTATATACGTCTACAGCGTTATAAATCCTAACCTAAGGCAGGCTAACATCTCGGATGCAGTATTTTACAACATTCCTGGCGTATCGGCTGTACTTCTCGGTGGGAACATTATACACGTCTATAACGTAACATAACCTAACCTAACCCATCTAGCCCCTCGCTCGTAATGTTTTACAGAATCCCGTTCCTGTCGTCCCGTACATCTCGGTTGGGAAGTTATATACGTCTACAGCGATATATATCCTAACGTAAGGCAGGCTAACATCTCGGATGTAGTATTTTACAACAATCTTGGAGTATCGGGCCCTACTTCACTGTGGGAACATTATACACGTCTATAACGTAACATGACCTAACCTAACCCATCTAGCTTCTCGCTGGTAATTTTTTACAGAATCCCGTTCCTGTCGTCCCGTACATCTCGGTTGGGATGTTATATACGTCTACAGCGATATATATCCTAACCTAAGGCAGGCTAACATCTCGGATGCAGTATTTTACAACATTCCTGGCGTATCGGCCCGTACTTCTCGGTGGGAACATTATACACGTCTATAACGTAACATAACCTAACCTAACCCATCTAGCCGCTCGCTGGTAATGTTTTACAGAATCCCGTTCCTGTCGTCCCGTACGTCTCTGGTGGGACATTATAAACGTCTACAGCGTTATATATCCTAACCTAAGGCAGGCTAACATCTCGGTTGCTGTATTTTACAACATTCCTGGCGTATCGGCCCATACTTCTCGGTAGGAACTTTATATAGGTCTATAACGTAACATAACCTAACCTAACACATCTAGCCCCTCGCTGGTAATGTTTTACAGAATCCCGTTCGTGTCGTCCCGTACGTCTCGGATGGGACATTATATACGTCTACAGCGTTATATTTCCTAAGGTGAGGCAGGCTAACATCTCGGATGCAGTATTTTACAACATTTCTGTCGTATCGGCTCTACTTCTCGGTGGGAATATTATACACGTCTATAACGTAACATAACCGAACCTAACCCATCTAGCCCCTCGCTGGCAATGTTTTACAGAATCCCGTTCCTGTCGTCCCGTACATCTCGGTTGGGAAGTTATATACGTCTACAGCGATATATATCCTAACGTAAGGCAGGCTAACATCTCGGATGTAGTATTTTACAACATTCTTGGAGTATCGGCCCCTACTTCTCGGTGGGAACATTGTATACGTCTGTAACGTAACATAACCTAACCTATCCCATCTAGCCCCTCTTTGGCAATGTTTTACAGAATCCCGTTCGTTTCGTCCCGTACATCTCGGTTGGGATATTATATACGTCTACAGCGTTATAAATCCTAACCTAAGGCAGGCTAACATCTCGGATGCAGTATTTTACAACATTCCTGGCGTATCGGCTGTACTTCTCGGTGGGAACATTATACACGTCTATAACGTAACATAACCTAACCTAACCCATCTAGCCCCTCGCTCGTAATGTTTTACAGAATCCCGTTCGTGTCGTCCCGTACGTCTCGGATGGGACATTATATACGTCTACAGCGTTATATTTCCTAAGGTAAGGCAGGCTAACATCTCGGATGCAGTATTTTACAACATTCCTGGCGTATCGGCTCTACTTCTCGGTGGGAATATTATACACGTCTATAACGTAACATAAACTAACCTAACCCATCTAGCCCCTCGCTGGCAATGTTTTACAGAATCCCGTTCCTGTCGTCCCGTACATCTCGGTTGGGAAGTTACATACGTCTACAGCGATATATATCCTAACGTAAGGCAGGCTAACATCTCGGATGTAGTATTTTACAACATTCTTGGAGTATCGGCCCCTACTTCTCGGTGGGAACATTGTATACGTCTGTAACGTAACATAACCTAACCTATCCCATCTAGCCCCTCTTTGGCAATGTTTTACAGAATCCCGTTCGTTTCGTCCCGTACATCTCGGTTGGGATATTATATACGTCTACAGCGATATATATCCTAACGTAAGGCAGGATAACATTTCGGATGTAGTATTTTACAACATTCTTGGAGTATCGGCCCCTACTTCTCGGTGGGAACATTATATACGTCTGTAACGTAACATAATCTAACCTATCCCATCTAGCCCCTCGTTGGCAATGTTTTACAGAATCCCGTTCGTGTCGTCCCGTACATCTCGGATGGGATATTATATACGTCTATAGCGTTATATATCTTAACCTAAGGCAGGCTAACATCTCGGATGCAGTATTTTACAAGATTCCTGGCGTATCGGCTCTACTTCTCGGTGGGAACATTATACACGTCTATAACGTAACATAACCTAATCTAACCCATCTAGCCCCTCGCTGGTAATATTTTACAGAATCCCGTTCGTGTCGTCCCGTACACCTCGGTTGGGATATTATATACGTCTATAGCGTTATAAATCCTAACCTAAGGCAGTCTACCATCTCGGTCGCAGTATTTTACGCCATTCCTGGCGTATCGGCCCGTACTTCACCGTGGGAACATTATACACGTCTATAACGTAGCATAACCTAACCTAACCCATCTAGCACCTCGCTGGTAATATTTTACAGAATCCCGTTCGTGTCGTCCCGTACATCTCGGATGGGATATTATATACGTCTATAGAGTTATATATCTTAACCTAAGGCAGGCTAACACCTCGGATGCAGTATTTTCAACATTCCTGGCGTATCGGCTCTACTTCTCGGTGGGAACATTATATACGTCTGTAACGTAACATAACCTAACCTATCCCATCTAGCCCCTCGTTGGCAATGTTTTACAGAATCCCGTTCGTGTCGTCCCGTACATCTCGGTTGGGATATTATATACGTCTACAGCGATATATATCCTAACGTAAGGCAGCCTAACATGTCGGATGTAGTATTTTACAACATTCTTGGAGTATCGGCCCCTACTTCTCGGTGGGAACATTATATACGTCTATAACGTAACATAACCTAACGTAACACATCTAGCCCCTCGCTGGTAATGTTTTACAGAATCCCGTTCGTGTCGTCCCGTACGTCTCGCATGGGACATTATATACGTCTACAGCGTTATATTTCCTAACGTAAGGCAGGCTAACATCTCGTATGTAGTCTTTTACAACATTCTTGGAGTATCGGCCCATACTTCTCGGTGGGAACATTATATACGTCTATAAAGTAACATAACCTAACCTAACACATCTAGCCCCTCGCTGGTAATGTTTTACAGAATCCCGTTCGTGTCGTCCCGTACGTCTCGGATGGGACATTATATACGTCTACAGCGTTATATTTCCTAACGTAAGGCAGGCTAACATCTCGGATGTAGTATTTTACAACATTCTTGGAGTATCGGCCCATACTTCTCGGTGGGAACATTATATACGTCTATAACGTAACATAACCTAACCTATCCCATCTAGCCCCTCGTTGGCAATGTTTTACAGAATCCCGTTCGTGTCGTCCCGTACATCTTGGTTGGGATATTATATACGTCTATAGCGTTATATATCTTAACCTAAGGCAGGCTAACATCTCGGATGCAGTATTTTACAACATTCCTGGCGTATCGGCTCTACTTCTCGGTGGGAACATTATACACGTCTATAACGTAACATAACCTAACCTAACCCATCTAGCCCCTCGCTGGTAATGTTTTACAGTATCCGGTTCCTGTCGTCCCGTACATCTCGGATGGGCTGTTATATACGTCTATAGCGTTATATATCCTAACCTAAGGCAGGCTAACATCTCGGATGCAGTATTTTACAACATTCCTGGCGTATCGGCTCTACTTCTCGGTGGGAACATTATACACGTCTATAACGTAACATGACCTAACCTAACCCATCTAGCTTCTCGCTGGTAATTTTTTACAGAATCCCGTTCCTGTCGTCCCGTACATCTCGGTTGGGATGTTATATACGTCTACAGCGATATATATCCTAACCTAAGGCAGGCTAACATCTCGGATGCAGTATTTTACAACATTCCTGGCGTATCGGCCCGTACTTCTCGGTGGGAACATTATACACGTCTATAACGTAACATAACCTAACCTAACCCATCTAGCCGCTCGCTGGTAATGTTTTACAGAATCCCGTTCCTGTCGTCCCGTACGTCTCTGGTGGGACATTATAAACGTCTACAGCGTTATATATCCTAACCTAAGGCAGGCTAACATCTCGGTTGCTGTATTTTACAACATTCCTGGCGTATCGGCCCATACTTCTCGGTAGGAACTTTATATAGGTCTATAACGTAACATAACCTAACCTAACACATCTAGCCCCTCGTTGGTAATGTTTTACAGAATCCCGTTCGTGTCGTCCCGTACGTCTCGGATGGGACATTATATACGTCTACAGCGTTATATTTCCTAAGGTAAGGCAGGCTAACATCTCGGATGCAGTATTTTACAACATTTCTGTCGTATCGGCTCTACTTCTCGGTGGGAATATTATACACGTCTATAACGTAACATAACCTAACCTAACCCATCTAGCCCCTCGCTGGCAATGTTTTACAGAATCCCGTTCCTGTCGTCCCGTACATCTCGGTTGGGATGTTATATACGTCTACAGCGATATATATCCTAACGTAAGGCAGGCTAACATCTCGGATGTAGTATTTTACAACATTCTTGGAGTATCGGCCCCTACATCTCGGTGGGAACATTGTATACGTCTGTAACGTAACATAACCTAACCTATCCCATCTAGCCCCTCTTTGGCAATGTTTTACAGAATCCCGTTCGTTTCGTCCCGTACATCTCGGTTGGGATATTATATACGTCTACAGCGTTATAAATCCTAACCTAAGGCAGGCTAACATCTCGGATGCAGTATTTTACAACATTCCTGGCGTATCGGCTGTACTTCTCGGTGGGAACATTATACACGTCTATAACGTAACATAACCTAACCTAACCCATCTAGCCCCTCGCTCGTAATGTTTTACAGAATCCCGTTCCTGTCGTCCCGTACATCTCGGTTGGGAAGTTATATACGTCTACAGCGATATATATCCTAACGTAAGGCAGGCTAACATCTCGGATGTAGTATTTTACAACAATCTTGGAGTATCGGGCCCTACTTCACTGTGGGAACATTATACACGTCTATAACGTAACATGACCTAACCTAACCCATCTAGCTTCTCGCTGGTAATTTTTTACAGAATCCCGTTCCTGTCGTCCCGTACATCTCGGTTGGGATGTTATATACGTCTACAGCGATATATATCCTAACCTAAGGCAGGCTAACATCTCGGATGCAGTATTTTACAACATTCCTGGCGTATCGGCCCGTACTTCTCGGTGGGAACATTATACACGTCTATAACGTAACATAACCTAACCTAACCCATCTAGCCGCTCGCTGGTAATGTTTTACAGAATCCCGTTCCTGTCGTCCCGTACGTCTCTGGTGGGACATTATAAACGTCTACAGCGTTATATATCCTAACCTAAGGCAGGCTAACATCTCGGTTGCTGTATTTTACAACATTCCTGGCGTATCGGCCCATACTTCTCGGTAGGAACTTTATATAGGTCTATAACGTAACATAACCTAACCTAACACATCTAGCCCCTCGCTGGTAATGTTTTACAGAATCCCGTTCGTGTCGTCCCGTACGTCTCGGATGGGACATTATATACGTCTACAGCGTTATATTTCCTAAGGTAAGGCAGGCTAACATCTCGGATGCAGTATTTTACAACATTTCTGTCGTATCGGCTCTACTTCTCGGTGGGAATATTATACACGTCTATAACGTAACATAACCGAACCTAACCCATCTAGCCCCTCGCTGGCAATGTTTTACAGAATCCCGTTCCTGTCGTCCCGTACATCTCGGTTGGGAAGTTATATACGTCTACAGCGATATATATCCTAACGTAAGGCAGGCTAACATCTCGGATGTAGTATTTTACAACATTCTTGGAGTATCGGCCCCTACTTCTCGGTGGGAACATTGTATACGTCTGTAACGTAACATAACCTAACCTATCCCATCTAGCCCCTCTTTGGCAATGTTTTACAGAATCCCGTTCGTTTCGTCCCGTACATCTCGGTTGGGATATTATATACGTCTACAGCGTTATAAATCCTAACCTAAGGCAGGCTAACATCTCGGATGCAGTATTTTACAACATTCCTGGCGTATCGGCTGTACTTCTCGGTGGGAACATTATACACGTCTATAACGTAACATAACCTAACCTAACCCATCTAGCCCCTCGCTCGTAATGTTTTACAGAATCCCGTTCCTGTCGTCCCGTACATCTCGGTTGGGAAGTTATATACGTCTACAGCGATATATATCCTAACGTAAGGCAGGCTAACATCTCGGATGTAGTATTTTACAACAATCTTGGAGTATCGGGCCCTACTTCACCGTGGGAACATTATATAGGTCTATAACGTAACATAACCTAACCTAACACATCTAGCCCCTCGCTGGTAATGTTTTACAGAATCCCGTTCGTGTCGTCCCGTACGTCTCGGATGGGACATTATATACGTCTACAGCGTTATATTTCCTAACGTAAGGCAGGCTAACATCTCGTATGTAGTCTTTTACAACATTCTTGTAGTATCGGCCCATACTTCTCGGTGGGAACATTATATACGTCTATAAAGTAACATAACCTAACCTAACCCATCTAGCCCCTCGTTGGCAATGTTTTACAGAATCCCGTTCGTGTCGTCCCGTACATCTCGGATGGGATATTATATACGTCTATAGCGTTATATATCCTAACCTAAGGCAGGCTAACATCTCGGATGCAATATTTTACAAGATTCCTGGCATATCGGCTCTACTTCTCGGTGGGAACATTATACACGTCTATAACGTAACATAACCTAATCTAACCCATCTAGCCCCTCGCTGGTAATATTTTACAGAATCCCGTTCGTGTCGTCCCGTACACCTCGGTTGGGATATTATATACGTCTATAGCGTTATAAATCCTAACCTAAGGCAGGCTAACATCTCGGATGCAGTATTTTACAACATTCCTGGCGTATCGGCCCCTACTTCTCGGCGGGAACATTATATAGGTCTATAACGTAATATAACCTATCCTAACACATCTAGCCCCTCGCTGGTAATGTTTTACAGAATACCGTTCGTGTCGTCCCGTAGGTCTCGTTTGGGACGTTATATACGTCTACAGCGTTATATATCCTAACCTAAGGCAGTCTACCATCTCGGTCGCAGTATTTTACGCCATTCCTGGCGTATCGGCCCGTACTTCACCGTGGGAACATTATACACGTCTATAACGTAGCATAACCTAACCTAACCCATCTAGCCCCTCGCTGGTAATATTTTACAGAATCCCGTTCGTGTCGTCCGGTACATCTCGGATGGGATATTATATACGTCTATAGAGTTATATATCTTAACCTAAGGCAGGCTAACATCTCGGATGTAGTATTTTACAACATTCTTGGTGTATCGGCCCCTACTTCTCGGTGGGAACATTATATACGTCTGTAACGTAACATAACCTAACCTATCCCATCTAGCCCCTCGTTGGCAATGTTTTACAGAATCCCGTTCGTGTCGTCCCGTACATCTCGGTTGGGATATTATATACGTCTACAGCGATATATATCCTAACGTAAGGCAGCCTAACATGTCGGATGTAGTATTTTACAACATTCTTGGAGTATCGGCCCCTACTTCTCGGTGGGAACATTATATACGTCTATAACGTAACATAACCTAACGTAACACATCTAGCCCCTCGCTGGTAATGTTTTACAGAATCCCGTTCGTGTCGTCCCGTACGTCTCGCATGGGACATTATATACGTCTACAGCGTTATATTTCCTAACGTAAGGCAGGCTAACATCTCGTATGTAGTCTTCTACAACATTCTTGGAGTATCGGCCCATACTTCTCGGTGGGAACATTATATACGTCTATAAAGTAACATAACCTAACCTAACACATCTAGCCCCTCGCTGGTAATGTTTTACAGAATCCCGTTCGTGTCGTCCCGTACGTCTCGGATGGGACATTATATACGTCTACAGCGTTATATTTCCTAACGTAAGGCAGGCTAACATCTCGGATGTAGTATTTTACAACATTCTTGGAGTATCGGCCCATACTTCTCGGTGGGAACATTATATACGTCTATAACGTAACATAACCTAACCTATCCCATCTAGCCCCTCGTTGGCAATGTTTTACAGAATCCCGTTCGTGTCGTCCCGTACATCTTGGTTGGGATATTATATACGTCTATAGCGTTATATATCTTAACCTAAGGCAGGCTAACATCTCGGATGCAGTATTTTACAACATTCCTGGCGTATCGGCTCTACTTCTCGGTGGGAACATTATACACGTCTATAACGTAACATAACCTAACCTAACCCATCTAGCCCCTCGCTGGTAATGTTTTACAGTATCCGGTTCCTGTCGTCCCGTACATCTCGGATGGGCTGTTATATACGTCTACAGCGTTATATTTCCTAAGGTAAGGCAGGCTAACATCTCGGATGTAGTATTTTACAACATTCTTGGAGTATCGGCCCATACTTCTCGGTGGGAACATTATATACGTCTATAAAGTAACATAACCTAACCTAACCCATCTAGCCCCTCGTTGGCAATGTTTTACAGAATCCCGTTCGTGTCGTCCCGTACATCTCGGATGGGATATTATATACGTCTATAGCGTTATATATCTTAACCTAAGGCAGGCTAACATCTCGGATGCAGTATTTTACAACATTCCTGGCGTATCGGCTCTACTTCTCGGTGGGAATATTATACACGTCTATAACGTCACATAACCTAACCTAACCCATCTAGCCCCTCGCTGGCAATGTTTTACAGAATCCCGTTCCTGTCGTCCCGTACATCTCGGTTGGGAAGTTATATACGTCTACAGCGATATATATCCTAACGTAAGGCAGGCTAACATCTCGGATGTAGTATTTTACAACATTCTTGGAGTATCGGCCCCTACTTCTCGGTGGGAACATTGTATACGTCTGTAACGTAACATAACCTAACCTATCCCATCTAGCCCCTCTTTGGCAATGTTTTACAGAATCCCGTTCGTTTCGTCCCGTACATCTCGGTTGGGATATTATATACGTCTACAGCGATATATATCCTAACGTAAGGCAGGATAACATCTCGGATGTAGTATTTTACAACATTCTTGAAGTATCGGCCCCTACTTCTCGGTGGGAACATTATATACGTCTGTAACGTAACATAACCTAACCTATCTCATCTAGCCCCTCGTTGGCAATGTTTTACAGAATCCCGTTCCTGTCGTCCCGTACGTCTCTGGTGGGACATTGTAAACGTCTACAGCGTTATATATCCTAACCTAAGGCAGGCTAACATCTCGGTTGCTGTATTTTACAACATTCCTGGCGTATCGGCCCATACTTCTCGGTGGGAACTTTATATAGGTCTATAACGTAACATAACCTAACCTAACACATCTAGCCCCTCGCTGGTAATGTTTTACAGAATCCCGTTCGTGTCGTCCCGTACGTCTCGGATGGGACATTATATACGTCTACAGCGTTATATTTCCTAACGTAAGGCAGGCTAACATCTCGTATGTAGTCTTTTACAACATTCTTGGAGTATCGGCCCATACTTCTCGGTGGGAACATTATATACGTCTATAAAGTAACATAACCTAACCTAACCCATCTAGCCCCTCGTTGGCAATGTTTTACAGAATCCCGTTCGTGTCGTCCCGTACATCTCGGATGGGATATTATATACGTCTATAGCGTTATATATCTTAACCTAAGGCAGGCTAACATCTCGGATGCAGTATTTTACAAGATTCCTGGCATATCGGCTCCACTTCTCGGTGGGAACATTATACACGTCTATAACGTAACATAACCTAATCTAACCCATCTAGCCCCTCGCTGGTAATATTTTACAGAATCCCGTTCGTGTCGTCCCGTACACCTCGGTTGGGATATTATATACGTCTATAGCGTTATAAATCCTAACCTAAGGCAGGCTAACATCTCGGATGCAGTATTTTACAACATTCCTGGCGTATCGGCTCTACTTCTCGGTGGGAACATTATACACGTCTATAACGTAACATAACCTAACCTAACCCATCTAGCCCCTCGCTGGCAATGTTTTACAGAATCCCGTTCTTGTCGTCCCGTACATCTCGGTTGGGAAGTTATATACGTCTACAGCGATATATATCCTAACGTAAGGCAGGCTAACATCTCGGATGTAGTATTTTACAACATTCTTGGAGTATCGGCCCCTACTTCTCGCTGGGAACATTGTATACGTCTGTAACGTAACATAACCTAACCTATCCCATCTAGCCCCTCTTTGGCAATGTTTTACAGAATCCCGTTCGTTTCGTCCCGTACATCTCGGTTGGGATATTATATACGTCTACAGCGATATATATCCTAACGTACGGCAGGATAACATCTCGGATGTAGTATTTTACAACATTCTTGAAGTATCGGCCCCTACTTCTCGGTGGGAACATTATATACGTCTGTAACGTAACATAACCTAACCTATCTCATCTAGCCCCTCGTTGGCAATGTTTTACAGAATCCCGTTCCTGTCGTCCCGTACGTCTCTGGTGGGACATTATAAACGTCTACAGCGTTATATATCCTAACCTAAGGCAGGCTAACATCTCGGTTGCTGTATTTTACAACATTCCTGGCGTATCGGCCCATACTTCTCGGTGGGAACTTTATATAGGTCTATAACGTAACATAACCTAACCTAACACATCTAGCCCCTCGCTGGTAATGTTTTACAGAATCCCGTTCGTGTCGTCCCGTACGTCTCGGATGGGACATTATATACGTCTACAGCGTTATATTTCCTAACGTAAGGCAGGCTAACATCTCGTATGTAGTCTTTTACAACATTCTTGGAGTATCGGCCCATACTTCTCGGTGGGAACATTATATACGTCTATAAAGTAACATAACCTAACCTAACCCATCTAGCCCCTCGTTGGCAATGTTTTACAGAATCCCGTTCGTGTCGTCCCGTACATCTCGGATGGGATATTATATACGTCTATAGCGTTATATATCTTAACCTAAGGCAGGCTAACATCTCGGATGCAGTATTTTACAAGATTCCTGGCATATCGGCTCCACTTCTCGGTGGGAACATTATACACGTCTATAACGTAACATAACCTAATCTAACCCATCTAGCCCCTCGCTGGTAATATCTTACAGAATCCCGTTCGTGTCGTCCCGTACACCTCGGTTGGGATATTATATACGACTATAGCGTTATAAATCCTAACCTAAGGCAGGCTAACATCTCGGTTGCTGTATTTTACAACATTCCTGGCGTATCGGCCCATACTTCTCGGTGGGAACTTTATATAGGTCTATAACGTAACATAACCTAACCTAACACATCTAGCCCCTCGCTGGTAATGTTTTACAGAATCCCGTTCGTGTCGTCCCGTACGTCTCGGATGGGACATTATTTACGTCTACAGCGTTATATTTCCTAACGTAAGGCAGGCTAACATCTCGTATGTAGTCTTTTACAACATTCTTGGAGTATCGGCCCATACTTCTCGGTGGGAACATTATATACGTCTATAAAGTAACATAACCTAACCTAACCCATCTAGCCCCTCGTTGGCAATGTTTTACAGAATCCCGTTCGTGTCGTCCCGTACATCTCGGATGGGATATTATATACGTCTATAGCGTTATATATCTTAACCTAAGGCAGGCTAACATCTCGGATGCAGTATTTTACAAGATTCCTGGCATATCGGCTCCACTTCTCGGTGGGAACATTATACACGTCTATAACGTAACATAACCTAATCTAACCCATCTAGCCCCTCGCTGGTAATATTTTACAGAATCCCGTTCGTGTCGTCCCGTACACCTCGGTTGGGATATTATATACGTCTATAGCGTTATAAATCCTAACCTAAGGCAGGCTAACATCTCGGATGCAGTATTTTACAACATTCCTGGCGTATCGGCTCTACTTCTCGGTGGGAACATTATACACGTCTATAACGTAACATAACCTAACCTAACCCATCTAGCCCCTCGCTGGCAATGTTTTACAGAATCCCGTTCTTGTCGTCCCGTACATCTCGGTTGGGAAGTTATATACGTCTACAGCGATATATATCCTAACGTAAGGCAGGCTAACATCTCGGATGTAGTATTTTACAACATTCTTGGAGTATCGGCCCCTACTTCTCGGTGGGAACATTGTATACGTCTGTAACGTAACATAACCTAACCTATCCCATCTAGCCCCTCTTTGGCAATGTTTTACAGAATCCCGTTCGTTTCGTCCCGTACATCTCGGTTGGGATATTATATACGTCTACAGCGATATATATCCTAACGTAAGGCAGGATAACATCTCGGATGTAGTATTTTACAACATTCTTGAAGTATCGGCCCCTACTTCTCGGTGGGAACATTATATACGTCTGTAACGTAACATAACCTAACCTATCTCATCTAGCCCCTCGTTGGCAATGTTTTACAGAATCCCGTTCCTGTCGTCCCGTACGTCTCTGGTGGGACATTATAAACGTCTACAGCGTTATATATCCTAACCTAAGGCAGGCTAACATCTTGGTTGCTGTATTTTACAACATTCCTGGCGTATCGTCCCATACTTCTCGGTGGGAACTTTATATAGGTCTATAACGTAACATAACCTAACCTAACACATCTAGCCCCTCGCTGGTAATGTTTTACAGAATCCCGTTCGTGTCGTCCCGTACGTCTCGGATGGGACATTATATACGTCTACAGCGTTATATTTCCTAACGTAAGGCAGGCTAACATCTCGTATGTAGTCTTTTACAACATTCTTGGAGTATCGGCCCATACTTCTCGGTGGGAACATTATATACGTCTATAAAGTAACATAACCTAACCTAACCCATCTAGCCCCTCGTTGGCAATGTTTTACAGAATCCCGTTCGTGTCGTCCCGTACATCTCGGATGGGATATTATATACGTCTATAGCGTTATATATCTTAACCTAAGGCAGGCTAACATCTCGGATGCAGTATTTTACAAGATTCCTGGCATATCGGCTCCACTTCTCGGTGGGAACATTATACACGTCTATAACGTAACATAACCTAATCTAACCCATCTAGCCCCTCGCTGGTAATATTTTACAGAATCCCGTTCGTGTCGTCCCGTACACCTCGGTTGGGATATTATATACGTCTATAGCGTTATAAATCCTAACCTAAGGCAGGCTAACATCTCGGATGCAGTATTTTACAACATTCCTGGCGTATCGGGCCCTACTTCACCGTGGGAACATTATATAGGTCTATAACGTAACATAACCTAACCTAACACATCTAGCCCCTCGCTGGTAATGTTTTACAGAATCCCGTTCGTGTCGTCCCGTACATCTCGGATGGGATATTATATACGTCTATAGAGTTATATATCTTAACCTAAGGCAGGCTAACTTCTCGGATATAGTATTTTACAACATTCCTGGCGTATCGGCCCCTACTTCTCGGCGGGAACATTATATAGGTCTATAACGTAACATAACCTAACCTAACACATCTAGCCCCTCGCTGGTAATGTTTTACAGAATCCCGTTCGTGTCGTCCCGTACGTCTCGGATGGGACATTATATACGTCTACAGCGTTATATTTCCTAAGGTAAGGCAGGCTAACATCTCGGATGCAGTATTTTACAACATTCCTGGCGTATCGGCTCTACTTCTCGGTGGGAATATTATACACGTCTATAACGTAACATAACCTAACCTAACCCATCTAGCCCCTCGCTGGCAATGTTTTACAGAATCCCGTTCCTGTCGTCCCGTACATCTCGGTTGGGATGTTATATACGTCTACAGCGATATATATCCTAACGTAAGGCAGGCTAACATCTCGGATGTAGTATTTTACAACATTCTTGGAGTATCGGCCCCTACTTCTCGGTGGGAACATTGTATACGTCTGTAACGTAACATAACCTAACCTATCCCATCTAGCCCCTCTTTGGCAATGTTTTACAGAATCCCGTTCGTTTCGTCCCGTACATCTCGGTTGGGATATTATATACGTCTACAGCGTTATAAATCCTAACCTGAGGCAGGCTAACATCTCGGATGCAGTATTTTACAACATTCCTGGCGTATCGGCTGTACTTCTCGGTGGGAACATTATACACGTCTATAACGTAACATAACCTAACCTAACCCATCTAGCCCCTCGCTCGTAATGTTTTACAGAATACCGTTCGTGTCGTCCCGTAGGTCTCGTTTGGGACGTTATATACGTCTACAGCGTTATATATCCTAACCTAAGGCAGTCTACCATCTCCGTCGCAGTATTTTACGCCATTCCTGGCGTATCGGCCCGTACTTCACCGTGGGAACATTATACACGTCTATAACGTAGCATAACCTAACCTAACCCATCTAGCCCCTCGCTGGTAATATTTTACAGAATCCCGTTCGTGTCGTCCCGTACATCTCGGATGGGATATTATATACGTCTATAGAGTTATATATCTTAACCTAAGGCAGGCTAACATCTCGGATGTAGTATTTTACAACATTCTTGGTGTATCGGCCCCTACTTCTCGGTGGGAACATTATATACTTCTGTAACGTAACATAACCTAACCTATCCCATCTAGCCCCTCGTTGGCAATGTTTTGCAGAATCCCGTTCGTGTCGTCCCGTACATCTCGGTTGGGATATTATATACGTCTACAGCGATATATATCCTAACGTAAGGCAGCCTAACATGTCGGATGTAGTATTTTACAACATTCTTGGAGTATCGGCCCCTACTTCTCGGTGGGAACATTATATACGTCTATAACGTAACATAACCTAACCTAACACATCTAGCCCCTCGCTGGTAATGTTTTACAGAATCCCGTTCGTGTCGTCCCGTACGTCTCGGATGGGACATTATATACGTCTACAGCGTTATATTTCCTAACGTAAGGCAGGCTAACATCTCGTATGTAGTCTTTTACAACATTCTTGGAGTATCGGCCCATACTTCTCGGTGGGAACATTATACACGTCTATAACGTAACATAACCTAACCTAACCCATCTAGCCCCTCGCTGGTAATGTTTTACAGAATCCCGTTCCTGTCGTCCCGTACATCTCGGTTGGGATGTTATATACGTCTACAGCGATATATATCCTAACGTAAGGCAGGCTAACATCTCGGATGCAGTATTTTACAACATTCCTGGCGTATCGGCTCTACTTCTCGGTGGGAACATTATATACGTCTATAACGTAACATAACCTAACCTAACCCATCTAGCCCCTCGCTGGTAATGTTTTACAGAATCCCGTTCCTGTCGTCCCGTACTTCTCGGTTGGGATGTTATATACGTCTACAGCGATATATATCCTAACGTAAGGCAGGCTAACATCTCGGATGTAGTATTTTACAACATTCTTGGAGTATCGGCCCCTACTTCTTGGTGGGAACATTATATACGTCTATAACGTAACATAACCTAATCTAACCCATCTAGCCCCTCGCTGGTAATATTTTACAGAATCCCGTTTATGTCGTCCCTTACGTCTGGGTTGGGATGTTATATACGTCTACAGCGATATATATCCTAACGTAAGGCAGGCTAACATCTCGGATGTAGTATTTTGCAACATTCTTGGAGTATCGGCCCCTACTTCTCGGTGGGAACATTATATACGTCTATAAAGTAACATAACCTAACCTAACCCATCTAGCCCCTCGTTGGCAATGTTTTACAGAATCCCGTTCGTGTCGTCCCGTACATCTCGGATGGGATATTATATACGTCTATAGCGTTATATATCTTAACCTAAGGCAGGCTAACATCTCGGATGCAGTATTTTACAAGATTCCTGGCATATCGGCTCCACTTCTCGGTGGGAACATTATACACGTCTATAACGTAACATAACCTAATCTAACCCATCTAGCCCCTCGCTGGTAATATCTTACAGAATCCCGTTCGTGTCGTCCCGTACACCTCGGTTGGGATATTATATACGACTATAGCGTTATAAATCCTAACCTAAGGCAGGCTAACATCTCGGTTGCTGTATTTTACAACATTCCTGGCGTATCGGCCCATACTTCTCGGTGGGAACTTTATATAGGTCTATAACGTAACATAACCTAACCTAACACATCTAGCCCCTCGCTGGTAATGTTTTACAGAATCCCGTTCGTGTCGTCCCGTACGTCTCGGATGGGACATTATTTACGTCTACAGCGTTATATTTCCTAACGTAAGGCAGGCTAACATCTCGTATGTAGTCTTTTACAACATTCTTGGAGTATCGGCCCATACTTCTCGGTGGGAACATTATATACGTCTATAAAGTAACATAACCTAACCTAACCCATCTAGCCCCTCGTTGGCAATGTTTTACAGAATCCCGTTCGTGTCGTCCCGTACATCTCGGATGGGATATTATATACGTCTATAGCGTTATATATCTTAACCTAAGGCAGGCTAACATCTCGGATGCAGTATTTTACAAGATTCCTGGCATATCGGCTCCACTTCTCGGTGGGAACATTATACACGTCTATAACGTAACATAACCTAATCTAACCCATCTAGCCCCTCGCTGGTAATATTTTACAGAATCCCGTTCGTGTCGTCCCGTACACCTCGGTTGGGATATTATATACGTCTATAGCGTTATAAATCCTAACCTAAGGCAGGCTAACATCTCGGATGCAGTATTTTACAACATTCCTGGCGTATCGGCTCTACTTCTCGGTGGGAACATTATACACGTCTATAACGTAACATAACCTAACCTAACCCATCTAGCCCCTCGCTGGCAATGTTTTACAGAATCCCGTTCTTGTCGTCCCGTACATCTCGGTTGGGAAGTTATATACGTCTACAGCGATATATATCCTAACGTAAGGCAGGCTAACATCTCGGATGTAGTATTTTACAACATTCTTGGAGTATCGGCCCCTACTTCTCGGTGGGAACATTGTATACGTCTGTAACGTAACATAACCTAACCTATCCCATCTAGCCCCTCTTTGGCAATGTTTTACAGAATCCCGTTCGTTTCGTCCCGTACATCTCGGTTGGGATATTATATACGTCTACAGCGATATATATCCTAACGTAAGGCAGGATAACATCTCGGATGTAGTATTTTACAACATTCTTGAAGTATCGGCCCCTACTTCTCGGTGGGAACATTATATACGTCTGTAACGTAACATAACCTAACCTATCTCATCTAGCCCCTCGTTGGCAATGTTTTACAGAATCCCGTTCCTGTCGTCCCGTACGTCTCTGGTGGGACATTATAAACGTCTACAGCGTTATATATCCTAACCTAAGGCAGGCTAACATCTTGGTTGCTGTATTTTACAACATTCCTGGCGTATCGTCCCATACTTCTCGGTGGGAACTTTATATAGGTCTATAACGTAACATAACCTAACCTAACACATCTAGCCCCTCGCTGGTAATGTTTTACAGAATCCCGTTCGTGTCGTCCCGTACGTCTCGGATGGGACATTATATACGTCTACAGCGTTATATTTCCTAACGTAAGGCAGGCTAACATCTCGTATGTAGTCTTTTACAACATTCTTGGAGTATCGGCCCATACTTCTCGGTGGGAACATTATATACGTCTATAAAGTAACATAACCTAACCTAACCCATCTAGCCCCTCGTTGGCAATGTTTTACAGAATCCCGTTCGTGTCGTCCCGTACATCTCGGATGGGATATTATATACGTCTATAGCGTTATATATCTTAACCTAAGGCAGGCTAACATCTCGGATGCAGTATTTTACAAGATTCCTGGCATATCGGCTCCACTTCTCGGTGGGAACATTATACACGTCTATAACGTAACATAACCTAATCTAACCCATCTAGCCCCTCGCTGGTAATATTTTACAGAATCCCGTTCGTGTCGTCCCGTACACCTCGGTTGGGATATTATATACGTCTATAGCGTTATAAATCCTAACCTAAGGCAGGCTAACATCTCGGATGCAGTATTTTACAACATTCCTGGCGTATCGGGCCCTACTTCACCGTGGGAACATTATATAGGTCTATAACGTAACATAACCTAACCTAACACATCTAGCCCCTCGCTGGTAATGTTTTACAGAATCCCGTTCGTGTCGTCCCGTACATCTCGGATGGGATATTATATACGTCTATAGAGTTATATATCTTAACCTAAGGCAGGCTAACTTCTCGGATATAGTATTTTACAACATTCCTGGCGTATCGGCCCCTACTTCTCGGCGGGAACATTATATAGGTCTATAACGTAACATAACCTAACCTAACACATCTAGCCCCTCGCTGGTAATGTTTTACAGAATCCCGTTCGTGTCGTCCCGTACGTCTCGGATGGGACATTATATACGTCTACAGCGTTATATTTCCTAAGGTAAGGCAGGCTAACATCTCGGATGCAGTATTTTACAACATTCCTGGCGTATCGGCTCTACTTCTCGGTGGGAATATTATACACGTCTATAACGTAACATAACCTAACCTAACCCATCTAGCCCCTCGCTGGCAATGTTTTACAGAATCCCGTTCCTGTCGTCCCGTACATCTCGGTTGGGATGTTATATACGTCTACAGCGATATATATCCTAACGTAAGGCAGGCTAACATCTCGGATGTAGTATTTTACAACATTCTTGGAGTATCGGCCCCTACTTCTCGGTGGGAACATTGTATACGTCTGTAACGTAACATAACCTAACCTATCCCATCTAGCCCCTCTTTGGCAATGTTTTACAGAATCCCGTTCGTTTCGTCCCGTACATCTCGGTTGGGATATTATATACGTCTACAGCGTTATAAATCCTAACCTGAGGCAGGCTAACATCTCGGATGCAGTATTTTACAACATTCCTGGCGTATCGGCTGTACTTCTCGGTGGGAACATTATACACGTCTATAACGTAACATAACCTAACCTAACCCATCTAGCCCCTCGCTCGTAATGTTTTACAGAATACCGTTCGTGTCGTCCCGTAGGTCTCGTTTGGGACGTTATATACGTCTACAGCGTTATATATCCTAACCTAAGGCAGTCTACCATCTCCGTCGCAGTATTTTACGCCATTCCTGGCGTATCGGCCCGTACTTCACCGTGGGAACATTATACACGTCTATAACGTAGCATAACCTAACCTAACCCATCTAGCCCCTCGCTGGTAATATTTTACAGAATCCCGTTCGTGTCGTCCCGTACATCTCGGATGGGATATTATATACGTCTATAGAGTTATATATCTTAACCTAAGGCAGGCTAACATCTCGGATGTAGTATTTTACAACATTCTTGGTGTATCGGCCCCTACTTCTCGGTGGGAACATTATATACTTCTGTAACGTAACATAACCTAACCTATCCCATCTAGCCCCTCGTTGGCAATGTTTTGCAGAATCCCGTTCGTGTCGTCCCGTACATCTCGGTTGGGATATTATATACGTCTACAGCGATATATATCCTAACGTAAGGCAGCCTAACATGTCGGATGTAGTATTTTACAACATTCTTGGAGTATCGGCCCCTACTTCTCGGTGGGAACATTATATACGTCTATAACGTAACATAACCTAACCTAACACATCTAGCCCCTCGCTGGTAATGTTTTACAGAATCCCGTTCGTGTCGTCCCGTACGTCTCGGATGGGACATTATATACGTCTACAGCGTTATATTTCCTAACGTAAGGCAGGCTAACATCTCGTATGTAGTCTTTTACAACATTCTTGGAGTATCGGCCCATACTTCTCGGTGGGAACATTATACACGTCTATAACGTAACATAACCTAACCTAACCCATCTAGCCCCTCGCTGGTAATGTTTTACAGAATCCCGTTCCTGTCGTCCCGTACATCTCGGTTGGGATGTTATATACGTCTACAGCGATATATATCCTAACGTAAGGCAGGCTAACATCTCGGATGCAGTATTTTACAACATTCCTGGCGTATCGGCTCTACTTCTCGGTGGGAACATTATATACGTCTATAACGTAACATAACCTAACCTAACCCATCTAGCCCCTCGCTGGTAATGTTTTACAGAATCCCGTTCCTGTCGTCCCGTACATCTCGGTTGGGATGTTATATACGTCTACAGCGATATATATCCTAACGTAAGGCAGGCTAACATCTCGGATGTAGTATTTTACAACATTCTTGGAGTATCGGCCCCTACTTCTTGGTGGGAACATTATATACGTCTATAACGTAACATAACCTAATCTAACCCATCTAGCCCCTCGCTGGTAATATTTTACAGAATCCCGTTTATGTCGTCCCTTACGTCTGGGTTGGGATGTTATATACGTCTACAGCGATATATATCCTAACGTAAGGCAGGCTAACATCTCGGATGTAGTATTTTGCAACATTCTTGGAGTATCGGCCCCTACTTCTCGGTGGGAACATTATATACGTCTGTAACGTAACATAACCTAACCTATCCCATCTAGCCCCTCGTTGGCAATGTTTTACAGAATCCCGTTCGTTTCGTCCCGTACATCTCGGTTGGGATGTTATATACGTCTACAGCGATACATATCCTAACCTAAGGCAGGCTAACTTCTCGGATATAGTATTTTACAACATTCCTGTAGGATCAGTCTCTACTTCTCGGTGGGAACATTATATACGTCTATAACGTAATTTAATCTAACCTAACACATCTAGCCCCTCGCTAGTAATGTTTTGCAGAATCCCGTTTATGTCGTCCCGTACATCTCGGTTGGGATGATATATACGTCTACAGGGATATATATCCCAACGTAAGGCAGCCTAACATGTCGGATGTAGTATTTTACAACATTCTTGGAGTATCGGCCCCTACTTCTCGGTGGGAACATTATATACGTCTGTAACGTAACATAACCTAACCTATCCCATCTAGCCCCTCGTTGGCAATGTTTTACAGAATCCCGTTCGTGTCGTCCCGTACATCTCTGTTGGGATATTATATACGTCTATAGCGTTATATATCCTAACCTAAGGCAGGCTAACATCTCGGATGCAGTATTTTACAACATTCCTGGCGTATCGGCTCTACTTCTCGGTGGGAACATTATACACGTCTATAACGTAACATAACCTAACCTAACCCATCTAGCCCCTCGCTGGTAATGTTTTACAGAATCCCGTTCCTGTCGTCCCGTACATCTCGGTTGGGATGTTATATACGTCTACAGCGATATATATCCTAACGTAAGGCAGGCTAACATCTCGGATGTAGTATTTTACAACATTCTTGGAGTATCGGCCCCTACTTCTCGGTGGGAACATTATATACGTCTGTAACGTAACATAACCTAACCTATCCCATCTAGCCCCTCGTTGGCAATGTTTTACAGAATCCCGTTCGTGTCGTCCCGTACATCTCGGTTGGGTTATTATATACGTCTACAGCGATATATATCCTAACGTAGGGCAGCCTAACATGTCGGATGTAGTATTTTACAACATTCTTGGAGTGTCGGCCCCTACTTCTCGGTGGGAACATTATATACGTCTCTAACGTAACATAACCTAATCTAACCCATCTAGCCCCTCGCTGGTAATATTTTACAGAATCCCGTTCGTGTCGTCCCGTACATCTCGGTTGGGATATTATATACGTCTATTGCGTTATAAATCCTAACCTAAGGCAGGCTAACATCTCGGATGCAGTATTTTACAACATTTCTGGCGTATCGGCTCTACTTCTCGGTGGGAACATTATACACGTCTATAACGTAACATAACCTAACCTAACCCATCTAGCACGTCGCTGGTAATGTTTTACAGAATCCCGTTCCTGTCGTCCCGTACGTCTCTGTTGGGACGTTATAAACGTCTACAGCGTTATATATCCTAACCTAACGCAGGCTAACATCTCGGTTGCTGTATTGTACAACATTCCTGGCGTATCGGCCCATACTTCTCAGTGGGAACATTATATACGTCTGTAACGTAACATAACCTAACCTATCCCATCTAGCCCCTCGTTGGCAATGTTTTACAGAATCCCGTTCGTGTCGTCCCGTACATCTCGGATGGGATATTATATACGTCTATAGCGTTATATATCTTAACCTAAGGCAGGCTAACATCTCGGATGCAGTATTTTACAAAATTCCTGGCGTATCGGCTCTACTTCTCGGTGGGAATATTATACACGTCTATAACGTAACATAACCTAACCTATCCCATCTAGCCCCTCGCTGGCAATGTTTTACAGAATCCCGTTCCTGTCGTCCCGTACATCTCGGTTGGGATGTTATATACGTCTACAGCGATATATATCCTAACGTAAGGCAGGCTAACATCTCGGATGTAGTATTTTACAACATTCCTGGCGTATCGGCTCTACTTCTCGGTGGGAACATTATATACGTCTATAACGTAACATAACCTAACCTAACCCATCTAGCCCCTCGCTGGTAATGTTTTACAGAATCCCGTTCCTGTCGTCCCGTACGTCTCTGTTGGGACATTATAAAC
The DNA here is from genome assembly GCA_963969225.1 of Xylocopa violacea. NCBI lineage: Eukaryota > Metazoa > Arthropoda > Insecta > Hymenoptera > Apidae > Xylocopa > Xylocopa violacea. Next base: position 2,718,557 of record CAXAJV010000061.1, on the reverse strand, counting down.
GTCTACAGCGTTATATATCCTAACCTAAGGCAGGCTAACATTTCGGTTGCTGTATTTTACAACATTCCTGGCGTATCGGCCCATAATTCTCAGTGCGAACATTATATACGTCTGTAACGTAACATAACCTAACCTATCCCATCTAGCCCCTCGTTGGCAATGTTTTACAGAATCCCGTTCGTTTCGTCCCGTACATCTCGGTTGGGATGTTATATACGTCTACAGCGATACATATCCTAACCTAAGGCAGGCTAACTTCTCGGATGTAGTATTTTACAACATTCTTGGAGTATCGGCCCCTACTTCTCGGTGGGAACATTATATACGTCTGTAACGTAACATAACCTAACCTATCCTATCTAGCCCCTCGTTGGCAATGTTTTACAGAATCCCGTTCGTGTCGTCCCGTACATCTCGGTTGGGATATTATATACGTCTACAGCGATATATATCCTAACGTAAGGCAGCCTAACATGTCGGATGTAGTATTTTACAACATTCTTGGAGTATCGGCCCCTACTTCTCGGTGGGAACATTATATACGTCTCTAACGTAACATAACCTAATCTAACCCATCTAGCCCCTCGCTGGTAATATTTTACAGAATCCCGTTCGTGTAGCCCCGTACATCTCGGTTGGGATATTATATACGTCTATTGCGTTACAAATCCTAACCTAAGGCAGGCTAACATCTCGGATGCAGTATTTTACAACATTCTTGGTGTATCGGCCCCTACTTCTCGGTGGGAACATTATATACGTCTGTAACGTAACATAACCTAACCTATCCCATCTAGCCCCTCGTTGGCAATGTTTTACAGAATCCCGTTCGTGTCGTCCCGTACATCTCGGTTGGGATATTATATACGTCTACAGCGATATATATCCTAACGTAAGGCAGCCTAACATGTCGGATGTAGTATTTTACAACATTCTTGGAGTATCGGCCCCTACTTCTCGGTGGGAACATTATATACGTCTCTAACGTAACATAACCTAATCTAACCCATCTAGCCCCTCGCTGGTAATATTTTACAGAATCCCGTTCGTGTCGTCCCGTACATCTCGGTTGGGATATTATATACGTCTATTGCGTTACAAATCCTAACCTAAGGCAGGCTATCATCTCGGATGCAGTATTTTACAACATTCCTGGCGTATCGGCTCTACTTCTCGGTGGGAACATTATACACGTCTATAACGTAACATAACCTAACCTAACCCATCTAGCCCGTCGCTGGTAATGTTTTACAGAATCCCGTTCCTGTCGTCCCGTACGTCTCTGTTGGTACGTTATAAACGTCTACAGCGTTATATATCCTAACCTAAGGCAGGCTAACATCTCGGTTGCTGTATTGTACAACATTCCTGGCGTATCGGCCCATACTTCTCAGTGGGAACATTATATACGTCTGTAACGTAACATAACCTAACCTATCCCATCTAGCCCCTCGTTGGCAATGTTTTACAGAATCCCGTTCGTGTCGTCCCGTACATCTCGGATGGGATATTATATACGTCTATAGCGTTATATATCTTAACCTAAGGCAGGCTAACATCTCGGATGCAGTATTTTACAAAATTCCTGGCGTATCGGCTCTACTTCTCGGTGGGAATATTATACACGTCTATAACGTAACATGACCTAACCTAACCCATCTAGCCTCTCGCTGGCAATGTTTTACAGAATCCCGTTCCTGTCGTCCCGTACATCTCGGCTGGGATGTTATATACGTCTACAGCGATATATATCCTAACGTAAGGCAGGCTAACATCTCGGATGTAGTATTTTACAACATTCTTGGAGTATCGGCCCCTACTTCTCGGTGGGAACATTGTATACGTCTGTAACGTAACATAACCTAACCTATCCCATCTAGCCCCTCTTTGGCAATGTTTTACAGAATCCCGTTCGTTTCGTCCCGTACATCTCGGTTGGGATATTATATACGTCTACAGCGTTATAAATCCTAACCTGAGGCAGGCTAACATCTCGGATGCAGTATTTTACAACATTCCTGGCGTATCGGCTGTACTTCTCGGTGGGAACATTATACACGTCTATAACGTAACATAACCTAACCTAACCCATCTAGCCCCTCGCTCGTAATGTTTTACAGAATCCCGTTCCTGTCGTCCCGTACATCTCGGTTGGGAAGTTATATACGTCTACAGCGATATATATCCTAACGTAAGGCAGGCTAACATCTCGGATGTAGTATTTTACAACAATCTTGGAGTATCGGGCCCTACTTCACCGTGGGAACATTATATAGGTCTATAACGTAACATAACCTAACCTAACACATCTAGCCCCTCGCTGGTAATGTTTTACAGAATCCCGTTCGTGTCGTCCCGTACATCTCGGATGGGATATTATATACGTCTATAGAGTTATATATCTTAACCTAAGGCAGGCTAACTTCTCGGATATAGTATTTTACAACAATCTTGGAGTATCGGGCCCTACTTCACCGTGGGAACATTATATAGGTCTATAACGTAACATAACCTAACCTAACACATCTAGCCCCTCGCTGGTAATGTTTTACAGAATCCCGTTCGTGTCGTCCCGTACATCTCGGATGGGATATTATATACGTCTATAGAGTTATATATCTTAACCTAAGGCAGGCTAACTTCTCGGATATAGTATTTTACAACATTCCTGGCGTATCGGCCCCTACTTCTCGGCGGGAACATTATATAGGTCTATAACGTAATATAACCTATCCTAACACATCTAGCCCCTCGCTGGTAATGTTTTACAGAATACCGTTCGTGTCGTCCCGTAGGTCTCGTTTGGGACGTTATATACGTCTACAGCGTTATATATCCTAACCTAAGGCAGTCTACCATCTCCGTCGCAGTATTTTACGCCATTCCTGGCGTATCGGCCCGTACTTCACCGTGGGAACATTATACACGTCTATAACGTAGCATAACCTAACCTAACCCATCTAGCCCCTCGCTGGTAATATTTTACAGAATCCCGTTCGTGTCGTCCCGTACATCTCGGATGGGATATTATATACGTCTATAGAGTTATATATCTTAACCTAAGGCAGGCTAACATCTCGGATGTAGTATTTTACAACATTCTTGGTGTATCGGCCCCTACTTCGCGGTGGGAACATTATATACTTCTGTAACGTAACATAACCTAACCTATCCCATCTAGCCCCTCGTTGGCAATGTTTTGCAGAATCCCGTTCGTGTCGTCCCGTACATCTCGGTTGGGATATTATATACGTCTACAGCGATATATATCCTAACGTAAGGCAGCCTAACATGTCGGATGTAGTATTTTACAACATACTTGGAGTATCGGCCCCTACTTCTCGGTGGGAACATTATATACGTCTATAACGTAACATAACCTAACCTAACACATCTAGCCCCTCGCTGGTAATGTTTTACAGAATCCCGTTCGTGTCGTCCCGTACGTCTCGGATGGGACATTATATACGTCTACAGCGTTATATTTCCTAACGTAAGGCAGGCTAACATCTCGTATGTAGTCTTTTACAACATTCTTGGAGTATCGGCCCATACTTCTCGGTGGGAACATTATACACGTCTATAACGTAACATAACCTAACCTAACCCATCTAGCCCCTCGCTGGTAATGTTTTACAGAATCCCGTTCCTGTCGTCCCGTACATCTCGGTTGGGATGTTATATACGTCTACAGCGATATATATCCTAACGTAAGGCAGGCTAACATCTCGGATGCAGTATTTTACAACATTCCTGGCGTATCGGCTCTACTTCTCGGTGGGAACATTATATACGTCTATAACGTAACATAACCTAACCTAACCCATCTAGCCCCTCGCTGGTAATGTTTTACAGAATCCCGTTCCTGTCGTCCCGTACATCTCGGTTGGGATGTTATATACGTCTACAGCGATATATATCCTAACGTAAGGCAGGCTAACATCTCGGATGTAGTATTTTACAACATTCTTGGAGTATCGGCCCCTACTTCTTGGTGGGAACATTATATACGTCTATAACGTAACATAACCTAATCTAACCCATCTAGCCCCTCGCTGGTAATATTTTACAGAATCCCGTTTATGTCGTCCCTTACGTCTGGGTTGGGATGTTATATACGTCTACAGCGATATATATCCTAACGTAAGGCAGGCTAACATCTCGGATGTAGTATTTTGCAACATTCTTGGAGTATCGGCCCCTACTTCTCGGTGGGAACATTATATACGTCTGTAACGTAACATAACCTAACCTATCCCATCTAGCCCCTCGTTGGCAATGTTTTACAGAATCCCGTTCGTTTCGTCGCGTACATCTCGGTTGGGATGTTATATACGTCTACAGCGATACATATCCTAACCTAAGGCAGGCTAACTTCTCGGATATAGTATTGTACAACATTCCTGTAGGATCAGTCTCTACTTCTCGGTGGGAACATTATATACGTCTATAACGTAATTTAATCTAACCTAACACATCTAGCCCCTCGCTAGTAATGTTTTGCAGAATCCCGTTTATGTCGTCCCGTACATCTCGGTTGGGATGATATATACGTCTACAGCGATATATATCCCAACGTAAGGCAGCCTAACATGTCGGATGTAGTATTTTACAACATTCTTGGAGTATCGGCCCCTACTTCTCGGTGGGAACATTATATACGTCTGTAACGTAACATAACCTAACCTATCCCATCTAGCCCCTCGTTGGCAATGTTTTACAGAATCCCGTTCGTGTCGTCCCGTACATCTCTGTTGGGATATTATATACGTCTATAGCGTTATATATCCTAACCTAAGGCAGGCTAACATCTCGGATGCAGTATTTTACAACATTCCTGGCGTATCGGCTCTACTTCTCGGTGGGAACATTATACACGTCTATAACGTAACATAACCTAACCTAACCCATCTAGCCCCTCGCTGGTAATGTTTTACAGAATCCCGTTCCTGTCGTCCCGTACATCTCGGTTGGGATGTTATATACGTCTACAGCGATATATATCCTAACGTAAGGCAGGCTAACATCTCGGATGTAGTATTTTACAACATTCTTGGAGTATCGGCCCCTACTTCTCGGTGGGAACATTATATACGTCTGTAACGTAACATAACCTAACCTATCCCATCTAGCCCCTCGTTGGCAATGTTTTACAGAATCCCGTTCGTGTCGTCCCGTACATCTCGGTTGGGTTATTATATACGTCTACAGCGATATATATCCTAACGTAGGGCAGCCTAACATGTCGGATGTAGTATTTTACAACATTCTTGGAGTGTCGGCCCCTACTTCTCGGTGGGAACATTATATACGTCTCTAACGTAACATAACCTAATCTAACCCATCTAGCCCCTCGCTGGTAATATTCTACAGAATCCCGTTCGTGTCGTCCCGTACATCTCGGTTGGGATATTATATACGTCTATTGCGTTATAAATCCTAACCTAAGGCAGGCTAACATCTCGGATGCAGTATTTTACAACATTTCTGGCGTATCGGCTCTACTTCTCGGTGGGAACATTATACACGTCTATAACGTAACATAACCTAACCTAACCCATCTAGCACGTCGCTGGTAATGTTTTACAGAATCCCGTTCCTGTCGTCCCGTACGTCTCTGTTGGGACGTTATAAACGTCTACAGCGTTATATATCCTAACCTAACGCAGGCTAACATCTCGGTTGCTGTATTGTACAACATTCCTGGCGTATCGGCCCATACTTCTCAGTGGGAACATTATATACGTCTGTAACGTAACATAACCTAACCTATCCCATCTAGCCCCTCGTTGGCAATGTTTTACAGAATCCCGTTCGTTTCGTCCCGTACATCTCGGTTGGGATGTTATATACGTCTACAGCGATACATATCCTAACCTAAGGCAGGCTAACTTCTCGGATGTAGTATTTTACAACATTCTTGGAGTATCGGCCCCTACTTCTCGGTGGGAACATTATATACGTCTGTAACGTAACATAACCTAACCTATCCTATCTAGCCCCTCGTTGGCAATGTTTTACAGAATCCCGTTCGTGTCGTCCCGTACATCTCGGTTGGGATATTATATACGTCTACAGCGATATATATCCTAACGTAAGGCAGCCTAACATGTCGGATGTAGTATTTTACAACATTCTTGGAGTATCGGCCCCTACTTCTCGGTGGGAACATTATATACGTCTCTAACGTAACATAACCTAATCTAACCCATCTAGCCCCTCGCTGGTAATATTTTACAGAATCCCGTTCGTGTAGCCCCGTACATCTCGGTTGGGATATTATATACGTCTATTGCGTTACAAATCCTAACCTAAGGCAGGCTAACATCTCGGATGCAGTATTTTACAACATTCTTGGTGTATCGGCCCCTACTTCTCGGTGGGAACATTATATACGTCTGTAACGTAACATAACCTAACCTATCCCATCTAGCCCCTCGTTGGCAATGTTTTACAGAATCCCGTTCGTGTCGTCCCGTACATCTCGGTTGGGATATTATATACGTCTACAGCGATATATATCCTAACGTAAGGCAGCCTAACATGTCGGATGTAGTATTTTACAACATTCTTGGAGTATCGGCCCCTACTTCTCGGTGGGAACATTATATACGTCTCTAACGTAACATAACCTAATCTAACCCATCTAGCCCCTCGCTGGTAATATTTTACAGAATCCCGTTCGTGTCGTCCCGTACATCTCGGTTGGGATATTATATACGTCTATTGCGTTACAAATCCTAACCTAAGGCAGGCTATCATCTCGGATGCAGTATTTTACAACATTCCTGGCGTATCGGCTCTACTTCTCGGTGGGAACATTATACACGTCTATAACGTAACATAACCTAACCTAACCCATCTAGCCCGTCGCTGGTAATGTTTTACAGAATCCCGTTCCTGTCGTCCCGTACGTCTCTGTTGGTACGTTATAAACGTCTACAGCGTTATATATCCTAACCTAAGGCAGGCTAACATCTCGGTTGCTGTATTGTACAACATTCCTGGCGTATCGGCCCATACTTCTCAGTGGGAACATTATATACGTCTGTAACGTAACATAACCTAACCTATCCCATCTAGCCCCTCGTTGGCAATGTTTTACAGAATCCCGTTCGTGTCGTCCCGTACATCTCGGATGGGATATTATATACGTCTATAGCGTTATATATCTTAACCTAAGGCAGGCTAACATCTCGGATGCAGTATTTTACAAAATTCCTGGCGTATCGGCTCTACTTCTCGGTGGGAATATTATACACGTCTATAACGTAACATGACCTAACCTAACCCATCTAGCCTCTCGCTGGCAATGTTTTACAGAATCCCGTTCCTGTCGTCCCGTACATCTCGGCTGGGATGTTATATACGTCTACAGCGATATATATCCTAACGTAAGGCAGGCTAACATCTCGGATGTAGTATTTTACAACATTCTTGGAGTATCGGCCCCTACTTCTCGGTGGGAACATTATATACTTCTGTAACGTAACATAACCTAACCCATCCCATCTAGCCCCTCGTTGGCAATGTTTTACTGAATCCCGTTCGTGTCGTCCCGTACATCTCGGTTGGGATGTTATATACGTATACAGCGATATATATACTAACGTAAGGCAGGCTAACATCTCGTATGTAGTATTTTACAACATTCTTGGAGTATAGGCCCCTACTTCTCGGTGGGAACATTATATACGTCTATAACGTAACATAACCTAATCTAACCCATCTAGCCCCTCGCTGGTAATATTTTACAGAATCCCGTTTATGTCGTCCCTTACATCTGGGTTGGGAAGTTATATACGTCTACAGCGATATATATCCTAACGTAAGGCAGGCTAACATCTCGGATGTAGTATTTTACAACATTCTTGGATTATCGGCCCCTACTTCTCGGTGGGAACATTATATACGTCTGTAGCGTAACATAACCTAACCTATCCCATCTAGCCCCTCGTTGGCAATGTTTTACATAATCCCGTTCGTGTCGTCCCGTACATCTCTGTTGGGATATTATATACGTCTATAGCGTTATATATCCTAACCTAAGGCAGGCTAACATCTCGGATGCAGTATTTTACAACATTCCTGGCGTATCGGCTCTACTTCTCGGTGGGAATATTATACACGTATATAACGTAACATAACCTAACCTAACCCATCTAGCCCCTCGCTGGTAATGTTTTACAGAATCCCGTTCCTGTCGTCCCGTACGTCTCTGTTGGGACATTATAAACGTCTACAGCGTTATATATCCTAACCTAAGGCAGGCTAACATTTCGGTTGCTGTATTTTACAACATTCCTGCCGTATCGGCCCATACTTCTCAGTGGGAACATTATATACGTCTGTAACGTAACATAACCTAACCTATCCCATCTAGCCCCTCGTTGGCAATGTTTTACAGAATGCCGTTCGTGTCGTCCCGTACATCTCGGATGGGATATTATATACGTCTATAGCGTTATATATCTTAACCTAAGGCAGGCTAACATCTCGGATGCAGTATTTTACAACATTCCTGGCGTATCGGCTCTACTTCTCGGTGGGAATATTATACACGTCTATAACGTAACATAACCTAGCCTAACCCATCTAGCCCCTCGCTGGCAATGTTTTACAGAATCCTGTTCCTGTCGTCCCGTACATCTCGGTTGGGATGTTATATACGTCTACAGCGATATATATCCTAACGTAAGGCAGGCTAACATCTCGGATGTAGTATTTTACAACATTCTTGGAGTATCGGCCCCTACTTCTTGGTGGGAACATTATATACGTCTGTAACGTAACATAACCTAACCTATCCCATCTAGCCCCTCGTTGGCAATGTTTTACAGAATCCCGTTCGTTTCGTCCCGTACATCTCGGTTGGGATGTTATATACGTCTACAGCGATACATATCCTAACCTAAGGCAGGCTAACTTCTCGGATATAGTATTTTACAACATTCCTGTAGGATCAGCCTCTACTTCTCGGTGGGAACATTATATACGTCTATAACGTAATTTAATCTAACCTAACACATCTAGCCCCTCGCTGGTAATGTTTTGCAGAATCCCGTTTATGTCGTCCCGTACATCTCGGTTGGGATGATATATACGTCTACAGCGATATATATCCCAACGTAAGGCAGCCTAACATGTCGGATGTAGTATTTTGCAACATTCTTGGAGTATCGGCCCCTACTTCTCGGTGGGAACATTATATACGTCTATAACGTAACATAACCTAATCTAACCCACCTAGCCCCTCGCTGGCAATGTTTTACACTATCCCATTCCTGCCGTCCCGTACGTCTCGGTTGGGACATTATAAACGTCTACAGCAATATATATCCTAACCTAAGGCAGGCTAACAGCTCGGATGAAGTATTTTACGCCGTTCCTGGCGTATCGGCCCCTACTTCACCGTGGGAACATTATACACGTCTATAACTTAACATAACCTAACCTAACCCATCTAGCCCCTCGCTGGTAATATTGTACAGAATCCCGTTCGTGTCGTCCGGTACATCTCGGTTGGGATATTATATACGTCTACAGCGATATATATCCTAACGTAAGGCAGCCTAACATGTCGGATGTAGTATTTTACAACATTCTTGGAGTATCGGCCCCTACTTCTCGGTGGGAACATTATATACGTCTCTAACGTAACATAACCTAATCTAACCCATCTAGCCCCTCGCTGGTAATATTTTACAGAATCCCGTTCGTGTAGTCCCGTACATCTCGGTTGGGATATTATATACGTCTATTGCGTTACAAATCCTAACCTAAGGCAGGCTAACATCTCGGATGCAGTATTTTACAACATTCTTGGTGTATCGGCCCCTACTTCTCGGTGGGAACATTATATACGTCTGTAACGTAACATAACCTAACCTATCCCATCTAGCCCCTCGTTGGCAATGTTTTACAGAATCCCGTTCGTGTCGTCCCGTACATCTCGGTTGGGATATTATATACGTCTACAGCGCTATATATCCTAACGTAAGGCAGCCTAACATGTCGGATGTAGTATTTTACAACATTCTTGGAGTATCGGCCCCTACTTCTCGGTGGGAACATTATATACGTCTCTAACGTAACATAACCTAATCTAACCCATCTAGCCCCTCGCTGGTAATATTTTACAGAATCCCGTTCGTGTCGTCCCGTACATCTCGGTTGGGATATTATATACGTCTATTGCGTTACAAATCCTAACCTAAGGCAGGCTATCATCTCGGATGCAGTATTTTACAACATTCCTGGCGTATCGGCTCTACTTCTCGGTGGGAACATTATACACGTCTATAACGTAACATAACCTAACCTAACCCATCTAGCCCGTCGCTGGTAATGTTTTACAGAATCCCGTTCCTGTCGTCCCGTACGTCTCTGTTGGTACGTTATAAACGTCTACAGCGTTATATATCCTAACCTAAGGCAGGCTAACATCTCGGTTGCTGTATTGTACAACATTCCTGGCGTATCGGCCCATACTTCTCAGTGGGAACATTATATACGTCTGTAACGTAACATAACCTAACCTATCCCATCTAGCCCCTCGTTGGCAATGTTTTACAGAATCCCGTTCGTGTCGTCCCGTACATCTCGGATGGGATATTATATACGTCTATAGCGTTATATATCTTAACCTAAGGCAGGCTAACATCTCGGATGCAGTATTTTACAAAATTCCTGGCGTATCGGCTCTACTTCTCGGTGGGAATATTATACACGTCTATAACGTAACATGACCTAACCTAACCCATCTAGCCTCTCGCTGGCAATGTTTTACAGAATCCCGTTCCTGTCGTCCCGTACATCTCGGCTGGGATGTTATATACGTCTACAGCGATATATATCCTAACGTAAGGCAGGCTAACATCTCGGATGTAGTATTTTACAACATTCTTGGAGTATCGGCCCCTACTTCTCGGTGGGAACATTATATACTTCTGTAACGTAACATAACCTAACCCATCCCATCTAGCCCCTCGTTGGCAATGTTTTACTGAATCCCGTTCGTGTCGTCCGGTACATCTCGGTTGGGATATTATATACGTCTACAGCGATATATATCCTAACGTAAGGCAGCCTAACATGTCGGATGTAGTATTTTACAACATTCTTGGAGTATCGGCCCCTACTTCTCGGTGGGAACATTATATACGTCTCTAACGTAACATAACCTAATCTAACCCATCTAGCCCCTCGCTGGTAATATTTTACAGAATCCCGTTCGTGTAGTCCCGTACATCTCGGTTGGGATATTATATACGTCTATTGCGTTACAAATCCTAACCTAAGGCAGGCTAACATCTCGGATGCAGTATTTTACAACATTCTTGGTGTATCGGCCCCTACTTCTCGGTGGGAACATTATATACGTCTGTAACGTAACATAACCTAACCTATCCCATCTAGCCCCTCGTTGGCAATGTTTTACAGAATCCCGTTCGTGTCGTCCCGTACATCTCGGTTGGGATATTATATACGTCTACAGCGATATATATCCTAACGTAAGGCAGCCTAACATGTCGGATGTAGTATTTTACAACATTCTTGGAGTATCGGCCCCTACTTCTCGGTGGGAACATTATATACGTCTCTAACGTAACATAACCTAATCTAACCCATCTAGCCCCTCGCTGGTAATATTTTACAGAATCCCGTTCGTGTCGTCCCGTACATCTCGGTTGGGATATTATATACGTCTATTGCGTTACAAATCCTAACCTAAGGCAGGCTATCATCTCGGATGCAGTATTTTACAACATTCCTGGCGTATCGGCTCTACTTCTCGGTGGGAACATTATACACGTCTATAACGTAACATAACCTAACCTAACCCATCTAGCCCGTCGCTGGTAATGTTTTACAGAATCCCGTTCCTGTCGTCCCGTACGTCTCTGTTGGTACGTTATAAACGTCTACAGCGTTATATATCCTAACCTAAGGCAGGCTAACATCTCGGTTGCTGTATTGTACAACATTCCTGGCGTATCGGCCCATACTTCTCAGTGGGAACATTATATACGTCTGTAACGTAACATAACCTAACCTATCCCATCTAGCCCCTCGTTGGAAATGTTTTACAGAATCCCGTTCGTGTCGTCCCGTACATCTCGGATGGGATATTATATACGTCTATAGCGTTATATATCTTAACCTAAGGCAGGCTAACATCTCGGATGCAGTATTTTACAAAATTCCTGGCGTATCGGCTCTACTTCTCGGTGGGAATATTATACACGTCTATAACGTAACATGACCTAACCTAACCCATCTAGCCTCTCGCTGGCAATGTTTTACAGAATCCCGTTCCTGTCGTCCCGTACATCTCGGCTGGGATGTTATATACGTCTACAGCGATATATATCCTAACGTAAGGCAGGCTAACATCTCGGATGTAGTATTTTACAACATTCTTGGAGTATCGCCCCCTACTTCTCGGTGGGAACATTATATACTTCTGTAACGTAACATAACCTAACCCATCCCATCTAGCCCCTCGTTGGCAATGTTTTACTGAATCCCGTTCGTGTCGTCCCGTACATCTCGGTTGGGATGTTATATACGTATACAGCGATATATATACTAACGTAAGGCAGGCTAACATCTCGTATGTAGTATTTTACAACATTCTTGGAGTATAGGCCCCTACTTCTCGGTGGGAACATTATATACGTCTATAACGTAACATAACCTAATCTAACCCATCTAGCCCCTCGCTGGTAATATTTTACAGAATCCCGTTTATGTCGTCCCTTACATCTGGGTTGGGAAGTTATATACGTCTACAGCGATATATATCCTAACGTAAGGCAGGCTAACATCTCGGATGTAGTATTTTACAACATTCTTGGATTATCGGCCCCTACTTCTCGGTGGGAACATTATATACGTCTGTAGCGTAACATAACCTAACCTATCCCATCTAGCCCCTCGTTGGCAATGTTTTACATAATCCCGTTCGTGTCGTCCCGTACATCTCTGTTGGGATATTATATACGTCTATAGCGTTATATATCCTAACCTAAGGCAGGCTAACATCTCGGATGCAGTATTTTACAACATTCCTGGCGTATCGGCTCTACTTCTCGGTGGGAATATTATACACGTATATAACGTAACATAACCTAACCTAACCCATCTAGCCCCTCGCTGGTAATGTTTTACAGAATCCCGTTCCTGTCGTCCCGTACGTCTCTGTTGGGACATTATAAACGTCTACAGCGTTATATATCCTAACCTAAGGCAGGCTAACATTTCGGTTGCTGTATTTTACAACATTCCTGCCGTATCGGCCCATACTTCTCAGTGGGAACATTATATACGTCTGTAACGTAACATAACCTAACCTATCCCATCTAGCCCCTCGTTGGCAATGTTTTACAGAATGCCGTTCGTGTCGTCCCGTACATCTCGGATGGGATATTATATACGTCTATAGCGTTATATATCTTAACCTAAGGCAGGCTAACATCTCGGATGCAGTATTTTACAACATTCCTGGCGTATCGGCTCTACTTCTCGGTGGGAATATTATACACGTCTATAACGTAACATAACCTAGCCTAACCCATCTAGCCCCTCGCTGGCAATGTTTTACAGAATCCTGTTCCTGTCGTCCCGTACATCTCGGTTGGGATGTTATATACGTCTACAGCGATATATATCCTAACGTAAGGCAGGCTAACATCTCGGATATAGTATTTTACAACATTCTTGGAGTATCGGCCCCTACTTCTTGGTGGGAACATTATATACGTCTGTAACGTAACATAACCTAACCTATCCCATCTAGCCCCTCGTTGGCAATGTTTTACAGAATCCCGTTCGTTTCGTCCCGTACATCTCGGTTGGGATGTTATATACGTCTACAGCGATACATATCCTAACCTAAGGCAGGCTAACTTCTCGGATATAGTATTTTACAACATTCCTGTAGGATCAGCCTCTACTTCTCGGTGGGAACATTATATACGTCTATAACGTAATTTAATCTAACCTAACACATCTAGCCCCTCGCTGGTAATGTTTTGCAGAATCCCGTTTATGTCGTCCCGTACATCTCGGTTGGGATGATATATACGTCTACAGCGATATATATCCCAACGTAAGGCAGCCTAACATGTCGGATGTAGTATTTTGCAACATTCTTGGAGTATCGGCCCCTACTTCTCGGTGGGAACATTATATACGTCTATAACGTAACATAACCTAATCTAACCCACCTAGCCCCTCGCTGGCAATGTTTTACACTATCCCATTCCTGCCGTCCCGTACGTCTCGGTTGGGACATTATAAACGTCTACAGCAATATATATCCTAACCTAAGGCAGGCTAACAGCTCGGATGAAGTATTTTACGCCGTTCCTGGCGTATCGGCCCCTACTTCACCGTGGGAACATTATACACGTCTATAACTTAACATAACCTAACCTAACCCATCTAGCCCCTCGCTGGTAATATTGTACAGAATCCCGTTCGTGTCGTCCGGTACATCACGGTTGGGATATTATATACGACTCTAGCGTTATATACCTAACCTAAGGCAGGCTAACATCTCGGATGTAGTATTTTACAACATTCTTGGAGTATCGGCCCCTACTTCTCGGTGGGAACATTATATACGTCTGTAACGTAACATAACCTAACCTAACCCATCTAGCCCCTCGCTGGTAATGTTTTACAGAATCCCGTTCCTGTCGTCCCGTACGTCTCCGTTGGGACATTATAAACGTCTACAGCGTTATATATCCTAACCTAAGGCAGGCTAACATCTCGGTTGCTGTATTTTACAACATTCCTGGCGTATCGGCCCATACTTCTCGGTGGGAACTTCATATAGGTCTATAACGTAACATAACCTAACCTATCCCATCTAGCCCCTCGTTCGCAATGTTTTACAGAATCCCGTTCGTGTCGTCCCGTACATCTCGGATGGGATATTGCATACGTCTATAGCGTTATATATCTTAACCTAAGGCAGGCTAACATCTCGGATGCAGTATTTTACAACATTCCTGGCGTATCGGCTCTACTTCTCGGTGGAAACATTATACACGTCTATAACGTAACATAACCTAACCTAACCCATCTGGCCCCTCGCTGGTAATGTTTTACAGAATCCCGTTCCTGTCGTCCCGTACGTCTCTGTTGGGACATTATAAACGTCTACAGCGTTATATATCCTAACCTAAGGTAGGCTAACATCTCGGACGTAGTATTTTACAACATTCTTGGAGTATCGGCCCCTACTTCTCGGTGGGAACATTATATACGTCTATAACGTAACATAACGTAATCTAACCCATCTAGCCCCTCGCTGGTAATATTTTGCAGAATCCCGTTCGTGTCGTCCCGTACATCTCGGTTGGGATATTATATACGTCTACAGCGATATATATCCTAACGTAAGGCAGGCTAACATCTCGGATGTAGTATTTTACAACATTCTTGGAGTATCGGCCCCTACTTCTCGGTGGGAACATTATATACTTCTGTAACGTAACATAACCTAACCCATCCCATCTAGCCCCTCGTTGGCAATGTTTTACTGAATCCCGTTCGTGTCGTCCCGTACATCTCGGTTGGGATGTTATATACGTCTACAGCGATATATATACTAACGTAAGGCAGGCTAACATCTCGGATGTAGTATTTTACAACATTCTTGGAGTATAGGCCCCTACTTCTCGGTGGGAACATTATATACGTCTATAACGTAACATAACCTAATCTAACCCATCTAGCCCCTCGCTGGCAATGTTTTACAGAATCCCGTTCGTGTCGTCCCGTACATCTCTGTTGGGATATTATATACGTCTATAGCGTTATATATCCTAACCTAAGGTAGGCTAACATCTCGGACGTAGTATTTTACAACATTCTTGGAGTATCGGCCCCTACTTCTCGGTGGGAACATTATATACGTCTATAACGTAACATAACGTAATCTAACCCATCTAGCCCCTCGCTGGTAATATTTTGCAGAATCCCGTTCGTGTCGTCCCGTACATCTCGGTTGGGATATTATATACGTCTACAGCGATATATATCCTAACGTAAGGCAGGCTAACATCTCGGATGTAGTATTTTACAACATTCTTGGAGTATCGGCCCCTACTTCTCGGTGGGAACATTATATACTTCTGTAACGTAACATAACCTAACCCATCCCATCTAGCACCTCGTTGGCAATGTTTTACTGAATCCCGTTCGTGTCGTCCCGTACATCTCGGTTGGGATGTTATATACGTCTACAGCGATATATATACTAACGTAAGGCAGGCTAACATCTCGGATGTAGTATTTTACAACATTCTTGGAGTATAGGCCCCTACTTCTCGGTGGGAACATTATATACGTCTATAACGTAACATAACCTAATCTAACCCATCTAGCCCCTCGCTGGCAATGTTTTACAGAATCCCGTTCGTGTCGTCCCGTACATCTCTGTTGGGATATTATATACGTCTATAGCGTTATATATCCTAACCTAAGGCAGGCTAACATCTCGGATGCAGTATTTTACAACATTCCTGGCGTATCGGCTCTACTTCTCGGTGGGAACATTATACACGTCTATAACGTAACATAACCGAACCTAACACATCTGGCCCCTCGCTGGTAATGTTTTACAGAATCCCGTTCCTGTCGTCCGGTACATCTCGGTTGGGATGTTATATACGTCTACAGCGATATATATCCTAACGTAAGGCAGGCTAACATCTCGGATGCAGTATTTTACAACATTCCTGGCGTATCGGCTCTACTTCTCGGTGGGAACATTATATACGTCTGTAACGTAACATAACCTAACCTATCCCATCTAGCCCCTCGTTGGCAATATTTTACAGAATCCCGTTCCTGTCGTCCCGTACGTCTCTGTTGGGACATTATAAACGTCTACAGCGTTATATATCCTAACCTAAGGCAGGCTAACATCTCGGATGTAGTATTTTACAACATTCTTGAAGTATCGGCCCCTACTTCTCGGTGGGAACATTATATACGTCTATAACGTAACATAACCTAATCTAACCCATCTAGCCCCTCGCTGGTAATATTTTGCAGAATCCCGTTCGTGTCGTCCCGTACATCTCGGATGGGATATTGCATACGTCTATAGCGTTATATATCTTAACCTAAGGCAGGCTAACATCTCGGATGCAGTATTTTACAACATTCCTGGCGTATCGGCTCTACTTCTCGGTGGAAACATTATACACGTCTATAACGTAACATAACCTAACCTAACCCATCTGGCCCCTCGCTGGTAATGTTTTACAGAATCCCGTTCCTGTCGTCCCGTACGTCTCTGTTGGGACATTATAAACGTCTACAGCGTTATATATCCTAACCTAAGGCAGGCTAACATCTCGGATGTAGTATTTTACAACATTCTTGGAGTATCGGCCCCTCCTTCTCGGTGGGAACATTATATACGTCTATAACGTAATATAACCTAATCTAACCCATCTAGCCCCTCGCTGGTAATATTTTGCAGAATCCCGTTCGTGTCGTCCCGTACATCTCGGTTGGGATATTATATACGTCTACAGCGATATATATCCTAACGTAAGGCAGCCTAACATGTCGGATGTAGTATTTTACAACATTCTTGGAGTATCGGCCCCTACTTCTCGGTGGGAGCATTATATACGTCTATAACGTAACATAACCTAATCTAACGCATCTAGCCCCTCGCTGGTAATATTTTACAGAATCCCGTTCGTGTCGTCCCGTACATCTCGGTTGGGATATTATATACGTCTATAGCGTTATAAATCCTAACCTAAGGCAGGCTAACATCTCGGATGCAGTATTTTACAACATTCCTGGCGTATCGGCTCTACTTCTCGGTGGGAACATTATACACGTCTATAACGTAACATAACCTAACCTAACCCATCTAGCCCCTCGCTGGTAATGTTTTACAGAATCCCGTTCCTGTCGTCCCGTACGTCTCTGTTGGGACATTATAAACGTCTACAGCGTTATATATCCTAACCTAAGGCAGGCTAATATCTCGGTTGCTGTATTTTACAACATTCCTGGCGTATCGGCCCATACTTCTCGGTGGGAACTTTATATAGGTCTATAACGTAACATAACCTAACCTAACACATCTAGCCCCTCGCTGTTAATGTTTTACAGAGTCCCGTTCGTGTCGTCCCGTACGTCTCGGATGGGACATTATATCCGTCTACAGCGTTATATATCTTAACTTAAGGCAGGCTAACATCTCGGATGCAGTATTTTACAACATTCCTGGCGTATCGGCCCATACTTCTCGGTGGGATCATTATATACGTCTACAACGTAATATAATCTAACCTAACACATCTAGCTCCTCGCTGGTAATGTTTTACAGAATCCCGTTTATGTCGTCCCGTACATCTCGGTTGGGATATTATATACGTCTATAGCGTTATATATCCTAACCTAAGGCAGGCTAACATCTCGGATGCAGTATGTTACAACATTCCTGGCGTATCGGCTCTACTTCTCGGTGGGAACATTATACACGTCTATAACGTAACATACCCTAACCTAACCCATCTAGCCCCTCGCTGGCAATGTTTTACAGAATCCCGTTCGTGTCGTCCCGTACATCTCGGTTGGGATATTATATACGTCTGCAGCGATATATATCCTAACGTAAGGCTGCCTAACATGTCGGATGTAGTATTTTACAACATTCTTGGAGTATCGGCCCCTACTTCTCGGTGGGAGCATTATATACGTCTATAACGTAACATAACCTAATCTAACCCATCTAGCCCCTCGCTGGTAATATTTTACAGAATCCCGTTCGTGTCGTCCCGTACATCTCGGTTGGGATATTATATACGTCTGCAGCGATATATATCCTAACGTAAGGCTGCCTAACATGTCGGATGTAGTATTTTACAACATTCTTGGAGTATCGGCCCCTACTTCTCGGTGGGAGCATTATATACGTCTATAACGTAACATAACCTAACCTAACACATCTAGCCCCTCGCTGGTAATGTTTTACAGAGTCCCGTTCGTGTCGTCCCGTACGTCTCGGATGGGACATTATATCCGTCTACAGCGTTATATATCTTAACTTAAGGCAGGCTAACATCTCGGATGCAGTATTTTACAACATTCCTGGCGTATCGGCCCATACTTCACGGTGGGAACATTATATACGTCTATAACGTAATATAATCTAATCTAACCCATCTAGCCCCTCGCTGGTAATATTTTACAGAATCCCGTTCGTGTCGTCCCGTACATCTCGGTTGGGATATTATATACGTCTATAGCGTTATAAATCCTATCCTAAGGCAGGCTAACATCTCGGATGCAGTATTTTACAACATTCCTGGCGTATCGGCTCTACTTCTCGGTGGGAACATTATACACGTCTATAACGTAACATAACCTAACCTAACCCATCTAGCCCCTCGCTGGTAATGTTTTACAGAATCCCGTTCCTGTCGTCCCGTACGTCTCTGTTGGGACATTATAAACGTCTACAGCGATATATATCCTAACGTAAGGCAGGCTAACATCTCGGATGTAGTATTTTACAACATTCTTGGAGTATCGGCCCCTACTTCTCGGTGGGAACATTATATAGGTCTATAACGTAACATAACCTAACCTAACACATCTAGCCCCTCGCTGGTAATGTTTTACAGAGTCCCGTTCGTGTCGTCCCGCACGTCTCGGATGGGACATTATATCCGTCTACAGCGTTATATATCTTAACTTAAGGCAGGCTAACATCTCGAATGCAGTATTTTACAACATTCCTGGCGTATCGGCCCATACTTCTCGGTGGGAACATTATATACGTCTATAACGTAATATAATCTAACCCAACACATCTAGCTCCTCGCTGGTAATGTTTTACAGAATCCCGTTTATGTCGTCCCGTACATCTCGGTTGGGATATTATATACGTCTATAGCGTTATATATCCTAACCTAAGGCAGGCTAACATCTCGGATGCAGTATGTTACAACATTCCTGGCGTATCGGCCCCTACTTCTCGGTGGGAACATTATATAGGTCTATAACGTAACATAACCTAACCTAACATATCTAGCCCCTCGCTGGTAATGTTTTACAGAGTCCCGTTCGTGTCGTCCCGTACGTCTCGGATGGGACATTATATCCGTCTACAGCGTTATATATCTTAACTTAAGGCAGGCTAACATCTCGGATGCAGTATTTTACAACATTCCTGGCGTATCGGCCCATACTTCTCGGTGGGAACATTATATACGTCTATAACGTAATATAATCTAACCTAACACATCTAGCTCCTCGCTGGTAATGTTTTACAGAATCCCGTTTATGTCGTCCCGTACATCTCGGTTGGGATATTATATACGTCTATAGCGTTATATATCCTAACCTAAGGCAGGCTAACATCTCGGATGCAGTATGTTACAACATTCCTGGCGTATCGGCTCTACTTCTCGGTGGGAACATTATACACGTCTATAACGTAACATACCCTAACCTAACCCATCTAGCCCCTCGCTGGCAATGTTTTACAGAATCCCGTTCGTGTCGTCCCGTACATCTCGGTTGGGATATTATATACGTCTACAGCGATATATATCCTAACGTAAGGCTGCCTAACATGTCGGATGTAGTATTTTACAACACTCTTGGAGTATCGGCCCCTACTTCTCGGTGGGAGCATTATATACATCTATAACGTAACATAACCTAATCTAACCCATCTAGCCCCTCGCTGGTAATATTTTACAGAATCCCGTTCGTGTCGTCCCGTACATCTCGGTTGGGATGTTATATACGTCTACAGCGATATATATACTAACGTAAGGCAGGCTAACATCTCGGATGTAGTATTTTACAACATTCTTGGAGTATAGGCCCCTACTTCTCGGTGGGAACATTATATACGTCTATAACGTAACATAACCTAATCTAACCCATCTAGCCCCTCGCTGGCAATGTTTTACAGAATCCCGTTCGTGTCGTCCCGTACATCTCTGTTGGGATATTATATACGTCTATAGCGTTATATATCCTAACCTAAGGCAGGCTAACATCTCGGATGCAGTATTTTACAACATTCCTGGCGTATCGGCTCTACTTCTCGGTGGGAACATTATACACGTCTATAACGTAACATAACCGAACCTAACACATCTGGCCCCTCGCTGGTAATGTTTTACAGAATCCCGTTCCTGTCGTCCGGTACATCTCGGTTGGGATGTTATATACGTCTACAGCGATATATATCCTAACGTAAGGCAGGCTAACATCTCGGATGCAGTATTTTACAACATTCCTGGCGTATCGGCTCTACTTCTCGGTGGGAACATTATATACGTCTGTAACGTAACATAACCTAACCTATCCCATCTAGCCCCTCGTTGGCAATATTTTGCAGAATCCCGTTCGTGTCGTCCCGTACATCTCGGTTGGGATATTATATACGTCTACAGCGATATATATCCTAACGTAAGGCAGCCTAACATGTCGGATGTAGTATTTTACAACATTCTTGGAGTATCGGCCCCTACTTCTCGGTGGGAGCATTATATACGTCTATAACGTAACATAACCTAATCTAACGCATCTAGCCCCTCGCTGGTAATATTTTACAGAATCCCGTTCGTGTCGTCCCGTACATCTCGGTTGGGATATTATATACGTCTATAGCGTTATAAATCCTAACCTAAGGCAGGCTAACATCTCGGATGCAGTATTTTACAACATTCCTGGCGTATCGGCTCTACTTCTCGGTGGGAACATTATACACGTCTATAACGTAACATAACCTAACCTAACCCATCTAGCCCCTCGCTGGTAATGTTTTACAGAATCCCGTTCCTGTCGTCCCGTACGTCTCTGTTGGGACATTATAAACGTCTACAGCGTTATATATCCTAACCTAAGGCAGGCTAACATCTCGGTTGCTGTATTTTACAACATTCCTGGCGTATCGGCCCATACTTCTCGGTGGGAACTTTATATAGGTCTATAACGTAACATAACCTAACCTAACACATCTAGCCCCTCGCTGTTAATGTTTTACAGAGTCCCGTTCGTGTCGTCCCGTACGTCTCGGATGGGACATTATATCCGTCTACAGCGTTATATATCTTAACTTAAGGCAGGCTAACATCTCGGATGCAGTATTTTACAACATTCCTGGCGTATCGGCCCATACTTCTCGGTGGGAACATTATATACGTCTACAACGTAATATAATCTAACCTAACACATCTAGCTCCTCGCTGGTAATGTTTTACAGAATCCCGTTTATGTCGTCCCGTACATCTCGGTTGGGATATTATATACGTCTATAGCGTTATATATCCTAACCTAAGGCAGGCTAACATCTCGGATGCAGTATGTTACAACATTCCTGGCGTATCGGCTCTACTTCTCGGTGGGAACATTATACACGTCTATAACGTAACATACCCTAACCTAACCCATCTAGCCCCTCGCTGGCAATGTTTTACAGAATCCCGTTCGTGTCGTCCCGTACATCTCGGTTGGGATATTATATACGTCTGCAGCGATATATATCCTAACGTAAGGCTGCCTAACATGTCGGATGTAGTATTTTACAACATTCTTGGAGTATCGGCCCCTACTTCTCGGTGGGAGCATTATATACGTCTATAACGTAACATAACCTAATCTAACCCATCTAGCCCCTCGCTGGTAATATTTTACAGAATCCCGTTCGTGTCGTCCCGTACATCTCGGTTGGGATATTATATACGTCTGCAGCGATATATATCCTAACGTAAGGCTGCCTAACATGTCGGATGTAGTATTTTACAACATTCTTGGAGTATCGGCCCCTACTTCTCGGTGGGAGCATTATATACGTCTATAACGTAACATAACCTAACCTAACACATCTAGCCCCTCGCTGGTAATGTTTTACAGAGTCCCGTTCGTGTCGTCCCGTACGTCTCGGATGGGACATTATATCCGTCTACAGCGTTATATATCTTAACTTAAGGCAGGCTAACATCTCGGATGCAGTATTTTACAACATTCCTGGCGTATCGGCCCATACTTCACGGTGGGAACATTATATACGTCTATAACGTAATATAATCTAATCTAACCCATCTAGCCCCTCGCTGGTAATATTTTACAGAATCCCGTTCGTGTCGTCCCGTACATCTCGGTTGGGATATTATATACGTCTATAGCGTTATAAATCCTATCCTAAGGCAGGCTAACATCTCGGATGCAGTATTTTACAACATTCCTGGCGTATCGGCTCTACTTCTCGGTGGGAACATTATACACGTCTATAACGTAACATAACCTAACCTAACCCATCTAGCCCCTCGCTGGTAATGTTTTACAGAATCCCGTTCCTGTCGTCCCGTACGTCTCTGTTGGGACATTATAAACGTCTACAGCGATATATATCCTAACGTAAGGCAGGCTAACATCTCGGATGTAGTATTTTACAACATTCTTGGAGTATCGGCCCCTACTTCTCGGTGGGAACATTATATAGGTCTATAACGTAACATAACCTAACCTAACACATCTAGCCCCTCGCTGGTAATGTTTTACAGAGTCCCGTTCGTGTCGTCCCGCACGTCTCGGATGGGACATTATATCCGTCTACAGCGTTATATATCTTAACTTAAGGCAGGCTAACATCTCGAATGCAGTATTTTACAACATTCCTGGCGTATCGGCCCATACTTCTCGGTGGGAACATTATATACGTCTATAACGTAATATAATCTAACCCAACACATCTAGCTCCTCGCTGGTAATGTTTTACAGAATCCCGTTTATGTCGTCCCGTACATCTCGGTTGGGATATTATATACGTCTATAGCGTTATATATCCTAACCTAAGGCAGGCTAACATCTCGGATGCAGTATGTTACAACATTCCTGGCGTATCGGCCCCTACTTCTCGGTGGGAACATTATATAGGTCTATAACGTAACATAACCTAACCTAACACATCTAGCCCCTCGCTGGTAATGTTTTACAGAGTCCCGTTCGTGTCGTCCCGTACGTCTCGGATGGGACATTATATCCGTCTACAGCGTTATATATCTTAACTTAAGGCAGGCTAACATCTCGGATGCAGTATTTTACAACATTCCTGGCGTATCGGCCCATACTTCTCGGTGGGAACATTATATACGTCTATAACGTAATATAATCTAACCTAACACATCTAGCTCCTCGCTGGTAATGTTTTACAGAATCCCGTTTATGTCGTCCCGTACATCTCGGTTGGGATATTATATACGTCTATAGCGTTATATATCCTAACCTAAGGCAGGCTAACATCTCGGATGCAGTATGTTACAACATTCCTGGCGTATCGGCTCTACTTCTCGGTGGGAACATTATACACGTCTATAACGTAACATACCCTAACCTAACCCATCTAGCCCCTCGCTGGCAATGTTTTACAGAATCCCGTTCGTGTCGTCCCGTACATCTCGGTTGGGATATTATATACGTCTACAGCGATATATATCCTAACGTAAGGCTGCCTAACATGTCGGATGTAGTATTTTACAACACTCTTGGAGTATCGGCCCCTACTTCACGGTGGGAGCATTATATACATCTATAACGTAACATAACCTAATCTAACCCATCTAGCCCCTCGCTGGTAATATTTTACAGAATCCCGTTCGTGTCGTCCCGTACATCTCGGTTGGGATATTATATACGTCTATAGCGTTATAAATCCTAACCTAAGGCAGGCTAACATCTCGGATGCAGTATTTTACAACATTCCTGGCGTATCGGCTCTACTTCTCGGTGGGAACATTATACACGTCTATAACGTAACATAACCTAACCTAACCCATCTAGCCCCTCGCTGGTAATGTTTTACAGAATCCCGTTCCTGTCGTCCCGTACGTCTCCGTTGGGACATTATAAACGTCTACAGCGTTATATATCCTAACCTAAGGCAGGCTAACATCTCGGTTGCTGTATTTTACAACATTCCTGGCGTATCGGCCCATACTTCTCGGTGGGAACATCATATAGGTCTATAACGTAACATAACCTAACCTATCCCATCTAGCCCCTCGTTCGCAATGTTTTACAGAATCCCGTTCGTGTCGTCCCGTACATCTCGGATGGGATATTGCATACGTCTATAGCGTTATATATCTTAACCTAAGGCAGGCTAACATCTCGGATGCAGTATTTTACAACATTCCTGGCGTATCGGCTCTACTTCTCGGTGGAAACATTATACACGTCTATAACGTAACATAACCTAACCTAACCCATCTGGCCCCTCGCTGGTAATGTTTTACAGAATCCCGTTCCTGTCGTCCCGTACGTCTCTGTTGGGACATTATAAACGTCTACAGCGTTATATATCCTAACCTAAGGTAGGCTAACATCTCGGACGTAGTATTTTACAACATTCTTGGAGTATCGGCCCCTACTTCTCGGTGGGAACATTATATACGTCTATAACGTAACATAACGTAATCTAACCCATCTAGCCCCTCGCTGGTAATATTTTGCAGAATCCCGTTCGTGTCGTCCCGTACATCTCGGTTGGGATATTATATACGTCTACAGCGATATATATCCTAACGTAAGGCAGGCTAACATCTCGGATGTAGTATTTTACAACATTCTTGGAGTGTCGGCCCCTACTTCTCGGTGGGAACATTATATACTTCTGTAACGTAACATAACCTAACCCATCCCATCTAGCCCCTCGTTGGCAATGTTTTACTGAATCCCGTTCGTGTCGTCCCGTACATCTCGGTTGGGATGTTATATACGTCTACAGCGATATATATACTAACGTAAGGCAGGCTAACATCTCGGATGTAGTATTTTACAACATTCTTGGAGTATAGGCCCCTACTTCTCGGTGGGAACATTATATACGTCTATAACGTAACATAACCTAATCTAACCCATCTAGCCCCTCGTTGGCAATGTTTTACAGAATCCCGTTCGTGTCGTCCCGTACATCTCTGTTGGGATATTATATACGTCTATAGCGTTATATATCCTAACCTAAGGCAGGCTAACATCTCGGATGCAGTATTTTACAACATTCCTGGCGTATCGGCTCTACTTCTCGGTGGGAACATTATACACGTCTATAACGTAACATAACCGAACCTAACCCATCTGGCCCCTCGCTGGTAATGTTTTACAGAATCCCGTTCCTGTCGTCCCGTACATCTCGGTTGGGATGTTATATACGCCTACAGCGATATATATCCTAACGTAAGGCAGGCTAACATCTCGGATGCAGTATTTTACAACATTCCTGGCGTATCGGCTCTACTTCTCGGTGGGAACATTATATACGTCTGTAACGTAACATAACCTAACCTATCCCATCTAGCCCCTCGTTGGCAATATTTTACAGAATCCCGTTCCTGTCGTCCCGTACGTCTCTGTTGGGACATTATAAACGTCTACAGCGTTATATATCCTAACCTAAGGCAGGCTAACATCTCGGATGCAGTATTTTACAACATTCCTGGCGTATCGGCTCTACTTCTCGGTGGGAACATTATACACGTCTATAACGTAACATAACCGAACCTAACCCATCTGGCCCCTCGCTGGTAATGTTTTACAGAATCCCGTTCCTGTCGTCCCGTACATCTCGGTTGGGATGTTATATACGTCTACAGCGATATATATCCTAACGTAAGGCAGGCTAACATCTCGGATGCAGTATTTTACAACATTCCTGGCGTATCGGCTCTACTTCTCGGTGGGAACATTATATACGTCTGTAACGTAACATAACCTAACCTATCCCATCTAGCCCCTCGTTGGCAATATTTTACAGAATCCCGTTCCTGTCGTCCCGTACGTCTCTGTTGGGACATTATAAACGTCTACAGCGTTATATATCCTAACCTAAGGCAGGCTAACATCTCGGATGTAGTATTTTACAACATTCTTGAAGTATCGGCCCCTACTTTTCGGTGGGAACATTATATACGTCTATAACGTAACATAACCTAATCTAACCCATCTAGCCCCTCGCTGGTAATATTTTGCAGAATCCCGTTCGTGTCGTCCCGTACATCTCGGATGGGATATTGCATACGTCTATAGCGTTATATATCTTAACCTAAGGCAGGCTAACATCTCGGATGCAGTATTTTACAACATTCCTGGCGTATCGGCTCTACTTCTCGGTGGAAACATTATACACGTCTATAACGTAACATAACCTAACCCAACCCATCTGGCCCCTCGCTGGTAATGTTTTACAGAATCCCGTTCCTGTCGTCCCGTACGTCTCTGTTGGGACATTATAAACGTCTACAGCGTTATATATCCTAACCTAAGGCAGGCTAACATCTCGGATGTAGTATTTTACAACATTCTTGGAGTATCGGCCCCTCCTTCTCGGTGGGAACATTATATACGTCTATAACGTAATATAACCTAATCTAACCCATCTAGCCCCTCGCTGGTAATATTTTGCAGAATCCCGTTCGTGTCGTCCCGTACATCTCGGTTGGGATATTATATACGTCTACAGCGATATATATCCTAACGTAAGGCAGACTAACATGTCGGATGTAGTATTTTACAACATTCTTGGAGTATCGGCCCCTACTTCTCGGTGGGAGCATTATATACGTCTATAACGTAACATAACCTAATCTAACGCATCTAGCCCCTCGCTGGTAATATTTTACAGAATCCCGTTCGTGTCGTCCCGTACATCTCGGTTGGGATATTATATACGTCTATAGCGTTATAAATCCTAACCTAAGGCAGGCTAACATCTCGGATGCAGTATTTTACAACATTCCTGGCGTATCGGCTCTACTTCTCGGTGGGAACATTATACACGTCTATAACGTAACATAACCTAACCTAACCCATCTAGCCCCTCGCTGGTAATGTTTTACAGAATCCCGTTCCTGTCGTCCCGTACGTCTCTGTTGGGACATTATAAACGTCTACAGCGTTATATATCCTAACCTAAGGCAGGCTAACATCTCGGTTGCTGTATTTTACAACATTCCTGGCGTATCGGCCCATACTTCTCGGTGGGAACTTTATATAGGTCTATAACGTAACATAACCTAACCTAACACATCTAGCCCCTCGCTGTTAATGTTTTACAGAGTCCCGTTCGTGTCGTCCCGTACGTCTCGGATGGGACATTATATCCGTCTACAGCGTTATATATCTTAACTTAAGGCAGGCTAACATCTCGGATGCAGTATTTTACAACATTCCTGGCGTATCGGCCCATACTTCTCGGTGGGAACATTATATACGTCTATAACGTAATATAATCTAACCTAACACATCTAGCTCCTCGCTGGTAATGTTTTACAGAATCCCGTTTATGTCGTCCCGTACATCTCGGTTGGGATATTATATACGTCTATAGCGTTATATATCCTAACCTAAGGCAGGCTAACATGTCGGATGTAGTATTTTACAACATTCTTGGAGTATCGGCCCCTACTTCTCGGTGGGAGCATTATATACGTCTATAGCGTAACATAACCTAATCTAACCCATCTAGTCCCTCGCTGGTAATATTTTACAGAATCCCGTTCGTGTCGTCCCGTACATCTCGGTTGGGATATTATATACGTCTATAGCGTTATAAATCCTAACCTAAGGCAGGCTAACATCTCGGATGCAGTATTTTACAACATTCCTGGCGTATCGGCTCTACTTCTCGGTGGGAACATTATACACGTCTATAACGTAACATAACCTAACCTAACCCATCTAGCTCCTCGCTGGTAATGTTTTACAGAATCCCGTTCCTGTCGTCCCGTACGTCTCTGTTGGGACATTATAAACGTCTACAGCGATATATATCCTAACGTAAGGCAGGCTAACATCTCGGATGTAGTATTTTACAACATTCTTGGAGTATCGGCCCCTACTTCTCGGTGGGAACATTATATAGGTCTATAACGTAACATAACCTAACCTAACACATCTAGCCCCTCGCTGGTAATGTTTTACAGAGTCCCGTTCGTGTCGTCCCGTACGTCTCGGATGGGACATTATATCCGTCTACAGCGTTATATATCTTAACTTAAGGCAGGCTAACATCTCGGATGCAGTATTTTACAACATTCCTGGCGTATCGGCCCATACTTCACGGTGGGAACATTATATACGTCTATAACGTAATATAATCTAACCTAACACATCTAGCTCCTCGCTGGTAATGTTTTACAGAATCCCGTTTATGTCGTCCCGTACATCTCGGTTGGGATATTATATACGTCTATAGCGTTATATATCCTAACCTAAGGCAGGCTAACATCTCGGATGCAGTATGTTACAACATTCCTGGCGTATCGGCTCTACTTCTCGGTGGGAACATTATACACGTCTATAACGTAATATACCCTAACCTAACCCATCTAGCCCCTCGCTGGCAATGTTTTACAGAATCCCGTTCGTGTCGTCCCGTACATCTCGGTTGGGATATTATATACGTCTACAGCGATATATATCCTAACGTAAGGCTGCCTAACATGTCGGATGTAGTATTTTACAACATTCTTGGAGTATCGGTCCCTACTTCTCGGTGGGAGCATTATATACGTCTATAACGTAACATAACCTAATCTAACCCATCTAGCCCCTCGCTGGTAATATTTTACAGAATCCCGTTCGTGTCGTCCCGTACATCTCGGTTGGGATATTATATACGTCTATAGCGTTATAAATCCTATCCTAAGGCAGGCTAACATCTCGGATGCAGTATTTTACAACATTCCTGGCGTATCGGCTCTACTTCTCGGTGGGAACATTATACACGTCTATAACGTAACATAACCTAACCTAACCCATCTAGCCCCTCGCTGGTAATGTTTTACAGAATCCCGTTCCTGTCGTCCCGTACGTCTCTGTTGGGACATTATAAACGTCTACAGCGATATATATCCTAACGTAAGGCAGGCTAACATCTCGGATGTAGTATTTTACAACATTCTTGGAGTATCGGCCCCTACTTCTCGGTGGGAACATTATATAGGTCTATAACGTAACATAACCTAACCTAACACATCTAGCCCCTCGCTGGTAATGTTTTACAGAGTCCCGTTCGTGTCGTCCCGCACGTCTCGGATGGGACATTATATCCGTCTACAGCGTTATATATCTTAACTTAAGGCAGGCTAACATCTCGAATGCAGTATTTTACAACATTCCTGGCGTATCGGCCCATACTTCTCGGTGGGAACATTATATACGTCTATAACGTAATATAATCTAACCCAACACATCTAGCTCCTCGCTGGTAATGTTTTACAGAATCCCGTTTATGTCGTCCCGTACATCTCGGTTGGGATATTATATACGTCTATAGCGTTATATATCCTAACCTAAGGCAGGCTAACATCTCGGATGCAGTATGTTACAACATTCCTGGCGTATCGGCCCCTACTTCTCGGTGGGAACATTATATAGGTCTATAACGTAACATAACCTAACCTAACACATCTAGCCCCTCGCTGGTAATGTTTTACAGAGTCCCGTTCGTGTCGTCCCGTACGTCTCGGATGGGACATTATATCCGTCTACAGCGTTATATATCTTAACTTAAGGCAGGCTAACATCTCGGATGCAGTATTTTACAACATTCCTGGCGTATTGGCCCATACTTCTCGGTGGGAACATTATACACGTCTATAACGTAACATACCCTAACCTAACCCATCTAGCCCCTCGCTGGCAATGTTTTACAGAATCCCGTTCCTGTCGTCCCGTACGTCTCTATTGGGACATTATAAACGTCTACAGCGTTATATATCCTAACCTAAAGCAGGCTAACATCTCGGTTGCTGTATTTTACAACATTCCTGGCGTATCGGCCCATACTTCTCGGTGGGAACTTTATATAGGTCTATAACGTAACATAACCTAACCTAACACATCTAGCCCCTCGCTGGTAATGTTTTACAGAATCCCGTTCGTGTCGTCCCGTACGTCTCGGATGGGACATTATATACGTCTACAGCGTTATATTTCCTAAGGTAAGGCAGGCTAACATCTCGGATGTAGTATTTTACAACATTCTTGGAGTATCGGCCCATACTTCTCGGTGGGAACATTATATACGTCTATAAAGTAACATAACCTAACCTAACCCATCTAGCCCCTCGTTGGCAATGTTTTACAGAATCCCGTTCGTGTCGTCCCGCACATCTCGGATGGGATATTATATACGTCTATAGCGTTATATATCTTAACCTAAGGCAGGCTAACATCTCGGATGCAGTATTTTACAACATTCCTGGCGTATCGGCTCTACTTCTCGGTGGGAACATTATACACGTCTATAACGTAACATAACCTAACCTAACCCATCTAGCCCCTCGCTGGTAATGTTTTACAGAATCCCGTTCCTGTCGTCCCGTACATCTCGGTTGGGATGTTATATACGTCTACAGCGATATGTATCCTAACGTAAGGCAGGCTAACATCTCTGATGTAGTATTTTACAACATTCTTGGAGTATCGGCCCCTACTTCTCGGTGGGAACATTATATACGTCCGTAACGTAACATAACCTAACCTATCCCATCTAGCCCCTCGTTGGCAATGTTTTACAGAATCCCGTTCGTGTCGTCCCGTACATCTCGGTTGGGATGTTATATACGTCTACAGCGATATATATCCTAACGTAAGGCAGGCTAACATGTCGGATGTAGTATTTTACAACATTCTTGGAGTATCGGCCCCTACTTCTCGGTGGGAACATTATATACGTCTGTAACGTAACATACCCTAATCTAACCCATCTAGCCCCTCGCTGGTAATATTTTACAGAGTCCCGTTCGTGCCGTCCCGTACATCTCGGTTCGGATATTATATACGTCTATAGCGTTATATATCCTAACCTAAGGCAGGCTAACATCTCGGATGCAGTATTTTACAACATTCCTGGCGTATCGGCTCTACTTCTCGGTGGGAACATTATACACGTCTATAACGTAACATAACCTAACCTAACCCATCTAGCCCCTCGCTGGTAATGTTTTACAGAATCCCGTTCCTGTCGTCCCGTACATCTCGGTGGGGATGTTATATATGTCTACAGCGATATATATCCTAACCTAAGGCAGGCTAACATCTCGGATGCAGTATTTTACAACATTCCTGGCGTATTGGCCCATACTTCTCGGTGGGAACATTATACACGTCTATAACGTAACATACCCTAACCTAACCCATCTAGCCCCTCGCTGGCAATGTTTTACAGAATCCCGTTCCTGTCGTCCCGTACGTCTCTGTTGGGACATTATAAACGTCTACAGCGTTATATATCCTAACCTAAGGCAGGCTAACATCTCGGTTGCTGTATTTTACAACATTCCTGGCGTATCGGCCCATACTTCTCTGTGGGAACATTATATACGTCTATAAAGTAACATAACCTAACCTAACCCATCTAGCCCCTCGCTGGTAATGTTTTACAGAGTCCCGTTCGTGTCGTCCCGCACGTCTCGGATGGGACATTATATCCGTCTACAGCGTTATATATCTTAACTTAAGGCAGGCTAACATCTCGAATGCAGTATTTTACAACATTCCTGGCGTATCGGCCCATACTTCTCGGTGGGAACATTATATACGTCTATAACGTAATATAATCTAACCCAACACATCTAGCTCCTCGCTGGTAATGTTTTACAGAATCCCGTTTATGTCGTCCCGTACATCTCGGTTGGGATATTATATACGTCTATAGCGTTATATATCCTAACCTAAGGCAGGCTAACATCTCGGATGCAGTATGTTACAACATTCCTGGCGTATCGGCCCCTACTTCTCGGTGGGAACATTATATAGGTCTATAACGTAACATAACCTAACCTAACACATCTAGCCCCTCGCTGGTAATGTTTTACAGAGTCCCGTTCGTGTCGTCCCGTACGTCTCGGATGGGACATTATATCCGTCTACAGCGTTATATATCTTAACTTAAGGCAGGCTAACATCTCGGATGCAGTATTTTACAACATTCCTGGCGTATTGGCCCATACTTCTCGGTGGGAACATTATACACGTCTATAACGTAACATACCCTAACCTAACCCATCTAGCCCCTCGCTGGCAATGTTTTACAGAATCCCGTTCCTGTCGTCCCGTACGTCTCTATTGGGACATTATAAACGTCTACAGCGTTATATATCCTAACCTAAAGCAGGCTAACATCTCGGTTGCTGTATTTTACAACATTCCTGGCGTATCGGCCCATACTTCTCGGTGGGAACTTTATATAGGTCTATAACGTAACATAACCTAACCTAACACATCTAGCCCCTCGCTGGTAATGTTTTACAGAATCCCGTTCGTGTCGTCCCGTACGTCTCGGATGGGACATTATATACGTCTACAGCGTTATATTTCCTAAGGTAAGGCAGGCTAACATCTCGGATGTAGTATTTTACAACATTCTTGGAGTATCGGCCCATACTTCTCCGTGGGAACATTATATACGTCTATAAAGTAACATAACCTAACCTAACCCATCTAGCCCCTCGTTGGCAATGTTTTACAGAATCCCGTTCGTGTCGTCCCGCACATCTCGGATGGGATATTATATACGTCTATAGCGTTATATATCTTAACCTAAGGCAGGCTAACATCTCGGATGCAGTATTTTACAACATTCCTGGCGTATCGGCTCTACTTCTCGGTGGGAACATTATACACGTCTATAACGTAACATAACCTAACCTAACCCATCTAGCCCCTCGCTGGTAATGTTTTACAGAATCCCGTTCCTGTCGTCCCGTACATCTCGGTTGGGATGTTATATACGTCTACAGCGATATGTATCCTAACGTAAGGCAGGCTAACATCTCTGATGTAGTATTTTACAACATTCTTGGAGTATCGGCCCCTACTTCTCGGTGGGAACATTATATACGTCCGTAACGTAACATAACCTAACCTATCCCATCTAGCCCCTCGTTGGCAATGTTTTACAGAATCCCGTTCGTGTCGTCCCGTACATCTCGGTTGGGATGTTATATACGTCTACAGCGATATATATCCTAACGTAAGGCAGGCTAACATGTCGGATGTAGTATTTTACAACATTCTTGGAGTATCGGCCCCTACTTCTCGGTGGGAACATTATATACGTCTGTAACGTAACATACCCTAATCTAACCCATCTAGCCCCTCGCTGGTAATATTTTACAGAGTCCCGTTCGTGCCGTCCCGTACATCTCGGTTCGGATATTATATACGTCTATAGCGTTATATATCCTAACCTAAGGCAGGCTAACATCTCGGATGCAGTATTTTACAACATTCCTGGCGTATCGGCTCTACTTCTCGGTGGGAACATTATACACGTCTATAACGTAACATAACCTAACCTAACCCATCTAGCCCCTCGCTGGTAATGTTTTACAGAATCCCGTTCCTGTCGTCCCGTACATCTCGGTGGGGATGTTATATATGTCTACAGCGATATATATCCTAACCTAAGGCAGGCTAACATCTCGGATGCAGTATTTTACAACATTCCTGGCGTATTGGCCCATACTTCTCGGTGGGAACATTATACACGTCTATAACGTAACATACCCTAACCTAACCCATCTAGCCCCTCGCTGGCAATGTTTTACAGAATCCCGTTCCTGTCGTCCCGTACGTCTCTGTTGGGACATTATAAACGTCTACAGCGTTATATATCCTAACCTAAGGCAGGCTAACATCTCGGTTGCTGTATTTTACAACATTCCTGGCGTATCGGCCCATACTTCTCTGTGGGAACATTATATACGTCTATAAAGTAACATAACCTAACCTAACCCATCTAGCCCCTCGTTGGCAATGTTTTACAGAATCCCGTTCGTGTCGTCCCGTACATCTCGGATGGGATATTATATACGTCTATAGCGTTATATATCTTAACCTAAGGCAGGCTAACATCTCGGATGCAGTATTTTACAACATTCCTGGCGTATCGGCTCTACTTCTCGGTGGGAACATTATACACGTCTATAACGTAACATAACCTAACCTAACCCATCTAGCCCCTCGCTGGTAATGTTTTACAGAATCCCGTTCCTGTCGTCCCGTACATCTCGGTTGGGATGTTATATACGTCTACAGCGATATGTATCCTAACGTAAGGCAGGCTAACATCTCTGATGTAGTATTTTACAACATTCTTGGAGTATCGGCCCCTACTTCTCGGTGGGAACATTATATACGTCCGTAACGTAACATAACCTAACCTATCCCATCTAGCCCCTCGTTGGCAATGTTTTACAGAATCCCGTTCGTGTCGTCCCGTACATCTCGGTTGGGATGTTATATACGTCTACAGCGATATATATCCTAACGTAAGGCAGGCTAACATGTCGGATGTAGTATTTTACAACATTCTTGGAGTATCGGCCCCTACTTCTCGGTGGGAACATTATATACGTCTGTAACGTAACATACCCTAATCTAACCCATCTAGCCCCTCGCTGGTAATATTTTACAGAGTCCCGTTCGTGCCGTCCCGTACATCTCGGTTCGGATATTATATACGTCTATAGCGTTATATATCCTAACCTAAGGCAGGCTAACATCTCGGATGCAGTATTTTACAACATTCCTGGCGTATCGGCTCTACTTCTCGGTGGGAACATTATACACGTCTATAACGTAACATAACCTAACCTAACCCATCTAGCCCCTCGCTGGTAATGTTTTACAGAATCCCGTTCCTGTCGTCCCGTACATCTCGGTGGGGATGTTATATATGTCTACAGCGATATATATCCTAACCTAAGGCAGGCTAA
Organism: Xylocopa violacea; assembly: GCA_963969225.1. Taxonomy (NCBI): domain Eukaryota; kingdom Metazoa; phylum Arthropoda; class Insecta; order Hymenoptera; family Apidae; genus Xylocopa; species Xylocopa violacea. The sequence goes on along the minus strand of CAXAJV010000061.1, from coordinate 2,682,762 downwards.
CATCTCGGATGCAGTATTTTACAACATTCCTGGCGTATTGGCCCATACTTCTCGGTGGGAACATTATACACGTCTATAACGTAACATACCCTAACCTAACCCATCTAGCCCCTCGCTGGCAATGTTTTACAGAATCCCGTTCCTGTCGTCCCGTACGTCTCTGTTGGGACATTATAAACGTCTACAGCGTTATATATCCTAACCTAAGGCAGGCTAACATCTCGGTTGCTGTATTTTACAACATTCCTGGCGTATCGGCCCATACTTCTCTGTGGGAACATTATATACGTCTATAAAGTAACATAACCTAACCTAACCCATCTAGCCCCTCGTTGGCAATGTTTTACAGAATCCCGTTCGTGTCGTCCCGTACATCTCGGATGGGATATTATATACGTCTATAGCGTTATATATCTTAACCTAAGGCAGGCTAACATCTCGGATGCAGTATTTTACAACATTCCTGGCGTATCGGCTCTACTTCTCGGTGGGAATATTATACACGTCTATAACGTAACATAACCTAACCTAACCCATCTAGCCCCTCGCTGGCAATGTTTTACAGAATCCCGTTCCTGTCGTCCCGTACATCTCTGTTGGGACATTATAAACGTCTTCAGCGATATATATCCTAACGTAAGGCAGGCTAACATCTCGGATGTAGTATTTTACAACATTCTTGGAGTATCGGCCCCTACTTCTCGGTGGGAACATTATATACGTCTGTAACGTAACATAACCTAACCTAACACATCTAGCCCCTCGTTGGCAATGTTTTACAGAATCCCGTTCGTTTCGTCCCGTACATCTCGGTTGGGATATTATATACGTCTATAGCGTTATATTTCCTAACGTAAGGCAGGCTAACATCTCGGATGTAGTCTTTTACAACATTCTTGGAGTATCGGCCCATACTTCTCGGTGGGAACATTATATACGTCTATAAAGTAACATAACCTAACCTAACCCATCTAGCCTCTCGCTGGTAATGTTTTACAGAATTCCGTTCCTGTCGTCCCGTACATCTCGGTTGGGATGTTATATACATCTACAGCGATATATATCCTAAGGTAAGGCAGGCTAACATCTCGGATGTAGTATTTTACAACATTCTTGGAGTATCGGCCCCTACTTCTCGGTGGGAACATTATATACGTCTATAACGTAACATAACCTAATCTTACCCATCTAGCCCCTCGCTGGTAATATTTTACAGAATCCCGTTCGTGTCGTCCCGTACATCTCGGTTGGGATATTATATACGTCTATAGCGTTATATATCCTAATCTAAGGCAGGCTAACATCTCGGATGCAGTATTTTACAACATTCCTGGCGTATCGGCTCTACTTCTCGGTGGGAACTTTATACACGTCTATAACGTAACATAACCTAACCTAACCCATCTAGCCCCTCGCTTGTAATGTTTTACAGAATCCCGTTCCTGTCGTCCCGTACATCTCGGTTGGGATGTTATATACGTCTACAGCGATATATATCCTAACGTAAGGCAGGCTAACATCTCGGATGTAGTATTTCACAACATTCTTGAAGTATCGGCCACTACTTCTCGGTGGGAACATTATATACGTCTGTAACGTAACATAACCTAACCTATCCCATCAAGCCCCTCGTTGGCAATGTTTTACAGAATCCCGTTCGTGTCGTCCCGTACATCTCTGTTGGGATATTATATACGTCTACAGCGATATATATCCTAACATAAGGCAGACTAACTTCTCGGATATAGTATTTTACAACATTCCTGGCATATCGGCCCCTACTGCTCGGTGGGAACATTATATACGTTTATAACGTATCACAACCTAACCTAACCCATCTAGCCCCTCGCTGGTAATGTTTTACAGAATCCCGTTCCTGTCGTCCCGTACGTCTCGGATAGGACATTATATACGTCTACAGCGTTATATATCCTAACGTAAGGCAGGCTAACATCTCGGATGTAGTATTTTACAACATTCTTGGAGTATCGGCCCCTACTTCCGGGTGGGAACATTATATACGTCTATAACGTAACATAACCTAACCTAACCCATCTAGCCCCTCGCTGGTAATGTTTTACAGAATCCCGTTCGTGTCGTCCCGTACATCTCGGTTGGATATTATATACGTCTATAGCGTTATATATCCTAACGTAAGGCAGGCTAACATCTCGGATGTAGTATTTTACAACATTCTTGGAGTATCGGCCCCTACTTCTCGGTGGGAACATTATATACGTCTGTAACGTAACATAACCTAACCTATCCCATCTAGCCCCTCGTTGGCAATGTTTTACAGAATCCCGTTCGTGTCGTCCCGTACATCTCGGTTGGGATATTATATACGTCTACAGCGATACATAACCTAACCTAAGGCAGGCTAACTTCTCGGATATAGTATTTTACAACATTCCTGTGGGATCAGCCTCTACTTCTCGGTGGGAACATTATATACGTCTATAACGTAATATAATCTAACCTAAAACATCTAGCCCCTCGCTGGTGATGTTTTACAGAATCCCGTTTATGTCGTCCCGTACATCTCGGTTGGGATGTTATATACGTCTACAGCGATATATATCCTAACGTAAGGCAGGCTAACATCTCGGATGTAGTATTTTACAACATTCTTGGAGTATCGGCCCCTACTTCTCGGTGGGAACATTATATACGTCTATAACGTAATATAATCTAACCTAAAACATCTAGCCCCTCGCTGGTAATGTTTTACAGAATCCCGTTCATGTCGTCCCGTACGTCTCGGATAGGACATTATATACGTCTACAGCGTTATATATCCTAACGTAAGGCAGGCTAACATCTCGGATGTAGTATTTTACAATATTCTTGGAGTATCGGCCCCTACTTCCGGGTGGGAACATTATATACGTCTATAACGTAACATAACCTAACCTAACCCATCTAGCCCCTCGCTGGTAATGTTTTACAGAATCCCGTTCGTGTCGTCCCGTACATCTCGGTTGGATTTTATATACGTCTGTAGCGTTATATATCCTAACATAAGGCAGGCTAACACCTCGGATGTAGTATTTTACAACATTCTTGGAGTATCGGCCCCTACTTCTCGGTGGGAACATTATATACGTCTGTAGCGTAACATAACCTAACCTATCCCATCTAGCACCTCGTTGGCAATGTTTTACAGAATCCCGTTCGTGTCGTCCCGTACATCTCGGTTGGGATATTATATACGTCTATAGCGATACATATCCTAACCTAAGGCAGGCTAACTTCTCGGATATAGTATTTTACAACATTCCTGTAGGATCAGCCTCTACTTCTCGGCGGGAACATTATACACGTCTATAACGTAGCATAACCTAACATAACCCATCTAGCCCCTCGCTGGTAATGTTTTGCACAATCCCGTTCCTGTCGTCCCGTACATCTCGGTTGGGATGTTATATACGTCTACAGCGATATATATCCTAACGTAAGGCAGGCTAACATCTCGGATGCAGTATTTTACAACATTCCTGGCGTATCGGCTCTACTTCTCGGTGGCAACATTATACACGTCTATAACGTAACATAACCTAACCTAACCCATCTAGCCCCTTGCTGGTAATATTTTACAGAATCCCGTTCGTGTCGTCCCGTACATCTCGGTTGGGATATTGTATACGTCTATAGCGTTATATATCCTAACCTAAGGCAGGCTAACTTCTCGGATATAGTATTTTACAACATTCCTGTAGGATCAGCCTCTACTTCTCGGTGGGAACATTATATACGTCTATAACGTAATATAATCTAACCTAACACATCTAGCCCCTCGCTGGTGATGTTTTACAGAATCCCGTTTATGTCGTCCCGTACATCTCGGTTGGGATGTTATATACGTCTACAGCGATATATATCCTAACGTAAGGCAGGCTAACATCTCGGATGTAGTATTTTACAACATTCTTGGAGTATCGGCCCCTACTTCTCAGTGGGAACATTATATACGTCTATAACGTAACATAACCTAATCTAACCCATCTAGCCCCTCGCTGGTAATATTTTACAGAATCCCGTTCGTGTCGTCCCGTACATCTCGGTTGGGATATTATATACGTCTATAGCGTTATATATCCTAACCAAAGGCAGGCTAACATCTCGGATGCAGTATTTTACAACATTCCTGACGTATCGGCTCTACTTCTCGGTGGGAACATTATACACGTCTATAACGTAACATAACCTAACCTAACCCATCTAGCCCCTCGCTGGTAATGTTTTACAGAATCCCGTTCCTGTCGTCCCGTACATCTCGGTTGGGATGTTATATACGTCTAAATCGATATATATCCTAACGTAAGGCAGGCTAACATCTCGGATGTAGTATTTTACAACATTCTTGGAGTATCGGCCCCTACTTCTCGGTGGGAACATTATATACGTCTGTAACGTAACATAACTTAACCTATCCCATCTAGCCCCTCGTTGGCAATGTTTTACAGAATCCCGTTCGTGTCGTCCCGTACATCTCGGTTGTGATATTATATACGTCTAGAGCGATACATATCCTAACCTAAGGCAGGCTAACTTCTCGGATATAGTATTTTACAACATTCCTGTAGGATCAGCCTCTACTTCTCGGTGGGAACATTATATACATCTGTAACGTAACATAACCTAACCTATGCCATCTAGCACTTCGTTGGCAATGTTTTACAGAATCCCGTTCGTGTCGTCCCGTACATCTCGGTTGGGATATTATATACGTCTACAGCGATACATATCCTAACCTAAGGCAGGCTAACTTCTCGGATATAGTATTTTACAACATTCCTGTAGGATCCGCCTCTACTTCTCGGTGGGAACATTATATACGTCTATAACGTAATATAATCTAACATAAAACATCTAGCCCCTCGCTGGTGATGTTTTACAGAATCCCGTTTATGTCGTCCCGTACATCTCGGTTGGGATGTTATATACGTCTACAGCGATATATATCCTAACGTAAGGCAGGCTAACATCTCGGATGTAGTATTTTACAACATTCTTGGAGTATCGGCCCCTACTTCTCGGTGGGAACATTATATACGTCTATAACGTAATATAATCTAACCTAAAACATCTAGCCCCTCGCTGGTGATGCCTTACAGAATCCCGTTTATGTCGTCCCGTACATCTCGGTTGGGATGTTATATACGTCTACAGCGATATATATCCTAACGTAAGGCAGGCTAACATCTCGGATGTACTATTTTACAACATTCTTGGAGTATCGGCCTCTACTTCTCGGTGGGAACATTATATACGTCTATAACGTAACATAACCTAATCTAAGCCATCTAGCCCCTCGCTGGTAATATTTTACAGAATCCCGTTCGTGTCGTCCCGTACATCTCGGTTGGGATATTATATACGTCTATAGCGTTATATATCCTAACCAAAGCAGGCTAACATCTCGGATGCAGTATTTTACAACATTCCTGGCGTATCGGATCTACTTCTCGGTGGGAACATTATACACGTCTATAACGTAACATAACCTAACCTAACCCATCTAGCCCCTCGCTGGTAATGTTTTACAGAATCCCGTTCCTGTCGTCCCGTACGTCTCGGATAGGACATTATATACGTCTACAGCGTTATATATCCTAACGTAAGGCAGGCTAACATCTCGGATGTAGTATTTTACTATATTCTTGGAGTATCGGCCCCTACTTCCGGGTGGGAACATTATATACGTCTATAACGTAACATAACCTAACCTAACCCATCTAGCCCCTCGCTGGTAATGTTTTACAGAATCCCGTTCGTGTCGTCCCGTACATCTCTGTTGGATATTATATACGTCTATAGCGTTATATATCCTAACCTAAGGCAGGCTAACATCTCGGATGCAGCATTTTACAACATTCCTAGCGTATCGGCTCTACTTCTCGGCGGGAACATTATACACGTCTATAACGTAGCATAACCTAACCTAACCCATCTAGCCCCTCGCTGGTAATGTTTTGCAGAATCCCGTTCCTGTCGTCCCGTACATCTCGGTTGGGATGTTCTTTACGTCTACAGCGATATATATCCTAACGTAAGGCAGGCTAACATCTCGGATGCAGTATTTTACAACATTCCTGGCGTATCGGCTCTACTTCTCGGTGGCAACATTATACACGTCTATAACGTAACATAACCTAACCTAACCCATCTAGCCCCTCGCAGATGATGTTTTACAGATTCCCGTTTATGTCGTCCCGTACATCTCGGTTGGGATGCTATATACGTCTACAGCGATACATATCCTAACCTAAGGCAGGCTAACTTCTCGGATATATTATTTTACAACATTCCTGTAGGATCAGCCTCTACTTCTCGGTGGGAACATTATATACGTCTATAACGTAATATAATCTAACCTAACACATCTAGCCCCTCGCTGGTGATGTTTTATAGAATCCCGTTTATGTCGTCCCGTACATCTCAGTTGGGATATTGTATACGTCTATAGCGTTATATATCCTAACGTAAGGCAGGCTAACATCTCGGATGTAGTATTTTACAACATTCTTGGAGTATCGGCCCCTACTTCTCGGTGGGAACATTATATACGTCTATAACGTAATATAATCTAACCTAAAACATCTAGCCCCTCGCTGGTGATGTTTTACTGAATCCCGTTTATGTCGTCCCGTACATCTCGGTTGGGATGTTATATACGTCTACAGCGATATATATCCTAACGTAAGGCAGGCTAACATCTCGGATGTAGTATTTTACAACATTCTTGGAGTATCGGCCCCTACTTCTCGGTGGGAACATTATATACGTCTATAACGTAACATAACCTAATCTAACCCATCTAGCCCCTCGCTGGTAATATTTTACAGAATCCCGTTCGTGTCGTCCCGTACATCTCGGTTGGGATATTATATACGTCTATAGCGTTATATATCCTAACCAAAGGCAGGCTAACATCTCGGATGCAGTATTTTACAACATTCCTGGCGTATCGGCTCTACTTCTCGGTGGGAACATTATACACGTCTATAACGTAACATAACCTAACCTAACCCATCTAGCCCCTCGCTGGTAATGTTTTACAGAATCCCGTTCCTGTCGTCCCGTACATCTCGGTTGGGATGTTATATACGTCTAAATCGATATATATCCTAACGTAAGGCAGGCTAACATCTCGGATGTAGTATTTTACAACATTCTTGGAGTATCGGCCCCTACTTCTCGGTGGGAACATTATATACGTCTGTAACGTAACATAACTTAACCTATCCCATCTAGCCCCTCGTTGGCAATGTTTTACAGAATCCCGTTCGTGTCGTCCCGTACATCTCGGTTGTGATATTATATACGTCTAGAGCGATACATATCCTAACCTAAGGCAGGCTAACTTCTCGGATATAGTATTTTACAACATTCCTGTAGGATCAGCCTCTACTTCTCGGTGGGAACATTATATACATCTGTAACGTAACATAACCTAACCTATGCCATCTAGCACTTTGTTGGCAATGTTTTACAGAATCCCGTTCGTGTCGTCCCGTACATCTCGGTTGGGATATTATATACGTCTATAGCGATACATATCCTAACCTAAGGCAGGCTAACTTCTCGGATATAGTATTTTACAACATTCCTGTAGGATCCGCCTCTACTTCTCGGTGGGAACATTATATACGTCTATAACGTAATATAATCTAACCTAAAACATCTAGCCCCTCGCTGGTGATGTTTTACAGAATCCCGTTTATGTCGTCCCGTACATCTCGGTTGGGATGTTATATACGTCTACAGCGATATATATCCTAACGTAAGGCAGGCTAACATCTCGGATGTAGTATTTTACAACATTCTTGGAGTATCGGCCCCTACTTCTCGGTGGGAACATTATATACGTCTATAACGTAATATAATCTAACCTAAAACATCTAGCCCCTCGCTGGTGATGTTTTACAGAATCCCGTTTATGTCGTCCCGTACATCTCGGTTGGGATGTTATATACGTCTACAGCGATATATATCCTAACGTAAGGCAGGCTAACATCTCGGATGTACTATTTTACAACATTCTTGGAGTATCGGCCTCTACTTCTCGGTGGGAACATTATATACGTCTATAACGTAACATAACCTAATCTAAGCCATCTAGCCCCTCGCTGGTAATATTTTACAGAATCCCGTTCGTGTCGTCCCGTACATCTCGGTTGGGATATTATATACGTCTATAGCGTTATATATCCTAACCAAAGCAGGCTAACATCTCGGATGCAGTATTTTACAACATTCCTGGCGTATCGGCTCTACTTCTCGGTGGGAACATTATACACGTCTATAACGTAACATAACCTAACCTAACCCATCTAGCCCCTCGCTGGTAATGTTTTACAGAATCCCGTTCCTGTCGTCCCGTACGTCTCGGATAGGACATTATATACGTCTACAGCGTTATATATCCTAACGTAAGGCAGGCTAACATCTCGGATGTAGTATTTTACTATATTCTTGGAGTATCGGCCCCTACTTCCGGGTGGGAACATTATATACGTCTATAACGTAACATAACCTAACCTAACCCATCTAGCCCCTCGCTGGTAATGTTTTACAGAATCCCGTTCGTGTCGTCCCGTACATCTCTGTTGGATATTATATACGTCTATAGCGTTATATATCCTAACCTAAGGCAGGCTAACATCTCGGATGCAGCATTTTACAACATTCCTAGCGTATCGGCTCTACTTCTCGGCGGGAACATTATACACGTCTATAACGTAGCATAACCTAACCTAACCCATCTAGACCCTCGCTGGTAATGTTTTGCAGAATCCCGTTCCTGTCGTCCCGTACATCTCGGTTGGGATGTTCTTTACGTCTACAGCGATATATATCCTAACGTAAGGCAGGCTAACATCTCGGATGCAGTATTTTACAACATTCCTGGCGTATCGGCTCTACTTCTCGGTGGCAACATTATACACGTCTATAACGTAACATAACCTAACCTAACCCATCTAGCCCCTCGCAGATGATGTTTTACAGATTCCCGTTTATGTCGTCCCGTACATCTCGGTTGGGATGCTATATACGTCTACAGCGATACATATCCTAACCTAAGGCAGGCTAACTTCTCGGATATATTATTTTACAACATTCCTGTAGGATCAGCCTCTACTTCTGGGTGGGAACATTATATACGTCTATAACGTAATATAATCTAACCTAACACATCTAGCCCCTCGCTGGTGATGTTTTATAGAATCCCGTTTATGTCGTCCCGTACATCTCAGTTGGGATATTGTATACGTCTACAGCGTTATATATCCTAACGTAAGGCAGGCTAACATCTCGGATGTAGTATCTTACAACATTCTTGGAGTATCGGCCCCTACTTCTCGGTGGGAACATTATATACGTCTGTAACGTAACATAACCTAACCTATCCCATCTAGCCCCTCGTTGGCAATGTTTTACAGAATCCCGTTCGTGTCGTCCCGTACATCTCGGTTGGGATATTATATACGTCTACAGCGATACATATCCTAACCTAAGGCAGGCTAACTTCTCGGATATAGTATTTTACAACATTCCTGTAGGATCAGCCTCTACTTCTCGGTGGGAACATTATATACGTCTATAACGTAATATAACCTAACCTAACCCATCTAGCCCCTCGCTGGTAATGTTTTACAGAATCCCGTTCCTGTCGTCCCGTACGTCTCGGATAGGACATTATATACGTCTACAGCGTTATATATCCTAACGTAAGGCAGGCTAACATCTCGGATGCAGTATTTTACAACATTCCTGGCGTATCGGCTCTACTTCTCGGTGGGAACATTATACACGTCTATAACGTAACATAACCTAACCTAACCCATCTAGCCCCTAGCTGGTAATGTTTTACAGAATCCCGTTCCTGTCGTCCCGTACGTCTCGGACAGGACATTATATACGTCTACAGCGTTATATATCCTAACGTAAGGCAGGCTAACATCTCGGATGTAGTATTTTACTATATTCTTGGAGTATCGGCCCCTACTTCCGGGTGGGAACATTATATACGTCTATAACGTAACATAACCTAACCTAACCCATCTAGCCCTTCGCTGGTAATGTTTTACAGAATCCCGTTCGTGTCGTCCCGTACATCTCTGTTGGATATTATATACGTCTATAGCGTTATATATCCTAACCTAAGGCAGGCTAACATCTCGGATGCAGCATTTTACAACATTCCTAGCGTATCGGCTCTACTTCTCGGCGGGAACATTATACACGTCTATAACGTAGCATAACCTAACCTAACCCATCTAGCCCCTCGCTGGTAATGTTTTGCAGAATCCCGTTCCTGTCGTCCCGTACATCTCGGTTGGGATGTTCTTTACGTCTACAGCGATATATATCCTAACGTAAGGCAGGCTAACATCTCGGATGCAGTATTTTACAACATTCCTGGCGTATCGGCTCTACTTCTCGGTGGCAACATTATACACGTCTATAACGTAACATAACCTAACCTAACCCATCTAGCCCCTCGCTGATGATGTTTTACAGAATCCCGTTTATGTCGTCCCGTACATCTCGGTTGGGATGCTATATACGTCTACAGCGATACATATCCTAACCTAAGGCAGGCTAACTTCTCGGATATAGTATTTTACAACATTCCTGTAGGATCAGCCTCTACTTCTCGGTGGGAACATTATATACGTCTATAACGTAATATAATCTAACCTAACACATCTAGCCCCTCGCTGGTGATGTTTTACAGAATCCCGTTTATGTCGTCCCTTACATCTCGGTTGGGATGTTATATACGTCTACAGCGATATATATCCTAACGTAAGGCAGGCTAACATCTCGGATGTAGTATTTTACAACATTCTTGGAGTATCGGCCCCTACTTCACAGTGGGAACATTATATACGTCTATAACGTAACATAACCTAATCTAACCCATCTAGCCCCTCGCTGGTAATATTTTACAGAATCCCGTTCGTGTCGTCCCGTACATCTCGGTTGGGATATTATATACGTCTATAGCGTTATATATCCTAACCAAAGGCAGGCTAACATCTCGGATGCAGTATTTTACAACATTCCTGGCGTATCGGCTCTACTTCTCCGTGGGAACATTATACACGACTATAACGTAACATAACCTAACCTAACCCATCTAGCCCCTCGCTGGTAATGTTTTACAGAATCCCGTTCCTGTCGTCCCGTACGTCTCGGATAGGACATTATATACGTCTACAGCGTTATATATCCTAACGTAAGGCAGGCTAACATCTCGGATGTAGTATCTTACAACATTCTTGGAGTATCGGCCCCTACTTCTCGGTGGGAACATTATATACGTCTGTAACGTAACATAACCTAACCTATCCCATCTAGCCCCTCGTTGGCAATGTTTTACAGAATCCCGTTCGTGTCGTCCCGTACATCTCGGTTGGGATATTATATACGTCTACAGCGATACATATCCTAACCTAAGGCAGGCTAACTTCTCGGATATAGTATTTTACAACATTCCTGTAGGATCAGCCTCTACTTCTCGGTGGGAACATTATATACGTCTATAACGTAATATAACCTAACCTAACCCATCTAGCCCCTCGCTGGTAATGTTTTACAGAATCCCGTTCCTGTCGTCCCGTACGTCTCGGATAGGACATTATATACGTCTACAGCGTTATATATCCTAACGTAAGGCAGGCTAACATCTCGGATGCAGTATTTTACAACATTCCTGGCGTATCGGCTCTACTTCTCGGTGGGAACATTATACACGTCTATAACGTAACATAACCTAACCTAACCCATCTAGCCCCTCGCTGGTAATGTTTTACAGAATCCCGTTCCTGTCGTCCCGTACGTCTCGGATAGGACATTATATACGTCTACAGCGTTATATATCCTAACGTAAGGCAGGCTAACATCTCGGATGTAGTATTTTACAATATTCTTGGAGTATCGGCCCCTACTTCTCGGTGGGAACATTATATACGTCTGTAACGTAACATAACCTAACCTATCCCATCTAGCACCTCGTTGGCAATGTTTTACAGAATCCCGTTCGTGTCGTCCCGTACATCTCGGTTGGGATATTATATACGTCTACAGCGATACATATCCTAACCTAAGGCAGGCTAACTTCTCGGATATAGTATTTTGCAACATTCCTGTAGGATCAGCCTCTACTTCTCGGTGGGAACATTATATACGTCTATAACGTAATATAATCTAACCTAACACATCTAGCCCCTCGCTGGTGATGTTTTATAGAATCCCGTTTATGTCGTCCCGTACATCTCAGTTGGGATATTGTATACGTCTATAGCGTTATATATCCTAACGTAAGGCAGGCTAACATCTCGGATGTAGTATTTTACAACATTCTTGGAGTATCGGCCCCTACTTCTCGGTGGGCACATTATATACGTCTATAACGTAATATAATCTAACCTAAAACATCTAGCCCCTCGCTGGTGATGTTTTACAGAATCCCGTTTATGTCGTCCCGTACATCTCGGTTGGGATGTTATATACGTCTACAGCGATATATATCCTAACGTAAGGCAGGCTAACATCTCGGATGTAGTATTTTACAACATTCTTGGAGTATCGGCCCCTACTTCTCGGTGGGAACATTATATACGTCTATAACGTAACATAACCTAATCTAACCCATCTAGCCCCTCGCTGGTAATATTTTACAGAATCCCGTTCGTGTCGTCCCGTACATCTCGGTTGGGATATTATATACGTCTATAGCGTTATATATCCTAACCAAAGGCAGGCTAACATCTCGGATGCAGTATTTTACAACATTCCTGGCGTATCGGCTCTACTTCTCGGTGGGAACATTATACACGTCTATAACGTAACATAACCTAACCTAACCCATCTAGCCCCTCGCTGGTAATGTTTTACAGAATCCCGTTCCTGTCGTCCCGTACGTCTCGGATAGGACATTATATACGTCTACAGCGTTATATATCCTAACGTAAGGCAGGCTAACATCTCGGATGTAGTATTTTACAATATTCTTGGAGTATCGGCCCCTACTTCTCGGTGAGAACATTATATACGTCTGTAACGTAACATAACCTAACCTATCCCATCTAGCACCTCGTTGGCAATGTTTTACAGAATCCCGTTCGTGTCGTCCCGTACATCTCGGTTGGGATATTATATACGTCTACAGCGATACATATCCTAACCTAAGGCAGGCTAACTTCTCGGATATAGTATTTTGCAACATTCCTGTAGGATCAGCCTCTACTTCTCGGTGGGAACATTATATACGTCTATAACGTAATATAATCTAACCTAACACATCTAGCCCCTCGCTGGTGATGTTTTACAGAATCCCGTTTATGTCATCCCGTACATCTCGGTTGGGATGTTATATACGTCTACAGCGATATATATCCTAACGTAAGGCAGGCTAACATCTCGGATGTAGTATTTTACAACATTCTTGGAGTATCGGCCCCTACTTCTCAGTGGGAACATTATATACGTCTATAAGGTAACATAACCTAATCTAACCCATCTAGCCCCTCGCTGGTAATATTTTACAGAATCCCGTTCGTGTCGTCCCGTACATCTCGGTTGGGATATTATATACGTCTATAGTGTTATATATCCTAACCAAAGGCAGGCTAACATCTCGGATGCAGTATTTTACAACATTCCTGGCGTATCGGCTCTACTTCTCGGTGGGAACATTATACACGACTATAACGTAACATAACCTAACCTAACCCATCTAGCCCCTCGCTGGTAATGTTTTACAGAATCCCGTTCCTGTCGTCCCGTACGTCTCGGATAGGACATTATATACGTCTACAGCGTTATATATCCTAACGTAAGGCAGGCTAACATCTCGGATGTAGTATTTTACAACATTCTTGGAGTATCGGCCCCTACTTCTCGGTGGGAACATTATATACGTCTGTAACGTAACATAACCTAACCTATCCCATCTAGCCCCTCGTTTGCAATGTTTTACAGAATCCCGTTCGTGTCGTCCCGTACATCTCGGTTGGGATATTATATACGTCTACAGCGATACATATCCTAACCTAAGGCAGGCTAACTTCTCGGATATAGTATTTTACAACATTCCTGTAGGATCAGCCTCTACTTCTCGGTGGGAACATTATATACGTCTATAACGTAATATAATCTAACCTAACACATCTAGCCCCTCGCTGGTGATGTTTTATAGAATCCCGTTTATGTCGTCCCGTACATCTCAGTTGGGATATTGTATACGTCTATAGCGTTATATATCCTAACGTAAGGCAGGCTAACATCTCGGATGTAGTATTTTACAACATTCTTGGAGTATCGGCCCCTACTTCTCGGTGGGCACATTATATACGTCTATAACGTAATATAATCTAACCTAAAACATCTAGCCCCTCGCTGGTGATGTTTTACAGAATCCCGTTTATGTCGTCCCGTACATCTCGGTTGGGATGTTATATACGTCTACAGCGATATATATCCTAACGTAAGGCAGGCTAACATCTCGGATGTAGTATTTTACAACATTCTTGGAGTATCGGCCCCTACTTCTCGGTGGGAACATTATATACGTCTATAACGTAACATAACCTAATCTAACCCATCTAGCCCCTCGCTGGTAATATTTTACAGAATCCCGTTCGTGTCGTCCCGTACATCTCGGTTGGGATATTATATACGTCTATAGCGTTATATATCCTAACCAAAGGCAGGCTAACATCTCGGATGCAGTATTTTACAACATTCCTGGCGTATCGGCTCTACTTCTCGGTGGGAACATTATACACGTCTATAACGTAACATAACCTAACCTAACCCATCTAGCCCCTCGCTGGTAATGTTTTACAGAATCCCGTTCCTGTCGTCCCGTACGTCTCGGATAGGACATTATATACGTCTACAGCGTTATATATCCTAACGTAAGGCAGGCTAACATCTCGGATGTAGTATTTTACAATATTCTTGGAGTATCGGCCCCTACTTCTCGGTGAGAACATTATATACGTCTGTAACGTAACATAACCTAACCTATCCCATCTAGCACCTCGTTGGCAATGTTTTACAGAATCCCGTTCGTGTCGTCCCGTACATCTCGGTTGGGATATTATATACGTCTACAGCGATACATATCCTAACCTAAGGCAGGCTAACTTCTCGGATATAGTATTTTGCAACATTCCTGTAGGATCAGCCTCTACTTCTCGGTGGGAACATTATATACGTCTATAACGTAATATAATCTAACCTAACACATCTAGCCCCTCGCTGGTGATGTTTTACAGAATCCCGTTTATGTCATCCCGTACATCTCGGTTGGGATGTTATATACGTCTACAGCGATATATATCCTAACGTAAGGCAGGCTAACATCTCGGATGTAGTATTTTACAACATTCTTGGAGTATCGGCCCCTACTTCTCAGTGGGAACATTATATACGTCTATAAGGTAACATAACCTAATCTAACCCATCTAGCCCCTCGCTGGTAATATTTTACAGAATCCCGTTCGTGTCGTCCCGTACATCTCGGTTGGGATATTATATACGTCTATAGTGTTATATATCCTAACCAAAGGCAGGCTAACATCTCGGATGCAGTATTTTACAACATTCCTGGCGTATCGGCTCTACTTCTCGGTGGGAACATTATACACGACTATAACGTAACATAACCTAACCTAACCCATCTAGCCCCTCGCTGGTAATGTTTTACAGAATCCCGTTCCTGTCGTCCCGTACGTCTCGGATAGGACATTATATACGTCTACAGCGTTATATATCCTAACGTAAGGCAGGCTAACATCTCGGATGTAGTATTTTACAACATTCTTGGAGTATCGGCCCCTACTTCTCGGTGGGAACATTATATACGTCTGTAACGTAACATAACCTAACCTATCCCATCTAGCCCCTCGTTTGCAATGTTTTACAGAATCCCGTTCGTGTCGTCCCGTACATCTCGGTTGGGATATTATATACGTCTACAGCGATACATATCCTAACCTAAGGCAGGCTAACTTCTCGGATATAGTATTTTACAACATTCCTGTAGGATCAGCCTCTACTTCTCGGTGGGAACATTATATACGTCTATAACGTAATATAATCTAACCTAACACATCTAGCCCCTCGCTGGTCATGTTTTACAGAATCCCGTTTATGTCGTCCCGTACATCTCGGTTGGGATGTTATATACGTCTATAGCGATAAATATCCTAACGTAAGGCAGGCTAACATCTCGGATGCAGTATTTTACAACATTCCTGGCGTATCGGCTCTACTTCTCGGTGGCAACATTATACACGTCTATAACGTAACATAACCTAACCTAACCCATCTAGCCCCTCGCTGATGATGTTTTACAGAATCCCGTTTATGTCGTCCCGTACATCTCGGTTGGGATGCTATATACGTCTACAGCGATACATATCCTAACCTAAGGCAGGCTAACTTCTCGGATATAGTATTTTACAACATTCCTGTAGGATCAGCCTCTACTTCTCGGTGGGAACATTATATACGTCTATAACGTAATATAATCTAACCTAACACATCTAGCCCCTCGCTGGTGATGTTTTACAGAATCCCGTTTATGTCGTCCCGTACATCTCGGTTGGGATGTTATATACGTCTACAGCGATATATATCCTAACGTAAGGCAGGCTAACATCTCGGATGTAGTATTTTACAACATTCTTGGAGTATCGGCCCCTACTTCACAGTGGGAACATTATATACGTCTATAACGTAACATAACCTAATCTACCCCATCTAGCCCCTCGCTGGTAATATTTTACAGAATCCCGTTCGTGTCGTCCCGTACATCTCGGTTGGGATATTATATACGTCTATAGCGTTATATATCCTAACCAAAGGCAGGCTAACATCTCGGATGCAGTATTTTACAACATTCCTGGCGTATCGGCTCTACTTCTCGGTGGGAACATTATACACGTCTATAACGTAACATAACCTAACCTAACCCATCTAGCCCCTAGCTGGTAATGTTTTACAGAATCCCGTTCCTGTCGTCCCGTACGTCTCGGACAGGACATTATATACGTCTACAGCGTTATATATCCTAACGTAAGGCAGGCTAACATCTCGGATGTAGTATTTTACTATATTCTTGGAGTATCGGCCCCTACTTCCGGGTGGGAACATTATATACGTCTATAACGTAACATAACCTAACCTAACCCATCTAGCCCTTCGCTGGTAATGTTTTACAGAATCCCGTTCGTGTCGTCCCGTACATCTCTGTTGGATATTATATACGTCTATAGCGTTATATATCCTAACCTAAGGCAGGCTAACATCTCGGATGCAGCATTTTACAACATTCCTAGCGTATCGGCTCTACTTCTCGGCGGGAACATTATACACGTCTATAACGTAGCATAACCTAACCTAACCCATCTAGCCCCTCGCTGGTAATGTTTTGCAGAATCCCGTTCCTGTCGTCCCGTACATCTCGGTTGGGATGTTCTTTACGTCTACAGCGATATATATCCTAACGTAAGGCAGGCTAACATCTCGGATGCAGTATTTTACAACATTCCTGGCGTATCGGCTCTACTTCTCGGTGGCAACATTATACACGTCTATAACGTAACATAACCTAACCTAACCCATCTAGCCCCTCGCTGATGATGTTTTACAGAATCCCGTTTATGTCGTCCCGTACATCTCGGTTGGGATGCTATATACGTCTACAGCGATACATATCCTAACCTAAGGCAGGCTAACTTCTCGGATATAGTATTTTACAACATTCCTGTAGGATCAGCCTCTACTTCTCGGTGGGAACATTATATACGTCTATAACGTAATATAATCTAACCTAACACATCTAGCCCCTCGCTGGTGATGTTTTACAGAATCCCGTTTATGTCGTCCCTTACATCTCGGTTGGGATGTTATATACGTCTACAGCGATATATATCCTAACGTAAGGCAGGCTAACATCTCGGATGTAGTATTTTACAACATTCTTGGAGTATCGGCCCCTACTTCACAGTGGGAACATTATATACGTCTATAACGTAACATAACCTAATCTAACCCATCTAGCCCCTCGCTGGTAATATTTTACAGAATCCCGTTCGTGTCGTCCCGTACATCTCGGTTGGGATATTATATACGTCTATAGCGTTATATATCCTAACCAAAGGCAGGCTAACATCTCGGATGCAGTATTTTACAACATTCCTGGCGTATCGGCTCTACTTCTCCGTGGGAACATTATACACGACTATAACGTAACATAACCTAACCTAACCCATCTAGCCCCTCGCTGGTAATGTTTTACAGAATCCCGTTCCTGTCGTCCCGTACGTCTCGGATAGGACATTATATACGTCTACAGCGTTATATATCCTAACGTAAGGCAGGCTAACATCTCGGATGTAGTATCTTACAACATTCTTGGAGTATCGGCCCCTACTTCTCGGTGGGAACATTATATACGTCTGTAACGTAACATAACCTAACCTATCCCATCTAGCCCCTCGTTGGCAATGTTTTACAGAATCCCGTTCGTGTCGTCCCGTACATCTCGGTTGGGATATTATATACGTCTACAGCGATACATATCCTAACCTAAGGCAGGCTAACTTCTCGGATATAGTATTTTACAACATTCCTGTAGGATCAGCCTCTACTTCTCGGTGGGAACATTATATACGTCTATAACGTAATATAACCTAACCTAACCCATCTAGCCCCTCGCTGGTAATGTTTTACAGAATCCCGTTCCTGTCGTCCCGTACGTCTCGGATAGGACATTATATACGTCTACAGCGTTATATATCCTAACGTAAGGCAGGCTAACATCTCGGATGCAGTATTTTACAACATTCCTGGCGTATCGGCTCTACTTCTCGGTGGGAACATTATACACGTCTATAACGTAACATAACCTAACCTAACCCATCTAGCCCCTCGCTGGTAATGTTTTACAGAATCCCGTTCCTGTCGTCCCGTACGTCTCGGATAGGACATTATATACGTCTACAGCGTTATATATCCTAACGTAAGGCAGGCTAACATCTCGGATGTAGTATTTTACTATATTCTTGGAGTATCGGCCCCTACTTCCGGGTGGGAACATTATATACGTCTATAACGTAACATAACCTAACCTAACCCATCTAGCCCTTCGCTGGTAATGTTTTACAGAATCCCGTTCATGTCGTCCCGTACATCTCTGTTGGATATTATATACGTCTATAGCGTTATATATCCTAACCTAAGGCAGGCTAACATCTCGGATGCAGCATTTTACAACATTCCTAGCGTATCGGCTCTACTTCTCGGCGGGAACATTATACACGTCTATAACGTAGCATAACCTAACCTAACCCATCTAGCCCCTCGCTGGTAATGTTTTGCAGAATCCCGTTCCTGTCGTCCCGTACATCTCGGTTGGGATGTTCTTTACATCTACAGCGATATATATCCTAAGGTAAGGCAGGCTAACATCTCGGATGCAGTATTTTACAACATTCCTGGCGTATCGGCTCTACTTCTCGGTGGCAACATTATACACGTCTATAACGTAACATAACCTAACCTAACCCATCTAGCCCCTCGCTGATGATGTTTTACAGAATCCCGTTTATGTCGTCCCGTACATCTCGGTTGGGATGCTATATACGTCTACAGCGATACATATCCTAACCTAAGGCAGGCTAACTTCTCGGATATAGTATTTTACAACATTCCTGTAGGATCAGCCTCTACTTCTCGGTGGGAACATTATATACGTCTATAACGTAATATAATCTAACCTAACACATCTAGCCCCTCGCTGGTGATGTTTTACAGAATCCCGTTTATGTCGTCCCGTACATCTCGGTTGGGATGTTATATACGTCTACAGCGATATATATCCTAACGTAAGGCAGGCTAACATCTCGGATGTAGTATTTTACAACATTCTTGGAGTATCGGCCCCTACTTCACAGTGGGAACATTATATACGTCTATAACGTAACATAACCTAATCTAACCCATCTAGCCCCTCGCTGGTAATATTTTACAGAATCCCGTTCGTGTCGTCCCGTACATCTCGGTTGGGATATTATATACGTCTATAGCGTTATATATCCTAACCAAAGGCAGGCTAACATCTCGGATGCAGTATTTTACAACATTCCTGGCGTATCGGCTCTACTTCTCGGTGGGAACATTATACACGTCTATAACGTAACATAACCTAACCTAACCCATCTAGCCCCTCGCTGGTAATGTTTTACAGAATCCCGTTCCTGTCGTCCCGTACATCTCGGTTGGATATTATATACGTCTACAGCGTTATATATCCTAACGTAAGGCAGGATAACATCTCGGATGTAGTATTTTACTACATTCTTGGAGTATCGGCCCCTACTTCTCGGTGGGAACATTATATACGTCTGTAACGTAACATAACCTAACCTATCCCATCTAGCACCTCGTTGGCAATGTTTTACAGAATCCCGTTTATGTCGTCCCGTACATCTCGGTTGGGATGCTATATACGTCTACAGCGATACATATCCTAACCTAAGGCAGGCTAACTTCTCGGATATAGTATTTTACAACATTCCTGTAGGATCAGCCTCTACTTCTCGGTGGGAACATTATATACGTCTATAACGTAATATAATCTAACCTAACACATCTAGCCCCTCGCTGGTGATGTTTTACAGAATCCCGTTTATGTCGTCCCGTACATCTCGGTTGGGATGTTATATACGTCTATAGCGATAAATATCCTAACGTAAGGCAGGCTAACATCTCGGATGTAGTATTTTACAACATTCTTGGAGTATCGGCCCCCACTTCTCAGTGGGAACATTATATACGTCTATAACGTAACATAACCTAATCTAACCCATCTAGCCCCTCGCTGGTAATATTTTACAGAATCCCGTTCGTGTCGTCCCGTACATCTCGGTTGGGATATTATATACGTCTATAGCGTTATATATCCTAACCAAAGGCAGGCTAACATCTCGGATGCAGTATTTTACAACATTCCTGGCGTATCGGCTCTACTTCTCGGTGGCAACATTATACACGTCTATAACGTAACATAACCTAACCTAACCCATCTAGCCCCTCGCTGATGATGTTTTACAGAATCCCGTTTATGTCGTCCCGTACATCTCGGTTGGGATGCTATATACGTCTACAGCGATACATATCCTAACCTAAGGCAGGCTAACTTCTCGGATATAGTATTTTACAACATTCCTGTAGGATCAGCCTCTACTTCTCGGTGGGAACATTATATACGTCTATAACGTAATATAATCTAACCTAACACATCTAGCCCCTCGCTGGTGATGTTTTACAGAATCCCGTTTATGTCGTCCCGTACATCTCGGTTGGGATGTTATATACGTCTACATCGATATATATCCTAACGTAAGGCAGGCTAACATCTCGGATGTAGTATTTTACAACATTCTTGGAGTATCGGCCCCTACTTCACAGTGGGAACATTATATACGTCTATAACGTAACATAACCTAATCTAACCCATCTAGCCCCTCGCTGGTAATATTTTACAGAATCCCGTTCGTGTCGTCCCGTACATCTCGGTTGGGATATTATATACGTCTATAGCGTTATATATCCTAACCAAAGGCAGGCTAACATCTCGGATGCAGTATTTTACAACATTCCTGGCGTATCGGCTCTACTTCTCGGTGGGAACATTATACACGTCTATAACGTAACATAACCTAACCTAACCCATCTAGCCCCTCGCTGGTAATGTTTTACAGAATCCCGTTCCTGTCGTCCCGTACATCTCGGTTGGATATTATATACGTCTACAGCGTTATATATCCTAACGTAAGGCAGGATAACATCTCGGATGTAGTATTTTACTACATTCTTGGAGTATCGGCCCCTACTTCTCGGTGGGAACATTATATACGTCTGTAACGTAACATAACCTAACCTATCCCATCTAGCACCTCGTTGGCAATGTTTTACAGAATCCCGTTTATGTCGTCCCGTACATCTCGGTTGGGATGCTATATACGTCTACAGCGATACATATCCTAACCTAAGGCAGGCTAACTTCTCGGATATAGTATTTTACAACATTCCTGTAGGATCAGCCTCTACTTCTCGGTGGGAACATTATATACGTCTATAACGTAATATAATCTAACCTAACACATCTAGCCCCTCGCTGGTGATGTTTTACAGAATGCCGTTTATGTCGTCCCGTACATCTCGGTTGGGATGTTATATACGTCTATAGCGATAAATATCCTAACGTAAGGCAGGCTAACATCTCGGATGTAGTATTTTACAACATTCTTGGAGTATCGGCCCCCACTTCTCAGTGGGAACATTATATACGTCTATAACGTAACATAACCTAATCTAACCCATCTAGCCCCTCGCTGGTAATATTTTACAGAATCCCGTTCGTGTCGTCCCGTACATCTCGGTTGGGATATTATATACGTCTATAGCGTTATATATCCTAACCAAAGGCAGGCTAACATCTCGGATGCAGTATTTTACAACATTCCTGGCGTATCGGCTCTACTTCTCGGTGGGAACATTATACACGTCTATAACGTAACATAACCTAACCTAACCCATCTAGCCCCTCGCTGGTAATGTTTTACAGAATCCCGTTCCTGTCGTCCCGTACGTCTCGGACAGGACATTATATACGTCTACAGCGTTATATATCCTAACGTAAGGCAGGCTAACATCTCGGATGTAGTATTTTACTATATTCTTGGAGTATCGGCCCCTACTTCCGGGTGGGAACATTATATACGTCTATAACGTAACATAACCTAACCTAACCCATCTAGCCCTTCACTGGTAATGTTTTACAGAATCCCGTTCGTGTCGTCCCGTACATCTCTGTTGGATATTATATACGTCTATAGCGTTATATATCCTAACCTAAGGCAGGCTAACATCTCGGATGCAGCATTTTACAACATTCCTAGCGTACCGGCTCTACTTCTCGGCGGGAACATTATACACGTCTATAACGTAGCATAACCTAACCTAACCCATCTAGCCCCTCGCTGGTAATGTTTTGCAGAATCCCGTTCCTGTCGTCCCGTACATCTCGGTTGGGATGTTCTTTACGTCTACAGCGATATATATCCTAACGTAAGGCAGGCTAACATCTCGGATGCAGTATTTTACAACATTCCTGGCGTATCGGCTCTACTTCTCGGTGGCAACATTATACACGTCTATAACGTAACATAACCTAACCTAACCCATCTAGCCCCTCGCTGATGATGTTTTACAGAATCCCGTTTATGTCGTCCCGTACATCTCGGTTGGGATGCTATATACGTCTACAGCGATACATATCCTAACCTAAGGCAGGCTAACTTCTCGGATATAGTATTTTACAACATTCCTGTAGGATCAGCCTCTACTTCTCGGTGGGAACATTATATACGTCTATAACGTAATATAATCTAACCTAACACATCTAGCCCGTCGCTGGTGATGTTTTACAGAATCCCGTTTATGTCGTCCCTTACATCTCGGTTGGGATGTTATATACGTCTACAGCGATATATATCCTAACGTAAGGCAGGCTAACATCTCGGATGTAGTATTTTACAACATTCTTGGAGTATCGGCCCCTACTTCACAGTGGGAACATTATATACGTCTATAACGTAACATAACCTAATCTAACCCATCTAGCCCCTCGCTGGTAATATTTTACAGAATCCCGTTCGTGTCGTCCCGTACATCTCGGTTGGGATATTATATACGTCTATAGCGTTATATATCCTAACCAAAGGCAGGCTAACATCTCGGATGCAGTATTTTACAACATTCCTGGCGTATCGGCTCTACTTCTCGGTGGGAACATTATACACGTCTATAACGTAACATAACCTAACCTAACCCATCTAGCCCCTCGCTCGTAATGTTTTACAGAATCCCGTTCCTGTCGTCCCGTACATCTCGGTTGGATATTATATACGTCTACAGCGTTATATATCCTAACGTAAGGCAGGATAACATATCGGATGTAGTATTTTACAACATTCTTGGAGTATCGGCCCCTACTTCTCGGTGGGAACATTATATACGTCTGTAACGTAACATAACCTAACCTATCCCATCTAGCACCTCGTTGGCAATGTTTTACAGAATCCCGTTCGTGTCGTCCCGTACATCTCGGTTGGGATATTATATACGTCTACAGCGATACATATCCTAACCTAAGGCAGGCTAACTTCTCGGATATAGTATTTTGCAACATTCCTGTAGGATCAGCCTCTACTTCTCGGTGGGAACATTATATACGTCTATAACGTAATATAATCTAACCTAACACATCTAGCCCCTCGCTGGTGATGTTTTACAGAATCCCGTTTATGTCATCCCGTACATCTCGGTTGGGATGTTATATACGTCTACAGCGATATATATCCTAACGTAAGGCAGGCTAACATCTCGGATGTAGTATTTTACAACATTCTTGGAGTATCGGCCCCTACTTCTCAGTGGGAACATTACATACGTCTATAACGTAACATAACCTAATCTAACCCATCTAGCCCCTCGCTGGTAATATTTTACAGAATCCCGTTCGTGTCGTCCCGTACATCTCGGTTGGGATATTATATACGTCTATAGCGTTATATATCCTAACCAAAGGCAGGCTAACATCTCGGATGCAGTATTTTACAACATTCCTGGCGTATCGGCTCTACTTCTCGGTGGGAACATTATACACGTCTATAACGTAACATAACCTAACCTAACCCATCTAGCCCCTCGCTGGTAATGTTTTACAGAATCCCGTTCCTGTCGTCCCGTACGTCTCGGACAGGACATTATATACGTCTACAGCGTTATATATCGTAACGTAAGGCAGGCTAACATCTCGGATGTAGTATTTTACTATATTCTTGGAGTATCGGCCCCTACTTCCGGGTGGGAACATTATATACGTCTATAACGTAACATAACCTAACCTAACCCATCTAGCCCTTCGCTGGTAATGTTTTACAGAATCCCGTTCGTGTCGTCCCGTACATCTCTGTTGGATATTATATACGTCTATAGCGTTATATATCCTAACCTAAGGCAGGCTAACATCTCGGATGCAGCATTTTACAACATTCCTAGCGTACCGGCTCTACTTCTCGGCGGGAACATTATACACGTCTATAACGTAGCATAACCTAACCTAACCCATCTAGCCCCTCGCTGGTAATGTTTTGCAGAATCCCGTTCCTGTCGTCCCGTACATCTCGGTTGGGATGTTCTTTACGTCTACAGCGATATATATCCTAACGTAAGGCAGGCTAACATCTCGGATGCAGTATTTTACAACATTCCTGGCGTATCGGCTCTACTTCTCGGTGGCAACATTATACACGTCTATAACGTAACATAACCTAACCTAACCCATCTAGCCCCTCGCTGATGATGTTTTACAGAATCCCGTTTATGTCGTCCCGTACATCTCGGTTGGGATGCTATATACGTCTACAGCGATACATATCCTAACCTAAGGCAGGCTAACTTCTCGGATATAGTATTTTACAACATTCCTGTAGGATCAGCCTCTACTTCTCGGTGGGAACATTATATACGTCTATAACGTAATATAATCTAACCTAACACATCTAGCCCGTCGCTGGTGATGTTTTACAGAATCCCGTTTATGTCGTCCCTTACATCTCGGTTGGGATGTTATATACGTCTACAGCGATATATATCCTAACGTAAGGCAGGCTAACATCTCGGATGTAGTATTTTACAACATTCTTGGAGTATCGGCCCCTACTTCACAGTGGGAACATTATATACGTCTATAACGTAACATAACCTAATCTAACCCATCTAGCCCCTCGCTGGTAATATTTTACAGAATCCCGTTCGTGTCGTCCCGTACATCTCGGTTGGGATATTATATACGTCTATAGCGTTATATATCCTAACCAAAGGCAGGCTAACATCTCGGATGCAGTATTTTACAACATTCCTGGCGTATCGGCTCTACTTCTCGGTGGGAACATTATACACGTCTATAACGTAACATAACCTAACCTAACCCATCTAGCCCCTCGCTGGTAATGTTTTACAGAATCCCGTTCCTGTCGTCCCGTACATCTCGGTTGGATATTATATACGTCTACAGCGTTATATATCCTAACGTAAGGCAGGATAACATATCGGATGTAGTATTTTACAACATTCTTGGAGTATCGGCCCCTACTTCTCGGTGGGAACATTATATACGTCTGTAACGTAACATAACCTAACCTATCCCATCTAGCACCTCGTTGGCAATGTTTTACAGAATCCCGTTCGTGTCGTCCCGTACATCTCGGTTGGGATATTATATACGTCTACAGCGATACATATCCTAACCTAAGGCAGGCTAACTTCTCGGATATAGTATTTTGCAACATTCCTGTAGGATCAGCCTCTACTTCTCGGTGGGAACATTATATACGTCTATAACGTAATATAATCTAACCTAACACATCTAGCCCCTCGCTGGTGATGTTTTACAGAATCCCGTTTATGTCATCCCGTACATCTCGGTTGGGATGTTATATACGTCTACAGCGATATATATCCTAACGTAAGGCAGGCTAACATCTCGGATGTAGTATTTTACAACATTCTTGGAGTATCGGCCCCTACTTCTCAGTGGGAACATTATATACGTCTATAACGTAACATAACCTAATCTAACCCATCTAGCCCCTCGCTGGTAATATTTTACAGAATCCCGTTCGTGTCGTCCCGTACATCTCGGTTGGGATATTATATACGTCTATAGCGTTATATATCCTAACCAAAGGCAGGCTAACATCTCGGATGCAGTATTTTACAACATTCCTGGCGTATCGGCTCTACTTCTCGGTGGGAACATTATACACGACTATAACGTAACATAACCTAACCTAACCCATCTAGCCCCTCGCTGGTAATGTTTTACAGAATCCCGTTCCTGTCGTCCCGTACGTCTCGGATAGGACATTATATACGTCTACAGCGTTATATATCCTAACGTAAGGCAGGCTAACATCTCGGATGTAGTATTTTACTATATTCTTGGAGTATCGGCCCCTACTTCCGGGTGGGAACATTATATACGTCTATAACGTAACATAACCTAACCTAACCCATCTAGCCCTTCGCTGGTAATGTTTTACAGAATCCCGTTCGTGTCGTCCCGTACATCTCTGTTGGATATTATATACGTCTATAGCGTTATATATCCTAACCTAAGGCAGGCTAACATCTCGGATGCAGCATTTTACAACATTCCTAGCGTATCGGCTCTACTTCTCGGCGGGAACATTATACACGTCTGTAACGTAGCATAACCTAACCTAACCCATCTAGCCCCTCGCTGGTAATGTTTTGCAGAATCCCGTTCCTGTCGTCCCGTACATCTCGGTTGGGATGTTCTTTACGTCTACAGCGATATATATCCTAACGTAAGGCAGGCTAACATCTCGGATGCAGTATTTTACAACATTCCTGGCGTTCGGCTCTACTTCTCGGTGGCAACATTATACACGTCTATAACGTAACATAACCTAACCTAACCCATCTAGCCCCTCGCTGATGATGTTTTACAGAATCCCGTTTATGTCGTCCCGTACATCTCGGTTTGGATGCTATATACGTCTACAGCGATACATATCCTAACCTAAGGCAGGCTAACTTCTCGGATATAGTATTTTACAACATTCCTGTAGGATCAGCCTCTACTTCTCGGTGGGAACATTATATACGTCTATAACGTAATATAATCTAACCTAACACATCTAGCCCCTCGCTGGTGATGTTTTACAGAATCCCGTTTATGTCGTCCCGTACATCTCGGTTGGGATATTGTATATGTCTATAGCGTTATATATCCTAACGTAAGGCAGGCTAACATCTCGGATGTAGTATTTTACAACATTCTTGGAGTATCGGCCCCTACTTCTCGGTGGGAACATTATATACGTCTATAACGTAATATAATCTAACCTAAAACATCTAGCCCCTCGCTGGTGATGTTTTACAGAATCCCGTTTATGTCGTCCCGTACATCTCGGTTGGGATGTTATATACGTCTACAGCGATATATATCCTAACGTAAGGCAGGCTAACATCTCGGATGTAGTATTTTACAACATTCTTGGAGTATCGGCCCCTACTTCTCGGTGGGAACATTATATACGTCTATAACGTAACATAACCTAATCTAACCCATCTAGCCCCTCGCTGGTAATATTTTACAGAATCCCGTTCGTGTCGTCCCGTACATCTCGGTTGGGATATTATATACGTCTATAGCGTTATATATCCTAACCAAAGGCAGGCTAACTTCTCGGATATAGTATTTTGCAACATTCCTGTAGGATCAGCCTCTACTTCTCGGTGGGAACATTATATACGTCTATAACGTAATATAATCTAACCTAACACATCTAGCCCCTCGCTGGTGATGTTTTACAGAATCCCGTTTATGTCATCCCGTACATCTCGGTTGGGATGTTATATACGTCTACAGCGATATATATCCTAACGTAAGGCAGGCTAACATCTCGGATGTAGTATTTTACAACATTCTTGGAGTATCGGCCCCTACTTCTCAGTGGGAACATTATATACGTCTATAACGTAACATAACCTAATCTAACCCATCTAGCCCCTCGCTGGTAATATTTTACAGAATCCCGTTCGTGTCGTCCCGTACATCTCGGTTGGGATATTATATACGTCTATAGCGTTATATATCCTAACCAAAGGCAGGCTAACATCTCGGATGCAGTATTTTACAACATTCCTGGCGTATCGGCTCTACTTCTCGGCGGGAACATTATACACGTCTATAACGTAGCATAACCTAACCTAACCCATCTAGCCCCTCGCTGGTGATGTTTTACAGAATCCCGTTCCTGTCGTCCCGTACGTCTCGGATAGGACATTATATACGTCTACAGCGTTATATATCCTAACGTAAGGCGGGCTAACATCTCGGATGTAGTATTTTACAATATTCTTGGAGTATCGGCCCCTACTTCCGGGTGGGAACATTATATACGTCTATAACGTAACATAACCTAACCTAACCCATCTAGCCCCTCGCTGGTAATGTTTTACAGAATCCCGTTCGTGTCGTCCCGTACATCTCGGTTGGATATTATATACGTCTATAGCGTTATATATCCTAACGTAAGGCAGGCTAACATCTCGGATGTAGTATTTTACAACATTCTTGGAGTATCGGCCCCTACTTCTCGGTGGGAACATTATATACGTCTGTAACGTAACATAACCTAACCTATCCCATCTAGCACCTCGTTGGCAATGTTTTACAGAATCCCGTTCGTGTCGTCCCGTACATCTCGGTTGGGATATTATATACGTCTATAGCGTTATATATCCTAACCAAAGGCAGGCTAACATCTCGGATGCAGTATTTTACAACATTCCTGGCGTATCGGCTCTACTTCTCGGTGGCAACATTATACACGTCTATAACGTAACATAACCTAACCTAACCCATCTAGCCCCTCGCTGATGATGTTTTACAGAATCCCGTTTATGTCGTCCCGTACATCTCGGTTGGGATGCTATATACGTCTACAGCGATACATATCCTAACCTAAGGCAGGCTAACTTCTCGGATATAGTATTTTACAACATTCCTGTAGGATCAGCCTCTACTTCTCGGTGGGAACATTATATACGTCTATAACGTAATATAATCTAACCTAACACATCTAGCCCCTCGCTGGTGATGTTTTACAGAATCCCGTTTATGTCGTCCCGTACATCTCGGTTGGGATATTGTATACGTCTATAGCGTTATATATCCTAACGTAAGGCAGGCTAACATCTCGGATGTAGTATTTTACAACATTCTTGGAGTATCGGCCACTACTTCTCGGTGGGAACATTATATACGTCTATAACGTAATATAATCTAACCTAAAACATCTAGCCCCTCGCTGGTGATGTTTTACAGAATCCCGTTTATGTCGTCCCGTACATCTCGGTTGGGATGTTATATACGTCTACAGCGATATATATCCTAACGTAAGGCAGGCTAACATCTCGGATGTAGTATTTTACAACATTCTTGGAGTATCGGCCCCTACTTCTCGGTGGGAACATTATATACGTCTATAACGTAACATAACCTAATCTAACCCATCTAGCCCCTCGCTGGTAATATTTTACAGAATCCCGTTCGTGTCGTCCCGTACATCTCGGTTGGGATATTATATACGTCTATAGCGTTATATATCCTAACCAAAGGCAGGCTAACATCTCGGATGCAGTATTTTACAACATTCCTGGCGTATCGGCTCTACTTCTCGGTGGGAACATTGTATACGTCTATAACGTAATATAATCTAACCTAAAACATCTAGCTCCTCGCTGGTGATGTTTTACAGAATCCCGTTTATGTCGTCCCGTACATCTCGGTTGGGATATTATATACGTCTATAGCGTTATATATCCTAACCAAAGCAGGCTAACATCTCGGATGCAGTATTTTACAACATTCCTGGCGTATCGGCTCTACTTCTCGGTGGGAACATTATACACGTCTATAACGTAACATAACCTAACCTAACCCATCTAGCCCCTCGCTGGTAATGTTTTACAGAATCGCGTTCCTGTCGTCCCGTACGTCTCGGATAGGACATTATATACGTCTACAGCGTTATATATCCTAACGTAAGGCAGGCTAACATCTCGGATGTAGTATTTTACAATATTCTTGGAGTATCGGCCCTTACTTCCGGGTGGGAACATTATATACGTCTATAACGTAACATAACCTAACCTAACTCATCTAGCCCCTCGCTGGTAATGTTTTACAGAATCCCGTTCGTGTCGTCCCGTACATGTCGGTTGGTATATTATATACGTCTACAGCGATACATATCCTAACCTAAGGCAGGCTAACTTCTCGGATATAGTATTTTACAACATTCCTGTAGGATCAGCCCCTACTTCTCGGTGGGAACATTATATACGTCTATAACGTAATATAATCTAACCTAACACATCTAGCCCCTCGCTGGTGATGTTTTACAGAATCCCGTTTATGTCGTCCCGTACATCTCGGTTGGGATGTTATATACGTCTACAGCGTTATATATCCTAACCAAAGGCAGGCTAACATCTCGGATGCAGTATTTTACAACATTCCTGGCGTATCGGCTCTACTTCTCGGTGGGAACATTATATACGTCTATAACGTAATATAACCTAACCTAACCCATCTAGCCCCTCGCTGGTAATGTTTTACAGAATCCCGTTCCTGTCGTCCCGTACGTCTCGGATAGGACATTATATACGTCTACAGCGTTATATATCCTAACGTAAGGCAGGCTAACATCTCGGATGCAGTATTTTACAACATTCCTGGCGTATCGGCTCTACTTCTCGGTGGGAACATTATACACGTCTATAACGTAACATAACCTAACCTAACCCATCTAGCCCCTCGCTGGTAATGTTTTACAGAATCCCGTTCCTGTCGTCCCGTACGTCTCGGATAGGACATTATATACGTCTACAGCGTTATATATCCTAACGTAAGGCAGGCTAACATCTCGGATGTAGTATTTTACTATATTCTTGGAGTATCGGCCCCTACTTCCGGGTGGGAACATTATATACGTCTATAACGTAACATAACCTAACCTAACCCATCTAGCCCTTCGCTGGTAATGTTTTACAGAATCCCGTTCGTGTCGTCCCGTACATCTCTGTTGGATATTATATACGTCTATAGCGTTATATATCCTAACCTAAGGCAGGCTAACATCTCGGATGCAGCATTTTACAACATTCCTAGCGTATCGGCTCTACTTCTCGGCGGGAACATTATACACGTCTGTAACGTAGCATAACCTAACCTAACCCATCTAGCCCCTCGCTGGTAATGTTTTGCAGAATCCCGTTCCTGTCGTCCCGTACATCTCGGTTGGGATGTTCTTTACGTCTACAGCGATATATATCCTAACGTAAGACAGGCTAACATCTCGGATGCAGTATTTTACAACATTCCTGGCGTTCGGCTCTACTTCTCGGTGGCAACATTATACACATCTATAACGTAACATAACCTAACCTAACCCATCTAGCCCCTCGCTGATGATGTTTTACAGAATCCCGTTTATGTCGTCCCGTACATCTCGGTTGGGATGCTATATACGTCTACAGCGATACATATCCTAACCTAAGGCAGGCTAACTTCTCGGATATAGTATTTTACAACATTCCTGTAGGATCAGCCTCTACTTCTCGGTGGGAACATTATATACGTCTATAACGTAATATAATCTAACCTAACACATCTAGCCCCTCGCTGGTGATGTTTTACAGAATCCCGTTTATGTCGTCCCGTACATCTCGGTTGGGATATTGTATATGTCTATAGCGTTATATATCCTAACGTAAGGCAGGCTAACATCTCGGATGTAGTATTTTACAACATTCTTGGAGTATCGGCCCCTACTTCTCGGTGGGAACATTATATACGTCTATAACGTAATATAATCTAACCTAAAACATCTAGCCCCTCGCTGGTGATGTTTTACAGAATCCCGTTTATGTCGTCCCGTACATCTCGGTTGGGATGTTATATACGTCTACAGCGATATATATCCTAACGTAAGGCAGGCTAACATCTCGGATGTAGTATTTTACAACATTCTTGGAGTATCGGCCCCTACTTCTCGGTGGGAACATTATATACGTCTATAACGTAACATAACCTAATCTAACCCATCTAGCCCCTCGCTGGTAATATTTTACAGAATCCCGTTCGTGTCGTCCCGTACATCTCGGTTGGGATATTATATACGTCTATAGCGTTATATATCCTAACCAAAGGCAGGCTAACTTCTCGGATATAGTATTTTGCAACATTCCTGTAGGATCAGCCTCTACTTCTCGGTGGGAACATTATATACGTCTATAACGTAATATAATCTAACCTAACACATCTAGCCCCTCGCTGGTGATGTTTTACAGAATCCCGTTTATGTCATCCCGTACATCTCGGTTGGGATGTTATATACGTCTACAGCGATATATATCCTAACGTAAGGCAGGCTAACATCTCGGATGTAGTATTTTACAACATTCTTGGAGTATCGGCCCCTACTTCTCAGTGGGAACATTATATACGTCTATAACGTAACATAACCTAATCTAACCCATCTAGCCCCTCGCTGGTAATATTTTACAGAATCCCGTTCGTGTCGTCCCGTACATCTCGGTTGGGATATTATATACGTCTATAGCGTTATATATCCTAACCAAAGGCAGGCTAACATCTCGGATGCAGTATTTTACAACATTCCTGGCGTATCGGCTCTACTTCTCGGCGGGAACATTATACACGTCTATAACGTAGCATAACCTAACCTAACCCATCTAGCCCCTCGCTGGTGATGTTTTACAGAATCCCGTTCCTGTCGTCCCGTACGTCTCGGATAGGACATTATATACGTCTACAGCGTTATATATCCTAACGTAAGGCGGGCTAACATCTCGGATGTAGTATTTTACAATATTCTTGGAGTATCGGCCCCTACTTCCGGGTGGGAACATTATATACGTCTATAACGTAACATAACCTAACCTAACCCATCTAGCCCCTCGCTGGTAATGTTTTACAGAATCCCGTTCGTGTCGTCCCGTACATCTCGGTTGGATATTATATACGTCTATAGCGTTATATATCCTAACGTAAGGCAGGCTAACATCTCGGATGTAGTATTTTACAACATTCTTGGAGTATCGGCCCCTACTTCTCGGTGGGAACATTATATACGTCTGTAACGTAACATAACCTAACCTATCCCATCTAGCACCTCGTTGGCAATGTTTTACAGAATCCCGTTCGTGTCGTCCCGTACATCTCGGTTGGGATATTATATACGTCTATAGCGTTATATATCCTAACCAAAGGCAGGCTAACATCTCGGATGCAGTATTTTACAACATTCCTGGCGTATCGGCTCTACTTCTCGGTGGCAACATTATACACGTCTATAACGTAACATAACCTAACCTAACCCATCTAGCCCCTCGCTGATGATGTTTTACAGAATCCCGTTTATGTCGTCCCGTACATCTCGGTTGGGATGCTATATACGTCTACAGCGATACATATCCTAACCTAAGGCAGGCTAACTTCTCGGATATAGTATTTTACAACATTCCTGTAGGATCAGCCTCTACTTCTCGGTGGGAACATTATATACGTCTATAACGTAATATAATCTAACCTAACACATCTAGCCCCTCGCTGGTGATGTTTTACAGAATCCCGTTTATGTCGTCCCGTACATCTCGGTTGGGATATTGTATACGTCTATAGCGTTATATATCCTAACGTAAGGCAGGCTAACATCTCGGATGTAGTATTTTACAACATTCTTGGAGTATCGGCCCCTACTTCTCGGTGGGAACATTATATACGTCTATAACGTAATATAATCTAACCTAAAACATCTAGCCCCTCGCTGGTGATGTTTTACAGAATCCCGTTTATGTCGTCCCGTACATCTCGGTTGGGATGTTATATACGTCTACAGCGATATATATCCTAACGTAAGGCAGGCTAACATCTCGGATGTAGTATTTTACAACATTCTTGGAGTATCGGCCCCTACTTCTCGGTGGGAACATTATATACGTCTATAACGTAACATAACCTAATCTAACCCATCTAGCCCCTCGCTGGTAATATTTTACAGAATCCCGTTCGTGTCGTCCCGTACATCTCGGTTGGGATATTATATACGTCTATAGCGTTATATATCCTAACCAAAGGCAGGCTAACATCTCGGATGCAGTATTTTACAACATTCCTGGCGTATCGGCTCTACTTCTCGGTGGGAACATTATACACGTCTATAACGTAACATAACCTAACCTAACCCATCTAGCCCCTCGCTGGTAATGTTTTATAAAAAACCCCTTTCTTGTCGTCCCGTACTTCTCGGATAGGACATTACATACGTCTACAGCGTTATATATCCTAACGTAAGGCAGGCTAACATCTCGGATGTAGTATTTTACAACATTCTTGGAGTATCGGCCCCTACTTCTCGGTGGGAATATTATATACGTCTGTAACGTAACATAACCTAACCTATCCCATCTAGCCCCTCGTTGGCAATGTTTTACAGAATCCCGTTCGTGTCGTCCCGTACATCTCGGTTGGGATATTATATACGTCTACAGCGATACATATCCTAACCTAAGGCAGGCTAACTTCTCGGATATAGTATTTTACAACATTCCTGTAGGATCAGCCTCTACTTCTCGGTGGGAACATTATATACGTCTATAACGTAATATAATCTAACCTAACACATCTAGCCCCTCGCTGGTCATGTTTTACAGAATCCCGTTTATGTCGTCCCGTACATCTCGGTTGGGATGTTATATACGTCTATAGCGATAAATATCCTAACGTAAGGCAGGCTAACATCTCGGATGTAGTATTTTACAACATTCTTGGAGTATCGGCCCCTACTTCTCAGTGGGAACATTATATACGTCTATAACGTAACATAACCTAATCTAACCCATCTAGCCCCTCGCTGGTAATATTTTACAGAATCCCGTTCGTGTCGTCCCGTACATCTCGGTTGGGATATTATATACGTCTATAGCGTTATATATCCTAACCAAAGGCAGGCTAACATCTCGGATGCAGTATTTTACAACATTCCTGGCGTATCGGCTCTACTTCTCGGTGGGAACATTGTATACGTCTATAACGTAATATAATCTAACCTAAAACATCTAGCTCCTCGCTGGTGATGTTTTACAGAATCCCGTTTATGTCGTCCCGTACATCTCGGTTGGGATATTATATACGTCTATAGCGTTATATATCCTAACCAAAGCAGGCTAACATCTCGGATGCAGTATTTTACAACATTCCTGGCGTATCGGCTCTACTTCTCGGTGGGAACATTATACACGTCTATAACGTAACATAACCTAACCTAACCCATCTAGCCCCTCGCTGGTAATGTTTTACAGAATCGCGTTCCTGTCGTCCCGTACGTCTCGGATAGGACATTATATACGTCTACAGCGTTATATATCCTAACGTAAGGCAGGCTAACATCTCGGATGTAGTATTTTACAATATTCTTGGAGTATCGGCCCTTACTTCCGGGTGGGAACATTATATACGTCTATAACGTAACATAACCTAACCTAACTCATCTAGCCCCTCGCTGGTAATGTTTTACAGAATCCCGTTCGTGTCGTCCCGTACATGTCGGTTGGTATATTATATACGTCTACAGCGATACATATCCTAACCTAAGGCAGGCTAACTTCTCGGATATAGTATTTTACAACATTCCTGTAGGATCAGCCCCTACTTCTCGGTGGGAACATTATATACGTCTATAACGTAATATAATCTAACCTAACACATCTAGCCCCTCGCTGGTGATGTTTTACAGAATCCCGTTTATGTCGTCCCGTACATCTCGGTTGGGATGTTATATACGTCTACAGCGTTATATATCCTAACCAAAGGCAGGCTAACATCTCGGATGCAGTATTTTACAACATTCCTGGCGTATCGGCTCTACTTCTCGGTGGGAACATTATATACGTCTATAACGTAATATAATCTAACCTAAAACATCTAGCTCCTCGCTGGTGATGTTTTACAGAATCCCGTTTATGTCGTCCCGTACATCTCGGTTGGGATGTTATATACGTCTACAGCGATATATATCCTAACGTAAGGCAGGCTAACATCTCGGATGTAGTATTTTACAACATTCCTGGCGTATCGGCTCTACTTCTCGGTGGGAACATTATACACGTCTATAACGTAACATAACCTAACCTAACCCATCTAGCCCCTCGCTGGTAATGTTTTACAGAATCCCGTTCCTGTCGTCCCGTACGTCTCGGATAGGACATTATATACGTCTACAGCGTTATATATCCTAACGTAAGGCAGGCTAACATCTCGGATGTAGTATTTTACAATATTCTTGGAGTATCGGCCCTTACTTCCGGGTGGGAACATTATATACGTCTATAACGTAACATAACCTAACCTAACCCATCTAGCCCCTCGCTGGTAATGTTTTACAGAATCCCGTTCGTGTCGTCCCGTACATGTCGTCCCGTACATGTCGGTTGGTATATTATATACGTCTACAGCGATACATATCCTAACCTAAGGCAGGCTAACTTCTCGGATATAGTATTTTACAACATTCCTGTAGGATCAGCCTCTACTTCTCGGTGGGAACATTATATACGTCTATAACGTAATATAATCTAACCTAACACATCTAGCCCCTCGCTGGTGATGTTTTACAGAATCCCGTTTATGTCGTCCCGTACATCTCGCTTGGGATGTTATATACGTCTACAGCGATATATATCCTAACGTAAGGCAGGCTAACATCTCGGATGTAGTATTTTACAACATTCTTGGAGTATCGGCCCCTACTTCTCGGTGGGAACATTATATACGTCTATAACGTAACATAACCTAATCTAACCCATCTAGCCCCTCGCTGGTAATATTTTACAGAATCCCGTTCGTGTCGTCCCGTACATCTCGGTTGGGATATTATATACGTCTATAGCGTTATATATCCTAACCAAAGCAGGCTAACATCTCGGATACAGTATTTTACAACACTCCTGGCGTATCGGCTCTACTTCTCGGTGGGAACATTATACACGTCTATAACGTAACATAACCTAACCTAACCCATCTAGCCCCTCGCTGGTAATGTTTTACAGAATCCCGTTCCTGTCGTCCCGTACGTCTCGCATAGGACATTATATACGTCTACAGCGTTATATATCCTAACGTAAGGCAGGATAACATCTCGGATGTAGTATTTTACAACATTCTTGGAGTATCGGCCCCTACTTCTCGGTGGGAACATTATATACGTCTGTAACGTAACATAACCTAACCTATCCCATCTAGCACCTCGTTGGCAATGTTTTACAGAATCCCGTTCGTGTCGTCCCGTACATCTCGGTTGGGATATTATATACGTCTACAGCGATACATATCCTAACCTAAGGCAGGCTAACTTCTCGGATATAGTATTTGGCAACATTCCTGTAGGATCAGCCTCTACTTCTCGGTGGGAACATTATATACGTCTATAACGTAATATAATCTAACCTAACACATCTAGCCCCTCGCTGGTGATGTTTTACAGAATCCCGTTTATGTCATCCCGTACATCTCGGTTGGGATGTTATATACGTCTACAGCGATATATATCCTAACGTAAGGCAGGCTAACATCTCGGATGTAGTATTTTACAACATTCTTGGAGTATCGGCCCCTACTTCTCAGTGGGAACATTATATACGTCTATAACGTAACATAACCTAATCTAACCCATCTAGCCCCTCGCTGGTAATATTTTACAGAATCCCGTTCGTGTCGTCCCGTACATCTCGGTTGGGATATTATATACGTCTATAGCGTTATATATCCTAACCAAAGGCAGGCTAACATCTCGGATGCAGTATTTTACAACATTCCTGGCGTATCGGCTCTACTTCTCGGCGGGAACATTATACACGTCTATAACGTAGCATAACCTAACCTAACCCATCTAGCCCCTCGCTGGTGATGTTTTACAGAATCCCGTTCCTGTCGTCCCGTACGTCTCGGATAGGACATTATATACGTCTACAGCGTTATATATCCTAACGTAAGGCGGGCTAACATCTCGGATGTAGTATTTTACAATATTCTTGGAGTATCGGCCCCTACTTCCGGGTGGGAACATTATATACGTCTATAACGTAACATAACCTAACCTAACCCATCTAGCCCCTCGCTGGTAATGTTTTACAGAATCCCGTTCGTGTCGTCCCGTACATCTCGGTTGGATATTATATACGTCTATAGCGTTATATATCCTAACGTAAGGCAGGCTAACATCTCGGATGTAGTATTTTACAACATTCTTGGAGTATCGGCCCCTACTTCTCGGTGGGAACATTATATACGTCTGTAACGTAACATAACCTAACCTATCCCATCTAGCACCTCGTTGGCAATGTTTTACAGAATCCCGTTCGTGTCGTCCCGTACATCTCGGTTGGGATATTATATACGTCTATAGCGTTATATATCCTAACCAAAGGCAGGCTAACATCTCGGATGCAGTATTTTACAACATTCCTGGCGTATCGGCTCTACTTCTCGGTGGCAACATTATACACGTCTATAACGTAACATAACCTAACCTAACCCATCTAGCCCCTCGCTGATGATGTTTTACAGAATCCCGTTTATGTCGTCCCGTACATCTCGGTTGGGATGCTATATACGTCTACAGCGATACATATCCTAACCTAAGGCAGGCTAACTTCTCGGATATAGTATTTTACAACATTCCTGTAGGATCAGCCTCTACTTCTCGGTGGGAACATTATATACGTCTATAACGTAATACAATCTAACCTAACACATCTAGCCCCTCGCTGGTGATGTTTTACAGAATCCCGTTTATGTCGTCCCGTACATCTCGGTTGGGATGTTATATACGTCTACAGCGATATATATCCTAACGTAAGGCAGGCTAACATCTCGGATGTAGTATTTTACAACATTCTTGGAGTATCGGCCCCTACTTCTCGGTGGGAACATTATATACGTCTATAACGTAACATAACCTAATCTAACCCATCTAGCCCCTCGCTGGTAATATTTTACAGAATCCCGTTCGTGTCGTCCCGTACATCTCGGTTGGGATATTATATACGTCTATAGCGTTATATATCCTAACCAAAGGCAGGCTAACATCTCGGATGCAGTATTTTACAACATTCCTGGCGTATCGGCTCTACTTCTCGGTGGGAACATTATACACGTCTATAACGTAACATAACCTAACCTAACCCATCTAGCCCCTCGCTGGTAATGTTTTATAAAAAACCCCTTTCTTGTCGTCCCGTACTTCTCGGATAGGACATTATATACGTCTACAGCGTTATATATCCTAACGTAAGGCAGGATAACATCTCGGATGTAGTATTTTACAACATTCTTGGAGTATCGGCCCCTACTTCTCGGTGGGAACATTATATACGTCTGTAACGTAACATAACCTAACCTATCCCATCTAGCACCTCGTTGGCAATGTTTTACAGAATCCCGTTCGTGTCGTCCCGTACATCTCGGTTGGGATATTGTATACGTCTACAGCGATACATATCCTAACCTAAGGCAGGCTAACTTCTCGGATATAGTATTTTGCAACATTCCTGTAGGATCAGCCTCTACTTCTCGGTGGGAACATTATATACGTCTATAACGTAATATAATCTAACCTAACACATCTAGCCCCTCGCTGGTGATGTTTTACAGAATCCCGTTTATGTCATCCCGTACATCTCGGTTGGGATGTTATATACGTCTACAGCGATATATATCCTAACGTAAGGCAGGCTAACATCTCGGATGTAGTATTTTACAACATTCTTGGAGTATCGGCCCCTACTTCTCAGTGGGAACATTATATACGTCTATAACGTAACATAACCTAATCTAACCCATCTAGCCCCTCGCTGGTAATATTTTACAGAATCCCGTTCGTGTCGTCCCGTACATCTCGGTTGGGATATTATATACGTCTATAGCGTTATATATCCTAACCAAAGGCAGGCTAACATCTCGGATGCAGTATTTTACAACATTCCTGGCATATCGGCTCTACTTCTCGGTGGGAACATTATACACGTCTATAACGTAACATAACCTAACCTGCCCCATCTAGCCCCTCGCTGGTGATGTTTTACAGAATCCCGTTTATGTCATCCCGTACATCTCGGTTGGGATGTTATATACGTCTACAGCGATATATATCCTAACGTAAGGCAGGCTAACATCTCGGATGTAGTATTTTACAACATTCTTGGAGTATCGGCCCCTACTTCTCGGTGGGAACATTATATACGTCTATAACGTAACATAACCTAATCTAACCCATCTAGCCCCTCGCTGGTAATATTTTACAGAATCCCGTTCGTGTCGTCCCGTACATCTCGGTTGGGATATTATATACGTCTATAGCGTTATATATCCTAACGAAAGGCAGGCTAACATCTCGGATGCAGTATTTTACAACATTCCTGGCGTATCGGCTCTACTTCTCGGCGGGAACATTATACACGTCTATAACGTAGCATAACCTAACCTAACCCATCTAGCCCCTCGCTGGTGATGTTTTACAGAATCCCGTTCCTGTCGTCCCGTACGTCTCGGATAGGACATTATATACGTCTACAGCGTTATATATCCTAACGTAAGGCGGGCTAACATCTCGGATGTAGTATTTTACAATATTCTTGGAGTATCGGCCCCTACTTCCGGGTGGGAACATTATATACGTCTATAACGTAACATAACCTAACCTAACCCATCTAGCCCCTCGCTGGTAATGTTTTACAGAATCCCGTTCGTGTCGTCCCGTACATCTCGGTTGGATATTATATACGTCTATAGCGTTATATATCCTAACGTAAGGCAGGCTAACATCTCGGATGTAGTATTTTACAACATTCTTGGAGTATCGGCCCCTACTTCTCGGTGGGAACATTATATACGTCTGTAACGTAACATAACCTAACCTATCCCATCTAGCACCTCGTTGGCAATGTTTTACAGAATCCCGTTCGTGTCGTCCCGTACATCTCGGTTGGGATATTATATACGTCTATAGCGATACATATCCTAACCTAAGGCAGGCTAACTTCTCGGATATAGTATTTGGCAACATTCCTGTAGGATCAGCCTCTACTTCTCGGTGGGAACATTATATACGTCTATAACGTAATATAATCTAACCTAACACATCTAGCCCCTCGCTGGTGATGTTTTACAGAATCCCGTTTATGTCATCCCGTACATCTCGGTTGGGATGTTATATACGTCTACAGCGATATATATCCTAACGTAAGGCAGGCTAACATCTCGGATGTAGTATTTTACAACATTCTTGGAGTATCGGCCCCTACTTCTCAGTGGGAACATTATATACGTCTATAACGTAACATAACCTAATCTAACCCATCTAGCCCCTCGCTGGTAATATTTTACAGAATCCCGTTCGTGTCGTCCCGTACATCTCGGTTGGGATGTTATATACGTCTACAGCGATATATATCCTAACGTAAGGCAGGCTAACATCTCGGATGTAGTATTTTACAACATTCTTGGAGTATCGGCCCCTACTTCTCGGTGGGAACATTATATACGTCTATAACGTAACATAACCTAATCTAACCCATCTAGCCCCTCGCTGGTAATATTTTACAGAATCCCGTTCGTGTCGTCCCGTACATCTCGGTTGGGATATTATATACGTCTATAGCGTTATATATCCTAACCAAAGGCAGGCTAACATCTCGGATGCAGTATTTTACAACATTCCTGGCGTATCGGCTCTACTTCTCGGTGGGAACATTATACACGTCTATAACGTAACGTAACCTAACCTAACCTATCTAGCACCTCGCTGGTAATGTTTTACAGAATCCCGTTCCTGTCGTCCCGTACGTCTCGGATAGGACATTATATACGTCTACAGCGTTATATATCCTAACGTAAGGCAGGCTAACATCTCGGATGTAGTATTTTACAACATTCTTGGAGTATCGGCCCCTACTTCTCGGTGGGAACATTATATACGTCTGTAACGTAACATAACCTAACCTATCCCATCTAGCCCCTCGTTGGCAATGTTTTACAGAATCCCGTTCGTGTCGTCCCGTACATCTCGGTTGGGATATTATATACGTCTACAGCGATACATATCCTAACCTAAGGCAGGCTAACTTCTCGGATATAGTATTTTACAACATTCCTGTAGGATCAGCCTCTACTTCTCGGTGGGAACATTATATACGTCTATAACGTAATATAATCTAACCTAACACATCTAGCCCCTCGCTGGTCATGTTTTACAGAATCCCGTTTATGTCGTCCCGTACATCTCGGTTGGGATGTTATATACGTCTATAGCGATAAATATCCTAACGTAAGGCAGGCTAACATCTCGGATGTAGTATTTTACAACATTCTTGGAGTATCGGCCCCTACTTCTCAGTGGGAACATTATATACGTCTATAACGTAACATAACCTAATCTAACCCATCTAGCCCCTCGCTGGTAATATTTTACAGAATCCCGTTCGTGTCGTCCCGTACATCTCGGTTGGGATATTATATACGTCTATAGCGTTATATATCCTAACCAAAGGCAGGCTAGCATCTCGGATGCAGTATTTTACAACATTCCTGGCGTATCGGCTCTACTTCTCGGTGGGAACATTATATACGTCTATAACGTAATATAATCTAACCTAAAACATCTAGCTCCTCGCTGGTGATGTTTTACAGAATCCCGTTTATGTCGTCCCGCACATCTCGGTTGGGATGTTATATACGTCTACAGCGATATATATCCTAACGTAAGGCAGGCTAACATCTCGGATGTAGTATTTTACAACATTCTTGGAGTATCGGCCCCTACTTCTCGGTGGGAACATTATATACGTCTATAACGTAACATAACCTAATCTAACCCATCTAGCCCCTCGCTGGTAATATTTTACAGAATCCCGTTCGTGTCGTCCCGTACATCTCGGTTGGGATATTATATACGTCTATAGCGTTATATATCCTAACCAAAGCAGGCTAACATCTCGGATGCAGTATTTTACAACATTCCTGGCGTATCGGCTCTACTTCTCGGTGGGAACATTATACACGTCTATAACGTAACATAACCTAACCTAACCCATCTAGCCCCTCGCTGGTAATGTTTTACAGAATCCCGTTCCTGTCGTCCCGTACGTCTCGGATAGGACATTATATACGTCAACAGCGTTATATATCCTAACGTAAGGCAGGCTAACATCTCGGATGTAGTATTTTACAATATTCTTGGAGTATCGGCCCTTACTTCCGGGTGGGAACATTATATACGTCTATAACGTAACATAACCTAACCTAACCCATCTAGCCCCTCGTTGGCAATGTTTTACAGAATCCCGTTCGTGTCGTCCCGTACATCTCGGTTGGGATATTATATACGTCTACAGCGATACATATCCTAACCTAAGGCAGGCTAACTT
The DNA here is from genome assembly GCA_963969225.1 of Xylocopa violacea. NCBI lineage: Eukaryota > Metazoa > Arthropoda > Insecta > Hymenoptera > Apidae > Xylocopa > Xylocopa violacea. The sequence continues at coordinate 2,638,566 of CAXAJV010000061.1, read as the reverse complement.
CTCGGATATAGTATTTTACAACATTCCTGTAGGATCAGCCTCTACTTCTCGGTGGGAACATTATATACGTCTATAACGTAATATAATCTAACCTAACACATCTAGCCCCTCGCTGGTGATATTTTACAGAATCCCGTTTATGTCGTCCCGTACATCTCGGTTGGGATGTTATATACGTCTACAGCGATATATATCCTAACGTAAGGCAGGCTAACATCTCGGATGTAGTATTTTACAACATTCTTGGAGTATCGGCCCCTACTTCTCAGTGGGAACATTATATACGTCTATAACGTAACATAACCTAATCTAACCCATCTAGCCCTTCGCTGGTAATGTTTTGCAGAATCCCGTTCCTGTCGTCCCGTACATCTCGGTTGGGATATTATATACGTCTATAGCGTTATATATCCTAACCAAAGGCAGGCTAACATCTCGGATGCAGTATTTTACAACATTCCTGGCGTATCGGCTCTACTTCTCGGTGGGAACATTATACACGTCTATAACGTAACATAACCTAACCTAACCCATCTAGCCCCTCGCTGGTAATGTTTTACAGAATCCCGTTCCTGTCGTCCCGTACGTCTCGGATAGGACATTATATACGTCTACAGCGTTATATATCCTAACGTAAGGCAGGCTAACATCTCGGATGTAGTATTTTACAACATTCTTGGAGTATCGGCCCCTAGTTCTCGGTGGGAACATTATATACGTCTGTAACGTAACATAACCTAACCTATCCCATCTAGCCCCTCGTTGGCAATGTTTTACAGAATCCCGTTCGTGTCGTCCCGTACATCTCGGTTGGGATATTATATACGTCTACAGCGATACATATCCTAACCTAAGGCAGGCTAACTTCTCGGATATAGTATTTTACATCATTCCTGTAGGATCAGCCTCTACTTCTCGGTGGGAACATTATATACGTTTATAACGTAATATAATCTAACCTAACACATCTAGCCCCTCGCTGGTCATGTTTTACAGAATCCCGTTTATGTCGTCCCGTACATCTCGGTTGGGATGTTATATACGTCTATAGCGATATATATCCTAACGTAAGGCAGGCTAACATCTCGGATGTAGTATTTTACAACATTCTTGGAGTATCGGCCCCTACTTCTCAGTGGGAACATTATATACGTCTATAACGTAACATAACCTAATCTAACCCATCTAGCCCCTCGCTGGTAATATTTTACAGAATCCCGTTCGTGTCGTCCCGTACATCTCGGTTGGGATATTATATACGTCTATAGCGTTATATATCCTAACCAAGGGCAGGCTAACATCTCGGATGCAGTATTTTACAACATTCCTGGCGTATCGGCTCTACATCTCGGTGGGAACATTATACACGTCTATAACGTAACATAACCTAACCTAACCCATCTAGCCCCTCGCTGGTAATGTTTTACAGAATCCCGTTTATGTCGTCCCGTACATCTCGGTTGGGATGCTATATACGTCTACAGCGATACATATCCTAACCTAAGGCAGGCTAACTTCTCGGATATAGTATTTTACAAAATTCCTGTAGGATCAGCCTCTACTTCTCGGTGGGAACATTATATACGTCTATAACGTAATATAATCTAACCTAACACATCTAGCCCCTCGCTGGTGATGTTTTACAGAATCCCGTTTATGTCGTCCCGTACATCTCGGTTGGGATATTATATACGTCTATAGCGTTATATATCCTAACCAAAGGCAGGCTAACATCTCGGATGCAGTATTTTACAACATTCCTGGCGTATCGGCTCTACTTCTCGGTGGGAACATTATACACGTCTATAACGTAACATAACCTAACCTAACCCATCTAGCCCCTCGCTGGTAATGTTTTACAGAATCCCGTTCCTGTCGTCCCGTACGTCTCGGATAGGACATTATATACGTCTACAGCGTTATATATCCTAACGTAAGGCAGGCTAACACCTCGGATGTAGTATTTTACAACATTCTTGGAGTATCGGCCCCTACTTCTCGGTGGGAACATTATATACGTCTGTAACGTAACATAACCTAACCTATCCCATCTAGCGCCTCGTTGGCAATGTTTTACAGAATCCCGTTCGTGTCGTCCCGTACATCTCGGTTGGGATATTATATACGTCTACAGCGATACATATCCTAACGTAAGGCAGGCTAACATCTCGGATGTAGTATTTTACAACATTCTTGGAGTATCGGCCCCTACTTCTCGGTGGGAACATTATATACGTCTATAACGTAATATAATCTAACCTAACACATCTAGCCCCTCGCTGGTCATGTTTTACAGAATCCCGTTTATGTCGTCCCGTACATCTCGGTTGGGATGTTATATACGTCTATAGCGATAAATATCCTAACGTAAGGCAGGCTAACATCTCGGATGTAGTATTTTACAACATTCTTGGAGTATCGGCCCCTACTTCTCAGTGGGAACATTATATACGTCTATAACGTAACATAACCTAATCTAACCCATCTAGCCCCTCGCTGGTAATATTTTACAGAATCCCGTTCGTGTCGTCCCGTACATCTCGGTTGGGATATTATATACGTCTATAGCGTTATATATCCTAACCAAAGGCAGGCTAACATCTCGGATGCAGTATTTTACAACATTCCTGGCGTATCGGCTCTACTTCTCGGTGGGAACATTATATACGTCTATAACGTAATATAATCTAACCTAAAACATCTAGCTCCTCGCTGGTGATGTTTTACAGAATCCCGTTTATGTCGTCCCGTACATCTCGGTTGGGATGTTATATACGTCTACAGCGATATATATCCTAACGTAAGGCAGGCTAACATCTCGGATGTAGTATTTTACAACATTCTTGGAGTATCGGCCCCTACTTCTCAGTGGGAACATTATATACGTCTATAACGTAACATAACCTAATCTAACCCATCTAGCCCCTCGCTGGTAATATTTTACAGAATCCCGTTCGTGTCGTCCCGTACATCTCGGTTGGGATATTATATACGTCTATAGCGTTATATATCCTAACCAAAGGCAGGCTAACATCTCGGATGCAGTATTTTACAACATTCCTGGCGTATCGGCTCTACTTCTCGGTGGGAACATTATATACGTCTATAACGTAATATAATCTAACCTAAAACATCTAGCTCCTCGCTGGTGATGTTTTACAGAATCCCGTTTATGTCGTCCCGTACATCTCGGTTGGGATGTTATATACGTCTACAGCGATATATATCCTAACGTAAGGCAGGCTAACATCTCGGATGTAGTATTTTACAACATTCTTGGAGTATCGGCCCCTACTTCTCGGTGGGAACATTATATACGTCTATAACGTAACATAACCTAATCTAACCCATCTAGCCCCTCGCTGGTAATATTTTACAGAATCCCGTTCGTGTCGTCCCGTACATCTCGGTTGGGATATTATATACGTCTATAGCGTTATATATCCTAACCAAAGCAGGCTAACATCTCGGATGCAGTATTTTACAACATTCCTGGCGTATCGGCTCTACTTCTCGGTGGGAACATTATACACGTCTATAACGTAACATAACCTAACCTAACCCATCTAGCCCCTCGCTGGTAATGTTTTACAGAATCCCGTTCCTGTCGTCCCGTACGTCTCGGATAGGACATTATATACGTCTACAGCGTTATATATCCTAACGTAAGGCAGGCTAACATCTCGGATGTAGTATTTTACAATATTCTTGGAGTATCGGCCCTTACTTCCGGGTGGGAACATTATATACGTCTATAACGTAACATAACCTAACCTAACCCATCTAGCCCCTCGCTGGTAATGTTTTACAGAATCCCGTTCGTGTCGTCCCGTACATGTCGTCCCGTACATGTCGGTTGGTATATTATATACGTCTACAGCGATACATATCCTAACCTAAGGCAGGCTAACTTCTCGGATATAGTATTTTACAACATTCCTGTAGGATCAGCCTCTACTTCTCGGTGGGAACATTATATACGTCTATAACGTAATATAATCTAACCTAACACATCTAGCCCCTCGCTGGTGATATTTTACAGAATCCCGTTTATGTCGTCCCGTGCATCTCGGTTGGGATGTTATATACGTCTACAGCGATATATATCCTAACGTAAGGCAGGCTAACATCTCGGATGTAGTATTTTACAACATTCTTGGAGTATCGGCCCCTACTTCTCAGTGGGAACATTATATACGTCTATAACGTAACATAACCTAATCTAACCCATCTAGCCCTTCGCTGGTAATGTTTTGCAGAATCCCGTTCCTGTCGTCCCGTACATCTCGGTTGGGATATTATATACGTCTATAGCGTTATATATCCTAACCAAAGGCAGGCTAACATCTCGGATGCAGTATTTTACAACATTCCTGGCGTATCGGCTCTACTTCTCGGTGGGAACATTATACACGTCTATAACGTAACATAACCTAACCTAACCCATCTAGCCCCTCGCTGGTAATGTTTTACAGAATCCCGTTCCTGTCGTCCCGTACGTCTCGGATAGGACATTATATACGTCTACAGCGTTATATATCCTAACGTAAGGCAGGCTAACATCTCGGATGTAGTATTTTACAACATTCTTGGAGTATCGGCCCCTAGTTCTCGGTGGGAACATTATATACGTCTGTAACGTAACATAACCTAACCTATCCCATCTAGCCCCTCGTTGGCAATGTTTTACAGAATCCCGTTCGTGTCGTCCCGTACATCTCGGTTGGGATATTATATACGTCTACAGCGATACATATCCTAACCTAAGGCAGGCTAACTTCTCGGATATAGTATTTTACATCATTCCTGTAGGATCAGCCTCTACTTCTCGGTGGGAACATTATATACGTTTATAACGTAATATAATCTAACCTAACACATCTAGCCCCTCGCTGGTCATGTTTTACAGAATCCCGTTTATGTCGTCCCGTACATCTCGGTTGGGATGTTATATACGTCTATAGCGATATATATCCTAACGTAAGGCAGGCTAACATCTCGGATGTAGTATTTTACAACATTCTTGGAGTATCGGCCCCTACTTCTCAGTGGGAACATTATATACGTCTATAACGTAACATAACCTAATCTAACCCATCTAGCCCCTCGCTGGTAATATTTTACAGAATCCCGTTCGTGTCGTCCCGTACATCTCGGTTGGGATATTATATACGTCTATAGCGTTATATATCCTAACCAAGGGCAGGCTAACATCTCGGATGCAGTATTTTACAACATTCCTGGCGTATCGGCTCTACTTCTCGGTGGGAACATTATACACGTCTATAACGTAACATAACCTAACCTAACCCATCTAGCCCCTCGCTGGTAATGTTTTACAGAATCCCGTTTATGTCGTCCCGTACATCTCGGTTGGGATGCTATATACGTCTACAGCGATACATATCCTAACCTAAGGCAGGCTAACTTCTCGGATATAGTATTTTACAAAATTCCTGTAGGATCAGCCTCTACTTCTCGGTGGGAACATTATATACGTCTATAACGTAATATAATCTAACCTAACACATCTAGCCCCTCGCTGGTGATGTTTTACAGAATCCCGTTTATGTCGTCCCGTACATCTCGGTTGGGATATTATATACGTCTATAGCGTTATATATCCTAACCAAAGGCAGGCTAACATCTCGGATGCAGTATTTTACAACATTCCTGGCGTATCGTCTCTACTTCTCGGTGGGTACATTATACACGTCTATAACGTAACATAACCTAACCTAACCCATCTAGCCCCTCGCTGGTAATGTTTTACAGAATCCCGTTCCGGTCGTCCCGTACGTCTCGGATAGGACATTATATACGTCTACAGCGTTATATATCCTAACGTAAGGCAGGCTAACATCTCGGATGTAGTATTTTACAACATTCTTGGAGTATCGGCCCCTACTTCTCGGTGGGAACATTATATACGTCTGTAACGTAACATAACCTAACCTATCCCATCTAGCGCCTCGTTGGCAATGTTTTACAGAATCCCGTTCGTGTCGTCCCGTACATCTCGGTTGGGGTATTATATACGTCTACAGCGATACATATCCTAACCTAAGGCAGGCTAACTTCTCGGATATAGTATTTTACAACATTCCTGTAGGATCAGCCTCTACTTCCGGGTGGGAACATTATATACGTCTATAACGTAACATAACCTAACCTAACCCATCTAGCCCCTCGCTGGTAATGTTTTACAGAATCCCGTTCGTGTCGTACCGTACATCTCGGTTGGATATTATATACGTCTACAGCGATATATATCCTAACGTAAGGCAGGCTAACATCTCGGATGTAGTATTTTACAACATTCTTGGAGTATCGGCCCCTACTTCTCGGTGGGAACATTATATACGTCTGTAACGTAACATAACCTAACCTATCCCATCTAGCACCTCGTTGGCAATGTTTTACAGAATCCCGTTCGTGTCGTCCCGTACATCTCGGTTGGGATATTATATACGTCTATAGCGTTATATATCCTAACCAAAGGCAGGCTAACATCTCGGATGCAGTATTTTACAACATTCCTGGCGTATCGGCTCTACTTCTCGGTGGGAACATTATACACGTCTATAACGTAACATAACCTAACCTAACCCATCTAGCCCCTCGCTGGTAATATTTTACAGAATCCCGTTCGTGTCGTCCCGTACATCTCGGTTGGGATATTATATACGTCTATAGCGTTATATATCCTAACGTAAGGCAGGCTAACATCTCGGATGTAGTATTTTACAACATTCTTGGAGTATCGGCCCCTACTTCTCGGTGGGAACATTATATACGTCTATAACGTAATATAATCTAACCTAAAACATCTAGCCCCTCGCTGGTGATGTTTTACAGAATCCCGTTTATGTCGTCCCGTACATCTCGGTTGGAATGTTATATACGTCTACAGCGATATATATCCTAACGTAAGGCAGGCTAACATCTCGGATGTAGTATTTTACAACATTCTTGGAGTATCGGCCCCTACTTCTCGGTGGGAACATTATATACGTCTATAACGTAACATAACCTAACCTATCCCATCTAGCACCTCGTTGGCAATGTTTTACAGAATCCCGTTCGTGTCGTCCCGTACATCTCGGTTGGGATATTATATACGTCTATAGCGTTATATATCCTAACCAAAGCAGGCTAACACCTCGGATGCAGTATTTTACATCATTCCTGGCGTATCGGCTCTACTTCTCGGTGGGTACATTATACACGTCTATAACGTAACATAACCTAACCTAACCCATCTAGCCCCTCGCTGGTAATGTTTTACAGAATCCCGTTCCTGTCGTCCCGTACGTCTCGGATAGGACATTATATACGTCTATAGCGTTATATATCCTAACGTAAGGCAGGCTAACATCTCGGATGTAGTATTTTACAACATTCTTGGAGTATCGGCCCCTACTTCTCGGTGGGCACATTATATACGTCTGTAACGTAACATAACCTAACCTATCCCATCTAGCGCCTCGTTGGCAATGTTTTACAGAATCCCGTTCGTGTCGTCCCGTACATCTCGGTTGGGATATTATATACGTCTACAGCGATACATATCCTAACCTAAGGCAGGCTAACTTCTCGGATATAGTATTTTACAACATTCCTGTAGGATCAGCCTCTACTTCCGGGTGGGAACATTATATATGTCTATAACGTAACATAACCTAACCTAACCCATCTAGCCCCTCGCTGGTAATGTTTTACAGAATCCCGTTCGTGTCGTGCCGTACATCTCGGTTGGATATTATATACGTCTATAGCGTTATATATCCTAACGTAAGGCAGGCTAACATCTCGGATGTAGTATTTTACAACATTCTTGGAGTATCGGCCCCTACTTCTCGGTGGGAACATTATATACGTCTGTAACGTAACATAACCTAACCTATCCCATCTAGCACCTCGTTGGCAATGTTTTACAGAATCCCGTTCGTGTCGTCCCGTACATCTCGGTTGGATATTATATACGTCTATAGCGTTATATATCCTAACGTAAGGCAGGCTAACATCTCGGATGTAGTATTTTACAACATTCTTGGAGTATCGGCCCCTACTTCTCGGTGGGAACATTATATACGTCTGTAACGTAACATAACCTAACCTATCCCATCTAGCGCCTCGTTGGCAATGTTTTACAGAATCCCGTTCGTGTCGTCCCGTACATCTCGGTTGGGATATTATATACGTCTACAGCGATACATATCCTAACCTAAGGCAGGCTAACTTCTCGGATATAGTATTTTACAACATTCCTGTAGGATCAGCCTCTACTTCCGGGTGGGAACATTATATACGTCTATAACGTAACATAACCTAACCTAACCCATCTAGCCCCTCGCTGGTAATGTTTTACAGAATCCCGTTCGTGTCGTCCCGTACATCTCGGTTGGATATTATATACGTCTACAGCGTTATATATCCTAACGTAAGGCAGGCTAACATCTCGGATGTAGTATTTTACAACATTCTTGGAGTATCGGCCCCTACTTCTCGGTGGGAACATTATATACGTCTGTAACGTAACATAACCTAACCTATCCCATCTAGCACCTCGTTGGCAATGTTTTACAGAATCCCGTTCGTGTCGTCCCGTACATCTCGGTTGGGATATTATATACGTCTATAGCGTTATATATCCTAACCAAAGGCAGGCTAACATCTCGGATGCAGTATTTTACAACATTCCTGGCGTATCGGCTCTACTTCTCGGTGGGAACATTATACACGTCTATAACGTAACATAACCTAACCTAACCCATCTAGCCCCTCGCTGGTAATATTTTACAGAATCCCGTTCGTGTCGTCCCGTACATCTCGGTTGGGATATTATATACGTCTATAGCGTTATATATCCTAACGTAAGGCAGGCTAACATCTCGGATGTAGTATTTTACAATATTCTTGGAGTATCGGCCCCTACTTCTCGGTGGGAACATCATATACGTCTATAACGTAATATAATCTAACCTAAAACATCTAGCCCCTCGCTGGTAATGTTTTGCAGAATCCCGTTTCTGTCGTCCCGTACATCTCGGTTGGGATGTTATATACGTCTACAGCGATATATATCCTAACGTAAGGCAGGCTAACATCTCGGATGCAGTATTTTACAACATTCCTGGCGTATCGGCTCTACTTCTCGGTGGCAACATTATACACGTCTATTACGTAACATAACCTAACCTAACCCATCTAGCCCCTCGCTGGTGATGTTTTACAGAATCCCGTTTATGTCGTCCCGTACATCTCGGTTGGGATATTATATACGTCTACAGCGATACATATCCTAACCTAAGGCAGGCTAACTTCTCGGATATAGTATTTTACAACATTCCTGTAGGATCAGCCTCTACTTCTCGGTGGGAACATTATATACGTCTATAACGTAATATAATCTAACCTAACACATCTAGCCCCGCGCTGGTGATGTTTTACAGAATCCCGTTTATGTCGTCCCGTACATCTCGGTTGGGATATTATATACGTCTATAGCGTTATATATCCTAACCAAAGGCAGGCTAACATCTCGGATGCAGTATTTTACAACATTCCTGGCGTATCGGCTCTACTTCTCGGTGGGTACATTATACACGTCTATAACGTAACATAACCTAACCTAACCCATCTAGCCCCTCGCTGGTAATGTTTTACAGAATCCCGTTCCTGTCGTCCCGTACGTCTCGGATAGGACATTATATACGTCTACAGCGTTATATATCCTAACGTAAGGCAGGCTAACATCTCGGATGTAGTATTTTACAACATTCTTGGAGTATCGGCCCCTACTTCTCGGTGGGAACATTATATACGTCTGTAACGTAACATAACCTAACCTATCCCATCTAGTGCCTCGTTGGCAATGTTTTACAGAATCCCGTTCGTGTCGTCCCGTACATCTCGGTTGGGATATTATATACGTCTACAGCGATACATATCCTAACGTAAGGCAGGCTAACATCTCGGATGTAGTATTTTACAACATTCTTGGAGTATCGGCCCCTACTTCTCGGTGGGAACATTATATACGTCTGTAACGTAACATAACCTAACCTATCCCATCTAGCCCCTCGTTGGCAATGTTTTACAGAATCCCGTTCGTGTCGTCCCGTACATCTCGGTTGGGATATTATATACGTCTACAGCGATACATATCCTAACCTAAGGCAGGCTAACTTCTCGGATATAGTATTTTACAACATTCCTGTAGGATCAGCCTCTACTTCCGGGTGGGAACATTATATACGTCTATAACGTAACATAACCTAACCTAACCCATCTAGCCCCTCGCTGGTAATGTTTTACAGAATCCCGTTCGTGTCGTACCGTACATCTCGGTTGGATATTATATACGTCTACAGCGTTATATATCCTAACGTAAGGCAGGCTAACATCTCGGATGTAGTATTTTACAACATTTTTGGAGTATCGGCCCCTACTTCTCGGTGGGAACATTATATACGTCTGTAACGTAACATAACCTAACCTATCCCATCTAGCACCTCGTTGGCAATGTTTTACAGAATCCCGTTCGTGTCGTCCCGTACATCTCCGTTGGGATATTATATACGTCTATAGCGTTATATATCCTAACCAAAGGCAGGCTAACATCTCGGATGCAGTATTTTACAACATTCCTGGCGTATCGGCTCTACTTCTCGGTGGGAACATTATACACGTCTATAACGTAACATAACCTAACCTAACCCATCTAGCCCCTCGCTGGTAATATTTTACAGAATCCCGTTCGTGTCGTCCCGTACATCTCGGTTGGGATATTATATACGTCTATAGCGTTATATATCCTAACGTAAGGCAGGCTAACATCTCGGATGTAGTATTTTACAACATTCTTGGAGTATCGGCCCCTACTTCTCGGTGGGAACATTATATACGTCTATAACGTAATATAATCTAACCTAAAACATCTAGCCCCTCGCTGGTGATGTTTTACAGAATCCCGTTTATGTCGTCCCGTACATCTCGGTTGGAATGTTATATACGTCTACAGCGATATATATCCTAACGTAAGGCAGGCTAACATCTCGGATGTAGTATTTTACAACATTCTTGGAGTATCGGCCCCTACTTCTCGGTGGGAACATTATATACGTCTATAACGTAACATAACCTAATCTAACCCATCTAGCCCCTCGCTGGTAATATTTTACAGAATCCCGTTCGTGTCGTCCCGTACATCTCGGTTGGGATATTATATACGTCTATAGCGTTATATATCCTAACCAAAGCAGGCTAACACCTCGGATGCAGTATTTTACATCATTCCTGGCGTATCGGCTCTACTTCTCGGTGGGTACATTATACACGTCTATAACGTAACATAACCTAACCTAACCCATCTAGCCCCTCGCTGGTAATGTTTTACAGAATCCCGTTCCTGTCGTCCCGTACGTCTCGGATAGGACATTATATACGTCTACAGCGTTATATATCCTAACGTAAGGCAGGCTAACTTCTCGGATGTAGTATTTTACAACATTCTTGGAGTATCGGCCCCTACATCTCGGTGGGCACATTATATACGTCTGTAACGTAACATAACCTAACCTATCCCATCTAGCGCCTCGTTGGCAATGTTTTACAGAATCCCGTTCGTGTCGTCCCGTACATCTCGGTTGGGATATTATATACGTCTACAGCGATACATATCCTAACCTAAGGCAGGCTAACTTCTCGGATATAGTATTTTACAACATTCCTGTAGGATCAGCCTCTACTTCCGGGTGGGAACATTATATATGTCTATAACGTAACATAACCTAACCTAACCCATCTAGCCCCTCGCTGGTAATGTTTTACAGAATCCCGTTCGTGTCGTGCCGTACATCTCGGTTGGATATTATATACGTCTATAGCGTTATATATCCTAACGTAAGGCAGGCTAACATCTCGGATGTAGTATTTTACAACATTCTTGGAGTATCGGCCCCTACTTCTCGGTGGGAACATTATATACGTCTGTAACGTAACATAACCTAACCTATCCCATCTAGCGCCTCGTTGGCAATGTTTTACAGAATCCCGTTCGTGTCGTCCCGTACATCTCGGTTGGGATATTATATACGTCTACAGCGATACATATCCTAACCTAAGGCAGGCTAACTTCTCGGATATAGTATTTTACAACATTCCTGTAGGATCAGCCTCTACTTCCGGGTGGGAACATTATATACGTCTATAACGTAACATAACCTAACCTAACCCATCTAGCCCCTCGCTGGTAATGTTTTACAGAATCCCGTTCGTGTCGTCCCGTACATCTCGGTTGGATATTATATACGTCTACAGCGTTATATATCCTAACGTAAGGCAGGCTAACATCTCGGATGTAGTATTTTACAACATTCTTGGAGTATCGGCCCCTACTTCTCGGTGGGAACATTATATACGTCTGTAACGTAACATAACCTAACCTATCCCATCTAGCACCTCGTTGGCAATGTTTTACAGAATCCCGTTCGTGTCGTCCCGTACATCTCGGTTGGGATATTATATACGTCTATAGCGTTATATATCCTAACCAAAGGCAGGCTAACATCTCGGATGCAGTATTTTACAACATTCCTGGCGTATCGGCTCTACTTCTCGGTGGGAACATTATACACGTCTATAACGTAACATAACCTAACCTAACCCATCTAGCCCCTCGCTGGTAATATTTTACAGAATCCCGTTCGTGTCGTCCCGTACATCTCGGTTGGGATATTATATACGTCTATAGCGTTATATATCCTAACGTAAGGCAGGCTAACATCTCGGATGTAGTATTTTACAATATTCTTGGAGTATCGGCCCCTACTTCTCGGTGGGAACATCATATACGTCTATAACGTAATATAATCTAACCTAAAACATCTAGCCCCTCGCTGGTAATGTTTTGCAGAATCCCGTTTCTGTCGTCCCGTACATCTCGGTTGGGATGTTATATACGTCTACAGCGATATATATCCTAACGTAAGGCAGGCTAACATCTCGGATGCAGTATTTTACAACATTCCTGGCGTATCGGCTCTACTTCTCGGTGGCAACATTATACACGTCTATTACGTAACATAACCTAACCTAACCCATCTAGCCCCTCGCTGGTGATGTTTTACAGAATCCCGTTTATGTCGTCCCGTACATCTCGGTTGGGATATTATATACGTCTACAGCGATACATATCCTAACCTAAGGCAGGCTAACTTCTCGGATATAGTATTTTACAACATTCCTGTAGGATCAGCCTCTACTTCTCGGTGGGAACATTATATACGTCTATAACGTAATATAATCTAACCTAACACATCTAGCCCCGCGCTGGTGATGTTTTACAGAATCCCGTTTATGTCGTCCCGTACATCTCGGTTGGGATATTATATACGTCTATAGCGTTATATATCCTAACCAAAGGCAGGCTAACATCTCGGATGCAGTATTTTACAACATTCCTGGCGTATCGGCTCTACTTCTCGGTGGGTACATTATACACGTCTATAACGTAACATAACCTAACCTAACCCATCTAGCCCCTCGCTGGTAATGTTTTACAGAATCCCGTTCCTGTCGTCCCGTACGTCTCGGATAGGACATTATATACGTCTACAGCGTTATATATCCTAACGTAAGGCAGGCTAACATCTCGGATGTAGTATTTTACAACATTCTTGGAGTATCGGCCCCTACTTCTCGGTGGGAACATTATATACGTCTGTAACGTAACATAACCTAACCTATCCCATCTAGTGCCTCGTTGGCAATGTTTTACAGAATCCCGTTCGTGTCGTCCCGTACATCTCGGTTGGGATATTATATACGTCTACAGCGATACATATCCTAACGTAAGGCAGGCTAACATCTCGGATGTAGTATTTTACAACATTCTTGGAGTATCGGCCCCTACTTCTCGGTGGGAACATTATATACGTCTGTAACGTAACATAACCTAACCTATCCCATCTAGCCCCTCGTTGGCAATGTTTTACAGAATCCCGTTCGTGTCGTCCCGTACATCTCGGTTGGGATATTATATACGTCTACAGCGATACATATCCTAACCTAAGGCAGGCTAACTTCTCGGATATAGTATTTTACAACATTCCTGTAGGATCAGCCTCTACTTCCGGGTGGGAACATTATATACGTCTATAACGTAACATAACCTAACCTAACCCATCTAGCCCCTCGCTGGTAATGTTTTACAGAATCCCGTTCGTGTCGTACCGTACATCTCGGTTGGATATTATATACGTCTACAGCGTTATATATCCTAACGTAAGGCAGGCTAACATCTCGGATGTAGTATTTTACAACATTTTTGGAGTATCGGCCCCTACTTCTCGGTGGGAACATTATATACGTCTGTAACGTAACATAACCTAACCTATCCCATCTAGCACCTCGTTGGCAATGTTTTACAGAATCCCGTTCGTGTCGTCCCGTACATCTCGGTTGGGATATTATATACGTCTATAGCGTTATATATCCTAACCAAAGGCAGGCTAACATCTCGGATGCAGTATTTTACAACATTCCTGGCGTATCGGCTCTACTTCTCGGTGGGAACATTATACACGTCTATAACGTAACATAACCTAACCTAACCCATCTAGCCCCTCGCTGGTAATATTTTACAGAATCCCGTTCGTGTCGTCCCGTACATCTCGGTTGGGATATTATATACGTCTATAGCGTTATATATCCTAACGTAAGGCAGGCTAACATCTCGGATGTAGTATTTTACAACATTCTTGGAGTATCGGCCCCTACTTCTCGGTGGGAACATTATATACGTCTATAACGTAATATAATCTAACCTAAAACATCTAGCCCCTCGCTGGTGATGTTTTACAGAATCCCGTTTATGTCGTCCCGTACATCTCGGTTGGAATGTTATATACGTCTACAGCGATATATATCCTAACGTAAGGCAGGCTAACATCTCGGATGTAGTATTTTACAACATTCTTGGAGTATCGGCCCCTACTTCTCGGTGGGAACATTATATACGTCTATAACGTAACATAACCTAATCTAACCCATCTAGCCCCTCGCTGGTAATATTTTACAGAATCCCGTTCGTGTCGTCCCGTACATCTCGGTTGGGATATTATATACGTCTATAGCGTTATATATCCTAACCAAAGCAGGCTAACACCTCGGATGCAGTATTTTACATCATTCCTGGCGTATCGGCTCTACTTCTCGGTGGGTACATTATACACGTCTATAACGTAACATAACCTAACCTAACCCATCTAGCCCCTCGCTGGTAATGTTTTACAGAATCCCGTTCCTGTCGTCCCGTACGTCTCGGATAGGACATTATATACGTCTACAGCGTTATATATCCTAACGTAAGGCAGGCTAACTTCTCGGATGTAGTATTTTACAACATTCTTGGAGTATCGGCCCCTACTTCTCGGTGGGCACATTATATACGTCTGTAACGTAACATAACCTAACCTATCCCATCTAGCGCCTCGTTGGCAATGTTTTACAGAATCCCGTTCGTGTCGTCCCGTACATCTCGGTTGGGATATTATATACGTCTACAGCGATACATATCCTAACCTAAGGCAGGCTAACTTCTCGGATATAGTATTTTACAACATTCCTGTAGGATCAGCCTCTACTTCCGGGTGGGAACATTATATACGTCTATAACGTAACATAACCTAACCTAACCCATCTAGCCCCTCGCTGGTAATGTTTTACAGAATCCCGTTCGTGTCGTGCCGTACATCTCGGTTGGATATTATATACGTCTATAGCGTTATATATCCTAACGTAAGGCAGGCTAACATCTCGGATGTAGTATTTTACAACATTCTTGGAGTATCGGCCCCTACTTCTCGGTGGGAACATTATATACGTCTGTAACGTAACATAACCTAACCTATCCCATCTAGCACCTCGTTGGCAATGTTTTACAGAATCCCGTTCGTGTCGTCCCGTACATCTCGGTTGGATATTATATACGTCTATAGCGTTATATATCCTAACGTAAGGCAGGCTAACATCTCGGATGTAGTATTTTACAACATTTTTGGTGTATCGGCCCCTGCTTCTCGGTGGGAACATTATATACGTCTGTAACGTAACATAACCTAACCTATCCCATCTAGCCCCTCGTTGGCAATGTTTTACAGAATCCCGTTCGTGTCGTCCCGTACATCTCGGTTGGGATATTATATACGTCTACAGCGATACATATCCTAACCTAAGGCAGGCTAACTTCTCGGATATAGTATTTTACAACATTCCTGTAGGATCAGCCTCTACTTCTCGGTGGGAACATTATATACGTCTATAACGTAATATAATCTAACCTAACACATCTAGCCCCTCGCTGGTGATGTTTTACAGAATCCCGTTTATGTCGTCCCGTACATCTCGCTTGGGATGTTATATACGTCTACAGCGATATATATCCTAACGTAAGGCAGGCTAACATCTCGGATGTAGTATTTTACAACATTCTTGGAGTATCGGCCCCTACTTCTCAGTGGGAACATTATATACGTCTATAACGTAACATAACCTAATCTAACCCATCTAGCCCCTCGCTGGTAATATTTTACAGAATCCCGTTCGTGTCGTCCCGTACATCTCGGTTGGGATATTATATACGTCTATAGCGTTATATATCCTAACCAAAGGCAGGCTAACATCTCGGATGAAGTATTTTACAACATTCCTGGCGTATCGGCTCTACTTCTCGGTGGGAACATTATACACGTCTATAACGTAACATAACCTAACCTAACCCATCTAGCCCCTCGCTGGTAATGTTTTACAGAATCCCGTTCCTGTCGTCCCGTACGTCTCGGATACGACATTATATACGTCTACAGCGTTATATATCCTAAAGTAAGGCAGGCTAACATCTCGGATGTAGTATTTTACAACATTCTTGGAGTATCGGCCCCTACTTCTCGGTGGGAACATTATATACGTCTGTAACGTAACATAACCTAACCTATCCCATCTAGCCCCTCGTTGGCAATGTTTTACAGAATCCCGTTCGTGTCGTCCCGTACATCTCGGTTGGGATATTATATACGTCTATAGCGTTATATATCCTAACCAAAGGCAGGCTAACATCTCGGATGCAGTATTTTACAACATTCCTGGCGTATCGGCTCTACTTCTCGGTGGGAACATTATACACGTCTATAACGTAACATAACCTAACCTAACCCATCTAGCCCCTCGCTGGTAATATTTTACAGAATCCCGTTCGTGTCGTCCCGTACATCTCGGTTGGGATATTATATACGTCTATAGCGTTATATATCCTAACGTAAGGCAGGCTAACATCTCGGATGTAGTATTTTACAATATTCTTGGAGTATCGGCCCCTACTTCTCGGTGGGAACATCATATACGTCTATAACGTAATATAATCTAACCTAAAACATCTAGCCCCTCGCTGGTAATGTTTTGCAGAATCCCGTTTCTGTCGTCCCGTACATCTCGGTTGGGATGTTATATACGTCTACAGCGATATATATCCTAACGTAAGGCAGGCTAACATCTCGGATGCAGTATTTTACAACATTCCTGGCGTATCGGCTCTACTTCTCGGTGGCAACATTATACACGTCTATTACGTAACATAACCTAACCTAACCCATCTAGCCCCTCGCTGGTGATGTTTTACAGAATCCCGTTTATGTCGTCCCGTACATCTCGGTTGGGATATTATATACGTCTACAGCGATACATATCCTAACCTAAGGCAGGCTAACTTCTCGGATATAGTATTTTACAACATTCCTGTAGGATCAGCCTCTACTTCTCGGTGGGAACATTATATACGTCTATAACGTAATATAATCTAACCTAACACATCTAGCCCCGCGCTGGTGATGTTTTACAGAATCCCGTTTATGTCGTCCCGTACATCTCGGTTGGGATATTATATACGTCTATAGCGTTATATATCCTAACCAAAGGCAGGCTAACATCTCGGATGCAGTATTTTACAACATTCCTGGCGTATCGGCTCTACTTCTCGGTGGGTACATTATACACGTCTATAACGTAACATAACCTAACCTAACCCATCTAGCCCCTCGCTGGTAATGTTTTACAGAATCCCGTTCCTGTCGTCCCGTACGTCTCGGATAGGACATTATATACGTCTACAGCGTTATATATCCTAACGTAAGGCAGGCTAACATCTCGGATGTAGTATTTTACAACATTCTTGGAGTATCGGCCCCTACTTCTCGGTGGGAACATTATATACGTCTGTAACGTAACATAACCTAACCTATCCCATCTAGTGCCTCGTTGGCAATGTTTTACAGAATCCCGTTCGTGTCGTCCCGTACATCTCGGTTGGGATATTATATACGTCTACAGCGATACATATCCTAACGTAAGGCAGGCTAACATCTCGGATGTAGTATTTTACAACATTCTTGGAGTATCGGCCCCTACTTCTCGGTGGGAACATTATATACGTCTGTAACGTAACATAACCTAACCTATCCCATCTAGCCCCTCGTTGGCAATGTTTTACAGAATCCCGTTCGTGTCGTCCCGTACATCTCGGTTGGGATATTATATACGTCTACAGCGATACATATCCTAACCTAAGGCAGGCTAACTTCTCGGATATAGTATTTTACAACATTCCTGTAGGATCAGCCTCTACTTCCGGGTGGGAACATTATATACGTCTATAACGTAACATAACCTAACCTAACCCATCTAGCCCCTCGCTGGTAATGTTTTACAGAATCCCGTTCGTGTCGTACCGTACATCTCGGTTGGATATTATATACGTCTACAGCGTTATATATCCTAACGTAAGGCAGGCTAACATCTCGGATGTAGTATTTTACAACATTCTTGGAGTATCGGCCCCTACTTCTCGGTGGGAACATTATATACGTCTGTAACGTAACATAACCTAACCTATCCCATCTAGCACCTCGTTGGCAATGTTTTACAGAATCCCGTTCGTGTCGTCCCGTACATCTCGGTTGGGATATTATATACGTCTATAGCGTTATATATCCTAACCAAAGGCAGGCTAACATCTCGGATGCAGTATTTTACAACATTCCTGGCGTATCGGCTCTACTTCTCGGTGGGAACATTATACACGTCTATAACGTAACATAACCTAACCTAACCCATCTAGCCCCTCGCTGGTAATATTTTACAGAATCCCGTTCGTGTCGTCCCGTACATCTCGGTTGGGATATTATATACGTCTATAGCGTTATATATCCTAACGTAAGGCAGGCTAACATCTCGGATGTAGTATTTTACAACATTCTTGGAGTATCGGCCCCTACTTCTCGGTGGGAACATTATATACGTCTATAACGTAATATAATCTAACCTAAAACATCTAGCCCCTCGCTGGTGATGTTTTACAGAATCCCGTTTATGTCGTCCCGTACATCTCGGTTGGAATGTTATATACGTCTACAGCGATATATATCCTAACGTAAGGCAGGCTAACATCTCGGATGTAGTATTTTACAACATTCTTGGAGTATCGGCCCCTACTTCTCGGTGGGAACATTATATACGTCTATAACGTAACATAACCTAATCTAACCCATCTAGCCCCTCGCTGGTAATATTTTACAGAATCCCGTTCGTGTCGTCCCGTACATCTCGGTTGGGATATTATATACGTCTATAGCGTTATATATCCTAACCAAAGCAGGCTAACACCTCGGATGCAGTATTTTACATCATTCCTGGCGTATCGGCTCTACTTCTCGGTGGGTACATTATACACGTCTATAACGTAACATAACCTAACCTAACCCATCTAGCCCCTCGCTGGTAATGTTTTACAGAATCCCGTTCCTGTCGTCCCGTACGTCTCGGATAGGACATTATATACGTCTACAGCGTTATATATCCTAACGTAAGGCAGGCTAACATCTCGGATGTAGTATTTTACAACATTCTTGGAGTATCGGCCCCTACTTCTCGGTGGGCACATTATATACGTCTGTAACGTAACATAACCTAACCTATCCCATCTAGCGCCTCGTTGGCAATGTTTTACAGAATCCCGTTCGTGTCGTCCCGTACATCTCGGTTGGGATATTATATACGTCTACAGCGATACATATCCTAACCTAAGGCAGGCTAACTTCTCGGATATAGTATTTTACAACATTCCTGTAGGATCAGCCTCTACTTCCGGGTGGGAACATTATATACGTCTATAACGTAACATAACCTAACCTAACCCATCTAGCCCCTCGCTGGTAATGTTTTACAGAATCCCGTTCGTGTCGTGCCGTACATCTCGGTTGGATATTATATACGTCTATAGCGTTATATATCCTAACGTAAGGCAGGCTAACATCTCGGATGTAGTATTTTACAACATTCTTGGAGTATCGGCCCCTACTTCTCGGTGGGAACATTATATACGTCTGTAACGTAACATAACCTAACCTATCCCATCTAGCCCCTCGTTGGCAATGTTTTACAGAATCCCGTTCGTGTCGTCCCGTACATCTCGGTTGGGATATTATATACGTCTACAGCGATACATATCCTAACCTAAGGCAGGCTAACTTCTCGGATATAGTATTTTACAACATTCCTGTAGGATCAGCCTCTACTTCTCGGTGGGAACATTATATACGTCTATAACGTAATATAATCTAACCTAACACATCTAGCCCCTCGCTGGTGATGTTTTACAGAATCCCGTTTATGTCGTCCCGTACATCTCGGTTGGGATGTTATATACGTCTACAGCGATATATATCCTAACGTAAGGCAGGCTAACATCTCGGATGTAGTATTTTACAACATTCTTGGAGTATCGGCCCCTATTTCTCAGTGGGAACATTATATACGTCTATAACGTAACATAACCTAATCTAACCCATCTAGCCCCTCGCTGGTAATATTTTACAGAATCCCGTTCGTTTCGTCCCGTACATCTCGGTTGGGATATTATATACGTCTATAGCATTATATATCCTAACCTAAGGCAGGCTAACATCTCGGATGCAGCATTTTACAACATTCCTAGCGTATCGGCTCTACTTCTCGGCGGGAACATTATACACGTCTATAACGTAGCATAACCTAACCTAACCCATCTAGCCCCTCGCTGGTAATGTTTTGCAGAATCCCGTTCCTGTCGTCCCGTACATCTCGGTTGGGATGTTATGTACGTCTACAGCGATATATATCCTAACGTAAGGCAGGCTAACATCTCGGTTGCAGTATTTTACAACATTCCTGGCGTATCGGCTCTACTTCTCGGTGGCAACATTATACACGTCTATAACGTAACATAACCTAACCTAACCCAGCTAGCCCCTCGCTGGTGATGTTTTACAGAATCCCGTTTATGTCGTCCCGTACATCTCGGTTGGGATGCTATATACGTCTACAGCGATATATATCCTAACGAAAGGCAGGCTAACATCTCGGATGTAGTATTTTACAACATTCTTGGAGTATCGGCCCCTACTTCTCGGTGGGAACATTATATACGTCTATAACGTAATATAATCTAACCTAACACATCTAGCCCCGCGCTGGTGATGTTTTACAGAATCCCGTTTATGTCGTCCCGTACATCTCGGTTGGGATATTATATACGTCTATAGCGTTATATATCCTAACCAAAGGCAGGCTAACATCTCGGATGCAGTATTTTACAACATTCCTGGCGTATCGGCTCTACTTCTCGGTGGGTACATTATACACGTCTATAACGTAACATAACCTAACCTAACCCATCTAGCCCCTCGCTGGTAATGTTTTACAGAATCCCGTTCCTGTCGTCCCGTACGTCTCGGATAGGACATTATATACGTCTACAGCGTTATATATCCTAACGTAAGGCAGGCTAACATCTCGGATGTAGTATTTTACAACATTCTTGGAGTATCGGCCCCTACTTCTCGGTGGGAACATTATATACGTCTGTAACGTAACATAACCTAACCTATCCCATCTAGCGCCTCGTTGGCAATGTTTTACAGAATCCCGTTCGTGTCGTCCCGTACATCTCGGTTGGGATATTATATACGTCTACAGCGATACATATCCTAACGTAAGGCAGGCTAACATCTCGGATGTAGTATTTTACAACATTCTTGGAGTATCGGCCCCTACTTCTCGGTGGGAACATTATATACGTCTGTAACGTAACATAACCTAACCTATCCCATCTAGCCCCTCGTTGGCAATGTTTTACAGAATCCCGTTCGTGTCGTCCCGTACATCTCGGTTGGGATATTATATACGTCTACAGCGATACATATCCTAACCTAAGGCAGGCTAACTTCTCGGATATAGTATTTTACAACATTCCTGTAGGATCAGCCTCTACTTCCGGGTGGGAACATTATATACGTCTATAACGTAACATAACCTAACCTAACCCATCTAGCCCCTCGCTGGTAATGTTTTACAGAATCCCGTTCGTGTCGTACCGTACATCTCGGTTGGATATTATATACGTCTACAGCGTTATATATCCTAACGTAAGGCAGGCTAACATCTCGGATGTAGTATTTTACAACATTCTTGGAGTATCGGCCCCTACTTCTCGGTGGGAACATTATATACGTCTGTAACGTAACATAACCTAACCTATCCCATCTAGCACCTCGTTGGCAATGTTTTACAGAATCCCGTTCGTGTCGTCCCGTACATCTCGGTTGGGATATTATATACGTCTATAGCGTTATATATCCTAACCAAAGGCAGGCTAACATCTCGGATGCAGTATTTTACAACATTCCTGGCGTATCGGCTCTACTTCTCGGTGGGAACATTATACACGTCTATAACGTAACATAACCTAACCTAACCCATCTAGCCCCTCGCTGGTAATATTTTACAGAATCCCGTTCGTGTCGTCCCGTACATCTCGGTTGGGATATTATATACGTCTATAGCGTTATATATCCTAACGTAAGGCAGGCTAACATCTCGGATGTAGTATTTTACAACATTCTTGGAGTATCGGCCCCTACTTCTCGGTGGGAACATTATATACGTCTATAACGTAATATAATCTAACCTAAAACATCTAGCCCCTCGCTGGTGATGTTTTACAGAATCCCGTTTATGTCGTCCCGTACATCTCGGTTGGAATGTTATATACGTCTACAGCGATATATATCCTAACGTAAGGCAGGCTAACATCTCGGATGTAGTATTTTACAACATTCTTGGAGTATCGGCCCCTACTTCTCGGTGGGAACATTATATACGTCTATAACGTAACATAACCTAATCTAACCCATCTAGCCCCTCGCTGGTAATATTTTACAGAATCCCGTTCGTGTCGTCCCGTACATCTCGGTTGGGATATTATATACGTCTATAGCGTTATATATCCTAACCAAAGCAGGCTAACACCTCGGATGCAGTATTTTACATCATTCCTGGCGTATCGGCTCTACTTCTCGGTGGGTACATTATACACGTCTATAACGTAACATAACCTAACCTAACCCATCTAGCCCCTCGCTGGTAATGTTTTACAGAATCCCGTTCCTGTCGTCCCGTACGTCTCGGATAGGACATTATATACGTCTACAGCGTTATATATCCTAACGTAAGGCAGGCTAACATCTCGGATGTAGTATTTTACAACATTCTTGGAGTATCGGCCCCTACTTCTCGGTGGGCACATTATATACGTCTGTAACGTAACATAACCTAACCTATCCCATCTAGCGCCTCGTTGGCAATGTTTTACAGAATCCCGTTCGTGTCGTCCCGTACATCTCGGTTGGGATATTATATACGTCTACAGCGATACATATCCTAACCTAAGGCAGGCTAACTTCTCGGATATAGTATTTTACAACATTCCTGTAGGATCAGCCTCTACTTCCGGGTGGGAACATTATATACGTCTATAACGTAACATAACCTAACCTAACCCATCTAGCCCCTCGCTGGTAATGTTTTACAGAATCCCGTTCGTGTCGTGCCGTACATCTCGGTTGGATATTATATACGTCTATAGCGTTATATATCCTAACGTAAGGCAGGCTAACATCTCGGATGTAGTATTTTACAACATTCTTGGAGTATCGGCCCCTACTTCTCGGTGGGAACATTATATACGTCTGTAACGTAACATAACCTAACCTATCCCATCTAGCACCTCGTTGGCAATGTTTTACAGAATCCCGTTCGTGTCGTCCCGTACATCTCGGTTGGATATTATATACGTCTATAGCGTTATATATCCTAACGTAAGGCAGGCTAACATCTCGGATGTAGTATTTTACAACATTTTTGGTGTATCGGCCCCTGCTTCTCGGTGGGAACATTATATACGTCTGTAACGTAACATAACCTAACCTATCCCATCTAGCCCCTCGTTGGCAATGTTTTACAGAATCCCGTTCGTGTCGTCCCGTACATCTCGGTTGGGATATTATATACGTCTACAGCGATACATATCCTAACCTAAGGCAGGCTAACTTCTCGGATATAGTATTTTACAACATTCCTGTAGGATCAGCCTCTACTTCTCGGTGGGAACATTATATACGTCTATAACGTAATATAATCTAACCTAACACATCTAGCCCCTCGCTGGTGATGTTTTACAGAATCCCGTTTATGTCGTCCCGTACATCTCGCTTGGGATGTTATATACGTCTACAGCGATATATATCCTAACGTAAGGCAGGCTAACATCTCGGATGTAGTATTTTACAACATTCTTGGAGTATCGGCCCCTACTTCTCAGTGGGAACATTATATACGTCTATAACGTAACATAACCTAATCTAACCCATCTAGCCCCTCGCTGGTAATATTTTACAGAATCCCGTTCGTGTCGTCCCGTACATCTCGGTTGGGATATTATATACGTCTATAGCGTTATATATCCTAACCAAAGGCAGGCTAACATCTCGGATGAAGTATTTTACAACATTCCTGGCGTATCGGCTCTACTTCTCGGTGGGAACATTATACACGTCTATAACGTAACATAACCTAACCTAACCCATCTAGCCCCTCGCTGGTAATGTTTTACAGAATCCCGTTCCTGTCGTCCCGTACGTCTCGGATACGACATTATATACGTCTACAGCGTTATATATCCTAAAGTAAGGCAGGCTAACATCTCGGATGTAGTATTTTACAACATTCTTGGAGTATCGGCCCCTACTTCTCGGTGGGAACATTATATACGTCTGTAACGTAACATAACCTAACCTATCCCATCTAGCCCCTCGTTGGCAATGTTTTACAGAATCCCGTTCGTGTCGTCCCGTACATCTCGGTTGGGATATTATATACGTCTACAGCGATACATATCCTAACCTAAGGCAGGCTAACTTCTCGGATATAGTATTTTACAACATTCCTGTAGGATCAGCCTCTACTTCTCGGTGGGAACATTATATACGTCTATAACGTAATATAATCTAACCTAACACATCTAGCCCCTCGCTGGTGATGTTTTACAGAATCCCGTTTATGTCGTCCCGTACATCTCGGTTGGGATGTTATATACGTCTACAGCGATATATATCCTAACGTAAGGCAGGCTAACATCTCGGATGTAGTATTTTACAACATTCTTGGAGTATCGGCCCCTATTTCTCAGTGGGAACATTATATACGTCTATAACGTAACATAACCTAATCTAACCCATCTAGCCCCTCGCTGGCAATATTTTACAGAATCCCGTTCGTTTCGTCCCGTACATCTCGGTTGGGATATTATATACGTCTATAGCATTATATATCCTAACCTAAGGCAGGCTAACATCTCGGATGCAGCATTTTACAACATTCCTAGCGTATCGGCTCTACTTCTCGGCGGGAACATTATACACGTCTATAACGTAGCATAACCTAACCTAACCCATCTAGCCCCTCGCTGGTAATGTTTTGCAGAATCCCGTTCCTGTCGTCCCGTACATCTCGGTTGGGATGTTATGTACGTCTACAGCGATATATATCCTAACGTAAGGCAGGCTAACATCTCGGTTGCAGTATTTTACAACATTCCTGGCGTATCGGCTCTACTTCTCGGTGGCAACATTATACACGTCTATAACGTAACATAACCTAACCTAACCCAGCTAGCCCCTCGCTGGTGATGTTTTACAGAATCCCGTTTATGTCGTCCCGTACATCTCGGTTGGGATGCTATATACGTCTACAGCGATATATATCCTAACGAAAGGCAGGCTAACATCTCGGATGTAGTATTTTACAACATTCTTGGAGTATCGGCCCCTACTTCTCGGTGGGAACATTATATACGTCTATAACGTAATATAATCTAACCTAACACATCTAGCCCCTCGCTGGTGATGTTTTACAGAATCCCGTTTATGTCGTCCCGTACATCTCGCTTGGGATGTTATATACGTCTACAGCGATATATATCCTAACGTAAGGCAGGCTAACATCTCGGATGTAGTATTTTACAACATTCTTGGAGTATCGGCCCCTACTTCTCAGTGGGAACATTATATACGTCTATAACGTAACATAACCTAATCTAACCCATCTAGCCCCTCGCTGGTAATATTTTACAGAATCCCGTTCGTGTCGTCCCGTACATCTCGGTTGGGATATTATATACGTCTATAGCGTTATATATCCTAACCAAAGGCAGGCTAACATCTCGGATGTAGTATTTTACAACATTCTTGGAGTATCGGCCCCTACTTCTCGGTGGGAACATTATGTACGTCTGTAACGTAACATAACCTAACCTATCCCATCTAGCCCCTCGTTGGCAATGTTTTACAGAATCCCGTTCGTGTCGTCCCGTACATCTCGGTTGGGATATTATATACGTCTACAGCGATACATATCCTAACCTAAGGCAGGCTAACTTCTCGGATATAGTATTTTACAACATTCCTGTAGGATCAGCCTCTACTTCTCGGTGGGAACATTATATACGTCTATAACGTAATATAATATAACCTAACACATCTAGCCCCTCGCTGGTGATGTTTTACAGAATCCCGTTTATGTCGTCCCGTACATCTCGGTTGGGATGTTATATACGTCTACAGCGATATATATCCTAACGTAAGGCAGGCTAACATCTCGGATGTAGTATTTTACAACATTCTTGGAGTATCGGCCCCTACTTCTCAGTGGGAACATTATATACGTCTATAACGTAACATAACCTAATCTAACCCATCTAGCCCCTCGCTGGTAATATTTTACAGAATCCCGTTCGTTTCGTCCCGTACATCTCGGTTGGCATATTATATACGTCTATAGCATTATATATCCTAACCTAAGGCAGGCTAACATCTCGGATGCAGCATTTTACAACATTCCTAGCGTATCGGCTCTACTTCTCGGCGGGAACATTATACACGTCTATAACGTAGCATAACCTAACCTAACCCATCTAGCCCCTCGCTGGTAATGTTTTGCAGAATCCCGTTCCTGTCGTCCCGTACATCTCGGTTGGGATGTTATATACGTCTACAGCGATATATATCCTAACGTAAGGCAGGCTAACATCTCGGATGCAGTATTTTACAACATTCCTGGCGTATCGGCTCTACTTCTCGGTGGCAACATTATACACGTCTATAACGTAACATAACCTAACCTAACCCATCTAGCCCCTCGCTGGTGATGTTTTACAGAATCCCGTTTATGTCGTCCCGTACATCTCGGTTGGGATGCTATATACGTCTACAGCGATATATATCCTAACGAAAGGCAGGCTAACATCTCGGATGTAGTATTTTACAACATTCTTGGAGTATCGGCCCCTACTTCTCGGTGGGAACATTATATACGTCTATAACGTAACATAACCTAATCTAACCCATCTAGCCCCTCGCTGGTAATATTTTACAGAATGCCGTTCGTGTCGTCCCGTACATCTCGGTTGGGATATTATATACGTCTATAGCGTTATATATCCTAACGTAAGGCAGGCTAACATCTCGGATGTAGTATTTTACAACATTCTTGGAGTATCGGCCCCTACTTCTCGGTGGGAACATTATATACGTCTATAACGTAATATAATCTAACCTAAAACATCTAGCCCCTCGCTGGTGATGTTTTACAGAATCCCGTTTATGTCGTCCCGTACATCTCGGTTGGGATGTTATATACGTCTACAGCGATATATATTCTAACGAAAGGCAGGCTAACATCTCGGATGTAGTATTTTACAACATTCTTGGAGTATCGGCCCCTACTTCTCGGTGGGAACATTATATACGTCTATAACGTAACATAACCTAATCTAACCCATCTAGCCCCTCGCTGGTAATATTTCACAGAATGCCGTTCGTGTCGTCCCGTACATCTCTTTTGGGATATTATATACGTCTATAGCGTTATATATCCTAACCTAAGGCAGGCTAACATCTCGGATGCAGCATTTTACAACATTCCTAGCGTATCGGCTCTACTTCTCGGCGGGAACATTATACACGTCTATAACGTAGCATAACCTAACCTAACCCATCTAGCCCCTCGCTGGTAATGTTTTGCAGAATCCCGTTCCTGTCGTCCCGTACATCTCGGTTGGGATATTATATACGTCTATAGCGTTATATATCCTAACCAAAGCAGGCTAACACCTCGGATGCAGTATTTTACATCATTCCTGGCGTATCGGCTCTACTTCTCGGTGGGTACATTATACACGTCTATAACGTAACATAACCTAACCTAACCCATCTAGCCCCTCGCTGGTAATGTTTTACAGAATCCCGTTCCTGTCGTCCCGTACGTCTCGGATAGGACATTATATACGTCTACAGCGTTATATATCCTAACGTAAGGCAGGCTAACATCTCGGATGTAGTATTTTACAACATTCTTGGAGTATCGGCCCCTACTTCTCGGTGGGCACATTATATACGTCTGTAACGTAACATAACCTAACCTATCCCATCTAGCGCCTCGTTGGCAATGTTTTACAGAATCCCGTTCGTGTCGTCCCGTACATCTCGGTTGGGATATTATATACGTCTACAGCGATACATATCCTAACCTAAGGCAGGCTAACTTCTCGGATATAGTATTTTACAACATTCCTGTAGGATCAGCCTCTACTTCCGGGTGGGAACATTATATACGTCTATAACGTAACATAACCTAACCTAACCCATCTAGCCCCTCGCTGGTAATGTTTTACAGAATCCCGTTCGTGTCGTGCCGTACATCTCGGTTGGATATTATATACGTCTATAGCGTTATATATCCTAACGTAAGGCAGGCTAACATCTCGGATGTAGTATTTTACAACATTCTTGGAGTATCGGCCCCTACTTCTCGGTGGGAACATTATATACGTCTGTAACGTAACATAATCTAACCTATCCCATCTAGCACCTCGTTGGCAATGTTTTACAGAATCCCGTTCGTGTCGTCCCGTACATCTCGGTTGGATATTATATACGTCTATAGCGTTATATATCCTAACGTAAGGCAGGCTAACATCTCGGATGTAGTATTTTACAACATTTTTGGTGTATCGGCCCCTGCTTCTCGGTGGGAACATTATATACGTCTGTAACGTAACATAACCTAACCTATCCCATCTAGCCCCTCGTTGGCAATGTTTTACAGAATCCCGTTCGTGTCGTCCCGTACATCTCGGTTGGGATATTATATACGTCTACAGCGATACATATCCTAACCTAAGGCAGGCTAACTTCTCGGATATAGTATTTTACAACATTCCTGTAGGATCAGCCTCTACTTCTCGGTGGGAACATTATATACGTCTATAACGTAATATAATCTAACCTAACACATCTAGCCCCTCGCTGGTGATGTTTTACAGAATCCCGTTTATGTCGTCCCGTACATCTCGCTTGGGATGTTATATACGTCTACAGCGATATATATCCTAACGTAAGGCAGGCTAACATCTCGGATGTAGTATTTTACAACATTCTTGGAGTATCGGCCCCTACTTCTCAGTGGGAACATTATATACGTCTATAACGTAACATAACCTAATCTAACCCATCTAGCCCCTCGCCGGTAATATTTTACAGAATCCCGTTCGTGTCGTCCCGTACATCTCGGTTGGGATATTATATACGTCTATAGCGTTATATATCCTAACCAAAGGCAGGCTA
The DNA here is from genome assembly GCA_963969225.1 of Xylocopa violacea. Taxonomy (NCBI): domain Eukaryota; kingdom Metazoa; phylum Arthropoda; class Insecta; order Hymenoptera; family Apidae; genus Xylocopa; species Xylocopa violacea. The sequence continues at coordinate 2,608,456 of CAXAJV010000061.1, read as the reverse complement.
ACATCTCGGATGAAGTATTTTACAACATTCCTGGCGTATCGGCTCTACTTCTCGGTGGGAACATTAAACACGTCTATAACGTAACATAACCTAACCTAACCCATCTAGCCCCTCGCTGGTAATGTTTTACAGAATCCCGTTCCTGTCGTCCCGTACGTCTCGGATACGACATTATATACGTCTACAGCGTTATATATCCTAAAGTAAGGCAGGCTAACATCTCGGATGTAGTATTTTACAACATTCTTGGAGTATCGGCCCCTACTTCTCGGTGGGAACATTATATACGTCTGTAACGTAACATAACCTAACCTATCCCATCTAGCCCCTCGTTGGCAATGTTTTACAGAATCCCGTTCGTGTCGTCCCGTACATCTCGGTTGGGATATTATATACGTCTACAGCGATACATATCCTAACCTAAGGCAGGCTAACTTCTCGGATATAGTATTTTACAACATTCTTGGAGTATCGGCCCCTATTTCTCAGTGGGAACATTATATACGTCTATAACGTAACATAACCTAATCTAACCCATCTAGCCCCTCGCTGGTAATATTTTACAGAATCCCGTTCGTTTCGTCCCGTACATCTCGGTTGGGATATTATATACGTCTATAGCATTATATATCCTAACCTAAGGCAGGCTAACATCTCGGATGCAGCATTTTACAACATTCCTAGCGTATCGGCTCTACTTCTCGGCGGGAACATTATACACGTCTATAGCGTAGCTTAACCTAACCTAACCCATCTAGCCCCTCGCTGGTAATGTTTTGCAGAATCCCGTTCCTGTCGTCCCGTACATCTCGGTTGGGATGTTATATACGTCTACAGCGATATATATCCTAACGTAAGGCAGGCTAACATCTCGGTTGCAGTATTTTACAACATTCCTGGCGTATCGGCTCTACTTCTCGGTGGCAACATTATACACGTCTATAACGTAACATAACCTAACCTAACCCAGCTAGCCCCTCGCTGGTGATGTTTTACAGAATCCCGTTTATGTCGTCCCGTACATCTCGGTTGGGATGCTATATACGTCTACAGCGATATATATCCTAACGAAAGGCAGGCTAACATCTCGGATGTAGTATTTTACAACATTCTTGGAGTATCGGCCCCTACTTCTCGGTGGGAACATTATATACGTCTATAACGTAATATAATCTAACCTAACACATCTAGCCCCTCGCTGGTGATGTTTTACAGAATCCCGTTTATGTCGTCCCGTACATCTCGCTTGGGATGTTATATACGTCTACAGCGATATATATCCTAACGTAAGGCAGGCTAACATCTCGGATGTAGTATTTTACAACATTCTTGGAGTATCGGCCCCTACTTCTCAGTGGGAACATTATATACGTCTATAACGTAACATAACCTAATCTAACCCATCTAGCCCCTCGCTGGTAATATTTTACAGAATCCCGTTCGTGTCGTCCCGTACATCTCGGTTGGGATATTATATACGTCTATAGCGTTATATATCCTAACCAAAGGCAGGCTAACATCTCGGATGTAGTATTTTACAACATTCTTGGAGTATCGGCCCCTACTTCTCGGTGGGAACATTATGTACGTCTGTAACGTAACATAACCTAACCTATCCCATCTAGCCCCTCGTTGGCAATGTTTTACAGAATCCCGTTCGTGTCGTCCCGTACATCTCGGTTGGGATATTATATACGTCTATAGCGTTATATATCCTAACCAAAGGCAGGCTAACATCTCGGATGCAGTATTTTACAACATTCCTGGCGTATCGGCTCTACTTCTCGGTGGGAACATTATACACGTCTATAACGTAACATAACCTAACCTAACCCATCTAGCCCCTCGCTGGTAATGTTTTACAGAATCCCGTTCCTGTCGTCCCGTACGTCCCGGATAGGACATTATATACGTTTACAGCGTTATATATCCTAACGTAAGGCAGGCTAACATCTCGGATGTAGTATTTTACAACATTCTTGGAGTATCGGCCCCTACTTCTCGGTGGGAACATTATATACGTCTATAACGTAATATAATCTAACCTAAAACATCTAGCCCCTCGCTGGTGATGTTTTACAGAATCCCGTTTATGTCGTCCCGTACATCTCGGTTGGGATGTTATATACGTCTACAGCGATATATATTCTAACGTAAGGCAGGCTAACATCTCGGATGTAGTATTTTACAACATTCCTGGCGTATCGGCTCTACTTCTCGGTGGGAACATTATACACGTCTATAACGTAACATAACCTAACCTAACCCATCTAGCACCTCGCTGGTAATGTTTTACAGAATCCCGTTACTGTCGTCCCGTACGTCTCGGATAGGACATTATATACGTCTATAGCGTTATATATCCTAACGTAAGGCAGGCTAACATCTCGGATGTAGTATTTTACAACATTCTTGGAGTATCGGCCCCTACTTCTCGGTGGGAACATTATATACGTCTATAACGTAATATAATCTAACCTAAAACATCTAGCCCCTCGCTGGTGATGTTTTACAGAATCCCGTTTATGTCGTCCCGCACATCTCGGTTTGGATGTTATATACGTCTACAGCGATATATATTCTAACGAAAGGCAGGCTAACATCTCGGATGTAGTATTTTACAACATTCTTGGAGTATCGGCCCCTACTTCTCGGTGGGAACATTATATACGTCTATAACGTAATATAATCTAACCTAAAACATCTAGCCCCTCGCTGGTGATGTTTTACAGAATCCCGTTTATGTCGTCCCGTACATCTCGGTTGGATATTATATACGTCTATAGCGTTATATATCCTAACGTAAGGCAGGCTAACATCTCGGATGTAGTATTTTACAACATTCTTGTAGTATCGGCCCCTACTTCTCGGTGGGAACATTATATACGTCTGTAACGTAACATAACCTAACCTATCCCATCTAGCACCTCGTTGGCAATGTTTTACAGAATCCCGTTCGTGTCGTCCCGTACATCTCGGTTGGGATATTATATACGTCTATAGCGTTATATATCCTAACCAAAGGCAGGCTAACATCTCGGATGCAGTATTTTACAACATTCCTGGCGTATCGGCTCTACTTCTCGGTGGGAACATTATACACGTCTATAACGTAACATAACCTAACCTAACCCATCTAGCCCCTCGCTGGTAATGTTTTACAGAATCCCGTTCCTGTCGTCCCGTACGTCTCGGATAAGACATTATATATGTCTACAGCGTTATATATCCTAACGTACGGCAGGCTAACATCTCGGATGTAGTATTTTACAACATTCTTGGAGTATCGGCCCCTACTTCTCGGTGGGAACATTATATACGTCTGTAACGTAACATAACCTAACCTATCCCATCTAGCCCCTCGTTGGCAATGTTTTACAGAATCCCGTTCGTGTCGTCCCGTACATCTCGGTTGGGATATTATATACGTCTACAGCGATACATATCCTAACCTAAGGCAGGCTAACTTCTCGGATATAGTATTTTACAACATTCCTGTAGGATCAGCCTCTACTTCTCGGTGGGAACATTGTATACGTCTATAACGTAATATAATCTAACCTAAAACATCTAGCCCCTCGCTGGTAATGTTTTGCAGAATCCCGTTCCTGTCGTCCCGTACATCTCGGTTGGGATGTTATATACGTCTACAGCGATATATATCCTAACGTAAGGCAGGCTAACATCTCGGATGCAGTATTTTACAACATTCCTGGCGTATCGGCTCTACTTCTCGGTGGCAACATTATACACGTCTATAACGTAACATAACCTAACCTAACCCATCTAGCCCCTCGCTGGTGATGTTTTACAGAATCCCGTTTATGTCGTCCCGTACATCTCGGTTGGATATTATATACGTCTATAGCGTTATATATCCTAACGTAAGGCAGGCTAACATCTCGGATGTAGTATTTTACAACATTCTTGGAGTATCGGCCCCTACTTCTCAGTGGGAACATTATATACGTCTATAACGTAACATAACCCAATCTAACCCATCTAGCCCCTCGCTGGTAATATTTTACAGAATCCCGTTCGTGTCGTCCCGTACATCTCGGTTGGGATATTATATACGTCTATAGCGTTATATATCCTAACCAAAGGCAGGCTAACATCTCGGATGCAGTATTTTACAACATTCCTGCCGTATCGGCTCTACTTCTCGGTGGGAACATTATACACGTCTATAACGTAACATAACCTAACCTAACCCATCTAGCCCCTCGCTGGTAATGTTTTACAGAATCCCGTTCCTGTCGTCCCGTACGTCCCGGATAGGACATTATATACGTCTACAGCGTTATATATCCTAACGTAAGGCAGGCTAACATCTCGGATGTAGTATTTTACAACATTCTTGGAGTATCGGCCCCTACTTCTCGGTGGGAACATTATATACGTCTATAACGTAATATAATCTAACCTAAAACATCTAGCCCCTCGCTGGTGATGTTTTACAGAATCCCGTTTATGTCGTCCCGTACATCTCGGTTTGGATGTTATATACGTCTACAGCGATATATATTCTAACGTAAGGCAGGCTAACATCTCGGATGTAGTATTTTACAACATTCCTGGCGTATCGGCTCTACTTCTCGGTGGGAACATTATACACGTCTATAACGTAACATAACCTAACCTAACCCATCTAGCACCTCGCTGGTAATGTTTTACAGAATCCCGTTACTGTCGTCCCGTACGTCTCGGATAGGACATTATATACGTCTATAGCGTTATATATCCTAACGTAAGGCAGGCTAACATCTCGGATGTAGTATTTTACAACATTCTTGGAGTATCGGCCCCTACTTCTCGGTGGGAACATTATATACGTCTATAACGTAATATAATCTAACCTAAAACATCTAGCCCCTCGCTGGCAATGTTTTACAGAATCCCGTTCGTGTCGTCCCGTACATCTCGGTTGGGATATTATATACGTCTACAGCGATACATATCCTAACCTAAGGCAGGCTAACTTCTCGGATATAGTATTTTACAACATTCCTGTAGGATCAGCCTCTACTTCTCGGTGGGAACATTGTATACGTCTATAACGTAATATAATCTAACCTAAAACATCTAGCCCCTCGCTGGTAATGTTTTGCAGAATCCCGTTCCTGTCGTCCCGTACATCTCGGTTGGGATGTTATATACGTCTACAGCGATATATATCCTAACGTAAGGCAGGCTAACATCTCGGATGCAGTATTTTACAACATTCCTGGCGTATCGGCTCTACTTCTCGGTGGCAACATTATACACGTCTATAACGTAACATAACCTAACCTAACCCATCTAGCCCCTCGCTGGTGATGTTTTACAGAATCCCGTTTATGTCGTCCCGTACATCTCGGTTGGATATTATATACGTCTATAGCGTTATATATCCTAACGTAAGGCAGGCTAACATCTCGGATGTAGTATTTTACAACATTCTTGGAGTATCGGCCCCTACTTCTCAGTGGGAACATTATATACGTCTATAACGTAACATAACCCAATCTAACCCATCTAGCCCCTCGCTGGTAATATTTTACAGAATCCCGTTCGTGTCGTCCCGTACATCTCGGTTGGGATATTATATACGTCTATAGCGTTATATATCCTAACCAAAGGCAGGCTAACATCTCGGATGCAGTATTTTACAACATTCCTGGCGTATCGGCTCTACTTCTCGGTGGGAACATTATACACGTCTATAACGTAACATAACCTAACCTAACCCATCTAGCCCCTCGCTGGTAATGTTTTACAGAATCCCGTTCCTGTCGTCCCGTACGTCTCGGATAAGACATTATATATGTCTACAGCGTTATATATCCTAACGTACGGCAGGCTAACATCTCGGATGTAGTATTTTACAACATTCTTGGAGTATCGGCCCCTACTTCTCGGTGGGAACATTATATACGTCTGTAACGTAACATAACCTAACCTATCCCATCTAGCCCCTCGTTGGCAATGTTTTACAGAATCCCGTTCGTGTCGTCCCGTACATCTCGGTTGGGATATTATATACGTCTACAGCGATACATATCCTAACCTAAGGCAGGCTAACTTCTCGGATATAGTATTTTACAACATTCCTGTAGGATCAGCCTCTACTTCTCGGTGGGAACATTGTATACGTCTATAACGTAATATAATCTAACCTAAAACATCTAGCCCCTCGCTGGTGATGTTTTACAGAATCCCGTTTATGTCGTCCCGTACATCTCGGTTGGGATGTTATATACGTCTACAGCGATATATATTCTAACGTAAGGCAGGCTAACATCTCGGATGTAGTATTTTACAACATTCTTGGAGTATCGGCCCCTACTTCTCGGTGGGAACATTATATACGTCTATAACGTAACATAACCTAATCTAACCCATCTAGCCCCTCGCTGGTAATATTTTACAGAATCCCGTTCGTGTCGTCCCGTACATCTCGGTTGGGATGTTATATACGTCTACAGCGATATATATCCTAACGTAAGGCAGGCTAACATCTCGGATGCAGTATTTTACAACATTCCTGGCGTATCGGCTCTACTTCTCGGCGGGAACATTGTACACGTCTATAACGTAGCATAACCTAACCTAACCCATCTAGCCCCTCGCTGGTAATGTTTTGCAGAATGCCGTTCCTGTCGTCCCGTACATCTCGGTTGGGATGTTATATACGTCTACAGCGATATATATCCTAACGTAAGGCAGGCTAACATCTCGGATGCAGTATTTTACAACATTCCTGGCGTATCGGCTCTACTTCTCGGTGGCAACATTATACACGTCTATAACGTAACATAACCTAACCTAACCCATCTAGCCCCTCGCTGGTGATGTTTTACAGAATCCCGTTTATGTCGTCCCGTACATCTCGGTTGGGATGCTATATACGTCTACAGCGATATATATTCTAACGAAAGGCAGGCTAACATCTCGGATGTAGTATTTTACAACATTCTTGGAGTATCGGCCCCTACTTCTCGGTGGGAACATTATATACGTCTATAACGTAACATAACCTAATCTAACCCATCTAGCCCCTCGCTGGTAATATTTTACAGAATCCCGTTCGTGTCGTCCCGTACATCTCGGTTGGGATATTATATACGTCTATAGCGTTATATATCCTAACCAAAGGCAGGCTAACATCTCGGATGCAGTATTTTACAACATTCCTGGCGTATCGGCTCTACTTCTCGGTGGGAACATTATACACGTCTATAACGTAACATAACCTAACCTAACCCACCTAGCCCCTCGCTGGTAATGTTTTACAGAATCCCGTTCCTGTCGTCCCGTACGTCTCGGATAGGACATTATATACGTCTACAGCGTTATATAACCTAACGTAAGGCAGGCTAACATCTCGGATGTAATATTTTACAACATTCTTGTAGTATCGGCCCCTGCTTCTCGGTGGGAACATTATATACGTCTATAACGTAACATAACCTAACCTAACCCATCTAGCCCCTCGCTGGTAATGTTTTACAGAATCCCGTTCGTGTCGTCCCGTACATCTCTGTTGGATATTATATACGTCTATAGCGTTATATATCCTAACCTAAGGCAGGCTAACATCTCGGATGCAGCATTTCACAACATTCCTAGCGTATCGGCTCTACTTCTCGGCGGGAACATTATACACGTCTATAACGTAGCATAACCTAACCTAACCCATCTAGCCCCTCGCTGGTAATGTTTTGCAGAATCCCGTTCCTGTCGTCCCGTACATCTCGGTTGGGATGTTATATACGTCTACAGCTATATATATCCTAACGTAAGGCAGGCTAACATCTCGGATGCAGTATTTTACAACATTCCTGGCGTATCGGCTCTACTTCTCGGTGGCAACATTATACACGTCTATAACGTAACATAACCTAACCTAACCCATCTAGCCCCTCGCTGGTAATGTTTTACAGAATCCCGTTCGTGTCGTCCCGTACATCTCTGTTGGATATTATATACGTCTATAGCGTTATATATCCTAAACTAAGGCAGGCTAACATCTCGGATGCAGCATTTTACAACATTCCTAGCGTATCGGCTCTACTTCTCGGCGGGAACATTGTACACGTCTATAACGTAGCATAACCTAACCTAACCCATCTAGCCCCTCGCTGGTAATGTTTTGCAGAATGCCGTTCCTGTCGTCCCGTACATCTCGGTTGGGATGTTATATACGTCTACAGCGATATATATCCTAACGTAAGGCAGGCTAACATCTCGGATGCAGTATTTTACAACATTCCTGGCGTATCGGCTCTACTTCTCGGTGGCAACATTATACACGTCTATAACGTAACATAACCTAACCTATCCCATCTAGCCCCTCGCTGGTGATGTTTTACAGAATCCCGTTTATGTCGTCCCGTACATCTCGGTTGGGATGCTATATACGTCTACAGCGATATATATTCTAACGAAAGGCAGGCTAACATCTCGGATGTAGTATTTTACAACATTCTTGGAGTATCGGCCCCTACTTCTCGGTGGGAACATTATATACGTCTATAACGTAACATAACCTATTCTAACCCATCTAGCCCCTCGCTGGTAAAATTTTACAGAATCCCGTTCGTGTCGTCCCGTACATCTCGGTTGGGATATTATATACGTCTATAGCGTTATATATCCTAACCAAAGGCAGGCTAACATCTCGGATGCAGTATTTTACAACATTCCTGGCGTATCGGCTCTACTTCTCGGTGGGAACATTATACACGTCTATAACGTAACATAACCTAACCTAACCCACCTAGCCCCTCGCTGGTAATGTTTTACAGAATCCCGTTCCTGTCGTCCCGTACGTCTCGGATAGAACATTATATACGTCTACAGCGTTATATAACCTAACGTAAGGCAGGCTAACATCTCGGATGTAATATTTTACAACATTCTTGTAGTATCGGCCCCTGCTTCTCGGTGGGAACATTATATACGTCTATAACGTAACATAACCTAACCTAACCCATCTAGCCCCTCGCTGGTAATGTTTTACAGAATCCCGTTCGTGTCGTCCCGTACATCTCTGTTGGATATTATATACGTCTATAGCGTTATATATCCTAACCTAAGGCAGGCTAACATCTCGGATGCAGCATTTCACAACATTCCTAGCCTATCGGCTCTACTTCTCGGCGGGAACATTATACACGTCTATAACGTAGCATAACCTAACCTAACCCATCTAGCCCCTCGCTGGTAATGTTTTGCAGAATCCCGTTCCTGTCGTCCCGTACATCTCGGTTGGGATGTTATATACGTCTACAGCGATATATATCCTAACGTAAGGCAGGCTAACATCTCGGATGCAGTATTTTACAACATTCCTGGCGTATCGGCTCTACTTCTCGGTGGCAACATTATACACGTCTATAACGTAACATAACCTAACCTAACCCATCTAGCCCCTCGCTGGTGATGTTTTACAGAATCCCGTTTATGTCGTCCCGTACATCTCGGTTGGGATGCTATATACGTCTACAGCGATATATATCCTAACGAAAGGCAGGCTAACATCTCGGATGTAGTATTTTACAACATTCTTGGAGTATCGGCCCCTACTTCTCGGTGGGAACATTATATACGTCTATAACGTAACATAACCTAACCTAACCCATCTAGCCCCTCGCTGGTAATGTTTTACAGAATCCCGTTCGTGTCGTCCCGTACATCTCTGTTGGATATTATATACGTCTATAGCGTTATATATCCTAAACTAAGGCAGGCTAACATCTCGGATGCAGCATTTTACAACATTCCTAGCGTATCGGCTCTACTTCTCGGCGGGAACATTGTACACGTCTATAACGTAGCATAACCTAACCTAACCCATCTAGCCCCTCGCTGGTAATGTTTTGCAGAATGCCGTTCCTGTCGTCCCGTACATCTCGGTTGGGATGTTATATACGTCTACAGCGATATATATCCTAACGTAAGGCAGGCTAACATCTCGGATGCAGTATTTTACAACATTCCTGGCGTATCGGCTCTACTTCTCGGTGGCAACATTATACACGTCTATAACGTAACATAACCTAACCTAACCCATCTAGCCCCTCGCTGGTGATGTTTTACAGAATCCCGTTTATGTCGTCCCGTACATCTCGGTTGGGATACTATATACGTCTACAGCGATATATATTCTAACGAAAGGCAGGCTAACATCTCGGATGTAGTATTTTACAACATTCTTGGAGTATCGGCCCCTACTTCTCGGTGGGAACATTATATACGTCTATAACGTAACATAACCTAATCTAACCCATCTAGCCCCTCGCTGGTAATATTTTACAGAATCCCGTTCGTGTCGTCCCGTGCATCTCGGTGGGGATATTATATACGTCTATAGCGTTATATATCCTAACCAAAGGCAGGCTAACATCTCGGATGCAGTACTTTACAACATTCCTGGCGTATCGGCTCTACTTCTCGGTGGGAACATTATACACGTCTATAACGTAACATAACCTAACCTAACCCATCTAGCCCCTCGCTGGTAATGTTTTACAGAATCCCGTTCCTGTCGTCCCGTACGTCTCGGATAGGACATTATATACGTCTACAGCGTTATATATCCTAACGTAAGGCAGGCTAACATCTCGGATGTAATATTTTACAACATTCTTGTAGTATCGGCCCCTGCTTCTCGGTGGGAACATTATATACGTCTATAACGTAACATAACCTAACCTAACCCATCTAGCCCCTCGCTGGTAATGTTTTACAGAATCCCGTTCGTGTCGTCCCGTACATCTCTGTTGGATATTATATACGTCTATAGCGTTATATATCCTAACCTAAGGCAGGCTAACATCTCGGATGCAGCATTTTACAACATTCCTAGCGTATCGGCTCTACTTCTCGGCGGGAACATTATACACGTCTATAACGTAGCATAACCTAACCTAACCCATCTAGCCCCTCGCTGGTAATGTTTTGCAGAATCCCGTTCCTGTCGTCCCGTACATCTCGGTTGTGATGTTATATACGTCTACAGCGATATATATCCTAACGTAAGGCAGGCTAACATCTCGGATGCAGTATTTTACAACATTCCTGGCGTATCGGCTCTACTTCTCGGTGGCAACATTATACACGTCTATAACGTAACATAACCTAACCTAACCCATCTAGCCCCTCGCTGGTGATGTTTTACAGAATCCCGTTTATGTCGTCCCGTACATCTCGGTTGGGATGCTATATACGTCTACAGCGATATATATCCTAACGAAAGGCAGGCTAACATCTCGGATGTAGTATTTTACAACATTCTTGGAGTATCGGCCCCTACTTCTCGGTGGGAACATTATATACGTCTATAACGTAACATAACCTAATCTAACCCATCTAGCCCCTCGCTGGTAATGTTTTACAGAATCCCGTTCCTGTCGCCCCGTACGTCTCGGATAAGACATTATATACGTCTACAGCGTTATATATCCTAACGTAAGGCAGGCTAACATCTCGGATGTAGTATTTTACAACATTCTTGGAGTATCGGCCCCTACTTCTCGGTGGGAACATTATATACGTCTATAACGTAATATAATCTAACCTAAAACATCTAGCCCCTCGCTGGTGATGTTTTACAGAATCCCGTTTATGTCGTCCCGTACATCTCGGTTGGGATGTTATATACGTCTACAGCGATATATATCCTAACGTAAGGCAGGCTAACATCTCGGATGTAGTATTTTACAACATTCTTGGAGTATCGGCCCCTACTTCTCGGTGGGAACATTATATACGTCTATAACGTAACATAACCTAATCTAACCCATCTAGCCCCTCGCTGGTAATATTTTACAGAATCCCGTTCGTGTCGTCCCGTACATCTCGGTTGGGATATTATATACGTCTATAGCGTTATATATCCTAACCAAAGCAGGCTAACATCTCGGATGCAGTATTTTACAACATTCCTGGCGTATCGGCTCTACTTCTCGGTGGGTACATTATACACGTCTATAACGTAACATAACCTAACCTAACCCATCTAGCCCCTCGCTGGTAATGTTTTACAGAATCCCGTTCCTGTCGTCCCGTACGTCTCGGATAGGACATTATATACGTCTACAGCGTTATATATCCTAACGTAAGGCAGGCTAACATCTCGGATGTAGTATTTTACAACATTCTTGGAGTATCGGCCCCTACTTCTCGGTGGGAACATTATATACGTCTGTAACGTAACATAACCTAACCTATCCCATCTAGCCCCTCGTTGGCAATGTTTTACAGAATCCCGTTCGTGTCGTCCCGTACATCTCGGTTGGGATATTATATACGTCTACAGCGATACATATCCTAACCTAAGGCAGGCTAACTTCTCGGATATAGTATTTTACAACATTCCTGTAGGATCAGCCTCTACTTCCGGGTGGGAACATTATATACGTCTATAACGTAACATAACCTAACCTAACCCATCTAGCCCCTCGCTGGTAATGTTTTACAGAATCCCGTTCCTGTCGTCCCGTACGTCTCGGATAGGACATTATATACGTCTACAGCGTTATATATCCTAACGTAAGGCAGCCTAACATCTCGGATGTAGTATTTTACAACATTCTTGGAGTATCGGCCCCTACTTCTCGGTGGGAACATTATATACGTCTATAACGTAACATTACCTAACCTAACCCATCTAGCCCCTCGCTGGTAATGTTTTACAGAATCCCGTTCGTGTCGTCCCGTACATCTCTGTTGGATATTATATACGTCTATAGCGTTATATATCCTAAACTAAGGCAGGCTAACATCTCGGATGCAGCATTTTACAACATTCCTAGCGTATCGGCTCTACTTCTCGGCGGGAACATTGTACACGTCTATAACGTAGCATAACCTAACCTAACCCATCTAGCCCCTCGCTGGTAATGTTTTGCAGAATGCCGTTCCTGTCGTCCCGTACATCTCGGTTGGGATGTTATATACGTCTACAGCGATACATATCCTAACGTAAGGCAGGCTAACATCTCGGATGCAGTATTTTACAACATTCCTGGCGTATCGGCTCTACTTCTCGGTGGCAACATTATACACGTCTATAACGTAACATAACCTAACCTAACCCATCTAGCCCCTCGCTGGTGATGTTTTACAGAATCCCGTTTATGTCGTCCCGTACATCTCGGTTGGGATGCTATATACGTCTACAGCGATATATATTCTAACGAAAGGCAGGCTAACATCTCGGATGTAGTATTTTACAACATTCTTGGAGTATCGGCCCCTACTTCTCGGTGGGAACATTATATACGTCTATAACGTAACATAACCTAATCTAACCCATCTAGCCCCTCGCTGGTAATATTTTACAGAATCCCGTTCGTGTCGTCCCGTACATCTCGGTTGGGATATTATATACGTCTATAGCGTTATATATCCTAACCAAAGGCAGGCTAACATCTCGGATGCAGTATTTTACAACATTCCTGGCGTATCGGCTCTACTTCTCGGTGGGAACATTATACACGTCTATAACGTAACATAACCTAACCTAACCCATCTAGCCCCTCGCTGGTAATGTTTTACAGAATCCCGTTCCTGTCGTCCCGTACGTCTCGGATAGGACATTATATACGTCTACAGCGTTATATATCCTAACGTAAGGCAGGCTAACATCTCGGATGTAATATTTTACAACATTCTTGTAGTATCGGCCCCTGCTTCTCGGTGGGAACATTATATACGTCTATAACGTAACATAACCTAACCTAACCCATCTAGCCCCTCGCTGGTAATGTTTTACAGAATCCCGTTCGTGTCGTCCCGTACATCTCTGTTGGATATTATATACGTCTATAGCGTTATATATCCTAACCTAAGGCAGGCTAACATCTCGGATGCAGCATTTCACAACATTCCTAGCGTATCGGCTCTACTTCTCGGCGGGAACATTATACACGTCTATAACGTAGCATAACCTAACCTAACCCATCTAGCCCCTCGCTGGTAATGTTTTGCAGAATCCCGTTCCTGTCGTCCCGTACATCTCGGTTGGGATGTTATATACGTCTACAGCGATATATATCCTAACGTAAGGCAGGCTAACATCTCGGATGCAGTATTTTACAACATTCCTGGCGTATCGGCTCTACTTCTCGGCGGGAACATTGTACACGTCTATAACGTAGCATAACCTAACCTAACCCATCTAGCCCCTCGCTGGTGATGTTTTACAGAATCCCGTTTATGTCGTCCCGTACATCTCGGTTGGGATGCTATATACGTCTACAGCGATATATATCCTAACGAAAGGCAGGCTAACATCTCGGATGTAGTATTTTACAACATTCTTGGAGTATCGGCCCCTACTTCTCGGTGGGAACATTATATACGTCTATAACGTAACATAACCTAATCTAACCCATCTAGCCCCTCGCTGGTAATGTTTTACAGAATCCCGTTCCTGTCGTCCCGTACGTCTCGGATAAGACATTATATACGTCTACAGCGTTATATATCCTAACGTAAGGCAGGCTAACATCTCGGATGTAGTATTTTACAACATTCTTGGAGTATCGGCCCCTACTTCTCGGTGGGAACATTATATACGTCTATAACGTAATATAATCTAACCTAAAACATCTAGCCCCTCGCTGGTGATGTTTTACAGAATCCCGTTTATGTCGTCCCGTACATCTCGGTTGGGATGTTATATACGTCTACAGCGATATATATCCTAACGTAAGGCAGGCTAACATCTCGGATGTAGTATTTTACAACATTCTTGGAGTATCGGCCCCTACTTCTCGGTGGGAACATTATATACGTCTGTAACGTAACATAACCTAACCTATCCCATCTAGCCCCTCGTTGGCAATGTTTTACAGAATCCCGTTCGTGTCGTCCCGTACATCTCGGTTGGGATATTATATACGTCTACAGCGATACATATCCTAACCTAAGGCAGGCTAACTTCTCGGATATAGTATTTTACAACATTCCTGTAGGATCAGCCTCTACTTCCGGGTGGGAACATTATATACGTCTATAACGTAACATAACCTAACCTAACCCATCTAGCCCCTCGCAGGTAATGTTTTACAGAATCCCGTTCGTGTCGTACCGTACATCTCGGTTGGATATTATATAAGTCTACAGCGTTATATATCCTAACGTAAGGCAGGCTAACATCTCGGATGTAGTATTTTACAACATTCTTGGAGTATCGGCCCCTACTTCTCGGTGGGAACATTATATACGTCTGTAACGTAACATAACCTAACCTATCCCATCTAGCACCTCGTTGGCAATGTTTTACAGAATCCCGTTCGTGTCGTGCCGTACATCTCGGTTGGGATATTATATACGTCTATAGCGTTATATATCCTAACCAAAGGCAGGCTAACATCTCGGATGCAGTATTTTACAACATTCCTGGCGTATCGGCTCTACTTCTCGGTGGGAACATTATACACGTCTATAACGTAACATAACCAAACCTAACCCATCTAGCCCCTCGCTGGTAATGTTTTACAGAATCCCGTTCCTGTCGTCCCGTACGTCTCGGATAGGACATTATATACGTCTACAGCGTTATATATCATAACGTAAGGCAGGCTAACATCTCGGATGTAGTATTTTACAACATTCTTGGAGTATCGGCCCCTACTTCTCGGTGGGAACATTATATACGTCTGTAACGTAACATAACCTAACCTATCCCATCTAGCCCCTCGTTGGCAATGTTTTACAGAATCCCGTTCGTGTCGTCCCGTACATCTCGGTTGGGATATTATATACGTCTACAGCGATACATATCCTAACCTAAGGCAGGCTAACTTCTCGGATATAGTATTTACAACATTCCTGTAGGATCAGCCTCTACTTCTCGGTGGGAACATTATATACGTCTATAACGTAATATAATCTAACGTAACACATCTAGCCCCTCGCTGGTGATGTTTTACAGAATCCCGTTTATGTCGTCCCGTACATCTCGGTTGGGATGTTATATACGTCTACAGCGATATATATCCTAACGTAAGGCAGGCTAACATCTCGGATGTAGTATTTTACAACATTCTTGGAGTATCGGCCCCTACTTCCGGGGGGGGAACATTATATACGTCTATAACGTAACATAACCTATTCTAACCCATCTAGCCCCTCGCTGGTAATATTTTACAGAATCCCGTTCGTGTCGTCCCGTACATCTCGGTTGGGATATTATATACGTCTATAGCGTTATATATCCTAACCAAAGGCAGGCTAACATCTCGGATGCAGTATTTTACAACATTCCTGGCGTATCGGCTCTACTTCTCGGTGGGAACATTATACACGTCTATAACGTAACATAACCTAACCTAACCCACCTAGCCCCTCGCTGGTAATGTTTTACAGAATCCCGTTCCTGTCGTCCCGTACGTCTCGGATAGAACATTATATACGTCTACAGCGTTATATAACCTAACGTAAGGCAGGCTAACATCTCGGATGTAATATTTTACAACATTCTTGTAGTATCGGCCCCTGCTTCTCGGTGGGAACATTATATACGTCTATAACGTAACATAACCTAACCTAACCCATCTAGCCCCTCGCTGGTAATGTTTTACAGAATCCCGTTCGTGTCGTCCCGTACATCTCTGTTGGATATTATATACGTCTATAGCGTTATATATCCTAACCTAAGGCAGGCTAACATCTCGGATGCAGCATTTCACAACATTCCTAGCCTATCGGCTCTACTTCTCGGCGGGAACATTATACACGTCTATAACGTAGCATAACCTAACCTAACCCATCTAGCCCCTCGCTGGTAATGTTTTGCAGAATCCCGTTCCTGTCGTCCCGTACATCTCGGTTGGGATGTTATATACGTCTACAGCGATATATATCCTAACGTAAGGCAGGCTAACATCTCGGATGCAGTATTTTACAACATTCCTGGCGTATCGGCTCTACTTCTCGGTGGCAACATTATACACGTCTATAACGTAACATAACCTAACCTAACCCATCTAGCCCCTCGCTGGTGATGTTTTACAGAATCCCGTTTATGTCGTCCCGTACATCTCGGTTGGGATGCTATATACGTCTACAGCGATATATATCCTAACGAAAGGCAGGCTAACATCTCGGATGTAGTATTTTACAACATTCTTGGAGTATCGGCCCCTACTTCTCGGTGGGAACATTATATACGTCTATAACGTAACATAACCTAACCTAACCCATCTAGCCCCTCGCTGGTAATGTTTTACAGAATCCCGTTCGTGTCGTCCCGTACATCTCTGTTGGATATTATATACGTCTATAGCGTTATATATCCTAAACTAAGGCAGGCTAACATCTCGGATGCAGCATTTTACAACATTCCTAGCGTATCGGCTCTACTTCTCGGCGGGAACATTGTACACGTCTATAACGTAGCATAACCTAACCTAACCCATCTAGCCCCTCGCTGGTAATGTTTTGCAGAATGCCGTTCCTGTCGTCCCGTACATCTCGGTTGGGATGTTATATACGTCTACAGCGATATATATCCTAACGTAAGGCAGGCTAACATCTCGGATGCAGTATTTTACAACATTCCTGGCGTATCGGCTCTACTTCTCGGTGGCAACATTATACACGTCTATAACGTAACATAACCTAACCTAACCCATCTAGCCCCTCGCTGGTGATGTTTTACAGAATCCCGTTTATGTCGTCCCGTACATCTCGGTTGGGATACTATATACGTCTACAGCGATATATATTCTAACGAAAGGCAGGCTAACATCTCGGATGTAGTATTTTACAACATTCTTGGAGTATCGGCCCCTACTTCTCGGTGGGAACATTATATACGTCTATAACGTAACATAACCTAATCTAACCCATCTAGCCCCTCGCTGGTAATATTTTACAGAATCCCGTTCGTGTCGTCCCGTGCATCTCGGTGGGGATATTATATACGTCTATAGCGTTATATATCCTAACCAAAGGCAGGCTAACATCTCGGATGCAGTACTTTACAACATTCCTGGCGTATCGGCTCTACTTCTCGGTGGGAACATTATACACGTCTATAACGTAACATAACCTAACCTAACCCATCTAGCCCCTCGCTGGTAATGTTTTACAGAATCCCGTTCCTGTCGTCCCGTACGTCTCGGATAGGACATTATATACGTCTACAGCGTTATATATCCTAACGTAAGGCAGGCTAACATCTCGGATGTAATATTTTACAACATTCTTGTAGTATCGGCCCCTGCTTCTCGGTGGGAACATTATATACGTCTATAACGTAACATAACCTAACCTAACCCATCTAGCCCCTCGCTGGTAATGTTTTACAGAATCCCGTTCGTGTCGTCCCGTACATCTCTGTTGGATATTATATACGTCTATAGCGTTATATATCCTAACCTAAGGCAGGCTAACATCTCGGATGCAGTATTTTACAACATTCCTGGCGTATCGGCTCTACTTCACGGTGGGAACATTATACACGTCTATAACGTAACATAACCAAACCTAACCCATCTAGCCCCTCGCTGGTAATGTTTTACAGAATCCCGTTCCTGTCGTCCCGTACGTCTCGGATAGGACATTATATACGTCTACAGCGTTATATATCATAACGTAAGGCAGGCTAACATCTCGGATGTAGTATTTTACAACATTCTTGGAGTATCGGCCCCTACTTCTCGGTGGGAACATTATATACGTCTGTAACGTAACATAACCTAACCTATCCCATCTAGCCCCTCGTTGGCAATGTTTTACAGAATCCCGTTCGTGTCGTCCCGTACATCTCGGTTGGGATATTATATACGTCTACAGCGATACATATCCTAACCTAAGGCAGGCTAACTTCTCGGATATAGTATTTACAACATTCCTGTAGGATCAGCCTCTACTTCTCGGTGGGAACATTATATACGTCTATAACGTAATATAATCTAACGTAACACATCTAGCCCCTCGCTGGTGATGTTTTACAGAATCCCGTTTATGTCGTCCCGTACATCTCGGTTGGGATGTTATATACGTCTACAGCGATATATATCCTAACGTAAGGCAGGCTAACATCTCGGATGTAGTATTTTACAACATTCTTGGAGTATCGGCCCCTACTTCCGGGGGGGGAACATTATATACGTCTATAACGTAACATAACCTAACCTAACCAATCTAGCCCCTCGCTGGTAATGTTTTACAGAATCCCGTTCGTGTCGTCCCGTACATCTCTGTTGGATATTATATACGTCTATAGCGTTATATATCCTAACCTAAGGCAGGCTAACATCTCGGATGCAGCATTTTACAACATTCCTAGCGTATCGGCTCTACTTCTCGGCGGGAACATTATACACGTCTATAACGTAGCATAACCTAACCTAACCCATCTAGCCCCTCGCTGGTAATGTTTTGCAGAATCCCGTTCCTGTCGTCCCGTACATCTCGGTTGGGATGTTATATACGTCTACAGCGATATATATCCTAACGTAAGGCAGGCTAACATCTCGGATGTAGTATTTTACAACATTCTTGGAGTATCGGACCCTACTTCTCGGTGGGAAAATTATATACGTCTGTAACGTAACATAACCTAACCTATCCCATCTAGCACCTCGTTGGCAATGTTTCACAGAATCCCGTTCCAGTCGTCCCGTACATCTCGGTTGGGATATTATATACGTCTATAGCGTTATATATCCTAACCTAAGGCAGGCTAACATCTCGGATGCAGCATATTACAACATTCCTGTAGGATCAGCCTCTACTTCTCGGTGGGAACATTATATACGTCTATAACGTAATATAATCTAACCTAACACATCTAGCCCCTCGCTGGTGATGTTTTACAGAATCCCGTTTATGTCGTCCCGTACATCTCGGTTGGGATGTTATATACGTCTACAGCGATACATATCCTAACGTAAGGCAGGCTGACATCTCGGATGCAGTATTTTACAACATTCCTGGCGTATCGGCTCTACTTCTCGGTGGCAACATTATACACGTCTATAACGTAGCATAACCTAACCTAACCCATCTAGCCCCTCGCTGGTGATGTTTTACAGAATCCCGTTTATGTCGTCCCGTACATCTCGGTTGGAATGCTATATACGTCTACAGCGATATATATCCTAACGTAAGGCAGGCTAACATCTCGGATGTAGTATTTTACAACATACTTGGAGTATCGGCCCCTACTTCTCGGTGGGAACATTATATACGTCTATAACGTAACATAACCTAATCTCACCCATCTAGCCCCTCGCTGGTAATATTTTACAGAATCCCGTTCGTGTCGTCCCGTACATCTCGGTTGGGATATTATATACGTCTATAGCATTATATATCCTAACGTAAGGCAGGCTAACATTTCGGATGTAGTATTTTACAACATTCTTGGAGTATCGGCCCCTACTTCTCGGTGGGAACATTATATACGTCTGTAACGTAACATAACCTAACCTATCCCATCTAGCCCCTCGTTGGCAATGTTTTACAGAATCCCGTTCGTGTCGTCCCGTACATCTCGGTTGGGATATTATATACGTCTACAGCGATACATATCCTAACCTAAGGCAGGCTAACTTCTCGGATATAGTATTTTACAACATTCCTGTAGGATCAGCCTCTACTTCTCGGTGGGAACATTATATACGTCTATAACGTAATATAATCTAACCTAACACATCTAGCCCCTCGCTGGTGATGTTTTACAGAATCCCGTTTATGTCGTCCCGTACATCTCGCTTGGGATGTTATATACGTCTACAGCGATATATATCCTAACGTAAGGCAGGCTAACATCTCGGATGTAGTATTTTACAACATTCTTGGAGTATCGGCCCCTACTTCTCAGTGGGAACATTATATACGTCTATAACGTAACATAACCTAATCTAACCCATCTAGCCCCTCGCTGGTAATATTTTACAGAATCCCGTTCCTGTCGTCCCGTACATCTCGGTTGGGATGTTATATACGTCTACAGCGATATATATCCTAACGTAAGGCAGGCTAACATCTCGGATGTAGTATTTTACAACATTCTTGGAGTATCGGACCCTACTTCTCGGTGGGAAAATTATATACGTCTGTAACGTAACATAACCTAACCTATCCCATCTAGCACCTCGTTGGCAATGTTTCACAGAATCCCGTTCCAGTCGTCCCGTACGTCTCGGATAGGACATTATATACGTCTACAGCGATACATATCCTAACCTAAGGCAGGCTAACTTCTCGGATATAGTATTTTACCACATTCCTGTAGGATCAGCCTCTACTTCTCGGTGGGAACATTATATACGTCTATAACGTAATATAATCTAACCTAACACATCTAGCCCCTCGCTGGTGATGTTTTACAGAATCCCGTTCGTGTCGTCCCGTACATCTCGGTTGGGATATTATATACGTATATAGCGTTATATATCCTAACCAAAGGCAGGCTAACATCTCGGATGCAGTATTTTACAACATTCTTGGAGTATCGGCCCCTACTTCCGGGTGGGAACATTATATACGTCTATAAAGTAACATAACCTAGCCTATCCCATCTAGCCCCTCGTTGGCAATGTTTTACAGAATCCCGTTCGTGTCGTCCCGTACATCTCGGTTGGGATGTTATATACATCTACAGCGATATATATCCTAACGTAAGGCAGGCTAACATCTCGGATGTAGTATTTTACAACATTCTTGGAGTATCGGCCCCTACTTCTCAGTGGGAACATTATATACGTCTATAACGTAACATAACCTAATCTAACCCATCTAGCCCCTCGCTGGTAATATTTTACAGAATCCCGTTCGTGTCGTCCCGTACATCTCGGTTGGGATATTATATACGTCTATAGCGTTATATATCCTAACCAAAGGCAGGCTAACATCTCGGATGCAGTATTTTACAACATTCCTGGCGTATCGGCTCTACTTCTCGGTGGGAACATTATACACGTCTATAACGTAACATAACCTAACCTAACCCATCTAGCCCCTCGCTGGTAATGTTTTACAGAATCCCCTTCGTGTCGTCCCGTACATCTCGGTTGTATATTATATACGTCTATAGCGTTATATATCCTAACGTAAGGCAGGCTAACATCTCGGATGTAGTATTTTACAACATTCTTGGAGTATCGGACCCTACTTCTCGGTGGGAAAATTATATACGTCTGTAACGTAACATAACCTAACCTATCCCATCTAGCACCTCGTTGGCAATGTTTCACAGAATCCCGTTCCAGTCGTCCCGTACATCTCGGTTGGGATATTATATACGTCTATAGCGTTATATATCCTAACCTAAGGCAGGCTAACATCTCGGATGCAGCATATTACAACATTCCTGTAGGATCAGCCTCTACTTCTCGGTGGGAACATTATATACGTCTATAACGTAATATAATCTAACCTAACACATCTAGCCCCTCGCTGGTGATGTTTTACAGAATCCCGTTTATGTCGTCCCGTACATCTCGGTTGGGATGTTATATACGTCTACAGCGATACATATCCTAACGTAAGGCAGGCTGACATCTCGGATGCAGTATTTTACAACATTCCTGGCGTATCGGCTCTACTTCTCGGTGGCAACATTATACACGTCTATAACGTAGCATAACCTAACCTAACCCATCTAGCCCCTCGCTGGTGATGTTTTACAGAATCCCGTTTATGTCGTCCCGT
This sequence comes from Xylocopa violacea, assembly GCA_963969225.1. Lineage (NCBI taxonomy): Eukaryota > Metazoa > Arthropoda > Insecta > Hymenoptera > Apidae > Xylocopa > Xylocopa violacea. The sequence continues at coordinate 2,585,794 of CAXAJV010000061.1, read as the reverse complement.
ACATCTCGGTTGGAATGCTATATACGTCTACAGCGATATATATCCTAACGTAAGGCAGGCTAACATCTCGGATGTAGTATTTTACAACATACTTGGAGTATCGGCCCCTACTTCTCGGTGGGAACATTATATACGTCTATAACGTAACATAACCTAATCTCACCCATCTAGCCCCTCGCTGGTAATATTTTACAGAATCCCGTTCGTGTCGTCCCGTACATCTCGGTTGGGATATTATATACGTCTATAGCATTATATATCCTAACGTAAGGCAGGCTAACATTTCGGATGTAGTATTTTACAACATTCTTGGAGTATCGGCCCCTACTTCTCGGTGGGAACATTATATACGTCTGTAACGTAACATAACCTAACCTATCCCATCTAGCCCCTCGTTGGCAATGTTTTACAGAATCCCGTTCGTGTCGTCCCGTACATCTCGGTTGGGATATTATATACGTCTACAGCGATACATATCCTAACCTAAGGCAGGCTAACTTCTCGGATATAGTATTTACAACATTCCTGTAGGATCAGCCTCTACTTCTCGGTGGGAACATTATATACGTCTATAACGTAATATAATCTAACGTAACACATCTAGCCCCTCGCTGGTGATGTTTTACAGAATCCCGTTTATGTCGTCCCGTACATCTCGGTTGGGATGTTATATACGTCTACAGCGATATATATCCTAACGTAAGGCAGGCTAACATCTCGGATGTAGTATTTTACAACATTCTTGGAGTATCGGCCCCTACTTCCGGGGGGGGAACATTATATACGTCTATAACGTAACATAACCTAACCTAACCAATCTAGCCCCTCGCTGGTAATGTTTTACAGAATCCCGTTCGTGTCGTCCCGTACATCTCTGTTGGATATTATATACGTCTATAGCGTTATATATCCTAACCTAAGGCAGGCTAACATCTCGGATGCAGCATTTTACAACATTCCTAGCGTATCGGCTCTACTTCTCGGCGGGAACATTATACACGTCTATAACGTAGCATAACCTAACCTAACCCATCTAGCCCCTCGCTGGTAATGTTTTGCAGAATCCCGTTCCTGTCGTCCCGTACATCTCGGTTGGGATGTTATATACGTCTACAGCGATATATATCCTAACGTAAGGCAGGCTAACATCTCGGATGCAGTATTTTACAACATTCCTGGCGTATCGGCTCTACTTCTCGGTGGCAACATTATACACGTCTATAACGTAACATAACCTAACCTAACCCATCTAGCCCCTCGCTGGTGATGTTTTACAGAATCCCGTTTATGTCGTCCCGTACATCTCGGTTGGGATGTTATATATGTCTACAGCGATATATATCGTAACGTAAGGCAGGCTAACATCTCGGATGTAGTATTTTACAACATTCTTGGAGTATCGGCCCCTACTTCTCGGTGGGAACATTATATACGTCTATAACGTAACATAACCTAACCTAACCCATCTAGCCCCTCGCTGGTAATGTTTTACAGAATCCCGTTCCTGTCGTCCCGTACGTCTCGGATAGGACATTATATACGTCTACAGCGTTATATATCCTAACGTAAGGCAGGCTAACATCTCGGATGTAGTATTTTACAACATTCTTGGTGTATCGGCCCCTACTTCCGGGTGGGAACATTATATACGTCTATAACGTAACATAACCTAACCTAACCAATCTAGCCCCTCGCTGGTAATGTTTTACAGAATCCCGTTCGTGTCGTCCCGTACGTCTCGGATGGGACATTAAATACGTCTACAGCGATATATATCCTAACGTAAGGCTGGCTAACATCTCGGATGCAGTATTTTACAACATTCCTGGCGTAACGGCTCTACTTCTCGGTGGCAACATTATACACGTCTATAACGTAACATAACCTAACCTAAACCATCTAGCCCCTCGCTGGTAATGTTTTACAGAATCCCGTTCCTGTCGTCCCGTACGTCTCGAATGGGACATTATATACGTCTACAGCGTTATATATCCTAACGTAAGGCAGGCTAACATCTCGGATGTAGTATTTTACAACATTCTTGGAGTATCGGCCCCTACTTCCGGGTGGGAACATTATATACGTCTATAAAGTAACATAACCTAACCTAACCCACCTAGCCCCTCGCTGGTAATGTTCTACAGAATCCCGTTCCTGTCGTCCCGTACATCTCGGTTGGGATGTTATATACGTCTAAATCGATATATATCCTAACGTAAGGCAGGCTAAGATCTCGGATGTAGTATTTTACAACATTCTTGGAGTATCGGCCCCTACTTCTCGGTGGGAACATTATATACGTCTATAACGTAACATAACCTAATCTAACCCATCTAGCCCCTCGCTGGTAATATTTTACAGAATCCCGTTCGTGTCGTCCCGTACATCTCGGTTGGGATATTATATACGTCTATAGCTTTATATATCCTAACGTAAGGCAGGCTAACATCTCGGATGTAGTATTTTACAACATTCTTGGGGTATCGGCCCCTACTTCTCGGTGGGAACATTATATACGTCTGTAACGTAACATAACCTAACCTATCCCATCTAGCCCCTCGTTTGCAATGTTTTACAGAATCCCGTTCGTGTCGTCCCGTACATCTCGGTTGGGATATTATATACGTCTACAGCGATACATATCCTAACCTAAGGCAGGCTAACTTCTCGGATATAGTATTTTACAACATTCCTGTAGGATCAGCCTCTACTTCTCGGTGAGAACATTATATACGTCTATAACGTAATATAATCTAACCTAACACATCTAGCCCCTCGCTGGTAATGTTTTACAGAATCCCGTTCGTGTCGTCCCGTACGTCTCGGTTGGGACATTATAAACGTCTACAGCGTTATATATCCTAACCTAAGGCAGGCTAACATCTCGGTTCCAGTATTTTACAACATTCCTGGCGTATCGGCCCATGCTTCTCGGTGGGAACATTATATAGGTCTATAACGTAACATAACCTAACCTAACCAATCTAGCCCCTCGCTGGTAATGTTTTACAGAATCCCGTTCGTGTCGTCCCGTACATCTCTGTTGGATATTATATACGTCTATAGCGTTATATATCCTAACCTAAGCCAGGCTAACATCTCGGATGCAGCATTTTACAACATTCCTAGCGTATCGGCTCTACTTCTCGGCGGGAACATTATACACGTCTATAACGTAGCATAACCTAACCTAACCCATCTAGCCCCTCGCTGGTAATGTTTTGCAGAATCCCGTTCCTGTCGTCCCGTACATCTCGGTTGGGATGTTATATACGTCTACAGCGATATATATCCTAACGTAAGGCAGGCTAACATCTCGGATGCAGTATTTTACAACATTCCCGGCGTATCGGCTCTACTTCTCGGTGGGAACGTTATACACGTCTATAACGTAACATAACCTAACCTAACCGATCTAGCCCCTCGCTGGTAATGTTTTACAGAATCCCGTTCCTGTCGTCCCGTACGTCTCGGATAGGACATTATATACGTCTACAGCGTTATATATCCTAACGTAAGGCAGGCTAACATCTCGGATGTAGTATTTTACAACATTCTTGGAGTATCGGCCCCTACTTCCGGGTGGGAACATTATATACGTCTATAACGTAACATAACCTAACCTAACCAATCTAGCACCTCGCTGGTAATGTTTTACAGAATCCCGTTCGTGTCGTCCCGTACATCTCTGTTGGATATTATATACGTCTATAGCGTTATATATCCTAACCTAAGGCAGGCTAACATCTCGGATGCAGCATATTACAACATTCCTGTAGGATCAGCCTCTACTTCTCGGTGGGAACATTATATACGTCTATAACGTAATATAATCTAACCTAACACATCTAGCCCCTCGCTGGTGATGTTTTACAGAATCCCGTTTATGTCGTCCCGTACATCTCGGTTGGAATGTTATATACGTCTACAGCGATACATATCCTAACGTAAGGCAGGCTGACATCTCGGATGCAGTATGTTACAACATTCCTGGCGTATCGGCTCTACTTCTCGGTGGCAACATTATACACGTCTATAACGTAGCATAACCTAACCTAACCCATCTAGCCCCTCGCTGGTGATGTTTTACAGAATCCCGTTTATGTCGTCCCGTACATCTCGGTTGGGATGCTATATACGTCTACAGCGATATATATCCTAACGTAAGGCAGGCTAACATCTCGGATGTAGTATTTTACAACATACTTGGAGTATCGGCCCCTACTTCTCGGTGGGAACATTATATACGTCTATAACGTAACATAACCTAATCTAACCCATCTAGCCCCTCGCTGGTAATATTTTACAGAATCCCGTTCGTGTCGTCCCGTACATCTCGGTTGGGATATTATATACGTCTATAGCATTATATATCCTAACGTAAGGCAGGCTAACATTTCGGATGTAGTATTTTACAACATTCTTGGAGTATCGGCCCCTACTTCTCGGTGGGAACATTATATACGTCTGTAACGTAACATAACCTAACCTATCCCATCTAGCCCCTCGTTGGCAATGTTTTACAGAATCCCGTTCGTGTCGTCCCGTACATCTCGGTTGGGATATTATATACGTCTACAGCGATACATATCCTAACCTAAGTCAGGCTAACTTCTCGGATATAGTATTTTACAACATTCCTGTAGGATCAGCCTCTACTTCTCGGTGGGAACATTATATACGTCTATAACGTAATATAATCTAACCTAACACATCTAGCCCCTCGCTGGTGATGTTTTACAGAATCCCGTTTATGTCGTCCCGTACATCTCGGTTGGGATGTTATATACGTCTACAGCGATATATATCCTAACGTAAGGCAGGCTAACATCTCGGATGTAGTATTTTACAACATTCTTGGAGTATCGGCCCCTACTTCCGGGTGGGAACATTATATACGTCTATAACGTAACATAACCTAACCTAACCAATCTAGCCCCTCGCTGGTAATGTTTTACAGAATCCCGTTCGTGTCGTCCCGTACATCGCTGTTGGATATTATATACGTCTATAGCGTTATATATCCTAACCTAAGGCAGGCTAACATCTCGGATGCAGCATTTTACAACATTCCTAGCGTATCGGCTCTACTTCTCGGCGGGAACATTATACACGTCTATAACGTAACATAACCTAACCTAACCCATCTAGCCCCTCGCTGGTAATGTTCTACAGAATCCCGTTCCTGTCGTCCCGTACATCTCGGTTGGGATGTTATATACGTCTAAATCGATATATATCCTAACGTAAGGCAGGCTAAGATCTCGGATGTAGTATTTTACAACATTCTTGGAGTATCGGCCCCTACTTCTCAGTGGGAACATTATATACGTCTATAACGTAACATAACCTAATATAACCCATCTAGCCCCTCGCTGGTAATATTTTACAGAATCCCGTTCGTGTCGTCCCGTACATCTCGGTTGGGATATTATATACGTCTATAGCGTTATATATCCTAACCAAAGGCAGGCTAACATCTCGGATGCAGTATTTTACAACATTCCTGGCGTATCGGCTCTACTTCTCGGTGGGAACATTATACACGTCTATAACGTAACATAACCTAACCTAACCCATCTAGCCCCTCGCTGGTAATGTTTTACAGAATCCCGTTCCTGTCGTCCCGTACGTCTCGGATAGGACATTATATACGTCTACAGCGTTATATATCCTAACGTAAGGCAGGCTAACATCTCGGATGTAGTATTTTACAACATTCTTGGAGTATCGGCCCCTACTTCTCGGTGGGAACATTATATACGTCTATAACGTAACATAACCTAATCTAACCCATCTAGCCCCTCGCTGGTAATATTTTACAGAATCCCGTTCGTGTCGTCCCGTACATCTCGGTTGGGATATTATATACGTCTATAGCTTTATATATCCTAACGTAAGGCAGGCTAACATCTCGGATGTAGTATTTTACAACATTCTTGGGGTATCGGCCCCTACTTCTCGGTGGGAACATTATATACGTCTGTAACGTAACATAACCTAACCTATCCCATCTAGCCCCTCGTTTGCAATGTTTTACAGAATCCCGTTCGTGTCGTCCCGTACATCTCGGTTGGGATATTATATACGTCTACAGCGATACATATCCTAACCTAAGGCAGGCTAACTTCTCGGATATAGTATTTTACAACATTCCTGTAGGATCAGCCTCTACTTCTCGGTGAGAACATTATATACGTCTATAACGTAATATAATCTAACCTAACACATCTAGCCCCTCGCTGGTAATGTTTTACAGAATCCCGTTCGTGTCGTCCCGTACGTCTCGGTTGGGACATTATAAACGTCTACAGCGTTATATATCCTAACCTAAGGCAGGCTAACATCTCGGTTCCAGTATTTTACAACATTCTTGGAGTATCGGCCCATATTTCTCGGTGGGAACATTATACACGTCTATAACGTATCACAACCTAACCTAAGCCATCTAGCCCCTCAAGGTAATATTTTACAGAATCCCGTTCCTGTCGTCCCGTACGTCTCGGATGGGACATTATAATCTTCTACAGCGTTATATATCCTAACCTAAGGCAGGCTAACATCTCGGTTGTAGTATTTTACAACATTCCTGGCGTATCGGCTCTACTTCTCGGTGGGAACATTATACACGTCTATAACGTAACATAACCTAACCTAACCTATCTAGCCCCTCGCTGGTAATGTTCTACAGAATCCCGTTCCTGTCGTCCCGTACATCTCGGTTGGGATGTTATATACGTCTACAGCGTTATATATCCTAACGTAAGGCAGGCTAACATCTCGGATGTAGTATTTTACAACATTCTTGGAGTATCGGCCCCTACTTCCGGGTGGGAACATTATATACGTCTATAACGTAACATAACCTAACCTAACCAATCTAGCCCCTCGCTGGTAATGTTTTACAGAATCCCGTTCGTGTCGTCCCGTACATCTCTGTTGGATATTATATACGTCTATAGCGTTATATATCCTAACCTAAGGCAGGCTAACATCTCGGATGCAGCATATTACAACATTCCTGTAGGATCAGCCTCTACTTCTCGGTGGGAACATTATATACGTCTATAACGTAATATAATCTAACCTAAAACATCTAGCCCCTCGCTGGTGATGTTTTACAGAATCCCGTTTATGTCGTCCCGTACATCTCGGTTGGGATGTTATATACGTCTACAGCGATACATATCCTAACGTAAGGCAGGCTGACATCTCGGATGCAGTATTTTACAACATTCCTGGCGTATCGGCTCTACTTCTCGGTGGCAACATTATACACGTCTATAACGTAGCATAACCTAACCTAACCCATCTAGCCCCTCGCTGGTGATGTTTTACAGAATCCCGTTTATGTCGTCCCGTACGTCTCGGATAGGACATTATATACGTCTACAGCGTTATATATCCTAACGTAAGGCAGGCTAACATCTCGGATGTAGTATTTTACAACATTCTTGGAGTATCGGCCCCTACTTCTCGGTGGGAACATTATATACGTCTATAACGTAACATAACCTAATCTAACCCATCTAGCCCCTCGCTGGTAATATTTTACAGAATCCCGTTCGTGTCGTCCCGTACATCTCGGTTGGGATATTATATACGTCTATAGCTTTATATATCCTAACGTAAGGCAGGCTAACATCTCGGATGTAGTATTTTACAACATTCTTGTGGTATCGGCCCCTACTTCTCGGTGGGAACATTATATACGTCTGTAACGTAACATAACCTAACCTATCCCATCTAGCCCCTCGTTTGCAATGTTTTACAGAATCCCGTTCGTGTCGTCCCGTACATCTCGGTTGGGATATTATATACGTCTACAGCGATACATATCCTAACCTAAGGCAGGCTAACTTCTCGGATATAGTATTTTACAACATTCCTGTAGGATCAGCCTCTACTTCTCGGTGAGAACATTATATACGTCTATAACGTAATATAATCTAACCTAACACATCTAGCCCCTCGCTGGTAATGTTTTACAGAATCCCGTTCGTGTCGTCCCGTACGTCTCGGTTGGGACATTATAAACGTCTACAGCGTTATATATCCTAACCTAAGGCAGGCTAACATCTCGGTTCCAGTATTTTACAACATTCTTGGAGTATCGGCCCATATTTCTCGGTGGGAACATTATACACGTCTATAACGTATCACAACCTAACCTAAGCCATCTAGCCCCTCAAGGTAATATTTTACAGAATCCCGTTCCTGTCGTCCCGTACGTCTCGGATGGGACATTATAATCTTCTACAGCGTTATATATCCTAACCTAAGGCAGGCTAACATCTCGGTTGTAGTATTTTACAACATTCCTGGCGTATCGGCTCTACTTCTCGGTGGGAACATTATACACGTCTATAACGTAACATAACCTAACCTAACCTATCTAGCCCCTCGCTGGTAATGTTCTACAGAATCCCGTTCCTGTCGTCCCGTACATCTCGGTTGGGATGTTATATACGTCTACAGCGTTATATATCCTAACGTAAGGCAGGCTAACATCTCGGATGTAGTATTTTACAACATTCTTGGAGTATCGGCCCCTACTTCCGGGTGGGAACATTATATACGTCTATAACGTAACATAACCTAACCTAACCAATCTAGCCCCTCGCTGGTAATGTTTTACAGAATCCCGTTCGCGTCGTCCCGTACATCTCTGTTGGATATTATATACGTCTATAGCGTTATATATCCTAACCTAAGGCAGGCTAACATCTCGGATGCAGCATATTACAACATTCCTGTAGGATCAGCCTCTACTTCTCGGTGGGAACATTATATACGTCTATAACGTAATATAATCTAACCTAAAACATCTAGCCCCTCGCTGGTGATGTTTTACAGAATCCCGTTTATGTCGTCCCGTACATCTCGGTTGGGATGTTATATACGTCTACAGCGATACATATCCTAACGTAAGGCAGGCTGACATCTCGGATGCAGTATTTTACAACATTCCTGGCGTATCGGCTCTACTTCTCGGTGGCAACATTATACACGTCTATAACGTAGCATAACCTAACCTAACCCATCTAGCCCCTCGCTGGTGATGTTTTACAGAATCCCGTTTATGTCGTCCCGTACATCTCGGTTGGGATGCTATATACGTCTACAGCGATATATATCCTAACGTAAGGCAGGCTAACATCTCGGATGTAGTATTTTACAACATACTTGGAGTATCGGCCCCTACTTCTCGGTGGGAACATTATATACGTCTATAACGTAACATAACCTAATCTAACCCATCTAGCCCCTCGCTGGTAATATTTTACAGAATCCCGTTCGTGTCGTCCCGTACATCTCGGTTGGGATATTATATACGTCTATAGCATTATATATCCTAACGTAAGGCAGGCTAACATTTCGGATGTAGTATTTTACAACATTCTTGGAGTATCGGCCCCTACTTCTCGGTGGGAACATTATATACGTCTGTAACGTAACATAACCTAACCTATCCCATCTAGCCCCTCGTTGGCAATGTTTTACAGAATCCCGTTCGTGTCGTCCCGTACATCTCGGTTGGGATATTACATACGTCTACAGCGATACATATCCTAACCTAAGGCAGGCTAACTTCTCGGATATAGTATTTTACAACATTCCTGTAGGATCAGCCTCTACTTCTCGGTGGGAACATTATATACGTCTATAACGTAATATAATCTAACCTAACACATCTAGCCCCTCGCTGGTGATGTTTTACAGAATCCCGTTTATGTCGTCCCGTACATCTCGGTTGGGATGTTATATACGTCTACAGCGATATATATCCTAACGTAAGGCAGGCTAACATCTCGGATGTAGTATTTTACAACATTCTTGGAGTATCGGCCCCTACTTCCGGGTGGGAACATTATATACGTCTATAACGTAACATAACCTAACCTAACCAATCTAGCCCCTCGCTGGTAATGTTTTACAGAATCCCGTTCGTGTCGTCCCGTACATCTCTGTTGGATATTGTATACGTCTATAGCGTTATATATCCTAACCTAAGGCAGGCTAACATCTCGGATGCAGCATTTTACAACATTCCTAGCGTATCGGCTCTACTTCTCGGCGGGAACATTATACACGTCTATAACGTAGCATAACCTAACCTAACCCATCTAGCCCCTCGCTGGTAATGTTTTGCAGAATCCCGTTCCTGTCGTCCCGTACATCTCGGTTGGGATGTTATATACGTCTACAGCGATATATATCCTAACGTAAGGCAGGCTAACATCTCGGATGCAGTATTTTGCAACATTCCTGGCGTATCGGCTCTACTTCTCGGTGGCAACATTATACACGTCTATAACGTAACATAACCTAACCTAACCCATCTAGCCCCTCGCTGGTCATGTTTTACAGAATCCCGTTTATGTCGTCCCGTACATCTCGGTTGGGATGTTATATACGTCTACAGCGATATATATCCTAACGTAAGGCAGGCTAACATCTCGGATGTAGTATTTTACAACATTCTTGGAGTATCGGCCCCTACTTCTCGGTGGGAACATTATATACGTCTATAACGTAAAATAACCTAACCTAACCCATCTAGCCCCTCGCTGGTAATGTTTTACAGAATCCCGTTCCTGTCGTCCCGTACGTCTCGGATAGGACATTATATACGTCTACAGCGTTATATATCCTAACGTAAGGCAGGCTAACATCTCGGATGTAGTATTTTACAACATTCTTGGTGTATCGGCCCCTACTTCCGGCTGGGAACATTATATACGTCTATAAAGTAACATAACCTAACCTAACCCATCTAGCCCCTCGCTGGTAATATTTTACAGAATCCCGTTCGTGTCGTCCCGTACATCTCGGTTGGGATATTATATACGTCTATAGCGTTATATATCCTAACCAAAGCAGGCTAACATCTCGGATGCAGTATTTTACAACATTCCTGGCGTATCGGCCCATACTTCTCGGTGGAAACATTATATAGGTGTATAACGTAACATAACCTAACCTAACACATCTAGCCCCTCGCTGGTAATGTTTTACAGAATCCCGTTCGTGTCGTCCCGTACGTCTCGCATGGGACATTAAATACGTCTACAGCGTTATATTTCCTAACGTAAGGCAGGCTAAGATCTCGGATGTAGTCTTTTACAACATTCTTGGAGTATCGGCCCATATTTCTCGGTGGGAACATTATATACATCTATAAAGTAACATAACCTAACCTAACCCATCTAGCCCCTCGTTGGCAATGTTTTACATAATCCCGTTCGTGTCGTCCCGTACATCTCGGATGGGATATTATATACGTCTATAGCGTTATATATCTTAACCTAAGGCAGGCTAACATCTCGGATGCAGTATTTTACAACATTCCTGGCGTATCGGCTCTACTTCTCGGTGGGAACATTATACACGTCTATAACGTATCACAACCTAACCTAACCCATCTAGCCCCTCAAGGTAATATTTTACAGAATCCCGTTCCTGTCGTCCCGTACGTCTCGGATGGGACATTATAATCTTCTACAGCGTTATATATCCTAACCTAAGGCAGGCTAACATCTCGGTTGCAGTATTTTACAACATTCCTGGTGTATCGGCTCTACTTCTCGGTGGGAACATTATACACGTCTATAACGTAACATAACCTAACCTAACCCATCTAGCCCCTCGCTGGTAATGTTCTACAGAATCCCGTTCCTGTCGTCCCGTACATCTCGGTTGGGATGTTATATACGTCTAAATCGATATATATCCTAACGTAAGGCAGGCTAACATCTCGGATGTAGTATTTTACAACATTCTTGGTGTATCGGCCCCTACTTCTCGGTGGGAACATTATATACGTCTATAACGTAACATAACCTAATCTAACCCATCTAGCCCCTCGCTGGTAATATTTTACAGAATCCCGTTCGTGTCGTCCCGTACATCTCGGTTGGGATATTATATACGTCTATAGCTTTATATATCCTAACGTAAGGCAGGCTAACATCTCGGATGTAGTATTTTACAACATTCTTGGGGTATCGGCCCCTACTTCTCGGTGGGAACATTATATACGTCTGTAACGTAACATAACCTAACCTATCCCATCTAGCCCCTCGTTTGCAATGTTTTACAGAATCCCGTTCGTGTCGTCCCGTACATCGCGGTTGGGATATTATATACGTCTACAGCGATACATAACCTAACCTATGGCAGGCTAACTTCTCGGATATAGTATTTTACAACATTCCTGTAGGATCAGCCTCTACTTCTCGGTGGGAACATTATATACGTCTATAACGTAATATAATCTAACCTAACACATCTAGCCCCTCGCTGGTAATGTTTTACAGAATCCCATTCGTGTCGTCCCGTACGTCTCGGTTGGGACATTATAAACGTCTACAGCGTTATATATCCTAACCTAAGGCAGGCTAACATCTCGGTTCCAGTATTTTACAACATTCCTGGCGTATCGGCCCATGCTTCTCGGTGGGAACATTATATAGGTCTATAACGTAACATAACCTAACCTAACCAATCTAGCCCCTCGCTGGTAATGTTTTACAGAATCCCGTTCGTGTCGTCCCGTACATCTCTGTTGGATATTATATACGTCTATAGCGTTATATATCCTAACCTAAGGCAGGCTAACATCTCGGATGCAGCATTTTACAACATTCCTAACGTATCGGCTCTACTTCTCGACGGGAACATTATACACGTCTATAACGTAGCATAACCTAACCTAACCCATCTAGCCCCTCGCTGGTAATGTTTTGCAGAATCCCGTTCCTGTCGTCCCGTACATCTCGGTTGGGATGTTATATACGTCTACAGCGATATATATCCTAACGTAAGGCAGGCTAACATCTCGGATGCAGTATTTTACAACATTCCTGGCGTATCGGCTCTACTTCTCGGTGGCAACATTATACACGTCTATAACGTAACATAACCTAACCTAACCCATCTAGCCCCTCGCTGGTGATGTTTTACAGAATCCCGTTTATGTCGTCCCGTACATCTCGGTTGGGATGTTATATACGTCTACAGCGATATATATCCTAACGTAAGGCAGGCTAACATCTCGGATGTAGTATTTTACAACATTCTTGGAGTATCGGCCCCTACTTCCGGGTGGGAACATTATATACGTCTATAACGTAACATAACCTAACCTAACCAATCTAGCCCCTCGCTGGTAATGTTTTACAGAATCCCGTTCGTGTCGTCCCGTACATCTCTGTTGGATATTATATACGTCTATAGCGTTATATATATTAACCTAAGGCAGGCTAACATCTCGGATGCAGCATTTTACAACACTCATAGCGTATCGGCTCTACTTCTCGGCGGGAACACTATACACGTCTATAACGTAGCATAACCTAACCTAACCCATCTAGCCCCTCGCTGGTAATGTTTTGCAGAATCCCGTTCCTGTCGTCCCGTACATCTCGGTTGGGATGTTATATACGTCTACAGCGATATATATCCTAACGTAAGGCAGGCTGACATCTCGGATGCAGTATTTTACAACATTCCTGGCGTATCGGCTCTACTTCTCGGTGGCAACATTATACACGTCTATAACGTAGCATAACCTAACCTAACCCATCTAGCCCCTCGCTGGTGATGTTTTACAGAATCCCGTTTATGTCGTCCCGTACATCTCGGTTGGAATGCTATATACGTCTACAGCGATATATATCCTAACGTAAGGCAGGCTAACATCTCGGATGTAGTATTTTACAACATTCTTGGTGTATCGGCCCCTACTTCCGGGTGGGAACATTATATACGTCTATAACGTAACATAACCTAACCTAACCAACCTAGCCCCTCGCTGGTAATGTTTTACAGAATCCCGTTCGTGTCGTCCCGTACATCTCTGTTGGATATTATATACGTCTATAGCGTTATATATCCTAACCTAAGGCAGGCTAACACCTCGGATGCAGCATTTTACAACATTCCTAGCGTATCGGCTCTACTTCTCGGCGGGAACATTATACACGTCTATAACGTAGCATAACCTAACATAACCCATCTAGCCCCTCGCTGGTGATGTTTTACAGAATCCCGTTTATGTCGTCCCGTACATCTCGGTTGGGATGTTATATACGTCTACAGCGATATATATCCTAACGTAAGGCAGGCTAACATCTCGGATGTAGTATTTTACAACATTCTTGGAGTATCGGCCCCTACTTCCGGGTGGGAACATTATATACGTCTATAAAGTAACATAACCTAACCTAACCCATCTAGCCCCTCGCTGGTAATGTTTTACAGAATCCCGTTCCTGTCGTCCCGTACGTCTCGGATGGGACATTATAAACTTCTACAGCTTTATATATCCTAACCTGAGGCAGGCTAACATCTCGGATGCAGTATTTTACAACATTCCTGGCGTATCGGCCCATACTTCTCGGTGGAAACATTATATAGGTCTATAACGTAACATAACCTAACCTAACACATCTAGCCCCTCGCTGGTAATGTTTTACAGAATCCCGTTCGTGTCGTCCCGTACGTCTCGGATGGGACATTAAATACGTCTACAGCGTTATATTTCCTAACGTAAGGCAGGCTAACATCTAGGATGTAGTCTTTTACAACATTCTTGGAGTATTGGCCCATACTTCTCGGTGGGAACATTATATACATCTATAAAGTAACATAACCTAACCTAACCCATCTAGCCCCTCGTTGGCAATGTTTTACAGAATCCCGTTCGTGTCGTCCCGTACATCTCGGATGGGATATGATATACGTCTATAGCGTTATATATCTTAACCTAAGGCAGGCTAACATCTCGGATGCAGTATTTTACAACATTCCTGGCGTATCGGCTCTACTTCTCGGTGGGAACATTATTCACGTCTATAACGTAACATAACCTAACCTAACCCATCTAGGCCCTCGCTGGTAATGTTTTACAGAATCCCGTTCCTGTCGTCCCGTACATGTCGGTTGGGATGTTATATACGTCTACAGCGACATATATCCTAACGTAAGGCAGGCTAACATCTCGGATGTAGTATTTTACAACATTCTTGGAGTATCGGCCCCTACTTCTCGGTGGGAACATTATATACGTCTATAACGTAACATAACCTAATCTAACCCATCTAGCCCCTCGCTGGTAATGTTTTACAGAATCCCGTTCGTGTCGTCCCGTACATCTCGGTTGGGATGTTATATACGTCTACAGCGATATATATCCTAACGTAAGGCAGGCTAACATCTCGGATGTAGTATTTTACAACATTCTTGGAGTATCGGCCCCTACTTCTAGGTGGGAACATTATATACGTCTGTAACGTAACATAACCTAACCTATCCCATCTAGCCCCTCGTTGGCAATGTTTTACAGAATCCCGTTCGTGTCGTCCCGTACATCTCGGTTGGAATATTATATACGTCTACAGCTATATATATCCTAACCTAAGGCAGGCTAACTTCTCGGATATAGTGTTTTACAACATTCCTGGCATATCGGCCCCTACTTCTCGGTGGGAACATTATATACGTATATAACGTATCACAACCTAACCTAACCCATCTAGCCCCTCAAGGTAATATTTTACAGAATCCCGTTCCTGTCGTCCCGTACGTCTCGGATGGGACATTATAATCTTCTACAGCGTTATATATCCTAACCTAAGGCAGGCTAACATCTCGGTTGCAGTATTTTACAACATTCCTGGCGTATCGGCCCATACTTCTCGGTGGGAACCTTATATAGGTCTATAACGTAACATAACCTAACCTAACCCATCTAGCCCCTCGCTGGTAATGTTTTACAGAATCCCGTTCCTGTCGTCCCGTACGTCTCGGATAGGACATTATATACGTCTACAGCGTTATATATCCTAACGTAAGGCAGGCTAACATCTCGGATGTAGTATTTTACAACATTCTTGGAGTATCGGCCCCTACTTCCGGGTGGGAACATTATATACGTCTATAACGTAACATAACCTAACCTAACCAATCTAGCCCCTCGCTGGTAATGTTTTACAGAATCCCGTTCGTGTCGTCCCGTACATCTCTGTTGGATATTATATACGTCTATAGCGTTATATATCCTAACCTAAGGCAGGCTAACATCTCGGATGCAGCATATTACAACATTCCTGTAGGATCAGCCTCTACTTCTCGGTGGGAACATTATATACGTCTATAACGTAATATAATCTAACCTAAAACATCTAGCCCCTCGCTGGTAATGTTTTGCAGAATCCCGTTCCTGTCGTCCCGTACATCTCGGTTGGGATGTTATATACGTCTACAGCGATATATATCCTAACGTAAGGCTGGCTAACATCTCGGATGCAGTATTTTACAACATTCCAGGCGTATCGGCTCTACTTCTCGGTGGCAACATTATACACGTCTATAACGTAACATAACCTAACCTAAACCATCTAGCCCCTCGCTGGTAATGTTTTACAGAATCCCGTTCCTGTCGTCCCGTACGTCTCGAATGGGACATTATATACGTCTACAGCGTTATATATCCTAACGTAAGGCAGGCTAACATCTCGGATGTAGTATTTTACAACATTCTTGGAGTATCGGCCCCTACTTCCGGGTGGGAACATTATATACGTCTATAAAGTAACATAACCTAACCTAACCCATCTAGCCCCTCGCTGGTAATGTTTTACAGAATCCCGTTCCTGTCGTCCCGTACGTCTCGGATGGGACATTATAAACTTCTACAGCCTTATATATCCTAACCTGAGGCAGGCTAACATCTCGGATGCAGTATTTTACAACATTCCTGGCGTATCGGCCCATACTTCTCGGTGGAAACATTATATAGGTGTATAACGTAACATAACCTAACCTAACACATCTAGCCCCTCGCTGGTAATGTTTTACAGAATCCCGTTCGTGTCGTCCCGTACGTCTCGGATGGGACATTAAATACGTCTACAGCGTTATATTTCCTAACGTAAGGCAGGCTAACATCTCGGATGTAGTCTTTTACAACATTCTTGGAGTATCGGCCCATATTTCTCGGTGGGAACATTATATACATCTATAAAGTAACATAACCTAACCTAACCCATCTAGCCCCTCGTTGGCAATGTTTTACAGAATCCCGTTCGTGTCGTCCCGTACATCTCGGATGGGATATTATATACGTCTATAGCGTTATATATCTTAACCTAAGGCAGGCTAACATCTCGGATGCAGTATTTTACAACATTCCTGGCGTATCGGCTCTACTTCTCGGTGGGAACATTATACACGTCTATAACGTATCACAACCTAACCTAACCCATCTAGCCCCTCAAGGTAATATTTTACAGAATCCCGTTCCTGTCGTCCCGTACGTCTCGGATGGGACATTATAACCTTCTACAGCGTTATATATCCTAACGTAAGGCTGGCTAACATCTCGGATGCAGTATTTTACAACATTCCTGGCGTATCGGCTCTACTTCTCGGTGGCAACATTATACACGTCTATAACGTAACATAACCTAACCTAAACCATCTAGCCCCTCGCTGGTAATGTTTTACAGAATCCCGTTCCTGTCGTCCCGTACGTCTCGAATGGGACATTATATACGTCTACAGCGTTATATATCCTAACGTAAGGCAGGCTAAGATCTCGGATGTAGTATTTTACAACATTCTTGGAGTATCGGCCCCTACTTCTCGGTGGGAACATTATATACGTCTATAACGTAACATAACCTAATCTAACCCATCTAGCCCCTCGCTGGTAATATTCTACAGAATCCCGTTCGTGTCGTCCCGTACATCTCGGTTGGGATATTATATACGTCTATAGCTTTATATATCCTAACGTAAGGCAGGCTAACATCTCGGATGTAGTATTTTACAACATTCTTGGGGTATCGGCCCCTACTTCTCGGTGGGAACATTATATACGTCTGTAACGTAACATAACCTAACCTATCCCATCTAGCCCCTCGTTTGCAATGTTTTACAGAATCCCGTTCGTGTCGTCCCGTACATCTCGGTTGGGATATTATATACGTCTACAGCGATACATATCCTAACCTAAGGCAGGCTAACTTCTCGGATATAGTATTTTACAACATTCCTGTAGGATCAGCCTCTACTTCTCGGTGAGAACATTATATACGTCTATCACGTAATATAATCTAACCTAACACATCTAGCCCCTCGCTGGTAATGTTTTACAGAATCCCGTTCGTGTCGTCCCGTACGTCTCGGTTGGGACACTATTAACGTCTACAGCGTTATATATCCTAACCTAAGGCAGGCTAACATCTCGGTTCCAGTATTTTACAACATTCCTGGCGTATCGGCCCATGCTTCTCGGTGGGAACATTATATAGGTCTATAACGTAACATAACCTAACCTAACCAATCTAGCCGCTCGCTGGTAATGTTTTACAGAATCCCGTTCGTGTCGTCCCGTACATCTCTGTTGGATATTATATACGTCTATAGCGTTATATATCCTAACCTAAGGCAGGCTAACACCTCGGATGCAGCATTTTACAACATTCCTAGCGTATCGGCTCTACTTCTCGGCGGGAACATTATACACGTCTATAACGTAGCATAACCTAACATAACCCATCTAGCCCCTCGCTGGTAATGTTTTGCAGAATCCCGTTCCTGTCGTCCCGTACGTCTCGGATGGGACATTATAAACTTCTACAGCCTTATATATCCTAACCTGAGGCAGGCTAACATCTCGGATGCAGTATTTTACAACATTCCTGGCGTATCGGCCCATACTTCTCGGTGGAAACATTATATAGGTGTATAACGTAACATAACCTAACCTAACACATCTAGCCCCTCGCTGGTAATGTTTTACAGAATCCCGTTCCTGTCGTCCCGTACGTCTCGGATGGGACATTAAATACGTCTACAGCGTTATATTTCCTAACGTAAGGCAGGCTAACATCTCGGATGTAGTCTTTTACAACATTCTTGGAGTATCGGCCCCTACTTCTCGGTGGGAACATTATATACGTCTGTAACGTAACATAACCTAACCTAACCCATCTAGCCCCTCGCTGGTAATGTTTTACAGAATCCCGTTCGTGTCGTCCCGTACGTCTCGGATGGGACATTAAATACGTCTACAGCGTTATATTTCCTAACGTAAGGCAGGCTAACATCTCGGATGTAGTCTTTTACAACATTCTTGGAGTATCGGCCCATATTTCTCGGTGGGAACATTATATACATCTATAAAGTAACATAACCTAACCTAACCCATCTAGCCCCTCGTTGGCAATGTTTTACAGAATCCCGTTCGTGTCGTCCCGTACATCTCGGATGGGATATTATATACGTCTATCGCGTTATATATCTTAACCTAAGGCAGGCTAACATCTCGGATGCAGTATTTTACAACATTCCTGGCGTATCGGCTCTACTTCTCGGTGGGAACATTATACACGTCTATAACGTATCACAACCTAACCTAACCCATCTAGCCCCTCAAGGTAATATTTTACAGAATCCCGTTCCTGTCGTCCCGTACGTCTCGGATGGGACATTATAACCTTCTACAGCGTTATATATCCTAACGTAAGGCTGGCTAACATCTCGGATGCAGTATTTTACAACATTCCTGGCGTATCGGCTCTACTTCTCGGTGGCAACATTATACACGTCTATAACGTAACATAACCTAACCTAAACCATCTAGCCCCTCGCTGGTAATGTTTTACAGAATCCCGTTCCTGTCGTCCCGTACGTCTCGAATGGGACATTATATACGTCTACAGCGTTATATATCCTAACGTAAGGCAGGCTAAGATCTCGGATGTAGTATTTTACAACATTCTTGGAGTATCGGCCCCTACTTCTCGGTGGGAACATTATATACGTCTATAACGTAACATAACCTAATCTAACCCATCTAGCCCCTCGCTGGTAATATTTTACAGAATCCCGTTCGTGTCGTCCCGTACATCTCGGTTGGGATATTATATACGTCTATAGCTTTATATATCCTAACGTAAGGCAGGCTAACATCTCGGATGTAGTATTTTACAACATTCTTGGGGTATCGGCCCCTACTTCTCGGTGGGAACATTATATACGTCTGTAACGTAACATAACCTAACCTATCCCATCTAGCCCCTCGTTTGCAATGTTTTACAGAATCCCGTTCGTGTCGTCCCGTACATCTCGGTTGGGATATTATATACGTCTACAGCGATACATATCCTAACCTAAGGCAGGCTAACTTCTCGGATATAGTATTTTACAACATTCCTGTAGGATCAGCCTCTACTTCTCGGTGAGAACATTATATACGTCTATCACGTAATATAATCTAACCTAACACATCTAGCCCCTCGCTGGTAATGTTTTACAGAATCCCGTTCGTGTCGTCCCGTACGTCTCGGTTGGGACACTATTAACGTCTACAGCGTTATATATCCTAACCTAAGGCAGGCTAACATCTCGGTTCCAGTATTTTACAACATTCCTGGCGTATCGGCCCATGCTTCTCGGTGGGAACATTATATAGGTCTATAACGTAACATAACCTAACCTAACCAATCTAGCCCCTCGCTGGTAATGTTTTACAGAATCCCGTTCGTGTCGTCCCGTACATCTCTGTTGGATATTATATACGTCTATAGCGTTATATATCCTAACCTAAGGCAGGCTAACACCTCGGATGCAGCATTTTACAACATTCCTAGCGTATCGGCTCTACTTCTCGGCGGGAACATTATACACGTCTATAACGTAGCATAACCTAACATAACCCATCTAGCCCCTCGCTGGTAATGTTTTGCAGAATCCCGTTCCTGTCGTCCCGTACATCTCGGATGGGATGTTATATATGTCTACAGCCTTATATATCCTAACCTGAGGTAGGCTAACATCTCGGATGCAGTATTTTACAACATTCCTGGCGTATCGGCCCATACTTCTCGGTGGAAACATTATATAGGTGTATAACGTAACATAACTTAACCTAAACCATCTAGCCCCTCGCTGGTAATGTTTTACAGAATCCCGTTCCTGTCGTCCCGTACGTCTCGAATGGGACATTATATACGTCTACAGCGTTATATATCCTAACGTAAGGCAGGCTAACATCTCGGATGTAGTATTTTACAACATTCTTGGAGTATCGGCCCCTACTTCCGGGTGGGAACATTATATACGTCTATAATGTAACATAACCTAACCTAACCCATCTAGCCCCTCGCTGGTAATGTTTTACAGAATCCCGTTCCTGTCGTCCCGTACGTCTCGGATGGGACATTATAAACTTCTACAGCCTTATATATCCTAACCTGAGGCAGGCTAACATCTCGGATGCAGTATTTTACAACATTCCTGGCGTATCGGCCCATACTTCTCGGTGGAAACATTATATAGGTGTATAACGTAACATAACCTAACCTAACACATCTAGCCCCTCGCTGGTAATGTTTTACAGAATCCCGTTCCTGTCGTCCCGTACGTCTCGGATGGGACATTAAATACGTCTACAGCGTTATATTTCCTAACGTAAGGCAGGCTATCATCTCGGATGTAGTCTTTTACAACATTCTTGGAGTATCGGCCCATATTTCTCGGTGGGAACATTATATACATCTATAAAGTAACATAACCTAACCTAACCCATCTAGCCCCTCGTTGGCAATGTTTTACAGAATCCCGTTCGTGTCGTCCCGTACATCTCGGATGGGATATTATATACGTCTATAGCGTTATATATCTTAACCTAAGGCAGGCTAACATCTCGGATGCAGTATTTTACAACATTCCTGGCGTATCGGCTCTACTTCTCGGTGGGAACATTATACACGTCTATAACGTATCACAACCTAACCTAACCCATCTAGCCCCTCAAGGTAATATTTTACAGAATCCCGTTCCTGTCGTCCCGTACGTCTCGGATGGGACATTATAATCTTCTACAGCGTTATATATCCTAACCTAAGGCAGGCTAACATCTCGGTTGCAGTATTTTACAACATTCCTGGCGTATCGGCTCTACTTCTCGGTGGGAACATTATACACGTCTATAACGTAACATAACCTAACCTAACCCATCTAGCCCCTCGCTGGTAATGTTCTACAGAATCCCGTTCGTGTCGTCCCGTACATCTCGGTTGGGATATTATATACGTCTATAGCTTTATATATCCTAACGTAAGGCAGGCTAACATCTCGGATGTAGTATTTTACAACATTCCTGTAGGATCAGCCTCTACTTCTCGGTGGGAACATTATATACGTCTATAACGTAATATAATCTAACCTAACACATCTAGCCCCTCGCTGGTAATGTTTTACAGAATCCCGTTCGTGTCGTCCCGTACGTCTCGGTTGGGACATTATAAACGTCTACAGCGTTATATATCCTAACCTAAGGCAGGCTAACATCTCGGTTCCAGTATTTTACAACATTCCTGGCGTATCGGCCCATGCTTCTCGGTGGGAACATTATATAGGTCTATAACGTAACATAACCTAACCTAACCAATCTAGCCCCTCGCTGGTAATGTTTTACAGAATCCCGTTCGTGTCGTCCCGTACATCTCTGTTGGATATTATATACGTCTATAGCGTTATATATCCTAACCTAAGGCAGGCTAACATCTCGGATGCAGCATTTTACAACATTCCTAGCGTATCGGCTCTACTTCTCGGCGGGAACATTATACACGTCTATAACGTAGCATAACCTAACCTAACCCATCTAGCCCCTCGCTGGTAATGTTTTGCAGAATCCCGTTCCTGTCGTCCCGTACATCTCGGTTGGGATGTTATATACGTCTACAGCGATATATATCCTAACGTAAGGCAGGCTAACATCTCGGATGCAGTATTTTACAACATTCCTGGCGTATCGGCTCTACTTCTCGGTGGCAACATTATACACGTCTATAACGTAACATAACCTAACCTAACCCATCTAGCCCCTCGCTGGTGATGTTTTACAGAATCCCGTTTATGTCGTCCCGTACATCTCGGATAGGACATTATATACGTCTACAGCGTTATATATCCTAACGTAAGGCAGGCTAACATCTCGGATGTAGTATTTTACAACATTCTTGGTGTATCGGCCCCTACTTCCAGGTGGGAACATTATATACGTCTATAACGTAACATAACCTAACCTAACCAATCTAGCCCCTCGTTGGCAATGTTTTACAGAATCCCGTTCGTGTCGTCCCGTACATCTCGGATGGGATATTATATACGTTATAGCGTTATATATCTTAACCTAAGGCAGGCTAACATCTCGGATGCAGTATTTTACAACATTCCTGGCGTATCGGCTCTACTTCTCGGTGGGAACATTATTCACGTCTATAACGTAACATAACCTAACCTAACCCATCTAGGCCCTCGCTGGTAATGTTTTACAGAATCCCGTTCCTGTCGTCCCGCACATCTCGGTTGGGATGTTATATACGTCTACAGCGACATATATCCTAACGTAAGGCAGGCTAACATCTCGGATGTAGTATTTTACAACATTCTTGGAGTATCGGCCCCTACTTCTCGGTGGGAACATTATATACGTCTATAACGTAACATAACCTAATCTAACCCATCTAGCCCCTCGTTGGCAATGTTTTACAGAATCCCGTTCGTGTCGTCCCGTACATCTCGGTTGGAATATTATATACGTCTACAGCTATATATATCCTAACCTAAGGCAGGCTAACTTCTCGGATATAGTGTTTTACAACATTCCTGGCATATCGGTCCCTACTTCTCGGTGGGAACATTATATACGTTTATAACGTATCACAACCTAACCTAACCCATCTAGCCCCTCAAGGTAATATTTTACAGAATCCCGTTCCTGTCGTCCCGTACGTCTCGGATGGGACATTATAATCTTCTACAGCGTTATATATCCTAACCTAAGGCAGGCTAACATCTCGGTTGCAGTATTTTACAACATTCCTGGCGTATCGGCCCATACTTCTCGGTGGGAACATTATATAGGTCTATAACGTAACATAACCTAACCTTACACATCTAGCCCCTCGCTGGTAATGTTTTACAGAGTCCCGTTCGTGTCGTCCCGTACGTCTCGGATGGGGCATTATATACGTCTACAGCGTTAAATATCCTAACGTAAGGCAGGCTAACATCTCGGATGTAGTATTTTACAACATTCCTGGCGTATCGGCTCTACTTCTCGGTGGGAACATTATACACGTCTATAACGTAACATAACCTAACCTAACCCATCTAGCCCCTCGCTGGTAATGTTCTACAGAATCCCGTTCCTGTCGTCCCGTACATCTCGGTTGGGATGTTATATACGTCTAAATCGATATATATCCTAACGTAAGGCAGGCTAAGTTCTCGGATGTAGTATTTTACAACATTCTTGGAGTATCGGCCCCTACTTCTCGGTGGGAACATTATATACGTCTATAACGTAACATAACCTAATCTAACCCATCTAGCCCCTCGCTGGTAATATTTTACAGAATCCCGTTCGTGTCGTCCCGTACATCTCGGTTGGGATATTATATACGTCTATAGCTTTATATATCCTAACGTAAGGCAGGCTAACATCTCGGATGTAGTATTTTACAACATTCTTGGGGTATCGGCCCCTACTTCTCGGTGGGAACATTATATACGTCTGTAACGTAACATAACCTAACCTATCCCATCTAGCCCCTCGTTTGCAATGTTTTACAGAATCCCGTTCGTGTCGTCCCGTACATCTCGGTTGGGATATTATATACGTCTACAGCGATATATATCCTAACCTAAGGCAGACTAACTTCTCGGATATAGTATTTTACAACATTCCTGGCATATCGGCCCCTACTTCTCGGTGGGACCATTATATACGTTTATAACGTATCACAACCTAACCTAACCCATCTAGCCCCTCGCTGGTAATGTTTTACAGAATCCCGTTCGTGTCGTCCCGTACGTCTCGGGTGGGACATTATAAACGTCTACAGCGTTATATATCCTAACCTAAGGCAGACTAACTTCTCGGATATAGTATTTTACAACATTCCTGGCATATCGGCCCCTACTTCTCGGTGGGACCATTATATACGTTTATAACGTATCACAACCTAACCTAACCCATCTAGCCCCTCGCTGGTAATGTTTTACAGAATCCCGTTCGTGTCGTCCCGTACGTCTCGGTTGGGACATTATAAACGTCTACAGCGTTATATATCCCAACCTAAGGCAGGCTAACATCTCGGTTCCAGTATTTTACAACATTCCTGGCGTATCGGCCCATGCTTCTCGGTGGGAACATTATATAGGTCTATAACGTAACATAACCTAACCTAACACATCTACCCCTCGCTGGTAATGTTTTACAGAATCTCGTTCGTGTCGTCCCGTACGTCTCGGATGGGATATTATATACGTCTATAGCGTTATATATCTTAACCTAAGGGAGGCTAACATCTCGGATGCAGTATTTTACAACATTCCTGGCGTATCGGCTCTACTTCTCGGCGGGAACATTATACACGTCTATAACGTAGCATAACCTAACATAACCCATCTAGCCCCTCGCTGGTAATGTTTTGCAGAATCCCGTTCCTGTCGTCCCGTACATCTCGGTTGGGATGTTATATACGTCTACAGCGATATATATCCTAACGTAAGGCAGGCTAACATCTCGGATGTAGTATTTTACAACATTCTTGGAGTATCGGCCCCTACTTCCGGGTGGGAACATTATATACGTCTATAAAGTAACATAACCTAACCTAACCCATCTAGCCCCTCGCTGGTAATGTTTTACAGAATCCCGTTCCTGTCGTCCCGTACGTCTCGGATGGGACATTATAAACTTCTACAGCCTTATATATCCTAACCTGAGGCAGGCTAACATCTCGGATGCAGTATTTTACAACATTCCTGGCGTATCGGCCCATACTTCTCGGTGGAAACATTATATAGGTGTATAACGTAACATAACCTAACCTAACACATCTAGCCCCTCGCTGGTAATGTTTTACAGAATCCCGTTCGTGTCGTCCCGTACGTCTCGGATGGGACATTAAATACGTCTACAGCGTTATATTTCCTAACGTAAGGCAGGCTAACATCTCGGATGTAGTCTTTTACAACATTCTTGGAGTATCTGCCCATATTTCTCGGTGGGAACATTATATACATCTATAAAGTAACATAACCTAACCTAACCCATCTAGCCCCTCGTTGGCAATGTTTTACAGAATCCCGTTCGTGTCGTCCCGTACATCTCGGATGGGATATTATATACGTCTATAGCGTTATATATCTTAACCTAAGGCAGGCTAACATCTCGGATGCAGTATTTTACGACATTCTTGGAGTATCGGCACCTACTTCCGGGTGGGAACATTATATACGTCTATAAAGTAGCATAACCTAACCTATCCCATCTAGCCCCTCGTTGGCAATGTTTTACAGAATCCCGTTCGTGTCGTCCCGTACATCTCGGTTGGGATGTTATATACGTCTACAGCGATATATATCCTAACGTAAGGCAGGCTAACATCTCGGATGCAGTATTTTACAACATTCCTGGCGTATCGGCCCATACTTCTAGGTGGGAACATTATATACGTCTGTAACGTAACATAACCTAACCTATCCCATCTAGCCCCTCGTTGGCAATGTTTTACAGAATCCCGTTCGTGTCGTCCCGTACATCTCGGTTCGGATATTATATACGTCTACAGCGATACATATCCTAACCTAAGGCAGGCTAACATCTCGGATGTAGTATTTTACAACATTCTTGGAGTATCGGCCCCTACTTCTCGGTGGGAACATTATATACGTCTATAACGTAACATAACCTAATCTAACCCATCTAGCCCCTCGCTGGTAATATTTTACAGAATCCCGTTCGTGTCGTCCCGTACATCTCGGTTGGGATATTATATACGTCTATAGCGTTATATATCCTAACGTAAGGCAGGCTAACATGTCGGATGTAGTATTTTACAACATTCTTGGAGTATCGGCCCCTACTTCTCGGTGGGAACATTATATACGTCTATAACGTAACATAACCTAATCTAACCCATCTAGCCCCTCGTTGGCAATGTTTTACAGAATCCCGTTCGTGTCGTCCCGTACATCTCGGTTGGAATATTATATACGTCTACAGCTATATATATCCTAACCTAAGGCAGGCTAACTTCTCGGATATAGTGTTTTACAACATTCCTGGCATATCGGCCCCTACTTCTCGGTGGGAACATTATATACGTTTATAACGTATCACAACCTAACCAAACCCATCTAGCCCCTCGCTGGTAATGTTTTACAGAATCCCGTTCGTGTCGTCCCGTACGTCTCGGGTGGGACATTATAAACGTCTACAGCGTTATATATCCTAACCTAAGGCAGACTAACTTCTCGGATATAGTATTTTACAACATTCCTGGCATATCGGCCCCTACTTCTCGGTGGGACCATTATATACGTTTGTAACGTATCACAACCTAACCTAACCCATCTAGCCCCTCGCTGGTAATGTTTTACAGAATCCCGTTCGTGTCGTCCCGTACGTCTCGGTTGGGACATTATAAACGTCTACAGCGTTATATATCCTAACCTAAGGCAGGCTAACATCTCGGTTCCAGTATTTTACAACATTCCTGGCGTATCGGCCCATGCTTCTCGGTGGGAACATTATATAGGTCTATAACGTAACATAACCTAACCTAACACATCTACCCCTCGCTGGTAATGTTTTACAGAATCTCGTTCGTGTCGTCCCGTACGTCTCGGATGGGACATTATATACGTCTACAGCGTTATATATCCTAACGTAAGGCAGGCTAACATCTCGGATGTAGTATTTTACAACATTCTTGGAGTATCGGCCCCTACTTCCGGGTGGGAACATTATATACGTCTATAAAGTAACATAACCTAACCTAACCCATCTAGCCCCTCGCTGGTAATGTTTTACAGAATCCCGTTCCTGTCGTCCCGTACGTCTCGGATGGGACATTATAAACTTCTACAGCCTTATATATCCTAACCTGAGGCAGGCTAACATCTCGGATGCAGTATTTTACAACATTCCTGGCGTATCGGCCCATACTTCTCGGTGGAAACATTATATAGGTGTATAACGTAACATAACCTAACCTAACACATCTAGCCCCTCGCTGGTAATGTTTTACAGAATCCCGTTCGTGTCGTCCCGTACGTCTCGGATGGGACATTAAATACGTCTACAGCGTTATATTTCCTAACGTAAGGCAGGCTAACACCTCGGATGTAGTCTTTTACAACATTCTTGGAGTATCGGCCCATATTTCTCGGTGGGAACATTATATACATCTATAAAGTAACATAACCTAACCTAACCCATCTAGCCCCTCGTTGGCAATGTTTTACAGAATCCCGTTCGTGTCGTCCCGTACATCTCGGATGGGATATTATATACGTCTATAGCGTTATATATCTTAACCTAAGGCAGGCTAACATCTCGGATGCAGTATTTTACGACATTCTTGGAGTATCGGCACCTACTTCCGGGTGGGAACATTATATACGTCTATAAAGTAGCATAACCTAACCTATCCCATCTAGCCCCTCGTTGGCAATGTTTTACAGAATCCCGTTCGTGTCGTCCCGTACATCTCGGTTGGGATGTTATATACCTCTACAGCGATATATATCCTAACGTAAGGCAGGCTAACATCTCGGATGTAGTATTTTACAACATTCTTGGAGTATCGGCCCCTACTTCTCAGTGGGAACATTATATACGTCTATAACGTAACATAACCTAATCTAACCCATCTAGCCCCTCGCTGGTAATATTTTACAGAATCCCGTTCGTGTCGTCCCGTACATCTCGGTTGGGATATTATATACGTCTATAGCGTTATATATCCTAACCAAAGGCAGGCTAACATCTCGGATGCAGTATTTTACAACATTCCTGGCGTATCGGCTCTACTTCTCGGTGGGAACATTATACACGTCTATAACGTAATATAATCTAACCTAACACATCTAGCCCCTCGCTGGTGATGTTTTACAGAATCCCGTTTATGTCGTCCCGTACATCTCGGTTGGGATGTTATATACGTCTACAGCGATATATATCCTAACGTAAGGCAGGCTAACATCTCGGATGTAGTATTTTACAACATTCTTGGAGTATCGGCCCCTACTTCTCAGTGGGAACGTTATATACGTCTATAACGTAACATAACCTAATCTAACCCATCTAGCCCCTCGCTGGTAATATTTTACAGAATCCCGTTCATGTTGTCCCGTACATCTCGGTTGGGATATTATATACGTCTATAGCGTTATATATCCTAACGTAAGGCAGGCTAACATCTCGGATGTAGTATTTTACAACATTCTTGGAGTATCGGCCCCTACTTCTAGGTGGGAACATTATATACGTCTGTAACGTAACATAACCTAACCTATCCCATCTAGCCCCTCGTTGGCAATGTTTTACAGAATCCCGTTCGTGTCGTCCCGTACATCTCGGTTCGGATATTATATACGTCTACAGCGATACATATCCTAACCTAAGGCAGGCTAACATCTCGGATGTAGTATTTTACAACATTCTTGGAGTATCGGCCCCTACTTCTCGGTGGGAACATTATATACGTCTATAACGTAACATAACCTAATCTAACCCATCTAGCCCCTCGCTGGTAATATTTTACAGAATCCCGTTCGTGTCGTCCCGTACATCTCGGTTGGGATATTATATACGTCTATAGCGTTATATATCCTAACGTAAGGCAGGCTAACATGTCGGATGTAGTATTTTACAACATTCTTGGAGTATCGGCCCCTACTTCTCGGTGGGAACATTATATACGTCTGTAACGTAACATAACCTAACCTATCCAATCTAGCCCCTCGTTGGCAATGTTTTACAGAATCCCGTTCGTGTCGTCCCGTACATCTCGGTTGGGATATTATATACGTCTACAGCGATACATATCCTAACATAAGGCAGGCTAACTTCTCGGATATAGTATTTTACAACATTCCTGTAGGATCAGCCTCTACTTCTCGGTGGGAACATTATATACGTCTATAACGTAATATAATCTAACCTAACACATCTAGCCCCTCGCTGGTGATGTTTTACAGAATCCCGTTTATGTCGTCCCGTACATCTCGGTTGGGATGTTATATACGTCTACAGCGATATATATCCTAACGTAAGGCAGGCTAACATCTCGGATGTAGTATTTTACAACATTCTTGGAGTATCGGCCCCTACTTCCGGGTGGGAACATTATATACGTCTATAAAGTAACATAACCTAACCTAACCCATCTAGCCCCTCGCTGGTAATGTTTTACAGAATCCCGTTTCTGTCGTCCCGTACGTCTCGGATGGGACATTATAAACTTCTACAGCTTTATATATCCTAACCTGAGGCAGGCTAACATCTCGGATGCAGTATTTTACAACATTCCTGGCGTATCGGCCCATACTTCTCGGTGGAAACATTATATAGGTCTATAACGTAACATAACCTAACCTAACCCATCTAGCCCCTCGCTGGTAATGTTTTACAGAATCCCGTTCCTGTCGTCCCGTACGTCTCGGATAGGACATTATATACGTCTACAGCGTTATATATCCTAACGTAAGGCAGGCTAACATCTCGGATGTAGTATTTTACAACATTCTTGGAGTATCGGCCCCTACTTCTCGGTGGGAACATTATATACGTCTATAACGTAACATAATCTAATCTAACCCATCTAGCCCCTCGCTGGTAATATTTTACAGAATCCCGTTCGTGTCGTCCCGTACATCTCGGTTGGGATATTATATACGTCTATAGCGTTATATATCCTAACGTAAGGCAGGCTAACATCTCGGATGTAGTATTTAACAACATTCTTGGAGTATCGGCCCCTACTTCCGGGTGGGAACATTATATACGTCTATAACGTAACATAACCTAACCTAACCAATCTAGCCCCTCGCTGGTAATGTTTTACAGAATCCCGTTCGTGTCGTCCCGTACATCTCTGTTGGATATTATATACGTCTATAGCGTTATATATCCTAACCTAAGGCAGGCTAACATCTCGGATGCAGCATTTTACAACATTCCTGTAGGATCAGCCTCTACTTCTCGGTGGGAACATTATATACGTCTATAACGTAATATAATCTAACCTAACACATCTAGCCCCTCGCTGGTGATGTTTTACAGAATCCCGTTTATGTCGTCCCTTACATCTCGGTTGGGATGTTATATACGTCTACAGCGATATATATCCGAACGTAAGGCAGGCTAACATCTCGGATGCAGTATTTTACAACATTCCTGGCGTATCGGCTCTACTTCTCGGTGGGAACATTATACACGTCTATAACGTAACATAACCTAACCTAACCCATCTAGCCCCTCGCTGGTAATGTTTTACAGAATCCCGTTCCTGTCGTCCTGTACGTCTCGGATAGGACATTATATACGTCTACAGCGTTATATATCCTAACGTAAGGCAGGCTAACATCTCGGATGTAGTATTTTACAACATTCTTGTAGTATCGGCCCCTACTTCCGGGTGGGAACATTATATACGTCTATAACGTAACATAACCTAACCTAATCAATCTAGCCCCTCGCTGGTAATGTTTTACAGAATCCCGTTCGTGTCGTCCCATACATCTCTGTTGGATATTATATACGTCTATAGCGTTATATATCCTAACCTAAGGCAGGCTAACATCTCGGATGCAGCATTTTACAACATTCCTAACGTATCGGCTCTACTTCTCGGCGGGAACATTATACACGTCTATAACGTTGCATAACCTAACCTAACCCATCTAGCCCCTCGCTGGTAATGTTTTGCAGAATCCCGTTCCTGTCGTCCCGTACATCTCGGTTGGGATGTTATATACGTCTACAGCGATATATATCCTAACGTAAGGCAGGCTAACATCTCGGATGCAGTATTTTACAACATTCCTGGCGTATCGGCTCTACTTCTCGGTGGCAACATTATACACGTCTATAACGTAACATAACCTAACCTAACCCATCTAGCCCCTCGCTGGTGATGTTTTACAGAATCCCGTTTATGTCGTCCCGTACACCTCGGTTGGGATGTTATATACGTCTACAGCGATATATCTCCTAACGTAAGGCAGGCTAACATCTCGGATGTAGTATTTTACAACATTCTTGGAGTATCGGCCCCTACTTCTCGGTGGGAACATTATATACGTCTGTAACGTAACATAACCTTACCTATCCCATCTAGCCCCTCGTTGGCAATGTTTTACAGAATCCCGTTCGTGTTGTCCCGTACATCTCGGTTGGGATATTATATACGTCTACAGCGATACATATCCTAACCTAAGGCAGGCTAACTTCTCGGATATAGTATTTTACAACATTCCTGTAGGATCAGCCTCTACTTCTCGGTGGGAACATTATACACGTCTATAACGTAACATAACCTAACCTAACCCATCTAGCCCCTCGCTGGTAATGTTTTACAGAATCCCGTTCGTGTCGTCCCGTACATCTCGGTTGGGATATTATATACGTCTATAGCGTTATATATCCTAACCTAAGGCAGGCTAACATCTCGGATGCAGTATTTTACAACATTCCTGGCGTATCGGCTCTACTTCTCGGCGGGAACATTATACACGTCTATAACGTAACATAACCTAACCTAACCCATCTAGCCCCTCGCTGGTAATGTTTTGCAGAATCCCGTTCCTGTCGTCCCGTACGTCTCGGATGGGACATTATATACGTCTACAGCGTTATATATCCTAACGTAAGGCAGGCTAACATCTCGGATGTAGTATTTTACAACATTCTTGGAGTATCGGCCCCTACTTCTCGGTGGGAACATTATACACGTCTATAACGTAACATAACCTAACCTAACCCATCTAGCCCCTCGCTGGTAATGTTTTACAGAATCCCGTTCCTGTCGTCCCGTACGTCTCGGTTGGGATGTTATATACGTCTACAGCGATATATATCCTAACGTAAGGCAGGCTAACATCTCGGATGTAGTATTTTACAACATTCTTGGGGTATCGGCCCCTACTTCTCGGTGGGAACATTATATACGTCTGTAACGTAACATAACCTAACCTATCCCATCTAGCCCCTTGTTTGCAATGTTTTACAGAATCCCGTTCGTGTCGTCCCGTACATCTCGGTTGGGATATTATATACGTCTACAGCGATATATATCCTAACCTAAGGCAGACTAACTTCTCGGATATAGTATTTTACAACATTCCTGGCATATCGGCCCCTACTTCTCGGTGGGAACATTATATACGTCTGTAACGTAACATAACCTAACCTATCCCATCTAGCCCCTCGTTGGCAATGTTTTACAGAATCCCGTTTATGTCGTCCCGTACATCTCGGTTGGGATGTTATATACGTCTACAGCGATATATATCCGAACGTAAGGCAGGCTAACATCTCGGATGCAGTATTTTACAACATTCCTGGCGTATCGGCTCTACTTCTCGGTGGGAACATTATATACGTCTATAACGTAACATAACCTAATCTAACCCATCTAGCCCCTCGCTGGTAATATTTTACAGAATCCCGTTCGTGTCGTCCCGTACATCTCGGTTGGGATATTATATACGTCTATAGCGTTATATATCCTAACGTAAGGCAGGCTAACATGTCGGATGTAGTATTTTACAACATTCTTGGAGTATCGGCCCCTACTTCTCGGTGGGAACATTATATACGTCTGTAACGTAACATAACCTAACCTATCCAATCTAGCCCCTCGTTGGCAATGTTTTACAGAATCCCGTTCGTGTCGTCCCGTACATCTCGGTTGGGATATTATATACGTCTACAGCGATACATATCCTAACATAAGGCAGGCTAACTTCTCGGATATAGTATTTTACAACATTCCTGTAGGATCAGCCTCTACTTCTCGGTGGGAACATAATATACGTCTATAACGTAATATAATCTAACCTAACACATCTAGCTCCTCGCTGGTGATGTTTTACAGAATCCCGTTTATGTCGTCCCGTACATCTCGGTTGGGATGTTATATATGTCTACAGCGATATATATCCTAACGTAAGGCAGGCTAACATCTCGGATGTAGTATTTTACAACATTCTTGGAGTATCGGCCCCTACTTCTCGGTGGGAACATTATATACGTTTGTAACGTAACATAACCTAACCTATCCCATCTAGCCCCTCGTTGGCAATGTTTTACATAATCCCGTTCATGTCGTCCCGTACATCTCGGTTGGGATATTATATACGTCTACAGCGATACATATCCTAACCTAAGGCAGGCTAACTTCTCGGATATAGTATTTTACAACATTCCTGTAGGATCAGCCTCTACTTCTCGGTGGGAACATTGTATACGTCTATCACGTAATATAATCTAACCTAACACATCTAGCCCCTCGCTGGTGATGTTTTACAGAATCCCGTTTATGTCGTTCCGTACATCTCGGTTGGGATGTTATATACGTCTACAGCGATATATATCCTAACGTAAGGCAGGCTGACATCTCGGATGTAGTATTTTACAACATTCTTGGAGTATCGGCCCCTACTTCTCAGTGGGAACATTATATACGTCTATAACGTAACATAACCTAATCTAACCCATCTACCCCCTCGCTGGTAATATTTTACAGAATCCCGTTCGTGTCGTCCCGTACATCTCGGTTGGGATATTATATACGTCTATAGCGTTATATATCCTAACCAAAGGCAGGCTAACATCTCGGATGCAGTATTTTACAACATTCCTGGCGTATCGGCTCTACTTCTCGGTGTGAACATTATACACGTCTATAACGTAACATAACCTAACCTAACCCATCTAGCCCCTCGCTGGTAATGTTTTACAGAATCCCGTTCCTGTCGTCCTGTACGTCTCGGATAGGACATTATATACGTCTACAGCGTTATATATCCTAACGTAAGACAGGCTAACATCTCGGATGTAGTATTTTACAACATTCTTGGAGTATCGGCCCCTACTTCCGGGTGGGAACATTATATACGTCTATAACGTAACATAACCTAACCTAATCAATCTAGCCCCTCGCTGGTAATGTTTTACAGAATCCCGTTCGTGTCGTCCCGTACATCTCTGTTGGATATTATATACGTCTATAGCGTTATATATCCTAACCTAAGGCAGGCTAACATCTCGGATGCTGCGTTTTACAACATTCCTAACGTATCGGCTCTACTTGTCGGGGGGAACATTATACACGTCTATAACGTAGCATAACCTAACCTAACCCATCTAGCCCCTCGCTGGTAATGTTTTGCAGAATCCCGTTCCTGTCGTCCCGTACATCTCGGTTGGGATGTTATATACGTCTACAGCGATATATATCCTAACGTAAGGCAGGCTAACATCTCGGATGCAGTATTTTACAACATTCCTGGCGTATCGGCTCTACTTCTCGGTGGCAACACTATACACGTCTATAACGTAACATAACCTAACCTAACCCATCTAGCCCCTCGCTGGTGATGTTTTACAGAATCCCGTTTATGTCGTACCGTACATCTCGGTTGGGATGTTATATACGTCTACAGCGATATATATCCTAACTTAAGGCAGGCTAACATCTCGGATGTAGTATTTTACAACATTCTTGGAGTATCGGCCCCTACTTCCGGGTGGGAACATTATATACGTCTATAACGTAACATAACCTAACCTAACCAATCTAGCCCCTCGCTGGTAATGTTTTACAGAATCCCGTTCGTGTCGTCCTGTACGTCTCGGATAGGACATTATATACGTCTACAGCGTTATATATCCTAACGTAAGGCAGGCTAACATCTCGGATGTAGTATTTTACAACATTCTTGGAGTATCGGCCCCTACTTCCGGGTGGGAACATTATATACGTCTATAACGTAACATAACCTAACCTAATCAATCTAGCCCCTCGCTGGTAATGTTTTACAGAATCCCGTTCGTGTCGTCCCATACATCTCTGTTGGATATTATATACGTCTATAGCGTTATATATCCTAACCTAAGGCAGGCTAACATCTCGGATGCAGAATTTTACAACATTCCTAACGTATCGGCTCTACTTCTCGGCGGGAACATTATACACGTCTATAACGTTGCATAACCTAACCTAACCCATCTAGCCCCTCGCTGGTAATGTTTTGCAGAATCCCGTTCCTGTCGTCCCGTACATCTCGGTTGGGATGTTATATACGTCTACAGCGATATATATCCTAACGTAAGGCAGGCTAACATCTCGGATGCAGTATTTTACAACATTCCTGGCGTATCGGCTCTACTTCTCGGTGGCAACATTATACACGTCTATAACGTAACATAACCTAACCTAACCCATCTAGCCCCTCGCTGGTGATGTTTTACAGAATCCCGTTTATGTCGTCCCGTACACCTCGGTTGGGATGTTATATACGTCTACAGCGATATATCTCCTAACGTAAGGCAGGCTAACATCTCGGATGTAGTATTTTACAACATTCTTGGGGTATCGGCCCCTACTTCTCGGTGGGAACATTATATACGTCTGTAACGTAACATAACCTAACCTATCCCATCTAGCCCCTTGTTTGCAATGTTTTACAGAATCCCGTTCGTGTCGTCCCGTACATCTCGGTTGGGATATTATATACGTCTACAGCGATATATATCCTAACGTAAGGCAGGCTGACATCTCGGATGTAGTATTTTACAACATTCTTGGAGTATCGGCCCCTACTTCTCAGTGGGAACATTATATACGTCTATAACGTAACATAACCTAATCTAACCCATCTACCCCCTCGCTGGTAATATTTTACAGAATCCCGTTCGTGTCGTCCCGTACATCTCGGTTGGGATATTATATACGTCTATAGCGTTATATATCCTAACCAAAGGCAGGCTAACATCTCGGATGCAGCGTTTTACAACATTCCTAACGTATCGGCTCTACTTCTCGGCGGGAACATTATACACGTCTATAACGTAGCATAACCTAACCTAACCCATCTAGCCCCTCGCTGGTAATGTTTTGCAGAATCCCGTTCCTGTCGTCCCGTACATCTCGGTTGGGATGTTATATACGTCTACAGCGATATATATCCTAACGTAAGGCAGGCTAACATCTCGGATGCAGTATTTTACAACATTCCTGGCGTATCGGCTCTACTTCTCGGTGGCAACACTATACACGTCTATAACGTAACATAACCTAACCTAACCCATCTAGCCCCTCGCTGGTGATGTTTTACAGAATCCCGTTTATGTCGTACCGTACATCTCGGTTGGGATGTTATATACGTCTACAGCGATATATATCCTAACTTAAGGCAGGCTAACATCTCGGATGTAGTATTTTACAACATTCTTGGAGTATCGGCCCCTACTTCCGGGTGGGAACATTATATACGTCTATAACGTAACATAACCTAACCTAACCAATCTAGCCCCTCGCTGGTAATGTTTTACAGAATCCCGTTCGTGTCGTCCCGTACATCTCTGTTGGATATTATATACGTCTATAGCGTTATATATCCTAACCTAAGGCAGGCTAACATCTCGGATGCAGCATTTTACAACATTCCTGTAGGATCAGCCTCTACTTCTCGGTGGGAACATTATATACGTCTATAACGTAATATAATCTAACCTAACACATCTAGCCCCTCGCTGGTGATGTTTTACAGAATCCCGTTTATGTCGTCCCTTACATCTCGGTTGGGATGTTATATACGTCTACAGCGATATATATCCGAACGTAAGGCAGGCTAACATCTCGGATGCAGTATTTTACAACATTCCTGGCGTATCGGCTCTACTTCTCGGTGGCAACATTATACACGTCTATAACGTAACATAACCTAACCTAACCCATCTAGCCCCTCGCTGGTGATGTTTTACAGAATGCCGTTTATGTCGTCCCGTACATCTCGGTTGGGATGCTATATACGTCTACAGCGATATATATCCTAACGTAAGGCAGGCTAACATCTCGGATGTAGTATTTTACAACATTCTTGGAGTATCGGCCCCTACTTCTCGGTGGGAACATTATATACGTCTATAACGTAACATAACCTAATCTAACCCATCTAGCCCCTCGCTGGTAATATTTTACAGAATCCCGTTCGTGTCGTCCCGTACATCTCGGTTGGGATATTATATACGTCTATAGCATTATATATCCTAACGTAAGGCAGGCTAACATTTCGGATGTAGTATTTTACAACATTCTTGGAGTATCGGCCCCTACTTCTCGGTGGGAACATTATATACGTCTGTAACGTAACATAACCTAACCTATCCCATCTAGCCCCTCGTTGGCAATGTTTTACAGAATCCCGTTTATGTCGTCCCGTACATCTCGGTTGGGATGTTATATACGTCTACAGCGATATATATCCTAACGTAAGGCAGGCTAACATCTCGGATGTAGTATTTTACTACATTCTTGGAGTATCGGCCCCTACTTCTCAGTGGGAACATTATATACGTCTATAACGTAACATAACCTAATATAACCCATCTAGCCCCTCGCTGGTAATATTTTACAGAATCCCGTTCGTGTCGTCCCGTACATCTCGGTTGGGATATTATATACGTCTATAGCGTTATATATCCTAACCAAAGGCAGGCTAACATCTCGGATGCAGTATTTTACAACATTCCTGGCGTATCGGCTCTACTTCTCGGTGGGAACATTATACACGTCTATAACGTAACATAACCTAACCTAACCCATCTAGCCCCTCGCTGGTAATGTTTTACAGAATCCCGTTCCTGTCGTCCCGTACGTCTCGGATAGGACATTATATACGTCTACAGCGATATATATCCGAACGTAAGGCAGGCTAACATCTCGGATGCAGTATTTTACAACATTCCTGGCGTATCGGCTCTACTTCTCGGTGGGAACATTATACACGTCTATAACGTAACATAACCTAACCTAACCCATCTAGCCCCTCGCTGGTAATGTTTTACAGAATCCCGTTCCTGTCGTCCTGTACGTCTCGGATAGGACATTATATACGTCTACAGCGTTATATATCCTAACGTAAGGCAGGCTAACATCTCGGATGTAGTATTTTACAACATTCTTGGAGTATCGGCCCCTACTTCCGGGTGGGAACATTATATACGTCTATAACGTAACATAACCTAACCTAATCAATGTAGCCCCTCGCTGGTAATGTTTTACAGAATCCCGTTCGTGTCGTCCCATACATCTCTGTTGGATATTATATACGTCTATAGCGTTATATATCCTAACCTAAGGCAGGCTAACATCTCGGATGCAGCATTTTACAACATTCCTAACGTATCGGCTCTACTTCTCGGCGGGAACATTATACACGTCTATAACGTTGCATAACCTAACCTAACCCATCTAGCCCCTCGCTGGTAATGTTTTGCAGAATCCCGTTCCTGTCGTCCCGTACATCTCGGTTGGGATGTTATATACGTCTACAGCGATATATATCCTAACGTAAGGCAGGCTAACATCTCGGATGCAGTATTTTACAACATTCCTGGCGTATCGGCTCTACTTCTCGGTGGCAACATTATACACGTCTATAACGTAACATAACCTAACCTAACCCATCTAGCCCCTCGCTGGTGATGTTTTACAGAATCCCGTTTATGTCGTCCCGTACACCTCGGTTGGGATGTTATATACGTCTACAGCGATATATCTCCTAACGTAAGGCAGGCTAACATCTCGGATGTAGTATTTTACAACATTCTTGGAGTATCGGCCCCTACTTCTCGGTGGGAACATTATATACGTCTGTAACGTAACATAACCTTACCTATCCCATCTAGCCCCTCGTTGGCAATGTTTTACAGAATCCCGTTCGTGTTGTCCCGTACATCTCGGTTGGGATATTATATACGTCTACAGCGATATATATCCTAACCTAAGGCAGACTAACTTCTCGGATATAGTATTTTACAACATTCCTGGCATATCGGCCCCTACTTCTCGGTGGGAACATTATATACGTCTGTAACGTAACATAACCTAACCTATCCCATCTAGCCCCTCGTTGGCAATGTTTTACAGAATCCCGTTTATGTCGTCCCGTACATCTCGGTTGGGATGTTATATACGTCTACAGCGATATATATCCTAACGTAAGGCAGGCTAACATCTCGGATGTAGTATTTTACTACATTCCTGGCGTATCGGCTCTACTTCTCGGTGGGAACATTATACACGTCTATAACGTAACATAACCTAACCTAACCCATCTAGCCCCTCGCTGGTAATGTTTTACAGAATAACGTTCCTGTCGTCCCGTACGTCTCGGATAGGACATTATATACGTCTACAGCGTTATATATCCTAACGTAAGGCAGGCTAACATCTCGGATGTAGTATTTTACAACATTCTTGGAGTATCGGCCCCTACTTCTCGGTGGGAACATTATACACGTCTATAACGTAACATAACCTAACCTAACCCATCTAGCCCCTCGCTGGTAATGTTTTACAGAATCCCGTTCCTGTCGTCCCGTACGTCTCGGATAGGACATTATATACGTCTACAGCGTTATATATCCTAACGTAAGGCAGGCTAACATCTCGGATGTAGTATTTTACAACATTCTTGGAGTATCGGCCCCTACTTCTCGGTGGGAACATTATATACGTCTATAACGTAACATAACCTAATCTAACCCATCTAGCCCCTCGCTGGTAATATTTTACAGAATCCCGTTCGTGTCGTCCCGTACATCTCGGTTGGGATATTATATACGTCTATAGCGTTATATATCCTAACGTAAGGCAGGCTAACATCTCGGATGTAGTATTTTACAATATTCTTGGAGTATCGGCCCCTACTTCTCAGTGGGAACATTATATACGTCTATAACGTAACATAACCTAATCTAACCCATCTAGCCCCTCGCTGGTAATATTTTACAGAATCCCGTTCGTGTCGTCCCGTACATCTCGGTTGGGATATTATATACGTCTATAGCGTTATATATCCTAACCAAAGGCAGGCTAACATCTCGGATGCAGTATTTTACAACATTCCTGGCGTATCGGCTCTACTTCTCGGTGGGAACATTATACACGTCTATAACGTAACATAACCTAACCTAACCCATCTAGCCCCTCGCTGGTAATGTTTTACAGAATCCCGTTCCTGTCGTCCTGTACGTCTCGGATAGGACATTATATACGTCTACAGCGTTATATATCCTAACGTAAGGCAGGCTAACATCTCGGATGTAGT
This sequence comes from Xylocopa violacea, assembly GCA_963969225.1. Classification (NCBI taxonomy): domain Eukaryota; kingdom Metazoa; phylum Arthropoda; class Insecta; order Hymenoptera; family Apidae; genus Xylocopa; species Xylocopa violacea. The sequence continues at coordinate 2,544,574 of CAXAJV010000061.1, read as the reverse complement.
ATTTTACAACATTCTTGGAGTATCGGCCCCTACTTCCGGGTGGGAACATTATATACGTCTATAACGTAACATAACCTAACCTAATCAATCTAGCCCCTCGCTGGTAATGTTTTACAGAATCCCGTTCGTGTCGTCCCATACATCTCTGTTGGATATTATATACGTCTATAGCGTTATATATCCTAACCTAAGGCAGGCTAACATCTCGGATGCAGCATTTTACAACATTCCTAACGTATCGGCTCTACTTCTCGGCGGGAACATTATACACGTCTATAACGTAGCATAACCTAACCTAACCCATCTAGCCCCTCGCTGGTAATGTTTTGCAGAATCCCGTTCCTGTCGTCCCGTACATCTCGGTTGGGATGTTATATACGTCTACAGCGATATATATCCTAACGTAAGGCAGGCTAACATCTCGGATGCAGTATTTTACAACATTCCTGGCGTATCGGCTCTACTTCTCGGCGGGAACATTATACACGTCTATAACGTAACATAACCTAACCTAACCCATCTAGCCCCTCGCTGGTAATGTTTTGCAGAATCCCGTTCCTGTCGTCCCGTACGTCTCGGATGGGACATTATATACGTCTACAGCGTTATATATCCTAACGTAAGGCAGGCTAACATCTCGGATGTAGTATTTTACAACATTCTTGGAGTATCGGCCCCTACTTCTCGGTGGGAACATAATACACGTCTATAACGTAACATAACCTAACCTAACCCATCTAGCCCCTCGCTGGTAATGTTTTACAGAATCCCGTTCCTGTCGTCCCGTACGTCTCGGTTGGGATGTTATATACGTCTACAGCGATATATATCCTAACGTAAGGCAGGCTAACATCTCGGATGTAGTATTTTACAACATTCTTGGGGTATCGGCCCCTACTTCTCGGTGGGAACATTATATACGTCTGTAACGTAACATAACCTAACCTATCCCATCTAGCCCCTTGTTTGCAATGTTTTACAGAATCCCGTTCGTGTTGTCCCGTACATCTCGGTTGGGATATTATATACGTCTACAGCGATACATATCCTAACCTAAGGCAGGCTAACTTCTCGGATATAGTATTTTACAACATTCCTGTAGGATCAGCCTCTACTTCTCGGTGGGAACATTATACACGTCTATAACGTAACATAACCTAACCTAACCCATCTAGCCCCTCGCTGGTAATGTTTTACAGAATCCCGTTCGTGTCGTCCCGTACATCTCGGTTGGGATATTATATACGTCTATAGCGTTATATATCCTAACCTAAGGCAGGCTAACATCTCGGATGCAGTATTTTACAACATTCCTGGCGTATCGGCTCTACTTCTCGGCGGGAACATTATACACGTCTATAACGTAACATAACCTAACCTAACCCATCTAGCCCCTCGCTGGTAATGTTTTGCAGAATCCCGTTCCTGTCGTCCCGTACGTCTCGGATGGGACATTATATACGTCTACAGCGTTATATATCCTAACGTAAGGCAGGCTAACATCTCGGATGTAGTATTTTACAACATTCTTGGAGTATCGGCCACTACTTCTCGGTGGGAACATTATACACGTCTATAACGTAACATAACCTAACCTAACCCATCTAGCCCCTCGCTGGTAATGTTTTACAGAATCCCGTTCCTGTCGTCCCGTACGTCTCGGTTGGGATGTTATAAACGTCTACAGCGTTATATATCCTAACCTAAGGCAGGCTAACATCTCGGTTCCAGTATTTTACAACATTCCTGGCGTATCGGCCCATGCTTCTCGGTGGCAACATTATATAGGTCTATAACGTAACATAACCTAACCTAACACATCTACCCCTCGCTGGTAATGTTTTACAGAATCCCGTTCGTGTCGTCCCGTACGTCTCGGATGGGACATTATATACGTCTACAGCGTTATATATCCTAACGTAAGGCAGGCTAACATCTCGGATGTAGTATTTTACAACATTCTTGGAGTATCGGCCCCTACTTCTCGGTGGGAACATTATACACGTCTATAACGTAACATAACCTAACCTAACCCATCTAGCCCCTCGCTGGTAATGTTTTACAGAATCCCGTTCCTGTCGTCCCGTACGTCTCGGTTGGGATGTTATATACGTCTACAGCGATATATATCCTAACGTAAGGCAGGCTAACATCTCGGATGTAGTATTTTACAACATTCTTGGGGTATCGGCCCCTACTTCTCGGTGGGAACATTATACACGTCTATAACGTAACATAACCTAACCTAACCCATCTAGCCCCTCGCTGGTAATGTTCTACAGAATCCCGTTCCTGTCGTCCCGTACATCTCGGTTGGGATGTTATATACGTCTAAATCGATATATATCCTAACGCAAGGCAGGCTAAGATCTCGGATGTAGTATTCTACAGCATTCTTGGAGTATCGGCCCCTACTTCTCGGTGGGAACATTATATACGTCTATAACGTAACATAACCTAATCTAACCCATCTAGCACCTCGCTGGTAATATTTTACAGAATCCCGTTCGTGTCGTCCCGTACATCTCGGTTGGGATGTTATATACGTCTACAGCGATATATATCCTAACGTATGGCAGGCTAACATCTCGGATGTAGTATTTTACAACATTCTTGGAGTATCGGCCCCTACTTCTCGGTGGGAACATTATACACGTCTATAACGTAACATAACCTAACCTAACCCATCTAGCCCCTCGCTGGTAATGTTTTACAGAATCCCGTTCCTGTCGTCCCGTACGTCTCGGTTGGGATGTTATATACGTCTACAGCGATATATATCCTAACGTATGGCAGGCTAACATCTCGGATGTAGTATTTTACAACATTCTTGGAGTATCGGCCCCTACTTCTCGGTGGGAACATTATATACGTCTGTAACGTAACATAACCTTACCTATCCCATCTAGCCCCTCGTTGGCAATGTTTTACAGAATCCCGTTCGTGTTGTCCCGTACATCTCGGTTGGGATATTATATACGTCTACAGCGATACATATCCTAACCTAAGGCAGGCTAACTTCTCGGATATAGTATTTTACAACATTCCTGTAGGATCAGCCTCTACTTCTCGGTGGGAACATTATACACGTCTATAACGTAACATAACCTAACCTAACCCATCTAGCCCCTCGCTGGTAATGTTTTACAGAATCCCGTTCGTGTCGTCCCGTACATCTCGGTTGGGATATTATATACGTCTATAGCGTTATATATCCTAACCTAAGGCAGGCTAACATCTCGGATGCAGTATTTTACAACATTCCTGGCGTATCGGCTCTACTTCTCGGCGGGAACATTATACACGTCTATAACGTAACATAACCTAACCTAACCCATCTAGCCCCTCGCTGGTAATGTTTTGCAGAATCCCGTTCCTGTCGTCCCGTACGTCTCGGATGGGACATTATAAACGTCTACAGCGTTATATATCCTAACGTAAGGCAGGCTAACATCTCGGATGTAGTATTTTACAACATTCTTGGAGTATCGGCCCCTACTTCTCGGTGGGAACATTATACACGTCTATAACGTAACATAACCTAACCTAACCCATCTAGCCCCTCGCTGGTAATGTTTTACAGAATCCCGTTCCTGTCGTCCCGTACGTCTCGGTTGGGATGTTATATACGTCTACAGCGATATATATCCTAACGTAAGGCAGGCTAACATCTCGGATGTAGTATTTTACAACATTCTTGGGGTATCGGCCCCTACTTCTCGGTGGGAACATTATACACGTCTATAACGTAACATAACCTAACCTAACCCATCTAGCCCCTCGCTGGTAATGTTCTACAGAATCCCGTTCCTGTCGTCCCGTACATCTCGGTTGGGATGTTATATACGTCTAAATCGATATATATCCTAACGCAAGGCAGGCTAAGATCTCGGATGTAGTATTTTACAGCATTCTTGGAGTATCGGCCCCTACTTCTCGGTGGGAACATTATATACGTCTATAACGTAACATAACCTAATCTAACCCATCTAGCACCTCGCTGGTAATATTTTACAGAATCCCGTTCGTGTCGTCCCGTACATCTCGGTTGGGATGTTATATACGTCTACAGCGATATATATCCTAACGTATGGCAGGCTAACATCTCGGATGTAGTATTTTACAACATTCTTGGAGTATCGGCCCCTACTTCTCGGTGGGAACATTATACACGTCTATAACGTAACATAACCTAACCTAACCCATCTAGCCCCTCGCTGGTAATGTTTTACAGAATCCCGTTCCTGTCGTCCCGTACGTCTCGGTTGGGATGTTATATACGTCTACAGCGATATATATCCTAACGTATGGCAGGCTAACATCTCGGATGTAGTATTTTACAACATTCTTGGAGTATCGGCCCCTACTTCTCGGTGGGAACATTATATACGTCTGTAACGTAACATAACCTTACCTATCCCATCTAGCCCCTCGTTGGCAATGTTTTACAGAATCCCGTTCGTGTTGTCCCGTACATCTCGGTTGGGATATTATATACGTCTACAGCGATACATATCCTAACCTAAGGCAGGCTAACTTCTCGGATATAGTATTTTACAACATTCCTGTAGGATCAGCCTCTACTTCTCGGTGGGAACATTATACACGTCTATAACGTAACATAACCTAACCTAACCCATCTAGCCCCTCGCTGGTAATGTTTTACAGAATCCCGTTCGTGTCGTCCCGTACATCTCGGTTGGGATATTATATACGTCTATAGCGTTATATATCCTAACCTAAGGCAGGCTAACATCTCGGATGCAGTATTTTACAACATTCCTGGCGTATCGGCTCTACTTCTCGGCGGGAACATTATACACGTCTATAACGTAACATAACCTAACCTAACCCATCTAGCCCCTCGCTGGTAATGTTTTGCATAATCCCGTTCCTGTCGTCCCGTACATCTCGGTTGGGATGTTATATACGTCTACAGCGATATATATCCTAACGTATGGCAGGCTAACATCTCGGATGTAGTATTTTACAACATTCTTGGAGTATCGGCCCCTACTTCTCGGTGGGAACATTATATACGTCTGTAACTTAACATAACCTAACCTATCCCATCTAGCCCCTCGTTGGCAATGTTTTACAGAATCGCGTTCGTGTTGTCCCGTACATCTCGGTTGGGATATTATATACGTCTACAGCGATACATATCCTAACCTAAGGCAGGCTAACTTCTCGGATATAGTATTTTACAACATTCCTGTAGGATCAGCCTCTACTTCTGGGTGGGAACATTATACACGTCTATAACGTAACATAACCTAACCTAACCCATCTAGCCCCTCGCTGGTATTGTTTTACAGAATCCCGTTCGTGTCGTCCCGTACATCTCGGTTGGGATGTTATATACGTCTACAGCGATATATATCCTAACGTAAGGCAGGCTAACATCTCGGATGTAGTATTTTACAACATTCCTGGCGTATCGGCTCTACTTCTCAGCGGGAACATTATACACGTCTATAACGTAACATAACCTAACCTAACCCATCTAGCCCCTCGCTGGTAATGTTTTGCAGAATCCCGTTCCTGTCGTCCCGTACATCTCGGTTGGGATGTTATATACGTCTACAGCGATATATATCCTAACGTAAGGCAGGCTAACATCTCGGATGTAGTATTTTACAACATTCTTGGAGTATCGGCCCCTACTTCTCGGTGGGAACATTATATACGTCTGTAACGTAACATAACCTAACCTATCCCATCTAGCCCCTCGTTTGCAATGTTTTACAGAATCACGTTCGTGTCGTCCCGTACATCTCGGTTGGGATATTATATACGTCTATAGCGTTATATATCGTAACCTAAGGCAGGCTATCATCTCGGATGCAATATTTTACAACATTCCTGGCATATCGGCCCCTACTTCTCGGTGGGAACATTATATACGTCTATAACGTATCACAACCTAACCTAACCCATCTAGCCCCTCGCTGGTAATATTTTACAGAATCCCGTCCCTGTCGTCCCGTACATCTCGGTTGGGATATTATATACGTCTACAGCGATATATATCCTAACCTAAGGCAGGCTAACTTCTCGGATATAGTATTTTACAACATTTCTGTAGGATCGGCCTCTACTTCTCGGTGGGAAAATTATATACGTCTATAACGTAATATAATCCAACCTAATCCATCTAGCCCCTCGTTTGCAATGTTTTACAGAATCCCGTTCGTGTCGTCCCGTACATCTCGGTTGGGATATTATATACGTCTACAGCGATATATATCCTAACCTAAGGCAGGCTAACTTCTCGGATATAGTATTTTACAACATACCTGGCATATCGGCCCCTACTTCTCGGTGGGACCATTATATACGTTTATAACGTATCACAACCTAACCTAACCCATCTAGCCCCTCGCTGGTAATGTTTTACAGAATCCCGTTCGTGTCGTCCCGTACGTCTCGGTTGGGACATTATAAACGTCTACAGCGTAATATATCCTAACCTAAGGCAGGCTAACATCTCGGTTGCAGTATTTTACAACATTCCTGGCGTATCGGGCCATGCTTCTCGGTGGGAACATTATATAGGTCTATAACGTAACATAACCTAACCTAACACATCTACCCGTCGCTGGTAATGTTTTACAGAATCCCGTTCGTGTCGTCCCGTACGTCTCGGATGGGACCCTATATACGTCTACAGCGATATATATATTAACGTAAGGCAGGCTAACATCTCGGATGTAGTATTTTACAACATTCTTGGAGTATCGGCCCCTACTTCGCGGTGGGAACATTATACACGTCTATAACGTAACAAAACCTAACCTAACCCATCTAGCCCCTCGCTGGTAATATTTTGCGGAATCCCGTTCTTGTCGACCCGTACGACTCGGTTGGGATATTATATACGTCTATAGCGTTATATATCCTAACCTAAGGCAGGCTATCATCTCGGATGCAATATTTTACAACATTCCTGGCGCATCGGCCTCAACTTCTCGGTGGGAACATTATATAGGTCTATAACGTAATATAACCTAACCTAACACATCTAGCCCATCGCTCGTAATGTTTTACAGAATCCCGTTCGTGTCGTCCCGTACGTCTCGGTTGGGACATTATATACGTCTACAGCGTTATATATCCTATCCTAAGCCAGGCTATCATCTCGGATGCAGTATTTTACAACATTCCTGGCATATCGGCCCCTACTTCTCGGTGGGAACATTATATACGTCTATAACGTATCACAACCTAACCTAACCCATCTAGCCCCTCGCTGGTAATATTTTACAGAATCCCGTCCCTGTCGTCCCGTACGTCTCGGATGAGACATTATAAACGTCTACAGCGATATATATCCTAACCTAAGGCAGGCTAACTTCTCGGATATAGTATTTTACAACATTTCTGTAGGATCGGCCTCTACTTCTCGGTGGGAAAATTATATACGTCTATAACGTAACATAATCAAACCTAACCCATCTAGCCCCTCGCTGGTAATGTTTTACAGAATCCCGTTCGTGTCGTCCCGTACGTCTCGGTTGGGATATTATATACGTCTATAGCGTTATGTATCCTAACCTAAGGCAGGATAACATCTCGGTTGCAGTATTTTACAACATTCCTGGCATATCGGCCCCTACTTCTCGGGGGACCGTTATATACGTTTATAACGTATCACAACCTATCCTAACCCATCTAGCCCCTCGCTGGTAATATTTTACAGAATCCCGTCCCTGTCGTCCCGTACGTCTCGGATGAGACATTATAAACGTCTACGGCGATATATATCCTAACCTAAGGCAGGCTAATTTCTCGGATATATTATTTTACAACATTTCTGTAGGATCGGCCTCTACTTCTCGGTGGGAACATTATATACGTCTATAACGTAACATAACCTAACCTAACCCATCTAGCCCCTCGCTGGTAATGTTTTACAGAATCCCGTTCGTGTCGTCCCGTACGTCTCGGTTGGGACATTATATACGTCTACAGCGTTATATATCCCAACGTAAGGCAGGCTAACATCTCGGATGTAGTATTTTACAACATCCTTGGAGTATCGGCCCCTACTTCTCGGTGGGAACATTATACACGTCTATAACGTAACATAACCTAACCTAACCCATCTAGCCCCTCGCTGGTAATGTTTTACAGAATCCCGTTCCTGTCGTCCCGTACGTCTCGGATAGGACATTATATACGCTTACAGCGATATATATCCTAACGTAAGGCAGGCTAACATCTCGGATGTAGTATTTTACAACATTCTTGGAGTATCGGCCCCTACTTCTCGGTGGGAACATTATATACGTCTGTAACGTAACATAACCTAACCTACCCCATCTAGCCCCTCGTTGGCAATGTTTTACAGAATTCCGTTCGTGTCGTCGCGTACATCTCGGTTGGGATATTATATACGTCTACAGCGATATATATCCTAACCTAAGGCAGGCTAACTTCTCGGATATAGTATTTTACAACATTCCTGGCGTATCGGCCCCTACTTCACCGTGGGAACATTATACACGTCTATAACTTAACATAACCTAACCTAACCCATCTAGCCCCTCGCTGGTAATATTTTACAGAATCCCTTTCCTGTCGTCCGGTACATCTCGGTTGGGATATTATATACGACTCTAGCGTTATATACCTAACCTAAGGCAGGCTAACATCTCGGTTGCAGTATTTTACAACATTCCTGGCGTATCGGCCCATGCTTCTCGGTGGGAACATTATATAGGTCTATAACGTAACATAACCTAACCTAACACATCTACCCCTCGCTGGTAATGTTTTACAGAATCCCGTTCGTGTCGTCCCGTACGTCTCGGATGGGACCCTATATACGTCTACAGCGATATATATATTAACGTAAGGCAGGCTAACATCTCGGATGTAGTATTTTACAACATTCTTGGAGTATCTGCCCCTACTTCGCGGTGGGAACATTATACACGTCTATAACGTAACAAAACCTAACCTAACCCATCTAGCCCCTCGCTGGTAATGTTTTACAGAATCCCGTTCGTGTCGTCCCGTACATCTCGGTTGGGATATTATATACGTCTATAGCGTTATATATCCTAACCTAAGGCAGGCTAACATCTCGGATGCAGTATTTTACAACATTCCTGGCGTATCGGCTCTACTTCTCGGCGGGAACATTATACACGTCTATAACGTAACATAACCTAACCTAACCCATCTAGCCCCTCGCTGGTAATGTTTTGCAGAATCCCGTTCCTGTCGTCCCGTACGTCTCGGATGGGACATTATATACGTCTACAGCGTTATATATCCTAACGTAAGGCAGGCTAACATCTCGGATGTAGTATTTTACAACATTCTTGGAGAATCGGCCCCTACTTCTCGGTGGGAACATTATACACGTCTATAACGTAACATAACCTAACCTAACCCATCTAGCCCCTCGCTGGTAATGTTTTACAGAATCCCGGTATTGTCGTCCCGTACATCTCGGTTGGGATATTATATACGACTCTAGCGTTATATACCTAACCTAAGGCAGGCTAACATCTCGGATGCAGTATTTTACAACATTCCTGGCGTATCGGCTCTACTTCTCGGCGGGAACATTATACACGTCTATAACGTAACATAACCTAACCTAACCCATCTAGCCCCTCGCTGGTAATGTTTTACAGAATCCCGTTCGTGTCGTCCCGTACGTCTCGGTTGGGACATTATAAACGTCTACAGCGTTATATATCCTAACCTAAGGCAGGCTAACATCTCGGTTGCAGTATTTTACAACATTCCTGGCGTATCGGCCCATGCTTCTCGGTGGGAACACTATATAGGTCTATAACGTAACATAACCTAACCTAACACATCTACCCCTCGCTGGTAATGTTTTACAGAATCCCGGTCGTGTCGTCCCGTACGTCTCGGATGGGACCCTATATACGTCTACAGCGATATATATATTAACGTAAGGCAGGCTAACATCTCGGATGCAGTATTTTACAACATTCCTGGCATATCGGCCCCTACTTCTCGGTGGGAACATTATATACGTCTATAACGTATCACAACCTAACCTAACCCATCTAGCCCCTCGCTGGTAATATTTTACAGAATCCCGTCCCTGTCGTCCCGTACGTCTCGGATGAGACATTATAAACGTCTACAGCGATATATATCCTAACCTAAGGCAGGCTAACTTCTCGGATATAGTATTTTACAACATTCCTGGCATATCGGCCCCTACTTCTCGGTGGGACCATTATATACGTTTTTAACGTATCACAACCTAACCTAACCCATCTAGCCCCTCGCTGGCAATGTTTTACAGAATCCCGTTCGTGTCGTCCCGTACGTCTCGGTTGGGACATTATAAACGTCTACAGCGTTATATATCCTAACCTAAGGCAGGCTAACATCTCGGTTGCAGTATTTTACAACATTCCTGGCGTATCGGCCCATGCTTCTCGGTGGGAACATTATATAGGTCTATAACGTAACATAACCTAACCTAACACATCTACCCCTCGCTGGTAATGTTTTACAGAATCCCGTTCGTGTCGTCCCGTACGTCTCGGATGGGACCCTATATACGTCTACAGCGATATATATATTAACGTAAGGCAGGCTAACATCTCGGATGTAGTATTTTACAACATTCTTGGAGTATCTGCCCCTACTTCGCGGTGGGAACATTATACACGTCTATAACGTAACAAAACCTAACCTAACCCATCTAGCCCCTCGCTGGTAATGTTTTACAGAATTCCGTTCGTGTCGTCCCGTACATCTCGGTTGGGACATTATAAACGTCTACAGCGTTATATATCCTAACCTAAGGCAGGCTAACATCTCGGTTCCAGTATTTTACAACATTCCTGGCGTATCGGCCCATGCTTCTCGGTGGGAACATTATATAGGTCTATAACGTAACATAACCTAACCTAACACATCTACCCCTCGCTGGTAATGTTTTACAGAATCCCGTTCGTGTCGTCCCGTACGTCTCGGATGGGACATTATATACGTCTACAGCGTTATATATCCTAACGTAAGGCAGGCTAACATCTCGGATGTAGTATTTTACAACATTCCTAGCGTATCGGCTCTACTTCTCGGCGGGAACATTATACACGTCTATAACGTAACATAACCTAACCTAACCCATCTAGCCCCTCGCTGGTAATGTTTTGCATAATCCCGTTCCTGTCGTCCCGTACATCTCGGTTGGGATGTTATATACGTCTACAGCGATATATATCCTAACGTATGGCAGGCTAACATCTCGGATGTAGTATTTTACAACATTCTTGGAGTATCGGCCCCTACTTCTCGGTGGGAACATTATATACGTCTGTAACTTAACATAACCTAACCTATCCCATCTAGCCCCTCGTTGGCAATGTTTTACAGAATCCCGTTCGTGTTGTCCCGTACATCTCGGTTGGGATATTATATACGTCTACAGCGATACATATCCTAACCTAAATCAGGCTAACTTCTCGGATATAGTATTTTACAACATTCCTGTAGGATCAGCCTCTACTTCTCGGTGGGAACATTATACACGTCTATAACGTAACATAACCTAACCTAACCCATCTAGCCCCTCGCTGGTAATGTTTTGCAGAATCCCGTTCCTGTCGTCCCGTACATCTCGGTTGGGATGTTATATACGTCTACAGCGATATATATCCTAACGTATGGCAGGCTAACATCTCGGATGTAGTATTTTACAACATTCTTGGAGTATCGGCCCCTACTTCTCGGTGGGAACATTATATACGTCTGTAACGTAACATAACCTAACCTATCCCATCTAGCCCCTCGTTGGCAATGTTTTACAGAATCCCGTTCGTGTTGTCCCGTACATCTCGGTTGGGATACTATATACGTCTACAGCGATACATATCCTAACCTAAGGCAGGCTAACTTCTCGGATATAGTATTTTACAACATTCCTGTAGGATCAGCCTCTACTTCTCGGTGGGAACATTATACACGTCTATAACGTAACATAACCTAACCTAACCCATCTAGCCCCTCGCTGGTAATGTTTTACAGAATCCCGTTCGAGTCGTCCCGTACATCTCGGTTGGGATATTATATACGTCTATAGCGTTATATATCCTAACTTAAGGCAGGCTAACATCTCGGATGCAGTATTTTACAACATTCCTGGCGTATCGGCTCTACTTCTCGGCGGGAACATTATACACGTCTATAACGTAACATAACCTAACCTAACCCATCTAGCCCCTCGCTGGTAATGTTTTACAGAATCCCGTTCCTGTCGTCCCGTACGTCTCGGTTGGGATGTTATATACGTCTACAGCGATATATATCCTAACGTAAGGCAGGCTAACATCTCGGATGTAGTATTTTACAACATTCTTGGGGTATCGGCCCCTACTTCTCGGTGGGAACATTATATACGTCTGTAACGTAACATAACCTAACCTATCCCATCTAGCCCCTCGTTTGCAATGTTTTACAGAATCCCGTTCGTGTCGTCCCGTACATCTCGGTTGGGATATTATATACGTCTACAGCGATATATATCCTAACTTGAGGCAGACTAACTTCTCGGATATAGTATTTTACAACATTCCTGGCATATCGGCCCCTACTTCTCGGTGGGACCATTATATACGTTTATAACGTATCACAACCTAACCTAACCCATCTAGCCCCTCGCTGGTAATGTTTTACAGAATCCCGTTCGTGTCGTCCCGTACGTCTCGGTTGGGACATTATAAACGTCTACAGCGTTATATATCCTAACCTAAGGCAGGCTAACATCTCGGTTCCAGTATTTTACAACATTCCTGGCGTATCGGCCCATGCTTCTCGGTGGGAACATTATATAGGTCTATAACGTAACATAACCTAACCTAACCCATCTAGCCCCTCCCTGGTAATGTTTTGCAGAATCCCGTTCCTGTCGTCCCGTACATCTCGGTTGGGATATTATATACGTCTACAGCGATACATATCCTAACCTAAGGCAGGCTAACTTCTCGGATATAGTATTTTACAACATTCCTGTAGGATCAGCCTCTACTTCTCGGTGGGAACATTATACACGTCTATAACGTAACATAACCTAACCTAACCCATCTAGCCCCTCGCTGGTAATGTTTTACAGAATCCCGTTCGTGTCGTCCCGTACATCTCGGTTGGGATATTATATACGTCTATAGCGTTATATATCCTAACCTAAGGCAGGCTAACATCTCGGATGCAGTATTTTACAACATTCCTGGCGTATCGGCTCTACTTCTCGGCGGGAACATTATACACGTCTATAACGTAACATAACCTAACCTAACCCATCTAGCCCCTCGCTGGTAATGTTTTGCAGAATCCCGTTCCTCTCGTCCCGTACGTCTCGGATGGGACATTATATACGTCTACAGCGTTATATATCCTAACGTAAGGCAGGCTAACATCTCGGATGTAGTATTTTACAACATTCTTGGAGTATCGGCCCCTACTTCTCGGTGGGAACATTATACACGTCTATAACGTAACATAACCTAACCTAACCCATCTAGCCCCTCGCTGGTAATGTTTTACAGAATCCCGTTCCTGTCGTCCCGTACATCTCGGTTGGGATATTATATACGTCTACAGCGATATATATCCTAACCTAAGGCAGACTAACTTCTCGGATATAGTATTTTACAACATTCCTGGCATATCGGCCCCAACTTCTCGGTGGGACCATTACATACGTTTATAACGTATCACAACCTAACCTAACCCATCTAGCCCCTCGCTGGTAATGTTTTACAGAATCCCGTTCGTGTCGTCCCGTACGTCTCGGTTGGGACATTATAAACGTCTACAGCGTTATATATCCTAACCTAAGGCAGGCTAACATCTCGGATGCAGCATTTTACAACATTCCTAGCGTATCGGCTCTACTTCTCGGCGGGAACATTATACACGTCTATAACGTAACATAACCTAACCTAACCCATCTAGCCCCTCGCTGGTAATGTTTTGCATAATCCCGTTCCTGTCGTCCCGTACATCTCGGTTGGGATGTTATATACGTCTACAGCGATATATATCCTAACGTATGGCAGGCTAACATCTCGGATGTAGTATTTTACAACATTCTTGGAGTATCGGCCCCTACTTCTCGGTGGGAACATTATATACGTCTGTAACTTAACATAACCTAACCTATCCCATCTAGCCCCTCGTTGGCAATGTTTTACAGAATCCCGTTCGTGTTGTCCCGTACATCTCGGTTGGGATATTATATACGTCTACAGCGATACATATCCTAACCTAAGGCAGGCTAACTTCTCGGATATAGTATTTTACAACATTCCTGTAGGATCAGCCTCTACTTCTCGGTGGGAACATTATACACGTCTATAACGTAACATAACCTAACGTAACCCATCTAGCCCCTCGCTGGTATTGTTTTACAGAATCCCGTTCGTGTCGTCCCGTACATCTCGGTTGGGATGTTATATACGTCTACAGCGATATATATCCTAACGTAAGTCAGGCTAACATCTCGGATGTAGTATTTTACAACATTCCTGGCGTATCGGCTCTACTTCTCAGCGGGAACATTATACACGTCTATAACGTAACATAACCTAACCTAACCCATCTAGCCCCTCGCTGGTAATGTTTTGCAGAATCCCGTTCCTGTCGTCCCGTACATCTCGGTTGGGATGTTATATACGTCTACAGCGATATATATCCTAACCTAAGGCAGGCTAACATCTCGGTTGCAGTATTTTACAACATTCCTGGCGTATCGGCCCATGCTTCTCGGTGGGAACATTATATAGGTCTATAACGTAACATAACCTAACCTAACACATCTACCCCTCGCTGGTAATGTTTTACAGAATCCCGTTCGTGTCGTCCCGTACGTCTCGGATGGGACCCTATATACGTCTACAGCGATATATATATTAACCTAAGGCAGGCTAACATCTCGGATGTAGTATTTTACAACATTCTTGGAGTATCGGCCCCTACTTCGCGGTGGGAACATTATACACGTCTATAACGTAACAAAACCTAACCTAACCCATCTAGCCCCTCGCTGGTAATATTTTACAGAATCCCGTTCTTGTCGACCCGTAGGACTGGGTTGGGATATTATATACGTCTATAGCGTTATATATCCTAACCTAAGGCAGGCTATCATCTCGGATGCAATATTTTACAACATTCCTGGCATATCGGCCCCTACTTCTCGGTGGGAACATTATATACGTCTATAACGTATCACAACCTAACCTAACCCATCTAGCCCCTCGCTGGTAATATTTTACAGAATCCCGTCCCTGTCGTCCCGTACGTCTCGGATGAGACATTATAAACGTCTACAGCGATATATATCCTAACCTAAGGCAGGCTAACTTCTCGGATATAGTATTTTACAACATTTCTGTAGGATCGGCCTCTACTTCTCGGTGGGAAAATTATATACGTCTATAACGTAATATAATCCAACCTAACCCATCTAGCCCCTCGCTGGTAATGTTTTACAGAATCCCGTTCGTGTCGTCCCGTACGTCTCGGTTGGGATATTATATACGTCTATAGCGTTATGTATCCTAACCTAAGGCAGGATAACATCTCGGTTGCAGTATTTTACAACATTCCTGGCATATCGGCCCCTACTTCTCGGTGGGACCATTATATACGTTTATAACGTATCACAACCTATCCTAACCCATCTAGCCCCTCGCTGGTAATATTTTACAGAATCCCGTCCCTGTCGTCCCGTACGTCTCGGATGAGACATTATAAACGTCTACAGCGATATATATCCTAACGTAAGGCAGGCTAACATCTCGGATGTAGTATTTTACAACATTCTTGGAGTATCGGCCCCTACTTCCGGGTGGGAACATTATATACGTCTATAACGTAACATAACCTAACCTAACCAATCTAGCCCCTCGCTGGTAATGTTTTACAGAATCCCGTTCGTGTCGACCCGTACATCTCGGTTGGATATTATATACGTCTATAGCGTTATATATCCTAACCTAAGGCAGGCTAACATCTCGGATGCAGCATTTTACAACATTCCTAGCATATCGGCTCTACTTCTCGGTGGGAACATTATACACGTCCATAACGTAACATAACCTAACCTAACCCATCTAGCCCCTCGCTGGTAATGTTTTGCAGAATCCCGTTCCTGTCGTCCCGTACATCTCGGTTGGATGTTATATACGTCTACAGCGATATATATCCTAACGTAAGGCAGGCTAACATCTCGGATGTAGTATTTTACAACATTCTTGGAGTATCGGCCCCTACTTCTCGGTGGGAACATTATATACGTCTGTAACGTAACATAACCTAACCTATCCCATCTAGCCCCTCGTTTGCAATGTTTTACAGAATCCCGTTCGTGTCGTCCCGTACATCTCGGTTGGGATATTATATACGTCTATAGCGTTATATATCCTAACCTAAGGCAGGCTATCATCTCGGATGCAATATTTTACAACATTCCTGGCATATCGGCCCCTACTTCTCGGTGGGAACATTATATACGTCTATAACGTATCACAACCTAACCTAACCCATCTAGCCCCTCGCTGGTAATATTTTACAGAATCCCGTCCCTGTCGTCCCGTACATCTCGGTTGGGATATTATATACGTCTACAGCGATATATATCCTAACCTAAGGCAGGCTAACTTCTCGGATATAGTATTTTACAACATTTCTGTAGGATCGGCCTCTACTTCTCGGTGGGAAAATTATATACGTCTATAACGTAATATAATCCAACCTAATCCATCTAGCCCCTCGTTTGCAATGTTTTACAGAATCCCGTTCGTGTCGTCCCGCACATCTCGGTTGGGACATTATAAACGTCTACAGCGTTATATATCCTAACCTAAGGCAGGCTAACATCTCGGTTGCAGTATTTTACAACATTCCTGGCGTATCGGGCCATGCTTCTCGGTGGGAACATTATATAGGTCTATAACGTAACATAACCTAACCTAACACATATACCCCTCGCTGGTAATGTTTTACAGAATCCCGTTCGTGTCGTCCCGTACGTCTCGGATGGGACCCTATATACGTCTACAGCGATATATTAACGTAAGGCAGGCTAACATCTCGGATGTAGTATTTTACAACATTCTTGGAGTATCGGCCCCTACTTCGCGGTGGGAACATTATACACGTCTATAACGTAACAAAACCTAACCTAACCCATCTAGCCCCTCGCTGGTAATATTTTGCGGAATCCCGTTCTTGTCGACCCGTACGACTCGGTTGGGATATTATATACGTCTATAGCGTTATATATCCTAACCTAAGGCAGGCTATCATCTCGGATGCAATATTTTACAACATTCCTGGCGCATCGGCCTCAACTTCTCGGTGGGAACATTATATAGGTCTATAACGTAATATAACCTAACCTAACACATCTAGCCCATCGCTCGTAATGTTTTACAGAATCCCGTTCGTGTCGTCCCGTACGTCTCGGTTGGGACATTATATACGTCTACAGCGTTATATATCCTAACCTAAGCCAGGCTATCATCTCGGATGCAGTATTTAACAACATTCCTGGCATATCGGCCCCTACTTCTCGGTGGGAACATTATATACGTCTATAACGTATCACAACCTAACCTAACCCATCTAGCCCCTCGCTGGTAATATTTTACAGAATCCCGTCCCTGTCGTCCCGTACGTCTCGGATGAGACATTATAAACGTCTACAGCGATATATATCCTAACCTAAGGCAGGCTAACTTCTCGGATATAGTATTTTACAACATTTCTGTAGGATCGGCCTCTACTTCTCGGTGGGAAAATAATATACGTCTATAACGTAACATAATCAAACCTAACCCATCTAGCCCCTCGCTGGTAATGTTTTACAGAATCCCGTTCGTGTCGTCCCGTACGTCTCGGTTGGGATATTATATACGTCTATAGCGTTATGTATCCTAACCTAAGGCAGGATAACATCTCGGTTGCAGTATTTTACAACATTCCTGGCATATCGGCCCCTACTTCTCGGGGGACCGTTATATACGTTTATAACGTATCACAACCTATCCTAACCCATCTAGCCCCTCGCTGGTAATATTTTACAGAATCCCGTCCCTGTCGTCCCGTACGTCTCGGATGAGACATTATAAACGTCTACGGCGATATATATCCTAACCTAAGGCAGGCTAATTTCTCGGATATATTATTTTACAACATTTCTGTAGGATCGGCCTCTACTTCTCGGTGGGAACATTATATACGTCTATAACGTAACATAACCTAACCTAACCCATCTAGCCCCTCGCTGGTAATGTTTTACAGAATCCCGTTCGTGTTGTCCCGTACGTCTCGGATGGGACATTATATACGTCTACAGCGTTATATATCCCAACGTAAGGCAGGCTAACATCTCGGATGTAGTATTTTACAACATCCTTGGAGTATCGGCCCCTACTTCTCGGTGGGAACATTATACACGTCTATAACGTAACATAACCTAACCTAACCCATCTAGCCCCTCGCTGGTAATGTTTTACAGAATCCCGTTCCTGTCGTCCCGTACGTCTCGGATAGGACATTATATACGCTTACAGCGATATATATCCTAACGTAAGGCAGGCTAACATCTCGGATGTAGTATTTTACAACATTCTTGGAGTATCGGCCCCTACTTCTCGGTGGGAACATTATATACGTCTGTAACGTAACATAACCTAACCTACCCCATCTAGCCCCTCGTTGGCAATGTTTTACAGAATTCCGTTCGTGTCGTCCCGTACATCGCGGTTGGGATATTATATACGTCTACAGCGATATATATCCTAACCTAAGGCAGGCTAACTTCTCGGATATAGTATTTTACAACATTCCTGGCGTATCGGCCCCTACTTCACCGTGGGAACATTATACACGTCTATAACTTAACATAACCTAACCTAACCCATCTAGCCCCTCGCTGGTAATGTTTTACAGAATCCCGTTCGTGTCGTCCCGTACATCTCGGTTGGGATATTATATACGTCTATAGCGTTATATATCCTAACCTAAGGCAGGCTAACATCTCGGATGCAGTATTTTACAACATTCCTGGCGTATCGGCTCTACTTCTCGGCGGGAACATTATACACGTCTATAACGTAACATAACCTAACCTAACCCATCTAGCCCCTCGCTGGTAATGTTTTGCAGAATCCCGTTCCTGTCGTCCCGTACGTCTCGGATGGGACATTATATACGTCTACAGCGTTATATATCCTAACGTAAGGCAGGCTAACATCTCGGATGTAGTATTTTACAACATTCTTGGAGAATCGGCCCCTACTTCTCGGTGGGAACATTATACACGTCTATAACGTAACATAACCTAACCTAACCCATCTAGCCCCTCGCTGGTAATGTTTTACAGAATCCCGTTATTGTCGTCCCGTACATCTCGGTTGGGATATTATATACGACTCTAGCGTTATATACCTAACCTAAGGCAGGCTAACATCTCGGATGCAGTATTTTACAACATTCCTGGCGTATCGGCCCATACTTCTCGGTGGGAACATTATATACGTCTATAACGTAACATAACCTAACCTATGCCATCTAGCCCCTCGTTGGCAATGTTTTACAGAATCCCGTTCGTGACGTCCCGTACATCTCGGTTGGAATATTATATACGTCTATAGCGTTATATATCCTAACCTAAGGCAAGCTATCATCTCGGATGCAGTATTTTACAACATTCCTGGCATATCGGCCCCTACTTCTCGGTGGGACCATTATATACGTTTATAACGTATCACAACCTAACCTAACCCATCTAGCCCCTCGCTGGTAATGTTTTACAGAATCCCGTTCGTGTCGTCCCGTACGTCTCGGTTGGGACATTATAAACGTCTACAGCGTTATATATCCTAACCTAAGGCAGGCTAACATCTCGGTTGCAGTATTTTACAACATTCCTGGCGTATCGGCCCATGCTTCTCGGTGGGAACATTATATAGGTCTATAACGTAACATAACCTAACCTAACACATCTACCCCTTGCTGGTAATGTTTTACAGAATCCCGTTCGTGTCGTCCCGTACGTCTCGGATGGGACCCTATATACGTCTACAGCGATATATATATTAACGTAAGGCAGGCTAACATCTCGGATGTAGTATTTTACAACATTCTTGGAGTATCTGCCCCTACTTCGCGGTGGGAACATTATACACGTCTATAACGTAACAAAACCTAACCTAACCCATCTAGCCCCTCGCTGGTAATGTTTTACAGAATTCCGTTCGTGTCGTCCCGTACATCTCGGTTGGGATATTATATACGTCTATAGCGTTATATATCCTAACCTAAGGCAGGCTAACATCTCGGATGCAGTATTTTACAACATTCCTGGCGTATCGGCTCTACTTCTCGGCGGGAACATTATACACGTCTATAACGTAACATAACCTAACCTAACCCATCTAGCCCCTCGCTGGTAATGTTTTGCAGAATCCCGTTCCTGTCGTCCCGTACGTCTCGGATGGGACATTATATACGTCTACAGCGTTATATATCCTAACGTAAGGCAGGCTAACATCTCGGATGTAGTATTTTACAACATTCTTGGAGTATCGGCCCCTACTTCTCGGTGGGAACATTATACACGTCTATAACGTAACATAACCTAACCTAACCCATCTAGCCCCTCGCTGGTAATGTTTTACAGAATCCCGTTCCTGTCGTCCCGTACATCTCGGTTGGGATATTATATACGTCTACAGCGATATATATCCTAACCTAAGGCAGACTAACTTCTCGGATATAGTATTTTACAACATTCCTGGCATATCGGCCCCAACTTCTCGGTGGGACCATTATATACGTTTATAACGTATCACAACCTAACCTAACCCATCTAGCCCCTCGCTGGTAATGTTTTACAGAATCCCGTTCGTGTCGTCCCGTACGTCTCGGTTGGGACATTATAAACGTCTACAGCGTTATATATCCTAACCTAAGGCAGGCTAACATCTCGGTTCCAGTATTTTACAACATTCCTGGCGTATCGGCCCATGCTTCTCGGTGGGAACATTATATAGGTCTATAACGTAACATAACCTAACCTAACACATCTACCCCTCGCTGGTAATGTTTTACAGAATCCCGTTCGTGTCGTCCCGTACGTCTCGGATGGGACATTATATACGTCTACAGCGTTATATATCCCAACGTAAGGCAGGCTAACATCTCGGATGTAGTATTTTACAACATCCTTGGAGTATCGGCCCCTACTTCTCGGTGGGAACATTATACACGTCTATAACGTAACATAACCTAACCTAACCCATATAGCCCCTCGCTGGTAATGTTTTACAGAATCCCGTTCCTGTCGTCCCGTACGTCTCGGATAGGACATTATATACGTCTACAGCGTTATATATCCTAACGTAAGGCAGGCTAACATCTCGGATGTAGTATTTTACAACATTCTTGGAGTATCGGCCCCTACTTCCGGGTGGGAACATTATATACGTCTATAACGTAACATAACCTAACCTAACCAATCTAGCCCCTCGCTGGTAATGTTTTACAGAATCCCGTTCGTGTCGACCCGTACATCTCGGTTGGATATTATATACGTCTATAGCGTTATATATCCTAACCTAAGGCAGGCTAACATCTCGGATGCAGCATTTTACAACATTCCTAGCGTATCGGCTCTACTTCTCGGCGGGAACATTATACACGTCTATAACGTAACATAACCTAACCTAACCCATCTAGCCCCTCGCTGGTAATGTTTTGCAGAATCCCGTTCCTGTCGTCCCGTACATCTCGGTTGGGATGTTATATACGTCTACAGCGATATATATCCTAACGTATGGCAGGCTAACATCTCGGATGTAGTATTTTACAACATTCTTGGACTATCGGCCCCTACTTCTCGGTGGGAACATTATATACGTCTGTAACGTAACATAACCTAACCTATCCCATCTAGCCCCTCGTTGGCAATGTTTTACAGAATCCCGTTCGTGTTGTCCCGTACATCTCGGTTGGGATATTATATACGTCTACAGCGATACATATCCTAACCTAAGGCAGGCTAACTTCTCGGATATAGTATTTTACAACATTCCTGTAGGATCAGCCTCTACTTCTCGGTGGGAACATTATACACGTCTATAACGTAACATAACCTAACCTAACCCATCTAGGCCCTCGCTGGTAATGTTTTACAGAATCCCGTTCGTGTCGTCCCGTACATCTCGGTTGGGATATTATATACGTCTATAGCATTATATATCCTAACCTAAGGCAGGCTAACATCTCGAATGCAGTATTTTACAACATTCCTGGCGTATCGGCTCTACTTCTCGGCGGGAACATTATACACGTCTATAACGTAACATAACCTAACCTAACCCATCTAGCCCCTCGCTGGTAATGTTTTGCAGAATCCCGTTCCTGTCGTCCCGTACATCTCGGTTGGGATGTTATATACGTCTACAGCGATATATATCCTAACGTAAGGCAGGCTAACATCTCGGATGTAGTATTTTACAACATTCTTGGGGTATCGGCCCCTACTTCTCGGTGGGAACATTATATACGTCTGTAACGTAACATAACCTAACCTATCCCATCTAGCCCCTCGTTTGCAATGTTTTACAGAATCCCGTTCGTGTCGTCCCGTACATCTTGGTTGGGATATTATATACGTCTACAGCGATATATATCCTAACCTAAGGCAGGCTAACTTCTCGGATATAGTATTTTACAACATTCCTGGCATATCGGCCCCTACTTCTCGGTGGGACCATTATATACGTTTATAACGTATCACAAGCTATCCTAACCCATCTAGCCCCTCGCTGGTAATATTTTACAGAATCCCGTCCCTGTCGTCCCGTACGTCTCGGATGAGACATTATAAACGTCTACAGCGATATATATCCTAACCTAAGGCAGGCTAATTTCTCGGATATATTATTTTACAACATTTCTGTAGGATCGGCCTCTACTTCTCGGTGGGAACATTATATACGTCTATAACGTAACATAACCTAACCTAACCCATCTAGCCCCTCGCTGGTAATGTTTTACAGAATCCCGTTCGTGTCGTCCCGTACATCTCGGTTGGGATATTATATACGTCTATAGCGTTGTATATCCTAACCTAAGGCAGGCTAACATCTCGGATGCAGTATTTTACAACATTCCTGGCGTATCGGCTCTACTTCTCGGCGGGAACATTATACACGTCTATAACGTAACATAACCTAACCTAACCCATCTAGCCCCTCGCTGGTAATGTTTTGCAGAATCCCGTTCCTGTCGTCCCGTACATCTCGGTTGGGATGTTATATACGTCTACAGCGATATATATCCTAACGTAAGGCAGGCTAACATCTCGGATGTAGTATTTTACAACATTCTTGGGGTATCGGCCCCTACTTCTCGGTGGGAACATTATATACGTCTGTAACGTAACATAACCTAACCTATCCCATCTAGCCCCTCGTTTGCAATGTTTTACAGAATCCCGTTCGTGTCGTCGCGTACATCTTGGTTGGGATATTATATACGTCTACAGCGATATATATCCTAACCTAAGGCAGGCTAACATCTCGGATGCAGTATTTTACAACATTCCTGGCATATCGGCCCCTACTTCTCGGTGGGACCATTATATACGTTTATAACGTATCACAACCTAACCTAACCCATCTAGCCCCTCGCTGGTAATGTTTTACAGAATCCCGGTCGTGTCGTCCCGTACGTCTCGGATGGGACCCTATATACGTCTACAGCGATATATATATTAACGTAAGGCAGGCTAACATCTCGGATGCAGTATTTTACAACATTCCTGGCATATCGGCCCCTACTTCTCGGTGGGAACATTATATACGTCTATAACGTATCACAACCTAACCTAACCCATCTAGCCCCTCGCTGGTAATATTTTACAGAATCCCGTCCCTGTCGTCCCGTACGTCTCGGATGAGACATTATAAACGTCTACAGCGATATATATCCTAACCTAAGGCAGGCTAACTTCTCGGATATAGTATTTTACAACATTCCTGGCATATCGGCCCCTACTTCTCGGTGGGACCATTATATACGTTTTTAACGTATCACAACCTAACCTAACCCATCTAGCCCCTCGCTGGTAATGTTTTACAGAATCCCGTTCGTGTCGTCCCGTACGTCTCGGTTGGGACATTATAAACGTCTACAGCGTTATATATCCTAACCTAAGGCAGGCTAACATCTCGGTTGCAGTATTTTACAACATTCCTGGCGTATCGGCCCATGCTTCTCGGTGGGAACATTATATAGGTCTATAACGTAACATAACCTAACCTAACACATCTACCCCTCGCTGGTAATGTTTTACAGAATCCCGTTCGTGTCGTCCCGTACGTCTCGGATGGGACCCTATATACGTCTACAGCGATATATATATTAACGTAAGGCAGGCTAACATCTCGGATGTAGTATTTTACAACATTCTTGGAGTATCTGCCCCTACTTCGCGGTGGGAACATTATACACGTCTATAACGTAACATAACCTAACCTAACCCATCTAGCCCCTCGCTGGTAATGTTTTACAGAATCCCGTTCCTGTCGTCCCGTACGTCTCGGATGGGACATTATATACGTCTACAGCGATATATATCCTAACCTAAGGCAGACTAACTTCTCGGATATAGTATTTTACAACATTCCTGGCATATCGGCCCCAACTTCTCGGTGGGACCATTATATACGTTTATAACGTATCACAACCTAACCTAACCCATCTAGCCCCTCGCTGGTAATGTTTTACAGAATCCCGTTCGTGTCGTCCCGTACGTCTCGGTTGGGACATTATAAACGTCTACAGCGTTATATATCCTAACCTAAGGCAGGCTAACATCTCGGTTCCAGTATTTTACAACATTCCTGGCGTATCGGCCCATGCTTCTCGGTGGGAACATTATATAGGTCTATAACGTAACATAACCTAACCTAACACATCTACCCCTCGCTGGTAATGTTTTACAGAATCCCGTTCGTGTCGTCCCGTACGTCTCGGATGGGACATTATATACGTCTACAGCGTTATATATCCCAACGTAAGGCAGGCTAACATCTCGGATGTAGTATTTTACAACATCCTTGGAGTATCGGCCCC
This sequence comes from Xylocopa violacea, assembly GCA_963969225.1. Lineage (NCBI taxonomy): Eukaryota > Metazoa > Arthropoda > Insecta > Hymenoptera > Apidae > Xylocopa > Xylocopa violacea. The sequence goes on along the minus strand of CAXAJV010000061.1, from coordinate 2,519,416 downwards.
TACTTCTCGGTGGGAACATTATACACGTCTATAACGTAACATAACCTAACCTAACCCATCTAGCCCCTCGCTGGTAATGTTTTACAGAATCCCGTTCCTGTCGTCCCGTACGTCTCGGATAGGACATTATATACGTCTACAGCGTTATATATCCTAACGTAAGGCAGGCTAACATCTCGGATGTAGTATTTTACAACATTCTTGGAGTATCGGCCCCTACTTCCGGGTGGGAACATTATATACGTCTATAACGTAACATAACCTAACCTAACCAATCTAGCCCCTCGCTGGTAATGTTTTACAGAATCCCGTTCGTGTAGACCCGTACATCTCGGTTGGATATTATATACGTCTATAGCGTTATATATCCTAACCTAAGGCAGGCTAACATCTCGGATGCAGCATTTTACAACATTCCTAGCGTATCGGCTCTACTTCTCGGCGGGAACATTATACACGTCTATAACGTAACATAACCTAACCTAACCCATCTAGCCCCTCGCTGGTAATGTTTTGCAGAATCCCGTTCCTGTCGTCCCGTACATCTCGGTTGGGATGTTATATACGTCTACAGCGATATATATCCTAACGTATGGCAGGCTAACATCTCGGATGTAGTATTTTACAACATTCTTGGACTATCGGCCCCTACTTCTCGGTGGGAACATTATATACGTCTGTAACGTAACATAACCTAACCTATCCCATCTAGCCCCTCGTTGGCAATGTTTTACAGAATCCCGTTCGTGTTGTCCCGTACATCTCGGTTGGGATATTATATACGTCTACAGCGATACATATCCTAACCTAAGGCAGGCTAACTTCTCGGATATAGTATTTTACAACATTCCTGTAGGATCAGCCTCTACTTCTCGGTGGGAACATTATACACGTCTATAACGTAACATAACCTAACCTAACCCATCTAGCCCCTCGCTGGTAATGTTTTACAGAATCCCGTTCGTGTCGTCCCGTACATCTCGGTTGGGATATTATATACGTCTATAGCATTATATATCCTAACCTAAGGCAGGCTAACATCTCGAATGCAGTATTTTACAACATTCCTGGCGTATCGGCTCTACTTCTCGGCGGGAACATTATACACGTCTATAACGTAACATAACCTAACCTAACCCATCTAGCCCCTCGCTGGTAATGTTTTGCAGAATCCCGTTCCTGTCGTCCCGTACATCTCGGTTGGGATGTTATATACGTCTACAGCGATATATATCCTAACGTAAGGCAGGCTAACATCTCGGATGTAGTATTTTACAATATTCTTGGGGTATCGGCCCCTACTTCTCGGTGGGAACATTATATACGTCTGTAACGTAACATAACCTAACCTATCCCATCTAGCCCCTCGTTTGCAATGTTTTACAGAATCCCGTTCGTGTCGTCCCGTACATCTCGGTTGGGATATTATATACGTTTACAGCGATATATATCCTAACGTAAGGCAGGCTAACATCTCGGATTTAGTATTTTACAAAATTCTTGGAGTATCGGCCCGTACTTCTCGGTCGGAACATTATATACGTCTGTAACGTAACATAACCTAACCTATCCCATCTAGCCCCTCGTTTGCAATGTTTTACAGAATCCCATTCGTGTCGTCCCGTACATCTCGGTTGGGATATTATATACGTCTACAGCGATATATATCCTAACCTAAGGCAGGCTAACTTCTCGGATATAGTATTTTACAACATTCCTGGCATATCGGCCCCTACTTCTCGGTGGGACCATTATATACGTTTATAACCTATCACAACCTATCCTAACCCATCTAGCCCCTCGCTGGTAATATTTTACAGAATCCCGACCCTGTCGTCCCGTACGTCTCGGTTGGGACATTATAAACGTCTACAGCGTTATATATCCTAACCTAAGGCAGGCTAACATCTCGGTTGCAGTATTTTACAACATTCCTGGCGTATCGGCCCATGCTTCTCGGTGGGAACATTATATAGGTCTATAACGTAACATAACCTAACCTAACACATCTACCCCTCGCTGGTAATGTTTTACAGAATCCCGTTCGTGTCGTCCCGTACGTCTCGGATGGGACCCTATATACGTCTACAGCGATATATATATTAACCTAAGGCAGGCTAACATCTCGGATGTAATATTTTACAACATTCTTGGAGTATCGGCCCCTACTTCGCGGTGGGAACATTATACACGTCTATAACGTAACATAACCTAACCTAACCCATCTAGCCCCTCGCTGGTAATGTTTTGCAGAATCCCGTTCCTGTCGTCCCGTACATCTCGGTTGGGATGTTATATACGTCTACAGCGATATATATCCTAACGTATGGCAGGCTAACATCTCGGATGTAGTATTTTACAACATTCTTGGACTATCGGCCCCTACTTCTCGGTGGGAACATTATATACGTCTGTAACGTAACATAACCTAACCTATCCCATCTAGCCCCTCGTTGGCAATGTTTTACAGAATCCCGTTCGTGTTGTCCCGTACATCTCGGTTGGGATATTATATACGTCTACAGCGATACATATCCTAACCTAAGGCAGGCTAACTTCTCGGATATAGTATTTTACAACATTCCTGTAGGATCAGCCTCTACTTCTCGGTGGGAACATTATATACGTCTATAACGTAACATAACCTAACCTAACCCATCTAGCCCCTCGCTGGTAATGTTTTACAGAATCCCGTTCGTGTCGTCCCGTACATCTCGGTTGGGATATTATATACGTCTATAGCATTATATATCCTAACCTAAGGCAGGCTAACATCTCGAATGCAGTATTTTACAACATTCCTGGCGTATCGGCTCTACTTCTCGGCGGGAACATTATACACGTCTATAACGTAACATAACCTAACCTAACCCATCTAGCCCCTCGCTGGTAATGTTTTGCAGAATCCCGTTCCTGTCGTCCCGTACATCTCGGTTGGGATGTTATATACGTCTACAGCGATATATATCCTAACGTAAGGCAGGCTAACATCTCGGATGTAGTATTTTACAACATTCTTGGGGTATCGGCCCCTACTTCTCGGTGGGAACATTATATACGTCTGTAACGTAACATAACCTAACCTATCCCATCTAGCCCCTCGTTTGCAATGTTTTACAGAATCCCGTTCGTGTCGTCCCGTACATCTCGGTTGGGATATTATATACGTTTACAGCGATATATATCCTAACGTAAGGCAGGCTAACATCTCGGATTTAGTATTTTACAAAATTCTTGGAGTATCGGCCCGTACTTCTCGGTCGGAACATTATATACGTCTGTAACGTAACATAACCTAACCTATCCCATCTAGCCCCTCGTTTGCAATGTTTTACAGAATCCCATTCGTGTCGTCCCGTACATCTCGGTTGGGATATTATATACGTCTACAGCGATATATATCCTAACCTAAGGCAGGCTAACTTCTCGGATATAGTATTTTACAACATTCCTGGCATATCGGCCCCTACTTCTCGGTGGGACCATTATATACGTTTATAACCTATCACAACCTATCCTAACCCATCTAGCCCCTCGCTGGTAATATTTTACAGAATCCCGACCCTGTCGTCCCGTACGTCTCGGTTGGGACATTATAAACGTCTACAGCGTTATATATCCTAACCTAAGGCAGGCTAACATCTCGGTTGCAGTATTTTACAACATTCCTGGCGTATCGGCCCATGCTTCTCGGTGGGAACATTATATAGGTCTATAACGTAACATAACCTAACCTAACACATCTACCCCTCGCTGGTAATGTTTTACAGAATCCCGTTCGTGTCGTCCCGTACGTCTCGGATGGGACCCTATATACGTCTACAGCGATATATATATTAACCTAAGGCAGGCTAACATCTCGGATGTAATATTTTACAACATTCTTGGAGTATCGGCCCCTACTTCGCGGTGGGAACATTATACACGTCTATAACGTAACAAAACCTAACCTAACCCATCTAGCCCCTCGCTGGTAATATTTTACAGAATCCCGTTCGTGTCGTCCCGTACGTCTCGGTTGGGATATTATATACGTCTATAGCGTTATGTATCCTAACCTAAGGCAGGATAACAACTCGGTTGCAGTATTTTACAACATTCCTGGCATATCGGCCCCTACTTCTCGGTGGGACCGTTATATACGTTTATAACGTATCACAACCTATCCTAACCCATCTAGCCCCTCGCTGGTAATATTTTACAGAATCCCGTCCCTGTCGTCCCGTACGTCTCGGATGAGACATTATAAACGTCTACGGCGATATATATCCTAACCTAAGGCAGGCTAATTTCTCGGATATATTATTTTACAACATTTCTGTAGGATCGGCCTCTACTTCTCGGTGGGAACATTATATACGTCTATAACGTAACATAACCTAACCTAACCCATCTAGCCCCTCGCTGGTAATGTTTTACAGAATCCCGTTCGTGTCGTCCCGTACATCTCGGTTGGGATATTATATACGTCTATAGCGTTATATATCCTAACCTAAGGCAGGCTAACATCTCGGATGCAGCATTTTACAACATTCCTAGCGTATCGGCTCTACTTCTCGGTGGGAACATTATACACGTCTATAACGTAACATAACCTAACCTATCCCATCTAGCGCCTCGCTGGTAATGTTTTGCAGAATCCCGTTCCTGTCGTCCCGTACATCTCGGTTGGGATGTTATATACGTCTACAGCGATATATATCCTAACGTAAGGCAGGCTAACATCTCGGATGTAGTATTTTACAACATTCTTGGAGTATCGGCCCCTACTTCTCGGTGGGAACATTATATACGTCTGTAACGTAACATAACCTAACCTAACCCATCTAGCCCCTCGCTGGTAATATTTTGCAGAATCCCGTTCTTGTCGACCCGTACGACTCGGTTGGGATATTATATACGTCTATAGCGTTATATATCCTAACCTAAGGCAGGCTATCATCTCGGATGCAATATTTTACAACATTCCTGGCGCATCGGCCTCAACTTCTCGGTGGGAACATTATATAGGTCTATAACGTAATATAACCTAACCTAACACATCTAGCCCATCGCTCGTAATGTTTTACAGACTCCCGTTCGTGTCGTCCCGTACGTCTCGGCTGGGACATTATATACGTCTACAGCGTTATATATCCTAACCTAAGCCAGGCTATCATCTCGGATGCAGTATTTTACAACATTCCTGGCATATCGGCCCCTACTTCTCGGTGGGAACATTATATACGTCTATAACGTATCACAACCTAACCTAACCCATCTAGCCCCTCGCTGGTAATGTTTTGCAGAATCCCGTTCCTGTCGTCCCGTACATCTCGGTTGGGATGTTATATACGTCTACAGCGATATATATCCTAACGTAAGGCAGGCTAACATCTCGGATGTAGTATTTTACAACGTTCTTGGAGTATCGGCCCCTACTTCGCGGTGGGAACATTATACACGTCTATAACGTAACAAAACCTATCCTAACCCATCTAGCCCCTCGCTGGTAATATTTTGCAGATTCCCGTTCTTGTCGACCCGTACGACTCGTTTGGGATATTATATACGTCTATAGCGTTATATATCCTAACCTAAGGCAGGCTATCACCTCGGATGCAATATTTTACAACATTCCTCGCGTATCGGCTCTACTTCTCGGTGGGAACATTATACACGTCTATAACGTAACATAACCTAACCTAACCCATCTAGCCCCTCGCTGGTAATGTTTTGCAGAATCCCGTTCCTGTCGTCCCGTACATCTCGGTTGGGATGTTATATACGTCTACAGCGATATATATCCTAACGTAAGGCAGGCTAACATCTCGGATGTAGTATTTTACAACATTCTTGGAGTATCGGCCCCTACTTCTCGGTGGGAACATTATATACGTCTGTAACGTAACATAACCTAACCTATCCCATCTAGCCCCTCGTTTGCAATGTTTTACAGAATCCCGTCCGTGTCGTCCCGTACATCTCGGTTGGGATATTATATACGTCTACAGCGATATATATCCTAACCTCAGGCAGGCTAACTTCTCGGATATAGTATTTTACAACATTCCTGGCATATCGGCCCCTACTTCTCGGTGGGACCATTATATACGTTTATAACGTATCACAACCTAACCTAACCCATCTAGCCCCTCGCTGGTAATGTTTTACAGAATCCCGTCCGTGTCGTCCCGTACGTCTCGGTTGGGACATTATAAACGTCTACAGCGTTATATATCCTAACCTAAGGCAGGCTAACATCTCGGTTGCAGTATTTTACAACATTCCTGGCGTATCGGCCCATGCTTCTCGGTGGGAACACTATATAGGTCTATAACGTAACATAACCTAACCTAACACATCTACCCCTCGCTGGTAATGTTTTACAGAATCCCGTTCGTGTCGTCCCGTACGTCTCGGATGGGACACTATATACGTCTACAGCGATATATATATTAACGTAAGGCAGGCTAACATCTCGGATGCAGTATTTTACAACATTCCTGGCATATCGGACCCTACTTCTCGGTGGGAACATTATACACGTCTATAACGTAACAAAACCTAACCTAACCCATCTAGCCCCTCGCTGGTAATATTTTGCAGAATCCCGTTCTTGACGACCCGTACGACTCGGTTGGGATATTATATACGTTTATAGCGTTATATATCCTAACCTAAGGCAGGCTATCATCTCGGATGCAATATTTTACAACATTCCTGGCATATCGGCCCCTACTTCTCGGTGGGAACATTATATACGTCTATAACGTATCACAACCTAACCTAACCCATCTAGCCCCTCGCTGGTAATATTTTACAGAATCCCGTCCCTGTCGTCCCGTACGTCTCGGATGAGACATTATAAACGTCTACAGCGATATATATCCTAACCTAAGGCAGGCTAACTTCTCGGATATAGTATTTTACAACATTTCTGTAGGATCGGCCTCTACTTCTCGGTGGGAAAATTATATACGTCTATAGCGTAATATAATCCAACCTAACCCATCTAGCCCCTCGCTGGTAATGTTTTACAGCATCCCGTTCGTGTCGTCCCGTACGTCTCGGTTGGGACATTATAAACGTCTACAGCATTATATATCCTAACCTAAGGCAGGCTAACATCTCGGTTGCAGTATTTTACAACATTCCTGGCGTTTCGGCCCATGCTTCTCGGTGGGAACACTATATAGGTCTATAACGTAACATAACCTAACCTAACACATCTACCCCTCGCTGGTAATGTTTTACAGAATCCCGTTCGTGTCGTCCCGTACGTCTCGGATGGGACACTATATACGTCTACAGCGATATATATATTAACGTAAGGCAGGCTAACATCTCGGATGCAGTATTTTACAACATTCCTGGCATATCGGCCCCTACTTCTCGGTGGGAACATTATACACGTCTATAACGTATCACAACCTAACCTAACCCATCTAGCCCCTCGCTGGTAATATTTTACAGAATCCCGTCCCTGTCGTCCCGTACGTCTCGGATGAGACATTATAAACGTCTACAGCGATATATATCCTAACCTAAGGCAGGCTAACTTCTCGGATATAGTATTTTACAACATTCCTGGCATATCGGCCCCTACTTCTCGGTGGGACCATTATATACGTTTTTAACGTATCACAACCTAACCTAACCCATCTAGCCCCTCGCTGGTAATGTTTTACAGAATCCCGTTCGTGTCGTCCCGTACGTCTCGGTTGGGACATTATAAACGTCTACAGCGTTATATATCCTAACCTAAGGCAGGCTAACATCTCGGTTGCAGTATTTTACAACATTCCTGGCGTATCGGCCCATGCTTCTCGGTGGGAACATTATATAGGTCTATAACGTAACATAACCTAACCTAACACATCTACCCCTCGCTGGTAATGTTTTACAGAATCCCGTTCGTGTCGTCCCGTACGTCTCGGGTGGGACCCTATATACGTCTACAGCGATATATATATTAACGTAAGGCAGGCTAACATCTCGGATGTAGCATTTTACATCATTCTTGGAGTATCGGCCCCTACTTCGCGGTGGGAACATTATACACGTCTATAACGTAACAAAACCTAACCTAACCCATCTAGCCCCTCGCTGGTAATATTTTGCAGAATCCCGTTCTTGTCGACCCGTACGACTCGGTTGGGATATTATATACGTCTATAGCGTTATGTATCCTAACCTAAGGCAGGATAACATCTCGGTTGCAGTATTTTACAACATTCCTGGCATATCGGCCCCTACTTCTCGGTGGGATCATTATATACGTTTATAACGTATCACAACCTATCCTAACCCATCTAGCCCCTCGATGGTAATATTTTACAGAATCCCGTCCCTGTCGTCCCGTACGTCTCGGATGAGACATTATAAACGTCTACGGCGATATATATCCTAACCTAAGGCAGGCTAATTTCTCGGATATATTATTTTACAACATTTCTGTAGGATCGGCCTCTACTTCTCGGTGGGAACATTATATACGTCTATAACGTAACATAACCTAACCTAACCCATCTAGCCCCTCGCTGGTAATGTTTTACAGAATCCCGTTCGTGTCGTCCCGTACATCTCGGTTGGGATATTATATACGTCTATAGCGTTATATATCCTAACCTAAGGCAGGCTAACATCTCGGATGCAGCATTTTACAACATTCCTAGCGTATCGGCTCTACTTCTCGGTGGGAACATTATACACGTCTATAACGTAACATAACCTAACCTAACCCATCTAGCCCCTCGCTGGTAATGTTTTACAGAATCCCGTTCGTGTCGTCCCGTACGTCTCGGTTGGGACATTATAAACGTCTACAGCGTTATATATCCTAACCTAAGGCAGGCTAACATCTCGGTTGCAGTATTTTACAACATTCTTGGCGTATCGGCCCATGCTTCTCGGTGGGAACATTATATAGGTCTATAACGTAACATAACCTAACCTAACACATCTACCCCTCGCTGGTAATGTTTTACAGAATCCCGTTCGTGTCGTCCCGTACGTCTCGGATGGGACCCTATATACGTCTACAGCGATATATATATTAACGTAAGGCAGGCTAACATCTCGGATGTAGTATTTTACAACATTCTTGGAGTATCGGCCCCTACTTCGCGGTGGGAACATTATACACGTCTATAACGTAACAAAACCTAACCTAACCCATCTAGCCCCTCGCTGGTAATATTTTACAGAATCCCGTTCTTGTCGACCCGTACGACTCGGTTGGGATATTATATACGTCTATAGCGTTATATATCCTAACCTAAGGCAGGCTATCATCTCGGATGCAATATTTTACAACATTCCTGGCATATCGGCCCCTACTTCTCGGTGGGAACATTATATACGTCTATAACGTATCACAACCTAACCTAACCCATCTAGCCCCTCTTTGGTAATATTTTACAGAATCCCGTCCCTGTCGTCCCGTACGTCTCGGATGAGACATTATAAACGTCTACAGCGATATATATCCTAACCTAAGGCAGGCTAACTTCTCGGATATAGTATTTTACAACATTTCTGTAGGATCGGCCTCTACTTCTCGGTGGGAAAATTATATACGTCTATAACGTAATATAATCCAACCTAACCCATCTAGCCCCTCGCTGGTAATGTTTTACAGAATCCCGTTCGTGTCGTCCCGTACGTCTCGGTTGGGATATTATATACGTCTATAGCGTTATATATCCTAACCTAAGGCAGGCTATCATCTCGGATGCAATATTTTACAACATTCCTGGCGCATCGGCCTCAACTTCTCGGTGGGAACATTATATAGGTCTATAACGTAATATAACCTAACCTAACACATCTAGCCCATCGCTCGTAATGTTTTACAGAATCCCGTTCGTGTCGTCCCGTACATCTCGGTTGGATGTTATATACGTCTACAGCGTTATATATCCTAACCTAAGCCAGGCTATCATCTCGGATGCAGTATTTTACAACATTCCTGGCATATCGGCCCCTACTTCTCGGTGGGAACATTATATACGTCTATAACGTATCACAACCTAACCTAACCCATCTAGCCCCTCGCTGGTAATATTTTACAGAATCCCGTCCCTGTCGTCCCGTACGTCTCGGATGAGACATTATAAACGTCTACAGCGATATATATCCTAACCTAAGGCAGGCTAACTTCTCGGATATAGTATTTTACAACATTTCTGTAGGATCGGCCTCTACTTCTCGGTGGGAAAATTATATACGTCTATAACGTAATATAATCCAACCTAACCCATCTAGCCCCTTGCTGGTAATGTTTTACAGAATCCCGTTCGTGTCGTCCCGTACGTCTCGGTTGGGATATTATATACGTCTATAGCGTTATATATCCTAACCTAAGGCAGGCTATCATCTCGGATGCAATATTTTACAACATTCCTGGCGCATCGGCCTCAACTTCTCGGTGGGAACATTATATAGGTCTATAACGTAATATAACCTAACCTAACACATCTAGCCCATCGCTCGTAATGTTTTACAGAATCCCGTTCGTGTCGTCCCGTACATCTCGGTTGGATGTTATATACGTCTACAGCGTTATATATCCTAACCTAAGCCAGGCTATCATCTCGGATGCAGTATTTTACAACATTCCTGGCATATCGGCCCCTACTTCTCGGTGGGAACATTATATACGTCTATAACGTATCACAACCTAACCTAACCCATCTAGCCCCTCGCTGGTACTATTTTACAGAATCCCGTCCCTGTCGTCCCGTACGTCTCGGCTGGGACACTATATACGTCTACAGCGTTATATATCCTAACCTAAGCCAGGCTATCATCTCGGATGCAGTATTTTACAACATTCTTGGCATATCGGCCCCTACTTCTCGGTGGGAACATTATATACGTCTATAACGTATCACAACCTAACCTAACCCATCTAGCCCCTCGCTGGTAATATTTTACAGAATCCCGTTCGTGTCGTCCCGTACATCTCGGTTGGGATATTATATACGTCTACAGCGATATATATCCTAACCTAAGGCAGGCTAACTTCTCGGATATAGTATTTTACAACATTCCTGGCGTATCGGCCCCTACTTCAACGTGGGAACATTATACACGTCTATAACTTAACATAACCTAACCTAACCCATCTAGCCCCTCGCTGGTAATATTTTACAGAATCCCGTTCCTGTCGTCCGGTACATCTCGGTTGAGATATTATATACGACTCTAGCGTTATATACCTAACCTAAGGCAGGCTAACATCTCGGATGCAGTATTTTACAACATTCCTGGCGTATCGGCCCATACTTCTCGGTGGGAACATTATATACGTCTATAACGTAACATAACCTAACCTATGCCATCTAGCCCCTCGTTGGCAATGTTTTACAGAATCCCGTTCGTGACGTCCCGTACATCTCGGTTGGAATATTATATACGTCTATAGCGTTATATATCCTAACCTAAGGCAAGCTATCATCTCGGATGCAGTATTTTACAACATTCCTGGCATATCGGCCCCTACTTCTCGGTGGGACCATTATATACGTTTATAACGTATCACAACCTAACCTAACCCATCTAGCCCCTCGCTGGTAATGTTTTACAGAATCCCGTTCGTGTCGTCCCGTACGTCTCGGTTGGGACATTATAAACGTCTACAGCGTTATATATCCTAACCTAAGGCAGGCTAACATCTCGGTTGCAGTATTTTACAACATTCCTGGCGTATCGGCCCATGCTTCTCGGTGGGAACATTATATAGGTCTATAACGTAACATAACCTAACCTAACACATCTACCCCTCGCTGGTAATGTTTTACAGAATCCCGTTCGTGTCGTCCCGTACGTCTCGGATGGGACCCTATATACGTCTACAGCGATATATATATTAACGTAAGGCAGGCTAACATCTCGGATGTAGTATTTTACAACATTCTTGGAGTATCGGCCCCTACTTCGCGGTGGGAACATTATACACGTCTATAACGTAACAAAACCTAACCTAACCCATCTAGCCCCTCGCTGGTAATATTTTACAGAATCCCGTTCTTGTCGACCCGTACGACTCGGTTGGGATATTATATACGTCTATAGCGTTATATATCCTAACCTAAGGCAGGCTATCATCTCGGATGCAATATTTTACAACATTCCTGGCATATCGGCCCCTACTTCTCGGTGGGAACATTATATACGTCTATAACGTATCACAACCTAACCTAACCCATCTAGCCCCTCTTTGGTAATATTTTACAGAATCCCGTCCCTGTCGTCCCGTACGTCTCGGATGAGACATTATAAACGTCTACAGCGATATATATCCTAACCTAAGGCAGGCTAACTTCTCGGATATAGTATTTTACAACATTTCTGTAGGATCGGCCTCTACTTCTCGGTGGGAAAATTATATACGTCTATAACGTAATATAATCCAACCTAACCCATCTAGCCCCTCGCTGGTAATGTTTTACAGAATCCCGTTCGTGTCGTCCCGTACGTCTCGGTTGGGATATTATATACGTCTATAGCGTTATATATCCTAACCTAAGGCAGGCTATCATCTCGGATGCAATATTTTACAACATTCCTGGCGCATCGGCCTCAACTTCTCGGTGGGAACATTATATAGGTCTATAACGTAATATAACCTAACCTAACACATCTAGCCCATCGCTCGTAATGTTTTACAGAATCCCGTTCGTGTCGTCCCGTACATCTCGGTTGGATGTTATATACGTCTACAGCGTTATATATCCTAACCTAAGCCAGGCTATCATCTCGGATGCAGTATTTTACAACATTCCTGGCATATCGGCCCCTACTTCTCGGTGGGAACATTATATACGTCTATAACGTATCACAACCTAACCTAACCCATCTAGCCCCTCGCTGGTAATATTTTACAGAATCCCGTCCCTGTCGTCCCGTACGTCTCGGATGAGACATTATAAACGTCTACAGCGATATATATCCTAACCTAAGGCAGGCTAACTTCTCGGATATAGTATTTTACAACATTTCTGTAGGATCGGCCTCTACTTCTCGGTGGGAAAATTATATACGTCTATAACGTAATATAATCCAACCTAACCCATCTAGCCCCTTGCTGGTAATGTTTTACAGAATCCCGTTCGTGTCGTCCCGTACGTCTCGGTTGGGATATTATATACGTCTATAGCGTTATATATCCTAACCTAAGGCAGGCTATCATCTCGGATGCAATATTTTACAACATTCCTGGCGCATCGGCCTCAACTTCTCGGTGGGAACATTATATAGGTCTATAACGTAATATAACCTAACCTAACACATCTAGCCCATCGCTCGTAATGTTTTACAGAATCCCGTTCGTGTCGTCCCGTACATCTCGGTTGGATGTTATATACGTCTACAGCGTTATATATCCTAACCTAAGCCAGGCTATCATCTCGGATGCAGTATTTTACAACATTCCTGGCATATCGGCCCCTACTTCTCGGTGGGAACATTATATACGTCTATAACGTATCACAACCTAACCTAACCCATCTAGCCCCTCGCTGGTACTATTTTACAGAATCCCGTCCCTGTCGTCCCGTACGTCTCGGCTGGGACACTATATACGTCTACAGCGTTATATATCCTAACCTAAGCCAGGCTATCATCTCGGATGCAGTATTTTACAACATTCTTGGCATATCGGCCCCTACTTCTCGGTGGGAACATTATATACGTCTATAACGTATCACAACCTAACCTAACCCATCTAGCCCCTCGCTGGTAATATTTTACAGAATCCCGTTCGTGTCGTCCCGTACATCTCGGTTGGGATATTATATACGTCTACAGCGATATATATCCTAACCTAAGGCAGGCTAACTTCTCGGATATAGTATTTTACAACATTCCTGGCGTATCGGCCCCTACTTCAACGTGGGAACATTATACACGTCTATAACTTAACATAACCTAACCTAACCCATCTAGCCCCTCGCTGGTAATATTTTACAGAATCCCGTTCCTGTCGTCCGGTACATCTCGGTTGAGATATTATATACGACTCTAGCGTTATATACCTAACCTAAGGCAGGCTAACATCTCGGATGCAGTATTTTACAACATTCCTGGCGTATCGGCCCATACTTCTCGGTGGGAACATTATATACGTCTATAACGTAACATAACCTAACCTATGCCATCTAGCCCCTCGTTGGCAATGTTTTACAGAATCCCGTTCGTGACGTCCCGTACATCTCGGTTGGAATATTATATACGTCTATAGCGTTATATATCCTAACCTAAGGCAAGCTATCATCTCGGATGCAGTATTTTACAACATTCCTGGCATATCGGCCCCTACTTCTCGGTGGGACCATTATATACGTTTATAACGTATCACAACCTAACCTAACCCATCTAGCCCCTCGCTGGTAATGTTTTACAGAATCCCGTTCGTGTCGTCCCGTACGTCTCGGTTGGGACATTATAAACGTCTACAGCGTTACATATCCTAACCTAAGGCAGGCTAACATCTCGGTTGCAGTATTTTACAACATTCCTGGCGTATCGGCCCATGCTTCTCGGTGGGAACATTATATAGGTCTATAACGTAACATAACCTAACCTAACACATCTACCCCTCGCTGGTAATGTTTTACAGAATCCCGTTCGTGTCGTCCCGTACGTCTCGGATGGGACCCTATATACGTCTACAGCGATATATATATTAACGTAAGGCAGGCTAACATCTCGGATGTAGCATTTTACATCATTCTTGGAGTATCGGCCCCTACTTCGCGGTGGGAACATTATACACGTCTATAACGTAACAAAACCTAACCTAACCCATCTAGCCCCTCGCTGGTAATATTTTGCAGAATCCCGTTCTTGTCGACCCGTACGACTCGGTTGGGATATTATATACGTCTATAGCGTTATATATCCTAACCTAAGGCAGGCTATCATCTCGGATGCAATATTTTACAACATTCCTGGCGCATCGGCCTCAACTTCTCGGTGGGAACATTATATAGGTCTATAACGTAATATAACCTAACCTAACACATCTAGCCCATCGCTCGTAATGTTTTACAGAATCCCGTTCGTGTCGTCCCGTACGTCTCGGCTGGGACACTATATACGTCTACAGCGTTATATATCCTAACCTAAGCCAGGCTATCATCTCGGATGCAGTATTTTACAACATTCTTGGCATATCGGCCCCTACTTCTCGGTGGGAACATTATATACGTCTATAACGTATCACAACCTAACCTAACCCATCTAGCCCCTCGCTGGTAATATTTTACAGAATCCCGTCCATGTCGTCCCGTACGTCTCGGATGAGACATTATAAACGTCTACGGCGATATATATCCTAACCTAAGGCATGCTAATTTCTCGGATATATTATTTTACAACATTTCTGTAGGATCGGCCTCTACTTCTCGTTGGGAACATTATATACGTCTATAACGTAACATAACCTAACCTAACCCATCCAGCCCCTCGCTGGTAATGTTTTACAGAATCCCGTTCGTGTCGTCCCGTACATCTCGGTTGGGATATTATATACGTCTATAGCGTTATATATCCTAACCTAAGGCAGGCTAACATCTCGGATGCAGCATTTTACAACATTCCTAGCGTATCGGCTCTACTTCCCGGTGGGAACATTATACACGTCTATAACGTAACATAACCTAACCTAACCCATCTAGCCCCTCGCTGGTAATGTTTTGCAGAATCCCGTTCCTGTCGTCCCGTACATCTCGGTTGGGATGTTATATACGTCTACAGCGATATATATCCTAACGTAAGGCAGGCTAACATCTCGGATGTGGTATTTTACAACATTCTTGGAGTATCGGCCCCTACTTCTCGGTGGGAACATTATATACGTCTGTAACGTAACATAACCTAACATAACACATCTACCCCTCGCTGGTAATGTTTTACAGAATCCCGTTCGTGTCGTCGCGTACGTCTCGGATGGGACATTATATACGTCTACAGCGTTATATATCCTAACGTAAGGCAGGCTAACATCTCGGATGTAGTATTTTACAACATTCTTGGAGTATCGGCCCCTATTTCCGGGTGGGAACATTATATACGTCTATAACGTAACATAACCTAACCTAACCCATCCAGCCCCTCGCTGGTAATGTTTTACAGAATCCCGTTCGTGTCGTCCCGTACATCTCGGTTGGGATATTATATACGTCTATAGCGTTATATATCCTAACCTAAGGTAGGCTAACATCTCGGATGCAGTATTTTACAACATTCCTGGCGTATCGGCTCTACTTCTCGGCGGGAACATTATACACGTCTATAACGTAACATAACCTAACCTAACCTATCTAGCCCCTCGCTGGTAATGTTTTGCAGAATCCCGTTCCTGTCGTCCCGTACATCTCGGTTGGGATGTTATATACGTCTACAGCGATATATATCCTAACGTAAGGCAGGCTAACATCTCGGATGTAGTATTTTACAACATTCTTGGAGTATCGGCCCCTACTTCTCGGTGGGAACATTATATACGTCTGTAACGTAACATAACCTAACCTATCCCATCTAGCCCCTCGTTGGCAATGTTTTACAGAATCCCGTCCCTGTCGTCCCGTACGTCTCGGATGAGACATTATAAACGTCTACAGCGATATATATCCTAACCTAAGGCAGGCTAACTTCTCGGATATAGTATTTTACAACATTCCTGGCATATCGGCCCCTACTTCTCGGTGGGACCATTATATACGTTTTTAACGTATCACAACCTAACCTAACCCATCTAGCCCCTCGCTGGTAATGTTTTACAGAATCCCGTTCGTGTCGTCCCGTACGTCTCGGTTGGGACATTATAAACGTCTACAGCGTTATATATCCTAACCTAAGGCAGGCTAACATCTCGGTTGCAGTATTTTACAACATTCCTGGCGTATCGGCCCATGCTTCTCGGTGGGAACATTATATAGGTCTATAACGTAACATAACCTAACCTAACACATCTACCCCTCGCTGGTAATGTTTTACAGAATCCCGTTCGTGTCGTCCCGTACGTCTCGGATGGGACCCTATATACGTCTACAGCGATATATATATTAACGTAAGGCAGGCTAACATCTCGGATGTAGTATTTTACAACATTTCTGTAGGATCGGCCTCTACTTCTCGGTGGGAAAATTATATACGTCTATAACGTAATATAATCCAACCTAACCCATCTAGCCCCTCGCTGGTAATGTTTTACAGAATCCCGTTCGTGTCGTCCCGTACGTCTCGGTTGGGATATTATATACGTCTATAGCGTTATGTATCCTAACCTAAGGCAGGATAACATCTCGGTTGCAGTATTTTACAACATTCCTGGCATATCGGCCCATACTTCTCGGTGGGAACATTATATACGTCTGTAACGTAACATAACCTAACCTATCCCATCTAGCCCCTCGTTGGCAATGTTTTACAGAATCCCGTTCGTGTCGTCCCGTACATCTCGGTTGGGATATTATATTCGTCTACAGCGATATATATCCTAACCTAAGGCAGGCTAACTTCTCGGATATAGTATTTTACAACATTCCTGGCATATCGGCCCCTACTTCTCGGTGGGACCATTATATACGTTTATAACGTATCACAACCTAACCTAACCCATCTAGCCCCTCGCTGGTAATGTTTTACAGAATCCCGTTCATGTCGTCCCGTACGTCTCGGTTGGGACATTATAAACGTCTACAGCGTTATATATCCTAACCTAAGGCAGGCTAACATCTCGGTTGCAGTATTTTACAACATTCCTGGCGTATCGGCCCATGCTTCTCGGTGGGAACATTATATAGGTCTATAACGTAACATAACCTAACCTAACACATCTACCCCTCGCTGGTAATGTTTTACAGAATCCCGTTCGTGTCGTCCCGTACGTCTCGGATGGGACCCTATATACGTCTACAGCGATATATATATTAACGTAAGGCAGGCTAACATCTCGGATGTAGTATTTTACAACATTCTTGGAGTATCGGCCCCTACTTCGCGGTGGGAACATTATACACGTCTATAACGTAACAAAACCTAACCTAACCCATCTAGCCCCTCGCTGGTAATATTTTGCAGAATCCCGTTCTTGTCGACCCGTACGACTCGGTTGGGATATTATACACGTCTATAGCGTTATATATCCTAACCTAAGGCAGGCTAACATCTCGGTTGCAGTATTTTACAACATACCTGGCGTATCGGCCCATGCTTCTCGGTGGGAACATTATATAGGTCTATAACGTAACATAACCTAACCTAACACATCTACCCCTCGCTGGTAATGTTTTACAGAATCCCGTTCGTGTCGTCCCGTACGCCTCGGATGGGACCCTATATACGTCTACAGCGATATATATATTAACGTAAGGCAGGCTAACATCTCGGATGTAGTATTTTACAACATTCTTGGAGTATCGGCCCCTACTTCGCGGTGGGAACATTATACACGTCTATAACGTAACAAAACCTAACCTAACCCATCTAGCCCCTCGCTGGTAATATTTTACAGAATCCCGTCCCTGTCGTCCCGTACGTCTCGGATGAGACATTATAAACGTCTACGGCGATATATATCCTAACCTAAGGCAGGCTAATTTCTCGGATATATTATTTTACAACATTTCTGTAGGATCGGCCTCTACTTCTCGGTGGGAACATTATATACGTCTATAACGTAACATAACCTAACCTAACCCATCTAGCCCCTCGCTGGTAATGTTTTACAGAATCCCGTTCGTGTCGTTCCGTACATCTCGGTTGGGATGTTATATACGTCTACAGCGATATATATCCTAACGTAAGGCAGGCTAACATCTCGGATGTAGTATTTTAAAATATTCTTGGAGTATCGGCCCCTACTTCTCGGTGGGAACATTATATACGTCTGTAACGTAACATAACCTAACCTAACACATCTACCCCTCGCTGGTAATGTTTTACAGAATCCCGTTCGTGTCGTCCCGTACGTCTCGGATGGGACATTATATACGTCTACAGCGTTATATATCCTAACGTAAGGCAGGCTAACATCTCAGATGTAGTATTTTACAACATTCTTGGAGTATCGGCCCCTATTTCCGGGTGGGAACATTATATACGTCTATAACGTAACATAACCTAACCTAACCCATCCAGCCCCTCGCTGGTAATGTTTTACAGAATCCCGTTCGTGTCGTCCCGTACATCTCGGTTGGGATATTATATACGTCTACAGCGATATATATCCTAACGTAAGGCAGGCTAACATCTCGGATGTAGTATTTTACAACATTCTTGGAGTATCGGCCCCTACTTCTCGGTGGAAACATTATATACGTCTGTAACGTAACATAACCTAACCTATCCCATCTAGCCCCTCGTTGGCAATGTTTTACAGAATTCCGTTCGTGTCGTCCCGTACATCTCGGTTGGGATATTATATACGTCTACAGCGATATATATCCTAACCTAAGGCAGGCTAACTTCTCGGATATAGTATTTTACAACATTCCTGGCGTATCGGCCCCTACTTCACCGTGGGAACATTATACATGTCTATAACTTAACATAACCTAACCTAACCCATCTAGCCCCTCGCTGGTAATATTTTACAGAATCCCGTTCCTGTCGTCCGGTACATCTCGGTTGGGATATTATATACGACTCTAGCGTTATATACCTAACCTAAGGCAGGCTAACATCTCGGATGCAGTATTTTACAACATTCCTGGCGTATCGGCCCATACTTCTCGGTGGGAACATTATATACGTCTATAACGTAACATAACCTAACCTATCCCATCTAGCCCCTCGTTGGCACTGTTTTACAGAATCCCGTTCGTGACGTCCCGTACATCTCGGTTGGAATATTATATACGTCTATAGCGTTATATATCCTAACCTAAGGCAAGCTATCATCTCGGATGCAGTATTTTACAACATTCCTGGCATATCGGCCCCTACTTCTCGGTGGGACCATTATATACGTTTATAACGTATCACAACCTAACCTAACCCATCTAGCCCCTCGCTGGTAATGTTTTACAGAATCCCGTTCGTGTCGTCCCGTACGTCTCGGTTGGGACATTATAAACGTCTACAGCGTTATATATCCTAACCTAAGGCATGCTAACATCTCGGATGCAGTATTTTACAACATTCCTGGCGTATCGGCTCTACTTCTCGGCGGGAACATTATACACGTCTATAACGTAACATAACCTAACCTAACCTATCTAGCCCCTCGCTGGTAATGTTTTGCAGAATCCCGTTCCTGCCGTCCCGTACATCTCGGTTGGGATGTTATATACGTCTACAGCGATATATATCCTAACGTAAGGCAGGCTAACATCTCGGATGTAGTATTTTACAACATTCTTGGAGTATCGGCCCCTACTTCTCGGTGGAAACATTATATACGTCTGTAACGTAACATAACCTAACCTATCCCATCTAGCCCCTCGTTGGCAATGTTTTACAGAATTCCGTTCGTGTCGTCCCGTACATCTCGGTTGGGATATTATATACGTCTACAGCGATATATATCCTAACCTAAGGCAGGCTAACTTCTCGGATATAGTATTTTACAACATTCCTGGCGTATCGGCCCCTACTTCACCGTGGGAACATTATACATGTCTATAACTTAACATAACCTAACCTAACCCATCTAGCCCCTCGCTGGTAATATTTTACAGAATCCCGTTCCTGTCGTCCGGTACATCTCGGTTGGGATATTATATACGACTCTAGCGTTATATACCTAACCTAAGGCAGGCTAACATCTCGGATGCAGTATTTTACAACATTCCTGGCGTATCGGCCCATACTTCTCGGTGGGAACATTATATACGTCTATAACGTAACATAACCTAACCTATCCCATCTAGCCCCTCGTTGGCACTGTTTTACAGAATCCCGTTCGTGACGTCCCGTACATCTCGGTTGGAATATTATATACGTCTATAGCGTTATATATCCTAACCTAAGGCAAGCTATCATCTCGGATGCAGTATTTTACAGCATTCCTGGCATATCGGCCCCTACTTCTCGGTGGGACCATTATATACGTTTATAACGTATCACAACCTAACCTAACCCATCTAGCCCCTCGCTGGTAATGTTTTACAGAATCCCGTTCGTGTCGTCCCGTACGTCTCGGTTGGGACATTATAAACGTCTACAGCGTTATATATCCTAACCTAAGGCAGGCTAACATCTCGGTTGCAGTATTTTACAACATTCCTGGCATATCGGCCCCTACTTCTCGGTGGGAACATTATGTACGTCTATAACGTATCACAACCTAACCTAACCCATCTAGCCCCTCGCTGGTAATATTTTGCAGAATCCCGTCCCTGTCGTCCCGTACGTCTCGGATGAGACATTATAAACGTCTACAGCGATATATAGACTAACCTAAGGCAGGCTAACTTCTCGGATATAGTATTTTACAACATTTCTGTAGGATCGGCCTCTACTTCTCGGTGGGAAAATTATATACGTCTATAACGTAATATAATCCAACCTAACCCATCTAGCCCCTCGCTGGTAATGTTTTACAGAATCCCGTTCGTGTCGTCCCGTACGTCTCGGTTGGGATATTATATACGTCTATAGCCTTATGTATCCTAACCTAAGGCAGGATAACATCTCGGTTGCAGTATTTTACAACATTCCTGGCATATCGGCCCCTACTTCTCGGTGGGACCATTATATACGTTTATAACGTATCACAACCTATCCTAACCCATCTAGCCCCTCGCTGGTAATATTTTACAGAATCCCGTCCCTGTCGTCCCGTACGTCTCGGATGAGACATTATAAACGTCTACGGCGATATATATCCTAACCTAAGGCAGGCTAATTTCTCGGATATATTATTTTACAACATTTCTGTAGTATCGGCCTCTACTTCTCGGTGGGAACATTATATACGTCTATAACGTAACATAACCTAACCTAACCCATCTAGCCCCTCGCTGGTAATGTTTTACAGAATCCCGTTCGTGTCGTCCCGTACATCTCGGTTGGGATATTATATACGACTCTAGCGTTATATACCTAACCTAAGGCAGGCTAACATCTCGGATGCAATATTTTACAACATTCCTGGCGTATCGGCCCATACTTCTCGGTGGGAACATTATATACGTCTATAACGTAACATAACCTAACCTAACCCATCTAGCCCCTCGCTGGTAATGTTTTACAGAATCCCGTTCGTGTCGTTCCGTACATCTCGGTTGGGATGTTATATACGTCTACAGCGATATATATCCTAACGTAAGGCAGGCTAACATCTCGGATGTAGTATTTTACAACATTCTTGGAGTATCGGCCCCTACTTCTCGGTGGGAACATTGTATACGTCTGTAACGTAACATAACCTAACCTAACACATCTACCCCTCGCTGGTAATGTTTTACAGAATCCCGTTCGTGTCGTCCCGTACGTCTCGGATGGGACATTATATACGTCTACAGCGTTATATATCCTAACGTAAGGCAGGCTAACATCTCAGATGTAGTATTTTACAACATTCTTGGAGTTTCGGCCCCTATTTCCGGGTGGGAACATTATATACGTCTATAACGTAACATAACCTAACCTAGCCCATCCAGCCCCTCGCTGGTAATGTTTTACAGAATCCCGTTCGTGTCGTCCCGTACATCTCGGTTGGGATATTATATACGTCTATAGCGTTATATATCCTAACCTAAGGCATGCTAACATCTCGGATGCAGTATTTTACAACATTCCTGGCGTATCGGCTCTACTTCTCGGCGGGAACATTATACACGTCTATAACGTAACATAACCTAACCTAACCTATCTAGCCCCTCGCTGGTAATGTTTTGCAGAATCCCGTTCCTGCCGTCCCGTACATCTCGGTTGGGATGTTATATACGTCTACAGCGATATATATCCTAACGTAAGGCAGGCTAACATCTCGGATGTAGTATTTTACAACATTCTTGGAGTATCGGCCCCTACTTCTCGGTGGGAACATTATATACGTCTGTAACGTAACATAACCTAACCTATCCCATCTAGCCCCTCGTTGGCAATGTTTTACAGAATTCCGTTCGTGTCGTCCCGTACATCTCGGTTGGGATATTATATACGTCTACAGCGATATATATCCTAACCTAAGGCAGGCTAACTTCTCGGATATAGTATTTTACAACATTCCTGGCGTATCGGCCCCTACTTCACCGTGGGAACGTTATACATGTCTATAACTTAACATAACCTAACCTAACCCATCTAGCCCCTCGCTGGTAATATTTTACAGAATCCCGTTCCTGTCGTCCGGTACATCTCGGTTGGGATATTATATACGACTCTAGCGTTATATACCTAACCTAAGGCAGGCTAACATCTCGGATGCAGTATTTTACAACATTCCTGGCGTATCGGCCCATACTTCTCGGTGGGAACATTATATACGTCTATAACGTAACATAACCTAACCTATCCCATCTAGCCCCTCGTTGGCACTGTTTTACAGAATCCCGTTCGTGACGTCCCGTACATCTCGGTTGGAATATTATATACGTCTATAGCGTTATATATCCTAACCTAAGGCAAGCTATCATCTCGGATGCAGTATTTTACAACATTCCTGGCATATCGGCCCCTACTTCTCGGTGGGACCATTATATACGTTTATAACGTATCACAACCTAACCTAACCCATCTAGCCCCTCGCTGGTAATGTTTTACAGAATCCCGTTCGTGTCGTCCCGTACGTCTCGGTTGGGACATTATAAACGTCTACAGCGTTATATATCCTAACCTAAGGCAGGCTAACATCTCGGTTGCAGTATTTTACAACATTCCTGGCATATCGGCCCCTACTTCTCGGTGGGAACATTATGTACGTCTATAACGTATCACAACCTAACCTAACCCATCTAGCCCCTCGCTGGTAATATTTTACAGACTCCCGTCCCTGTCGTCCCGTACGTCTCGGATGAGACATTATAAACGTCTACAGCGATATATAGACTAACCTAAGGCAGGCTAACTTCTCGGATATAGTATTTTACAACATTTCTGTAGGATCGGCCTCTACTTCTCGGTGGGAACATTATATACGTCTATAACGTAACATAACCTAACCTAACCCATCTAGCCCCTCGCTGGTAGTGTTTTACAGAATCCCGTTCGTGTCGTCCCGTACATCTCGGTTGGGATATTATATACGACTCTAGCGTTATATACCTAACCTAAGGCAGGCTAACATCTCGGATGCAATATTTTACAACATTCCTGGCGTATCGGCCCATGCTTCTCGGTGGGAACATTATATAGGTCTATAACGTAACATAACCTAACCTAACACATCTACCCCTCGCTGGTAATGTTTTACAGAATCCCGTTCGTGTCGTCCCGTACGTCTCGGATGGGACCCTATATACGTCTACAGCGATATATATATTAACGTAAGGCAGGCTAACATCTCGGATGTAGTATTTTACAACATTCTTGGAGTATCGGCCCCTAATTCGCGGTGGGAACATTATGCACGTCTATAACGTAACAAAACCTATCCTAACCCATCTAGCCCCTCGCTGGTAATATTTTGCAGAATCCCGTTCTTGTCGACCCGTACGACTCGGTTGGGATATTATATACGTCTATAGCGTTATATATCCTAACCTAAGGCAGGCTATCATCTCGGATGCAATATTTTACAACATTCCTGGCGCATCGGCCTCAACTTCTCGGTGGGAACATTATATAGGTCTATAACGTAATATAACCTAACCTAACACATCTAGCCCATCGCTCGAAATGTTTTACAGAATCCCGTTCGTGTCGTCCCGTACGTCTCGGCTGGGACATTATATACGTCTACAGCGTTATATATCCTAACCTAAGCCAGGCTATCATCTCGCACGCAGTATTTTACAACATTCCTGGCATATCGGCCCCTACTTCTCGGTGGGACCATTATATACGTTTATAACGTATCACAACCTATCCTAACCCATCTAGCCCCTCGCTGGTAATATTTTACAGAATCCCGTCCCTGTCGTCCCGTACGTCTCGGATGAGACATTATAAACGTCTACGGCGATATATATCCTAACCTAAGGCAGGCTAATTTCTCGGATATATTATTTTACAACATTTCTGTAGGATCGGCCTCTACTTCTCGGTGGGAACATTATATACGTCTATAACGTAACATAACCTAACCTAACCCATCTAGCCCCTCGCTGGTAATGTTTTACAGAATCCCGTTCGTGTCGTTCCGTACATCTCGGTTGGGATGTTATATACGTCTACAGCGATATATATCCTAACGTAAGGCAGGCTAACATCTCGGATGTAGTATTTTACAACATTCTTGGAGTATCGGCCCCTACTTCTCGGTGGGAACATTGTATACGTCTGTAACGTAACATAACCTAACCTAACACATCTACCCCTCGCTGGTAATGTTTTACAGAATCCCGTTCGTGTCGTCCGGTACGTCTCGGATGGGACATTATATACGTCTACAGCGTTATATATCCTAACGTAAGGCAGGCTAACATCTCAGATGTAGTATTTTACAACATTCTTGGAGTATCGGCCCCTATTTCCTGGTGGGAACATTATATACGTCTATAACGTAACATAACCTAACCTAACCCATCCAGCCCCTCGCTGGTAATGTTTTACAGAATCCCGTTCGTGTCGTCCCGTACATCTCGGTTGGGATATTATATACGTCTATAGCGTTATATATCCTAACCTAAGGCATGCTAACATCTCGGATGCAGTATTTTACAACATTCCTGGCGTATCGGCTCTACTTCTCGGCGGGAACATTATACACGTCTATAACGTAACATAACCTAACCTAACCTATCTAGCCCCTCGCTGGTAATGTTTTGCAGAATCCCGTTCCTGCCGTCCCGTACATCTCGGTTGGGATGTTATATACGTCTACAGTGATATATATCCTAACGTAAGGCAGGCTAACATCTCGGATGTAGTATTTTACAACATTCTTGGAGTATCGGCCCCTACTTCTCGGTGGGAACATTATATACGTCTGTAACGTAACATAACCTAACCTATCCCATCTAGCCCCTCGTTGGCAATGTTTTACAGAATTCCGTTCGTGTCGTCCCGTACATCTCGGTTGGGATATTATATACGTCTACAGCGATATATATCCTAACCTAAGGCAGGCTAACTTCTCGGATATAGTATTTTACAACATTCCTGGCGTATCGGCCCCTACTTCACCGTGGGAACATTATACATGTCTATAACTTAACATAACCTAACCTAACCCATCTAGCCCCTCGCTGGTAATATTTTACAGAATCCCGTTCCTGTCGTCCGGTACATCTCGGTTGGGATATTATATACGACTCTAGCGTTATATACCTAACCTATGGCAGGCTAACATCTCGGATGCAGTATTTTACAACATTCCTGGCGTATCGGCCCATACTTCTCGGTGGGAACATTATATACGTCTATAACGTAACATAACCTAACCTATCCCATCTAGCCCCTCGTTGGCACTGCTTTACAGAATCCCGTTCGTGACGTCCCGTACATCTCGGTTGGAATATTATATACGTCTATAGCGTTATATATCCTAACCTAAGGCAAGCTATCATCTCGGATGCAGTATTTTACAGCATTCCTGGCATATCGGCCCCTACTTCTCGGTGGGACCATTATATACGTTTATAACGTATCACAACCTAACCTAACCCATCTAGCCCCTCGCTGGTAATGTTTTACAGAATCCCGTTCGTGTCGTCCCGTACGTCTCGGTTGGGACATTATAAACGTCTACAGCGTTATATATCCTAACCTAAGGCAGGCTAACATCTCGGTTGCAGTATTTTACAACATTCCTGGCATATCGGCCCCTACTTCTCGGTGGGAACATTATGTACGTCTATAACGTATCACAACCTAACCTTACCCATCTAGCCCCTCGCTGGTAATATTTTACAGAATCCCGTCCCTGTCGTCCCGTACGTCTCGGATGAGACATTATAAACGTCTACAGCGATATATAGACTAACCTAAGGCAGGCTAACTTCTCGGATATAGTATTTTACAACATTTCTGTAGGATCGGCCTCTACTTCTCGGTGGGAAAATTATATACGTCTATAACGTAATATAATCCAACCTAACCCATCTAGCCCCTCGCTGGTAATGTTTTACAGAATCCCGTTCGTGTCGTCCCGTACGTCTCGGTTGGGATATTATATACGTCTATAGCCTTATGTATCCTAACCTAAGGCAGGATAACATCTCGGTTGCAGTATTTTACAACATTCCTGGCATATCGGCCCCTACTTCTCGGTGGGACCATTATATACGTTTATAACGTATCACAACCTATCCTAACCCATCTAGCCCCTCGCTGGTAATATTTTACAGAATCCCGTCCCTGTCGTCCCGTACGTCTCGGATGAGACATTATAAACGTCTACGGCGATATATATCCTAACCTAAGGCAGGCTAATTTCTCGGATATATTATTTTACAACATTTCTGTAGTATCGGCCTCTACTTCTCGGTGGGAACATTATATACGTCTATAACGTAACATAACCTAACCTAACCCATCTAGCCCCTCGCTGGTAATGTTTTACAGAATCCCGTTCGTGTCGTCCCGTACATCTCGGTTGGGATATTATATACGACTCTAGCGTTATATACCTAACCTAAGGCAGGCTAACATCTCGGATGCAATATTTTACAACATTCCTGGCGTATCGGCCCATACTTCTCGGTGGGAACATTATATACGTCTATAACGTAACATAACCTAACCTAACCCATCTAGCCCCTCGCTGGTAATGTTTTACAGAATCCCGTTCGTGTCGTTCCGTACATCTCGGTTGGGATGTTATATACGTCTACAGCGATATATATCCTAACGTAAGGCAGGCTAACATCTCGGATGTAGTATTTTACAACATTCTTGGACTATCGGCCCCTACTTCTCGGTGGGAACATTATATACGTCTGTAACGTAACATAACCTAACCTAACACATCTACCCCTCGCTGGTAATGTTTTACAGAATCCCGTTCGTGTCGTCCGGTACGTCTCGGATGGGACATTATATACGTCTACAGCGTTATATATCCTAACGTAAGGCAGGCTAACATCTCAGATGTAGTATTTTACAACATTCTTGGAGTATCGGCGCCTATTTCCGGGTGGGAACATTATATACGTCTATAACGTAACATAACCTAACCTAACCCATCCAGCCCCTCGCTGGTAATGTTTTACAGAATCCCGTTCGTGTCGTCCCGTACATCTCGGTTGGGATATTATATACGTCTATAGCGTTATATATCCTAACCTAAGGCATGCTAACATCTCGGATGCAGTATTTTACAACATTCCTGGCGTATCGGCTCTACTTCTCGGCGGGAACATTATACACGTCTATAACGTAACATAACCTAACCTAACCTATCTAGCCCCTCGCTGGTAATGTTTTGCAGAATCCCGTTCCTGCCGTCCCGTACATCTCGGTTGGGATGTTATATACGTCTACAGCGATATATATCCTAACGTAAGGCAGGCTAACATCTCGGATGTAGTATTTTACAACATTCTTGGAGTATCGGCCCCTACTTCTCGGTGGGAACATTATATACGTCTGTAACGTAACATAACCTAACCTATACCATCTAGCCCCTCGTTGGCAATGTTTTACAGAATTCCGTTCGTGTCGTCCCGTACATCTCGGTTGGGATATTATATACGTCTACAGCGATATATATCCTAACCTAAGGCAGGCTAACTTCTCGGATATAGTATTTTACAACATTCCTGGCGTATCGGCCCCTACTTCACCGTGGGAACATTATACATGTCTATAACTTAACATAACCTAACCTAACCCATCTAGCCCCTCGCTGGTAATATTTTACAGAATCCCGTTCCTGTCGTCCGGTACATCTCGGTTGGGATATTATATACGACTCTAGCGTTATATACCTAACCTAAGGCAGGCTAACATCTCGGATGCAGTATTTTACAACATTCCTGGCGTATCGGCCCATACTTCTCGGTGGGAACATTATATACGTCTATAACGTAACATAACCTAACCTATCCCATCTAGCCCCTCGTTGGCACTGTTTTACAGAATCCCGTTCGTGACGTCCCGTACATCTCGGTTGGAATATTATATACGTCTATAGCGTTATATATCCTAACCTAAGGCAAGCTATCATCTCGGATGCAGTATTTTACAACATTCCTGGCATATCGGCCCCTACTTCTCGGTGGGACCATTATATACGTTTATAACGTATCACAACCTAACCTAACCCATCTAGCCCCTCGCTGGTAATGTTTTACAGAATCCCGTTCGTGTCGTCCCGTACGTCTCGGTTGGGACATTATAAACGTCTACAGCGTTATATATCCTAACCTAAGGCAGGCTAACATCTCGGTTGCAGTATTTTACAACATTCCTGGCATATCGGCCCCTACTTCTCGGTGGGAACATTATGTACGTCTATAACGTATCACAACCTAACCTAACCCATCTAGCCCCTCGCTGGTAATATTTTACAGAATCCCGTCCCTGTCGTCCCGTACGTCTCGGATGAGACATTATAAACGTCTACAGCGATATATAGACTAACCTAAGGCAGGCTAACTTCTCGGATATAGTATTTTACAACATTTCTGTAGGATCGGCCTCTACTTCTCGGTGGGAACATTATATACGTCTATAACGTAACATAACCTAACCTAACCCATCTAGCCCCTCGCTGGTAATGTTTTACAGAATCCCGTTCGTGTCGTCCCGTACATCTCGGTTGGGATATTATATACGACTCTAGCGTTATATACCTAACCTAAGGCAGGCTAACATCTCGGATGCAATATTTTACAACATTCCTGGCGTATCGGCCCATACTTCTCGGTGGGAACATTATATACGTTTATAACGTATCACAACCTAACCTAACCCATCTAGCCCCTCGCTGGTAATGTTTTACAGAATCCCGTTCGTGTCGTCCCGTACGTCTCGGTTGGGACATTATAAACGTCTACAGCGTTATATATCCTAACCTAAGGCAGGCTAACATCTCGGTTGCAGTATTTTACAACATTCCTGGCGTATCGGCCCATGCTTCTCGGTGGGAACATTATATAGGTCTATAACGTAACATAACCTAACCTAACACATCTACCCCTCGCTCGTAATGTTTTACAGAATCCCGTTCGTGTCGTCCCGTACGTCTCGGATGGGACCCTATATACGTCTACAGCGATATATATATTAACGTAAGGCAGGCTAACATCTCGGATGTAGTATTTTACAACATTCTTGGAGTATCGGCCCCTAATTCGCGGTGGGAACATTATGCACGTCTATAACGTAACAAAACCTAACCTAACCCATCTAGCCCCTCGCTGGTAATATTTTGCAGAATCCCGTTCTTGTCGACCCGTACGACTCGGTTGGGATATTATATACGTCTATAGCGTTATATATCCTAACCTAAGGCAGGCTATCATCTCGGATGCAATATTTTACAACATTCCTGGCGCATCGGCCTCAACTTCTCGGTGGGAACATTATATAGGTCTATAACGTAATATAACCTAACCTAACACATCTAGCCCATCGCTCGAAATGTTTTACAGAATCCCGTTCGTGTCGTCCCGTACGTCTCGGCTGGGACATTATATACGTCTACAGCGTTATATATCCTAACCTAAGCCAGGCTATCATCTCGGATGCAGTATTTTACAACATTCCTGGCATATCGGCCCCTACTTCTCGGTGGGACCATTATATACGTTTATAACGTATCACAACCTAACCTAACCCATCTAGCCCCTCGCTGGTAATGTTTTACAGAATCCCGTTCGTGTCGTCCCGTACGTCTCGGATAGGACCCTATATACGTCTACAGCGATATATATATTAACGTAAGGCAGGCTAACATCTCGGATGTAGTATTTTACAACATTCTTGGAGTATCGGCCCCTACTTCGCGGTGGGAACATTATACACGTCTATAACGTAACAAAACCTAACCTAACCCATCTAGCCCCTCGCTGGTAATATTTTGCAGAATCCCGTTCTTATCGACCCGTACGACTCGGTTGGGATATTATATACGTCTATTGCGTTATATATCCTAACCTAAGGCAGTCTATCATCTCGGATGCAATATTTTACAACAATCCTGGCGTATCGGCTCTACTTCTCGGTGGGAACATTATACACGTCTATAACGTAACATAACCTAACCTAACCCATCTAGCCCCTCGCTGGTAATGTTTTGCAGAATCCCGTTCCTGTCGTCCCGTACATCTCGGTTGGGATGTTATATACGTCTACAGCGATATATATCCTAACGTAAGGCAGGCTAACATCTCGGATGTAGTATTTTACAACATTCTTGGAGTATCGGCCCCTACTTCTCGGTGGGAACATTATATACGTCTGTAACGTAACATAGCCTAACCTATCCCATCTAGCCCCTCGTTTGCAATGTTTTACAGAATCCCGTTCGTGTCGTCCCGTACATCTCGGTTGGGATATTATATACGTCTACAGCGATATATATCCTAACCTAGGGCAGGCTAATTTCTCGGATATATTATTTTACAACATTCTTGGTGTATCGGCCCCTACTTCCGGGTGGGAACATTATATACGTCTATAACGTAACATAACCTAACCTAACCCATCCAGCCCCTCGCTGGTAATGTTTTACAGAATCCCGTTCGTGTCGTCCCGTACATCTCGGTTGGGATATTATATACGTCTATAGCGTTATGTATCCTAACCTAAGGCAGGATAACATATCGGTTGCAGTATTTTACAACATTCCTGGCATATCGGCACCTACTTCTCGGTGGGACCATTATATACGTTTGTAACGTATCACAACCTATCCTAACCCATCTAGCCCCTCGCTGGTAATATTTTACAGAATCCCGTCCCTGTCGTCCCGTACATCTCGGTTGGGATGTTATATACGTCTACAGCGATATATATCCTAACGTAAGGCAGGCTAACATCTCGGATGTAGTATTTTACAACATTCTTGGAGTATCGGCCCCTACTTCTCGGTGGGAACATTATATACGTCTGTAACGTAACATAACCTAACCTAACACATCTACCCCTCGCTGGTAATGTTTTACAGAATCCCGTTCGTGTCGTCCCGTACGTCTCGGATGGGACATTATATACGTCTACAGCGTTATATATCCTAACGTAAGGCAGGCTAACATCTCAGATGTAGTATTTTACAACATTCTTGGAGTATCGGCCCCTATTTCCGGGTGGGAACATTATATACGTCTATAACGTAACATAACCTAACCTAACCCATCCAGCCCCTCGCTGGTATTGTTTTACAGAATCCCGTTCGTGTCGTCCCGTACATCTCGGTTGGGATATTATATACGCCTATAGCGTTATATATCCTAACCTAAGGCAGGCTAACATCTCGGATGCAATATTTTACAACATTCCTGGCGTATCGGCCCATACTTCTCGGTGGGAACATTATATACGTTTATAACGTATCACAACCTAACCTAACCCATCTAGCCCCTCGCTGGTAATGTTTTACAGAATCCCGTTCGTGTCGTCCCGTACGTCTCGGTTGGGACATTATAAACGTCTACAGCGTTATATATCCTAACCTAAGGCAGGCTAACATCTCGGTTGCAGTATTTTACAACATTCCTGGCGTATCGGCCCATGCTTCTCGGTGGGAACATTATATAGGTCTATAACGTAACATAACCTAACCTAACACATCTACCCCTCGCTCGTAATGTTTTACAGAATCCCGTTCGTGTCGTCCCGTACGTCTCGGATGGGACCCTATATACGTCTACAGCGATATATATATTAACGTAAGGCAGGCTAACATCTCGGATGTAGTATTTTACAACATTCTTGGAGTATCGGCCCCTAATTCGCGGTGGGAACATTATGCACGTCTATAACGTAACAAAACCTAACCTAACCCATCTAGCCCCTCGCTGGTAATATTTTGCAGAATCCCGTTCTTGTCGACCCGTACGACTCGGTTGGGATATTATATACGTCTATAGCGTTATATATCCTAACCTAAGGCAGGCTATCATCTCGGATGCAATATTTTACAACATTCCTGGCGCATCGGCCTCAACTTCTCGGTGGGAACATTATATAGGTCTATAACGTAATATAACCTAACCTAACACATCTAGCCCATCGCTCGAAATGTTTTACAGAATCCCGTTCGTGTCGTCCCGTACGTCTCGGCTGGGACATTATATACGTCTACAGCGTTATATATCCTAACCTAAGCCAGGCTATCATCTCGGATGCAGTATTTTACAACATTCCTGGCATATCGGCCCCTACTTCTCGGTGGGACCATTATATACGTTTATAACGTATCACAACCTAACCTAACCCATCTAGCCCCTCGCTGGTAATGTTTTACAGAATCCCGTTCGTGTCGTCCCGTACGTCTCGGATAGGACCCTATATACGTCTACAGCGATATATATATTAACGTAAGGCAGGCTAACATCTCGGATGTAGTATTTTACAACATTCTTGGAGTATCGGCCCCTACTTCGCGGTGGGAACATTATACACGTCTATAACGTAACAAAACCTAACCTAACCCATCTAGCCCCTCGCTGGTAATATTTTGCAGAATCCCGTTCTTATCGACCCGTACGACTCGGTTGGGATATTATATACGTCTATTGCGTTATATATCCTAACCTAAGGCAGTCTATCATCTCGGATGCAATATTTTACAACAATCCTGGCGTATCGGCTCTACTTCTCGGTGGGAACATTATACACGTCTATAACGTAACATAACCTAACCTAACCCATCTAGCCCCTCGCTGGTAATGTTTTGCAGAATCCCGTTCCTGTCGTCCCGTACATCTCGGTTGGGATGTTATATACGTCTACAGCGATATATATCCTAACGTAAGGCAGGCTAACATCTCGGATGTAGTATTTTACAACATTCTTGGAGTATCGGCCCCTACTTCTCGGTGGGAACATTATATACGTCTGTAACGTAACATAGCCTAACCTATCCCATCTAGCCCCTCGTTTGCAATGTTTTACAGAATCCCGTTCGTGTCGTCCCGTACATCTCGGTTGGGATATTATATACGTCTACAGCG
Source organism: Xylocopa violacea (assembly GCA_963969225.1). Classification (NCBI taxonomy): domain Eukaryota; kingdom Metazoa; phylum Arthropoda; class Insecta; order Hymenoptera; family Apidae; genus Xylocopa; species Xylocopa violacea. The sequence goes on along the minus strand of CAXAJV010000061.1, from coordinate 2,485,253 downwards.
ATATATATCCTAACCTAGGGCAGGCTAATTTCTCGGATATATTATTTTACAACATTCTTGGTGTATCGGCCCCTACTTCCGGGTGGGAACATTATATACGTCTATAACGTAACATAACCTAACCTAACCCATCCAGCCCCTCGCTGGTAATGTTTTACAGAATCCCGTTCGTGTCGTCCCGTACATCTCGGTTGGGATATTATATACGTCTATAGCGTTATGTATCCTAACCTAAGGCAGGATAACATATCGGTTGCAGTATTTTACAACATTCCTGGCATATCGGCACCTACTTCTCGGTGGGACCATTATATACGTTTGTAACGTATCACAACCTATCCTAACCCATCTAGCCCCTCGCTGGTAATATTTTACAGAATCCCGTCCCTGTCGTCCCGTACATCTCGGTTGGGATGTTATATACGTCTACAGCGATATATATCCTAACGTAAGGCAGGCTAACATCTCGGATGTAGTATTTTACAACATTCTTGGAGTATCGGCCCCTACTTCTCGGTGGGAACATTATATACGTCTGTAACGTAACATAACCTAACCTAACACATCTACCCCTCGCTGGTAATGTTTTACAGAATCCCGTTCGTGTCGTCCCGTACGTCTCGGATGGGACATTATATACGTCTACAGCGTTATATATCCTAACGTAAGGCAGGCTAACATCTCAGATGTAGTATTTTACAACATTCTTGGAGTATCGGCCCCTATTTCCGGGTGGGAACATTATATACGTCTATAACGTAACATAACCTAACCTAACCCATCCAGCCCCTCGCTGGTATTGTTTTACAGAATCCCGTTCGTGTCGTCCCGTACATCTCGGTTGGGATATTATATACGCCTATAGCGTTATATATCCTAACCTAAGGCAGGCTAACATCTCGGATGCAGTATTTTACAACATTCCTGGCGTATCGGCCCATACTTCTCGGTGGGAACATTATATACGTCTATAACGTAACATAACCTAACCTATCCCATCTAGCCCCTCGTTGGCACTGTTTTACAGAATCCCGTTCGCGACGTCCCGTACATCTCGGTTGGAATATTATATACGTCTATAGCGTTATATATCCTAACCTAAGGCAAGCTATCATCTCGGATGCAGTATTTTACAACATTCCTGGCATATCGGCCCCTACTTCTCGGTGGGGCCATTATATACGTTTATAACGTATCATAACCTAACCTAACCCTTCTAGCCCCTCGCTGGTAATGTTTTACAGAATCCCGTTCGTGTCGTCCCGTACGTCTCGGTTGGGACATTATAAACGTCTACAGCGTTATATATCCTAACCTAAGGAAGGCTAACATCTCGGTTGCAGTATTTTACAACATACCTGGCGTATCGGCCCATGCTTCTCGGTGGGAACATTATATAGGTCTATAACGTAACATAACCTAACCTAACACATCTACCCCTCGCTGGTAATGTTTTACAGAATCCCGTTCGTGTCGTCCCGTACGCCTCGGATGGGACCCTATATACGTCTACAGCGATATATATATTAACGTAAGGCAGGCTAACATCTCGGATGTAGTATTTTACAACATTCTTGGAGTATCGGCCCCTACTTCGCGGTGGGAACATTATACACGTCTATAACGTAACAAAACCTAACCTAACCCATCTAGCCCCTCGCTGGTAACATTTTGCAGAATCCCGTTCTTGTCGACCCGTACGACTCGGTTGGGATATTATATACGTCTATAGCGTTATATATCCTAACCTAAGGCAGGCTATCATCTCGGATGCAATATTTTACAACATTCCTGGCGCATCGGCCTCAACTTCTCGGTGGGAACATTATATAGGTCTATAACGAAATATAACCTAACCTAACGCATCTAGCCCATCGCTCGTAATGTTTTACAGAATCCCGTTCGTGTCGTCCCGTACGTCTCGGTTGGGACATTATATACGTCTACAGCGTTATATATCCTAACCTAAGCCAGGCTATCATCTCGGATGCAGTATTTTACAACATTCCTGGCATATCGGCCCCTACTTCTCGGTGGGAACATTATATACGTCTATAACGTATCACAACCTAACCTAACCCATCTAGCCCCTCGCTGGTAATATTTTACAGAATCCCGTCCCTGTCGTCCCGTACGTCTCGGATGAGACATTAGAAACGTCTACAGCGATATATATCGTAACCTAAGGCAGGCTAACTTCTCGGATATAGTATTTTACAACATTTCTGTAGGATCGGCCTCTACTTCTCGGTGGGAAAATTATATACGTTTATAACGTATCACAACCTAACCTAACCCATCTAGCCCCTCGCTGGTAATGTTTTACAGAATCCCGTTCGTGTCGTCCCGTACGTCTCGGTTGGGACATTATAAACGTCTACAGCGTTATATATCCTAACCTAAGGCAGGCTAACATCTCGGTTGCAGTATTTTACAACATTCCTGGCGTATCGGCCCATGCTTCTCGGTGGGAACACTATATAGGTCTATAACGTAACATAACCTGACCTAACACATCTACCCCTCGCTGGTAATGTTTTACAGAATCCCGTTCGTGTCGTCCCGTACGTCTCGGATGGGACCCTATATACGTCTACAGCGATATATATATTAACGTAAGGCAGGCTAACATCTCGGATGTAGCATTTTACAACATTCTTGGAGTATCGGCCCCTACTTCGCGGTGGGAACATTATACACGTCTATAACGTAACAAAACCTATCCTAACCCATCTAGCCCCTCGCTGGTAATATTTTGCAGAATCCCGTTCTTATCGACCCGTACGACTCGGTTGGGATATTATATACGTCTATTGCGTTATATATCCTAACCTAAGGCAGTCTATCATCTCGGATGCAATATTTTACAACATTCCTGGCGTATCGGCTCTACTTCTCGGTGGGAACATTATACACGTCTATAACGTAACATAACCTAACCTAACCCATCTAGCCCCTCGCTGGTAATGTTTTGCAGAATCCCGTTCCTGTCGTCCCGTACATCTCGGTTGGGATGTTATATACGTCTACAGCGATATATATCCTAACGTAAGGCAGGCTAACATCTCGGATGTAGTATTTTACAACATTCTTGGAGTATCGGCCCCTACTTCTCGGTGGGAACATTATATACGTCTGTAACGTAACATAACCTAACCTATCCCATCTAGCCCCTCGTTTGCAATGTTTTACAGAATCCCGTTCGTGTCGTCCCGTACATCTCGGTTGGGATATTATATACGTCTACAGCGATATATATCCTAACCTAAGGCAGGCTAATTTCTCGGATATATTATTTTACAACATTCTTGGAGTATCGGCCCCTACTTCCGGGTGGGAACATTATATACGTCTATAACGTAACATAACCTAACCTAACCCATCCAGCCCCTCGCTGGTAATGTTTTACAGAATCCCGTTCGTGTCGTCCCGTACATCTCGGTTGGGATATTATATACGTCTATAGCCTTATATATCCTAACCTAAGCCAGGCTAACATCTCGGATGCAGTATTTTACAACATTCCTGGCGTATCGGCTCTACTTCTCGGCGGGAACATTATATACGTTTATAACGTATCACAACCTAACCTAACCCATCTAGCCCCTCGCTGGTAATGTTTTACAGAATCCCGTTCGTGTCGTCCCGTACGTCTCGGTTGGGATATTATATACGTCTATAGCGTTATGTATCCTAACCTAAGGCAGGATAACATATCGGTTGCAGTATTTTACAACATTCCTGGCATATCGGCACCTACTTCTCGGTGGGACCATTATATACGTTTATAACGTATCACAACCTATCCTAACCCATCTAGCCCCTCGCTGGTAATATTTTACAGAATCCCGTCCCTGTCGTCCCGTACGTCTCGGATGAGACATTATAAACGTCTACAGCGTTATATATCCTAACCTAAGGCAGGCTAATTTCTCGGATATATTATTTTACAACATTTCTGTAGGATCGGCCTCTACTTCTCGGTGGGAACATTATATACGTCTATAACGTAACATAACCTACCCTAACCCATCTAGCCCCTCGCTGGTAATGTTTTGCAGAATCCCGTTCCTGTCGTCCCGTACGTCTCGGTTAGGACATTATATACGTCTACAGCGTTATATGTCCTACCCTAAGGCAGGCTAACATCTCGGATGCTGTATTTTAAGCCATTCCTGGCGTATCCGCCCCTACGTCACGGTGGGAAGATTATACACGTCTACAACGTAACAAAACCTAACCTAACCCATCTAGCCCCTCGCTGGTAATATTTCACAGAATCCAATTCGTGTCGTCCCGTACATCTCGGTTGGGATATTATATACGTCTATAGTGTTATATATCCTAACCTAAGGCTGGCTAACATCTCGGATGCAGTATTTTACAACATTCCTGGCGTATCGGCTCTACTTCTCGGCGGGAACATTGTACACGTCTATAACGTAACATAACCTAACCTATCCCATCTAGCCCCTCGTTGGCAATGTTTTACAGAATCCCGTTCGTGACGTCTCGTACATCTCGGTTGGAATATTATATACGTCTATAGCGTTATATATGCTAACCTAAGGCAAGCTATAATCTCGGATGCAGTATTTTACAATATTCCTGGCATATCGACCCCTACTTCTCGGTGGGAACATTATATACGTTTATAACGTATCACAACCTAACCTAACCCATCTAGCCCCTCGCTGGTAATATTTCACAGAATCCAATTCGTGTCGTCCCGTACATCTCGGTTGGGATATTATAAACGTCTACAGCGATATATATCCTAACCTAAGGCAGGCTAACTTCTCGGATATAGTATTTTACAACATTCCTGGCGTATCGGTCCATACTTCTCGGTGGGAACATTATATACGTCTGTAACGTAACATAACCTAACCTATCCCATCTAGCCCCTCGTTGGCAATGTTTTACAGAATCCCGTTCGTGACGTCCCGTACATCTCGGTTGGGATATTATATACGTCTACAGCGATATATATCCTAACCTAAGGCACGCTAATTTCTCGGATATAGTATTTTACAACATTTCTGTAGGATCGGCCTCTAACCCTCGGTGGGAACATTATATACGTCTATAACGTAACATAACCTAACCTATCCCATCTAGCCCCTCGCTGGCAATGTTTTACACTATCCCATTCCTGCCGTCCCGTACGTCTCGGTTGGGACATTATAAACGTCTACAGCAATATATATCCTAAGCTAAGGCAGGCTAACAGCTCGGATGATGTATTTTACGCCGTTCCTGGCGTATCGGCCCCTACTTCACCGTGGGAACATTATACTCGTCTATAACTTAACATAACCTAACCTAACCCATCTAGCCCCTCGCTGGTAATATTTTACAGAATCCCGTTCCTGTCGTCCGGTACATCTCGGTTGGGATATTATATACGACTCTAGCGTTATATACCTAACCTAAGGCAGGCTAACATCTCGGATACAGTATCTTACAACATTCCTGGCACATCGGCCCCTACTTCTCGGTGGGAACATTATATACGTTTATAACGTATCACAACCTAACCTAACCCATCTAGCCCCTCGCTGGTAATGTTTTACAGAATCCCGTTCCTGTCGTCCCGTACATCTCGGTTGGGATGTTATATACGTCTACAGCGATATATCTCCTAACGTAAGGCAGGCTAACATCTCTGATGCAGTATTTTACAACATTCCTGGCGTATCGGCCCGTACTTCTCGGTGGGAACATTATATACGTCTGTAACGTAACATAACCTAACCTATCCCATCTAGCCCCTCGTTGGCAATGTTTTACAGAATCCCGTTCGTGACGTCCCGTACATCTCGGTTGGGATATTATATACGTCTACAGCGATATATATCCTAACCTAAGGCAGGCTAATTTCTGGGATATAGTATTTTACAACATTTCTGTAGGATCGGCCTCTACTCCTCGGTGGGAACATTATATACGTCTATAACGTAACATAACCTAACCTATCCCATCTAGCCCCTCGCTGGCAATGTTTTACACTATCCCATTCCTGCCGTCCCGTACGTCTCGGTTGGGACATTATAAACGTCTACAGCAATATATATCCTAACCTAAGGCAGGCTAACAGCTCGGATGAAGTATTTTACGCCGTTCCTGGCGTATCGGCCCCTACTTCACCGTGGGAACATTATACACGTCTATAACTTAACATAACCTAGCCTAACCCATCTAGCCCCTCGCTGGTAATATTGTACAGAATCCCGTTCGTGTCGTCCGGTACATCTCGGTTGGGATATTATATACGTCTCTAGCGTTATATACCTAACCTAAGGCAAGCTGTCATCTCGGATGCAGTATTTTACAACATTCCTGGCACATCGGCCCCTACTTCTCGGTGGGAACATTATATACGTTTATAACGTACCACAACCTAACCTAACCCATCTAGCCCCTCGCTGGTAATGTTTTACAGAATCCCGTTCCTGTCGTCCCGTACATCTCGGTTGGGATGTTATATACGTCTACAGCGTTATATATCCTAACCTAAGCCAGGCTATCATCTCGGATGCAGTATTTTACAACATTCCTGGCATATCGGCCCCTACTTCTCGGTGGGAACATTATATACGTCTATAATGTATCACAACCTAACCTAACTCATCTAGCCCCTCGCTGGTAATGTTTTACAGAATACCGTTCGTGACGTCCCGTACATCTCGGTTGGGATATTATATACGTCTATAGCGTTATATATCCTAACCTAAGGCAGGCTATCATCTCGGATGCAGTATTTTACAACATTCTTGGAGTATCGGCCCCTACTTCTCGGTGGGAACACTATATACGTCTATAACGTAACATAACCTAACCCAACCCATCTAGCCCCTCGTTGGCAATGTTTTACAGAATCCCGTTCGTGTCGTCCCGTACATCTCCGTTGGGATATTATATACGTCTCTAGCGTTATATACCTAACCTAAGGCAGGCTAACATCTCGGATGCAGTATTTTACAACATTCCTGGCGTATCGGCCCATACCTCACCGTGGGAACATTATACACGTCTATAACTTAACATAACCTAAGCTATCCCATCTAGCCCCTCGTTGGCAATGTTTTACAGAATCCCGTCCCTGTCGGCCCGTACATTTCGGTTGGGATATTATATACGTCTCTAGCGTTATATACCTAACCTAAGGCAGGCTAACTTCTCGGATATAGTATTTTACAACATTCCTGGCGTATCGGCCCATACTTCTTGGTGGGAACATTATATACGTCTATAACGTAACATAACCTAACCTATCCCATCTAGCCCCTCGCTGGTAATATTTCACAGAATCCCGTTCGTGTCGTCCCGTACGTCTCGGTTGGGATATTATATACGTCTCTAGCGTTACATACCTAACCTAAGGCAGGCTAACATCTCGGATGCAGTATATTACAACATTCCTGGCGTATCGGGCCATACTTCTCGGTGGGAACATTATGTACGTGTGTAACGTAACATAACCTAACCTATCCCATCTAGCCCCTCGCTGGTAATGTTTTGCAGAATCCCGTTCCTGTCGTCCCGTACATCTCGGTTGGGATGTTATATACGTCTACAGCGATATATATCCTAACGTAAGGCAGGCTAACATCTCGGATGTAGTATTTTACAACATTCTTGGAGTATCGGCCCCTACTTCTCGGTGGGAACATTATATACGTCTGTAACGTAACATAACCTAACCTAACACATCTACCCCTCGCTGGTAATGTTTTACAGAATCCCGTTCGTGTCGTCCCGTACGTCTCGGATGGGACATTATATACGTCTACAGCGTTATATATCCTAACGTAAGGCAGGCTAACATCTCGGATGTAGTATTTTACAACATTCTTGGAGTATCGGCCCCTATTTCCGGGTGGGAACATTATATACGTTTATAACGTACCACAACCTAACCTAACCCATCTAGCCCCTCGCTGGTAATGTTTTACAGAATCCCGTTCCTGTCGTCCCGTACATCTCGGTTGGGATGTTATATACGTCTATAGCGTTATATATCCTAACCTAAGGCAGGCTAACATCTCGGATGTAGTATTTTACAACATTCCTGGCGTATCGGCCCCTACTTCACGGTGGGAACATTACACACGTCTATAACGTAACATAACCTAACCTAACACATCTAGCCCCTCGCTCGTAATGTTTTACAGAATCCCGTTCGTGTCGTCCCGTACGTCTCGGTTGGGACATTATATACGTCTACAGCGTTATATATCCTAACCTAAGCCAGGCTATCATCTCGGATGCAGTATTTTACAACATTCCTGGCATATCGGCCCCTACTTCTCGGTGGGAACATTATATACGTCTATAATGTATCACAACCTAACCTAACTCATCTAGCCCCTCGCTGGTAATGTTTTACAGAATACCGTTCGTTACGTCCCGTACATCTCGGTTGGGATATTATATACGTCTATAGCGTTATATATCCTAACCTAAGGCAGGCTATCATCTCGGATGCAGTATTTTACAACATTCTTGGAGTATCGGCCCCTACTTCTCGGTGGGAACACTATATACGTCTATAACGTAACATAACCTAACCCAACCCATCTAGCCCCTCGTTGGCAATGTTTTACAGAATCCCGTTCGTGTCGTCCCGTACATCTCCGTTGGGATATTATATACGTCTCTAGCGTTATATACCTAACCTAAGGCAGGCTAACATCTCGGATGCAGTATTTTACAACATTCCTGGCGTATCGGCCCATACTTCACCGTGGGAACATTATACACGTCTATAACTTAACATAACCTAAGCTATCCCATCTAGCCCCTCGTTGGCAATGTTTTACAGAATCCCGTTCGTGTCGTCCCGTACATTTCGGTTGGGATATTATATACGTCTCTAGCGTTATATACCTAACCTAAGGCAGGCTAACATCTCGGATGCAGTATTTTACAACATTCCTGGCGTATCGGCCCATACTTCTCGGTGGGAACATTATAAACGTCTATAACGTATCACAACCTAACCTAACCCATCAACCCCCTCGCTGGTAATGTTTTACAGAATCCCGTCCCTGTCGGCCCGTACGTCTCGGATGAGACATTATAAACGTCTACAGCGATATATATCCTAACCTAAGGCAGGCTAACTTCTCGGATATAGTATTTTACAACATTCCTGGCGTATCGGCCCATACTTCTTGGTGGGAACATTATATACGTCTATAACGTAACATAACCTAACCTATCCCATCTAGCCCCTCGCTGGTAATATTTCACAGAATCCCGTTCGTGTCGTCCCGTACGTCTCGGTTGGGATATTATATACGTCTCTAGCGTTACATACCTAACCTAAGGCAGGCTAACATCTCGGATGCAGTATATTACAACATTCCTGGCGTATCGGGCCATACTTCTCGGTGGGAACATTATGTACGTGTGTAACGTAACATAGCCTAACCTATCCCATCTAGCCCCTCGCTGGTAATGTTTTGCAGAATCCCGTTCCTGTCGTCCCGTACATCTCGGTTGGGATGTTATATACGTCTACAGCGATATATATCCTAACGTAAGGCAGGCTAACATCTCGGATGTAGTATTTTACAACATTCTTGGAGTATCGGCCCCTACTTCTCGGTGGGAACATTATATACGTCTGTAACGTAACATAACCTAACCTAACACATCTACCCCTCGCTGGTAATGTTTTACAGAATCCCGTTCGTGTCGTCCCGTACGTCTCGGATGGGACATTATATACGTCTACAGCGTTATATATCCTAACGTAAGGCAGGCTAACATCTCGGATGTAGTATTTTACAACATTCTTGGAGTATCGGCCCCTATTTCCGGGTGGGAACATTATATACGTCTATAACGTAACATAACCTAACCTAACCCATCCAGCCCCTCGCTGGTAATGTTTTACAGAATCCCGTTCGTGTCGTCCCGTACATCTCGGTTGGGATATTATATACGTCTATAGCGTTATATATCCTAACCTAAGGCAGGCTAACATCTCGGATGCAGTATTTTACAACATTTCTGGCGTATCGGCTCTACTTCTCGGCGGGAACATTATACACGTCTATAACGTAACATAACCTAACCTAACCTATCTAGCCCCTCGCTGGTAATGTTTTGCAGAATCCCGTTCCTGCCGTCCCGTACATCTCGGTTGGAATGTTATATACGTCTACAGCGATATATCTCCTAACGTAAGGCAGGCTAACATCTCTGACGCAGTATTTTACAACATTCCTGGCGTATCGGCCCGTACTTCTCGGTGGGAACATTATATACGTCTGTAACGTAACATAACCTAACCTATCCCATCTAGCCCCTCGTTGGCAATGTTTTACAGAATCCCGTTCGTGACGTCCCGTACATCTCGGTTGGGATATTATATACGTCTACAGCGATATATATCCTAACCTAAGGCAGGCTAATTTCTCGGATATAGTATTTTACAACATTTCTGTAGGATCGGCCCCTACTCCTCGGTGGGAACATTATATACGTCTATAACGTAACATAACCTAACCTAACCCATCTAGCCCCTCGCTGGTTATGTTTTACAGAATCCCGTTCCTGTCGTCCCGTACATCTCGGTTGGGATGTTATATACGTCTATAGCGTTATATATCCTAACCTAAGGCAGGCTAACATCTCGGATGTAGTATTTTACAACATTCCTGGCGTATCGGCCCCTACTTCACGGTGGGAACATTACACACGTCTATAACGTAACATAACCTAACCTAACACATCTAGCCCCTCGCTCGTAATGTTTTACAGAATCCCGTTCGTGTCGTCCCGTACGTCTCGGTTGGGACATTATATACGTCTACAGCGTTATATATCCCAACCTAAGCCAGGCTATCATCTCGGATGCAGTATTTTACAACATTCCTGGCATATCGGCCCCTACTTCTCGGTGGGAACATTATATACGTCTATAATGTATCACAACCTAACCTAACCCACTAGCCCCTCGCTGGTAATGTTTTACAGAATACCGTTCGTGACGTCCCGTACATCTCGGTTGGGATATTATATACGTTTATAGCGTTATATATCCTAACCTAAGGCAGGCTATCATCTCGGATGCAGTATTTTACAACATTCTTGGAGTATCGGCCCCTACTTCTCGGTGGGAACACTATATACGTCTATAACGTAACATAACCTAACCCAACCCATCTAGCCCCTCGTTGGCAATGTTTTACAGAATCCCGTTCGTGTCGTCCCGTACATCTCCGTTGGGATATTATATACATCTCTAGCGTTATATACCTAACCTAAGGCAGGCTAACATCTCGGATGCAGTATTTTACAACATTCCTGGCGTATCGGCCCATACTTCACCGTGGGAACATTATACACGTCTATAACTTAACATAACCTAACCTATCCCATCTAGCCCCTCGTTGGCAATGTTTTACAGAATCCCGTTCGTGTCGTCCCGTACATTTCGGTTGGGATATTATATACGTCTCTAGCGTTATATACCTAACCTGAGGCAGGCTAACATCTCGGATGCAGTATTTTACAACATTCCTGGCGTATCGGCCCATACTTCTCGGTGGGAACATTATAAACGTCTATAACGTATCACAACCTAACCTAACCCATCAACCCCCTCGCTGGTAATGTTTTACAGAATCCCGTCCCTGTCGGCCCGTACGTCTCGGATGAGACATTATAAACGTCTACAGCGATATATATCCTAACCTAAGGCAGGCTAACTTCTCGGATATAGTATTTTACTACATTCCTGGCGTATCGGCCCATACTTCTCGTTGGGAACATTATATACGTCTATAACGTAACATAACCTAACCTATCCCATCTAGCCCCTCGCTGGTAATGTTTTGCAGAATCCCGTTCCTGTCGTCCCGTACATCTCGGTTGGGATGTTATATACGTCTACAGCGATATATATCCTAACGTAAGGCAGGCTAACATCTCGGATGTAGTATTTTACAACATTCTTGGAGTATCGGCCCCTACTTCTCGGTGGGAACATTATATACGTCTGTAACGTAACATAACCTAACCTATCCCATCTAGCCCCTCGTTGGCACTGTTTTACAGAATCCCGTTCGTGTCGTCCCGTACGTCTCGGTTGGGACATTATAAACGTCTACAGCGTTATATATCCTAACCTAAGGCAGGCTAACATCTCGGTTGCAGTATTTTACAACATTCCTGGCGTATCGGCCCATGCTTCTCGGTGGGAACACTATATAGGTCTATAACGTAACATAACCTGACCTAACACATCTACCCCTCGCTGGTAATGTTTTACAGAATCCCGTTCGTGACGTCCCGTACGTCTCGGTTGGGACATTATATACGTCTACAGCGTTATATATCCTAACCTAAGGCAGGCTAACTTCTCGGATATAGTATTTAACAACATTTCTGTAGGATCGGCATCTACTTCTCGGTGGGAACATTATATACGTCTATAACGTAATATAATCTAACCTAACCCATCTAGACCCTCGCTGGTAATGTTTTACAGAATCCCGTTCGTGTCGTCCCGTACGTCTCGGTTGGGATATTGTATACGCCTATAGCGTTATGTATCCTAACCTAAGGCAGGCTAACATCTCGGTTGCAGTATTTTACAATATTCCTGCCGTATCGGTCCCTACTTCTCGGTGGGAACACTATATACGTCTATAACGTAACATAACCTAACCCAACCCATCTAGCCCCTCACTGGTAATATTTTACAGAATCCCGTTCCTGCCGACCCGTACGTCTCGGTTGGGACATTATAAACGTCTACAGCAATATATATCCTAACCTAAGGCAGGCTAACATCTCGGATGAAGTATTTTACTCCATTCCTGGCTTATCGGCCCATACTTCTCGGTGGGAACATTATAAACGTCTATAACGTAACATAACCTAACCTATCCCATCTAGCCCCTCGTTGGCAATGTTTTACAGAATCCCGTTCGTGTCGTCCGGTACATCTCGGATGGGATATTATATACGTCTATAGCGTTATATATCCTAACCTAAGGCAGGCTATCATCTCGGATGCAGTATTTTACAACATTCCTGGCATATCGTCCCCTACTTCTCGGTGGTAACATTATATACGTCTATAACGTATCACAACCTAACCTAACCCATCTAGCCCCAAGCTGGTAATGTTTTACAGTATCCCGTTCCTGCCGTCCCGTACGTCTCGGTTTGGACATTATAAACGTATACAGCAATATATATCCTAACCTAAGGCAGGCTAACATCTCGGATGCAGTATTTTACAACATTCCTGGCGTATCGGCCCATACTTCTCGGTGGGAACATTATATACGTGTGTAACGTAACATAACCTAACCTATCCCATCTAGCCCCTCGTTGGCAATGTTTTACAGAATCCCGTTCGTGACGTCCCGTACACCTCGGTTGGAATATTATATACGTCTATAGCGTTATATATCCTAACCTAAGGCAAGCTATCATCTCGGATGCAGTATTTTACAACATTCCTGGCGTATCGGTCCATACTTCTCGGTGGGAACATTATATACGTTTATAACGTATCTCAACCTAACCTAACCCATCTAGCCCCTCGCTGGTAATGTCTTACAGAATCCCGTCCCTGTCGTCCCGTACGTCTCGGATGAGACATTATAAACGTCTACAGCGATATATATACTAACCTAAGGCAGCCTAACTTCTCGGATACAGTATTTTACAACATTCCTGGCGTATCGGCCCATACTTCTCGGTGGGAACATTATATACGTGTGTAACGTAACATAACCTAACCTATCCCATCTAGCTCCTCGTTGGCAATGTTTTACAGAATCCCGTTCGTGACGTCCCGTACATCTCGGTTGGAATATTATATACGTCTATAGCGTTATATATCCTAACCTAAGGCAAGCTATCATCTCGGATGCAGTATTTTACAACATTCCTGGCATATCGTCCCCTACTTCTCGGTGGGAACATTATATACGTCTATAACGTATCACAAACTAACCTAACCCATCTAGCCCCTCGCTGGTAATGTTTTACGGAATCCCGTTCCTGTCGTCCCGTACGTCTCTGTTGGGACATTATAAACGTCTACAGCGTTATATATCCTGACCTAAGGCAGGCTAACATCTCGGTTGCTGTATTTTACAACATTCCTGGCGTATCGGCCCATACTTCTCAGTGGGAACATTATATATGTCTGTAACGTAACATAACCTAACCTATCCCATCTAGCCCCTCGCTGGTAATATTTCACAGAATCCCGTTCGTATCGTCCCGTACGTCTCGGTTGGGATATTATATACGTCTATAGCGTTATATATCCTAACCTAAGGCAAGCTATCATCTCGGATGCAGTATTTTACAACATCCCTGGCATACCGGACCCTACTTCTCGGTGGGAACATTATATACGTTTATAACGTATCACAACCTATCCTAACCCATCTAGCCCCTCGCTGGTAATGTTTTACAGAATCCCGTCCCTGTCGTCCCGTACGTCTCGGATGAGACATTATAAACGTCTACAGCGATATATATCATAACCTAAGGCAGGCTAACATCTCGGTTGCAGTATTTTACAACATTCCTGGCATATCGGCCCATACTTCTCGGTGGGAACATTATATAGGTCTATAACGTAACATAACCTAACCTGACACATCTAGTCCCTCGCTGGTAATGTTTTACAGAATACCGTTCGTGACGTCCCGTACGTCTCGGTTGGGATATTATAAACGTCTACAGCGATATATATCCTAACCTAAGGCAGGCTAATTTCTCGGATATAGTATTTTACAACATTTCTGTAGGATCGGCCTCTACTTCTCGGATGGAACATTATATATGTCTATAACGTAACATAACCTAACCCAACCCATCTAGCCCCTCGCTGGTAATATTTTACAGAATCCCGTTCGTGTCGTCCGGTACATCTCGGTTGGGATATCATATACGTCTCTAGCGTTATATACCTAACCTAAGGCAGGCTAACATCTCGGATGCAGTATATTACAACATTCCTGGCGTATCGGCCCATACTTCTCGGTGGGAACATTATATACGTGTGTAGCGTAACATAACCTAACCTATCCCATCTAGCCCCTCGTTGGCAATGTTTTACAGAATCCCGTTCGTGGCGTCCCGTACATCTCGGTTGGAATATTATATACGTCTATAGCGTTATATATCCTAACCTAAGGCAAGCTATCATCTCGGATGCAGTATTTTACAACATCCCTGGCATACCGGCCCCTACTTCTCGGTGGGAACATTATATACGTCTATAACGTAACATAACCTAACCTATCCCATCTAGCCCCTCGCTGGCAATGTTTTACAGAATCCCGTTCGTGTCGTCCCGTACATCTCGGTTGGGATATTATATACGTCTACAGCGATATATATCCTAACCTAAGGCAGGCTAACATCTCGGATGCAGTATTTCACAACATTCCTGGCGTATCGGTCCATACTTCTCGGTGGGACCATTATATACGTCTATAACGTAACATAACGTAACCTATCCCATCTAGCCCCTCGCAGGTAATGTTTTACAGTATCTCGTTCCTGCCGTCCCGTACGTCTCGGTTTGGACATTATAAACGTCTACAGCAATATATATCCTAACCTAAGGCAAGCTACCATCTCGGATGCAGTATTTTACAACATTCCTGGCATATCGGCCCCTACTTCTCGGTGGGAACATTATATACGTTTATAACGTATCACAACCTATCCTAACCCATCTAGCCCCTCGCTGGTAATGTTTTACAGAATCCCGTCCCTGTCGTCCCGTACGTTTCGGATGAGGCATTATAAACGTCTACAGCGATATATATCCTAACCTATGGCAGGCTAACTTCTCGGATATAGTATTTTACAACATTCCTGGCGTATCGGCCAATACTTCTCGGTGGGAACATTATATACGTCTATAACGTAATATAATCTAACCTAACCCATCTAGCCCCTCGCTGGTAATATTTCACAGAATCCCGTTCGTGTCGTCCCGTACGTCTCGGTTGGGATATTATATACGTCTATAGCGTTATATATCCTAACCTAAGGCAGGCTATCATCTCGGATGCAGTATTTTACAACATTCCTGGCATATCGTCCCCTACTTCTCGGTGGGAACATTATATACGTCTATAACGTATCACAACCTAACCTAACCCATCTAGCCCCTCGCTGGTAATGTTTTACAGAATTCCGTCCCTGTCGTCCCGTACGTCTCGGATGAGACGTTATAAACGGCTACAGCGATATATATCTTAACCTAAGGCAGGCTAACTTCTCGGATATAGTATTTAACAACATTTCTGTAGGATCGGCATCTACTTCTCGGTGGGAACATTATATACGTCTATAACGTAATATAATCTAACCTAACCCATCTAGACCCTCGCTGGTAATGTTTTACAGAATCCCGTTCGTGTCGTCCCGTACGTCTCGGTTGGGATATTATATACGCCTATAGCGTTATGTATCCTAACCTAAGGCAGGCTAACATCTCGGTTGCAGTATTTTACAATATTCCTGCCGTATCGGTCCCTACTTCTCGGTGGGAACACTATATACGTCTATAACGTAACATAACCTAACCCAACCCATCTAGCCCCTCGCTGGTAATATTTTACAGAATCCCGTTCTTGTCGACCCGTACGTCTCGGATGGGATATTATATACGTCTATAGCGTTATATATCGTAACGTAAGGCAGGCTATCATCTCGGTTGCAGTATTTTACAGCATGCCTGGCGCATCGGCATCTACTTCTCGGTGGGAACATTATATTCGTCTATAACTTAATATAACCTAACCTAACACATCTAGCCCCTCGCTGGTAATGTTTTACAGTATCCCGTTCCTGTCGTCCCGTACGTCTCGGTTGAGACACTATAAACGTCTACAGCAATATATATCCTAACCTAAGGCAGGCTAACATCTCGAATGCAGTATTTTACAACATTCCTGGCATATCGCCCGCTACTTCTCGGTGGGAACATTATATACGTCTATAACGTATCACAACCTAACCTAACCCATCTAGCCCCTCGCTGGTAATGTTTCACAGTATCCCGTTCCTGCCGTCCCGTACGTCTCGGTTTGGACATTATAAACGTCTACAGCAATATATATCCTAACCTAAGGCAGGCTAACATCTCGGATGCAGTATTTTACAACATTCCTGGCGTATCGGCCCATACTTCTCGGTGGGAACATTATATACGTGTGTAACGTAACATAACCTAACCTATCCCATCTAGCCCCTCGTTGGCAATGTTTTACAGAATCCCGTTCGTGACGTCCCGTACACCTCGGTTGGAATATTATATACGTCTATAGCGTTATATATCCTAACCTAAGGCAAGCTATCATCTCGGATGCAGTATTTTACAACATTCCTGGCGTATCGGTCCATACTTCTCGGTGGGAACATTATATACGTTTATAACGTATCACAACCTAACCTAACCCATCTAGCCCCTCGCTGGTAATGTTTTACAGAACCCCGTCCCTGTCGTCCCGTACGTCTCGGATGAGACGTTATAAACGGCTACAGCGATATATATCCTAACCTAAGGCAGGCTAACTTCTCGGATATAGTATTTTACAACATTCCTCGCGTATCAGCCCATACTTCTCGGTGGGAAAATTATATACGTCTATAACGTAACATAACCTAACCTATCCCATCTAGCCCCTCGCTGGTAATATTTCACAGAATCCCGTTCGTGTCGTCCCGTACGCCTCGGTTGGGATATTATATACGTCTATAGCGTTATATATCCTAACCAAAGGCAAGCTATCATCTCGGATGCAGTATTTTACAACATCCCTGGCATACGGGACCCTACTTCTCGGTGGGAACATGATATACGTTTATAACGTATCACAACCTATCCTAACCCATCTAGCCCCTCGCTGGTAATGTTTTACTGAATCCCGTTCGTGTCGTCCCGTACGTCTCGGTTGGGATATTATATACGTCTATAGCGTTATATATCCTAACCTAAGGCAGGCTATCATCTCGGATGCAGTATTTTACAACATTCTTGGCATATCGTCCCCTACTTCTCGGTGGGAACATTATATACGTCTATAACGTATCACAACCTAACCTAACCCATCTAGCCCCTCGCTGGTAATGTTTTACAGAATCCCGTCCCTGTCGTCCCGTACGTCTCGGATGAGACGTTATAAACGGCTACAGCGATATATATCCTAACCTAAGGCAGGCTAACTTCTCGGATATAGTATTTTACAACATTCCTCGCGTATCGGCCCATACTTCTCGGTGGGAAAATTATATACGTCTATAACGTAACATAACCTAACCTATCCCATCTAGCCCCTCGCTGGTAATATTTCACAGAATCCCGTTCGTATCGTCCCGTACGTCTCGGTTGGGATATTATATACGTCTATAGCCTTATATATCCTAACCTAAGGCAAGCTATCATCTCGGATGCAGTATTTTACAACATCCCTGGCATACCGGACCCTACTTCTCGGTGGGAACATTATATACGTTTATAACGTATCACAACCTATCCTAACCCATCTAGCCCCTCGCTGGTAATGTTTTACAGAATCCCGTCCCTGTCGTCCCGTACGTCTCGGATGAGACATTATAAACGTCTACAGCGATATATATCCTAACCTAAGGCAGGCTAGCATCTCGGATGCAGTATTTCACAACATTCCTGGCGTATCGGCCCATACTTCTCGGTGGGAACATTATATACGTCCATAACGTAACATAACGTAACCTATCCCATCTAGCCCCTCGCTGGTAATGTTTTACAGTATCTCGTTCCTGCCGTCCCGTACGTATCGGTTTGGACATTATATACGTCTACAGCGATATATATCCTAACCTAAGGCAGGCTAATTTCTCGGATATAGTATTTTACAACATTCCTCGCGTATCGGCCCATACTTCTCGGTGGGAAAATTATATACGTCTATAACGTAACATAACCTAACCTATCCCATCTAGCCCCTCGCTGGTAATATTTCACAGAATCCCGTTCGTATCGTCCCGTACGTCTCGGTTGGGATATTATATACGTCTATAGCGTTATATATCCTAACCTAAGGCAAGCTATCATCTCGGATGCAGTATTTTACAACATCCCTGGCATACCGGACCCTACTTCTCGGTGGGAACATTATATACGTTTATAACGTATCACAACCTATCCTAACCCATCTAGCCCCTCGCTGGTAATGTTTTACAGAATCCCGTCCCTGTCGTCCCGTACGTCTCGGATGAGACATTATAAACGTCTACAGCGATATATATCCTAACCTAAGGCAGGCTAGCATCTCGGATGCAGTATTTCACAACATTCCTGGCGTATCGGCCCATACTTCTCGGTGGGAACATTATATACGTCCATAACGTAACATAACGTAACCTATCCCATCTAGCCCCTCGCTGGTAATGTTTTACAGTATCTCGTTCCTGCCGTCCCGTACGTATCGGTTTGGACATTATATACGTCTACAGCGATATATATCCTAACCTAAGGCAGGCTAATTTCTCGGATATAGTATTTTACAACATTTCTGTAGGATCGGCCTCTATTTCTCGGTGGGAACATTATATACGTCTATAACGTAACATAACCTAACCTATCCCATCTAGCCCCTCGGTGGCAATGTTTTACAGAATCCCGTTCGTGTCGTCCCGTACATCTCGGTTGGGATATTATATACGTCTACAGCGATATATATCCTAACCTAAGGCAGGCTAACATCTCGGATGCAGTATTTCACAACATTCCTGGCGTATCGGTCCATACTTCTCGGTGGGAACATTATATACGTCTATAACGTAACATAACGTAACCTATCCCATCTAGCCCCTCGCTGGTAATGTTTTACAGTATCTCGTTCCTGCCGTCCCGTACGTCTCGGTTTGGACATTATAAACGTCTACAGCAATATATATCCTAACCTAAGGCAAGCTATCATCTCGGATGCAGTATTTTACAACATTCCTGGCATATCGGCCCCTACTTCTCGGTGGGAACATTATATACGTTTATAACGTATCACAACCTATCCTAACCCATCTAGCCCCTCGCTGGTAATGTTTTACAGAATCCCGTCCCTGTCGTCCCGTACGTCTCGGATGAGACATTATAAACGTCTACAGCGATATATATCCTAACCTATGGCAGGCTAACTTCTCGGATATAGTATTTTACAACATTCCTGGCGTATCGGCCAATACTTCTCGGTGGGAACATTATATACGTCTATAACGTAATATAATCTAACCTAACCCATCTAGCACCTCGCTGGTAATATTTCACAGAATCCCGTTCGTGTCGTCCCGTACGTCTCGGTTGGGATATTATATACGTCTATAGCGTTATATATCCTAACCTAAGGCAGGCTATCATCTCGGATGCAGTATTTTACAACATTCCTGGCATATCGTCCCCTACTTCTCGGTGGGAACATTATATACGTCTATAACGTATCACAACCTAACCTAACCCATCTAGCCCCTCGCTTGTAATGTTTTACAGAATTCCGTCCCTGTCGTCCCGTACGTCTCGGATGAGACGTTATAAACGGCTACAGCGATATATATCCTAACCTAAGGCAGGCTAACTTCTCGGATATAGTATTTTACAACATTCCTCGCGTATCGGCCCATACTTCTCGGTGGGAAAATTATATACGTCTATAACGTAACATAACCTAACCTATCCCATCTAGCCCCTCGCTGGTAATATTTCACAGAATCCCGTTCGTGTCGTCCCGTACGCCTCGGTTGGGATATTATATACGTCTATAGCGTTATATATCCTAACCTAAGGCAAGCTATCATCTCGGATGCAGTATTTTACAACATCCCTGGCATACCGGACCCTACTTCTCGGTGGGAACATTATATACGTTTATAACGTATCACAACCTATCCTAACCCATCTAGCCCCTCGCTGGTAATGTTTTACTGAATCCCGTTCGTGTCGTCCCGTACGTCTCGGTTGGGA
The DNA here is from genome assembly GCA_963969225.1 of Xylocopa violacea. NCBI lineage: Eukaryota > Metazoa > Arthropoda > Insecta > Hymenoptera > Apidae > Xylocopa > Xylocopa violacea. The sequence continues at coordinate 2,464,246 of CAXAJV010000061.1, read as the reverse complement.
TATTATATACGTCTATAGCGTTATATATCCTAACCTAAGGCAGGCTATCATCTCGGATGCAATATTTTACAACATTCCTGGCATATCGTCCCCTACTTCTCGGTGGGAACATTATATACGTCTATAACGTATCACAACCTATCCTAACCCATCTAGCCCCTCGCTGGTAATGTTTTACAGAATCCCTTCCCTGTCGTCCCGTACGTCTCGGATGAGACGTTATAAACGGCTACAGCGATATATATCCTAACCTAAGGCAGGCCAACATCTCGGATGTAGTATTTCACAACATTCCTGGCGTATCGGTCCATACTTCTCGGTGGGAACATTATATACGTCTATAACGTAATATAATCTAACCTAACCCGTCTAGCCCCTCGCTGGTAATGTTTTACAGAATCCCTTTCGTGTCGTCCCGTTCGTCTCGGTTGGGATATTATATACGTCTATAGCGTTATGTATCCTAACCTAAGGCAGGCTAACATCTCGGTTGCAGTATTTTAAAACATTCCTGGCATATCGGAGCATACTTCTCGGTGGGAACATTATATAGGTCTATAACGTAAGATAACCTAACCTGACACATCTAGTCCCTCGCTGGTAATGTTTTACAGAATACCGTTCGTGACGTCCCGTACGTCTCGGTTGGGATATTATAAACGTCTACAGCGATATATATCCTAACCTAAGGCAGGCTAACATCTCGGATGCAGTATTTCACAACATTCCTGGCGTATCGGTCCATACTTCTCGGTGGGAACATTATATACGTCTATAACGTAACATAACGTAACCTATCCCATCTAGCCCCTCGCTGGTAATGTTTTACAGTATCTCGTTCCTGCCGTCCCGTACGTCTCGGTTTGGACATTATATACGTCTATAGCGTTATGTATCCTAACCTAAGGCAGGCTAACATCTCGGTTGCAGTATTTTACAACATTCCTGGCATATCGGCCCATACTTCTCGGTGGGAACATTATATAGGTCTATAACGTAACATAACCTAACCTGACACATCTAGTCCCTCGCTGGTAATGTTTTACAGAATACCGTTCGTGACGTCCCGTACGTCTCGGTTGGGATATTATAAACGTCTACAGCGATATGTATCCTAACCTAAGGCAGGCTAATTTCTCGGATATAGTATTTTACAACATTTCTGTCGGATCGGCCTCTACTTCTCGGTGGGAACATTATATACGTCTATAACGTAATATAATCTAACATAACCCGTCTAGCCCCTCGCTGGTAATGTTTTGCAGAATCCCGTCCCTGGCATCCCGTACGTCTCGGATGAGACATTATAAACGTCTACAGCGATATATATCCTTACCGAAGGCAGGCTAACTTCTCGGATATAGTATTTTACAACATTTCTGTAGGATCGGCCTCTACTTCTCGGTGGGAACATTATATACGTCTATAACGTAACATAACCTAACCTATCCCATCTAGCCCTTCGCTGGCAATGTTTTACAGAATCCCGTTCGTGTCGTCCCGTACATCTCGGTTGGCTTATTATATACGTCTGCAGCGATATATATCCTAACCTATGGCAAGCTAACATCTCGGATGCAGTATTTCACAACATTCCTGGCGTATCGGCCCATACTTCTCGGTGGGAACATTATATACGTCTATAACGTAACCTACCCCATCTAGCCCCTCGCTGGTAATGTTTTACAGTATCCCGTTCCTGCCGTCCCGTACGTCTCGGTTGGGACATTATAAACGTCTACAGCAATATATATCCTAACCTAAGGCAGGCTAACATCTCGGATGAAGTATTTTACGCCATTCCTGGCGTATCGGCCCCTACTTCACCGTGGGAACATTATACACGTCTATAACTTAACATAACCTAACCTAACCCATCTAGCCCCTCGCTGGTAATATTTTACAGAATCCCGTTCGTGTCGTCCAGTACATCTCGGATGGGATATTATATACGTCTGTAGCGTTATATATCCTAACCTAAGGCAGGCTATCATCTCGGATGCAGTATTTTACAACATTCCTGGCATATCGTCCCCTACTTCTCGGTGGTAACATTATATACGTCTATAACGTATCACAACCTAACCTAACCCATCTAGCCCCAAGCTGGTAATGTTTTACAGTATCCCGTTCCTGTCGTCCCGTACGTTTCGGTTGGGACATTATAAACGTCTACAGCAATATATATCCTAACCTAAGGCAAGCTAACATCTCGGATGAAGTATTTTACTCCATTCCTGGCGTATCGGCCCCTACTTCACCGTGGGAACATTATACACGTCTATAACTTAACATAACCTAACCTATCCCATCTAGCCCCTCGTTGGCAGTGTTTTACAGAATCCCGTTCGTGTCGTCCCGTACATTTCGGTTGGGATATTATAAACGTCTACAGCGATATATATCCTAACCTAAGGCAGGCTAACTTCTCGGATATAGTATTTTACACCATTCCTCGCGTATCGGCACATACTTCTCGGTGGGAACATTATATACGTCTATAACGTAACATAACCTAACCTATCCCATCTAGCCCCTCGCTGGTAATATTTCACAGAATCCCGTTCGTGTCGTGCCGTACGTCTCGGTTGGGATATTATATACGTCTCTAGCGTTATATACCTAACCTAAGGCAGGCTAACATCTCGGATGCAGTATATTACAACATTCCTGGCGTATCGGGCCATACTTCTCGGTGGGAACATTATGTACGTGTGTAACGTAACATAACCTAACCTATCCCATCTAGCCCCTCGTTGGCAATGTTTTACAGAATCCCGTTCGTGACGTCCCGTACGTCTCGGTTGGGACATTATATACGTCTACAGCGATATATATCCTAACCTAAGGCAGGCTAATTTCTCGGATATAGTATTTTACAACATTTCTGTAGGATCGGCCTCTACTCCTCGGTGGGAACATTATATACGTCTATAACGTAACATAACCTAACCTATCCCATCTAGCCCCTCGCTGGCAATGTTTTACACTATCCCATTCCTGCCGTCCCGTACGTCTCGGTTCGGACATTATAAACGTCTACAGCAATATATATCCTAACCTAAGGCAGGCTAACAGCTCGGATGAATTATTTTACGCCGTTCCTGGCGTATCGGCCCCTACTTCACCGTGGGAACATTATACACGTCTATAACTTAACATAACCTAACCTAACCCATCTAGCCCCTCGCTGGTAATATTGTACAGAATCCCGTTCGTGTCGTCCGGTACATCTCGGTTGGGATATTATATACGACTCTAGCGTTATATACCTAACCTAAGGCAGGCTAACTTCTCGGATATAGTATTTTACAACATTCCTGGCGTATCGGTCCATACTTCTCGGTGGGAACATTATATACGTTTATAACGTATCACAACCTATCCTAACCCATCTAGCCCCTCGCTGGTAATGTTTTACAGAATCCCGTCCCTGTCGTCCCGTACGTCTCGGATGAGACATTATAAACGTCGACAGCGATATATATCCTAACCTATGGCAGGCTAACTTCTCGGATATAGTATTTTACAACATTCCTGGCGTATCGGCCAATACTTCTCGGTGGGAACATTATATACGTCTATAACGTAATATAATCTAACCTAACCCATCTAGCACCTCGCTGGTAATATTTCACAGAATCCCGTTCGTGTCGTCCCGTACGTCTCGGTTGGGATATTACATACGTCTATAGCGTTATATATCCTAACCTAAGGCAGGCTATCATCTCGGATGCAGTATTTTACAACATTCCTGGCATATCGTCCCCTACTTCTCGGTGGGAACATTATATACGTCTATAACGTATCACAACCTAACCTAACCCATCTAGCCCCTCGCTGGTAATGTTTTACAGAATTCCGTCCCTGTCGTCCCGTACGTCTCGGATGAGACGTTATAAACGGCTACAGCGATATATATCCTAACCTAAGGCAGGCTAACTTCTCGGATATAGTATTTTACAACATTCCTCGCGTATCGGCCCATACTTCTCGGTGGGAAAATTATATACGTCTATAACGTAACATAACCTAACCTATCCCATCTAGCCCCTCGCTGGTAATATTTCACAGAATCCCGATCGTGTCGTCCCGTACGCCTCGGTTGGGATATTATATACGTCTATAGCGTTATATATCCTAACCTAAGGCAAGCTATCATCTCGGATGTAGTATTTTACAACATCCCTGGCATACCGGACCCTACTTCTCGGTGGGAACATTATATACGTTTATAACGTATCACAACCTATCCTAACCCATCTAGCCCCTCGCTGGTAATGTTTTACTGAATCCCGTTCGTGTCGTCCCGTACGTCTCGGTTGGGATATTATATACGTCTATAGCGTTATATATCCTAACCTAAGGCAGGCTATCATCTCGGATGCAATATTTTACAACATTCCTGGCATATCGTCCCCTACTTCTCGGTGGGAACATTATATACGTCCATAACGTATCACAACCTATCCTAACCCATCTAGCCCCTCGCTGGTAATGTTTTACAGAATCCCGTCCCTGTCGTCCCGTACGTCTCGGATGAGACGTTATAAACGGCTACAGCGATATATATCCTAACCTAAGGCAGGCCAACACCTCGGATGTAGTATTTCACAACATTCCTGGCGTATCGGTCCATACTTCTCGGTGGGAACATTATATACGTCTGTAACGTAATATAATCTAACCTAACCGGTCTAGCCCCTCGCTGGTAATGTTTTACAGAATCCCTTTCGTGTCGTCCCGTACGTCTCGGTTGGGATATTATATACGTCTATAGCGTTATGTATCCTAACCTAAGGCAGGCTAACATCTCGGTTGCAGTATTTTAAAACATTCCTGGCATATCGGAGCATACTTCTCGGTGGGAACATTATATAGGTCTATAACGTAAGATAACCTAACCTGACACATCTATTCCCTCGCTGGTAATGTTTTACAGAATACCGTTCGTGACGTCCCGTACGTCTCGGTTGGGATATTATAAACGTCTACAGCGATATATATCCTAACCTAAGGCAGGCTAACATCTCGGATGCAGTATTTCACAACATTCCTGGCGTATCGGTCCATACTTCTCGGTGGGAACATTATATACGTCTATAACGTAACATAACGTAACCTATCCCATCTAGCCCCTCGCTGGTAATGTTTTACAGTATCTCGTTCCTGCCGTCCCGTACGTCTCGGTTTGGACATTATATACGTCTATAGCGTTATGTATCCTAACCTAAGGCAGGCTAACATCTCGGTTGCAGTATTTTACAACATTCCTGGCATATCGGCCCATACTTCTCGGTGGGAACATTATATAGGTCTATAACGTAACATAACCTAACCTGACACATCTAGTCCCTCGCTGGTAATGTTTTACAGAATACCGTTCGTGACGTCCCGTACGTCTCGGTTGGGATATTATAAACGTCTACAGCGACATGTATCCTAACCTAAGGCAGGCTAATTTCTCGGATATAGTATTTTACAACATTTCTGTAGGATCGGCCTCTACTTCTCGGTGGGAACATTATATACGTCTATAACGTGATATAATCTAACATAACCCGTCTAGCCCCTCGCTGGTAATGTTTTACAGAATCCCGTTCGTGTCGTCCCGTACGTCTGGGGTGGGATATTATATACGTCTATAGCGTTATGTATCCTAACCTAAGGCAGGCTAACATCTCGGTTGCAGTATTTTAAAACATTCCTGGCATATCGGCGCATACTTCTCGGTGGGAACATTATATAGGTCTATAACGTAACATAACCTAACCTGACACATCTAGTACCTCGCTGGTAATGTTTTACAGAATACCGTTCGTGACGTCCCGTGCGTCTCGGTTGGGATATTATAAACGTCTACAGCGATATATATCCTAACCTAAGGCAGGCTAATTTCTCGGATATAGTATTTTACAACATTTCTGCAGGATCGGCCTCTACTTCTCGGTGGGAACATTATATACGTCTATAACGTAACATAACGTAACCTATCCCATCTAGCCCCTCGCTGGTAATGTTTTACAGTATTTCGTTCCTGCCGTCCCGTACGTCTCGGTTTGGACATTATATACGTCTATAGCGTTATGTATTCTAACGTAAGGCAGGCTAACATCTCGGATGTAGTATTTTACAACATTCTTGGAGTATCGGCCCCTACTTCCGGGTGGGAACATTATATACGTCTATAACGTAACATAACCTAACTTAACCCATCCAGCCCCTCGCTGGTAATGTTTTACAGAATCCCGTTCGTGTCGTCCCGTACATCTCGGTTGGGATATTATATACGTCTATAGCGTTATATATCCTAACCTAAGGCAGGCTAACATCTCGGATGCAGTATTTTACAACATTCCTGGCGTATCGGCTCTACTTCTCGGCGGGAACATTATACACGTCTATAACGTAACATGACCTAACCTAACCTATCTAGCCCCTCGCTGGTAATGTTTTGCAGAATCCCGTTCCTGTCGTCCCGTACATCTCGGTTGGGATGTTATATACGTCTACAGCGATACATATCCTAACCTAAGGCAGGCTAACATCTCGGATGTAGTATTTTACAACATTCTTGGGGTATCGGCCCCTACTTCTCGGTGGGACCATTATATACGTTTATAACGTATCACAACCTAACCTAACCCATCTAGCCCCTCGCTGGTAATGTTTTACAGAATCCCGTTAGTGTCGTCCCGTACGTCTCGGTTGGGATATTATATACGTCTATAGCGTTATGTATCCTAACCTAAGGCAGGATAACATATCGGTTGCAGTATTTTACAACATTCCTGGCATATCGGCCCCTACTTCTCGGTGGGACCATTATATAAGTTTATAACGTATCACAACCTATCCTAACCCATCTAGCCCCTCGCTGGTAATATTTTACAGAATCCCGTCCCTGTCGTCCCGTACGTCTCGGATGAGACATTATAAACGTCTACCGCGTTATATATCCTAACCTAAGGCAGGCTAATTTCTCGGATATATTATTTTACAACATTTCTGTAGGATCGGCCTCTACTTCTCGGTGGGAACATTATATACGTCTATAACGTAACATAACCTAACCTAACCCATCTAGCCCCTCGCTGGTAATGTTTTACAGAATCCCGTTCGTGTCGTCCCGTACATCTCGGTTGGGATATTATATACGTCTATAGCGTTATATATCCTAACCTAAGGCAGGCTAACATCTCGGATGCAGCATTTTACAACATTCCTAGCGTATCGGCTCTACTTCTCGGTGGGAACATTATACACGTCTATAACGTAACATAACCTAACCTAACCCATCTAGCCCCTCGCTGGTAATGTTTTGCAGAATCCCGTTCCTGACGTCCCGTACATCTCGGTTGGGATGTTATATACGTCTACAGCGATGTATATCCTAACGTAAGGCAGGCTATCATCTCGGATGTAGTATTTTACAACATTCTTGGAGTATCGGCCCCTACTTCTCGGTGGGAACATTATATACGTCTGTAACGTAACATAACCTAACCTAACCCATCTAGCCCCTCGCTGGTAATGTTTTACAGAATCCCGTTCGTGTCGTCCCGTACGTCTCGGATGGGACATTATATACGTCTACAGCGTTATATATCCTAACGTACGGCAGGCTAACATCTCTGATGCAGTATTTTACAACATTCCTGGCGTATCGGCCCGTACTTCTCGGTGGGAACATTATATACGTCTGTAACGTAACATAACCTAACCTATCCCATCTAGCCCCTCGTTGGCAATGTTTTACAGAATCCCGTTCGTGACGTCCCGTACATGTCGGTTGGGATATTATATACGTCTACAGCGATATATATCCTAACCTAAGGCAGGCTAATTTCTCGGATATAGTATTTTACAACATTTCTGTAGGATCGGCCTCTACTCCTCGGTGGGAACATTATACACGTCTATAACTTAACATAACCTAACCTAACCCATCTAGCCCCTCGCTGGTAATATTGTACAGAATCCCGTTCGTGTCGTTCGCTACATCTCGGTTGGGATATTATATACGACTCTAGCGTTATATATCCTAACCTAAGGCAGGCTAACATCTCGGATGAAGTATTTTACTCCATTCCTGGCTTATCGGCCCATACTTCTCGGTGGGAACATTATAAACGTCTATAACGTAACATAACCTAACCTATCCCATCTAGCCCCTCGTTGGCAATGTTTTACAGAATCCAGTTCGTGTCGTCCCGTACATCTCGGTTGGGATATTATATACGTCTCTAGCGTTATATACCTAACCTAAGGCAGGCTAACATCTCGGATGCAGTATTTTACAACATTCCTGGCGTATCGGCCCATACTTCTCGGTGGGAACATTATAAACGTCTATAACGTATCACAACCTAACCTAACCCATCTAGCCCCTCGCTGGTAATGTTTTACAGAATCCCGCCCCTGTCGTCACGTACGTTTCGGATGAGACATTATAAACGTCTACAGCGATATATATCCTAACCTATGGCAAGCTAACATCTCGGATGCAGTATTTCACAACATTCCTGGCGTATCGGCCCATACTTCTCGGTGGGAACATTATATACGTCTATAACGTAACCTACCCCATCTAGCCCCTCGCTGGTAATGTTTTACAGTATCCCGTTCCTGCCGTCCCGTACGTCTCGGTTGGGACGTTATAAACGTCTACAGCAATATATATCCTAACCTAAGGCAGGCTAACATCTCGGATGAAGTATTTTACGCCATTCCTGGCGTATCGGCCCCTACTTCACCGTGGGAACATTATACACGTCTATAACTTAACATAACCTAACCTAACCCATCTAGCCCCTCGCTGGTAATATTTTACAGAATCCCGTTCGTGTCGTCCAGTACATCTCGGATGGGATATTATATACGTCTGTAGCGTTATATATCCTAACCTAAGGCAGGCTATCATCTCGGATGCAGCTTTTTACAACATTCCTAGCGTATCGGCTCTACTTCTCGGTGGGAACATTATACACGTCTATAACGTAACATAACCTAACCTAACCCATCTAGCCCCTCGCTGGTAATGTTTTGCAGAATCCCGTTCCTGACGTCCCGTACATCTCGGTTGGGATGTTATATACGTCTACAGCGATATATATCCTAACGTAAGGCAGGCTATCATCTCGGATGTAGTATTTTACAACATTCTTGGAGTATCGGCCCCTACTTCTCGGTGGAAACATTATATACGTCTGTAACGTAACATAACCTAACCTAACCCATCTAGCCCCTCGCTGGTAATGTTTTACAGAATCCCGTTCGTGTCGTCCCGTACGTCTCGGATGGGACATTATATACGTCTACAGCGTTATATATCCTAACGTACGGCAGGCTAACATCTCTGATGCAGTATTTTACAACATTCCTGGCGTATCGGCCCGTACTTCTCGGTGGGAACATTATATACGTCTGTAACGTAACATAACCTAACCTATCCCATCTAGCCCCTCGTTGGCAATGTTTTACAGAATCCCGTTCGTGACGTCCCGTACATGTCGGTTGGGATATTATATACGTCTACAGCGATATATATCCTAACCTAAGGCAGGCTAATTTCTCGGATATAGTATTTTACAACATTTCTGTAGGATCGGCCTCTACTCCTCGGTGGGAACATTATACACGTCTATAACTTAACATAACCTAACCTAACCCATCTAGCCCCTCGCTGGTAATATTGTACAGAATCCCGTTCGTGTCGTCCGCTACATCTCGGTTGGGATATTATATACGACTCTAGCGTTATATATCCTAACCTAAGGCAGGCTAACATCTCGGATGAAGTATTTTACTCCATTCCTGGCTTATCGGCCCATACTTCTCGGTGGGAACATTATAAACGTCTATAACGTAACATAACCTAACCTATCCCATCTAGCCCCTCGTTGGCAATGTTTTACAGAATCCAGTTCGTGTCGTCCCGTACATCTCGGTTGGGATATTATATACGTCTCTAGCGTTATATACCTAACCTAAGGCAGGCTAACATCTCGGATGCAGTATTTTACAACATTCCTGGCGTATCGGCCCATACTTCTCGGTGGGAACATTATAAACGTCTATAACGTATCACAACCTAACCTAACCCATCTAGCCCCTCGCTGGTAATGTTTTACAGAATCCCGCCCCTGTCGTCACGTACGTTTCGGATGAGACATTATAAACGTCTACAGCGATATATATCCTAAACTAAGGCTGGCTAACTTCTCGGATATAGTATTTCACAACATTCCTGGCGTATCGGCCCATACTTCTCGGTGGGAACATTATATACGTCTATAACGTAACATAACCTAACCTATCCCATCCAGCCCCTCGTTGGCAATGTTTTACAGAATCCCGTTCGTGTCGTCCCGTACATCTCGGTTGGGATATTATATACGTCTACAGCGATATATATCCTACCCTAAGGCAGTCTAACATCTCGGATGCAGTATTTTACAACATTCCTGGCATATCGGCTCTACTTCTCGGTGGGAACATTATACACGTATATAACGTAACATAACCTAACCTAACCCATCTAGCCCCTTGCTGGTAATGTTTTGCAGAATCCCGTCCCTGGCATCCCGTACGTCTCGGATGAGACATTATAAACGTCTACAGCGATATATATCCTTACCTAAGGCAGGCTAACTTCTCGGATATAGTATTTTACAACATTTCTGTAGGATCGGCCTCTACTTCTCGGTGGGAACATTATATACGTCTATAACGTAACATAACCTAACCTATCCCATCTAGCCCTTCGCTGGCAATGTTTTACAGAATCCCGTTCGTGTCGTCCCGTACATCTCGGTTGGCTTATTATATACGTCTGCAGCGATATATATCCTAACCTATGGCAAGCTAACATCTCGGATGCAGTATTTCACAACATTCCTGGCGTATCGGCCCATACTTCTCGGTGGGAACATTATATACGTCTATAACGTAACCTACCCCATCTAGCCCCTCGCTGGTAATGTTTTACAGTATCCCGTTCCTGCCGTCCCGTACGTCTCGGTTGGGACATTATAAACGTCTACAGCAATATATATCCTAACCTAAGGCAGGCTAACATCTCGGATGAAGTATTTTACGCCATTCCTGGCGTATCGGCCCCTACTTCACCGTGGGAACATTATACACGTCTATAACTTAACATAACCTAACCTAACCCATCTAGCCCCTCGCTGGTAATATTTTACAGAATCCCGTTCGTGTCGTCCAGTACATCTCGGATGGGATATTATATACGTCTGTAGCGTTATATATCCTAACCTAAGGCAGGCTAACTTCTCGGATATAGTATTTTACACCATTCCTCGCGTATCGGCACATACTTCTCGGTGGGAACATTATATACGTCTATAACGTAACATAACCTAACCTATCCCATCTAGCCCCTCGCTGGTAATATTTCACAGAATCCCGTTCGTGTCGTGCCGTACGTCTCGGTTGGGATATTATATACGTCTCTAGCGTTATATACCTAACCTAAGGCAGGCTAACATCTCGGATGCAGTATATTACAACATTCCTGGCGTATCGGGCCATACTTCTCGGTGGGAACATTATGTACGTGTGTAACGTAACATAACCTAACCTATCCCATCTAGCCCCTCGTTGGCAATGTTTTACAGAATCCCGTTCGTGACGTCCCGTACGTCTCGGTTGGGACATTATATACGTCTACAGCGATATATATCCTAACCTAAGGCAGGCTAATTTCTCGGATATAGTATTTTACAACATTTCTGTAGGATCGGCCTCTACTCCTCGGTGGGAACATTATATACGTCTATAACGTAACATAACCTAACCTATCCCATCTAGCCCCTCGCTGGCAATGTTTTACACTATCCCATTCCTGCCGTCCCGTACGTCTCGGTTCGGACATTATAAACGTCTACAGCAATATATATCCTAACCTAAGGCAGGCTAACAGCTCGGATGAATTATTTTACGCCGTTCCTGGCGTATCGGCCCCTACTTCACCGTGGGAACATTATACACGTCTATAACTTAACATAACCTAACCTAACCCATCTAGCCCCTCGCTGGTAATATTGTACAGAATCCCGTTCGTGTCGTCCGGTACATCTCGGTTGGGATATTATATACGACTCTAGCGTTATATACCTAACCTAAGGCAGGCTAACTTCTCGGATATAGTATTTTACAACATTCCTGGCGTATCGGTCCATACTTCTCGGTGGGAACATTATATACGTTTATAACGTATCACAACCTATCCTAACCCATCTAGCCCCTCGCTGGTAATGTTTTACAGAATCCCGTCCCTGTCGTCCCGTACGTCTCGGATGAGACATTATAAACGTCTACAGCGATATATATCCTAACCTATGGCAGGCTAACTTCTCGGATATAGTATTTTACAACATTCCTGGCGTATCGGCCCCTACTTCTCGGTGGGAACATTATATACGTTTATAACGTATCACAACCTATCCTAACCCATCTAGCCCCTCGCTGGTAATGTTTTACAGAATCCCGTCCCTGTCGTCCCGTACGTCTCGGATGAGACATTATAAACGTCTACAGCGATATATATCCTAACCTATGGCAGGCTAACTTCTCGGATATAGTATTTTACAACATTCCTGGCGTATCGGCCAATACTTCTCGGTGGGAACATTATATACGTCTATAACGTAATATAATCTAACCTAACCCGTCTAGCCCCTCGCTGGTAATGTTTTACAGAATCCCTTTCGTGTCGTCCCGTACGTCTCGGTTGGGATATTATATACGTCTATAGCGTTATGTATCCTAACCTAAGGCAGGCTAACATCTCGGTTGCAGTATTTTAAAACATTCCTGGCATATCGGAGCATACTTCTCGGTGGGAACATTATATAGGTCTATAACGTAAGATAACCTAACCTGACACATCTAGTCCCTCGCTGGTAATGTTTTGCAGAATACCGTTCGTGACGTCCCGTACGTCTCGGTTGGGATATTATAAACGTCTACAGCGATATATATCCTAACCTAAGGCAGGCTAACATCTCGGATGCAGTATTTCACAACATTCCTGGCGTATCGGTCCATACTTCTCGGTGGGAACATTATATACGTCTATAACGTAACATAACGTAACCTATCCCATCTAGCCCCTCGCTGGTAATGTTTTACAGTATCTCGTTCCTGCCGTCCCGTACGTCTCGGTTTGGACATTATATACGTCTATAGCGTTATGTATCCTAACCTAAGGCAGGCTAACATCTCGGTTGCAGTATTTTACAACATTCCTGGCATATCGGCCCATACTTCTCGGTGGGAACATTATATAGGTCTATAACGTAACATAACCTAACCTGACACATCTAGTCCCTCGCTGGTAATGTTTTACAGAATACCGTTCGTGACGTCCCGTACGTCTCGGTTGGGATATTATAAACGTCTACAGCGACATGTATCCTAACCTAAGGCAGGCTAATTTCTCGGATATAGTATTTTACAACATTTCTGTAGGATCGGCCTCTACTTCTCGGTGGGAACATTATATACGTCTATAACGTGATATAATCTAACATAACCCGTCTAGCCCCTCGCTGGTAATGTTTTACAGAATCCCGTTCGTGTCGTCCCGTACGTCTGGGGTGGGATATTATATACGTCTATAGCGTTATGTATCCTAACCTAAGGCAGGCTAACATCTCGGTTGCAGTATTTTAAAACATTCCTGGCATATCGGCGCATACTTCTCGGTGGGAACATTATATAGGTCTATAACGTAACATAACCTAACCTGACACATCTAGTACCTCGCTGGTAATGTTTTACAGAATACCGTTCGTGACGTCCCGTGCGTCTCGGTTGGGATATTATAAACGTCTACAGCGATATATATCCTAACCTAAGGCAGGCTAATTTCTCGGATATAGTATTTTACAACATTTCTGCAGGATCGGCCTCTACTTCTCGGTGGGAACATTATATACGTCTATAACGTAACATAACGTAACCTATCCCATCTAGCCCCTCGCTGGTAATGTTTTACAGTATTTCGTTCCTGCCGTCCCGTACGTCTCGGTTTGGACATTATATACGTCTATAGCGTTATGTATCCTAACGTAAGGCAGGCTAACATCTCGGATGTAGTATTTTACAACATTCTTGGAGTATCGGCCCCTACTTCCGGGTGGGAACATTATATACGTCTATAACGTAACATAACCTAACTTAACCCATCCAGCCCCTCGCTGGTAATGTTTTACAGAATCCCGTTCGTGTCGTCCCGTACATCTCGGTTGGGATATTATATACGTCTATAGCGTTATATATCCTAACCTAAGGCAGGCTAACATCTCGGATGCAGTATTTTACAACATTCCTGGCGTATCGGCTCTACTTCTCGGCGGGAACATTATACACGTCTATAACGTAACATGACCTAACCTAACCTATCTAGCCCCTCGCTGGTAATGTTTTGCAGAATCCCGTTCCTGTCGTCCCGTACATCTCGGTTGGGATGTTATATACGTCTACAGCGATACATATCCTAACCTAAGGCAGGCTAACATCTCGGATGTAGTATTTTACAACATTCTTGGGGTATCGGCCCCTACTTCTCGGTGGGACCATTATATACGTTTATAACGTATCACAACCTAACCTAACCCATCTAGCCCCTCGCTGGTAATGTTTTACAGAATCCCGTTAGTGTCGTCCCGTACGTCTCGGTTGGGATATTATATACGTCTATAGCGTTATGTATCCTAACCTAAGGCAGGATAACATATCGGTTGCAGTATTTTACAACATTCCTGGCATATCGGCCCCTACTTCTCGGTGGGACCATTATATAAGTTTATAACGTATCACAACCTATCCTAACCCATCTAGCCCCTCGCTGGTAATATTTTACAGAATCCCGTCCCTGTCGTCCCGTACGTCTCGGATGAGACATTATAAACGTCTACCGCGTTATATATCCTAACCTAAGGCAGGCTAATTTCTCGGATATATTATTTTACAACATTTCTGTAGGATCGGCCTCTACTTCTCGGTGGGAACATTATATACGTCTATAACGTAACATAACCTAACCTAACCCATCTAGCCCCTCGCTGGTAATGTTTTACAGAATCCCGTTCGTGTCGTCCCGTACATCTCGGTTGGGATATTATATACGTCTATAGCGTTATATATCCTAACCTAAGGCAGGCTAACATCTCGGATGCAGCATTTTACAACATTCCTAGCGTATCGGCTCTACTTCTCGGTGGGAACATTATACACGTCTATAACGTAACATAACCTAACCTAACCCATCTAGCCCCTCGCTGGTAATGTTTTGCAGAATCCCGTTCCTGACGTCCCGTACATCTCGGTTGGGATGTTATATACGTCTACAGCGATGTATATCCTAACGTAAGGCAGGCTATCATCTCGGATGTAGTATTTTA
The DNA here is from genome assembly GCA_963969225.1 of Xylocopa violacea. NCBI lineage: Eukaryota > Metazoa > Arthropoda > Insecta > Hymenoptera > Apidae > Xylocopa > Xylocopa violacea. The sequence continues at coordinate 2,448,812 of CAXAJV010000061.1, read as the reverse complement.
CAACATTCTTGGAGTATCGGCCCCTACTTCTCGGTGGGAACATTATATACGTCTGTAACGTAACATAACCTAACCTAACCCATCTAGCCCCTCGCTGGTAATGTTTTACAGAATCCCGTTCGTGTCGTCCCGTACGTCTCGGATGGGACATTATATACGTCTACAGCGTTATATATCCTAACGTACGGCAGGCTAACATCTCTGATGCAGTATTTTACAACATTCCTGGCGTATCGGCCCGTACTTCTCGGTGGGAACATTATATACGTCTGTAACGTAACATAACCTAACCTATCCCATCTAGCCCCTCGTTGGCAATGTTTTACAGAATCCCGTTCGTGACGTCCCGTACATGTCGGTTGGGATATTATATACGTCTACAGCGATATATATCCTAACCTAAGGCAGGCTAATTTCTCGGATATAGTATTTTACAACATTTCTGTAGGATCGGCCTCTACTCCTCGGTGGGAACATTATACACGTCTATAACTTAACATAACCTAACCTAACCCATCTAGCCCCTCGCTGGTAATATTGTACAGAATCCCGTTCGTGTCGTTCGCTACATCTCGGTTGGGATATTATATACGACTCTAGCGTTATATATCCTAACCTAAGGCAGGCTAACATCTCGGATGAAGTATTTTACTCCATTCCTGGCTTATCGGCCCATACTTCTCGGTGGGAACATTATAAACGTCTATAACGTAACATAACCTAACCTATCCCATCTAGCCCCTCGTTGGCAATGTTTTACAGAATCCAGTTCGTGTCGTCCCGTACATCTCGGTTGGGATATTATATACGTCTCTAGCGTTATATACCTAACCTAAGGCAGGCTAACATCTCGGATGCAGTATTTTACAACATTCCTGGCGTATCGGCCCATACTTCTCGGTGGGAACATTATAAACGTCTATAACGTATCACAACCTAACCTAACCCATCTAGCCCCTCGCTGGTAATGTTTTACAGAATCCCGCCCCTGTCGTCACGTACGTTTCGGATGAGACATTATAAACGTCTACAGCGATATATATCCTAACCTATGGCAAGCTAACATCTCGGATGCAGTATTTCACAACATTCCTGGCGTATCGGCCCATACTTCTCGGTGGGAACATTATATACGTCTATAACGTAACCTACCCCATCTAGCCCCTCGCTGGTAATGTTTTACAGTATCCCGTTCCTGCCGTCCCGTACGTCTCGGTTGGGACGTTATAAACGTCTACAGCAATATATATCCTAACCTAAGGCAGGCTAACATCTCGGATGAAGTATTTTACGCCATTCCTGGCGTATCGGCCCCTACTTCACCGTGGGAACATTATACACGTCTATAACTTAACATAACCTAACCTAACCCATCTAGCCCCTCGCTGGTAATATTTTACAGAATCCCGTTCGTGTCGTCCAGTACATCTCGGATGGGATATTATATACGTCTGTAGCGTTATATATCCTAACCTAAGGCAGGCTATCATCTCGGATGCAGCTTTTTACAACATTCCTAGCGTATCGGCTCTACTTCTCGGTGGGAACATTATACACGTCTATAACGTAACATAACCTAACCTAACCCATCTAGCCCCTCGCTGGTAATGTTTTGCAGAATCCCGTTCCTGACGTCCCGTACATCTCGGTTGGGATGTTATATACGTCTACAGCGATATATATCCTAACGTAAGGCAGGCTATCATCTCGGATGTAGTATTTTACAACATTCTTGGAGTATCGGCCCCTACTTCTCGGTGGAAACATTATATACGTCTGTAACGTAACATAACCTAACCTAACCCATCTAGCCCCTCGCTGGTAATGTTTTACAGAATCCCGTTCGTGTCGTCCCGTACGTCTCGGATGGGACATTATATACGTCTACAGCGTTATATATCCTAACGTACGGCAGGCTAACATCTCTGATGCAGTATTTTACAACATTCCTGGCGTATCGGCCCGTACTTCTCGGTGGGAACATTATATACGTCTGTAACGTAACATAACCTAACCTATCCCATCTAGCCCCTCGTTGGCAATGTTTTACAGAATCCCGTTCGTGACGTCCCGTACATGTCGGTTGGGATATTATATACGTCTACAGCGATATATATCCTAACCTAAGGCAGGCTAATTTCTCGGATATAGTATTTTACAACATTTCTGTAGGATCGGCCTCTACTCCTCGGTGGGAACATTATACACGTCTATAACTTAACATAACCTAACCTAACCCATCTAGCCCCTCGCTGGTAATATTGTACAGAATCCCGTTCGTGTCGTCCGCTACATCTCGGTTGGGATATTATATACGACTCTAGCGTTATATATCCTAACCTAAGGCAGGCTAACATCTCGGATGAAGTATTTTACTCCATTCCTGGCTTATCGGCCCATACTTCTCGGTGGGAACATTATAAACGTCTATAACGTAACATAACCTAACCTATCCCATCTAGCCCCTCGTTGGCAATGTTTTACAGAATCCAGTTCGTGTCGTCCCGTACATCTCGGTTGGGATATTATATACGTCTCTAGCGTTATATACCTAACCTAAGGCAGGCTAACATCTCGGATGCAGTATTTTACAACATTCCTGGCGTATCGGCCCATACTTCTCGGTGGGAACATTATAAACGTCTATAACGTATCACAACCTAACCTAACCCATCTAGCCCCTCGCTGGTAATGTTTTACAGAATCCCGCCCCTGTCGTCACGTACGTTTCGGATGAGACATTATAAACGTCTACAGCGATATATATCCTAAACTAAGGCTGGCTAACTTCTCGGATATAGTATTTCACAACATTCCTGGCGTATCGGCCCATACTTCTCGGTGGGAACATTATATACGTCTATAACGTAACATAACCTAACCTATCCCATCCAGCCCCTCGTTGGCAATGTTTTACAGAATCCCGTTCGTGTCGTCCCGTACATCTCGGTTGGGATATTATATACGTCTACAGCGATATATATCCTACCCTAAGGCAGTCTAACATCTCGGATGCAGTATTTTACAACATTCCTGGCATATCGGCTCTACTTCTCGGTGGGAACATTATACACGTATATAACGTAACATAACCTAACCTAACCCATCTAGCCCCTTGCTGGTAATGTTTTGCAGAATCCCGTCCCTGGCATCCCGTACGTCTCGGATGAGACATTATAAACGTCTACAGCGATATATATCCTTACCTAAGGCAGGCTAACTTCTCGGATATAGTATTTTACAACATTTCTGTAGGATCGGCCTCTACTTCTCGGTGGGAACATTATATACGTCTATAACGTAACATAACCTAACCTATCCCATCTAGCCCTTCGCTGGCAATGTTTTACAGAATCCCGTTCGTGTCGTCCCGTACATCTCGGTTGGCTTATTATATACGTCTGCAGCGATATATATCCTAACCTATGGCAAGCTAACATCTCGGATGCAGTATTTCACAACATTCCTGGCGTATCGGCCCATACTTCTCGGTGGGAACATTATATACGTCTATAACGTAACCTACCCCATCTAGCCCCTCGCTGGTAATGTTTTACAGTATCCCGTTCCTGCCGTCCCGTACGTCTCGGTTGGGACATTATAAACGTCTACAGCAATATATATCCTAACCTAAGGCAGGCTAACATCTCGGATGAAGTATTTTACGCCATTCCTGGCGTATCGGCCCCTACTTCACCGTGGGAACATTATACACGTCTATAACTTAACATAACCTAACCTAACCCATCTAGCCCCTCGCTGGTAATATTTTACAGAATCCCGTTCGTGTCGTCCAGTACATCTCGGATGGGATATTATATACGTCTGTAGCGTTATATATCCTAACCTAAGGCAGGCTAACTTCTCGGATATAGTATTTTACACCATTCCTCGCGTATCGGCACATACTTCTCGGTGGGAACATTATATACGTCTATAACGTAACATAACCTAACCTATCCCATCTAGCCCCTCGCTGGTAATATTTCACAGAATCCCGTTCGTGTCGTGCCGTACGTCTCGGTTGGGATATTATATACGTCTCTAGCGTTATATACCTAACCTAAGGCAGGCTAACATCTCGGATGCAGTATATTACAACATTCCTGGCGTATCGGGCCATACTTCTCGGTGGGAACATTATGTACGTGTGTAACGTAACATAACCTAACCTATCCCATCTAGCCCCTCGTTGGCAATGTTTTACAGAATCCCGTTCGTGACGTCCCGTACGTCTCGGTTGGGACATTATATACGTCTACAGCGATATATATCCTAACCTAAGGCAGGCTAATTTCTCGGATATAGTATTTTACAACATTTCTGTAGGATCGGCCTCTACTCCTCGGTGGGAACATTATATACGTCTATAACGTAACATAACCTAACCTATCCCATCTAGCCCCTCGCTGGCAATGTTTTACACTATCCCATTCCTGCCGTCCCGTACGTCTCGGTTCGGACATTATAAACGTCTACAGCAATATATATCCTAACCTAAGGCAGGCTAACAGCTCGGATGAATTATTTTACGCCGTTCCTGGCGTATCGGCCCCTACTTCACCGTGGGAACATTATACACGTCTATAACTTAACATAACCTAACCTAACCCATCTAGCCCCTCGCTGGTAATATTGTACAGAATCCCGTTCGTGTCGTCCGGTACATCTCGGTTGGGATATTATATACGACTCTAGCGTTATATACCTAACCTAAGGCAGGCTAACTTCTCGGATATAGTATTTTACAACATTCCTGGCGTATCGGTCCATACTTCTCGGTGGGAACATTATATACGTTTATAACGTATCACAACCTATCCTAACCCATCTAGCCCCTCGCTGGTAATGTTTTACAGAATCCCGTCCCTGTCGTCCCGTACGTCTCGGATGAGACATTATAAACGTCTACAGCGATATATATCCTAACCTATGGCAGGCTAACTTCTCGGATATAGTATTTTACAACATTCCTGGCGTATCGGCCCCTACTTCTCGGTGGGAACATTATATACGTTTATAACGTATCACAACCTATCCTAACCCATCTAGCCCCTCGCTGGTAATGTTTTACAGAATCCCGTCCCTGTCGTCCCGTACGTCTCGGATGAGACATTATAAACGTCTACAGCGATATATATCCTAACCTATGGCAGGCTAACTTCTCGGATATAGTATTTTACAACATTCCTGGCGTATCGGCCAATACTTCTCGGTGGGAACATTATATACGTCTATAACGTAATATAATCTAACCTAACCCGTCTAGCCCCTCGCTGGTAATGTTTTACAGAATCCCTTTCGTGTCGTCCCGTACGTCTCGGTTGGGATATTATATACGTCTATAGCGTTATGTATCCTAACCTAAGGCAGGCTAACATCTCGGTTGCAGTATTTTAAAACATTCCTGGCATATCGGAGCATACTTCTCGGTGGGAACATTATATAGGTCTATAACGTAAGATAACCTAACCTGACACATCTAGTCCCTCGCTGGTAATGTTTTGCAGAATACCGTTCGTGACGTCCCGTACGTCTCGGTTGGGATATTATAAACGTCTACAGCGATATATATCCTAACCTAAGGCAGGCTAACATCTCGGATGCAGTATTTCACAACATTCCTGGCGTATCGGTCCATACTTCTCGGTGGGAACATTATATACGTCTATAACGTAACATAACGTAACCTATCCCATCTAGCCCCTCGCTGGTAATGTTTTACAGTATCTCGTTCCTGCCGTCCCGTACGTCTCGGTTTGGACATTATATACGTCTATAGCGTTATGTATCCTAACCTAAGGCAGGCTAACATCTCGGTTGCAGTATTTTACAACATTCCTGGCATATCGGCCCATACTTCTCGGTGGGAACATTATATAGGTCTATAACGTAACATAACCTAACCTGACACATCTAGTCCCTCGCTGGTAATGTTTTACAGAATACCGTTCGTGACGTCCGGTACGTCTCGGTTGGGATATTATAAACGTCTACAGCGATATGTATCCTAACCTAAGGCAGGCTAATTTCTCGGATATAGTATTTTACAACATTTCTGTAGGATCGGCCTCTACTTCTCGGTGGGAACATTATATACGTCTATAACGTAATATAATCTAACATAACCCGTCTAGCGCCTCGCTGGTAATGTTTTACAGAATCCCGTTCGTGTCGTCCCGTACGTCTCGGTTGGGATATTATATACGTCTATAGCGTTATGTATCCTAACCTAAGGCAGGCTAACATCTCGGTTGCAGTATTTTAAAACATTCCTGGCATATCGGCGCATACTTCTCGGTGGGAACATTATATAGGTCTATAACGTAACATAACCTAACCTGACACATCTAGTACCTCGCTGGTAATGTTTTACAGAATACCGTTCGTGACGTCCCGTGCGTCTCGGTTGGGATATTATAAACGTCTACAGCGATATATATCCTAACCTAAGGCAGGCTAATTTCTCGGATATAGTATTTTACAACATTTCTGTAGGATCGGCCTCTACTTCTCGGTGGGAACATTATATACGTCTATAACGTAACATAACGTAACCTATCCCATCTAGCCCCTCGCTGGTAATGTTTTACAGTATTTCGTTCCTGCCGTCCCGTACGTCTCGGTTTGGACATTATATACGTCTATAGCGTTATGTATCCTAACGTAAGGCAGGCTAACATCTCGGATGTAGTATTTTACAACATTCTTGGAGTATCGGCCCCTACTTCCGGGTGGGAACATTATATACGTCTATAACGTAACATAACCTAACCTAACCCATCCAGCCCCTCGCTGGTAATGTTTTACAGAATCCCGTTCATGTCGTCCCGTACATCTCGGTTGGGATATTATATACGTCTATAGCGTTATATATCCTAACCTAAGGCAGGCTAACATCTCGGATGCAGTATTTTACAACATTCCTGGCGTATCGGCTCTACTTCTCGGCGGGAACATTATACACGTCTATAACGTAACATAACCTAACCTAACCTATCTAGCCCCTCGCTGGTAATGTTTTGCAGAATCCCGTTCCTGTCGTCCCGTACATCTCGGTTGGGATATTATATACGTCTATAGCGTTATATATCCTAACCTAAGGCAGGCTAACATCTCGGATGCAGCATTTTACAACATTCCTAGCGTATCGGCTCTACTTCTCGGTGGGAACATTATACACGTCTATAACGTAACATAACCTAACCTAACCCGTCTAGCCCCTCGCTGGTAATGTTTTGCAGAATCCCGTTCCTGACGTCCCGTACATCTCGGTTGGGATGTTATATACGTCTACAGCGATATATATCCTAACGTAAGGCAGGCTATCATCTCGGATGTAGTATTTTACAACATTCTTGGAGTATCGGCCCCTACTTCTCGGTGGGAACATTATATACGTCTGTAACGTAACATAACCTAACCTAACCCATCTAGCCCCTCGCTGGTAATGTTTTACAGAATCCCGTTCGTGTCGTCCCGTACGTCTCGGATGGGACATTATATACGTCTACAGCGTTATATATCCTAACGTACGGCAGGCAAACATCTCTGATGCAGTATTTTACAACATTCCTGGCGTATCGGCCCGTACTTCTCGGTGGGAACATTATATACGTCTGTAACGTAACATAACCTAACCTATCCCATCTAGCCCCTCGTTGGCAATGTTTTACAGAATCCCGTTCGTGACGTCCCGTACATGTCGGTTGGGATATTATATACGTCTACAGCGATATATATCCTAACCTAAGGCAGGCTAATTTCTCGGATATAGTATTTTACAACATTTCTGTAGGATCGGCCTCTACTCCTCGGTGGGAACATTATACACGTCTATAACTTAACATAACCTAACCTAACCCATCTAGCCCCTCGCTGGTAATATTGTACAGAATCCCGTTCGTGTCGTCCGCTACATCTCGGTTGGGATATTATATACGACTCTAGCGTTATATATCCTAACCTAAGGCAGGCTAACATCTCGGATGAAGTATTTTACTCCATTCCTGGCTTATCGGCCCATACTTCTCGGTGGGAACATTATAAACGTCTATAACGTAACATAACCTAACCTATCCCATCTAGCCCCTCGCTGGTAATATTTCACAGAATCCCGTTCGTGTCGTCCCGTACGTCTCGGTTGGGATATTATATACGTCTCTAGCGTTATATACCTAACCTAAGGCAGGCTAACATCTCGGATGCAGTATATTACAACATTCCTGGCGTATCGGGCCATACTTCTCGGTGGGAACATTATGTACGTGTGTAACGTAACATAACCTAACCTATCCCATCTAGCCCCTCGTTGGCAATGTTTTACAGAATCCCGTTCGTGACGTCCCGTACGTCTCGGTTGGGACATTATATACGTCTACAGCGATATATATCCTAACCTAAGGCAGGCTAATTTCTCGGATATAGTATTTTACAACATTTCTGTAGGATCGGCCTCTACTCCTCGGTGGGAACATTATATACGTCTATAACGTAACATAACCTAACCTATCCCATCTAGCGCCTCGCTGGCAATGTTTTACACTATCCCATTCCTGCCGTCCCGTACGTCTCGTTTCGGACATTATAAACGTCTACAGCAATATATATCCTAACCTAAGGCTGGCTAACAGCTCGGATGAATTATTTTACGCCGTTCCTGGCGTATCGGCCCCTACTTCACCGTGGGAACATTATACACGTCTATAACTTAACATAACCTAACCTAACCCATCTAGCCCCTCGCTGGTAATATTGTACAGAATCCCGTTCGTGTCGTCCGGTACATCTCGGTTGGGATATTATATACGACTCTAGCGTTATATACCTAACCTAAGGCAGGCTAACTTCTCGGATATAGTATTTTACAACATTCCTGGCGTATCGGTCCATACTTCTCGGTGGGAACATTATATACGTTTATAACGTATCACAACCTATCCTAACCCATCTAGCCCCTCGCTGGTAATGTTTTACAGAATCCCGTCCCTGTCGTCCCGTACGTCTCGGATGAGACATTATAAACGTCTACAGCGATATATATCCTAACCTATGGCAGGCTAACTTCTCGGATATAGTATTTTACAACATTCCTGGCGTATCGGCCCCTACTTCTCGGTGGGAACATTATATACGTTTATAACGTATCACAACCTATCCTAACCCATCTAGCCCCTCGCTGGTAATGTTTTACAGAATCCCGTCCCTGTCGTCCCGTACGTCTCGGATGAGACATTATAAACGTCTACAGCGATATATATCCTAACCTATGGCAGGCTAACATCTCGGATGCAGTATTTCACAACATTCCTGGCGTATCGGTCCATACTTCTCGGTGGGAACATTATATACGTCTATAACGTAACATAACGTAACCTATCCCATCTAGCCCCTCGCTGGTAATGTTTTACAGTATCTCGTTCCTGCCGTCCCGTACGTCTCGGTTTGGACATTATATACGTCTATAGCGTTATGTATCCTAACCTAAGGCAGGCTAACATCTCGGTTGCAGTATTTTACAACATTCCTGGCATATCGGCCCATACTTCTCGGTGGGAACATTATATAGGTCTATAACGTAACATAACCTAACCTGACACATCTAGTCCCTCGCTGGTAATGTTTTACAGAATACCGTTCGTGACGTCCGGTACGTCTCGGTTGGGATATTATAAACGTCTACAGCGATATGTATCCTAACCTAAGGCAGGCTAATTTCTCGGATATAGTATTTTACAACATTTCTGTAGGATCGGCCTCTACTTCTCGGTGGGAACATTATATACGTCTATAACGTAATATAATCTAACATAACCCGTCTAGCGCCTCGCTGGTAATGTTTTACAGAATCCCGTTCGTGTCGTCCCGTACGTCTCGGTTGGGATATTATATACGTCTATAGCGTTATGTATCCTAACCTAAGGCAGGCTAACATCTCGGTTGCAGTATTTTAAAACATTCCTGGCATATCGGCGCATACTTCTCGGTGGGAACATTATATAGGTCTATAACGTAACATAACCTAACCTGACACATCTAGTACCTCGCTGGTAATGTTTTACAGAATACCGTTCGTGACGTCCCGTGCGTCTCGGTTGGGATATTATAAACGTCTACAGCGATATATATCCTAACCTAAGGCAGGCTAATTTCTCGGATATAGTATTTTACAACATTTCTGTAGGATCGGCCTCTACTTCTCGGTGGGAACATTATATACGTCTATAACGTAACATAACGTAACCTATCCCATCTAGCCCCTCGCTGGTAATGTTTTACAGTATTTCGTTCCTGCCGTCCCGTACGTCTCGGTTTGGACATTATATACGTCTATAGCGTTATGTATCCTAACGTAAGGCAGGCTAACATCTCGGATGTAGTATTTTACAACATTCTTGGAGTATCGGCCCCTACTTCCGGGTGGGAACATTATATACGTCTATAACGTAACATAACCTAACCTAACCCATCCAGCCCCTCGCTGGTAATGTTTTACAGAATCCCGTTCGTGTCGTCCCGTACATCTCGGTTGGGATATTATATACGTCTATAGCGTTATATATCCTAACCTAAGGCAGGCTAACATCTCGGATGCAGTATTTTACAACATTCCTGGCGTATCGGCTCTACTTCTCGGCGGGAACATTATACACGTCTATAACGTAACATAACCTAACCTAACCTATCTAGCCCCTCGCTGGTAATGTTTTGCAGAATCCCGTTCCTGTCGTCCCGTACATCTCGGTTGGGATATTATATACGTCTATAGCGTTATATATCCTAACCTAAGGCAGGCTAACATCTCGGATGCAGCATTTTACAACATTCCTAGCGTATCGGCTCTACTTCTCGGTGGGAACATTATACACGTCTATAACGTAACATAACCTAACCTAACCCGTCTAGCCCCTCGCTGGTAATGTTTTGCAGAATCCCGTTCCTGACGTCCCGTACATCTCGGTTGGGATGTTATATACGTCTACAGCGATATATATCCTAACGTAAGGCAGGCTATCATCTCGGATGTAGTATTTTACAACATTCTTGGAGTATCGGCCCCTACTTCTCGGTGGGAACATTATATACGTCTGTAACGTAACATAACCTAACCTAACCCATCTAGCCCCTCGCTGGTAATGTTTTACAGAATCCCGTTCGTGTCGTCCCGTACGTCTCGGATGGGACATTATATACGTCTACAGCGTTATATATCCTAACGTACGGCAGGCAAACATCTCTGATGCAGTATTTTACAACATTCCTGGCGTATCGGCCCGTACTTCTCGGTGGGAACATTATATACGTCTGTAACGTAACATAACCTAACCTATCCCATCTAGCCCCTCGTTGGCAATGTTTTACAGAATCCCGTTCGTGACGTCCCGTACATGTCGGTTGGGATATTATATACGTCTACAGCGATATATATCCTAACCTAAGGCAGGCTAATTTCTCGGATATAGTATTTTACAACATTTCTGTAGGATCGGCCTCTACTCCTCGGTGGGAACATTATACACGTCTATAACTTAACATAACCTAACCTAACCCATCTAGCCCCTCGCTGGTAATATTGTACAGAATCCCGTTCGTGTCGTTCGCTACATCTCGGTTGGGATATTATATACGACTCTAGCGTTATATATCCTAACCTAAGGCAGGCCAACATCTCGGATGTAGTATTTTACAACATTCCTGGCGTATCGGCCCCTACTTCACGGCGGGAATATTATACACGTCTATAACGTAACATAACCTAACCTATCCCATCTAGCCCCTCGTTGGCAATGTTTTACAGAATCCCGTTCGTGTCGTCCCGTACATTTCGGTTGGGATATTATATACGTCTCTAGCGTTATATACCTAACCTAAGGCAGGCTAACATCTCGGATGCAGTATTTTACAACATTCCTGGCGTATCGGCCCATACTTCTCGGTGGGAACATTATAAACGTCTATAACGTATCACAACCTAACCTAACCCATCAACCCCCTCGCTGGTAATGTTTTACAGAATCCCGTCCCTGTCGGCCCGTACGTCTCGGATGAGACATTGTAAACGTCTACAGCGATATATATCCTAACCTAAGGCAGGCTAACTTCTCGAATGCAGTATTTTACAACATTCCTGGCATATCGCCCCCTACTTCTCGGTGGGAACATTATATACGTCTATAACGTATCACAACCTAACCTAACCCATCTAGCCCCTCGCTGGTAATGTTTCACAGTATCCCGTTCCTGCCGACCCGTACGTCTCGGTTGGGACATTATAAACGTCTACAGCAATATATATCCTAACCTAAGGCAGGCTAACATCTCGGATGAAGTATTTTACTCCATTCCTGGCTTATCGGCCCATACTTCTCGGTGGGAACATTATAAACGTCTATAACGTAACATAACCTAACCTATCCCATCTAGCCCCTCGTTGGCAATGTTTTACAGAATCCCGTTCGTGTCGTCCCGTACATCTCCGTTGGGATATTATATACGTCTCTAGCGTTATATACCTAACCTAAGGCAGGCTAACATCTCGGATGCAGTATTTTACAACATTCCTGGCGTATCGGCCCATACTTCCCGGGGGGAACCTTATAAACGTCTATAACGTATCACAACCTAACCTAACCCATCTAGCCCCTCGCTGGTAATGTTTTACAGAATCTCGCCCCTGTCGTCACGTACGTTTCGGATGAGACATTATAAACGTCTACAGCGATATATATCCTAAACTAAGGCAGGCTAACTTCTCGGATATAGTATTTCACAACATTCCTGGCGTATCGGCCCATACTTCTCGGTGGGAACATTATATACGTCTATAACGTAACATAACCTAACCTATCCCATCCAGCCCCTCGTTGGCAATGTTTTACAGAATCCCGTTCGTGTCGTCCCGTACATCTCGGTTGGGATATTATATACGTCTACAGCGATATATATCCTACCCTAAGGCAGTCTAACATCTCGGATGCAGTATTTTACAACATTCCTGGCGTATCGGCCCATACTTCTCGGTGGGAATATTATATACGTCTATAACGTAACCTATCCAATCTAGCCCCTCGCTGGTAATGTTTTACAGTATCCCGTTCCTGCCGTCCCGTACGTCTCGGTTGGGACATTATAAACGTCTAAAGCAATATATATCCTAACCTAAGGCAGGCTAACATCTCGGTTGCAGTACTTTACAACATTCCTGGCATATCGGCCCATACTTCTCGGTGGGAACATTATATAGGTCTATAACGTAACATAACCTAACCTGACACATCTAGTCCCTCGCTGGTACTGTTTTACAGAATACCGTTCGTGACGTCCCGTACGTCTCGGTTAAGATATTATAAACGTCTACAGCGATATATATCCTAACCTAAGGCAGGCTAACATCTCGGATGCAGTATTTCACAACATTCCTGGCGTATCGGTCCATACTTCTTGGTGGGAACATTATATACGTCTGTAACGTAACATAACGTAACCTATCCCATCTAGACCCTCGCCGGTAATGTTTTACAGTATCTCGTTCCTGCCGTCCCGTACGTCTCGGTTTGGACATTATAAACGTCTACAGCAATATATATCCTAACCTAAGGCAGGCTAACTTCTCGGATACAGTATTTTACAACATTCCTGGCGTATCGGCCCATACTTCTCGGTGGGAATATTATATACGTGTGTAACGTAGCATAACCTAACCTATCCCATCTAGCCCCTCGTTGGCAATGTTTTACAGAATCCCGTCCCTGTCGTCCCGTACGTCTCGGTTGGAATATTATATACGTGTATAGCGTTATATATCCTAACCTAAGGCAAGCTATCATCTCGGATGCAGTATTTTACAACATTCCTGGCATACCGGACCCTACTTCTCGGTGGGAACATTTTATACGTTTATAACGTATCACAACCTATCCTAACCCATCTAGCCCCTCGCTGGTAATGTTTTACAGAATCCTGTCCCTGTCGTCCCGTACGTCTCGGATGAGACATTATAAACGTCCACAGCGATATATATCCTAACCTAAGGCAGGCTAACTTCTCGGATATAGTATTTTACAACATTCCTGGCGTATCGGCCCATACTTCTCGGTGGGAACATTATATACGTCTATAACGTAACATAACCTAACCTATCCCATCTAGCCCCTCGTTGGCAACGTTTTACAGAATCCCGTTCGTGACGCCCCGTACATCTCGGTTGGAATATTATATACGTCTATAGCGTTATATATCCTAACCTAAGGCAAGCTATCATCTCGGATGCAGTATTTTACAGCATTCCTGGCATATCGGCCCCTACATCTCGGTGGGAACATTATATACGTTTATAACGTATCTCAACCTAACCTAACCCATCTGGCCCGTCGCTGGTAATGTTTTACAGAATACCGTTCGTGACGTCCCGTACGTCTCGGTTGGGATATTATAAACGTCTACAGCGATATATATCCTAACCTAAGGCAGGCTAACTTCTCGGATATAGTATTTTACAACATTCCTGGCGTATCGGCCCATACTTCTCGGTGGGAACATTATATACGTCTATAACGTATCACAAACTATCCTAACCCATCTAGCCCCTCGCTGGTAATGTTTTACAGTATCCCGTTCCTGCCGTCCCGTACGTCTCGGTTGGGACATTATAAACGTCTACAGCAATATATATCCTAACCTAAGGCAGGCTAACATCTCGGATGCAGTATTTTACAACATTCCTGGCGTATCGGCCCATATTTCTCGGTGGGAACATTATATACGTCTGTAACGTAACATAACCTAACCTATCCCATCTAGCCCCTCGTTGGCAACGTTTTACAGAATCCCGTTCGTGACGCCCCGTACATCTCGGTTGGAATATTATATACGTCTACAGCGATATATATCCTAACCTAAGGCAGGCTAATTTCTCGGATATAGTATTTTACAACATTTCTGTAGGATCGGACTCTACTTCTCGGTGGGAACATTATATACGTCTATAACGTAACATAACCTAACCTATCCCATCTAGCCCCTCGCTGGTAATGTTTTACAGTATCCCGTTCCTGTCGTCCCGTACATCTCGGTTGGGATGTTATATACGTCTACAGCGATATATATCCTAACGTAAGGCAGGCTAACATCTCGGATGAAGTATTTTATGCCATTCCTGGCGTATCGGCCCCTACTTCACCGAGGGAACATTATACACGTGTATAACTTAACATAACCTAACCTAACCCATCTAGCCCCTCGTTGGCAATGTTTTACAGAATCCCGTTCGTGACGTCCCGTACGTCTCGGTTGGGACATTATATACGTCTACAGCGTTATATATCCTAACCTAAGCCAGGCTGTCATCTCGGATGCAGTATTTTACAACATTCCTGGCATATCGGCCCCTACCTATCGGTGGGAACATTATATACGTTTATAACGTATCTCAACCTAACCTAACCCATCTAGCCCCTCGCTGGTAATGTGTTACAGAATCCCGTCCCTGTCGTCCCGTACGTCTCGGATGAGACATGATAAACGTCTACAGCGATATATATACTAACCTAAGGCAGGCTAACTTCTCGGATATAGTATTTTACAACATTCCTGGCGTATCGGCCCATACTTCTCGGTGGGAACATTATATACGTGTGTAACGTAACATAACCTAACCTATCCCATCTAGCCCCTCGTTGGAAATGTTTTACAGAATCCCGTTCGTGACGTCCCGTACATCTCGGTTGGAATATTATATACGTCTATAGCGTTATATATCCTAACCTAAGGCAAGCTATCGTCTCGGATGCAGTATTTTACAACATTCCTGGCATATCAGCCCCTACTTCTCGGTGGGAACATTATATACGTTTATAACGTATCACAACCTATCCTAACCCATCTAGCCCCTCGCTGGTAATGTTTTACAGAATCCCGTCCCTGTCGTCCCGTACGTCTCGGATGAGACATTGTAAAGGTCTACAGCGATATATATCCTAACCTAAGGCAGGCTAACTTCTCGGATATAGTATTTTACAACATTCCTGGCGTATCGGCCCATACTTCTCGGTGGGAACATTATATACGTCTATAACGTAACATAACCTAACCTATCCCATCTAGCCCCTCGCAGGTAATATTTCACAGAATCCCGTTCGTGTCGTGCCGTACGTCTCGGTTGGGATATTATACACGTCTATAGCGTTATATATCCTAACCTAAGGCAGGCTATCATTTCGGATGCAGTATTTTACAACATTCCTGGCATGTCGACACATACTTCTCGGTGGGAACATTATATAGGTCTATAACGTAATATAACCTAACCTAACACATCTGGCCCCTCGCCCGTAATGTTTTACAGAATCTCGTTCGTGTCGTCCCGTACATCTCGGTTGGAATATTATATACGTCTACAGCGATATATATCCTAACCTAAGGCAAGCTATCATCTCGGATGCAGTATTTTACAACATCCCTGGCATATCGGCTCCTACATCTCGGTGGGAACATTATATACGTTTATAACGTATCTCAACCTAACCTAACCCATCTGGCCCGTCGCTGGTAATGTTTTACAGAATACCGTTCGTGTCGTCCCGTACGTCTCGGTTGGGATATTATAAACTTCTACAGCGATATATATCCTAACCTAAGGCAGGCTAACTTCTCGGATATAGTATTTTACAACATTCCTGGCGTATCGGCCCATACTTCTCGGGGGGAACATTATATACGTCTATAACGTAATATAATCGAACCTCACCCATCTAGCCCCTCGCTGGTAATGTTTTACAGAATCCCGTTCGTGTCGTCCCGTACGTCTCGGTTGGGATATTATATACGTCTATAGCGTTATGTATCCTAACCTAAGGCAGGCTAACATCTCGGTTGCAGTATTTTACAACATTCCTGGCATATCGACCCATAGTTCTCGGTGGGAACATTATATAGTTCTATAACGTAATATAACCTAACCTAACACATCTGGCCCCTCGCCCGTAATGTTTTACAGAATCTCGATCGTGTCGCCCCGTACATCTCGGTTGGAATATTATATACGTCTACAGCGATATATATCCTAACCTAAGGCAGGCTAATTTCTCGGATATAGTATTTTACAACATTTCTGTAGGAACGGCCTCTACTTCTCGGTGGGAACATTATATACGTCTATAACGTAACATAACCTAACCTATCCCATCTAGCCCCTCGCTGGTAATGTTTTACAGTATCCCGTTCCTGTCGTCCCGTACATCTCGATTGGGATGTTATATACGTCTACAGCGATATATATCCTAACGTAAGGCAGGCTAACATCTCGGATGAAGTATTTTACGCCATTCCTGGCGTATCGGCCCCTACTTCACCGAGGGAACATTATACACGTGTATAACTTAACATAACCTAACCTAACCCATCTAGCCCCTCGTTGGCAATGTTTTACAGAATCCCGTTCGTGACGTCCCGTACGTCTCGGTTGGGACATTATATACGTCTACAGCGTTATATATCCTAACCTAAGCCAGGCTGTCATCTCGGATGCAGTATTTTACAACATTCCTGGCATATCGGCCCCTACCTCTCGGTGGG
The DNA here is from genome assembly GCA_963969225.1 of Xylocopa violacea. NCBI lineage: Eukaryota > Metazoa > Arthropoda > Insecta > Hymenoptera > Apidae > Xylocopa > Xylocopa violacea. The sequence goes on along the minus strand of CAXAJV010000061.1, from coordinate 2,431,241 downwards.
AACATTATATACGTTTATAACGTATCTCCACCTAACCTAACCCATCTAGCCCCTCGCTGGTAATGTGTTACAGAATCCCATCCCTGTCGTCCCGTACGTCTCGGATGAGACATGATAAACGTCTACAGCGATATATATACTAACCTAAGGCAGGCTAACTTCTCGGATATAGTATTTTACAACATTCCTGGCGTATCGGCCCATACTTCTCGGTGGGAACATTATATACGTCTGTAACGTAACATAACCTAACCTATCCCATCTAGCCCCTCGTTGGCAACGTTTTACAGAATCCCGTTCGTGACGCCCCGTACATCTCGGTTTGGAATATTATATACGTCTATACCGTTATATATCCTAACCTAAGGCAATCTATCATCTCGGATGCAGTATTTTACAACATTCCTGGCATATCGGCCCCTACTTCTCGGTGGGAACATTATATACGCCTATAGTATCACAACCTAACCTAACCCATCTAGCCCCTCGCTAGTAATGCTTTACAGAATCCCGTTCCTGTCGTCCCGTACGTCTCGGATGAGACATTATAAACGTCTACAGCGATATATATCTTAACCTAAGGCAGGCTAACTTCTCGGATATAGTATTTTACAACATTCCTGGCGTATCGGCCCATACTTCTCGGTGGGAACATTATATACGTCTGTAACGTAACATAACCTAACCTATCCCATCTAGCCCCTCGCTGGTAATATTTTACAGAATCCCGTCCGTGACGTCCCCTACATCTCGGTTGGAATATTATATACGTCTATAGCGTTATATATCCTAGCCTAAGGCAAGCTATCGTCTCGGATGCAGTATTTTACAACATTCCTGGCATATCGGCCCCTACTTCTCGGTGGGAACATTATATACGTTTATAACGTATCACAACCTATCCTAACCCATCTAGCCCCTCGCTGGTAATGTTTTACAGAATCCCGTCCCTGTCGTCCCGAACGTCTCGGATGAGACATTATAAAGGTCTACAGCGATATATATCCTAACCTAAGGCAGGCTAACTTCTCGGATATAGTATTTTACAACATTCCTGGCGTATCGGCCCATACTTCTCGGTGGGAACATTATATAGGTCTATAACCTAACATAACCTAACCTGACACATATAGTCCCTCGCTGGTAATGTTTTACAGAATAACGTTCGTGACGTCCCGTACGTCTCGGTTGGGATATTATATACGTATATAGCGTTATATATCCTAACCTAAGGCTGGCTATCTTTTCGGATGCATTATTTTACAACATTCTTGGAATATCGTCCCCTACTTCTCGGTGGGAACTTTATATACGTCTATAACGTATCACAACCTAACCTAACCCATCTAGCCCATCGCTGGTAATATTTTACAGTATCCCGTTCGTGTCGTCCGGTACATCTCGGTTGGGATATTATATACGTCTCTAGCGTTATATACCTAACCTAAGGCAGGCTAACATCTCGGATGCAGTATATTACAACATTCCTGGCGTATCGGCCCATACGTCTCGGTGGGAACATTATATACGTGTGTAACGTAACATAACCTAAGCTATCCCATCTAGCCCCTTGTTGGCAATGTTTTACAGAATCCCGTTCGTGTCGTCCCGTACATCTCGTTTGGAATATTATATACGTCTATAGCGTTATATATCGTAACCTAAGGCAAGCTATCATCTCGGTTGCAGTATTTTACAACATTCCTGGCATATCGGCCCATACATCTCGGTGGGAACATTATATAGGTCTATAACGTAACATAACCTAACCTGACACATCTAGTCCCTCGCTGGTAATGTTTTACAGAATACCGTTCGTGACGTCCCGTACATCTCGGTTGGGATGTTACATACGTCTACAGCGATATATATCCTAACGTGAGGCAGGCTAACATCTCGGATGCAGTATTTTACAACATTCCTGGCGTATCGGCCCATACTTCTCGGTGGGAACATTATATACGTCTGTAACGTAACATATCCTACCCTATCCCATCTAGCCCCTCGTTGGCAATGTTTTACAGAATCCCGTTCGTGACGTCCCGTACATCTCGGTTGGGATATTATATACGTCTATAGCGTTATATATCCTAACCTAAGGAAGGCTATCATCTCGGATGTAGTATTTTACAATATTCCTGCCGTATCGGCCCTACTTCTCGGTGGGAACATGATATAGGTCTATAACGTAATATAACCTAACCTTACACATCTAGCTCCTCGCTCGTAATGTTTTACAGAATCCCGTTCGTGTCGTCCCGTACGTCTCGGTTGGGACATTATATACGTCTACAGCGTTATATATCCTAACCTAAGCCAGGCTATCATCTCGGATGCAGTATTTTACAACATTCCTGGCATATCGGCCCATACTTCTCGGTGGGAACATTATATACGTCTGTAACGTAACATATCCTACCCTATCCCATCTAGCCCCTCGTTGGCAATGTTTTACAGAATCCCGTTCGTGACGTCCCGTACATCTCGGTTGGGATATTATATACGTCTATAGCGTTATATATCCTAACCTAAGGAAGGCTATCATCTCGGATGTAGTATTTTACAATATTCCTGCCGTATCGGCCCTACTTCTCGGTGGGAACATGATATAGGTCTATAACGTAATATAACCTAACCTTACACATCTAGCTCCTCGCTCGTAATGTTTTACAGAATCCCGTTCGTGTCGTCCCGTACGTCTCGGTTGGGACATTATATACGTCTACAGCGTTATATATCCTAACCTAAGCCAGGCTATCATCTCGGATGCAGTATTTTACAACATTCCTGGCATATCGGCCCCTACTTCTCGGTGGGAACATTATATACGCCTATAGTATCACAACCTAACCTAACCCATCTAGCCCCTCGCTGGTAATGCTTTACAGAATCCCGTTCCTGTCGTCCCGTACGTCTCGGATGAGACATTATAAACGTCTACAGCGATATATATCTTAACCTAAGGCAGGCTAACTTCTCGGATATAGTATTTTACAACATTCCTGGCGTATCGGCCCATACTTCTCGGTGGGAACATTATATACGTCTGTAACGTAACATAACCTAACCTATCCCATCTAGCCCCTCGCTGGTAATATTTTACAGAATCCCGTTCGTGACGTCCCCTACATCTCGGTTGGAATATTATATACGTCTATAGCGTTATATATCCTAGCCTAAGGCAAGCTATCGTCTCGGATGCAGTATTTTACAACATTCCTGGCATATCGGCCCCTACTTCTCGGTGGGAACATTATATACGTTTATAACGTATCACAACCTATCCTAACCCATCTAGCCCCTCGCTGGTAATGTTTTACAGAATCCCGTCCCTGTCGTCCCGAACGTCTCGGATGAGACATTATAAAGGTCTACAGCGATATATATCCTAACCTAAGGCAGGCTAACTTCTCGGATATAGTATTTTACGACATTCCTGGCGTATCGGCCCATACTTCTCGGTGGGAACATTATATATGTCTATAACGTAACATAACCTAACCTGACACATATAGTCCCTCGCTGGTAATGTTTTACAGAATAACGTTCGTGACGTCCCGTACGTCTCGGTTGGGATATTATATACGTATATAGCGTTATATATCCTAACCTATGGAAGGCTATCATCTCGGATGTAGTATTTTACAATATTCCTGCCGTATCGGCCCCTACTTCTCGGTGGGAACATTATATACGTCTATAACGTAACATAACCTAACCTGACACATCTAGTCCCTCGCTGGTAATGTTTTACAGAATACCGTTCGTGACGTCCCGTACATCTCGGTTGGGATATTATATACGTCTATAGCGTTATATATCCTAACCTAAGGAAGGCTATCATATCGGATGTAGTATTTTACAATATTCCTGCCGTATCGGCACCTACTTCTCGGTGGGAACATTATATACGTTTATAACGTATCTCAACCTAACCTAACCCATCTGGCCCGTCGCTGGTAATGTTTTACAGAATACCGTTCGTGTCGTCCCGTACGTCTCGGTTGGGATATTATAAACTTCTACAGCGATATATATCCTAACCTAAGGCAGGCTAACTTCTCGGATATAGTATTTTACAACATTCCTGGCGTATCGGCCCATACTTCTCGGTGGGAACATTATATACGTCTATAACGTAATATAATCGAACCTCACCCATCTAGCCCCTCGCTGGTAATGTTTTACAGAATCCCGTTCGTGTCGTCCCGTACGTCTCGGTTGGGATATTATATACGTCTATAGCGTTATGTATCCTAACCTAAGGCAGGCTAACATCTCGGTTGCAGTATTTTACAACATTCCTGGCATATCGACCCATACTTCTCGGTGGGAACATTATATAGTTCTATAACGTAATATAACCTAACCTAACACATCTGGCCCCTCGCCCGTAATGTTTTACAGAATCTCGATCGTGTCGCCCCGTACATCTCCGTTGGAATATTATATACGTCTACAGCGATATATATCCTAACCTAAGGCAGGCTAATTTCTCGGATATAGTATTTTACAACATTTCTGTAGGAACGGCCTCTACTTCTCGGTGGGAACATTATATACGTCTATAACGTAACATAACCTAACCTATCCCATCTAGCCCCTCGCTGGTAATGTTTTACAGTATCCCGTTCCTGTCGTCCCGTACATCTCGATTGGGATGTTATATACGTCTACAGCGATATATATCCTAACGTAAGGCAGGCTAACATCTCGGATGAAGTATTTTACGCCATTCCTGGCGTATCGGCCCCTACTTCACCGAGGGAACATTATACACGTGTATAACTTAACATAACCTAACCTAACCCATCTAGCCCCTCGTTGGCAATGTTTTACAGAATCCCGTTCGTGACGTCCCGTACGTCTCGGTTGGGACATTATATACGTCTACAGCGTTATATATCCTAACCTAAGCCAGGCTGTCATCTCGGATGCAGTATTTTACAACATTCCTGGCATATCGGCCCCTACCTCTCGGTGGGAACATTATATACGTTTATAACGTATCTCCACCTAACCTAACCCATCTAGCCCCTCGCTGGTAATGTGTTACAGAATCCCATCCCTGTCGTCCCGTACGTCTCGGATGAGACATGATAAACGTCTACAGCGATATATATACTAACCTAAGGCAGGCTAACTTCTCGGATATAGTATTTTACAACATTCCTGGCGTATCGGCCCATACTTCTCGGTGGGAACATTATATACGTCTGTAACGTAACATAACCTAACCTATCCCATCTAGCCCCTCGTTGGCAACGTTTTACAGAATCCCGTTCGTGACGCCCCGTACATCTCGGTTTGGAATATTATATACGTCTATAGCGTTATATATCCTAACCTAAGGCAAGCTATCATCTCGGATGCAGTATTTTACAACATTCCTGGCATATCGGCCCCTACTTCTCGGTGGGAACATTATATACGCCTATAGTATCACAACCTAACCTAACCCATCTAGCCCCTCGCTGGTAATGCTTTACAGAATCCCGTTCCTGTCGTCCCGTACGTCTCGGATGAGACATTATAAACGTCTACAGCGATATATATCTTAACCTAAGGCAGGCTAACTTCTCGGATATAGTATTTTACAACATTCCTGGCGTATCGGCCCATACTTCTCGGTGGGAACATTATATACGTCTGTAACGTAACATAACCTAACCTATCCCATCTAGCCCCTCGCTGGTAATATTTTACAGAATCCCGTCCGTGACGTCCCCTACATCTCGGTTGGAATATTATATACGTCTATAGCGTTATATATCCTAGCCTAAGGCAAGCTATCGTCTCGGATGCAGTATTTTACAACATTCCTGGCATATCGGCCCCTACTTCTCGGTGGGAACATTATATACGTTTATAACGTATCACAACCTATCCTAACCCATCTAGCCCCTCGCTGGTAATGTTTTACAGAATCCCGTCCCTGTCGTCCCGAACGTCTCGGATGAGACATTATAAAGGTCTACAGCGATATATATCCTAACCTAAGGCAGGCTAACTTCTCGGATATAGTATTTTACAACATTCCTGGCGTATCGGCCCATACTTCTCGGTGGGAACATTATATAGGTCTATAACCTAACATAACCTAACCTGACACATATAGTCCCTCGCTGGTAATGTTTTACAGAATAACGTTCGTGACGTCCCGTACGTCTCGGTTGGGATATTATATACGTATATAGCGTTATATATCCTAACCTAAGGCTGGCTATCTTTTCGGATGCATTATTTTACAACATTCTTGGAATATCGTCCCCTACTTCTCGGTGGGAACTTTATATACGTCTATAACGTATCACAACCTAACCTAACCCATCTAGCCCATCGCTGGTAATATTTTACAGAATCCCGTTCGTGTCGTCCGGTACATCTCGGTTGGGATATTATATACGTCACTAGCGTTATATACCTAACCTAAGGCAGGCTAACATCTCGGATGCAGTATATTACAACATTCCTGGCGTATCGGCCCATACGTCTCGGTGGGAACATTATATACGTGTGTAACGTAACATAACCTAAGCTATCCCATCTAGCCCCTTGTTGGCAATGTTTTACAGAATCCCGTTCGTGTCGTCCCGTACATCTCGTTTGGAATATTATATACGTCTATAGCGTTATATATCGTAACCTAAGGCAAGCTATCATCTCGGATGCAGTATTTTACAACATCCCTGGTATACCGGCCCCTACTTCTCGGTGGGAACATTATATACGTTTATAACGTATCACAACCTATCTTAACCCATCTAGCCCCTCGCTGGTAATGTTTTACAGAATCCCGTCCCTGTCGTCCCGTACGTCTCGGATGAGACATTATAAACGTCTACAGCGATATATATCCTAACCTAAGGCTGGCTAACTTCTCGGATATAGTATTTTACAACATTCCTGGCGTATCGGCCCATACTTCTCTGTGGAAACATTATATACGTCTATAACGTAATATAATCTAACCTAACCCGTCTAGCCCCTCGCTGGTAATGTTTTACAGAATCCCGTTCGTGTCGTCCCGTACGTCTCGGTTGGGATATTATATACGTCTATAGCGTTATGTATTCTAACCTAAGGCAGGCTAACATCTCGGTTGCAGTATTTTACAACATTCCTGGCATATCGGCCCATACTTCTCGGTGGGAACATTATATAGGTCTATAACGTAACATAACCTAACCTGACACATCTAGTCCCTCGCTGGTAATGTTTTACAGAATACCGTTCGTGACGTCCCGTACATCTCGGTTGGGATGTTACATACGTCTACAGCGATATATATCCTAACGTGAGGCAGGCTAACATCTCGGATGCAGTATTTTACAACATTCCTGGCGTATCGGCCCATACTTCTCGGTGGGAACATTATATACGTCTGTAACGTAACATATCCTACCCTATCCCATCTAGCCCCTCGTTGGCAATGTTTTACAGAATCCCGTTCGTGACGTCCCGTACATCTCGGTTGGGATATTATATACGTCTATAGCGTTATATATCCTAACCTAAGGAAGGCTATCATCTCGGATGTAGTATTTTACAATATTCCTGCCGTATCGGCCCTACTTCTCGGTGGGAACATGATATAGGTCTATAACGTAATATAACCTAACCTTACACATCTAGCTCCTCGCTCGTAATGTTTTACAGAATCCCGTTCGTGTCGTCCCGTACGTCTCGGTTGGGACATTATATACGTCTACAGCGTTATATATCCTAACCTAAGCCAGGCTATCATCTCGGATGCAGTATTTTACAACATTCCTGGCATATCGGCCCCTACTTCTCGGTGGGAACATTATATACGCCTATAGTATCACAACCTAACCTAACCCATCTAGCCCCTCGCTGGTAATGCTTTACAGAATCCCGTTCCTGTCGTCCCGTACGTCTCGGATGAGACATTATAAACGTCTACAGCGATATATATCTTAACCTAAGGCAGGCTAACTTCTCGGATATAGTATTTTACAACATTCCTGGCGTATCGGCCCATACTTCTCTGTGGAAACATTATATACGTCTATAACGTAATATAATCTAACCTAACCCGTCTAGCCCCTCGCTGGTAATGTTTTACAGAATCCCGTTCGTGTCGTCCCGTACGTCTCGGTTGGGATATTATATACGTCTATAGCGTTATGTATTCTAACCTAAGGCAGGCTAACATCTCGGTTGCAGTATTTTACAACATTCCTGGCATATCGGCCCATACTTCTCGGTGGGAACATTATATAGGTCTATAACGTAACATAACCTAACCTGACACATCTAGTCCCTCGCTGGTAATGTTTTACAGAATACCGTTCGTGACGTCCCGTACATCTCGGTTGGGATGTTACATATGTCTACAGCGATATATATCCTAACGTGAGGCAGGCTAACATCTCGGATGCAGTATTTTACAACATTCCTGGCGTATCGGCCCATACTTCTCGGTGGGAACATTATATACGTCTGTAACGTAACATATCCTACCCTATCCCATCTAGCCCCTCGTTGGCAATGTTTTACAGAATCCCGTTCGTGACGTCCCGTACATCTCGGTTGGGATATTATATACGTCTATAGCGTTATATATCCTAACCTAAGGAAGGCTATCATCTCGGATGTAGTATTTTACAATATTCCTGCCGTATCGGCCCTACTTCTCGGTGGGAACATGATATAGGTCTATAACGTAATATAACCTAACCTTACACATCTAGCTCCTCGCTCGTAATGTTTTACAGAATCCCGTTCGTGTCGTCCCGTACGTCTCGGTTGGGACATTATATACGTCTACAGCGTTATATATCCTAACCTAAGCCAGGCTATCATCTCGGATGCAGTATTTTACAACATTCCTGGCATATCGGCCCCTACTTCTCGGTGGGAACATTATATACGCCTATAGTATCACAACCTAACCTAACCCATCTAGCCCCTCGCTGGTAATGCTTTACAGAATCCCGTTCCTGTCGTCCCGTACGTCTCGGATGAGACATTATAAACGTCTACAGCGATATATATCTTAACCTAAGGCAGGCTAACTTCTCGGATATAGTATTTTACAACATTCCTGGCGTATCGGCCCATACTTCTCGGTGGGAACATTATATACGTCTGTAACGTAACATAACCTAACCTATCCCATCTAGCCCCTCGCTGGTAATATTTTACAGAATCCCGTTCGTGACGTCCCCTACATCTCGGTTGGAATATTATATACGTCTATAGCGTTATATATCCTAGCCTAAGGCAAGCTATCGTCTCGGATGCAGTATTTTACAACATTCCTGGCATATCGGCCCCTACTTCTCGGTGGGAACATTATATACGTTTATAACGTATCACAACCTATCCTAACCCATCTAGCCCCTCGCTGGTAATGTTTTACAGAATCCCGTCCCTGTCGTCCCGAACGTCTCGGATGAGACATTATAAAGGTCTACAGCGATATATATCCTAACCTAAGGCAGGCTAACTTCTCGGATATAGTATTTTACGACATTCCTGGCGTATCGGCCCATACTTCTCGGTGGGAACATTATATATGTCTATAACGTAACATAACCTAACCTGACACATATAGTCCCTCGCTGGTAATGTTTTACAGAATAACGTTCGTGACGTCCCGTACGTCTCGGTTGGGATATTATATACGTATATAGCGTTATATATCCTAACCTATGGAAGGCTATCATCTCGGATGTAGTATTTTACAATATTCCTGCCGTATCGGCCCCTACTTCTCGGTGGGAACATTATATACGTCTATAACGTAACATAACCTAACCTGACACATCTAGTCCCTCGCTGGTAATGTTTTACAGAATACCGTTCGTGACGTCCCGTACATCTCGGTTGGGATATTATATACGTCTATAGCGTTATATATCCTAACCTAAGGAAGGCTATCATATCGGATGTAGTATTTTACAATATTCCTGCCGTATCGGCACCTACTTCTCGGTGGGAACATTATATACGTTTATAACGTATCTCAACCTAACCTAACCCATCTGGCCCGTCGCTGGTAATGTTTTACAGAATACCGTTCGTGTCGTCCCGTACGTCTCGGTTGGGATATTATAAACTTCTACAGCGATATATATCCTAACCTAAGGCAGGCTAACTTCTCGGATATAGTATTTTACAACATTCCTGGCGTATCGGCCCATACTTCTCGGTGGGAACATTATATACGTCTATAACGTAATATAATCGAACCTCACCCATCTAGCCCCTCGCTGGTAATGTTTTACAGAATCCCGTTCGTGTCGTCCCGTACGTCTCGGTTGGGATATTATATACGTCTATAGCGTTATGTATCCTAACCTAAGGCAGGCTAACATCTCGGTTGCAGTATTTTACAACATTCCTGGCATATCGACCCATACTTCTCGGTGGGAACATTATATAGTTCTATAACGTAATATAACCTAACCTAACACATCTGGCCCCTCGCCCGTAATGTTTTACAGAATCTCGATCGTGTCGCCCCGTACATCTCGGTTGGAATATTATATACGTCTACAGCGATATATATCCTAACCTAAGGCAGGCTAATTTCTCGGATATAGTATTTTACAACATTTCTGTAGGAACGGCCTCTACTTCTCGGTGGGAACATTATATACGTCTATAACGTAACATAACCTAACCTATCCCATCTAGCCCCTCGCTGGTAATGTTTTACAGTATCCCGTTCCTGTCGTCCCGTACATCTCGATTGGGATGTTATATACGTCTACAGCGATATATATCCTAACGTAAGGCAGGCTAACATCTCGGATGAAGTATTTTACGCCATTCCTGGCGTATCGGCCCCTACTTCACCGAGGGAACATTATACACGTGTATAACTTAACATAACCTAACCTAACCCATCTAGCCCCTCGTTGGCAATGTTTTACAGAATCCCGTTCGTGACGTCCCGTACGTCTCGGTTGGGACATTATATACGTCTACAGCGTTATATATCCTAACCTAAGCCAGGCTGTCATCTCGGATGCAGTATTTTACAACATTCCTGGCATATCGGCCCCTACCTCTCGGTGGGAACATTATATACGTTTATAACGTATCTCCACCTAACCTAACCCATCTAGCCCCTCGCTGGTAATGTGTTACAGAATCCCATCCCTGTCGTCCCGTACGTCTCGGATGAGACATGATAAACGTCTACAGCGATATATATACTAACCTAAGGCAGTCTAACTTCTCGGATATAGTATTTTACAACATTCCTGGCGTATCGGCCCATACTTCTCGGTGGGAACATTATATACGTCTGTAACGTAACATAACCTAACCTATCCCATCTAGCCCCTCGTTGGCAACGTTTTACAGAATCCCGTTCGTGACGCCCCGTACATCTCGGTTTGGAATATTATATACGTCTATAGCGTTATATATCCTAACCTAAGGCAAGCTATCATCTCGGATGCAGTATTTTACAACATTCCTGGCATATCGGCCCCTACTTCTCGGTGGGAACATTATATACGCCTATAGTATCACAACCTAACCTAACCCATCTAGCCCCTCGCTGGTAATGCTTTACAGAATCCCGTTCCTGTCGTCCCGTACGTCTCGGATGAGACATTATAAACGTCTACAGCGATATATATCTTAACCTAAGGCAGGCTAACTTCTCGGATATAGTATTTTACAACATTCCTGGCGTATCGGCCCATACTTCTCGGTGGGAACATTATATACGTCTGTAACGTAACATAACCTAACCTATCCCATCTAGCCCCTCGCTGGTAATATTTTACAGAATCCCGTCCGTGACGTCCCCTACATCTCGGTTGGAATATTATATACGTCTATAGCGTTATATATCCTAGCCTAAGGCAAGCTATCGTCTCGGATGCAGTATTTTACAACATTCCTGGCATATCGGCCCCTACTTCTCGGTGGGAACATTATATACGTTTATAACGTATCACAACCTATCCTAACCCATCTAGCCCCTCGCTGGTAATGTTTTACAGAATCCCGTCCCTGTCGTCCCGAACGTCTCGGATGAGACATTATAAAGGTCTACAGCGATATATATCCTAACCTAAGGCAGGCTAACTTCTCGGATATAGTATTTTACAACATTCCTGGCGTATCGGCCCATACTTCTCGGTGGGAACATTATATAGGTCTATAACCTAACATAACCTAACCTGACACATATAGTCCCTCGCTGGTAATGTTTTACAGAATAACGTTCGTGACGTCCCGTACGTCTCGGTTGGGATATTATATACGTATATAGCGTTATATATCCTAACCTAAGGCTGGCTATCTTTTCGGATGCATTATTTTACAACATTCTTGGAATATCGTCCCCTACTTCTCGGTGGGAACTTTATATACGTCTATAACGTATCACAACCTAACCTAACCCATCTAGCCCATCGCTGGTAATATTTTACAGAATCCCGTTCGTGTCGTCCGGTACATCTCGGTTGGGATATTATATACGTCTCTAGCGTTATATACCTAACCTAAGGCAGGCTAACATCTCGGATGCAGTATATTACAACATTCCTGGCGTATCGGCCCATACGTCTCGGTGGGAACATTATATACGTGTGTAACGTAACATAACCTAAGCTATCCCATCTAGCCCCTTGTTGGCAATGTTTTACAGAATCCCGTTCGTGTCGTCCCGTACATCTCGTTTGGAATATTATATACGTCTATAGCGTTATATATCGTAACCTAAGGCAAGCTATCATCTCGGATGCATTATTTTACAACATCCCTGGCATACCGGCCCCTACTTCTCGGTGGGAACATTATATACGTTTATAACGTATCACAACCTATCTTAACCCATCTAGCCCCTCGCTGGTAATGTTTTACAGAATCCCGTCCCTGTCGTCCCGTACGTCTCGGATGAGACATTATAAACGTCTACAGCGATATATATCCTAACCTAAGGCTGGCTAACTTCTCGGATATAGTATTTTACAACATTCCTGGCGTATCGGCCCATACTTCTCTGTGGAAACATTATATACGTCTATAACGTAATATAATCTAACCTAACCCGTCTAGCCCCTCGCTGGTAATGTTTTACAGAATCCCGTTCGTGTCGTCCCGTACGTCTCGGTTGGGATATTATATACGTCTATAGCGTTATGTATTCTAACCTAAGGCAGGCTAACATCTCGGTTGCAGTATTTTACAACATTCCTGGCATATCGGCCCATACTTCTCGGTGGGAACATTATATAGGTCTATAACGTAACATAACCTAACCTGACACATCTAGTCCCTCGCTGGTAATGTTTTACAGAATACCGTTCGTGACGTCCCGTACATCTCGGTTGGGATGTTACATACGTCTACAGCGATATATATCCTAACGTGAGGCAGGCTAACATCTCGGATGCAGTATTTTACAGCATTCCTGGCGTATCGGCCCATACTTCTCGGTGGGAACATTATATACGTCTGTAACGTAACATATCCTACCCTATCCCATCTAGCCCCTCGTTGGCAATGTTTTACAGAATCCCGTTCGTGACGTCCCGTACATCTCGGTTGGGATATTATATACGTCTATAGCGTTATATATCCTAACCTAAGGAAGGCTATCATCTCGGATGTAGTATTTTACAATATTCCTGCCGTATCGGCCCTACTTCTCGGTGGGAACATGATATAGGTCTATAACGTAATATAACCTAACCTTACACATCTAGCTCCTCGCTCGTAATGTTTTACAGAATCCCGTTCGTGTCGTCCCGTACGTCTCGGTTGGGACATTATATACGTCTACAGCGTTATATATCCTAACCTAAGCCAGGCTATCATCTCGGATGCAGTATTTTACAACATTCCTGGCATATCGGCCCCTACTTCTCGGTGGGAACATTATATACGCCTATAGTATCACAACCTAACCTAACCCATCTAGCCCCTCGCTGGTAATGCTTTACAGAATCCCGTTCCTGTCGTCCCGTACGTCTCGGATGAGACATTATAAACGTCTACAGCGATATATATCTTAACCTAAGGCAGGCTAACTTCTCGGATATAGTATTTTACAACATTCCTGGCGTATCGGCCCATACTTCTCGGTGGGAACATTATATACGTCTGTAACGTAACATAACCTAACCTATCCCATCTAGCCCCTCGCTGGTAATATTTTACAGAATCCCGTTCGTGACGTCCCCTACATCTCGGTTGGAATATTATATACGTCTATAGCGTTATATATCCTAGCCTAAGGCAAGCTATCGTCTCGGATGCAGTATTTTACAACATTCCTGGCATATCGGCCCCTACTTCTCGGTGGGAACATTATATACGTTTATAACGTATCACAACCTATCCTAACCCATCTAGCCCCTCGCTGGTAATGTTTTACAGAATCCCGTCCCTGTCGTCCCGAACGTCTCGGATGAGACATTATAAAGGTCTACAGCGATATATATCCTAACCTAAGGCAGGCTAACTTCTCGGATATAGTATTTTACGACATTCCTGGCGTATCGGCCCATACTTCTCGGTGGGAACATTATATATGTCTATAACGTAACATAACCTAACCTGACACATATAGTCCCTCGCTGGTAATGTTTTACAGAATAACGTTCGTGACGTCCCGTACGTCTCGGTTGGGATATTATATACGTATATAGCGTTATATATCCTAACCTATGGAAGGCTATCATCTCGGATGTAGTATTTTACAATATTCCTGCCGTATCGGCCCCTACTTCTCGGTGGGAACATTATATACGTCTATAACGTAACATAACCTAACCTGACACATCTAGTCCCTCGCTGGTAATGTTTTACAGAATACCGTTCGTGACGTCCCGTACATCTCGGTTGGGATATTATATACGTCTACAGCGTTATATATCCTAACCTAAGCCAGGCTATCATCTCGGATGCAGTATTTTACAACATTCCTGGCATATCGGCCCCTACTTCTCGGTGGGAACATTATACACGTCTATACCGTATCACAACCTATCCTAACCCATCTAGCCCCTCGCTGGTAATGTTTTACAGAATCCCGTTCCTGTCGTCCCGTACGTCTCGGATGAGACATTATAAACGTCTACAGCGATATATATCGTAACCGAAGGCAGGCTAATTTCTCCGATATAGTATTTTACAACATTTCTGTAGGATCGGCCTTTACTTCTCGGTGGGAACATTATATACGTCTATAACGTAACATAACCTAACCTATCCCATCTATCCCCTCGCTGGCAATGTTGTACAGAATCCCGTTCGTGTCGTCCCGTACACCTCGGATGGGACATTATATACGTCTACAGCGATATATATCCTAACCTAAGGCAGGCTAACATCTCGGATGCAGTATTTCACAACATTCCTGGCGTATCGGCCCATACTTCTCGGTGGGAACATTATATACGTGTGTAACGTAACATAACCTAACCTATCCCATCTAGCCCCTCGTTGGCAATGTTTTACAGAATCCCGTTCGTGACGTCCCGTACATCTCGGTTGGAATATTATATACGTCTATAGCGTTATATATCCTAACCTAAGGCAGGCTAACATTTCGGTTGCAGTATTTTACAACATTCCTGGCATATCGGCCCATACTTCTCGGTGGGAACATTATACACGTCTATACCGTATCACAACCTATCCTAACCCATCTAGCCCCTCGCTGGTAATGTTTTACAGAATCCCGTTCCTGTCGTCCCGTACGTCTCGGATGAGACATTATAAACGTCTACAGCGATATATATCGTAACCGAAGGCAGGCTAATTTCTCCGATATAGTATTTTACAACATTTCTGTAGGATCGGCCTCTACTTCTCGGTGGGAACATTATATACGTCTATAACGTAACATAACCTAACCTATCCCATCTATCCCCTCGCTGGCAATGTTGTACAGAATCCCGTTCGTGTCGTCCCGTACATCTCGGATGGGACATTATATACGTCTACAGCGATATATATCCTAACCTAAGGCAGGCTAACATATCGGATGCAGTATTTCACAACATTCCTGGCGTATCGGCCCATACTTCTCGGTGGGAACATTATATACGTGTGTAACGTAACATAACCTAACCTATCCCATCTAGCCCCTCGTTGGCAATGTTTTACAGAATCCCGTTCGTGACGTCCCGTACATCTCGGTTGGAATATTATATACGTCTATAGCGTTATATATCCTAACCTAAGGCAGGCTAACATTTCGGTTGCAGTATTTTACAACATTCCTGGCATATCGGCCCATACTTCTCGGTGGGAACATTATATAGGTCTATAACGTAACATAACCTAACCTGACACATCTAGCCCCTTGTTGGCAATGTTTTACAGAATCCCGTTCGTGACGTCCCGTACATCTCGGTTGGAATATTATATACGTCTATAGCGTTATATATCCTAACCTAAGGCAAGCTATCATCTCGGATGCAGTATTTTCCCACATTCCTGGCATATCGGCCCCTACTTCTCGGTGGGAACATTATATACGTTTATATCGTATCACAAACTATCCTAACCCATCTTGCCCCTCGCTGGTAAAGATGATACAGAATCCCGTCCCTGTCGTCCCGTACGTCTCGGATGAGACATTATAAACGTCTACAGCGATATATATCCTAACCTAAGGCAGGCTAACTTCTCGGATATAGTATTTTACAACATTCCTGGCGTATCGGCCCATACTTCTCGGTGGGAACATTATATAGGTCTATAACCTAACATAACCTAACCTGACACATATAGTCCCTCGCTGGTAATGTTTTACAGAATAACGTTCGTGACGTCCCGTACGTCTCGGTTGGGATATTATATACGTATATAGCGTTATATATCCTAACCTAAGGCTGGCTATCTTTTCGGATGCATTATTTTACAACATTCTTGGAATATCGTCCCCTACTTCTCGGTGGGAACTTTATATACGTCTATAACGTATCACAACCTAACCTAACCCATCTAGCCCATCGCTGGTAATATTTTACAGAATCCCGTTCGTGTCGTCCGGTACATCTCGGTTGGGATATTATATACGTCTCTAGCGTTATATACCTAACCTAAGGCAGGCTAACATCTCGGATGCAGTATATTACAACATTCCTGGCGTATCGGCCCATACGTCTCGGTGGGAACATTATATACGTGTGTAACGTAACATAACCTAAGCTATCCCATCTAGCCCCTTGTTGGCAATGTTTTACAGAATCCCGTTCGTGTCGTCCCGTACATCTCGTTTGGAATATTATATACGTCTATAGCGTTATATATCGTAACCTAAGGCAAGCTATCATCTCGGACGCAGTATTTTACAACATCCCTGGCATACCGGCCCCTACTTCTCGGTGGGAACATTATATACGTTTATAACGTATCACAACCTATCTTAACCCATCTAGCCCCTCGCTGGTAATGTTTTACAGAATCCCGTCCCTGTCGTCCCGTACGTCTCGGATGAGACATTATAAACGTCTACAGCGATATATATCCTAACCTAAGGCTGGCTAACTTCTCGGATATAGTATTTTACAACATTCCTGGCGTATCGGCCCATACTTCTCTGTGGAAACATTATATACGTCTATAACGTAATATAATCTAACCTAACCCGTCTAGCCCCTCGCTGGTAATGTTTTACAGAATCCCGTTCGTGTCGTCCCGTACGTCTCGGTTGGGATATTATATACGTCTATAGCGTTATGTATTCTAACCTAAGGCAGGCTAACATCTCGGTTGCAGTATTTTACAACATTCCTGGCATATCGGCCCATACTTCTCGGTGGGAACATTATATAGGTCTATAACGTAACATAACCTAACCTGACACATCTAGTCCCTCGCTGGTAATGTTTTACAGAATACCGTTCGTGACGTCCCGTACATCTCGGTTGGGATGTTACATACGTCTACAGCGATATATATCCTAACGTGAGGCAGGCTAACATCTCGGATGCAGTATTTTACAGCATTCCTGGCGTATCGGCCCATACTTCTCGGTGGGAACATTATATACGTCTGTAACGTAACATATCCTACCCTATCCCATCTAGCCCCTCGTTGGCAATGTTTTACAGAATCCCGTTCGTGACGTCCCGTACATCTCGGTTGGGATATTATATACGTCTATAGCGTTATATATCCTAACCTAAGGAAGGCTATCATCTCGGATGTAGTATTTTACAATATTCCTGCCGTATCGGCCCTACTTCTCGGTGGGAACATGATATAGGTCTATAACGTAATATAACCTAACCTTACACATCTAGCTCCTCGCTCGTAATGTTTTACAGAATCCCGTTCGTGTCGTCCCGTACGTCTCGGTTGGGACATTATATACGTCTACAGCGTTATATATCCTAACCTAAGCCAGGCTATCATCTCGGATGCAGTATTTTACAACATTCCTGGCATATCGGCCCCTACTTCTCGGTGGGAACATTATATACGCCTATAGTATCACAACCTAACCTAACCCATCTAGCCCCTCGCTGGTAATGCTTTACAGAATCCCGTTCCTGTCGTCCCGTACGTCTCGGATGAGACATTATAAACGTCTACAGCGATATATATCTTAACCTAAGGCAGGCTAACTTCTCGGATATAGTATTTTACAACATTCCTGGCGTATCGGCCCATACTTCTCGGTGGGAACATTATATACGTCTGTAACGTAACATAACCTAACCTATCCCATCTAGCCCCTCGCTGGTAATATTTTACAGAATCCCGTTCGTGACGTCCCCTACATCTCGGTTGGAATATTATATACGTCTATAGCGTTATATATCCTAGCCTAAGGCAAGCTATCGTCTCGGATGCAGTATTTTACAACATTCCTGGCATATCGGCCCCTACTTCTCGGTGGGAACATTATATACGTTTATAACGTATCACAACCTATCCTAACCCATCTAGCCCCTCGCTGGTAATGTTTTACAGAATCCCGTCCCTGTCGTCCCGAACGTCTCGGATGAGACATTATAAAGGTCTACAGCGATATATATCCTAACCTAAGGCAGGCTAACTTCTCGGATATAGTATTTTACGACATTCCTGGCGTATCGGCCCATACTTCTCGGTGGGAACATTATATATGTCTATAACGTAACATAACCTAACCTGACACATATAGTCCCTCGCTGGTAATGTTTTACAGAATAACGTTCGTGACGTCCCGTACGTCTCGGTTGGGATATTATATACGTATATAGCGTTATATATCCTAACCTATGGAAGGCTATCATCTCGGATGTAGTATTTTACAATATTCCTGCCGTATCGGCCCCTACTTCTCGGTGGGAACATTATATACGTCTATAACGTAACATAACCTAACCTGACACATCTAGTCCCTCGCTGGTAATGTTTTACAGAATACCGTTCGTGAAGTCCCGTACATCTCGGTTGGGATATTATATAAGTCTACAGCGTTATATATCCTAACCTAAGCCAGGCTATCATCTCGGATGCAGTATTTTACAACATTCCTGGCATATCGGCCCCTACTTCTCGGTGGGAACATTATACACGTCTATACCGTATCACAACCTATCCTAACCCATCTAGCCCCTCGCTGGTAATGTTTTACAGAATCCCGTTCCTGTCGTCCCGTACGTCTCGGATGAGACATTATAAACGTCTACAGCGATATATATCGTAACCGAAGGCAGGCTAATTTCTCCGATATAGTATTTTACAACATTTCTGTAGGATCGGCCTCTACTTCTCGGTGGGAACATTATATACGTCTATAACGTAACATAACCTAACCTATCCCATCTATCCCCTCGCTGGCAATGTTGTACAGAATCCCGTTCGTGTCGTCCCGTACATCTCGGATGGGACATTATATACGTCTACAGCGATATATATCCTAACCTAAGGCAGGCTAACATCTCGGATGCAGTATTTCACAACATTCCTGGCGTATCGGCCCATACTTCTCGGTGGGAACATTATATACGTGTGTAACGTAACATAACCTAACCTATCCCATCTAGCCCCTCGTTGGCAATGTTTTAGAGAATCCCGTTCGTGACGTCCCGTACATCTCGGTTGGAATATTATATACGTCTATAGCGTTATATATCCTAACCTAAGGCAAGCTATCATCTCGGATGCAGTATTTTACCACATTCCTGGCATATCGGCCCCTACTTCTCGGTGGGAACATTATATACGTTTATATCGTATCACAACCTATCCTAACCCATCTTGCCCCTCGCTGGTAAAGATGATACAGAATCCCGTCCCTGTCGTCCCGTACGTCTCGGATGAGACATTATAAACGTCTACAGCGATATATATCCTAACCTAAGGCAGGCTAACTTCTCGGATATAGTATTTTACAACATTCCTGGCGTATCGGCCGATACTTCTCGGTGGGAACAATATATACGTCTATAACGTAATATAATCTAACCTAACCCATCTAGCCCCTCGCTGGTAATGTTTTCCAGAATCCCGTTCGTGTCGTCCCGTACGTCTCGGTTGGGATATTATATACGTTTATTGCGTTATGTATCCTAACCTAAGGCAGGCTAACATCTCGGTTGCAGTATTTTACAACATTCCTGGCATATCGGCCCATACTTCTCGGTGGGAACATTATATAGGTCTATAACGTAACATAACCTAACCTGACACATCTAGTCCCTCGCTGGTAATGTTTTACAGAATACCGTTCGTGACGTCCCGTACATCTCGGTTGGGATATTATATACGTATAAAGCGTTATATATCCTAACCTATGGAAGGCTATCATCTCGGATGTAGTATTTTACAATATTCCTGCCGTATCGGCCCCTACTTCTCGGTGGGAACATTATATAGGTCTATAACGTAACATAACCTAACCTGACACATCTAGTCCCTCGCTGGTAATGTTTTACAGAGTACCGTTCGTGACGTCCCGTACATCTCGGTTGGGATATTATATACGTCTATAGCGTTATATATCCTAACCTAAGGAAGGCTATCATATCGGATGTAGTATTTTACAATATTCCTGCCGTATCGGCCCCTACTTCTCGGTGGGAACATTATATAGGTCTATAACGTAATATAACCGCACCTTACACATCTAGCCCCTCGCTCGTAATGTTTTACAGAATCCCGTTCGTGTCGTCCCGTACGTCTCGGTTGGGACATTATATACGTCTACAGCGTTATATATCCTAACCTAAGCCAGGCTATCATCTCGGATGCAGTATTTTACAACATTCCTGGCATATCGGCCCCTACTTCTCGGTGGGAACATTATACACGTCTATACCGTATCACAACCTAACCTAACCCATCTAGCCCCTCGCTGGTAATGTTTTACAGAATCCCGTTCCTGTCGTCCCGTACGTCTCGGATGAGACATTATAAACGTCTACAGCGATATATATCGTAACCTAAGGCAGGCTAATTTCTCCGATATAGTATTTTACATCATTTCTGTAGGATCGGCCTCTACTTCTCGGTGGGAACATTATATACGTCTATAACGTAACATAATGTAACCTATCCCATCTAGCCCCTCGCTGGTAATGTTTTACAGTATCCGGTTCCTGCCGTCCCGTACGTCTCGGTTGGGACATTATAAACGTCTACAGCAATATATATCCTAACCTAAGGCAGGTTAACATCTCGGATGAAGTATTTTACGCCATTCCTGGCGTATCGGCCCCTACTTCACCGTGGGAACATTATACACGTCTATAACTTAACATAACCTAACCTAACCCATCTAGCCCCTCGCTGGTAATATTTTACAGAATCCCGTTCGTGTCGTCCGGTACATCTCGGTTGGGATATTATATACATCTCTAGCGTTATATACCTAACCTAAGGCAGGCTAACATCTCGGATGCAGTATTTTACAACATTCCTGGCATATCGGCCCATACTTCTCGGTGGGAACATTATATACGTCTATAACGTAACATAACCTAACCTAACCCATCTAGCCCCTCGCTGGTAATGTTTTACAGAATCCCGTTCCTGTCGTCCCGTACATCTCGGTTGGGATGTTATATACGTCTACAGTGATATATATCCTAACGTAAGGCAGGCTATCATCTCGGATGCAGTATTTTACAACATTCTTGGAGTATCGGGCCCTACTTCTCGGTGGGAACACTACATTCGTCTATATTGTAACATAACCTAACCCAACCCATCTAGCCCCTCTCTGGTAGTATTTTACAGAATCCCGTTCTTGTCGACCCTTACGTCTCGGTTGGGATATTATATATGTCTATAGCGTTATATATCGTAACCTAAAGCAGGCTATCATCTCGGATGCAGTATTTTACAACATTCCTGGCGCATCGGCCTCTACTTCTCGGTGGGAACATTATATTCGTCTATAACGTAATGTAACCTAACCTAACACATCTAGCCCCTCGCTGGTAATGTTTTACAGTATCCCGTTCCTGTCGTCCCGTACGTCTCGGTCGGGACACGATAAACGTCTACAGCAATATATATCCTAACCTAAGGCAGGCTAACATCTCGAATGCAGTATTTTACAACATTCCTGGCTTATCGGCCACTATTTCTCGGTGGGAACATTATATACGTCTATAACGTATCACAACCTAACCTAACAAATCTAGACCCTCGCTGGTAATGCTTTACAGAATCCCGTTCCTGTCGTCTCGTACGTCTCGGATGGGACATTATAAACGTCTACAGCGATATATATCCTAACCTAAGGCGGGCTAACATCTCGGATGTAGTATTTTACAACATTCCTGGCGTATCGGCCCCTACTTCACGGTGGGAACATTATACACGTCTATAACGTAACATAACCTAACCCAACCCATCTAGCCCCTCGCTGGTAATATTTTACAGAATCCCGTTCTTGTCGACCCGTACGTCTCGGTTGGTATATTATATACGTCTATAGCGTTATATATCGTAACCTAAGGCAGGCTATCACCTCGGATGCAGTATTTTACAACATTCCTGACGCATCGGCCTCTACTTCTCGGTGGGAACATTATATTCGTCTATAACGTAACATAACCTAACCTGACACATCTAGTCCCTCGCTGGTAATGTTTTACAGAATACCGTTCGTGACGTCCCGTACATCTCGGTTGGTATATTATATACGTCTATAGCGTTATATATCCTATCCTAAGGCAGGCTAACTTCTCGGATATAGTATTTTACAACATTCCTGGCGTATCGGCCCATACTTCTCGGTGGGAACATTATATACGTCTATAACGTAACATAACCTAACCTATCCCATCTAGCCCCTCGCTGGCAATGTTTTACAGAATCCCGTTCGTGACGTCCCGTACATCTCGGTTGGAATATTATATACGTCTATACCGTTATATATGCTAACCTAAGCCAGGCTATCATCTCGGATGCAGTATTTTACAACATTCCTGGCATACCGGCCGCTACTTCTCGGTGGGAACATTATATACGTCTATAACGTATCACAACCTAACCTATCCCATCTAGCGCCTCGCTGGTAATGTTTTACAGAATCCCGTTTCTGTCGTCCCGTACGTCTCGGATGAGACATTATAAACGTCTACAGCGATATATATCCTAACCTATGGCAGGCTAATTTCTCGGATATAGTATTTTACAACATTTCTGTAGGATCGGCGTCTACTTCTCGGTGGGAACATTATATACGTCTATAACGTAACATAACCTAACCTATCCCATCTAGCCCCTCGCTGGCAATGTTTTACAGAATCCCGTTCGTGTCGTCCCGTACATCTCGGTTGGGATATTATATACGTCTATAGCGTTATATAACCTAACCTAAGGCAGGCTAACATCTCGGATGTAGTATTTTATACATTCCTGGCGTATCGGCCCCTACTTCACGGTGGGAACATTATACACGTCTATAACGTAACATAACCTAACCTAACACATCTAGCACCTCGCTGGTAATGTTTTACAGAATACCGTTCGTAACGTCCCGTACGTCTCGGTTGGGATATTATATACGTCTATAGCGTTATATATCCTAACCTAAGGCAGGCTAACATCTCGGATGTAGTATTTTACAACATTCCTGGCGTATCGGCCTCTACTTCTCGGTGGGAACATTATATTCGTCTGTAACGTAATATAACCTAACCTAACACATCTAGCACCTCGCTGGTAATGTTTTACAGTATCCCGTCCCTATCGTCCCGTACGTCTCGGATGAGACACTATAAGCGTCCACAGCGTTATATATCCTAACCTAAGCCAGGCTATCATCTCGGATGCAGTATTTTACAACATTCCTGGCATACCGGCCGCTACTTCTCGGTGGGAACATTATATACGTCTATAACGTATCACAACCTAACCTATCCCATCTAGCGCCTCGCAGGTAATGTTTTACAGAATCCCGTTTCTGTCGTCCCGTACGTCTCGGATGAGACATTATAAACGTCTACAGCGATATATATCCTAACCTATGGCAGGCTAATTTTTCGGATATAGTATTTTACAACATTTCTGTAGGATCGGCGTCTACTTCTCGGTGGGAACATTATATACGTCTATAACGTAACATAACCTAACCTATCCCATCTAGCCCCTCGCTGGCAATGTTTTACAGAATCCCGTTGGTGTCGTCCCGTACATCTCGGTTGGGATATTATATACGTCTATAGCGTTATATAACCTAACCTAAGGCAGGCTAACATCTCGGATGTAGTATTTTATACATTCCTGGCGTATCGGCCCCTACTTCACCGTGGGAACATTATACACGTCTATAACGTAACATAACCTAACCTAACACATCTATCACCTCGCTGGTAATGTTTTACAGAATACCGTTCGTAACGTCCCGTACGTCTCGGTTGGGATATTATATACGTCTATAGCGTTATATATCCTAACCTAAGTCAGGCTATCATCTCGGATGCAGTATTTTACAACATTCTTGGAATCTCCGCCCCTACTTCTCGGTCGGAACACTATATACGTCTATAACGTAACATATCCTAACCCAACCCATCTAGCCCCTCGCTGGTAATGTTTTACAGAATCCCGTCCCTGTCGACCCGTACGTCTCGGATGAGACATTATAAACGTCTACAGCGATATATATCCTAACCTAAGGCAGGCTAACTTCTCGGATATAGTATTTTACAACATTCCTGGCGTATCGGCCCATACTTCTCGGTGGGAACATTATATACGTCTATAACATAATATATCCTAACCTAAGTCAGGCTAACATCTCGGATGCTGTATTTTACAGCATTCCTGGCGTATCGGCCCATACTTCTCGGTGGGAACATTATATACGTCTGTAACGTAACATATCCTACCCTATCCCATCTAGCCCCTCGTTGGCAATGTTTTACAGAATCCCGTTCGTGACGTCCCGTACATCTCGGTTGGGATATTATATACGTCTATAGCGTTATATATCCTAACCTAAGGAAGGCTATCATCTCGGATGTAGTATTTTACAATATTCCTGCCGTATCGGCCCTACTTCTCGGTGGGAACATGATATAGGTCTATAACGTAATATAACCTAACCTTACACATCTAGCTCCTCGCTCGTAATGTTTTACAGAATCCCGTTCGTGTCGTCCCGTACGTCTCGGTTGGGACATTATATACGTCTACAGCGTTATATATCCTAACCTAAGCCAGGCTATCATCTCGGATGCAGTATTTTACAACATTCCTGGCATATCGGCCCCTACTTCTCGGTGGGAACATTATATACGCCTATAGTATCACAACCTAACCTAACCCATCTAGCCCCTCGCTGGTAATGCTTTACAGAATCCCGTTCCTGTCGTCCCGTACGTCTCGGATGAGACATTATAAACGTCTACAGCGATATATATCTTAACCTAAGGCAGGCTAACTTCTCGGATATAGTATTTTACAACATTCCTGGCGTATCGGCCCATACTTCTCGGTGGGAACATTATATACGTCTGTAACGTAACATAACCTAACCTATCCCATCTAGCCCCTCGCTGGTAATATTTTACAGAATCCCGTTCGTGACGTCCCCTACATCTCGGTTGGAATATTATATACGTCTATAGCGTTATATATCCTAGCCTAAGGCAAGCTATCGTCTCGGATGCAGTATTTTACAACATTCCTGGCATATCGGCCCCTACTTCTCGGTGGGAACATTATATACGTTTATAACGTATCACAACCTATCCTAACCCATCTAGCCCCTCGCTGGTAATGTTTTACAGAATCCCGTCCCTGTCGTCCCGAACGTCTCGGATGAGACATTATAAAGGTCTACAGCGATATATATCCTAACCTAAGGCAGGCTAACTTCTCGGATATAGTATTTTACGACATTCCTGGCGTATCGGCCCATACTTCTCGGTGGGAACATTATATATGTCTATAACGTAACATAACCTAACCTGACACATATAGTCCCTCGCTGGTAATGTTTTACAGAATAACGTTCGTGACGTCCCGTACGTCTCGGTTGGGATATTATATACGTATATAGCGTTATATATCCTAACCTATGGAAGGCTATCATCTCGGATGTAGTATTTTACAATATTCCTGCCGTATCGGCCCCTACTTCTCGGTGGGAACATTATATACGTCTATAACGTAACATAACCTAACCTGACACATCTAGTCCCTCGCTGGTAATGTTTTACAGAATACCGTTCGTGAAGTCCCGTACATCTCGGTTGGGATATTATATAAGTCTACAGCGTTATATATCCTAACCTAAGCCAGGCTATCATCTCGGATGCAGTATTTTACAACATTCCTGGCATATCGGCCCCTACTTCTCGGTGGGAACATTATACACGTCTATACCGTATCACAACCTATCCTAACCCATCTAGCCCCTCGCTGGTAATGTTTTACAGAATCCCGTTCCTGTCGTCCCGTACGTCTCGGATGAGACATTATAAACGTCTACAGCGATATATATCGTAACCGAAGGCAGGCTAATTTCTCCGATATAGTATTTTACAACATTTCTGTAGGATCGGCCTCTACTTCTCGGTGGGAACATTATATACGTCTATAACGTAACATAACCTAACCTATCCCATCTATCCCCTCGCTGGCAATGTTGTACAGAATCCCGTTCGTGTCGTCCCGTACATCTCGGATGGGACATTATATACGTCTACAGCGATATATATCCTAACCTAAGGCAGGCTAACATCTCGGATGCAGTATTTCACAACATTCCTGGCGTATCGGCCCATACTTCTCGGTGGGAACATTATATACGTGTGTAACGTAACATAACCTAACCTATCCCATCTAGCCCCTCGTTGGCAATGTTTTAGAGAATCCCGTTCGTGACGTCCCGTACATCTCGGTTGGAATATTATATACGTCTATAGCGTTATATATCCTAACCTAAGGCAGGCTAACATTTCGGTTGCAGTATTTTACAACATTCCTGGCATATCGGCCCATACTTCTCGGTGGGAACATTATATAGGTCTATAACGTAACATAACCTAACCTGACACATCTAGCCCCTTGTTGGCAATGTTTTACAGAATCCCGTTCGTGACGTCCCGTACATCTCGGTTGGAATATTATATACGTCTATAGCGTTATATATCCTAACCTAAGGCAAGCTATCATCTCGGATGCAGTATTTTACCACATTCCTGGCATATCGGCCCCTACTTCTCGGTGGGAACATTATATACGTTTATATCGTATCACAACCTATCCTAACCCATCTTGCCCCTCGCTGGTAAAGATGATACAGAATCCCGTCCCTGTCGTCCCGTACGTCTCGGATGAGACATTATAAACGTCTACAGCGATATATATCCTAACCTAAGGCAGGCTAACTTCTCGGATATAGTATTTTACAACATTCCTGGCGTATCGGCCGATACTTCTCGGTGGGAACAATATATACGTCTATAACGTAATATAATCTAACCTAACCCATCTAGCCCCTCGCTGGTAATGTTTTCCAGAATCCCGTTCGTGTCGTCCCGTACGTCTCGGTTGGGATATTATATACGTTTATTGCGTTATGTATCCTAACCTAAGGCAGGCTAACATCTCGGTTGCAGTATTTTACAACATTCCTGGCATATCGGCCCATACTTCTCGGTGGGAACATTATATAGGTCTATAACGTAACATAACCTAACCTGACACATCTAGTCCCTCGCTGGTAATGTTTTACAGAATACCGTTCGTGACGTCCCGTACATCTCGGTTGGGATATTATATACGTATAAAGCGTTATATATCCTAACCTATGGAAGGCTATCATCTCGGATGTAGTATTTTACAATATTCCTGCCGTATCGGCCCCTACTTCTCGGTGGGAACATTATATAGGTCTATAACGTAACATAACCTAACCTGACACATCTAGTCCCTCGCTGGTAATGTTTTACAGAGTACCGTTCGTGACGTCCCGTACATCTCGGTTGGGATATTATATACGTCTATAGCGTTATATATCCTAACCTAAGGAAGGCTATCATATCGGATGTAGTATTTTACAATATTCCTGCCGTATCGGCCCCTACTTCTCGGTGGGAACATTATATAGGTCTATAACGTAATATAACCGCACCTTACACATCTAGCCCCTCGCTCGTAATGTTTTACAGAATCCCGTTCGTGTCGTCCCGTACGTCTCGGTTGGGACATTATATACGTCTACAGCGTTATATATCCTAACCTAAGCCAGGCTATCATCTCGGATGCAGTATTTTACAACATTCCTGGCATATCGGCCCCTACTTCTCGGTGGGAACATTATACACGTCTATACCGTATCACAACCTAACCTAACCCATCTAGCCCCTCGCTGGTAATGTTTTACAGAATCCCGTTCCTGTCGTCCCGTACGTCTCGGATGAGACATTATAAACGTCTACAGCGATATATATCGTAACCTAAGGCAGGCTAATTTCTCCGATATAGTATTTTACATCAT
Source organism: Xylocopa violacea (assembly GCA_963969225.1). Classification (NCBI taxonomy): domain Eukaryota; kingdom Metazoa; phylum Arthropoda; class Insecta; order Hymenoptera; family Apidae; genus Xylocopa; species Xylocopa violacea. The sequence goes on along the minus strand of CAXAJV010000061.1, from coordinate 2,402,329 downwards.
TTCTGTAGGATCGGCCTCTACTTCTCGGTGGGAACATTATATACGTCTATAACGTAACATAATGTAACCTATCCCATCTAGCCCCTCGCTGGTAATGTTTTACAGTATCCGGTTCCTGCCGTCCCGTACGTCTCGGTTGGGACATTATAAACGTCTACAGCAATATATATCCTAACCTAAGGCAGGTTAACATCTCGGATGAAGTATTTTACGCCATTCCTGGCGTATCGGCCCCTACTTCACCGTGGGAACATTATACACGTCTATAACTTAACATAACCTAACCTAACCCATCTAGCCCCTCGCTGGTAATATTTTACAGAATCCCGTTCGTGTCGTCCGGTACATCTCGGTTGGGATATTATATACATCTCTAGCGTTATATACCTAACCTAAGGCAGGCTAACATCTCGGATGCAGTATTTTACAACATTCCTGGCATATCGGCCCATACTTCTCGGTGGGAACATTATATACGTCTATAACGTAACATAACCTAACCTAACCCATCTAGCCCCTCGCTGGTAATGTTTTACAGAATCCCGTTCCTGTCGTCCCGTACATCTCGGTTGGGATGTTATATACGTCTACAGTGATATATATCCTAACGTAAGGCAGGCTATCATCTCGGATGCAGTATTTTACAACATTCTTGGAGTATCGGGCCCTACTTCTCGGTGGGAACACTACATTCGTCTATATTGTAACATAACCTAACCCAACCCATCTAGCCCCTCTCTGGTAGTATTTTACAGAATCCCGTTCTTGTCGACCCTTACGTCTCGGTTGGGATATTATATATGTCTATAGCGTTATATATCGTAACCTAAAGCAGGCTATCATCTCGGATGCAGTATTTTACAACATTCCTGGCGCATCGGCCTCTACTTCTCGGTGGGAACATTATATTCGTCTATAACGTAATGTAACCTAACCTAACACATCTAGCCCCTCGCTGGTAATGTTTTACAGTATCCCGTTCCTGTCGTCCCGTACGTCTCGGTCGGGACACGATAAACGTCTACAGCAATATATATCCTAACCTAAGGCAGGCTAACATCTCGAATGCAGTATTTTACAACATTCCTGGCTTATCGGCCACTATTTCTCGGTGGGAACATTATATACGTCTATAACGTATCACAACCTAACCTAACAAATCTAGACCCTCGCTGGTAATGCTTTACAGAATCCCGTTCCTGTCGTCTCGTACGTCTCGGATGGGACATTATAAACGTCTACAGCGATATATATCCTAACCTAAGGCGGGCTAACATCTCGGATGTAGTATTTTACAACATTCCTGGCGTATCGGCCCCTACTTCACGGTGGGAACATTATACACGTCTATAACGTAACATAACCTAACCCAACCCATCTAGCCCCTCGCTGGTAATATTTTACAGAATCCCGTTCTTGTCGACCCGTACGTCTCGGTTGGTATATTATATACGTCTATAGCGTTATATATCGTAACCTAAGGCAGGCTATCACCTCGGATGCAGTATTTTACAACATTCCTGACGCATCGGCCTCTACTTCTCGGTGGGAACATTATATTCGTCTATAACGTAACATAACCTAACCTGACACATCTAGTCCCTCGCTGGTAATGTTTTACAGAATACCGTTCGTGACGTCCCGTACATCTCGGTTGGTATATTATATACGTCTATAGCGTTATATATCCTATCCTAAGGCAGGCTAACTTCTCGGATATAGTATTTTACAACATTCCTGGCGTATCGGCCCATACTTCTCGGTGGGAACATTATATACGTCTATAACGTAACATAACCTAACCTATCCCATCTAGCCCCTCGCTGGCAATGTTTTACAGAATCCCGTTCGTGACGTCCCGTACATCTCGGTTGGAATACTATATACGTCTATACCGTTATATATGCTAACCTAAGCCAGGCTATCATCTCGGATGCAGTATTTTACAACATTCCTGGCATACCGGCCGCTACTTCTCGGTGGGAACATTATATACGTCTATAACGTATCACAACCTAACCTATCCCATCTAGCGCCTCGCTGGTAATGTTTTACAGAATCCCGTTTCTGTCGTCCCGTACGTCTCGGATGAGACATTATAAACGTCTACAGCGATATATATCCTAACCTATGGCAGGCTAATTTCTCGGATATAGTATTTTACAACATTTCTGTAGGATCGGCGTCTACTTCTCGGTGGGAACATTATATACGTCTATAACGTAACATAACCTAACCTATCCCATCTAGCCCCTCGCTGGCAATGTTTTACAGAATCCCGTTCGTGTCGTCCCGTACATCTCGGTTGGGATATTATATACGTCTATAGCGTTATATAACCTAACCTAAGGCAGGCTAACATCTCGGATGTAGTATTTTATACATTCCTGGCGTATCGGCCCCTACTTCACGGTGGGAACATTATACACGTCTATAACGTAACATAACCTAACCTAACACATCTAGCACCTCGCTGGTAATGTTTTACAGAATACCGTTCGTAACGTCCCGTACGTCTCGGTTGGGATATTATATACGTCTATAGCGTTATATATCCTAACCTAAGGCAGGCTAACATCTCGGATGTAGTATTTTACAACATTCCTGGCGTATCGGCCTCTACTTCTCGGTGGGAACATTATATTCGTCTGTAACGTAATATAACCTAACCTAACACATCTAGCACCTCGCTGGTAATGTTTTACAGTATCCCGTCCCTATCGTCCCGTACGTCTCGGATGAGACACTATAAGCGTCCACAGCGTTATATATCCTAACCTAAGCCAGGCTATCATCTCGGATGCAGTATTTTACAACATTCCTGGCATACCGGCCGCTACTTCTCGGTGGGAACATTATATACGTCTATAACGTATCACAACCTAACCTATCCCATCTAGCGCCTCGCAGGTAATGTTTTACAGAATCCCGTTTCTGTCGTCCCGTACGTCTCGGATGAGACATTATAAACGTCTACAGCGATATATATCCTAACCTATGGCAGGCTAATTTTTCGGATATAGTATTTTACAACATTTCTGTAGGATCGGCGTCTACTTCTCGGTGGGAACATTATATACGTCTATAACGTAACATAACCTAACCTATCCCATCTAGCCCCTCGCTGGCAATGTTTTACAGAATCCCGTTGGTGTCGTCCCGTACATCTCGGTTGGGATATTATATACGTCTATAGCGTTATATAACCTAACCTAAGGCAGGCTAACATCTCGGATGTAGTATTTTATACATTCCTGGCGTATCGGCCCCTACTTCACCGTGGGAACATTATACACGTCTATAACGTAACATAACCTAACCTAACACATCTATCACCTCGCTGGTAATGTTTTACAGAATACCGTTCGTAACGTCCCGTACGTCTCGGTTGGGATATTATATACGTCTATAGCGTTATATATCCTAACCTAAGTCAGGCTATCATCTCGGATGCAGTATTTTACAACATTCTTGGAATCTCCGCCCCTACTTCTCGGTCGGAACACTATATACGTCTATAACGTAACATATCCTAACCCAACCCATCTAGCCCCTCGCTGGTAATGTTTTACAGAATCCCGTCCCTGTCGACCCGTACGTCTCGGATGAGACATTATAAACGTCTACAGCGATATATATCCTAACCTAAGGCAGGCTAACTTCTCGGATATAGTATTTTACAACATTCCTGGCGTATCGGCCCATACTTCTCGGTGGGAACATTATATACGTCTATAACATAATATATCCTAACCTAAGTCAGGCTAACATCTCGGATGCTGTATTTTACAACATTCCTGGCGTATCGGCCCATACTTCTCGGTGGGAACATTATATACGTATATAGCGTAACATAACCTAACCTATCCCATCTAGCCCCTCGCTGGCAATGTTTTACAGAATCCCGTTCGTGTCGTCCCGTACGTCTCGTATGGGACATTATATACGTCTACAGCGTTATATATCCTAACGTAAGGCAGGCTAACATCTCGGATGTAGTATTTTACAACATTCTTGGAGTATCGGCCCCTACTTCTCGGTGGGAACATTATATACGTCTATAACGTATTACAACCTAACCTAACCCATCTAGCACCTCGCTGGTAATGTTTTACAGAATACCGTTCGTGACGTCCCGTACATCTCGGTTGGGATATTATATACGTCTATAGCGTTATATATCCTAACCTAAGGCAGGCTATCATCTCGGATGCAGTATTTTACAACATTCTTGGAGTATCGGCCCCTACTTCTCGGTGGGAACACTATATACGTCTATAACGTAACATAACTAACCCAACCCATCTAGCCCCTCGCTGGTAATGTTTTACAGAATCCCGTTCGTGTCGTCCCGTACGTCTCGATTGCGACATTATATACGTCTACAGCGTTATATATCCTAACCTAAGGCAGGCAAACTTCTCGGATATAGTATTTAACAACATTTCTGTAGGATCGGCCTCTACTTCTCGGTGGGAACATTATATACGTCTATAACGTAATATAATCTAACCTATCCCATCTAGCGCCTCGCTGGTAATGTTTTACAGAATCCCGTTCCTGTCGTCCCGTACGTCTCGGATGAGACATTATAAACGTCTACAGCGATATATATCCTAACCTATGGCAGGCTAATTTCTCGGATATAGTATTTTACAACATATCTGTAGGATCGGCGTCTACTTCTCGGTGGGAACATTATATACGTCTATAACGTAACATAACCTAACCTATCCCATCTAGCCCCTCGCTGGCAATGTTTTACAGAATCCCGTTCGTGTCGTCCCGTACATCTCGGTTGGAATATTATATACGTCTATACCGTTATATATCCTAACCTAAGGCAGGCTAACATCTCGGATGTAGTATTTTACAATATTCCTGGCGTATCGGGCCCTACTTCACGGTGGGAACATTATACACGTCTATAACGTAACATAACCTAACCCAACCCATCTAGCCCCTCGCTGGTAATATTTTACAGAATCCCGTTTTTGTCGACCCGTACGTCTCGGTTGGGATATTATATACGTCTATAGTGTTATATATCCTAACCTAAGGCAGGCGAACATCTCGGATGCAGTATTTTACAACATTTCTGGCGTATCGGCCCATACTTCTCGGTGGGAACATTGTATACGTCTATAACGTAACATAACCTAACCTATCCCATCTAGCCCCTCGCTGGCAATGTTTTACAGAATCCGGTTCGTGTCGTCTCGTACATCTCGGTTGGGATATTATATACGTCTATAGCGTTATATAACCTAACCTAAGGCGGGCTAACATCTCGGATGTAGTATTTTATACATTCCTGGCGTATCGGCCCCTACTTCACGGTGCGAACATTATACACGTCTATAACGTAACATAACCTAACCTAACACATCTAGCACCTCGCTAGTAATGTTTTACAGAATACCGTTCGTAACGTCCCGTACGTCTCGGTTGGGATATTATATACGTCTATAGCGTTATATATCCTAACCTAAGGCAGGCTATCATCTCGGATGCAGTATTTTACAACATTCTTGGAATCTCCGCCCCTACTTCTCGGTCGGAACACTATATACGTCTATAACGTAACATATCCTAACCCAACCCATCTAGCCCCTCGCTGGTAATGTTTTACAGAATCCCGTCCCTGTCGACCCGTACGTCTCGGGTGAGACATTATAAACGTCTACAGCGATATATATCCTAACCTAAGGCAGGCTAACTTCTCGGATATAGTATTTTACAACATTCCTGGCGTATCGGCCCATACTTCTCGGTGGGAACATTATATACGTCTATAACATAATATATCCTAACCTAAGTCAGGCTAATATCTCGGATGCTGTATTTTACAACATTCCTGGCGTATCGGCCCATACTTCTCGGTGGGAACATTATATACGTATATAGCGTAACATAACCTAACCTATCCCATCTAGCCCCTCGCTGGCAATGTTTTACAGAATCCCGTTCGTGTCGTCCCGTACGTCTCGTATGGGACATTATATACGTCTACAGCGATATATATCCTAACGTAAGGCAGGCTAACTTTTCGGATGCAGTATTTTACAACATTCCTGGCGTATCGGCCCATACTTCTCGGGGGGAACATTATATACGTCTGTAACGTAACATCACCTAACCTATCCCATCTAGCCCGTCGTTGGCAATGTTTTACAGAATCCCGTTCGCGTCGCCCCGTACATCTCGGTTGGAATATTATATACGTCTATAGCGTTATATATCCTAACCTAAGGCAGGCTAACATCTCGGATGTAGTATTTTACAACATTCCTGGCGTATCGGCCTCTACTTCTCGGTGGGAACATTATATTCGTCTATAACGTAATATAACCTAACCTAACACATCTAGCACCTCGCTGGTAATGTTTTACAGTATCCCGTCCCTATCGTCCCGTACGTCTCGGATGAGACACTATAAGCGTCCACAGCGTTATATATCCTAACCTAAGCCAGGCTATCATCTCGGATGCAGTATTTTACAACATTCCTGGCATACCGGCCGCTACTTCTCGGTGGGAACATTATATACGTCTATAACGTATCACAACCTAACCTATCCCATCTAGCGCCTCGCTGGTAATGTTTTACAGAATCCCGTTTCTGTCGTCCCGTACGTCTCGGATGAGACATTATAAACGTCTACAGCGATATATATCCTAACCTATGGCAGGCTAATTTCTCGGATATAGTATTTTACAACATTTCTGTAGGATCGGCGTCTACTTCTCGGTGGGAACATTATATACGTCTATAACGTAACATAACCTAACCTATCCCATCTAGCCCCTCGCTGGCAATGTTTTACAGAATCCCGTTCGTGTCGTCCCGTACATCTCGGTTGGGATATTATATACGTCTATAGCGTTATATAACCTAACCTAAGGCAGGCTAACATCTCGGATGCAGTATTTTACAACATTCTTGGAATCTCCGCCCCTACTTCTCGGTCGGAACACTATATACGTCTATAACGTAACATATCCTAACCCAACCCATCTAGCCCCTCGCTGGTAATGTTTTACAGAATCCCGTCCCTGTTGACCCGTACGTCTCGGATGAGACATTATAAACGTCTACAGCGATATATATCCTAACCTAAGGCAGGCTAACTTCTCGGATATAGTATTTTACAACATTCCTGGAGTATCGGCCCATACTTCTCGGTGGGAACATTATATACGTCTATAACATAATATATCCTAACCTAAGTCAGGCTAACATCTCGGATGCTGTATTTTACAACATTCCTGGCGTGTCGGCCCATACTTCTCGGTGGGAACATTATATACGTATATAGCGTAACATAACCTAACCTATCCCATCTAGCCCCTCGCTGGCAATGTTTTACAGAATCCCGTTCGTGTCGTCCCGTACGTCTCGTATGGGACATTATATACGTCTACAGCGATATATATCCTAACGTAAGGCAGGCTAACTTTTCGGATGCAGTATTTTACAACATTCCTGGCGTATCGGCCCATACTTCTCGGTGGGAACATTATATACGTCTGTAACGTAACATAACCTAACCTATCCTATCTAGCCCGTCGTTGGCAATGTTTTACAGAATCCCGTTCGCGTCGCCCCGTACATCTCGGTTGGAATATTATATACGTCTATAGCGGTATATATCCTAACCTAAGGCAGGCTAACATCTCGGATGTAGTATTTTACAACATTCCTGGCGTATCGGCCTCTACTTCTCGGTGGGAACATTATATTCGTCTATAACGTAATATAACCTAACCTAACACATCTAGCACCTCGCTGGTAATGTTTTACAGTATCCCGTCCCTATCGTCCCGTACGTCTCGGATGAGACACTATAAGCGTCCACAGCGTTATATATCCTAACCTAAGCCAGGCTATCATCTCGGATGCAGTATTTTACAACATTCCTGGCATACCGGCCGCTACTTCTCGGTGGGAACATTATATACGTCTATAACGTATCACAACCTAACCTGTCCCATCTAGCGCCTCGCTGGTAATGTTTTACAGAATCCCGTTCCTGTCGTCCCGTACGTCTCGGATGAGACATTATAAACGTCTACAGCGATATATATCCTAACCTATGGCAGGCTAATTTCTCGGATATAGTATTTTACAACATTTCTGTAGGATCGGCGTCTACTTCTCGGTGGGAACATTATATACGTCTATAACTTAACATAACCTAACCTATCCCATCTAGCCCCTCGCTGGCAATGTTTTACAGAATCCCGTTCGTGTCGTCCCGTACATCTCGGTTGGAATATTATATACGCCTATACCGTTATATATCCTAACCTAAGGCAGGCTAACATCTCGGATGTAGTATTTTACAACATTCCTGGCGTATCGGGCCCTACTTCACGGTGGGAACATTATACACGTCTATAACGTAACATAACCTAACCCAACCCATCTAGCCCCTCGCTGGTAATATTTTACAGAATCCCGTTCTTGTCGACCCGTACGTCTCGGTTGGGATATTATATACGTCTATAGCGTTATATATCCTAACCTAAGGCAGGCTATCATCTCGGATGCAGTATTTTACAACATTTCTGGCGTATCAGCCCATACTTCTCGGTGGGAACATTATATACGTCTATAACGTAACATAACCTAACCTATCCCATCTAGCCCCTCGCTGGCAATGTTTTACAGAATCCCGTTCGTGTCGTCCCGTACGTCTCGTATGGGACATTATATACGTCTACAGCGTTATATATCCTAACGTAAGGCAGGCTAACATCTCGGATGTAGTATTTTACAACATTCTTGGAGTATCGGCCCCTACTTCTCGGTGGGAACATTATATACGTCTATAACGTATCACAACCTATCCTAACCCATCTAGCACCTCGCTGGTAATGTTTTACAGAATACCGTTCGTGACGTCCCGTACATCTCGGTTGGGATATTATATACGTCTATAGCGTTATATATCCTAACCTAAGGCAGGCTATCATCTCGGATGCAGTATTTTACAACATTCTTGGAGTATCGGCCCCTACTTCTCGGTGGGAACACTATATACGTCTATAACGTAACATAACTAACCCAACCCATCTAGCCCCTCGCTGGTAATGTTTTACAGAATCCCGTTCGTGTCGTCCCGTACGTCTCGATTGCGACATTATATACGTCTACAGCGTTATATATCCTAACCTAAGGCAGGCAAACTTCTCGGATATAGTATTTAACAACATTTCTGTAGGATCGGCCTCTACTTCTCGGTGGGAACATTATATACGTCTATAACGTAATATAATCTAACCTAACCCATCTAGCCCCTCGCTGGTAATGTTTTACAGAATCCCGTTCCTGTCGTCCCGTACGTCTCGGATAAGACATTATAAACGTCCACAGCGATATATATCCTAACCTAAGGCAGGCTATCATCTCGGATGCAGTATTTTACAACATTCCTAGCGCATCGGCCTCTACTTCGCGGTGGGATCATTATATTCGTCTATAACGTAATGTAACCTAACCTAACACATCTAGCCCCTCGCTGGTAATGTTTTGCAGTATCCCGTTCCTGCCGTCCCGTACGTCTCGGTTGGGACATTATAAACGTCTACAGCAATATATATCCTAACCTAAGGCAGGCTAACATCTAGGATGAAGCATTTCACGTCATTCCTGGCGTATCGGCCCCTACTTCACGGTGGGAACATTATGCACGTCTATAACGTAACATAACCTAACCTAACACATCTAGCACCTCGCTGGTAATGTTTTACAGAATACCGTTCCTGTCGCCCCGTACGTCTCGGTTGGGACATTATAAACTTCTAAAGCTTTATATATCCAAACCTAAGGCAGGCTATCATCTCGTATGTAGTATTTTACAACATACCTGGCGTATCGTCTCCTACTTCTCGGTGGGAACATTATATAGGTCTATAACGTAATATAACCTTACCAAACACATCTAGCCCCTCGCTGGTAATGTTTTACAGAATCCCGTTCGTGACGTCCCGTACATCTCGGTTGGAATATTATATACGTCTATAGCGTTATATATCCTAAGCTAAGGCAAGCTATCATCTCGGATGCAGTATTTTACAACATTCCTGGCATATCGGCCCCTACTTCTCGGTGGGAACATTATATACGTTTATAACGTATCACAACCTAACCTAACCCATCTAGCCCCTCGCTGGTAATGTTTTACAGAATCCCGTTCGTGTTGTCCCGTACGTCTCTCTTGGGACATTATAAACGTCTACAGCGTTATATATCCTAACCTAAGGCAGGCTAACATCTCGGATGCAGTATTTTACAACATTTCTGTCGTATCGGCCCATTCTGCTCGGTGGGAACATTATATACGTTTCTAACGTAACATAACCTAACCTATCCCATCTAGCCCCTCGTTGGCAATGTTACAGAATCCCGTTCGTGACGTCCCGTACATCTCGTTTGGAATATTATATACGTCTATAGCGTTATATATCCTAACCTAAGGCAAGCTATCATCTCGGATGCAGTATTTTACAACATTCCTGGCATATCGGCCCCTACTTCTCGGTGGGAACATTATATACGTTTATAACGTATCACAACCTAACCTAACCCATCTAGCCCCTCGCTGGTAATGTTTTACAGAATCCAGTTCGTGTCGTCCCGTACGTCTCGGATGGGACATTATATACGTCTACAGCGTTATATATCCTAACCTAAGCCAGGCTATAATCTCGGATGCAGTATTTTACAACATTCCTGGCATATCGGCCCCTACTTCTCAGTGGGAACATTATATACGCCTATAATGTATCACAACCTAACCTAACCCATCTAGCCCCTCGCTGGTAATGTTTTACAGTATCCCGTTCCTGCCGTCCCGTACGTCCCGGTTGGGACATTATAAACGTCTACAGCAATATATATCCTAACCTAAGGCAGGCTAACATCTCGGATGAAGCATTTCACGTCATTTCTGGCGTATCGGCCCCTACTTCACGGTGGGAACATTATGCACGTCTATAACGTAACTATAACCTAACCTAACACATCTAGCACCTCGCTGGTAATGTTTTACAGAATACCGTTCGTGACGTCCCGTACATCTCGGTTGGGATGTTATATACGTCTGCAGCGATATATATCCTAACGTAAGGCAGAATATCATCTCGGATGCAGTATTTTGCAACATTCCTGGCATATCGGCCCCTACTTCTCGGTGGGAACATTATATACGTCTATAACGTAACATAACCTAACCTAACACATCTAGCCACTCGCTGGTAATGTTTTACAGAATCCCGTTCCTGTCGTCCCGTACATCTCGGTTGGGATGTTATATACGTCTACAGCGATATATATCCTAACGTAAGGCAGGCTAACATCTCGGATGCAGTATTTTACAACATTCCTGGCGTATCGGCCCATACTTCTCGGTGGGAACATTATATACGTTTGTAACGTAACATAACCTAACCTATCCCATCTAGCCCCTCGTTGGCAATGTTTTACAGAATCCCGTTCGTGACGTCCCGTACATCTCGGTTGGAATATTATATACGTCTATAGCGTTATATATCCTAACCTAAGGCAAGCTATCATCTCGGATGCAGTATTTTACAACATTCCTGGCATATCGGCCCCTACTTCTCGGTGGGAACATTATATACGTTTATAACGTATCACAACCTAACCTAACCCATCTAGCCCCTCGCTGGTAATGTTTTAAAGAATCCAGTACGTGTCGTCCCGTACGTCTCGGATGGGACATTATATACGTCTACAGCGTTATATATCCTAACCTAAGCCAGGCTATAATCTCGGATGCAGTATTTTACAACATTCCTGGCATATCGGCCCCTACTTCTCAGTGGGAACATTATATACGCCTATAACGTATCACAACCTAACCTAACCCATCTAGCCCCTCGCTGGTAATGTTTTACAGTATCCCGTTCCTGCCGTCCCGTACGTCTCGGTTGGGACATTATAAACGTCTACAGCAATATATATCCTAACCTAAGGCAGGCTAACATCTCGGAAGAAGCATTTCACGTCATTCCTGGCGTATCGGCCCCTACTTCACGGTGGGAACATTATGCACGTCTATAACGTAACTATAACCTAACCTATCCCATCTAGCCCCTCGTTGGCAATGTTACAGAATACCGTTCGTGACGTCCCGTACATCTCGGTTGGAATATTATATACGTCTATAGCGTTATATATCCTAACCTAAGGCAGGCTAACATCTCGGATGCTGTATTTTACGCCATTCCTGGCGCATCCGCCCCTACTTCACGGTGGGAACATTATACACGTCTATAACGTAACAAAACATAATCTAACCCATCTAGCCCCTCGCTGGTAATATTTCACAGAATCCCGTTCGTGTCCACCCGTACGTCTCGGTTGGGATATTATATACGTCTATAGCGTTATATATCCTAACCTAAGGTAGGCTATCATCTCGGATGCAGTATTTTACAAAATTTCTGGCATATCGGCCCCTACTTCTCGGTGGGAACATTATATACGTCTATAACGTATCACAACCTAACCTAACCCATCTAGCCCCTCGCTGGTAATGTTTTAAAGAATCCAGTACGTGTCGTCCCGTACGTCTCGGATGGGACATTATATACGTCTACAGCGTTATATATCCTAACCTAAGCCAGGCTATAATCTCGGATGCAGTATTTTACAACATTCCTGGCATATCGGCCCCTACTTCTCAGTGGGAACATTATATACGCCTATAACGTATCACAACCTAACCTAACCCATCTAGCCCCTCGCTGGTAATGTTTTACAGTATCCCGTTCCTGCCGTCCCGTACGTCTCGGTTGGGACATTATAAACGTCTACAGCAATATATATCCTAACCTAAGGCAGGCTAACATCTCGGAAGAAGCATTTCACGTCATTCCTGGCGTATCGGCCCCTACTTCACGGTGGGAACATTATGCACGTCTATAACGTAACTATAACCTAACCTATCCCATCTAGCCCCTCGTTGGCAATGTTACAGAATACCGTTCGTGACGTCCCGTACATCTCGGTTGGAATATTATATACGTCTATAGCGTTATATATCCTAACCTAAGGCAGGCTAACATCTCGGATGCTGTATTTTACGCCATTCCTGGCGCATCCGCCCCTACTTCACGGTGGGAACATTATACACGTCTATAACGTAACAAAACATAATCTAACCCATCTAGCCCCTCGCTGGTAATATTTCACAGAATCCCGTTCGTGTCCACCCGTACGTCTCGGTTGGGATATTATATACGTCTATAGCGTTATATATCCTAACCTAAGGTAGGCTATCATCTCGGATGCAGTATTTTACAAAATTTCTGGCATATCGGCCCCTACTTCTCGGTGGGAACATTATATACGTCTATAACGTATCACAACCTAACCTAACCCATCTAGCCCCTCGCTGGTAATGTTTTACAGAATCCCGTTCCTGTCGTCCCGTACATCTCGGTTGGGATGTTATATACGTCTACAGCGAAATGTATCCTATCGTAAGGCAGGCTAATATCTCGGATGCAGTATTTTACAACATTCCTGGTGTATCGGCCCATACTTCTCGGTGGGAACATTATATACGTTTGTAACGTAACATAACCTAACCTATCCCATCTAGCCCCTCGTTGGCAATGTTTTACAGAATCCCGTTCGTGACGTCCCGTACATCTCGGTTGGAATATTATATACGTCTATAGCGTTACATATCCTAACCTATGGCAAGCTATCATCTCGGATGCAGTATTTTACAACATTCCTGGCATATCGGCCCCTACTTCTCGGTGGGAACATTATATACGTTTATAACGTATCACAACCTAACCTAACCCATCTAGCCCCTCGCTGGTAATGTTTTACAGAATCCCGTTCCTGTGGTCCCGTACGTCTCGGATGGGACACTATAATCGTCTACAGCGATATATATCCTAACGTAAGGCAGGCTAACATCTCGGATGAAGCATTTTACACCATTCCTGGCGTATCGGCCCCTACTTCACGGTGGGAACATTATACACGTCTATAACGTATCACAACCTAACCTAACCCATCTAGTCCCTCGCTGGTAATGTTTTACAGAATCCCGTTCGTGTCGTCCCGTACGTCTCGGGTGGGACATTATATACGTCTACAGCGTTATATATCCTAACCTAAGGCAGGCTAACATCTCGGATGAAGTATTTTACGCCATTCCTGGCGTATGGGCCCCTACTTCAACGTGGGAACATTATATAGGTCTATAACGTAATATAACCTAACCTAACACATCTAGCTCCTCGCTGGTAATGTTTTACAGAATCCCGTCCCTGTCGTCCCGTACGTCTCGGATGAGACATTATAAACGTCTACAGCGATATATATCCTAACCTAAGGCAGGCTAACTTCTCGGATATAGTATTTTACAACATTTCTGTAGGATCGGCCTCTACTTCTCGGTGGGAACATTATATACATCTATAACGTAATATAATCTAGCCTAACCCATCTAGCCCCTCGCTGGTAATGTTTTACAGAATCCCGTTCGTGTCGTCCCGTACGTCTCGGTTGGGATATTGTATACGTCTACAGCGTTATGTATCCTAACCTAAGGCAGGATAACATCTCGGTTGCAATATTTTACAACATCCCTGGCATATCGGCCCCTACTTCTCGGTGGGAACATTATATACGTCTATAACGTATCACAACCTAACCTAACCCATCTAGCCCCTCGCTGGTAATGTTTTACACAATCCCGTTCCTGTCGTCCCGTACGTCTCGGATGGGACATTATAAACGTATACAGCGATATATATCCTAACCTAAGGCTGGCATATTCTCGGATATAGTATTTTACAACATTTCTGTAGGATCGGCCTCTACTTCTCGGTGGGAACATTATATACGTCTATAACGTAACATAACCTAACCTACCCCATCTAGCCCCTCGCTGGCAATGTTTTACAGAATCCCGTTCGTGTCGTCCCGTACATCTCGGTCGGGATATTATATACGTCTATAGCGTTATATATCCTAACCTAAGGCAGGCTATCATCTCGTATGTAGTATTTTACAACATTCCTGGCGTATCGTCTCCTACTTCTCGGTGGGAACATTATATAGGTCTATAACGTAATATAACCTTACCTAACACATCTAGCCCCTCGCTGGTAATGTTTTACAGTATCCCGTTCCTGTCGTCCCGTACGTCTCCGTTGGGACATTATAAACGTCTACAGCAATATATATCATAACCTAAAGCAGGCTAACATCTCGGATGCAGTATTTTACATCATGCCTGGCGTATCGGCCCCTACTTCTCGGTGGGAACATTATACACGTCTAAAACGTAACATAACCTAACCTATCGCATCTAGCCCCTCGCTGGTAATGTTTTACAGAATCCCGTTCGTGTCGTCCCGTACATCTCGGTTGGGACATTATATACGTCTACAGCGTTATATATCCTAACCTAAGCCAGGCTATAATCTCGGATGCAGTATTTTACAAAATTCCTGGCATATCGGCCCCTACTTCTCAGTGGGAACATTAAATACGCCTATAACGTATCACCACCTAACCTAACCCATCTAGCCCCTCGCTGGTAATGTTTTACAGAATCCCGTTCCTGTCGTCCCGTACATCTCGGTTGGGATGTTATATACGTCTACAGCGAAATGTATCCTATCGTAAGGCAGGCTAATATCTCGGATGCAGTATTTTACAACATTCCTGGTGTATCGGCCCATACTTCTCGGTGGGAACATTATATACGTTTGTAACGTAACATAACCTAACCTATCCCATCTAGCCCCTCGTTGGCAATGTTTTACAGAATCCCGTTCGTGACGTCCCGTACATCTCGGTTGGAATATTATATACGTCTATAGCGTTACATATCCTAACCTATGGCAAGCTATCATCTCGGATGCAGTATTTTACAACATTCCTGGCATATCGGCCCCTACTTCTCGGTGGGAACATTATATACGTTTATAACGTATCACAACCTAACCTAACCCATCTAGCCCCTCGCTGGTAATGTTTTACAGAATCCCGTTCCTGTGGTCCCGTACGTCTCGGATGGTACACTATAATCGTCTACAGCGATATATATCCTAACGTAAGGCAGGCTAACATCTCGGATGAAGCATTTTACACCATTCCTGGCGTATCGGCCCCTACTTCACGGTGGGAACATTATACACGTCTATAACGTATCACAACCTAACCTAACCCATCTAGCCCCTCGCTGGTAATGTTTTACAGAATACCGTTCGTGACGTCCCGTACATCTCGGCTGGGATATTATATACGTCTATAGCGTTATATGTCCTAACCTAAGGCAGCCTATCATCTCGGCTGTAGTATTTTACAACATTCCTGCCGTATCGGGCCATACTTCTCGGTGGGAACATTACATAGGTCTATAACGTAATATAACCTAACCGTATACATCTAGCCCCTCGCTGGTAATGTTTTACAGAATCCCGTTCGTGTCGTCCCGTACGTCCCGGGTGGGACATTATATACGTCTACAGCGTTATATATCCTAACCTAAGGCAGGCTAACATCTCGGATGAAGTATTTTACAACATTTTTGGCATATCGGCCTCTACTTCTCGGTGGGAACATTATTTACGTCTATAACGTATCACAACCTAAACTAACACATCTAGCCCCTCGCTGGTAATGTTTTACAGAATCCCGTTCCTGTGGTCCCGTACGTCTCGGATGGGACACTATAATCGTCTACAGCGATATATATCCTAACGTAAGGCAGGCTAACATCTCGGATGAAGCATTTTACACCATTCCTGGCGTATCGGCCCCTACTTCACGGTGGGAACATTATACACGTCTATAACGTATCACAACCTAACCTAACCCATCTAGTCCCTCGCTGGTAATGTTTTACAGAATCCCGTTCGTGTCGTCCCGTACGTCTCGGGTGGGACATTATATACGTCTACAGCGTTATATATCCTAACCTAAGGCAGGCTAACATCTCGGATGAAGTATTTTACGCCATTCCTGGCGTATGGGCCCCTACTTCAACGTGGGAACATTATATAGGTCTATAACGTAATATAACCTAACCTAACACATCTAGCTCCTCGCTGGTAATGTTTTACAGAATCCCGTCCCTGTCGTCCCGTACGTCTCGGATGAGACATTATAAACGTCTACAGCGATATATATCCTAACCTAAGGCAGGCTAACTTCTCGGATATAGTATTTTACAACATTTCTGTAGGATCGGCCTCTACTTCTCGGTGGGAACATTATATACATCTATAACGTAATATAATCTAGCCTAACCCATCTAGCCCCTCGCTGGTAATGTTTTACAGAATCCCGTTCGTGTCGTCCCGTACGTCTCGGTTGGGATATTGTATACGTCTACAGCGTTATGTATCCTAACCTAAGGCAGGATAACATCTCGGTTGCAATATTTTACAACATCCCTGGCATATCGGCCCCTACTTCTCGGTGGGAACATTATATACGTCTATAACGTATCACAACCTAACCTAACCCATCTAGCCCCTCGCTGGTAATGTTTTACACAATCCCGTTCCTGTCGTCCCGTACGTCTCGGATGGGACATTATAAACGTATACAGCGATATATATCCTAACCTAAGGCAGGCATATTCTCGGATATAGTATTTTACAACATTTCTGTAGGATCGGCCTCTACTTCTCGGTGGGAACATTATATACGTCTATAACGTAACATAACCTAACCTACCCCATCTAGCCCCTCGCTGGCAATGTTTTACAGAATCCCGTTCGTGTCGTCCCGTACATCTCGGTCGGGATATTATATACGTCTATAGCGTTATATATCCTAACCTAAGGCAGGCTATCATCTCGTATGTAGTATTTTACAACATTCCTGGCGTATCGTCTCCTACTTCTCGGTGGGAACATTATATAGGTCTATAACGTAATATAACCTTACCTAACACATCTAGCCCCTCGCTGGTAATGTTTTACAGTATCCCGTTCCTGTCGTCCCGTACGTCTCCGTTGGGACATTATAAACGTCTACAGCAATATATATCATAACCTAAAGCAGGCTAACATCTCGGATGCAGTATTTTACATCATGCCTGGCGTATCGGCCCCTACTTCTCGGTGGGAACATTATACACGTCTAAAACGTAACATAACCTAACCTATCGCATCTAGCCCCTCGCTGGTAATGTTTTACAGAATCCCGTTCGTGTCGTCCCGTACATCTCGGTTGGGACATTATATACGTCTACAGCGTTATATATCCTAACCTAAGCCAGGCTATAATCTCGGATGCAGTATTTTACAAAATTCCTGGCATATCGGCCCCTACTTCTCAGTGGGAACATTAAATACGCCTATAACGTATCACCACCTAACCTAACCCATCTAGCCCCTCGCTGGTAATGTTCTACAGAATCCCGTTCCTGTCGTCCCGTACATCTCGGTTGGGATGTTATATACGTCTACAGCGAAATGTATCCTATCGTAAGGCAGGCTAATATCTCGGATGCAGTATTTTACAACATTCCTGGTGTATCGGCCCATACTTCTCGGTGGGAACATTATATACGTTTGTAACGTAACATAACCTAACCTATCCCATCTAGCCCCTCGTTGGCAATGTTTTACAGAATCCCGTTCGTGACGTCCCGTACATCTCGGTTGGAATATTATATACGTCTATAGCGTTACATATCCTAACCTATGGCAAGCTATCATCTCGGATGCAGTATTTTACAACATTCCTGGCATATCGGCCCCTACTTCTCGGTGGGAACATTATATACGTCTATAACGTAACATAACCTAACCTATCCCATCTAGCCCCTCGCTGGCAATGTTTTACAGAATCCCGTTCGTGACGTCCCGTACATCTCGGTTGGAATATTATATACGTCTATACCGTTATATATGCTAACCTAAGCCAGGCTATCATCTCGGATGCAGTATTTTACAACATTCCTGGCATACCGGCCGCTACTTCTCGGTGGGAACATTATATACGTCTATAACGTATCACAACCTAACCTATCCCATCTAGCGCCTCGCTGGTAATGTTTTACAGAATCCCGTTTCTGTCGTCCCGTACGTCTCGGATGAGACATTATAAACGTCTACAGCGATATATATCCTAACCTATGGCAGGCTAATTTCTCGGATATAGTATTTTACAACATTTCTGTAGGATCGGCGTCTACTTCTCGGTGGGAACATTATATACGTCTATAACGTAACATAACCTAACCTATCCCATCTAGCCCCTCGCTGGCAATGTTTTACAGAATCCCGTTCGTGTCGTCCCGTACATCTCGGTTGGGATATTATATACGTCTATAGCGTTATATAACCTAACCTAAGGCAGGCTAACATCTCGGATGTAGTATTTTATACATTCCTGGCGTATCGGCCCCTACTTCACGGTGGGAACATTATACACGTCTATAACGTAACATAACCTAACCTAACACATCTAGCACCTCGCTGGTAATGTTTTACAGAATACCGTTCGTAACGTCCCGTACGTCTCGGTTGGGATATTATATACGTCTATAGCGTTATATATCCTAACCTAAGGCAGGCTAACATCTCGGATGTAGTATTTTACAACATTCCTGGCGTATCGGCCTCTACTTCTCGGTGGGAACATTATATTCGTCTGTAACGTAATATAACCTAACCTAACACATCTAGCACCTCGCTGGTAATGTTTTACAGTATCCCGTCCCTATCGTCCCGTACGTCTCGGATGAGACACTATAAGCGTCCACAGCGTTATATATCCTAACCTAAGCCAGGCTATCATCTCGGATGCAGTATTTTACAACATTCCTGGCATACCGGCCGCTACTTCTCGGTGGGAACATTATATACGTCTATAACGTATCACAACCTAACCTATCCCATCTAGCGCCTCGCAGGTAATGTTTTACAGAATCCCGTTTCTGTCGTCCCGTACGTCTCGGATGAGACATTATAAACGTCTACAGCGATATATATCCTAACCTATGGCAGGCTAATTTTTCGGATATAGTATTTTACAACATTTCTGTAGGATCGGCGTCTACTTCTCGGTGGGAACATTATATACGTCTATAACGTAACATAACCTAACCTATCCCATCTAGCCCCTCGCTGGCAATGTTTTACAGAATCCCGTTGGTGTCGTCCCGTACATCTCGGTTGGGATATTATATACGTCTATAGCGTTATATAACCTAACCTAAGGCAGGCTAACATCTCGGATGTAGTATTTTATACATTCCTGGCGTATCGGCCCCTACTTCACCGTGGGAACATTATACACGTCTATAACGTAACATAACCTAACCTAACACATCTATCACCTCGCTGGTAATGTTTTACAGAATACCGTTCGTAACGTCCCGTACGTCTCGGTTGGGATATTATATACGTCTATAGCGTTATATATCCTAACCTAAGGCAGGCTAACATCTCGGATGCTGTATTTTACGCCATTCCTGGCGCATCCGCCCCTACTTCACGGTGGGAACATTATACACGTCTATAACGTAACAAAACATAATCTAACCCATCTAGCCCCTCGCTGGTAATATTTCACAGAATCCCGTTCGTGTCCACCCGTACGTCTCGGTTGGGATATTATATACGTCTATAGCGTTATATATCCTAACCTAAGGTAGGCTATCATCTCGGATGCAGTATTTTACAAAATTTCTGGCATATCGGCCCCTACTTCTCGGTGGGAACATTATATACGTCTATAACGTATCACAACCTAACCTAACCCATCTAGCCCCTCGCTGGTAATGTTTTACAGAATCCCGTTCCTGTCGTCCCGTACATCTCGGTTGGGATGTTATATACGTCTACAGCGAAATGTATCCTATCGTAAGGCAGGCTAATATCTCGGATGCAGTATTTTACAACATTCCTGGTGTATCGGCCCATACTTCTCGGTGGGAACATTATATACGTTTGTAACGTAACATAACCTAACCTATCCCATCTAGCCCCTCGTTGGCAATGTTTTACAGAATCCCGTTCGTGACGTCCCGTACATCTCGGTTGGAATATTATATACGTCTATAGCGTTACATATCCTAACCTATGGCAAGCTATCATCTCGGATGCAGTATTTTACAACATTCCTGGCATATCGGCCCCTACTTCTCGGTGGGAACATTATATACGTTTATAACGTATCACAACCTAACCTAACCCATCTAGCCCCTCGCTGGTAATGTTTTACAGAATCCCGTTCCTGTGGTCCCGTACGTCTCGGATGGGACACTATAATCGTCTACAGCGATATATATCCTAACGTAAGGCAGGCTAACATCTCGGATGAAGCATTTTACACCATTCCTGGCGTATCGGCCCCTACTTCACGGTGGGAACATTATACACGTCTATAACGTATCACAACCTAACCTAACCCATCTAGTCCCTCGCTGGTAATGTTTTACAGAATCCCGTTCGTGTCGTCCCGTACGTCTCGGGTGGGACATTATATACGTCTACAGCGTTATATATCCTAACCTAAGGCAGGCTAACATCTCGGATGAAGTATTTTACGCCATTCCTGGCGTATGGGCCCCTACTTCAACGTGGGAACATTATATAGGTCTATAACGTAATATAACCTAACCTAACACATCTAGCTCCTCGCTGGTAATGTTTTACAGAATCCCGTCCCTGTCGTCCCGTACGTCTCGGATGAGACATTATAAACGTCTACAGCGATATATATCCTAACCTAAGGCAGGCTAACTTCTCGGATATAGTATTTTACAACATTTCTGTAGGATCGGCCTCTACTTCTCGGTGGGAACATTATATACATCTATAACGTAATATAATCTAGCCTAACCCATCTAGCCCCTCGCTGGTAATGTTTTACAGAATCCCGTTCGTGTCGTCCCGTACGTCTCGGTTGGGATATTGTATACGTCTACAGCGTTATGTATCCTAACCTAAGGCAGGATAACATCTCGGTTGCAATATTTTACAACATCCCTGGCATATCGGCCCCTACTTCTCGGTGGGAACATTATATACGTCTATAACGTATCACAACCTAACCTAACCCATCTAGCCCCTCGCTGGTAATGTTTTACACAATCCCGTTCCTGTCGTCCCGTACGTCTCGGATGGGACATTATAAACGTATACAGCGATATATATCCTAACCTAAGGCTGGCATATTCTCGGATATAGTATTTTACAACATTTCTGTAGGATCGGCCTCTACTTCTCGGTGGGAACATTATATACGTCTATAACGTAACATAACCTAACCTACCCCATCTAGCCCCTCGCTGGCAATGTTTTACAGAATCCCGTTCGTGTCGTCCCGTACATCTCGGTCGGGATATTATATACGTCTATAGCGTTATATATCCTAACCTAAGGCAGGCTATCATCTCGTATGTAGTATTTTACAACATTCCTGGCGTATCGTCTCCTACTTCTCGGTGGGAACATTATATAGGTCTATAACGTAATATAACCTTACCTAACACATCTAGCCCCTCGCTGGTAATGTTTTACAGTATCCCGTTCCTGTCGTCCCGTACGTCTCCGTTGGGACATTATAAACGTCTACAGCAATATATATCATAACCTAAAGCAGGCTAACATCTCGGATGCAGTATTTTACATCATGCCTGGCGTATCGGCCCCTACTTCTCGGTGGGAACATTATACACGTCTAAAACGTAACATAACCTAACCTATCGCATCTAGCCCCTCGCTGGTAATGTTTTACAGAATCCCGTTCGTGTCGTCCCGTACATCTCGGTTGGGACATTATATACGTCTACAGCGTTATATATCCTAACCTAAGCCAGGCTATAATCTCGGATGCAGTATTTTACAAAATTCCTGGCATATCGGCCCCTACTTCTCAGTGGGAACATTAAATACGCCTATAACGTATCACCACCTAACCTAACCCATCTAGCCCCTCGCTGGTAATGTTTTACAGAATCCCGTTCCTGTCGTCCCGTACATCTCGGTTGGGATGTTATATACGTCTACAGCGAAATGTATCCTATCGTAAGGCAGGCTAATATCTCGGATGCAGTATTTTACAACATTCCTGGTGTATCGGCCCATACTTCTCGGTGGGAACATTATATACGTTTGTAACGTAACATAACCTAACCTATCCCATCTAGCCCCTCGTTGGCAATGTTTTACAGAATCCCGTTCGTGACGTCCCGTACATCTCGGTTGGAATATTATATACGTCTATAGCGTTACATATCCTAACCTATGGCAAGCTATCATCTCGGATGCAGTATTTTACAACATTCCTGGCATATCGGCCCCTACTTCTCGGTGGGAACATTATATACGTTTATAACGTATCACAACCTAACCTAACCCATCTAGCCCCTCGCTGGTAATGTTTTACAGAATCCCGTTCCTGTGGTCCCGTACGTCTCGGATGGTACACTATAATCGTCTACAGCGATATATATCCTAACGTAAGGCAGGCTAACATCTCGGATGAAGCATTTTACACCATTCCTGGCGTATCGGCCCCTACTTCACGGTGGGAACATTATACACGTCTATAACGTATCACAACCTAACCTAACCCATCTAGCCCCTCGCTGGTAATGTTTTACAGAATACCGTTCGTGACGTCCCGTACATCTCGGCTGGGATATTATATACGTCTATAGCGTTATATGTCCTAACCTAAGGCAGCCTATCATCTCGGCTGTAGTATTTTACAACATTCCTGCCGTATCGGGCCATACTTCTCGGTGGGAACATTACATAGGTCTATAACGTAATATAACCTAACCGTATACATCTAGCCCCTCGCTGGTAATGTTTTACAGAATCCCGTTCGTGTCGTCCCGTACGTCCCGGGTGGGACATTATATACGTCTACAGCGTTATATATCCTAACCTAAGGCAGGCTAACATCTCGGATGAAGTATTTTACAACATTTTTGGCATATCGGCCTCTACTTCTCGGTGGGAACATTATTTACGTCTATAACGTATCACAACCTAAACTAACACATCTAGCCCCTCGCTGGTAATGTTTTACAGAATCCCGTTCCTGTGGTCCCGTACGTCTCGGATGGGACACTATAATCGTCTACAGCGATATATATCCTAACGTAAGGCAGGCTAACATCTCGGATGAAGCATTTTACACCATTCCTGGCGTATCGGCCCCTACTTCACGGTGGGAACATTATACACGTCTATAACGTATCACAACCTAACCTAACCCATCTAGTCCCTCGCTGGTAATGTTTTACAGAATCCCGTTCGTGTCGTCCCGTACGTCTCGGGTGGGACATTATATACGTCTACAGCGTTATATATCCTAACCTAAGGCAGGCTAACATCTCGGATGAAGTATTTTACGCCATTCCTGGCGTATGGGCCCCTACTTCAACGTGGGAACATTATATAGGTCTATAACGTAATATAACCTAACCTAACACATCTAGCTCCTCGCTGGTAATGTTTTACAGAATCCCGTCCCTGTCGTCCCGTACGTCTCGGATGAGACATTATAAACGTCTACAGCGATATATATCCTAACCTAAGGCAGGCTAACTTCTCGGATATAGTATTTTACAACATTTCTGTAGGATCGGCCTCTACTTCTCGGTGGGAACATTATATACATCTATAACGTAATATAATCTAGCCTAACCCATCTAGCCCCTCGCTGGTAATGTTTTACAGAATCCCGTTCGTGTCGTCCCGTACGTCTCGGTTGGGATATTGTATACGTCTACAGCGTTATGTATCCTAACCTAAGGCAGGATAACATCTCGGTTGCAATATTTTACAACATCCCTGGCATATCGGCCCCTACTTCTCGGTGGGAACATTATATACGTCTATAACGTATCACAACCTAACCTAACCCATCTAGCCCCTCGCTGGTAATGTTTTACACAATCCCGTTCCTGTCGTCCCGTACGTCTCGGATGGGACATTATAAACGTATACAGCGATATATATCCTAACCTAAGGCAGGCATATTCTCGGATATAGTATTTTACAACATTTCTGTAGGATCGGCCTCTACTTCTCGGTGGGAACATTATATACGTCTATAACGTAACATAACCTAACCTACCCCATCTAGCCCCTCGCTGGCAATGTTTTACAGAATCCCGTTCGTGTCGTCCCGTACATCTCGGTCGGGATATTATATACGTCTATAGCGTTATATATCCTAACCTAAGGCAGGCTATCATCTCGTATGTAGTATTTTACAACATTCCTGGCGTATCGTCTCCTACTTCTCGGTGGGAACATTATATAGGTCTATAACGTAATATAACCTTACCTAACACATCTAGCCCCTCGCTGGTAATGTTTTACAGTATCCCGTTCCTGTCGTCCCGTACGTCTCCGTTGGGACATTATAAACGTCTACAGCAATATATATCATAACCTAAAGCAGGCTAACATCTCGGATGCAGTATTTTACATCATGCCTGGCGTATCGGCCCCTACTTCTCGGTGGGAACATTATACACGTCTAAAACGTAACATAACCTAACCTATCGCATCTAGCCCCTCGCTGGTAATGTTTTACAGAATCCCGTTCGTGTCGTCCCGTACATCTCGGTTGGGACATTATATACGTCTACAGCGTTATATATCCTAACCTAAGCCAGGCTATAATCTCGGATGCAGTATTTTACAAAATTCCTGGCATATCGGCCCCTACTTCTCAGTGGGAACATTAAATACGCCTATAACGTATCACCACCTAACCTAACCCATCTAGCCCCTCGCTGGTAATGTTCTACAGAATCCCGTTCCTGTCGTCCCGTACATCTCGGTTGGGATGTTATATACGTCTACAGCGAAATGTATCCTATCGTAAGGCAGGCTAATATCTCGGATGCAGTATTTTACAACATTCCTGGTGTATCGGCCCATACTTCTCGGTGGGAACATTATATACGTTTGTAACGTAACATAACCTAACCTATCCCATCTAGCCCCTCGTTGGCAATGTTTTACAGAATCCCGTTCGTGACGTCCCGTACATCTCGGTTGGAATATTATATACGTCTATAGCGTTACATATCCTAACCTATGGCAAGCTATCATCTCGGATGCAGTATTTTACAACATTCCTGGCATATCGGCCCCTACTTCTCGGTGGGAACATTATATACGTCTATAACGTAACATAACCTAACCTATCCCATCTAGCCCCTCGCTGGCAATGTTTTACAGAATCCCGTTCGTGACGTCCCGTACATCTCGGTTGGAATATTATATACGTCTATACCGTTATATATGCTAACCTAAGCCAGGCTATCATCTCGGATGCAGTATTTTACAACATTCCTGGCATACCGGCCGCTACTTCTCGGTGGGAACATTATATACGTCTATAACGTATCACAACCTAACCTATCCCATCTAGCGCCTCGCTGGTAATGTTTTACAGAATCCCGTTTCTGTCGTCCCGTACGTCTCGGATGAGACATTATAAACGTCTACAGCGATATATATCCTAACCTATGGCAGGCTAATTTCTCGGATATAGTATTTTACAACATTTCTGTAGGATCGGCGTCTACTTCTCGGTGGGAACATTATATACGTCTATAACGTAACATAACCTAACCTATCCCATCTAGCCCCTCGCTGGCAATGTTTTACAGAATCCCGTTCGTGTCGTCCCGTACATCTCGGTTGGGATATTATATACGTCTATAGCGTTATATAACCTAACCTAAGGCAGGCTAACATCTCGGATGTAGTATTTTATACATTCCTGGCGTATCGGCCCCTACTTCACGGTGGGAACATTATACACGTCTATAACGTAACATAACCTAACCTAACACATCTAGCACCTCGCTGGTAATGTTTTACAGAATACCGTTCGTAACGTCCCGTACGTCTCGGTTGGGATATTATATACGTCTATAGCGTTATATATCCTAACCTAAGGCAGGCTAACATCTCGGATGTAGTATTTTACAACATTCCTGGCGTATCGGCCTCTACTTCTCGGTGGGAACATTATATTCGTCTGTAACGTAATATAACCTAACCTAACACATCTAGCACCTCGCTGGTAATGTTTTACAGTATCCCGTCCCTATCGTCCCGTACGTCTCGGATGAGACACTATAAGCGTCCACAGCGTTATATATCCTAACCTAAGCCAGGCTATCATCTCGGATGCAGTATTTTACAACATTCCTGGCATACCGGCCGCTACTTCTCGGTGGGAACATTATATACGTCTATAACGTATCACAACCTAACCTATCCCATCTAGCGCCTCGCAGGTAATGTTTTACAGAATCCCGTTTCTGTCGTCCCGTACGTCTCGGATGAGACATTATAAACGTCTACAGCGATATATATCCTAACCTATGGCAGGCTAATTTTTCGGATATAGTATTTTACAACATTTCTGTAGGATCGGCGTCTACTTCTCGGTGGGAACATTATATACGTCTATAACGTAACATAACCTAACCTATCCCATCTAGCCCCTCGCTGGCAATGTTTTACAGAATCCCGTTGGTGTCGTCCCGTACATCTCGGTTGGGATATTATATACGTCTATAGCGTTATATAACCTAACCTAAGGCAGGCTAACATCTCGGATGTAGTATTTTATACATTCCTGGCGTATCGGCCCCTACTTCACCGTGGGAACATTATACACGTCTATAACGTAACATAACCTAACCTAACACATCTATCACCTCGCTGGTAATGTTTTACAGAATACCGTTCGTAACGTCCCGTACGTCTCGGTTGGGATATTATATACGTCTATAGCGTTATATATCCTAACCTAAGTCAGGCTATCATCTCGGATGCAGTATTTTACAACATTCTTGGAATCTCCGCCCCTACTTCTCGGTCGGAACACTATATACGTCTATAACGTAACATATCCTAACCCAACCCATCTAGCCCCTCGCTGGTAATGTTTTACAGAATCCCGTCCCTGTCGACCCGTACGTCTCGGATGAGACATTATAAACGTCTACAGCGATATATATCCTAACCTAAGGCAGGCTAACTTCTCGGATATAGTATTTTACAACATTCCTGGCGTATCGGCCCATACTTCTCGGTGGGAACATTATATACGTCTATAACATAATATATCCTAACCTAAGTCAGGCTAACATCTCGGATGCTGTATTTTACAACATTCCTGGCGTATCGGCCCATACTTCTCGGTGGGAACATTATATACGTATATAGCGTAACATAACCTAACCTATCCCATCTAGCCCCTCGCTGGCAATGTTTTACAGAATCCCGTTCGTGTCGTCCCGTACGTCTCGTATGGGACATTATATACGTCTACAGCGTTATATATCCTAACGTAAGGCAGGCTAACATCTCGGATGTAGTATTTTACAACATTCTTGGAGTATCGGCCCCTACTTCTCGGTGGGAACATTATATACGTCTATAACGTATTACAACCTAACCTAACCCATCTAGCACCTCGCTGGTAATGTTTTACAGAATACCGTTCGTGACGTCCCGTACATCTCGGTTGGGATATTATATACGTCTATAGCGTTATATATCCTAACCTAAGGCAGGCTATCATCTCGGATGCAGTATTTTACAACATTCTTGGAGTATCGGCCCCTACTTCTCGGTGGGAACACTATATACGTCTATAACGTAACATAACTAACCCAACCCATCTAGCCCCTCGCTGGTAATGTTTTACAGAATCCCGTTCGTGTCGTCCCGTACGTCTCGATTGCGACATTATATACGTCTACAGCGTTATATATCCTAACCTAAGGCAGGCAAACTTCTCGGATATAGTATTTAACAACATTTCTGTAGGATCGGCCTCTACTTCTCGGTGGGAACATTATATACGTCTATAACGTAATATAATCTAACCTATCCCATCTAGCGCCTCGCTGGTAATGTTTTACAGAATCCCGTTCCTGTCGTCCCGTACGTCTCGGATGAGACATTATAAACGTCTACAGCGATATATATCCTAACCTATGGCAGGCTAATTTCTCGGATATAGTATTTTACAACATATCTGTAGGATCGGCGTCTACTTCTCGGTGGGAACATTATATACGTCTATAACGTAACATAACCTAACCTATCCCATCTAGCCCCTCGCTGGCAATGTTTTACAGAATCCCGTTCGTGTCGTCCCGTACATCTCGGTTGGAATATTATATACGTCTATACCGTTATATATCCTAACCTAAGGCAGGCTAACATCTCGGATGTAGTATTTTACAATATTCCTGGCGTATCGGGCCCTACTTCACGGTGGGAACATTATACACGTCTATAACGTAACATAACCTAACCCAACCCATCTAGCCCCTCGCTGGTAATATTTTACAGAATCCCGTTTTTGTCGACCCGTACGTCTCGGTTGGGATATTATATACGTCTATAGTGTTATATATCCTAACCTAAGGCAGGCGAACATCTCGGATGCAGTATTTTACAACATTTCTGGCGTATCGGCCCATACTTCTCGGTGGGAACATTGTATACGTCTATAACGTAACATAACCTAACCTATCCCATCTAGCCCCTCGCTGGCAATGTTTTACAGAATCCGGTTCGTGTCGTCTCGTACATCTCGGTTGGGATATTATATACGTCTATAGCGTTATATAACCTAACCTAAGGCGGGCTAACATCTCGGATGTAGTATTTTATACATTCCTGGCGTATCGGCCCCTACTTCACGGTGCGAACATTATACACGTCTATAACGTAACATAACCTAACCTAACACATCTAGCACCTCGCTAGTAATGTTTTACAGAATACCGTTCGTAACGTCCCGTACGTCTCGGTTGGGATATTATATACGTCTATAGCGTTATATATCCTAACCTAAGGCAGGCTATCATCTCGGATGCAGTATTTTACAACATTCTTGGAATCTCCGCCCCTACTTCTCGGTCGGAACACTATATACGTCTATAACGTAACATATCCTAACCCAACCCATCTAGCCCCTCGCTGGTAATGTTTTACAGAATCCCGTCCCTGTCGACCCGTACGTCTCGGGTGAGACATTATAAACGTCTACAGCGATATATATCCTAACCTAAGGCAGGCTAACTTCTCGGATATAGTATTTTACAACATTCCTGGCGTATCGGCCCATACTTCTCGGTGGGAACATTATATACGTCTATAACATAATATATCCTAACCTAAGTCAGGCTAATATCTCGGATGCTGTATTTTACAACATTCCTGGCGTATCGGCCCATACTTCTCGGTGGGAACATTATATACGTATATAGCGTAACATAACCTAACCTATCCCATCTAGCCCCTCGCTGGCAATGTTTTACAGAATCCCGTTCGTGTCGTCCCGTACGTCTCGTATGGGACATTATATACGTCTACAGCGATATATATCCTAACGTAAGGCAGGCTAACTTTTCGGATGCAGTATTTTACAACATTCCTGGCGTATCGGCCCATACTTCTCGGGGGGAACATTATATACGTCTGTAACGTAACATCACCTAACCTATCCCATCTAGCCCGTCGTTGGCAATGTTTTACAGAATCCCGTTCGCGTCGCCCCGTACATCTCGGTTGGAATATTATATACGTCTATAGCGTTATATATCCTAACCTAAGGCAGGCTAACATCTCGGATGTAGTATTTTACAACATTCCTGGCGTATCGGCCTCTACTTCTCGGTGGGAACATTATATTCGTCTATAACGTAATATAACCTAACCTAACACATCTAGCACCTCGCTGGTAATGTTTTACAGTATCCCGTCCCTATCGTCCCGTACGTCTCGGATGAGACACTATAAGCGTCCACAGCGTTATATATCCTAACCTAAGCCAGGCTATCATCTCGGATGCAGTATTTTACAACATTCCTGGCATACCGGCCGCTACTTCTCGGTGGGAACATTATATACGTCTATAACGTATCACAACCTAACCTATCCCATCTAGCGCCTCGCTGGTAATGTTTTACAGAATCCCGTTTCTGTCGTCCCGTACGTCTCGGATGAGACATTATAAACGTCTACAGCGATATATATCCTAACCTATGGCAGGCTAATTTCTCGGATATAGTATTTTACAACATTTCTGTAGGATCGGCGTCTACTTCTCGGTGGGAACATTATATACGTCTATAACGTAACATAACCTAACCTATCCCATCTAGCCCCTCGCTGGCAATGTTTTACAGAATCCCGTTCGTGTCGTCCCGTACATCTCGGTTGGGATATTATATACGTCTATAGCGTTATATAACCTAACCTAAGGCAGGCTAACATCTCGGATGCAGTATTTTACAACATTCTTGGAATCTCCGCCCCTACTTCTCGGTCGGAACACTATATACGTCTATAACGTAACATATCCTAACCCAACCCATCTAGCCCCTCGCTGGTAATGTTTTACAGAATCCCGTCCCTGTTGACCCGTACGTCTCGGATGAGACATTATAAACGTCTACAGCGATATATATCCTAACCTAAGGCAGGCTAACTTCTCGGATATAGTATTTTACAACATTCCTGGCGTATCGGCCCATACTTCTCGGTGGGAACATTATATACGTCTATAACATAATATATCCTAACCTAAGTCAGGCTAACATCTCGGATGCTGTATTTTACAACATTCCTGGCGTGTCGGCCCATACTTCTCGGTGGGAACATTATATACGTATATAGCGTAACATAACCTAACCTATCCCATCTAGCCCCTCGCTGGCAATGTTTTACAGAATCCCGTTCGTGT
The DNA here is from genome assembly GCA_963969225.1 of Xylocopa violacea. Taxonomy (NCBI): domain Eukaryota; kingdom Metazoa; phylum Arthropoda; class Insecta; order Hymenoptera; family Apidae; genus Xylocopa; species Xylocopa violacea. The sequence goes on along the minus strand of CAXAJV010000061.1, from coordinate 2,370,544 downwards.
CGTCCCGTACGTCTCGTATGGGACATTATATACGTCTACAGCGATATATATCCTAACGTAAGGCAGGCTAACTTTTCGGATGCAGTATTTTACAACATTCCTGGCGTATCGGCCCATACTTCTCGGTGGGAACATTATATACGTCTGTAACGTAACATAACCTAACCTATCCTATCTAGCCCGTCGTTGGCAATGTTTTACAGAATCCCGTTCTTGTCGACCCGTACGTCTCGGTTGGGATATTATATACGTCTATAGCGTTATATATCCTAACCTAAGGCAGGCTATCATCTCGGATGCAGTATTTTACAACATTTCTGGCGTATCAGCCCATACTTCTCGGTGGGAACATTATATACGTCTATAACGTAACATAACCTAACCTATCCCATCTAGCCCCTCGCTGGCAATGTTTTACAGAATCCCGTTCGTGTCGTCCCGTACGTCTCGTATGGGACATTATATACGTCTACAGCGTTATATATCCTAACGTAAGGCAGGCTAACATCTCGGATGTAGTATTTTACAACATTCTTGGAGAGATCGGCCCCTACTTCTCGGTGGGAGCATTATATACGTCTATAACGTATCACAACCTATCCTAACCCATCTAGCACCTCGCTGGTAATGTTTTACAGAATACCGTTCGTGACGTCCCGTACATCTCGGTTGGGATATTATATACGTCTATAGCGTTATATATCCTAACCTAAGGCAGGCTATCATCTCGGATGCAGTATTTTACAACATTCTTGGAGTATCGGCCCCTACTTCTCGGTGGGAACACTATATACGTCTATAACGTAACATAACTAACCCAACCCATCTAGCCCCTCGCTGGTAATGTTTTACAGAATCCCGTTCGTGTCGTCCCGTACGTCTCGATTGCGACATTATATACGTCTACAGCGTTATATATCCTAACCTAAGGCAGGCAAACTTCTCGGATATAGTATTTAACAACATTTCTGTAGGATCGGCCTCTACTTCTCGGTGGGAACATTATATACGTCTATAACGTAATATAATCTAACCTAACCCATCTAGCCCCTCGCTGGTAATGTTTTACAGAATCCCGTTCCTGTCGTCCCGTACGTCTCGGATAAGACATTATAAACGTCCACAGCGATATATATCCTAACCTAAGGCAGGCTATCATCTCGGATGCAGTATTTTACAACATTCCTAGCGCATCGGCCTCTACTTCGCGGTGGGATCATTATATTCGTCTATAACGTAATGTAACCTAACCTAACACATCTAGCCCCTCGCTGGTAATGTTTTGCAGTATCCCGTTCCTGCCGTCCCGTACGTCTCGGTTGGGACATTATAAACGTCTACAGCAATATATATCCTAACCTAAGGCAGGCTAACATCTAGGATGAAGCATTTCACGTCATTCCTGGCGTATCGGCCCCTACTTCACGGTGGGAACATTATGCACGTCTATAACGTAACATAACCTAACCTAACACATCTAGCACCTCGCTGGTAATGTTTTACAGAATACCGTTCCTGTCGCCCCGTACGTCTCGGTTGGGACATTATAAACTTCTAAAGCTTTATATATCCAAACCTAAGGCAGGCTATCATCTCGTATGTAGTATTTTACAACATACCTGGCGTATCGTCTCCTACTTCTCGGTGGGAACATTATATAGGTCTATAACGTAATATAACCTTACCAAACACATCTAGCCCCTCGCTGGTAATGTTTTACAGAATCCCGTTCGTGACGTCCCGTACATCTCGGTTGGAATATTATATACGTCTATAGCGTTATATATCCTAAGCTAAGGCAAGCTATCATCTCGGATGCAGTATTTTACAACATTCCTGGCATATCGGCCCCTACTTCTCGGTGGGAACATTATATACGTTTATAACGTATCACAACCTAACCTAACCCATCTAGCCCCTCGCTGGTAATGTTTTACAGAATCCCGTTCGTGTTGTCCCGTACGTCTCTCTTGGGACATTATAAACGTCTACAGCGTTATATATCCTAACCTAAGGCAGGCTAACATCTCGGATGCAGTATTTTACAACATTTCTGTCGTATCGGCCCATTCTGCTCGGTGGGAACATTATATACGTTTCTAACGTAACATAACCTAACCTATCCCATCTAGCCCCTCGTTGGCAATGTTACAGAATCCCGTTCGTGACGTCCCGTACATCTCGTTTGGAATATTATATACGTCTATAGCGTTATATATCCTAACCTAAGGCAAGCTATCATCTCGGATGCAGTATTTTACAACATTCCTGGCATATCGGCCCCTACTTCTCGGTGGGAACATTATATACGTTTATAACGTATCACAACCTAACCTAACCCATCTAGCCCCTCGCTGGTAATGTTTTACAGAATCCAGTTCGTGTCGTCCCGTACGTCTCGGATGGGACATTATATACGTCTACAGCGTTATATATCCTAACCTAAGCCAGGCTATAATCTCGGATGCAGTATTTTACAACATTCCTGGCATATCGGCCCCTACTTCTCAGTGGGAACATTATATACGCCTATAATGTATCACAACCTAACCTAACCCATCTAGCCCCTCGCTGGTAATGTTTTACAGTATCCCGTTCCTGCCGTCCCGTACGTCCCGGTTGGGACATTATAAACGTCTACAGCAATATATATCCTAACCTAAGGCAGGCTAACATCTCGGATGAAGCATTTCACGTCATTTCTGGCGTATCGGCCCCTACTTCACGGTGGGAACATTATGCACGTCTATAACGTAACTATAACCTAACCTAACACATCTAGCACCTCGCTGGTAATGTTTTACAGAATACCGTTCGTGACGTCCCGTACATCTCGGTTGGGATGTTATATACGTCTGCAGCGATATATATCCTAACGTAAGGCAGAATATCATCTCGGATGCAGTATTTTGCAACATTCCTGGCATATCGGCCCCTACTTCTCGGTGGGAACATTATATACGTCTATAACGTAACATAACCTAACCTAACACATCTAGCCACTCGCTGGTAATGTTTTACAGAATCCCGTTCCTGTCGTCCCGTACATCTCGGTTGGGATGTTATATACGTCTACAGCGATATATATCCTAACGTAAGGCAGGCTAACATCTCGGATGCAGTATTTTACAACATTCCTGGCGTATCGGCCCATACTTCTCGGTGGGAACATTATATACGTTTGTAACGTAACATAACCTAACCTATCCCATCTAGCCCCTCGTTGGCAATGTTTTACAGAATCCCGTTCGTGACGTCCCGTACATCTCGGTTGGAATATTATATACGTCTATAGCGTTATATATCCTAACCTAAGGCAAGCTATCATCTCGGATGCAGTATTTTACAACATTCCTGGCATATCGGCCCCTACTTCTCGGTGGGAACATTATATACGTTTATAACGTATCACAACCTAACCTAACCCATCTAGCCCCTCGCTGGTAATGTTTTAAAGAATCCAGTACGTGTCGTCCCGTACGTCTCGGATGGGACATTATATACGTCTACAGCGTTATATATCCTAACCTAAGCCAGGCTATAATCTCGGATGCAGTATTTTACAACATTCCTGGCATATCGGCCCCTACTTCTCAGTGGGAACATTATATACGCCTATAACGTATCACAACCTAACCTAACCCATCTAGCCCCTCGCTGGTAATGTTTTACAGTATCCCGTTCCTGCCGTCCCGTACGTCTCGGTTGGGACATTATAAACGTCTACAGCAATATATATCCTAACCTAAGGCAGGCTAACATCTCGGAAGAAGCATTTCACGTCATTCCTGGCGTATCGGCCCCTACTTCACGGTGGGAACATTATGCACGTCTATAACGTAACTATAACCTAACCTATCCCATCTAGCCCCTCGTTGGCAATGTTACAGAATACCGTTCGTGACGTCCCGTACATCTCGGTTGGAATATTATATACGTCTATAGCGTTATATATCCTAACCTAAGGCAGGCTAACATCTCGGATGCTGTATTTTACGCCATTCCTGGCGCATCCGCCCCTACTTCACGGTGGGAACATTATACACGTCTATAACGTAACAAAACATAATCTAACCCATCTAGCCCCTCGCTGGTAATATTTCACAGAATCCCGTTCGTGTCCACCCGTACGTCTCGGTTGGGATATTATATACGTCTATAGCGTTATATATCCTAACCTAAGGTAGGCTATCATCTCGGATGCAGTATTTTACAAAATTTCTGGCATATCGGCCCCTACTTCTCGGTGGGAACATTATATACGTCTATAACGTATCACAACCTAACCTAACCCATCTAGCCCCTCGCTGGTAATGTTTTAAAGAATCCAGTACGTGTCGTCCCGTACGTCTCGGATGGGACATTATATACGTCTACAGCGTTATATATCCTAACCTAAGCCAGGCTATAATCTCGGATGCAGTATTTTACAACATTCCTGGCATATCGGCCCCTACTTCTCAGTGGGAACATTATATACGCCTATAACGTATCACAACCTAACCTAACCCATCTAGCCCCTCGCTGGTAATGTTTTACAGTATCCCGTTCCTGCCGTCCCGTACGTCTCGGTTGGGACATTATAAACGTCTACAGCAATATATATCCTAACCTAAGGCAGGCTAACATCTCGGAAGAAGCATTTCACGTCATTCCTGGCGTATCGGCCCCTACTTCACGGTGGGAACATTATGCACGTCTATAACGTAACTATAACCTAACCTATCCCATCTAGCCCCTCGTTGGCAATGTTACAGAATACCGTTCGTGACGTCCCGTACATCTCGGTTGGAATATTATATACGTCTATAGCGTTATATATCCTAACCTAAGGCAGGCTAACATCTCGGATGCTGTATTTTACGCCATTCCTGGCGCATCCGCCCCTACTTCACGGTGGGAACATTATACACGTCTATAACGTAACAAAACATAATCTAACCCATCTAGCCCCTCGCTGGTAATATTTCACAGAATCCCGTTCGTGTCCACCCGTACGTCTCGGTTGGGATATTATATACGTCTATAGCGTTATATATCCTAACCTAAGGTAGGCTATCATCTCGGATGCAGTATTTTACAAAATTTCTGGCATATCGGCCCCTACTTCTCGGTGGGAACATTATATACGTCTATAACGTATCACAACCTAACCTAACCCATCTAGCCCCTCGCTGGTAATGTTTTACAGAATCCCGTTCCTGTCGTCCCGTACATCTCGGTTGGGATGTTATATACGTCTACAGCGAAATGTATCCTATCGTAAGGCAGGCTAATATCTCGGATGCAGTATTTTACAACATTCCTGGTGTATCGGCCCATACTTCTCGGTGGGAACATTATATACGTTTGTAACGTAACATAACCTAACCTATCCCATCTAGCCCCTCGTTGGCAATGTTTTACAGAATCCCGTTCGTGACGTCCCGTACATCTCGGTTGGAATATTATATACGTCTATAGCGTTACATATCCTAACCTATGGCAAGCTATCATCTCGGATGCAGTATTTTACAACATTCCTGGCATATCGGCCCCTACTTCTCGGTGGGAACATTATATACGTTTATAACGTATCACAACCTAACCTAACCCATCTAGCCCCTCGCTGGTAATGTTTTACAGAATCCCGTTCCTGTGGTCCCGTACGTCTCGGATGGGACACTATAATCGTCTACAGCGATATATATCCTAACGTAAGGCAGGCTAACATCTCGGATGAAGCATTTTACACCATTCCTGGCGTATCGGCCCCTACTTCACGGTGGGAACATTATACACGTCTATAACGTATCACAACCTAACCTAACCCATCTAGTCCCTCGCTGGTAATGTTTTACAGAATCCCGTTCGTGTCGTCCCGTACGTCTCGGGTGGGACATTATATACGTCTACAGCGTTATATATCCTAACCTAAGGCAGGCTAACATCTCGGATGAAGTATTTTACGCCATTCCTGGCGTATGGGCCCCTACTTCAACGTGGGAACATTATATAGGTCTATAACGTAATATAACCTAACCTAACACATCTAGCTCCTCGCTGGTAATGTTTTACAGAATCCCGTCCCTGTCGTCCCGTACGTCTCGGATGAGACATTATAAACGTCTACAGCGATATATATCCTAACCTAAGGCAGGCTAACTTCTCGGATATAGTATTTTACAACATTTCTGTAGGATCGGCCTCTACTTCTCGGTGGGAACATTATATACATCTATAACGTAATATAATCTAGCCTAACCCATCTAGCCCCTCGCTGGTAATGTTTTACAGAATCCCGTTCGTGTCGTCCCGTACGTCTCGGTTGGGATATTGTATACGTCTACAGCGTTATGTATCCTAACCTAAGGCAGGATAACATCTCGGTTGCAATATTTTACAACATCCCTGGCATATCGGCCCCTACTTCTCGGTGGGAACATTATATACGTCTATAACGTATCACAACCTAACCTAACCCATCTAGCCCCTCGCTGGTAATGTTTTACACAATCCCGTTCCTGTCGTCCCGTACGTCTCGGATGGGACATTATAAACGTATACAGCGATATATATCCTAACCTAAGGCTGGCATATTCTCGGATATAGTATTTTACAACATTTCTGTAGGATCGGCCTCTACTTCTCGGTGGGAACATTATATACGTCTATAACGTAACATAACCTAACCTACCCCATCTAGCCCCTCGCTGGCAATGTTTTACAGAATCCCGTTCGTGTCGTCCCGTACATCTCGGTCGGGATATTATATACGTCTATAGCGTTATATATCCTAACCTAAGGCAGGCTATCATCTCGTATGTAGTATTTTACAACATTCCTGGCGTATCGTCTCCTACTTCTCGGTGGGAACATTATATAGGTCTATAACGTAATATAACCTTACCTAACACATCTAGCCCCTCGCTGGTAATGTTTTACAGTATCCCGTTCCTGTCGTCCCGTACGTCTCCGTTGGGACATTATAAACGTCTACAGCAATATATATCATAACCTAAAGCAGGCTAACATCTCGGATGCAGTATTTTACATCATGCCTGGCGTATCGGCCCCTACTTCTCGGTGGGAACATTATACACGTCTAAAACGTAACATAACCTAACCTATCGCATCTAGCCCCTCGCTGGTAATGTTTTACAGAATCCCGTTCGTGTCGTCCCGTACATCTCGGTTGGGACATTATATACGTCTACAGCGTTATATATCCTAACCTAAGCCAGGCTATAATCTCGGATGCAGTATTTTACAAAATTCCTGGCATATCGGCCCCTACTTCTCAGTGGGAACATTAAATACGCCTATAACGTATCACCACCTAACCTAACCCATCTAGCCCCTCGCTGGTAATGTTTTACAGAATCCCGTTCCTGTCGTCCCGTACATCTCGGTTGGGATGTTATATACGTCTACAGCGAAATGTATCCTATCGTAAGGCAGGCTAATATCTCGGATGCAGTATTTTACAACATTCCTGGTGTATCGGCCCATACTTCTCGGTGGGAACATTATATACGTTTGTAACGTAACATAACCTAACCTATCCCATCTAGCCCCTCGTTGGCAATGTTTTACAGAATCCCGTTCGTGACGTCCCGTACATCTCGGTTGGAATATTATATACGTCTATAGCGTTACATATCCTAACCTATGGCAAGCTATCATCTCGGATGCAGTATTTTACAACATTCCTGGCATATCGGCCCCTACTTCTCGGTGGGAACATTATATACGTTTATAACGTATCACAACCTAACCTAACCCATCTAGCCCCTCGCTGGTAATGTTTTACAGAATCCCGTTCCTGTGGTCCCGTACGTCTCGGATGGTACACTATAATCGTCTACAGCGATATATATCCTAACGTAAGGCAGGCTAACATCTCGGATGAAGCATTTTACACCATTCCTGGCGTATCGGCCCCTACTTCACGGTGGGAACATTATACACGTCTATAACGTATCACAACCTAACCTAACCCATCTAGCCCCTCGCTGGTAATGTTTTACAGAATACCGTTCGTGACGTCCCGTACATCTCGGCTGGGATATTATATACGTCTATAGCGTTATATGTCCTAACCTAAGGCAGCCTATCATCTCGGCTGTAGTATTTTACAACATTCCTGCCGTATCGGGCCATACTTCTCGGTGGGAACATTACATAGGTCTATAACGTAATATAACCTAACCGTATACATCTAGCCCCTCGCTGGTAATGTTTTACAGAATCCCGTTCGTGTCGTCCCGTACGTCCCGGGTGGGACATTATATACGTCTACAGCGTTATATATCCTAACCTAAGGCAGGCTAACATCTCGGATGAAGTATTTTACAACATTTTTGGCATATCGGCCTCTACTTCTCGGTGGGAACATTATTTACGTCTATAACGTATCACAACCTAAACTAACACATCTAGCCCCTCGCTGGTAATGTTTTACAGAATCCCGTTCCTGTGGTCCCGTACGTCTCGGATGGGACACTATAATCGTCTACAGCGATATATATCCTAACGTAAGGCAGGCTAACATCTCGGATGAAGCATTTTACACCATTCCTGGCGTATCGGCCCCTACTTCACGGTGGGAACATTATACACGTCTATAACGTATCACAACCTAACCTAACCCATCTAGTCCCTCGCTGGTAATGTTTTACAGAATCCCGTTCGTGTCGTCCCGTACGTCTCGGGTGGGACATTATATACGTCTACAGCGTTATATATCCTAACCTAAGGCAGGCTAACATCTCGGATGAAGTATTTTACGCCATTCCTGGCGTATGGGCCCCTACTTCAACGTGGGAACATTATATAGGTCTATAACGTAATATAACCTAACCTAACACATCTAGCTCCTCGCTGGTAATGTTTTACAGAATCCCGTCCCTGTCGTCCCGTACGTCTCGGATGAGACATTATAAACGTCTACAGCGATATATATCCTAACCTAAGGCAGGCTAACTTCTCGGATATAGTATTTTACAACATTTCTGTAGGATCGGCCTCTACTTCTCGGTGGGAACATTATATACATCTATAACGTAATATAATCTAGCCTAACCCATCTAGCCCCTCGCTGGTAATGTTTTACAGAATCCCGTTCGTGTCGTCCCGTACGTCTCGGTTGGGATATTGTATACGTCTACAGCGTTATGTATCCTAACCTAAGGCAGGATAACATCTCGGTTGCAATATTTTACAACATCCCTGGCATATCGGCCCCTACTTCTCGGTGGGAACATTATATACGTCTATAACGTATCACAACCTAACCTAACCCATCTAGCCCCTCGCTGGTAATGTTTTACACAATCCCGTTCCTGTCGTCCCGTACGTCTCGGATGGGACATTATAAACGTATACAGCGATATATATCCTAACCTAAGGCAGGCATATTCTCGGATATAGTATTTTACAACATTTCTGTAGGATCGGCCTCTACTTCTCGGTGGGAACATTATATACGTCTATAACGTAACATAACCTAACCTACCCCATCTAGCCCCTCGCTGGCAATGTTTTACAGAATCCCGTTCGTGTCGTCCCGTACATCTCGGTCGGGATATTATATACGTCTATAGCGTTATATATCCTAACCTAAGGCAGGCTATCATCTCGTATGTAGTATTTTACAACATTCCTGGCGTATCGTCTCCTACTTCTCGGTGGGAACATTATATAGGTCTATAACGTAATATAACCTTACCTAACACATCTAGCCCCTCGCTGGTAATGTTTTACAGTATCCCGTTCCTGTCGTCCCGTACGTCTCCGTTGGGACATTATAAACGTCTACAGCAATATATATCATAACCTAAAGCAGGCTAACATCTCGGATGCAGTATTTTACATCATGCCTGGCGTATCGGCCCCTACTTCTCGGTGGGAACATTATACACGTCTAAAACGTAACATAACCTAACCTATCGCATCTAGCCCCTCGCTGGTAATGTTTTACAGAATCCCGTTCGTGTCGTCCCGTACATCTCGGTTGGGACATTATATACGTCTACAGCGTTATATATCCTAACCTAAGCCAGGCTATAATCTCGGATGCAGTATTTTACAAAATTCCTGGCATATCGGCCCCTACTTCTCAGTGGGAACATTAAATACGCCTATAACGTATCACCACCTAACCTAACCCATCTAGCCCCTCGCTGGTAATGTTTTACAGAATCCCGTTCCTGTCGTCCCGTACATCTCGGTTGGGATGTTATATACGTCTACAGCGAAATGTATCCTATCGTAAGGCAGGCTAATATCTCGGATGCAGTATTTTACAACATTCCTGGTGTATCGGCCCATACTTCTCGGTGGGAACATTATATACGTTTGTAACGTAACATAACCTAACCTATCCCATCTAGCCCCTCGTTGGCAATGTTTTACAGAATCCCGTTCGTGACGTCCCGTACATCTCGGTTGGAATATTATATACGTCTATAGCGTTACATATCCTAACCTATGGCAAGCTATCATCTCGGATGCAGTATTTTACAACATTCCTGGCATATCGGCCCCTACTTCTCGGTGGGAACATTATATACGTTTATAACGTATCACAACCTAACCTAACCCATCTAGCCCCTCGCTGGTAATGTTTTACAGAATCCCGTTCCTGTGGTCCCGTACGTCTCGGATGGGACACTATAATCGTCTACAGCGATATATATCCTAACGTAAGGCAGGCTAACATCTCGGATGAAGCATTTTACACCATTCCTGGCGTATCGGCCCCTACTTCACGGTGGGAACATTATACACGTCTATAACGTATCACAACCTAACCTAACCCATCTAGCCCCTCGCTGGTAATGTTTTACAGAATACCGTTCGTGACGTCCCGTACATCTCGGCTGGGATATTATATACGTCTATAGCGTTATATGTCCTAACCTAAGGCAGCCTATCATCTCGGCTGTAGTATTTTACAACATTCCTGCCGTATCGGGCCATACTTCTCGGTGGGAACATTACATAGGTCTATAACGTAATATAACCTAACCGTATACATCTAGCCCCTCGCTGGTAATGTTTTACAGAATCCCGTTCGTGTCGTCCCGTACGTCCCGGGTGGGACATTATATACGTCTACAGCGTTATATATCCTAACCTAAGGCAGGCTAACATCTCGGATGAAGTATTTTACAACATTTTTGGCATATCGGCCTCTACTTCTCGGTGGGAACATTATTTACGTCTATAACGTATCACAACCTAAACTAACACATCTAGCCCCTCGCTGGTAATGTTTTACAGAATCACGTTCGTGTCGTCCCGTACATCTCGGCTGGGATATTATATACGTCTATAGCGTTGTATATCCTAACCTAAGGCAGCCTATCATCTCGGATGTAGTATTTTACAACATTCCTGCCGTATCGGGCCATACTTCTCGGTGGGAACATTACATAGGTCTATAACGTAATATAACCTAACCGAATACATCTAGCCCCTCGCTGGTAATGTTTTACAGAATCCCGTTCGTGTCGACCCGTACGTCTCGGTTGGGATATTATATACGTCTATAGCGTTATATATCCTAACCTAAGGCAGGCTATCATCTCGGATGCAGTATTTTACAAAATTCCTGGCATATCGGCCCCTACTTCTCGGTGGGAACATTATATACGTCTATAACGTATCACAACCTAACCCAACCCATCTAGCCCCTCGCTGGTAATGTTTTACAGAATCCCGTTCCTGTCGCCCCGTACGTCTCGGTTGGGACATTATAAACTTCTAAAGCGTTATATATCCTAACCTAAGGCAGGCTATCATCTCGTATGTAGTATTTTACAACATTCCTGGCGTATCGTCTCCTACTTCTCGGTGGGAACATTATATAGGTCTATAACGTAATATAACCTTACCTAACACATCTAGCCCCTCGCTGGTAATGTTTTACAGTATCCCGTTCCTGTCGTCCCGTACGTCTCGGTTGGGACATTATATACGTCTACAGCGTTATATATCCTAACCTAAGCCAGGCTATCATCTCGGATGCAGTATTTTGCAACATTCCTGACATATCGGCCCCTACTTCTCGGTGGGAACATTATACACGTCTATAACGTAACATAACCTAACCTAACCCATCTAGCCCCTCGCTGGTAATATTTTACAGAATCCCGTTCGTGTCGTCCCATACGTCTCGGTTGGGATATTATATACGTCTATAGCGTTATATATCCTACCCTAAGGCAGACTATCATCTCGGATGCAGTATTTTGCAACATTCCTGGCATATCGGCCCCTACTTCTCGGTGGGAACATTATATACGTCTATAACGTATCACAACCTAACCTAACCCATCTAGGCCCTCGCTGGTAATGTTTTACAGAATCCCGTTCCTGTCGACCCGTACGTCTCGGATGAGACATTATAAACGTCCACAGCGATATATATCCTAACCTAAGGCAGGCTAACTTCTCGGATATAGTATTTTGCAACATTTCTGTAGGATCGGCCTCTACTTCTCGGTGGGAACATTATATGCGTCTATAACGTAATATAACCTAACCTAACACATCTAGCCCTTCGCTGGTAATGTTTTACAGAATCCAGTTCGTGTCGTCCCGTACGTCTCGGTTGGGACATTATATACGTCTGCAGCGCTATATATCCTAACCTAAGGCAGGCTAACATCTCGGATGAAGTATTTTACGCCATTCCTGGCGTATGGGCCCCTACTTCAACGTGGGAACATTTTATAGGTCTATAACGTAATATAACCTAACCTAACACATCTAGCTCCTCGCTGGTAATGTTTTACAGAATCCCGTCCCTGTCGTCCCGTACGTCTCGGTTGGGACATTATATACGTCTACAGCGTTATATATCCTAACCTAAGGCAGGCTAACATCTCGGATGCAGTATTTTACGCCATTCCTGGCGTATCCGCCCCTACTTCTCTGTGGGAACATTATACACGTCTATAACGTAACAAAACCTAATCTAACCCATCTAGCCCCTCGCTGGTAATATTTCACAGAATCCCGTTCGTGTCGACCCGTACGTCTCGGTTGGGATATTATATACGTGTAGGATATTTATTATTTTAAAATTAGATACAAGGAGATTAAGAACGTCTTTATAACTATATGTTTCCTCAATAACGCACGATGAACAACTGACTCGATTTGTTTGAAAACATTCACTTGAAAGACTCATTCACATGCACATTCGCTCTCGCTCACATTCTAGAATATTCCATAACATAAAAATTGAAACTCTTAAATTATTGATTAATATAAATTATTGATTAACAAACAAGGATATCTAAGATTATTATCCTTCATTCGGCCGTCCTGCATGGACATTCGTCTCGAATGTCGTCATTAACGTCATCTTCAGATAAATCATCATCGGCTTCGTCAATCCATAGTTTCATAAATTCGGCTGATGTAGATGTTTGTTGAGGTCCTTCTCCTTCGCCCACCTTCTGAACTAAATATCGTTGGTTACGAAGAACTCGAATTATTTCATATGGTCCAAGATATTTGTGAGCTACTTTTAAACCAGGACCCTGTTGCATACGTTTAATAGCTACTAGGTCTCCTTCTCGATAAATTTTAGCTTTCCGTCTACTTTTGTCAAAAGTTCGTCTATTTTCTTGTTGTATCTTGAATATATTTTTGTTTGCTTGAAATCGTAATTCGTCTCGTTCATCTTGAAAAGATGCGACTCTTTCTTTTTCAAGTAAATCTCGAATGTCTGGATAATCTTTACGTACAATAGCTTCAGTCTTGACCACAGAAAAATGTCCTCGTTCATGAGCTCGCTTTATTATTTGCATTTGCATTTGACGCGGCACCACAAGTCGAATGTCTCCTTCAGACTCTTTGTACAAAAGATTTCCTCGAATGATATAATCTTTCGTCTTGTTTTGAAGTACTAAATCTTGAAGTTTCTTTATACTTTCATCTTCTTCCTGTGCCTTCCGCAAACGCGCTGTAAGACTTATAACAGATTCGTCGATTAAGAAATTCATAGGTAGGGGATTTCGACTTAACGCGTCAACATGTAACATATTCTTTCCTGGTCGATGCTCTATCCGATAGTCGAATTCTTCTAACAATAATGCCCATCGCGCAACTCGCACACAAAGATCTTTCTTATTCATTGTAAGAGTGAAAGCGCGACAATCAGTGACAATAACAAACGAAATTCCTAACAAATAAACACGAAATTTCTTTAACGCTTTAACTACTGCTAAAACTTCTAACTCGTAACTACTATATTTTGCTTCAGCAGGAGTTGTCTTACCGCTAGAATAATATATGGGATGAAAATATCGATCTTCGTTATTTCTTTGAAATAAAATTGCTCCATAACCTAAAGCAGAAGCATCTGTATGCAACTCTGTTTCCGCTCCGACTCGATACAGGTTTAATATTGGTTTTTCACTTAGTATAACTTTTAATTGCATAAACGCTTCTTTTTCAATCGGTCCAAAACAGAATTTAACATTCGCTCGCAAAAGATTTGACAACGGTCGCGCAATTACAGAGTATCTATGAATAAATTTACGAAAGTACCCAGTCAATCCAAGAAAACTTTGTACTTGTTTAACATTTGTCGGTTCTGGAAATCGTCGGACTGCATCAGTTTTACGATCCGAGGGACGAACACGACCATTATTGATTACATGCCCGAGAAATTCAACTGTAGTTTGCAGAAAACAACATTTTTTCCAATTAATTATTAAATTTGCTTCGCTTGCTGTTATTAAAACCTTTTCAAGATTTTTGATTCCACTCTCAATATCATCCGATGGAATAATTAAATCATCCATATAAGTTAAAACTATTCTCTTTCGAATAAGCTCTCTAAATACAGTATTTATAAATCTTTGAAAGACTGCCGGTGAGTTACAAAGACCAAAAGGAACTCGTAAGAATTCGTAATGACCATCTGGTACAATAAATGCTGTATACTTTCGACTTGATTCATCCATTCGTACATGAAAGAAACCATTTTTCAAATCGAGAGTACTAAAAATACGCGCGCCTTGTAACGAATCTAATTGATCTTCGATTAATGGTAACGGATACCTATCTTTGATAATTTTCTTATTTATTTGACGATAATCTACACATAATCTAAATGAATCATCTTTCTTTCGGACAAGAACAACTGGACTCGCATAATCAGAAGTTGATACTTGAGCGACTCCATCCGCAATCCATTGTTCGATTTGTGCATTAACAATTTCTTTATGTGACGGTGATAAACGTCTCGCAGATTGATAAACTGGCGCTTCGTCTTTTAATACTAATTTCATTGTAATTTCAGATTCATAGGTTTTGTTCGGCTTATAATTACTAACAAGGTTTTTAATCGTCTCCCGCTGATTAGGATCTAATACATGAGACAGGTCAATATGATTTGCGTCTAACACTTTATCATCTATTATATCTATTTTAAATATTTCCGGTACAATATTTTCGTCTTCCGCAGTTTTGCTCATTTTTTCTGATAATGGACGAATGCTCACTTTGCTACCTTTAAGACTAACATCTGTTACACTCAAGAAATTTGTTCCTATTAAGAATTTATATTGAAGCATAGTATCAGAGACTACCTGTACGCAAATCGGATATGAGTATCCATCTACAGTAATTTCTGCTTGAAATTCTCCTAATGTCGCGTTATTCTTTGAACCTATACTATGAAAATGTAATTCACTGCGTCGTAATTGCGGAGAACCAAGTTTAATATATTCATCTGCGCGAATCAAACTAATATCGCTTCCTGAATCTATCAATGCTTCGATCTCATGTCCATTAAGCAAAACATTTTTAAGATATTTTCGACTTGATGATACTTTAAATGTTGCGCAACTTTCTTTACTCGCTTCATACTTCCTAGAACATTTCGACGCAATATGACCACGTTCCTGACAAATAAAGCATTTCACACCACGATCTTTCGTTGGACAATTTATGCTAATATGATCGCGCCCACCACAATTATAACATCGAATAACATTAGTTGTAGATTCTTTTTTCTTACCAACACTGGCCATCTCTTTTCGTTCACTCTTAACGAAACTATTTCCACGCTTCTCAAATTTCATTAAACTCTGTACACCTCGATCTCGAAAGGTTACCTTCTCGAACGCCTCCGAAAGTTGATCAATTGTTGTAAACCGTTGAATACGCGCCTGGTTTTGAAGTATTTCATCAGGGATGCCGTCAATTACATATTCAAGCATTTCGTCATCGTTGATCGGTACTCGATTTCCTAAAATGATCTTCTCGTGCAAATATTCGTGGAATGTTTCATTCTTCTTCCATAGTCGTTCTTCAAACTTCTTTCTCATCTCAATCTTGCTTTGGCGATGATAAAACATGGTTCTTAATTCATTCAATAATTGATTAAATGGCATGGTAATATAGTTTGGTTTAGAATGAAACCATTGAAGTGCCTTTCCTTTAAGTCGCATACCGATAAGTATTCGTGCAACATCATCTTCCAATTTATACGTTGTCTTCAGTAACTTAATTTGCTTCTCCCAAATTTCGTAGTCATCAGATTTACCGTCAAAATTACTAAGTAAATCTGCAACTGCTGAAATATTTGTTCGTGTTTGTTTCAATTGAGATGAAAGGTTGCACCCGACTCCATTGTTTGATGTCAAGAAATTGTCACCGTCACTGCCAACATCCAATTGCTCGCCTTCAAGATTACGCGTCGATTTTCGCTGCATTTCACGCATTATCTCTACTTCTCGTCTTAAAAGTTGAATTTCGCGCTCTGCAAGTTCCCGTTCCTTACGTAATATATCTATGCTTCTGGTATCAAGCCCCTCAATTGGTGGAGTTGGTGGTCTTAGCGAATTGATGCTAGGTACTACATTTACGCCTGAATCTTCGCTTGCAACCACTCCTGCACTATTGCTCGCTAGTTCATCCATCCAGGTTCCAGTTGGGTCAGTCATCATAAGTCTATTAATCAAATCGTGTTTTACTCCAACTGCACTTAAACCTTTAGCTTTTAAAATGTCTTTTAACTGCGCTACTGTGAATTCACACGGATTCCTATTTGTATTCATTACACGTCTTCTACACGATACACACGATATTACGATTTAATCGTCTTCACAATTTAAACAGTCTACACAATTCACTTTTATTATCACACAACTTGTTCTCCTTGTTCGCTCTATCCCGGCTGAGCCCCCAAAATTGTAGGATATTTATTATTTTAAAATTAGATACAAGGAGATTAAGAACGTCTTTATAACTATATGTTTCCTCAATAACGCACGATGAACAACTGACTCGATTTGTTTGAAAACATTCACTTGAAAGACTCATTCACATGCACATTCGCTCTCGCTCACATTCTAGAATATTCCATAACATAAAAATTGAAACTCTTAAATTATTGATTAATATAAATTATTGATTAACAAACAAGGATATCTAAGATTATTATCCTTCATACGTCTATAGCGTTATATATCCTAACCTAAGGCACGCTATCATCTCGGATGCAGTATTTTACAAAATTCCTGGCATATCGGCCCCTACTTCTCGGTGGGAACATTATATAGGTCTATAACGTAATATAACCTTACCTAACACATCTAGCCCCTCGCTGGTAATGTTTTACAGTATCCCGTTCCTGTCGTCCCGTACGTCTCGGTTGGGACATTATATACGTCTACAGCGTTATATATCCTAACCTAAGCCAGGCTATCATCTCGGATGCAGTATTTTGCAACATTCCTGGCATATCGGCCCCTACTTCTCGGTGGGAACATTATACACGTCTATAACGTAACATAACCTAACCTAACCCATCTAGCCCCTCGCTTGTAATATTTTACAGAATCCCGTTCGTGTCGTCCCGTACGTCTCGGTTGGGATATTATATACGTCTATAGCGTTATATATCCTACCCTAAGGCAGACTATCATCTCGGATGCAGTATTTTGCAACATTCCTGGCATATCGGCCCCTACTTCTCGGTGGGAACATTATATACGTCTATAACGTATCACAACCTAACCTAACCCATCTAGCCCCTCGCTGGTAATGTTTTACAGAATCCCGTTCCTGTGGTCCCGTACGTCTCGGATGGGACACTATAATCGTCTACAAGGATATATATCCTAACGTAAGGCAGGCTAACATCTCGGATGAAGCATTTTACGCCATTCCTGGCGTATCGGCCCCTACTTCACGGTGGGAACATTATATACGTCTATAACGTAACATAACCTAACCTACCCCATCTAGCCCCTCGCTGACAATGTTTTACAGAATCCCGTTCGTGTCGTCCCCTACATCTCGGTTGGGATATTATATACGTCTATAGCGTTATATATCCTAACCTAAGGCAGGCTATAATCTCGGATGCAGTATTTTACAACATTCCTGGCATATCGGCCCCTACTTCTCAGTGGGAACATTATATACGCGTATAACGCATCACCACCTAACCTAACCCATCTAGCCCCTCGCTGGTAATGTTTTACAGAATCCCGTTCCTGTCGACCCGTACGTCTCGGATGAGACATTATAAACGTCCGCAGCGATATATATCCTAACCTAAGGCAGGCTAACTTCTCGGATATAGTATTTTACAACATTTCTGTAGGATCGGCCTCTACTTCTCGGTGGGAACAGTATATGCGTCTATAACGTAATATAATCTAACCTAACACATCTAGCCCTTCGCTGGTAATGTTTTACAGAATCCAGTTCGTGTCGTCCCGTACGTCTCGGTTGGGACATTATATACGTTTACAGCGCTATATATCCTAACGTAAGGCAGGCTAACATCTCGGATGTAGTATTTAAAACATTCCTGGCGTATCGGCCCCTACTTCACGGTGGGAACATTATACACGTCTATAACGTATCACAACCTAACCTAACCCATCTAGCCCCTCGCTGGTAATGTTTTACAGAATACCGTTCGTGACGTCCCGTACATCTCGGCTGGGATATTATATACGTCTATAGCGTTATATATCCTAACCTAAGGCAGGCTATCATCTCGTATGTAGTATTTTACAACATTCCTGGCGTATCGTCTCCTACTTCTCGATGGGAACATTATACACGTCTATAACGTAACATAACCTAACCTAGCCCCTCTAGACCCTCGCTGGTAATATTTTACAGAATCCCGCTCGTGTCGTCCCGTACGTCTCGGTTGGGACATTATATACGTCTACAGCGTTATATATCCTAATCTAAGGCAGGCTAACATCTCGGATGTAGTATTTTACAACAGTCTTGGAGTATCGTCCCCTACTTCTCGGTGGGAACATTATATATGTCTATAACGTAATATAACCTAACCTAACACATTTAGCCCCTCGCTGGTAATGTTTTACAGAATCCCGTTCCTGTCGTCCCGTACGTCTCGGATGGGACATTACATACGTCTACAGCGATATATATCCTAACGTAAGGCAGGCTAACATCTCGGATGTAGTATTATACAACATTCCTGGCGTATCGGCCCCTACTTCTCGGTGGGAACACTATATACGTCTATAACGTAATATAACCTAACCTAACACATCTAGCTCATCCCTGGTAATGTTTTACAAAATCCCGTTCGTGTCGTTCGGTACGTCTCGGTTGGGACATTATACACGTCTACAGCGTTGTATATCCTAACCTAAGGCAGGCTAACATCTCGGATGTAGTATTTTGCAACATTCCTGGCGTATCGGCCCCTACTTCTCGGTGGGAACATTATACACGTCTATAACGTAACATAACCTAACCTAACCCATCTAGCCCCTCGCTGGTAATATTTTACAGAATCCCGTTTGTGTCGTCCCGTACGTCTCAGTTGGGAAATTATATACGTCTATAGCGTTATATATCCTAACCTAAGGCAGGCTATCATCTCGGATGCAGTATTTTAAAACATTTTTGGCATATCGGCCTCTACTTCTCGGTGGGAACATTATTTACGTCTATAACGTATCACAACCTAAACTAACACATCTAGCCCCTCGCTGGTAATGTTTTACAGAATCACGTTCGTGTCGTCCCGTACGTCTCGGTTGGGACATTATATACGACTATAGCGTTATATATCCTAACCTAAGGCAGGCTAACATCTCGGATGTAGTATATTACAACATGCCTGGCGTATCGGCCTCTACTTCTCGGTGGGAACATTATATTCGCCTATAACGTAATATAACCTAACGTTACACATCTAGAACCTCGCTGGTAATGTTTTACAGAATACCGTTCGTGACGTCCCGCACATCTCGGTTGGGATATTATTACGTCTATAGCGTTATATATCCCAACCTAAGGCAGGCTATCATCTCGGTTGCAGTATTTTACAACATTCCTGGCGTATCGGCCCCTACTTCTCGGTGGGAACATTATATAGGTCTATAACTTAATACAACCTAACCTAACACATCTAGCCCCTCGCTGGTAATGTTTTACAGAATCCCGTTCCTGTGGTCCCGTACGTCTCGGATGGGACATTATATACGACTATAGCGTTATATATCCTAACCTAAGGCAGGCTAACATCTCGGATGTAGTATATTACAACATGCCTGGCGTATCGGCCTCTACTTCTCGGTGGGAACATTATATTCGCCTATAACGTAATATAACCTAACGTTACACATCTAGAACCTCGCTGGTAATGTTTTACAGAATACCGTTCGTGACGTCCCGCACATCTCGGTTGGGATATTATTACGTCTATAGCGTTATATATCCCAACCTAAGGCAGGCTATCATCTCGGTTGCAGTATTTTACAACATTCCTGGCGTATCGGCCCCTACTTCTCGGTGGGAACATTATATAGGTCTATAACTTAATACAACCTAACCTAACACATCTAGCCCCTCGCTGGTAATGTTTTACAGAATCCCGTTCCTGTGGTCCCGTACGTCTCGGATGGGACACTATAATCGTCTACAGCGATATATATTCTAACGTAAGGCAGGCTAACATCTCGGATGAAGCATTTTACGCCATTCCTGGCGTATCGGCCCCTACTTCACGGTGGGAACATTATACACGTCTATAACGTATCACAACCTAACCTAACCCATCTAGCCCCTCGCTGGTAATGTTTTACAGAATACCGTTCGTGACGTCCCGTACATCTCGGCTGGGATATTATATACGTCTATAGCGTTATATGTCCTAACCTAAGGCAGCCTATCATCTCGGCTGTAGTATTTTACAACATTCCTGCCGTATCGGGCCATACTTCTCGGTGGGAACATTACATAGGTCTATAACGTAATATAACCTAACCGAATACATCTAGCCCCTCGCTGGTAATGTCTTACAGAATCCCGTTCGTGTCGTCCCGTACGTCTCGGGTGGGACATTATATACGTCTACAGCGTTATATATCCTAACCTAAGGCAGGCTAACATCTCGGATGAAGTATTTTACGCCATTCCTGGCGTATGGGCCCCTACTTCAACGTGGGAACATTATATAGGTCTATAACGTAATATAACCTAACCTAACACATCTAGCTCCTCGCTGGTAATGTTTTACAGAATCCCGTCCCTGTCGTCCCGTACGTCTCGCATGAGACATTATAAACGTCTATAGCGATATATATCCTAACCTAAGGCAGGCTATCTTCGCGGATATAGTATTTTACAACATTTCTGTAGGATCGGCCTCTACTTCTCGGTGGGAACATTATATACGTCTATAACGTAATATAATCTAACCTAACCCATCTAGCCCCTAGCTGGTAATGTTTTACAGAATCCCGTTCGTGTCGTCCCGTACGTCTCGGTTGGGACATTATATACGTCTACAGCGTTATATATCCTAACCTAAGGCAGGCTAACATCTCGGATGCAGTATTTTACGCCATTCCTGGCGTATCCGCCCCTACTTCACGGTGGGAACATTATACACGTCTATAACGTAACAAAACCTAATCTAACCCATCTAGCCCCTCGCTGGTAATATTTCACAGAATCCCGTTCGTGTCGACCCGTACGTCTCGGTTGGGATATTATATACGTCTATAGCGTTATATATCCTAACCTAAGGCAGGCTATCATCTCGGATGCAGTATTTTACAAAATTCCTGGCATATCGGCCCCTACTTCTCGGTGGGAACATTATATACGTCTATAACGTATCACAACCTAACCTAACCCATCTAGCCCCTCGCTGGTATTGTTTTACAGAATCCCGTTCCTGTCGTCCCGTACATCTCGGTTGGGATGTTATATACGTCTACAGCGAAATGTATCCTAACGTAAGGCAGGCTAATATCTCGGATGCAGTATTTTACAACATTCCTGGTGTATCGGCCCATACTTCTCGGTGGGAACATTATATACGTTTGTAACGTAACATAACCTAACCTATCCCATCTAGCCCCTCGTTGGCAATGTTTTACAGAATCCCGTTCGTGACGTCCCGTACATCTCGGTTGGAATATTATATACGTCTATAGCGTTACATATCCTAACCTATGGCAAGCTATCATCTCGGATGCAGTATTTTACAACATTCCTGGCATATCGGCCCCTACATCTCGGTGGGAACATTATATACGTTTATAACGTATCACAACCTAACCCAACCCATCTAGCCCCTCGCTGGTAATGTTTTACAGAATCCCGTTCCTGTCGCCCCGTACGTCTCGGTTGGGACATTATAAACTTCTAAAGCGTTATATATCCTAACCTAAGGCAGGCTATCATCTCGTATGTTGTATTTTACAACATTCCTGGCGTATCGTCTCCTACTTCTCGGTGGGAACATTATATAGGTCTATAACGTAATATAACCTTACCTAACACATCTAGCCCCTCGCTGGTAATGTTTTACAGTATCCCGTTCCTGTCGTCCCGTACGTCTCCGTTGGGACATTATAAACGTCTACAGCAATATATATCCTAACCTAAAGCAGGCTAACATCCCGGATGCAGTATTTTACATCATGCCTGGCGTATCGGCCCCTACTTCTCGGTGGGAACATTATATACGTCTAAAACGTAACATAACCTAACCTATCGCATCTAGCCCCTCGCTGGTAATGTTTTACAGAATCCCGTTCGTGTCGTCCCGTACATCTCGGTTGGGACATTATATACGTCTACAGCGTTATATATCCTAACCTAAGCCAGGCTACAATCTCGGATGCAGTATTTTACAACATTCCTGGCATATCGGCCCCTACTTCTCAGTGGGAACATTATATACGCCTATAACGTATCACCACCTAACCTAACCCATCTAGCCCCTCGCTGGTAATGTTTTACAGAATCCCGTTCCTGTCGACCCGTACGTCTCGGATGAGACATTATAAACGTCCACAGCGATATATATCCTAACCTAAGGCAGGCTAACATCTCGGATATAGTATTTTACAACATTTCTGTAGGATCGGCCTCTACTTCTCGGTGGGAACATTATATGCGTCTATAACGTAATATAACCTAACCTAACACATCTAGCCCTTCGCTGGTAATGTTTTACAGAATCCAGTTCGTGTCGTCCCGTACGTCTCGGTTGGGACATTATATACGTCTGCAGCGCTATATATCCTAACCTAAGGCAGGCTAACATCTCGGATGAAGTATTTTACGCCATTCCTGGCGTATGGGCCCCTACTTCAACGTGGGAACATTTTATAGGTCTATAACGTAATATAACCTAACATAACACATCTAGCTCCTCGCTGGTAATGTTTTACAGAATCCCGTCCCTGTCGTCCCGTACGTCTCGCATGAGACATTATAAACGTCTACAGCGATATATATCCTAACCTAAGGCAGGCTAACTTCTCGGATATAGTATTTTACAACATTTCTGTAGGATCGGCCTCTACTACTCGGTGGGAACATTATATACGTCTATAACGTAATATAATCTAACCTAACCCATCTAGCCCCTCGCTGGTAATGTTTTACAGAATCCCGTTCGTGTCGTCCCGTACGTCTCGGTTGGGACATTATATACGTCTACAGCGTTATATATCCTAACCTAAGGCAGGCTAACATCTCGGATGTAGTATTTTACAACAGTCTTGGAGTATCGTCTCCTACTTCTCGGTGGGAACATTATATATGTCTATAACGTAATATAACCTAACCTAACACATTTAGCCCCTCGCTGGTAATGTTTTATAGAATCCCGTTCCTGTCGTCCCGTACGTCTCGGATGGGACATTACATACGTCTACAGCGATATATATCCTAACGTAAGGCAGGCTAACATCTCGGATGTAGTATTATACAACATTCCTGGCGTATCGGCCCCTACTTCTCGGTGGGAACACTATATACATCTATAACGTAATATAACCTAACCTAACACATCTGGCTCATCCCTGGTAATGTTTTACAAAATCCCGTTCGTGTCGTTCGGTACGTCTCGGTTGGGACATTATATACGTCTACAGCGTTGTATATCCTAACCTAAGGCAGGCTAACATCTCGGATGTAGTATTTTGCAACATTCCTGGCGTATCGGCCCCTACTTCTCGGTGGGAACATTATACACGTCTATAACGTAACATAACCTAACCTAACCCATCTAGCCCCTCGCTGGTAATATTTTACAGAATCCCGTTTGTGTCGTCCCGTACGTCTCAGTTGGGAAATTATATACGTCTATAGCGTTATATATCCTAACCTAAGGCAGGCTATAATCTCGGATGCAGTATTTTACAACATTTTTGGCATATCGGCCTCTACTTCTCGGTGGGAACATTATTTACGTCTATAACGTATCACAACCTAAACTAACACATCTAGCCCCTCGCTGGTAATGTTTTACAGAATCACGTTCGTGTCGTCCCGTACGTCTCGGTTGGGACATTATATACGACTATAGCGTTATATATCCTAACCTAAGGCAGGCTAACATCTCGGATGTAGTATATTACAACATGCCTGGCGTATCGGCCTCTACTTCTCGGTGGGAACATTATATTCGCCTATAACGTAATATAACCTAACGTTACACATCTAGAACCTCGCTGGTAATGTTTTACAGAATACCGTTCGTGACGTCCCGCACATCTCGGTTGGGATATTATTACGTCTATAGCGTTATATATCCCAACCTAAGGCAGGCTATCATCTCGGTTGCAGTATTTTACAACATTCCTGGCGTATCGGCCCCTACTTCTCGGTGGGAACATTATATAGGTCTATAACTTAATACAACCTAACCTAACACATCTAGCCCCTCGCTGGTAATGTTTTACAGAATCCCGTTCCTGTGGTCCCGTACGTCTCGGATGGGACACTATAATCGTCTACAGCGATATATATTCTAACGTAAGGCAGGCTAACATCTCGGATGAAGCATTTTACGCCATTCCTGGCGTATCGGCCCCTACTTCACGGTGGGAACATTATACACGTCTATAACGTATCACAACCTAACCTAACCCATCTAGCCCCTCGCTGGTAATGTTTTACAGAATACCGTTCGTGACGTCCCGTACATCTCGGCTGGGATATTATATACGTCTATAGCGTTATATGTCCTAACCTAAGGCAGCCTATCATCTCGGCTGTAGTATTTTACAACATTCCTGCCGTATCGGGCCATACTTCTCGGTGGGAACATTACATAGGTCTATAACGTAATATAACCTAACCGAATACATCTAGCCCCTCGCTGGTAATGTCTTACAGAATCCCGTTCGTGTCGTCCCGTACGTCTCGGGTGGGACATTATATACGTCTACAGCGTTATATATCCTAACCTAAGGCAGGCTAACATCTCGGATGAAGTATTTTACGCCATTCCTGGCGTATGGGCCCCTACTTCAACGTGGGAACATTATATAGGTCTATAACGTAATATAACCTAACCTAACACATCTAGCTCCTCGCTGGTAATGTTTTACAGAATCCCGTCCCTGTCGTCCCGTACGTCTCGCATGAGACATTATAAACGTCTATAGCGATATATATCCTAACCTAAGGCAGGCTATCTTCGCGGATATAGTATTTTACAACATTTCTGTAGGATCGGCCTCTACTTCTCGGTGGGAACATTATATACGTCTATAACGTAATATAATCTAACCTAACCCATCTAGCCCCTAGCTGGTAATGTTTTACAGAATCCCGTTCGTGTCGTCCCGTACGTCTCGGTTGGGACATTATATACGTCTACAGCGTTATATATCCTAACCTAAGGCAGGCTAACATCTCGGATGCAGTATTTTACGCCATTCCTGGCGTATCCGCCCCTACTTCACGGTGGGAACATTATACACGTCTATAACGTAACAAAACCTAATCTAACCCATCTAGCCCCTCGCTGGTAATATTTCACAGAATCCCGTTCGTGTCGACCCGTACGTCTCGGTTGGGATATTATATACGTCTATAGCGTTATATATCCTAACCTAAGGCAGGCTATCATCTCGGATGCAGTATTTTACAAAATTCCTGGCATATCGGCCCCTACTTCTCGGTGGGAACATTATATACGTCTATAACGTATCACAACCTAACCTAACCCATCTAGCCCCTCGCTGGTATTGTTTTACAGAATCCCGTTCCTGTCGTCCCGTACATCTCGGTTGGGATGTTATATACGTCTACAGCGAAATGTATCCTAACGTAAGGCAGGCTAATATCTCGGATGCAGTATTTTACAACATTCCTGGTGTATCGGCCCATACTTCTCGGTGGGAACATTATATACGTTTGTAACGTAACATAACCTAACCTATCCCATCTAGCCCCTCGTTGGCAATGTTTTACAGAATCCCGTTCGTGACGTCCCGTACATCTCGGTTGGAATATTATATACGTCTATAGCGTTACATATCCTAACCTATGGCAAGCTATCATCTCGGATGCAGTATTTTACAACATTCCTGGCATATCGGCCCCTACATCTCGGTGGGAACATTATATACGTTTATAACGTATCACAACCTAACCCAACCCATCTAGCCCCTCGCTGGTAATGTTTTACAGAATCCCGTTCCTGTCGCCCCGTACGTCTCGGTTGGGACATTATAAACTTCTAAAGCGTTATATATCCTAACCTAAGGCAGGCTATCATCTCGTATGTTGTATTTTACAACATTCCTGGCGTATCGTCTCCTACTTCTCGGTGGGAACATTATATAGGTCTATAACGTAATATAACCTTACCTAACACATCTAGCCCCTCGCTGGTAATGTTTTACAGTATCCCGTTCCTGTCGTCCCGTACGTCTCCGTTGGGACATTATAAACGTCTACAGCAATATATATCCTAACCTAAAGCAGGCTAACATCCCGGATGCAGTATTTTACATCATGCCTGGCGTATCGGCCCCTACTTCTCGGTGGGAACATTATATACGTCTAAAACGTAACATAACCTAACCTATCGCATCTAGCCCCTCGCTGGTAATGTTTTACAGAATCCCGTTCGTGTCGTCCCGTACATCTCGGTTGGGACATTATATACGTCTACAGCGTTATATATCCTAACCTAAGCCAGGCTACAATCTCGGATGCAGTATTTTACAACATTCCTGGCATATCGGCCCCTACTTCTCAGTGGGAACATTATATACGCCTATAACGTATCACCACCTAACCTAACCCATCTAGCCCCTCGCTGGTAATGTTTTACAGAATCCCGTTCCTGTCGACCCGTACGTCTCGGATGAGACATTATAAACGTCCACAGCGATATATATCCTAACCTAAGGCAGGCTAACATCTCGGATATAGTATTTTACAACATTTCTGTAGGATCGGCCTCTACTTCTCGGTGGGAACATTATATGCGTCTATAACGTAATATAACCTAACCTAACACATCTAGCCCTTCGCTGGTAATGTTTTACAGAATCCAGTTCGTGTCGTCCCGTACGTCTCGGTTGGGACATTATATACGTCTGCAGCGCTATATATCCTAACCTAAGGCAGGCTAACATCTCGGATGAAGTATTTTACGCCATTCCTGGCGTATGGGCCCCTACTTCAACGTGGGAACATTTTATAGGTCTATAACGTAATATAACCTAACATAACACATCTAGCTCCTCGCTGGTAATGTTTTACAGAATCCCGTCCCTGTCGTCCCGTACGTCTCGCATGAGACATTATAAACGTCTACAGCGATATATATCCTAACCTAAGGCAGGCTAACTTCTCGGATATAGTATTTTACAACATTTCTGTAGGATCGGCCTCTACTACTCGGTGGGAACATTATATACGTCTATAACGTAATATAATCTAACCTAACCCATCTAGCCCCTCGCTGGTAATGTTTTACAGAATCCCGTTCGTGTCGTCCCGTACGTCTCGGTTGGGACATTATATACGTCTACAGCGTTATATATCCTAACCTAAGGCAGGCTAACATCTCGGATGTAGTATTTTACAACAGTCTTGGAGTATCGTCTCCTACTTCTCGGTGGGAACATTATATATGTCTATAACGTAATATAACCTAACCTAACACATTTAGCCCCTCGCTGGTAATGTTTTATAGAATCCCGTTCCTGTCGTCCCGTACGTCTCGGATGGGACATTACATACGTCTACAGCGATATATATCCTAACGTAAGGCAGGCTAACATCTCGGATGTAGTATTATACAACATTCCTGGCGTATCGGCCCCTACTTCTCGGTGGGAACACTATATACGTCTATAACGTAATATAACCTAACCTAACACATCTGGCTCATCCCTGGTAATGTTTTACAAAATCCCGTTCGTGTCGTTCGGTACGTCTCGGTTGGGACATTATATACGTCTACAGCGTTGTATATCCTAACCTAAGGCAGGCTAACATCTCGGATGTAGTATTTTGCAACATTCCTGGCGTATCGGCCCCTACTTCTCGGTGGGAACATTATACACGTCTATAACGTAACATAACCTAACCTAACCCATCTAGCCCCTCGCTGGTAATATTTTACAGAATCCCGTTTGTGTCGTCCCGTACGTCTCAGTTGGGAAATTATATACGTCTATAGCGTTATATATCCTAACCTAAGGCAGGCTATAATCTCGGATGCAGTATTTTACAACATTTTTGGCATATCGGCCTCTACTTCTCGGTGGGAACATTATTTACGTCTATAACGTATCACAACCTAAACTAACACATCTAGCCCCTCGCTGGTAATGTTTTACAGAATCACGTTCGTGTCGTCCCGTACGTCTCGGTTGGGACATTATATACGACTATAGCGTTATATATCCTAACCTAAGGCAGGCTAACATCTCGGATGTAGTATATTACAACATGCCTGGCGTATCGGCCTCTACTTCTCGGTGGGAACATTATATTCGCCTATAACGTAATATAACCTAACGTTACACATCTAGAACCTCGCTGGTAATGTTTTACAGAATACCGTTCGTGACGTCCCGCACATCTCGGTTGGGATATTATTACGTCTATAGCGTTATATATCCCAACCTAAGGCAGGCTATCATCTCGGTTGCAGTATTTTACAACATTCCTGGCGTATCGGCCCCTACTTCTCGGTGGGAACATTATATAGGTCTATAACTTAATACAACCTAACCTAACACATCTAGCCCCTCGCTGGTAATGTTTTACAGAATCCCGTTCCTGTGGTCCCGTACGTCTCGGATGGGACACTATAATCGTCTACAGCGATATATATTCTAACGTAAGGCAGGCTAACATCTCGGATGAAGCATTTT
Source organism: Xylocopa violacea (assembly GCA_963969225.1). Taxonomy (NCBI): domain Eukaryota; kingdom Metazoa; phylum Arthropoda; class Insecta; order Hymenoptera; family Apidae; genus Xylocopa; species Xylocopa violacea. The sequence goes on along the minus strand of CAXAJV010000061.1, from coordinate 2,340,878 downwards.
ACGCCATTCCTGGCGTATCGGCCCCTACTTCACGGTGGGAACATTATACACGTCTATAACGTATCACAACCTAACCTAACCCATCTAGCCCCTCGCTGGTAATGTTTTACAGAATACCGTTCGTGACGTCCCGTACATCTCGGCTGGGATATTATATACGTCTATAGCGTTATATGTCCTAACCTAAGGCAGCCTATCATCTCGGCTGTAGTATTTTACAACATTCCTGCCGTATCGGGCCATACTTCTCGGTGGGAACATTACATAGGTCTATAACGTAATATAACCTAACCGAATACATCTAGCCCCTCGCTGGTAATGTCTTACAGAACCCCGTTCGTGTCGTCCCGTACGTCTCGGGTGGGACATTATATACGTCTACAGCGTTATATATCCTAACCTAAGGCAGGCTAACATCTCGGATGAAGTATTTTACGCCATTCCTGGCGTATGGGCCCCTACTTCAACGTGGGAACATTATATAGGTCTATAACGTAATATAACCTAACCTAACACATCTAGCTCCTCGCTGGTAATGTTTTACAGAATCCCGTCCCTGTCGTCCCGTACGTCTCGCATGAGACATTATAAACGTCTATAGCGATATATATCCTAACCTAAGGCAGGCTATCTTCGCGGATATAGTATTTTACAACATTTCTGTAGGATCGGCCTCTACTTCTCGGTGGGAACATTATATACGTCTATAACGTAATATAATCTAACCTAACCCATCTAGCCCCTAGCTGGTAATGTTTTACAGAATCCCGCTCGTGTCGTCCCGTACGTCTCGGTTGGGACATTATATACGTCTACAGCGTTATATATCCTAACCTAAGGCAGGCTAACATCTCGGATGCAGTATTTTACGCCATTCCTGGCGTATCCGCCCCTACTTCACGGTGGGAACATTATACACGTCTATAACGTAACAAAACCTAATCTAACCCATCTAGCCCCTCGCTGGTAATATTTCACAGAATCCCGTTCGTGTCGACCCGTACGTCTCGGTTGGGATATTATATACGTCTATAGCGTTATATATCCTAACCTAAGGCAGGCTATCATCTCGGATGCAGTATTTTACAAAATTCCTGGCATATCGGCCCCTACTTCTCGGTGGGAACATTATATACGTCTGTAACGTATCACAACCTAACCTAACCCATCTAGCCCCTCGCTGGTAATGTTTTACAGAATCCCGTTCCTGTCGTCCCGTACATCTCGGTTGGGATGTTATATACGTCTATAGCGTTACATATCCTAACCTATGGCAAGCTATCATCTCGGATGCAGTATTTTACAACATTCCTGGCATATCGGCCCCTACTTCTCGGTGGGAACATTATATACGTTTATAACGTATCACAACCTAACCCAACACATCTAGCACCTCGCTGGTAATGTTTCACAGAATCCCGTTCGTGTCGTCCCGTACGTCTCGGTTGGGATATTATATACGTCTATAGCGTTATATATCCTACCCTAAGGCAGACTATCATCTCGGATGCAGTATTTTGCAACATTCCTGGCATATCGGCCCCTACTTCTCGGTGGGAACATTATATACGTCTATAACGTATCACAACCTAACCTAACCCATCTAGCCCCTCGCTGGTAATGTTTTACAGAATCCCGTTCCTGTGGTCCCGTACGTCTCGGATGGGACACTATAATCGTCTACAAGGATATATATCCTAACGTAAGGCAGGCTAACATCTCGGTTGAAGCATTTTACGCCATTCCTGGCGTATCGGCCCCTACTTCACGGTGGGAACATTATATACGTCTATAACGTAACATAACCTAACCTACCCCATCTAGCTCCTCGCTGGTAATGTTTTACAGAATCCCGTCCCTGTCGTCCCGTACGTCTCGGATGAGACATTATAAACGTCTACAGCGATATATATCCTAACCTAAGGCAGGCTAACTTCTCGGATATAGTATTTTACAACATTTCTGTAGGATCGGCCTCTACTTCTCGGTGGGAACATTATATACATCTATAACGTAATATAATCTAGCCTAACCCATCTAGCCCCTCGCTGGCAATGTTTTACAGAATCCAGTTCGTGTCGTCCCGTACGTCTCGGTTGGGACATTATATACGTTTACAGCGCTATATGTCCTAACGTAAGGCAGGCTAACATCTCGGATGTAGTATTTAAAGCATTCCTGGCGTATCGGCCCCTACTTCACGGTGGGAACATTATACACGTCTATAACGTATCACAACCTAACCTAACCCATCTAGCCCCTCGCTGGTAATGTTTTACAGAATACCGTTCGTGACGTCCCGTACATCTCGGCTGGGATATTATATACGTCTATAGCGTTATATATCCTAACCTAAGGCAGGCTATCATCTCGTATGTAGTATTTTACAACATTCCTGGCGTATCGTCTCCTACTTCTCGATGGGAACATTATACACGTCTATAACGTAACATCACCTAACCTAGCCCCTCTAGACCCTCGCTGGTAATATTTTACAGAATCCCGCTCGTGTCGTCCCGTACGTCTCGGTTGGGACATTATATACGTCTACAGCGTTATATATCCTAATCTAAGGCAGGCTAACATCTCGGATGTAGTATTTTACAACAGTCTTGGAGTATCGTCCCCTACTTCTCGGTGGGAACATTATATATGTCTATAACGTAATATAACCTAACCTAACACATTTAGCCCCTCGCTGGTAATGTTTTACAGAATCCCGTTCCTGTCGTCCCGTACGTCTCGGATGGGACATTACATACGTCTACAGCGATATATATCCTAACGTAAGGCAGGCTAACATCTCGGATGTAGTATTATACAACATTCCTGGCGTATCGGCCCCTACTTCTCGGTGGGAACACTATATACGTCTATAACGTAATATAACCTAACCTAACACATCTAGCTCATCCCTGGTAATGTTTTACAAAATCCCGTTCGTGTCGTTCGGTACGTCTCGGTTGGGACATTATATACGTCTACAGCGTTATATATCCTAACCTAAGGCAGGCTAACATCTCGGATGTAGTATTTTGCAACATTCCTGGCGTATCGGCCCCTACTTCTCGGTGGGAACATTATACACGTCTATAACGTAACATAACGTAACCTAACCCTTCTAGCCCCTCACTGGTAATGTTTTACAGAATCCCGTTCCTGTCGTCCCGTACGTCTCGGATGGGACATTATAATCGCCTACTGCGATATATATCCTAACGTAAGGCAGGCTAATATCTCGGATGAAGTATTATACGCCATTCCTGGCGTATCGGCCCCTACTTCTCGGTGGGAACATTATATAGGTCTATAACTTAATATAACCTAACCTAACACATCTAGCCCCTCGCTGGTAATGTTTTACAGAATCCCGTTCGTGACGTCCCGTACATCGCGGTTGGAATATTATATACGTCTATAGCGTTACATATCCTAACCTAAGGCAGGCTATCATCTCGGATGTAGTATTTTACCACATTCCTGCCGTATCGGCCCCTACTTCTCGGTGGGAACATTATATACGTCTATAACGTATCACAACCTAACCTAACCCATCTAGCCCCTCGCTGGTAATATTTTACAGAATCCCGTTTGTGTCGTCCCGTACGTCTCAGTTGGGAAATTATATACGTCTATAGCGTTATATATCCTAACCTAAGGCAGGCTATCATCTCGGATGCAGTATTTTACAACATTTTTGGCATATCGGCCTCTACTTCTCGGTGGGAACATTATTTACGTCTATAACGTATCACAACCTAAACTAACACATCTAGCCCCTCGCTGGTAATGTTTTACAGAATCACGTTCGTGTCGTCCCGTACGTCTCGGTTGGGACATTATATACGACTATAGCGTTATATATCCTAACCTAAGGCAGGCTAACATCTCGGATGTAGTATATTACAACATGCCTGGCGTATCGGCCTCTACTTCTCGGTGGGAACATTATATTCGCCTATAACGTAATATAACCTAACGTTACACATCTAGAACCTCGCTGGTAATGTTTTACAGAATACCGTTCGTGACGTCCCGCACATCTCGGTTGGGATATTATTACGTCTATAGCGTTATATATCCCAACCTAAGGCTGGCTATCATCTCGGTTGCAGTATTTTACAACATTCCTGGCGTATCGGCCCCTACTTCTCGGTGGGAACATTATATAGGTCTATAACTTAATACAACCTAACCTAACACATCTAGCCCCTCGCTGGTAATGTTTTACAGAATCCCGTTCCTGTGGTCCCGTACGTCTCGGATGGGACACTATAATCGTCTACAGCGATATATATCCTAACGTAAGGCAGGCTAACATCTCGGATGAAGCATTTTACGCCATTCCTGGCGTATCGGCCCCTACTTCACGGTGGGAACATTATACACGTCTATAACGTATCACAACCTAACCTAACCCATCTAGCCCCTCGCTGGTAATGTTTTACAGAATACCGTTCGTGACGTCCCGTACATCTCGGCTGGGATATTATATACGTCTATAGCGTTATATATCCTAACCTAAGGCAGCCTATCATCTCGGCTGTAGTATTTTACAACATTCCTGCCGTATCGGGCCATACTTCTCGGTGGGAACATTACATAGGTCTATAACGTAATATAACCTAACCGAATACATCTAGCCCCTCGCTGGTAATGTTTTACAGAATCCCGTTCGTGTCGTCCCGTACGTCTCGGGTGGGACATTATATACGTCTACAGCGTTATATATCCTAACCTAAGGCAGGCTATCATCTCGGATGCAGTATTTTACAAAATTCCTGGCATATCGGCCCCTACTTCTCGGTGGGAACATTATATACGTCTATAACGTATCACAACCTAACCTAACCCATCTAGCCCCTCGCTGGTATTGTTTTACAGAATCCCGTTCCTGTCGTCCCGTACATCTCGGTTGGGATGTTATATACGTCTACAGCGAAATGTATCCTAACGTAAGGCAGGCTAATATCTCGGATGCAGTATTTTACAACATTCCTGGTGTATCGGCCCATACTTCTCGGTGGGAACATTATATACGTTTGTAACGTAACATAACCTAACCTATCCCATCTAGCCCCTCGTTGGCAATGTCTTACAGAATCCCGTTCGTGACGTCCCGTACATCTCGGTTGGAATATTATATACGTCTATAGCGTTACATATCCTAACCTATGGCAAGCTATCATCTCGGATGCAGTATTTTACAACATTCCTGGCATATCGGCCCCTACATCTCGGTGGGAACATTATATACGTTTATAACGTATCACAACCTAACCCAACCCATCTAGCCCCTCGCTGGTAATGTTTTACAGAATCCCGTTCCTGTCGCCCCGTACGTCTCGGTTGGGACATTATAAACTTCTAAAGCGTTATATATCCTAACCTAAGGCAGGCTATCATCTCGTATGTTGTATTTTACAACATTCCTGGCGTATCGTCTCCTACTTCTCGGTGGGAACATTATATAGGTCTATAACGTAATATAACCTTACCTAACACATCTAGCCCCTCGCTGGTAATGTTTTACAGTATCCCGTTCCTGTCGTCCCGTACGTCTCGGTTGGGACATTATATACGTCTACAGCGTTATATATCCTAACCTAAGCCAGGCTATCATCTCGGATGCAGTATTTTGCAACATTCCTGGCATATCAGCCCCTACTTCTCGGTGGGAACATTATACACGTCTATAACGTAACATAACCTAACTTAACCCATCTAGCCCCTCGCTGGTAATATTTTACAGAATCCCGTTCGTGTCGTCCCGTACGTCTCGGTTGGGATATTATATACGTCTATAGCGTTATATATCCTACCCTAAGGCAGACTATCATCTCGGATGCAGTATTTTGCAACATTCCTGGCATATCGGCCCCTACTTCTCGGTGGGAACATTATATACGTCTATAACGTATCACAACCTAACCTAACCCATCTAGCCCCTCGCTGGTAATGTTTTACAGAATCCCGTTCCTGTGGTCCCGTACGTCTCGGATGGGACACTATAATCGTATACAGCGATATATATCCTAACGTAAGGCAGGCTAACATCTCGGATGAAGCATTTTACGCCATTCCTGGCGTATCGGCCCCTACTTCACGATGGGAACATTATACACGTCTATAACGTATCACAACCTAACCTATCCCATCTAGCCCCTCGCTGGCAATGTTTTACAGAATCCCGTTCGTGTCGTCCCGTACATCTCGGTTGGGACATTATATACGTCTACAGCGTTATATATCCTAACCTAAGCCAGGCTAGAATCTCGGATGCAGTATTTTACAACATTCCTGGCATATCGGCCCCTACTTCTCAGTGGGAACATTATATACGCCTATAACGTATCACCACCTAACCTAACCCATCTAGCCCCTCGCTGGTAATGTTTTACAGAATCCCGTTCCTGTCGACCCGTACGTCTCGGATGAGACATTATAAACGTCCACAGCGATATATATCCTAACCTAAGGCAGGCTAACTTCTCGGATATAGTATTTTACAACATTTCTGTAGGATCGGCCTCTACTTCTCGGTGGGAACATTATATACATCTATAACGTAATATAATCTAGCCTAACCCATCTAGCCCCTCGCTGGCAATGTTTTACAGAATCCCGTTCGTGTCGTCTCGTACGTCTCAGTTGGGAAATTATATACGTCTATAGCGTTATATATCCTAACCTAAGGCAGGCTATCATCTCGGATGCAGTATTTTACAACATTTTTGGCATATCGGCCTCTACTTCTCGGTGGGAACATTATATGCGTCTATAACGTAATATAATCTAACCTAACACATCTAGCCCTTCGCTGGTAATGTTTTACAGAATCCAGTTCGTGTCGTCCCGTACGTCTCGGTTGGGACATTATATACGTTTACAGCGCTATATATCCTAACGTAAGGCAGGCTAACATCTCGGATGTAGTATATTACAACATGCCTGGCGTATCGGCCTCTACTTCTCGGTGGGAACATTATATTCGTCTATAACGTAATATAACCTAACCTAACACATCTAGAACCTCGCTGGTAATGTTTTACAGAATACCGTTCGTGACGTCCCGTACATCTCGGTTGGGATATTATTACGTCTACAGCGTTATATATCCTAACCTAAGGCAGGCTAACATCTCGGATGCAGTATTTTACGCCATTCCTGGCGTATCGGCCCCTACTTCTCTGTGGGTACATTATACACGTCTATAACGTAATATAACCTAACCTAACACATCTAGCCCCTCGCTGGTAATGTTTTACAGAATCCCGTTCGTGACGTCCCGTACATCGCGGTTGGAATATTATATACGTCTATTGCGTTATTTATCCTACCCTAAGGCAGGCCATCATCTCGTATGTAGCATTTTACAACATTCCTGACGTATCGGCCCCTGCTTCTCGGTGGGAACATTATATACGTCTATAACGTACCACAACCTAACCTAACCCATCTAGCCCCTCGCTGGTAATGTTTTACAGAATCCCGTTCCTGTCGTCCCGTACGCTTCGGATGGGACATTATAATCGTCTACAGCGATATATATCCTAACGTAAGGCAGGCTAATATCTCGGATGAAGTATTTTACGCCATTCCTGGCGTATCGGCCCCTACTTCACGGTGGGAACATTATACACGTCTATAACGTAACATAACCTAACCTAATCCATCTAGACCCTCGCTGGTAATATTTTACAGAATCCCGTTCGTGTCGTCCCGTATGTCTCGGTTGGGATATTATATACGTCTATAGCGTTATTTATCCTAACCTAAGGCAGGCTATCATCTCGGATGTATTATTTTACAACATTCCTGTCGTATCGGCCCCTACTACTCGGTGGGAACATTATATACGTCTATAACGTATCACAACCAAACCTAACCCATCTAGCCCCTCGATGGTAATGTTTTACAGAATCACGTTCCTGTCGTCCCGTACGTCTCGGTTGGGACATTATATACGACTATAGCGTTATATATCCTAACCTAAGGCAGGCTAACATTTCGGATGTAGTATTTTACATCATGCCTGGCGTATCGGCCCCTACTTCTCATTGGGAACATTACATACGTCTATAACGTAATATAACCTAACGTTACACATCTAGAACCTCGCTGGGAATGTTTTACAGAATACCGTTCGTGACGTCCCGCACATCTCGGTTGGGATATTATTACGTCTATAGCGTTATATATCCCAACCTAAGGCAGGCTATCATCTCGGTTGCAGTATTTTACAACATTCCTGGCGTATCGGCCCCTACTTCTCGGTGGGAACATTACATAGGTCTATAACTTAATACAACCTAACCTAACACATCTAGCCCCTCGCTGGTAATGTTTTACAGAATCCCGTTCGTGACGTCCCGTACATCTCGGTTGGAATATTATATACGTCTATAGCGTTATATATCCTAACCTAAGGCAGGCTATCATCTCGGATGTAGTATTTTACAACATTCCTGCCGTATCGGCCCCTACTTCTCGGTGGGAACATTATATACGTCTATAACGTATCACAACCTAACCTAACTCATCTAGCCCCTCGCTGGTAATATTTTACAGAATCCCGTTTGTGTCGTCCCGTACGTCTCAGTTGGGATATTATATACGTCTATAGCGTTATATATCATAACCTAAGGCAGGCTATCATCTCGGATGCAGTATTTTACAACATTCTTGGCATATCGGCCCCTACTTCTCGGTGGGAACATTATATACGTCTATAACGTATCACAACCTAAACTAACACATCTAGCCCCTCGCTGGTAATGTTTTACAGAATCACGTTCGTGTCGTCCCGTACGTCTCGGTTGGGACATTATATACGACTATAGCGTTATATATCCTAACCTAAGGCAGGCTAACATCTCGGATGCAGTATTTTACGCCATTCCTGGCGTATCGGCCCCTACTTCTCTGTGGGTACATTATACGCGTCTATAACGTAATATAACCTAACCTAACACATCTAGCCCCTCGCTGGTAATGTTTTACAGAATCCCGTTCGTGACGTCCCATACATCGCGGTTGGAATATTATATACGTCTATTGCGTTATATATCCTAACCTAAGGCAGGCTATCATCTCGGATGTAGTATTTTACAACATTCCTGCCGTATCGGCCCCTACTTCTCGGTGGGAACATTATATACGTCTATAACGTATTACAACCTAACCTAACCTATCTAGCCCCTCGCTGGTAATATTTTACAGAATCCCGTTTGTGTCGTCCCGTACGTCTCAGTTGGGAAATTATATACTTCTATAGAGTTATATATCCTAACCTAAGGCAGGCTATCATCTCGGAATGCAGTGTTTTACAACATTCCTGGCATATCGACCCCTACTTCTCATTGGGAACATTATATACGTCTATAACGTATCACAACCTAACCTAACCCATCTAGCCCCTCGCTGGTAATATTTTACAGAATCCCGTTTGTGTCGTCCCGTACGTCTCAGTTGGGAAATTATATACGTCTATAGCGTTATATATCCTAACCTAAGGCAGGCTATCATCTCGGATGCAGTATTTTACAACATTCTTGGCATATCGGCCTCTACTTATCGGTGGGAACATTATATACGTCTATAACGTATCACAACCTAAACTAACACATCTAGCCCCTCGCTGGTAATGTTTTACAGAATCCCGTTCCTGTCGCCCCGTACGTCTCGGTTGGGACATTATAAACTTCTAAAGCGTTATATATCCTAACCTAAGGCAGGCTATCATCTCGTATGTTGTATTTTACAACATTCCTGGCGTATCGTCTCCTACTTCTCGGTGGGAACATCATATAGGTCTATAACGTAATATAACCTTACCTAACACATCTAGCCCCTCGCTGGTAATGTTTTACAGTATCCCGTTCCTGTCGTCCCGTACGCCTCGGTTGGGACATTATATACGTCTACAGCGTTATATATCCTAACCTAAGCCAGGCTATCATCTCGGATGCAGTATTTTGCAACATTCCTGGCATATCGGCCCCTACTTCTCGGTGGGAACATTATACACGTCTATAACGTAACATAACCTAACTTAACCCATCTAGCCCCTCGCTGGTAATATTTTACAGAATCCCGTTCGTGTCGTCCCGTACGTCTCGGTTGGGATATTATATACGTCTATAGCGTTATATATCCTACCCTAAGGCAGACTATCATCTCGGATGCAGTATTTTGCAACATTCCTGGCATATCGGCCCCTACTTCTCGGTGGGAACACTATATACGTCTATAACGTATCACAACCTAACCTAACCCATCTAGCCCCTCGCTGGTAATGTTTTACAGAATCCCGTTCCTGTGGTCCCGTACGTCTCGGATGGGACACTATAATCGTCTACAGCGATATATATCCTAACGTAAGGCAGGCTAACATCTCGGATGAAGCATTTTACGCCATTCCTGGCGTATCGGCCCCTACTTCACGGTGGGAACATTATACACGTCTATAACGTATCACAACCTAACCTATCCCATCTAGCCCCTCGCTGGCAATGTTTTACAGAATCCCGTTCGTGTCGTCCCGTACGTCTCGGGTGGGACATTATATACGTCTACAGCGTTATATATCCTAACCTAAGGCAGGCTAACATCTCGGATGAAGTATTTTACGCCATTCCTGGCGTATGGGCCCCTACTTCAACGTGGGAACATTATATAGGTCTATAACGTAACATAACCTAACCTAATCCATCTAGACCCTCGCTGGTAATATTTTACAGAATCCCGTTCGTGTCGTCCCGTATGTCTCGGTTGGGATATTATATACGTCTATAGCGTTATTTATCCTAACCTAAGGCAGGCTATCATCTCGGATGTAGTATTTTACAACATTCCTGACGTATCGGCCCCTACTTCTCGGTGGGAACATTATATACGTCTATAACGTATCACAACCTAACCTAACCCATCTAGCCCCACGCTGGTAATATTTTACAGAATCCCGTTTGTGTCGTCTCGTACGTCTCAGTTGGGAAATTATATACGTCTATAGCGTTATATATCCTAACCTAAGGCAGGCTATCATCTCGGATGCAGTATTTTACAACATTCTTGGCATATCGGCCTCTACTTCTCGGTGGGAACATTATATACGTCTATAACGTATCACAACCTAAACTAACACATCTAGCCCCTCGCTGGTAATGTTTTACAGAATCACGTTCGTGTCGTCCCGTACGTCTCGGTTGGGACATTATATACGACTATAGCGTTATATATCCTAACCTAAGGCAGGCTAACATCTCGGATGTAGTATATTACAACATGCCTGGCGTATCGGCCTCTACTTCTCGGTGGGAACATTATATTCGTCTATAACGTAATATAACCTAACGTTACACATCTAGAACATCGCTGGTAATGTTTTACAGAATACCGTTCGTGACGTCCCGTACATCTCGGTTGGGATATTATTACGTCTACAGCGTTATATATCCTAACCTTAGGCAGGCTAACATCTCGGATGCAGTATTTTACGCCATTCCTGGCGTATCGGCCCCTACTTCTCTGTGGGTACATTATACACGTCTATAACGTAATATATCCTAACCTAACACATCTAGCCCCTCGCTGGTAATGTTTTACAGAATCCCGTTCGTGTCGTCACGTACGTCTCGGTTGCAATATTATATACGTCTATAGCGTTATTTATCCTACCCTAAGGCAGGCCATCATCTCGTATGTAGCATTTTACAACATTCCTGACGTATCGGCCCCTGCTTCTCGGTGGGAACATTATATACGTCTATAACGTACCACAACCTAACCTAACCCATCTAGCCCCTCGCTGGTAATGTTTTACAGAATCCCGTTCCTGTCGTCCCGTACGTCTCGGATGGGACATTATAATCGTCTACAGCGATATATATCCTAACGTAAGGCAGGCTAATATCTCGGATGAAGTATTTTACGCCATTCCTGGCGTATCGGCCCCTACTTCACGGTGGGAACATTATACACGTCTATAACGTAACATAACCTAACCTAATCCATCTAGACCATCGCTGGTAATATTTTACAGAATCCCGTTCGTGTCGTCCCGTATGTCTCGGTTGGGATATTATATACGTCTATAGCGTTATTTATCCTAACCTAAGGCAGGCTATCATCTCGGAATGCAGTGTTTTACAACATTCCTGGCATATCGACCCCTACTTCTCATTGGGAACATTATATACGTCTATAACGTATCACAACCTAACCTAACCCATCTAGCCCCTCGCTGGTAATATTTTACAGAATCCCGTTTGTGTCGTCTCGTACGTCTCAGTTGGGAAATTATATACGTCTATAGCGTTATATATCCTAACCTAAGGCAGGCTATCATCTCGGATGCAGTATTTTACAACATTCTTGGCATATCGGCCTCTACTTTTCGGTGGGAACATTATATACGTCTATAACGTATCACAACCTAAACTAACACATCTAGCCCCTCGCTGGTAATGTTTTACAGAATCCCGTTCCTGTCGCCCCGTACGTCTCGGTTGGGACATTATAAACTTTCTAAAGCGTTATATATCCTAACCTAAGGCAGGCTATCATCTCGGATGCAGTATTTTACAACATTCCTGGCGTATCGTCTCCTACTTCTCAGTGGGAACATTATATACGCCTATAACGTATCACCACCTAACCTAACCCATCTAGCCCCTCGCTGGTAATGTTTTACAGAATCCCGTTCCTGTCGACCCGTACGTCTCGGATGAGACATTATAAACGTCCACAGCGATATATATCCTAACCTAAGGCAGGCTAACTTCTCGGATATAGTATTTTACAACATTTCTGTAGGATCGGCCTCTACTTCTCGGTGGGAACATTATATGCGTCTATAACGTATTATAATCTAACCTAACACATCTAGCCCTTCGCTGGTAATGTTTTACAGAATCGCGTTCGTGTCGTATCGTACGTCTCGGTAGGGACATTATATACGTCTACAGCGTTATATATCCTAATCTAAGGCAGGCTAACATCTCGGATGTATTATTTTACAACAGTCTTGGAGTATCGTCCCCTACTTCTCGGTGGGAGCATTATATAGGTCTATAACGTAATATAACCTAACCTAACACATTTAGCCCCTCGCTGGTAATGTTTTACAGAATCAAGTTCGTGTCGTTCCGTACGTCTCGGATGGGACATTATATACGTCTACAGCGATATATATATCCTAACGTAAGGCAGGCTAACATCTCGGATGTAGTATTTAAAACATTCCTGGCGTATCGGCCCCTACATCACGGTGGGAACATTATACACGTCTATAACGTATCACAACCTAACCTAACCCATCTAGCCCCTCGCTGGTAATGTTTTACAGAATACCGTTCGTGACGTCCCGTACATCTCGGCTGGGATATTATACACGTCTATAGCGTTATATATCCTAACCTAAGGCAGGCTATCATCTCGTATGTAGTATTTTACAACATTCCTGGCGTATCGTCTCCTACTTCTCGGTGGGAACATTATACACGTCTATAACGTAACATAACCTAACCTAGCCCCTCTAGACCCTCGCTGGTAATATTTTACAGAATCCCGCTCGTGTCGTCCCGTACGTCTCGGTTGGGACATTATATACGTCTACAGCGTTATATATCCTAATCTAAGGCAGGCTAACATCTCGGATGTAGTATTTTACAACAGTCTTGGAGTATCGTCCCCTACTTCTCGGTGGGAACATTATATACGTCTATAACGTACCACAACCTAACCTAACCCATCTAGCCCCTCGCTGGTAATATTTTACAGAATCCCGTTTGTGTCGTCTCGTACGTCTCAGTTGGGAAATTATATACGTCTATAGCGTTATATATCCTAACCTAAGGCAGGCTATCATCTCGGATGCAGTATTTTACAACATTCTTGGCATATCGGCCTCTACTTCTCGGTGGGAACATTATATACGTCTATAACGTATCACAACCTAAACTAACACATCTAGCCCCTCGCTGGTAATGTTTTACAGAATCCCGTTCCCGTCGCCCCGTACGTCTCGGTTGGGACATTATAAACTTCTAAAGCGTTATATATCCTAACCTAAGGCAGGCTATCATCTCGTATGTTGTATTTTACAACATTCCTGGCGTATCGTCTCCTACTTCTCGGTGGGAACATTATATAGGTCTATAACGTAATATAACCTTACCTAACACATCTAGCCCCTCGCTGGTAATGTTTTACAGTATCCCGTTCCTGTCGTCCCGTACGTCTCGGTTGGGACATTATATACGTCTACAGCGTTATATATCCTAACCTAAGCCAGGCTATCATCTCGGATGCAGTATTTTGCAACATTCCTGGCATATCGGCCCCTACTTCTCGGTGGGAACATTATATACGTCTATAACGTATCACAACCTAACCTAACCCATCTAGCCCCTCGCTGGTAATGTTTTACAGAATCCCGTTCCTGTGGTCCCGTACGTCTCGGATGGGACACTATAATCGTCTACAGCGATATATATCCTAACGTAAGGCAGGCTAACATCTCGGATGAAGCATTTTACGCCATTCCTTTCGTATCGGCCCCTACTTCACGATGGGAACAATATACACGTCTATAACGTATCACAACCTAACCTATCCCATCTAGCCCCTCGCTGGCAATGTTTTACAGAATCCCGTTCGTGTCGTCCTGTACGTCTCGGGTGGGAGATTATATACGTCTACAGCGTTATATATCCTAACCTAAGGCAGGCTAACATCTCGGATGAAGTATTTTACGCCATTCCTGGCGTATGGGCCCCTACTTCAACGTGGGAACATTATATAGGTCTATAACGTAATATAACCTAACCTAACACATCTAGCTCCTCGCTGGTAATGTTTTACAGAATCCCGTCCCTGTCGTCCCGTACGTCTCGGATGAGACATTATAAACGTCTACAGCGATATATATCCTAACCTAAGGCAGGCTAACTTCTCGGATATAGTATTTTACAACATTTCTGTAGGATCGGCCTCTACTTCTCGGTGGGAACATTATATACATCTATAACGTAATATAATCTAGCCTAACCCATCTAGCCCCTCGCTGGTACTGTTTTAGAGAATCCCGTTCGTGTCGTCCCGTACGTCTCGGTTGGGATACTGTATACGTCTATAGCGTTATGTATCCTAACCTAAGGCAGGATAACATCTCGGTTGCAGTATTTTACAACATCCCTGGCATATCGGCCCCTACTTCTCGGTGGGAACATTATATACGTCTATAACGTATCACAACCTAACCTAACCCATCTAGCCCCTCGCTGGTAATGTTTTACACAATCCCGTTCCTGTCGTCCCGTAGGCATCGGATGGGACATTATAAGCGTATACAGCGATATATATCCTAACCTAAGGCAGGCATATTCTCGGATATAGTATTTTACAACATTTCTGTAGCATCGGCCTCTACTTCTCGGTGGGAACATTATATACGTCTATAACGTAACATAACCTAACCTACCCCATCTAGCCCCTCGCTGGCAATGTTTTACAGAATCCCGTTCGTGTCGTCCCGTACATCTCTGTTGGGATATTATATACGTCTATAGCGTTATATATCCTAACCTAAGGCAGGCTATCATCTCGTATGTAGTATTTTACAACATTCCTGGCGTATCGTCTCCTACTTCTCGGTGGGAACATTATATAGGTCTATAACGTAATATAACCTTACCTAACACATCTAGCCCCTCGCTGGTAATGTTTTACAGTATCCCGTTCCTGTCGTCCCGTACGTCTCCGTTGGGACATTATAAACGTCTACAGCAATATATATCCTAACCTAAAGCAGGCTAACATCCCGGATGCAGTATTTTACATCATGCCTGGCGTATCGGCCCCTACTTCTCGGTGGGAACATTATATACGTCTAAAACGTAACATAACCTAACCTATCGCATCTAGCCCCTCGCTGGTAATGTTTTACAGAATCCCGTTCGTGTCGTCCCGTACATCTCGGTTGGGACATTATATACGTCTACAGCGTTATATATCCTAACCTAAGCCAGGCTACAATCTCGGATGCAGTATTTTACAACATTCCTGGCATATCGGCCCCTACTTCTCAGTGGGAACATTATATACGCCTATAACGTATCACCACCTAACCTAACCCATCTAGCCCCTCGCTGGTAATGTTTTACAGAATCCCGTTCCTGTCGACCCGTACGTCTCGGATGAGACATTATAAACGTCCACAGCGATATATATCCTAACCTAAGGCAGGCTAACTTCTCGGATATAGTATTTTACAACATTTCTGTAGGATCGGCCTCTACTTCTCGGTGGGAACATTATATGCGTCTATAACGTATTATAATCTAACCTAACACATCTAGCCCTTCGCTGGTAATGTTTTACAGAATCGCGTTCGTGTCGTATCGTACGTCTCGGTAGGGACATTATATACGTCTACAGCGTTATATATCCTAATCTAAGGCAGGCTAACATCTCGGATGTAGTATTTTACAACAGTCTTGGAGTATCGTCCCCTACTTCTCGGTGGGAGCATTATATAGGTCTATAACGTAATATAACCTAACCTAACACATTTAGCCCCTCGCTGGTAATGTTTTACAGAATCAAGTTCGTGTCGTTCCGTACGTCTCGGATGGGACATTATATACGTCTACAGCGATATATATCCTAACGTAAGGCAGGCTAAGATCTCGGATGTAGTATTTAAAACATTCCTGGCGTATCGGCCCCTACTTCACGGTGGGAACATTATACACGTCTATAACGTATCACAACCTAACCTAACCCATCTAGCCCCTCGCTGGTAATGTTTTACAGAATACCGTTCGTGACGTCCCGTACATCTCGGCTGGGATATTATACACGTCTATAGCGTTATATATCCTAACCTAAGGCAGGCTATCATCTCGTATGTAGTATTTTACAACATTCCTGGCGTATCGTCTCCTACTTCTCGGTGGGAACATTATACACGTCTATAACGTAACATAACCTAACCTAACCCATCTAGCCCCTCGCTGGTAATGTTTTACAGAATCCCGTTCCTGTCGTCCCGTACGTCTCGGATGGGACATTATAATCGTCTACTGCGATATATATCCTAACGTAAGGCAGGCTAATATCTCGGATGAAGTATTATACGCCATTCCTGGCGTATCGGCCCCTACTTCACGGTGGGAGCATTATACACGTCTATAATGTAACATAACCTAACCTAACCCATCTAGCACCTCGCTGGTAGTGTTCTACAGAATACCGTTCGTGACGTACCGTACATCTCGGTTGGGACATTATATGCGTCTACAGCGTTATATATCCTAACCTAATGCAGGCTAGCATCTCGGATGCAGTATTTTACGCCATTCCTGGCGTAACGGCCGCTACTTCTCGGTGGGAACATTATATAGGTCTATAACGTAATATAACCTAACCTAACACATTTAGCCCCTCGCTGGTAATGTTTTACAGAATCCCGTTCGTGTCGTTCCGTACGTCTCGGATGGGATATTATATACGTCTACAGCGATATATATCCTAACGTAAGGCAGGCTAACATCTCGTATGTAGTATTTAAAACATTCCTGGCGTATCGGCCCCTACTTCACGGTGGGAACATCATACACGTCTATAACGTATCACAACCTAACCTAACCCATCTAGCCCCTCGCTGGTAATATTTTACAGAATCCCGTTCGTGTCGTCCCGTACGTCTCGGTTGGGATATTATATACGTCTATAGCGTTATATATCCTACCCTAAGGCAGACTATCATCTCGGATGCAGTATTTTGCAACATTCCTGGCATATCGGCCCCTACTTCAACGTGGGAACATTATATAGGTCTATAACGTAATATAACCTAACCTAACACATCTAGCTCCTCGCTGGTAATGTTTTACAGAATCCCGTCCCTGTCGTCCCGTACGTCTCGGATGAGACATTATAAACGTCTACAGCGATATATATCCTAACCTAAGGCAGGCTAACTTCTCGGATACAGTATTTTACAACATTTCTGTAGGATCGGCCTCTACTTCTCGGTGGGAACATTATATACATCTATAACGTAATATAATCTAGCCTAACCCATCTAGCCCCTCGCTGGCAATGTTTTACAGAATCCCGTTCGTGTCGTCTCGTACGTCTCAGTTGGGAAATTATATACGTCTATAGCGTTATATATCCTAACCTAAGGCAGGCTATCATCTCGGATGCAGTATTTTACAACATTCTTGGCATATCGGCCTCTACTTCTCGGTGGGAACATTATATGCGTCTATAACGTAATATAATCTAACCTAACACATCTAGCCCTTCGCTGGTAATGTTTTACAGAATCCAGTTCGTGTCGTCCCGTACGTCTCGGTTGGGACATTATATACGTTTACAGCGCTATATATCCTAACGTAAGGCAGGCTAACATCTCGGATGTAGTATATTACAACATGCCTGGCGTATCGGCCTCTACTTCTCGGTGGGAACATTATATTCGTCTATAACGTAATATAACCTAACCTAACACATCTAGAACCTCGCTGGTAATGTTTTACAGAATACCGTTCGTGACGTCCCGTACATCTCGGTTGGGATATTATATACGTCTATAGCGTTATATATCCTAACCTAAGGCAGGCTATCATCTCGGATGTAGTATTTTACAACATTCCTGGCGTATCGGCCCCTACTTCTCGGTGGGAACATTATATAGGTCTATAACTTAATATAACCTAACCTAACACATCTAGCCCCTCGCTGGTAATGTTTTACAGAATCCCGTTCGTGACGTCCCGTACATCGCGGTTGGAATATTATATACGTCTATAGCGTTATATATCCTAACCTAAGGCAGGCTATCATCTCGGATGTAGTATTTTACAACATTCCTGCCGTATCGGCCCCTACTTCTCTGTGGGTACATTATACACGTCTATAACGTAATATAACCTAACCTAACACATCTAGCCCCTCGCTGGTAATGTTTTACAGAATCCCGTTCGTGACGTCCCGTACATCGCGGTTGGAATATTATATACGTCTATTGCGTTATATAACCTAACCTAAGGCAGGCTATCATCTCGGATGTAGTATTTTACAACATTCCTGCCGTATCGGCCCCTACTTCTCGGTGGGAACATTATACACGTCTATAACGTATTACAACCTAACCTAACCTATCTAGCCCCTCGCTGGTAATATTTTACAGAATCCCGTTTGTGTCGTCCCGTACGTCTCAGTTGGGAAATTATATACTTCTATAGAGTTATATATCCTAACCTAAGGCAGGCTATCATCTCGGATGCAGTATTTTACAACATTCTTGGCATATCGGCCTCTACTTCTCGGTGGGAACATTATATACGTCTATAACGTATCACAACCTAAACTAACACATCTAGCCCCTCGCTGGTAATGTTTGACAGAATCACGTTCGTGTCGTCCCGTACGTCTCGGTTGGGACATTATATACGACTATAGCGTTATATATCCTAATCTAAGGCAGGCTAACATCTCGGATGTAGTATATTACAACATGCCTGGCGTATCGGCCTCTACTTCTCGGTGGGAACATTATATTCGTCTATAACGTAATATAACCTAACGTTACACATCTAGCACCTCGCTGGTAATGTTTTACAGAATACCGTTCGTGACGTCCCGTACATCTCGGTTGGGATATTATTACGTCTACAGCGTTATATATCCTAACCTAAGGCAGGCTAACATCTCGGATGTAGTATATTACAACATGCCTGGCGTATCGGCCTCTACTTCTCGGTGGGAACATTATATTCGTCTATAACGTAATATAACCTAACGTTACACATCTAGAACCTCGCTGGTAATGTTTTACAGAATACCGTTCGTGACGTCCCGTACATCTCGGTTGGGATATTATTACGTCTACAGCGTTATATATCCTAACCTAAGGCAGGCTAACATCTCGGATGCAGTATTTTACGCCATTCCTGGCGTATCGGCCCCTACTTCTCTGTGGGTACATTATACACGTCTATAACGTAATATAACCTAACCTAACACATCTAGCCCCTCGCTGGTAATGTTTTACAGAATCCCGTTCGTGACGTCCTGTACATCGCGGTTGGAATATTATATACGTCTATTGCGTTATTTATCCTACCCTAAGGCAGGCCATCATCTCGTATGTAGCATTTTACAACATTCCTGACGTATCGGCCCCTGCTTCTCGGTGGGAACATTATATACGTCTATAACGTACCACAACCTAACCTAACCCATCTAGCCCCTCGCTGGTAATGTTTTACAGAATCCCGTTCCTGTCGTCCCGTACGTTTCGGATGGGACATTATAATCGTCTACAGCGATATATGTCCTAACGTAAGGCAGGCTAATATCTCGGATGAAGTATTTTACGCCATTCCTGGCGTATCGGCCCCTACTTCACGGTGGGAACATTATACACGTCTATAACGTAACATAACCTAACTTAACCCATCTAGCCCCTCGCTGGTAATATTTTACAGAATCCCGTTCGTGTCGTCCCGTACGTCTCGGTTGGGATATTATATACGTCTATAGCGTTATATATCCTACCCTAAGGCAGACTATCATCTCGGATGCAGTATTTTGCAACATTCCTGGCATATCGGCCCCTACTTCTCGGTGGGAACATTATATACGTCTATAACGTATCACAACCTAACCTAACCCATCTAGCCCCTCGCTGGTAATGTTTTACAGAATCCCGTTCCTGTGGTCCCGTACGTCTCGGATGGGACACTATAATCGTCTACAGCGATATATATCCTAACGTAAGGCAGGCTAACATCTCGGATGAAGCATTTTACGCCATTCCTGGCGTATCGGCCCCTACTTCACGGTGGGAACATTATACACGTCTATAACGTATCACAACCTAACCTATCCCATCTAGCCCCTCGCTGGCAATGTTTTACAGAATCCCGTTCGTGTCGTCCCGTACGTCTCGGGTGGGACATTATATACGTCTACAGCGTTATATATCCTAACCTAAGGCAGGCTAACATCTCGGATGAAATATTTTACGCCATTCCTGGCGTATGGGCCCCTACTTCAACGTGGGAACATTATATAGGTCTATAACGTAATATAACCTAACCTAACACATCTAGCTCCTCGCTGGTAATGTTTTACAGAATCCCGTCCCTGTCGTCCCGTACGTCTCGGATGAGACATTATAAACGTCTACAGCGATATATATCCTAACCTAAGGCAGGCTAACTTCTCGGATATAGTATTTTACAACATTTCTGTAGGATCGGCCTCTACTTCTCGGTGGGAACATTATATACATCTATAACGTAATATAATCTAGCCTAACCCATCTAGCCCCTCGCTGGCAATGTTTTACAGAATCCCGTTCGTGTCGTCTCGTACGTCTCAGTTGGGAAATTATATACGTCTATAGCGTTATATATCCTAACCTAAGGCAGGCTATCATCTCGGATGCAGTATTTTACAACATTCTTGGCATATCGGCCTCTACTTCTCGGTGGGAACATTATATGCGTCTATAACGTAATATAATCTAACCTAACACATCTAGCCCTTCGCTGGTAATGTTTTACAGAATCCAGTTCGTGTCGTCCCGTACGTCTCGGTTGGGACATTATATACGTTTACAGCGCTATATATCCTAACGTAAGGCAGGCTAACATCTCGGATGTAGTATATTACAACATGCCTGGCGTATCGGCCTCTACTTCTCGGTGGGAACATTATATTCGTCTATAACGTAATATAACCTAACCTAACACATCTAGAACCTCGCTGGTAATGTTTTACAGAATACCGTTCGTGACGTCCCGTACATCTCGGTTGGGATATTATATACGTCTATAGCGTTATATATCCTATCCTAAGGCAGGCTATCATCTCGGATGTAGTATTTTACAACATTCCTGGCGTATCGGCCCCTACTTCTCGGTGGGAACATTATATAGGTCTATAACTTAATATAACCTAACCTAACCTATCTAGCCCCTCGCTGGTAATATTTTACAGAATCCCGTTTGTGTCGTCCCGTACGTCTCAGTTGGGAAATTATATACTTCTATAGAGTTATATATCCTAACCTAAGGCAGGCTATCATCTCGGATGCAGTATTTTACAACATTCTTGGCATATCGGCCTCTACTTCTCGGTGGGAACATTATATACGTCTATAACGTATCACAACCAAACCTAACCCATCTAGCCCCTCGCTGGTAATGTTTTACAGAATCACGTTCGTGTCGTCCCGTACGTCTCGGTTGGGACATTATATACGTCTACAGCGTTATATATCCTAACCTAAGGCAGGCTAACATCTCGGATGCAGTATTTTACGCCATTCCTGGCGTATCGGCCCCTACTTCTCTGTGGGTACATTATACACGTCTATAACGTAATATATCCTAACCTAACACATCTAGCCCCTCGCTGGTAATGTTTTACAGAATCCCGTTCGTGTCATCACGTACGTCTTGGTTGGAATATTATATACGTCTATAGCGTTATTTATCCTACCCTAAGGCAGGCCATCATCTCGTATGTAGCATTTTACAACATTCCTGACGTATCGGCCCCTGGTTCTCCGTGGGAACATTATATACGTCTATAACGTACCACAACCTAACCTAACCCATCTAGCCCCTCGCTGGTAATGTTTTACAGAATCCCGTTCCTGTCGTCCCGTACGTCTCGGATGGGACATTATAATCGTCTACAGCGATATATATCCTAACGTAAGGCAGGCTAATATCTCGGATGAAGTATTTTACGCCATTCCTGGCGTATTGGCCCCTACTTCACGGTGGGAACATTATACACGTCTATAACGTAACATAACCTAACCTAATCCATCTAGACCCTCGCTGGTAATATTTTACAGAATCCCGTTCGTGTCGTCCCGTATGTCTCGGTTGGGATATTATATACGTCTATAGCGTTATTTATCCTAACCTAAGGCAGGCTATCATCTCGGATGTAGTATTTTACAACATTCCTGACGTATCGGCCCCTACTTCTCGGTGGGAACATTATATACGTCTATAACGTATCACAACCTAACCTAACCCATCTAGCCCCACGCTGGTAATATTTTACAGAATCCCGTTTGTGTCGTCTCGTACGTCTCAGTTGGGAAATTATATACGTCTATAGCGTTATATATCCTAACCTAAGGCAGGCTATCATCTCGGATGCAGTATTTTACAACATTCTTGGCATATCGGCCTCTACTTCTCGGTGGGAACATTATATACGTCTATAACGTATCACAACCTAAACTAACACATCTAGCCCCTCGCTGGTAATGTTTTACAGAATCCCGTTCCTGTGGTCCCGTACGTCTCGGATGGGACACTATAATCGTCTACAGCGATATATATCCTAACGTAAGGCAGGCTAACATCTCGGATGAAGCATTTTACGCCATTCCTGGCGTATCGGCCCCTACTTCACGGTGGGAACATTATACACGTCTATAACGTATCACAACCTAACCTATCCCATCTAGCCCCTCGCTGGCAATGTTTTACAGAATCCCGTTCGTGTCGTCCCGTACGTCTCGGGTGGGACATTATATACGTCTACAGCGTTATATATCCTAACCTAAGGCAGGCTAACATCTCGGATGAAGTATTTTACGCCATTCCTGGCGTATGGGCCCCTACTTCAACGTGGGAACATTATATAGGTCTATAACGTAATATAACCTAACCTAACACATCTAGCTCCTCGCTGGTAATGTTTTACAGAATCCCGTCCCTGTCGTCCCGTACGTCTCGGATGAGACATTATAAACGTCTACAGCGATATATATCCTAACCTAAGGCAGGCTATCATCTCGGATGCAGTATTTTACAACATTCTTGGCATATCGGCCTCTACTTCTCGGTGGGAACATTATATGCGTCTATAACGTAATATAATCTAACCTAACACATCTAGCCCTTCGCTGGTAATGTTTTACAGAATCCAGTTCGTGTCGTCCCGTACGTCTCGGTTGGGACATTATATACGTTTACAGCGCTATATATCCTAACGTAAGGCAGGCTAACATCTCGGATGTAGTATATTACAACATGCCTGGCGTATCGGCCTCTACTTCTCGGTGGGAACATTATATTCGTCTATAACGTAATATAACCTAACCTAACACATCTAGAACCTCGCTGGTAATGTTTTACAGAATACCGTTCGTGACGTCCCGTACATCTCGGTTGGGATATTATATACGTCTATAGCGTTATATATCCTAACCTAAGGCAGGCTATCATCTCGGATGTAGTATTTTACAACATTCCTGGCGTATCGGCCCCTACTTCTCGGTGGGAACATTATATAGGTCTATAACTTAATATAACCTAACCTAACCTATCTAGCCCCTCGCTGGTAATATTTTACAGAATCCCGTTTGTGTCGTCCCGTACGTCTCAGTTGGGAAATTATATACTTCTATAGAGTTATATATCCTAACCTAAGGCAGGCTATCATCTCGGATGCAGTATTTTACAACATTCTTGGCATATCGGCCTCTACTTCTCGGTGGGAACATTATATACGTCTATAACGTATCACAACCAAACCTAACCCATCTAGCCCCTCGCTGGTAATGTTTTACAGAATCACGTTCGTGTCGTCCCGTACGTCTCGGTTGGGACATTATATACGTCTACAGCGTTATATATCCTAACCTAAGGCAGGCTAACATCTCGGATGCAGTATTTTACGCCATTCCTGGCGTATCGGCCCCTACTTCTCTGTGGGTACATTATACACGTCTATAACGTAATATATCCTAACCTAACACATCTAGCCCTTCGCTGGTAATGTTTTACAGAATCCAGTTCGTGTCGTCCCGTACGTCTCGGTTGGGACATTATATACGTTTACAGCGCTATATATCCTAACGTAAGGCAGGCTAACATCTCGGATGTAGTATATTACAACATTCCTGGCGTATCGGCCCCTACTTCTCGGTGGGAACATTATATAGGTCTATAACTTAATATAACCTAACCTAACCTATCTAGCCCCTCGCTGGTAATATTTTACAGAATCCCGTTTGTGTCGTCCCGTACGTCTCAGTTGGGAAATTATATACTTCTATAGAGTTATATATCCTAACCTAAGGCAGGCTATCATCTCGGATGCAGTATTTTACAACATTCTTGGCATATCGGCCTCTACTTCTCGGTGGGAACATTATATACGTCTATAACGTATCACAACCAAACCTAACCCATCTAGCCCCTCGCTGGTAATGTTTTACAGAATCACGTTCGTGTCGTCCCGTACGTCTCGGTTGGGACATTATATACGTCTACAGCGTTATATATCCTAACCTAAGGCAGGCTAACATCTCGGATGCAGTATTTTACGCCATTCCTGGCGTATCGGCCCCTACTTCTCTGTGGGTACATTATACACGTCTATAACGTAATATATCCTAACCTAACACATCTAGCCCCTCGCTGGTAATGTTTTACAGAATCCCGTTCGTGTCATCACGTACGTCTTGGTTGGAATATTATATACGTCTATAGCGTTATTTATCCTACCCTAAGGCAGGCCATCATCTCGTATGTAGCATTTTACAACATTCCTGACGTATCGGCCCCTGCTTCTCCGTGGGAACATTATATACGTCTATAACGTACCACAACCTAACCTAACCCATCTAGCCCCTCGCTGGTAATGTTTTACAGAATCCCGTTCCTGTCGTCCCGTACGTCTCGGATGGGACATTATAATCGTCTACAGCGATATATATCCTAACGTAAGGCAGGCTAATATCTCGGATGAAGTATTTTACGCCATTCCTGGCGTATTGGCCCCTACTTCACGGTGGGAACATTATACACGTCTATAACGTAACATAACCTAACCTAATCCATCTAGACCCTCGCTGGTAATATTTTACAGAATCCCGTTCGTGTCGTCCCGTACATCGCGGTTGGAATATTATATACGTCTATAGCGTCATTTATCCTAACCTAAGGCAGGCTATCATCTCGGATGTAGTATTTTACAACATTCCTGACGTATCGGCCCCTACTTCTCGGTGGGAACATTATATACGTCTATAACGTATCACAACCTAACCTAACCCATCTAGCCCCACGCTGGTAATATTTTACAGAATCCCGTTTGTGTCGTCTCGTACGTCTCAGTTGGGAAATTATATACGTCTATAGCGTTATATATCCTAACCTAAGGCAGGCTATCATCTCGGATGCAGTATTTTACAACATTCTTGGCATATCGGCCTCTACTTCTCGGTGGGAACATTATATACGTCTATAACGTATCACAACCTAAACTAACACATCTAGCCCCTCGCTGGTAATGTTTTACAGAATCCCGTTCCTGTGGTCCCGTACGTCTCGGATGGGACACTATAATCGTCTACAGCGATATATATCCTAACGTAAGGCAGGCTAACATCTCGGATGAAGCATTTTACGCCATTCCTGGCGTATCGGCCCCTACTTCACGGTGGGAACATTATACACGTCTATAACGTATCACAACCTAACCTATCCCATCTAGCCCCTCGCTGGCAATGTTTTACAGAATCCCGTTCGTGTCGTCCCGTACGTCTCGGGTGGGACATTATATACGTCTACAGCGTTATATATCCTAACCTAAGGCAGGCTAACATCTCGGATGAAGTATTTTACGCCATTCCTGGCGTATGGGCCCCTACTTCAACGTGGGAACATTATATAGGTCTATAACGTAATATAACCTAACCTAACACATCTAGCTCCTCGCTGGTAATGTTTTACAGAATCCCGTCCCTGTCGTCCCGTACGTCTCGGATGAGACATTATAAACGTCTACAGCGATATATATCCTAACCTAAGGCAGGCTATCATCTCGGATGCAGTATTTTACAACATTCTTGGCATATCGGCCTCTACTTCTCGGTGGGAACATTATATGCGTCTATAACGTAATATAATCTAACCTAACACATCTAGCCCTTCGCTGGTAATGTTTTACAGAATCCAGTTCGTGTCGTCCCGTACGTCTCGGTTGGGACATTATATACGTTTACAGCGCTATATATCCTAACGTAAGGCAGGCTAACATCTCGGATGTAGTATATTACAACATGCCTGGCGTATCGGCCTCTACTTCTCGGTGGGAACATTATATTCGCCTATAACGTAATATAACCTAACCTAACACATCTAGAACCTCGCTGGTAATGTTTTACAGAATACCGTTCGTGACGTCCCGTACATCTCGGTTGGGATATTATATACGTCTATAGCGTTATATATCCTAACCTAAGGCAGGCTATCATCTCGGATGTAGTATTTTACAACATTCCTGGCGTATCGGCCCCTACTTCTCGGTGGGAACATTATATAGGTCTATAACTTAATATAACCTAACCTAACCTATCTAGCCCCTCGCTGGTAATATTTTACAGAATCCCGTTTGTGTCGTCCCGTACGTCTCAGTTGGGAAATTATATACTTCTATAGAGTTATATATCCTAACCTAAGGCAGGCTATCATCTCGGATGCAGTATTTTACAACATTCTTGGCATATCGGCCTCTACTTCTCGGTGGGAACATTATATACGTCTATAACGTATCACAACCAAACCTAACCCATCTAGCCCCTCGCTGGTAATGTTTTACAGAATCACGTTCGTGTCGTCCCGTACGTCTCGGTTGGGACATTATATACGTCTACAGCGTTATATATCCTAACCTAAGGCAGGCTAACATCTCGGATGCAGTATTTTACGCCATTCCTGGCGTATCGGCCCCTACTTCTCTGTGGGTACATTATACACGTCTATAACGTAATATATCCTAACCTAACACATCTAGCCCCTCGCTGGTAATGTTTTACAGAATCCCGTTCGTGTCATCACGTACGTCTTGGTTGGAATATTATATACGTCTATAGCGTTATTTATCCTACCCTAAGGCAGGCCATCATCTCGTATGTAGCATTTTACAACATTCCTGACGTATCGGCCCCTGCTTCTCCGTGGGAACATTATATACGTCTATAACGTACCACAACCTAACCTAACCCATCTAGCCCCTCGCTGGTAATGTTTTACAGAATCCCGTTCCTGTCGTCCCGTACGTCTCGGATGGGACATTATAATCGTCTACAGCGATATATATCCTAACGTAAGGCAGGCTAATATCTCGGATGAAGTATTTTACGCCATTCCTGGCGTATTGGCCCCTACTTCACGGTGGGAACATTATACACGTCTATAACGTAACATAACCTAACCTAATCCATCTAGACCCTCGCTGGTAATATTTTACAGAATCCCGTTCGTGTCGTCCCGTATGTCTCGGTTGGGATATTATATACGTCTATAGCGTTATTTATCCTAACCTAAGGCAGGCTATCATCTCGGATGTAGTATTTTACAACATTCCTGACGTATCGGCCCCTACTTCTCGGTGGGAACATTATATACGTCTATAACGTATCACAACCTAACCTAACCCATCTAGCCCCACGCTGGTAATATTTTACAGAATCCCGTTTGTGTCGTCTCGTACGTCTCAGTTGGGAAATTATATACGTCTATAGCGTTATATATCCTAACCTAAGGCAGGCTATCATCTCGGATGCAGTATTTTACAACATTCTTGGCATATCGGCCTCTACTTCTCGGTGGGAACATTATATACGTCTATAACGTATCACAACCTAAACTAACACATCTAGCCCCTCGCTGGTAATGTTTTACAGAATCCCGTTCCTGTGGTCCCGTACGTCTCGGATGGGACACTATAATCGTCCACAGCGATATATATCCTAACGTAAGGCAGGCTAACATCTCGGATGAAGCATTTTACGCCATTCCTGGCGTATCGGCCCCTACTTCACGGTGGGAACATTATACACGTCTATAACGTATCACAACCTAACCTATCCCATCTAGCCCCTCGCTGGCAATGTTTTACAGAATCCCGTTCGTGTCGTCCCGTACGTCTCGGGTGGGACATTATATACGTCTACAGCGTTATATATCCTAACCTAAGGCAGGCTAACATCTCGGATGAAGTATTTTACGCCATTCCTGGCGTATGGGCCCCTACTTCAACGTGGGAACATTATATAGGTCTATAACGTAATATAACCTAACCTAACACATCTAGCTCCTCGCTGGTAATGTTTTACAGAATCCCGTCCCTGTCGTCCCGTACGTCTCGGATGAGACATTATAAACGTCTACAGCGATATATATCCTAACCTAAGGCAGGCTAACTTCTCGGATATAGTATTTTACAACATTTCTGTAGGATCGGCCTCTACTTCTCGGTGGGAACATTATATACATCTATAACGTAATATAATCTAGCCTAACCCATCTAGCCCCTCGCTGGCAATGTTTTACAGAATCCCGTTCGTGTCGTCTCGTACGTCTCAGTTGGGAAATTATATACGTCTATAGCGTTATATATCCTAACCTAAGGCAGGCTATCATCTCGGATGCAGTATTTTACAACATTCTTGGCATATCGGCCTCTACTTCTCGGTGGGAACATTATATGCGTCTATAACGTAATATAATCTAACCTAACACATCTAGCCCTTCGCTGGTAATGTTTTACAGAATCCAGTTCGTGTCGTCCCGTACGTCTCGGTTGGGACATTATATACGTTTACAGCGCTATATATCCTAACGTAAGGCAGGCTAACATCTCGGATGTAGTATATTACAACATGCCTGGCGTATCGGCCTCTACTTCTCGGTGGGAACATTATATTCGTCTATAACGTAATATAACCTAACCTAACACATCTAGCCCCTCGCTGGTAATGTTTTACAGAATCCCGTTCGTGACGTCCCGTACATCGCGGTTGGAATATTATGTACGTCTATAGCGTTATATATCCTAACCTAAGGCAGGCTATCATCTCGGATGTAGTATTTTACAACATTCCTGCCGTATCGGCCCCTACTTCTCTGTGGGTACATTATACACGTCTATAACGTAATATAACCTAACCTAACACATCTAGCCCCTCGCTGGTAATGTTTTACAGAATCCCGTTCGTGACGTCCCGTACATCGCGGTTGGAATATTATATACGTCTATTGCGTTATATAACCTAACCTAAGGCAGGCTATCATCTCGGATGTAGTATTTTACAACATTCCTGCCGTATCGGCCCCTACTTCTCGGTGGGAACATTATACACGTCTATAACGTATTACAACCTAACCTAACCTATCTAGCCCCTCGCTGGTAATATTTTACAGAATCCCGTTTGTGTCGTCCCGTACGTCTCAGTTGGGAAATTATATACTTCTATAGAGTTATATATCCTAACCTAAGGCAGGCTATCATCTCGGATGCAGTATTTTACAACATTCTTGGCATATCGGCCTCTACTTCTCGGTGGGAACATTATATACGTCTATAACGTATCACAACCTAAACTAACACATCTAGCCCCTCGCTGGTAATGTTTGACAGAATCACGTTCGTGTCGTCCCGTACGTCTCGGTTGGGACATTATATACGACTATAGCGTTATATATCCTAATCTAAGGCATGCTAACATCTCGGATGTAGTATATTACAACATGCCTGGCGTATCGGCCTCTACTTCTCGGTGGGAACATTATATTCGTCTATAACGTAATGTAACCTAACGTTACACATCTAGAACCTCGCTGGTAATATTTTACAGAATCCCGTTCGTGTCGTCCCGTACGTCTCGGTTGGGATATTATATACGTCTATAGCGTTATATATCCTACCCTAAGGCAGACTATCATCTCGGATGCAGTATTTTGCAACATTCCTGGCATATCGGACCCTACTTCTCGGTGGGAACATTATATACGTCTATAACGTACCACAACCTAACCTAACCCATCTAGCCCCTCGCTGGTAATGTTTTACAGAATCCCGTTCCTGTCGCCCCTTACGTTTCGGATGGGACATTATAATCGTCTACAGCGATATATGTCCTAAGGTAAGGCAGGCTAATATCTCGGATGAAGTATTTTACGCCATTCCTGGCGTATCGGCCCCTACTTCACGGTGGGAACATTATATACGTCTATAACGTATCACAACCAAACCTAACCCATCTAGCCCCTCGCTGGTAATGTTTTACAGAATCACGTTCGTGTCGTCCCGTACGTCTCGGTTGGGACATTATATACGTCTACAGCGTTATATATCCTAACCTAAGGCAGGCTAACATCTCGGATGCAGTATTTTACGTCATTCCTGGCGTATCGGCCCCTACTTCTCTGTGGGTACATTATACACGTCTATAACGTAATATATCCTAACCTAACACATCTAGCCCCTCGCTGGTAATGTTTTACAGAATCCCGTTCGTGTCATCACGTACGTCTTGGTTGGAATATTATATACGTCTATAGCGTTATTTATCCTACCCTAAGGCAGGCCATCATCTCGTATGTAGCATTTTACAACATTCCTGACGTATCGGCCCCTGCTTCTCCGTGGGAACATTATATACGTCTATAACGTACCACAACCTAACCTAACCCATCTAGCCCCACGCTGGTAATATTTTACAGAATCCCGTTTGTGTCGTCTCGTACGTCTCAGTTGGGAAATTATATACGTCTATAGCGTTATATATCCTAACCTAAGGCAGGCTATCATCTCGGATGCAGTATTTTACAACATTCTTGGCATATCGGCCGCTACATCTCGGTGGGAACATTATATACGTCTATAACGTAATATAACCTAACCTAACACATCTAGAACCTCGCTGGTAATGTTTTACAGAATACCGTTCGTGACGTCCCGTACATCTCGGTTGGGATATTATTACGTCTATAGCGTTATATATCCCAACCTAAGGCAGGCTATCATCTCGGTTGCAGTATTTTACAACATTCCTGGCGTATCGGCCCATACCTCTCGGTGGGAACATTATATAGCTCTATAACGTAACATAACCTAACCTAACACATCTAGCCCCTCGCTGGTAATGTTTTACAGAATCCCGTTCGTGTCGTCCCGTACGTCTCGGTTGGGACATTATATACGTCTACAGCGTTATATATCCTAACCTAAGGCAGGCTAACATCTCGGATGCAGTATTTTACGCCATTCCTGGCGTATCGGCCCCTACTTCTCTGTGGGTACATTATACACGTCTATAACGTAATATATCCTAACCTAACACATCTAGCCCCTCGCTGGTAATGTTTTACAGAATCCCGTTCGTGTCATCACGTACGTCTTGGTTGGAATATTATATACGTCTATAGCGTTATTTATCCTACCCTAAGGCAGGCCATCATCTCGTATGTAGCATTTTACAACATTCCTGACGTATCGGCCCCTGCTTCTCGGTGGGAACATTATATACGTCTATAACGTACCACAACGTAACCTAACCCATCTAGCCCCTCGCTGGTAATGTTTTACAGAATCCCGTTCCTGTCGTCCCGTACGTCTCGGATGGGGCATTATAATCGTCTACAGCGATATATATCCTAACGTAAGGCAGGCTAATATCTCGGATGAAGTATTTTACGCCATTCCTGGCGTATTGGCCCCTACTTCACGGTGGGAACATTATACACGTCTATAACGTAACATAACCTAACCTAATCCATCTAGACCCTCGCTGGTAATATTTTACAGAATCCCGTTCGTGTCGTCCCGTATGTCTCGGTTGGGATATTATATACGTCTATAGCGTTATTTATCCTAACCTAAGGCAGGCTATCATCTCGGATGTAGTATTTTACAACATTCCTGACGTATCGGCCCCTACTTCTCGGTGGGAACATTTTATAGGTCTATAACGTATCACAACCTAACCTAACCCATCTAGCCCCACGCTGGTAATATTTTACAGAATCCCGTTTGTGTCGTCTCGTACGTCTCAGTTGGGAAATTATATACGTCTATAGCGTTATATATCCTAACCTAAGGCAGGCTATCATCTCGGATGCAGTATTTTACAACATTCTTGGCATATCGGCCTCTACTTCTCGGTGGGAACATTATATACGTCTATAACGTATCACAACCTAAACTAACACATCTAGCCCCTCGCTGGTAATGTTTTACAGAATCACGTTCGTGTCGTCCCGTACGTCTCGGTTGGGACATTATATACGACTATAGCGTTATATATCCTAACCTAAGGCAGGCTAACATCTCGGATGTAGTATATTACAACATGCCTGGCGTATCGGCCTCTACTTCTCGGTGGGAACATTATATTCGTCTATAACGTATCACAACCAAACCTAACCCATCTAGCCCCTCGATGGTAATGTTTTACAGAATCACGTTCCTCTCGTCCCGTACGTCTCGGTTGGGACATTATATACGACTATAGCGTTATATATCCTAACCTAAGGCAGGCTAACATTTCGGATGTAGTATTTTACATCATGCCTGGCGTATCGGCCCCTACTTCTCATTGGGAACATTACATACGTCTATAACGTAATATAACCTAACCTAACACATCTAGAACCTCGCTGGTAATGTTTTACAGAATACCGTTCGTGACGTCCCGTACATCTAGGTTGGGATATTATATACGTCTATAGCGGTATATATCCTAACCTAAGGCAGGCTAACATCTCGGATGTAGTATTTTACAACAGTCTTGGAGTATCGTCCCCTACTTCTCGGTGGGATCATTATATAGGTCTATAACTTAATATAACCTAACCTAACACATCTAGCCCCTCGCTGGTAATGTTATACAGAATACCGTTCGTGACGTCCCGTACATCTCGGTTGGGATATTATTACGTCTACAGCGTTATATATCCTAACCTAAGGCAGGCTAACATCTCGGATGCAGTATTTTACGCCATTCCTGGCGTATCGGCCCCTACTTCTCTGTGGGTACATTATACACGTCTATAGCGTAATATATCCTAACCTAACACATCTAGCCCCTCGCTGGTAATGTTTTACAGAATCCCGTTCGTGTCGTCACGTACGTCTCGGTTGGAATATTATATACGTCTATAGCGTTATTTATCCTACCCTAAGGCAGGCTATCATCTCGGATGCAGTATTTAAAACATTCCTGGCGTATCGGCCCCTACTTCACGGTGGGAACATTATACACGTCTATAACGTATCACAACCTAACCTAACCCATCTAGCCCCTCGCTGGTAATGTTTTACAGAATACCGTTCGTGACGTCCCGTACATCTCGGCTGGGATATTATACACGTCTATAGCGTTATATATCCTAACCTAAGGCAGGCTATCATCTCGTATGTAGTATTTTACAACATTCCTGGCGTATCGTCTCCTACTTCTCGGTGGGAACATTATACACGTCTATAACGTAACATAACCTAACCTAGCCCCTCTAGACCCTCGCTGGTAATATTTTACAGAATCCCGCTCGTGTTGTCCCGTACGTCTCGGTTGGGACATTATATACGTCTACAGCGTTATATATCCTAATCTAAGGCAGGCTAACATCTCGGATGTAGTATTTTACAACAGTCTTGGAGTATCGTCCCCTACTTCTCGGTGGGAACATTATACACGTCTATAAGGTAACATAACCTAACCTAAACCATCTAGCCCCTCGCTGGTAATGTTTTACAGAATCCCGTTCCTGTCGTCCCGTACGTCTCGGATGGGACATTATAATCGTCTACTGCGATATATATCCTAACGTAAGGCAGGCTAATATCTCGGATGAAGTATTATACGCCATTCCTGGCGTATCGGCCCCTACTTCACGGTGGGAGCATTATACACGTCTATAATGTAACATAACCTAACCTAACCCATCTAGCACCTCGCTGGTAGTGTTCTACAGAATACCGTTCGTGACGTACCGTACATCTCGATTGGGACATTATATGCACCTACAGCGTTATATATCCTAACCTAATGCAGGCTAGCATCTCGGATGCAGTATTTTACGCCATTCCTGGCGTAATGGCCGCTACTTCTCGGTGGGAACATTATACACGTCTATAACGTAACATAACCTAACCTAGCCCCTCTAGACCCTCGCTGGTAATATTTTACAGAATCCCGCTCGTGCCGTCCCGTACGTCTCGGTTGGGATATTATATACGTCTATAGCGTTATTTATCCTAACCTAAGGCAGGCTATCATCTCGGTTGTAGTATTTTACAACATTCCTGGCGTATCGGCCCATACTTCTCGGTGGGAACATTATATAGGTCTATAACGTAATATAACCTAACCTAACACATTTAGCCCCTCGCTGGTAATGTTTTACAGAATCCCGTTCGTGTCGTTCCGTACGTCTCGGATGGGACATTATATACGTCTACAGCGATATATATCCTAACGTAAGGCAGGCTAACATCTCGGATGTAGTATTTAAAACATTCCTGGCGTATCGGCCCCTACTTCACGGTGGGAACATTATACACGTCTATAACGTATCACAACCTAACCTAACCCATCTAGCCCCTCGCTGGTAATATTTTACAGAATCCCGTTCGTGTCGTCCCGTACGTCTCGGTTGGGATATTATATACGTCTATAGCGTTATATATCCTACCCTAAGGCAGACTATCATCTCGGATGCAGTATTTTGCAACATTCCTGGCATATCGGCCCCTACTTCTCGGTGGGAACATTATATACGTCTATAACGTATCACAACCTAACCTAACCCATCTAGCCCCTCGCTGGTAATGTTTTACAGAATCCCGTTCCTGTGGTCCCGTACGTCTCGGATGGGACACTATAATCGTCTACAGCGATATATATCCTAACGTAAGGCAGGCTAACATCTCGGATGAAGCATTTTACGCCATTCCTGGCGTATCGGCCCCTATTTCACGGTAGGAACATTATACACGTCTATAACGTATCACAACCTAACCTATCCCATCTAGCCCCTCGCTGGCAATGTTTTACAGAATCCCGTTCGTGTCGTCCCGTACGTCTCGGGTGGGACATTATATACGTCTACAGCGTTATATATCCGAACCTAAGGCAGGCTAACATCTCGGATGAAGTATTTTACGCCATTCCTGGCGTATGGGCCCCTACTTCAACGTGGGAACATTATATAGGTCTATAACGTAATATAACCTAACCTAACACATCTAGCTCCTCGCTGGTAATGTTTTACAGAATCCCGTCCCTGTCGTCCCGTACGTCTCGGATGAGACATTATAAACGTCTACAGCGATATATATACTAACCTAAGGCAGGCTAACTTCTCGGATATAGTATTTTACAACATTTCTGTAGGATCGGCCTCTACTTCTCGGTGGGAACATTATATACATCTATAACGTAATATAATCTAGCCTAACCCATCTAGCCCCTCGCTGGCAATGTTTTACAGAATCCCGTTCGTGTCGTCTCGTACGTCTCAGTTGGGAAATTATATACGTCTATAGCGTTGTATATCCTAACCTAAGGCAGGCTATCATCTCGGATGCAGTATTTTAAACATTCTTGGCATATCGGCCTCTACTTCTCGGTGGGAACATTATATGCGTCTATAACGTAATATAATCTAACCTAACACATCTAGCCCTTCGCTGGTAATGTTTTACAGAATCCAGTTCGTGTCGTCCCGTACGTCTCGGTTGGGACATTATATACGTTTACAGCGCTATATATCCTAACGTAAGGCAGGCTAACATCTCGGATGTAGTATATTACAACATGCCTGGCGTATCGGCCTCTACTTCTCGGTGGGAACATTATATTCGTCTATAACGTAATATAACCTAACCTAACACATCTAGAACCTCGCTGGTAATGTTTTACAGAATACCGTTCGTGACGTCCCGTACATCTCGGTTGGCATATTATATACGTCTATAGCGTTATATATCCTAACCTAAGGCAGGCTATCATCTCGGATGTAGTATTTTACAACATTCCTGGCGTATCGGCCCCTACTTCTCGGTGGGAACATTATATAGGTCTATAACTTAATATAACCTAACCTAACACATCTAGCCCCTCGCTGGTAATGTTTTACAGAATCCCGTTCGTGACGTCCCGTACATCGCGGTTGGAATATTATATACGTCTATAGCGTTATATATCCTAACCTAAGGCAGGCTATCATCTCGGATGTAGTATTTTACAACATTCCTGCCGTATCGGCCCCTACTTCTCTGTGGGTACATTATACACGTCTATAAGGTAATATAACCTAACCTAACACATCTAGCCCCTCGCTGGTAATGTTTTACAGAATCCCGTTCGTGACGTCCCGTACATCGCGGTTGGAATATTATATACGTCTATTGCGTTATATAACCTAACCTAAGGCAGGCTATCATCTCGGATGTAGTATTTTACAACATTCCTGCCGTATCGGCCCCTACTTCTCGGTGGGAACATTATACACGTCTATAACGTATTACAACCTAACCTAACCTATCTAGCCCCTCGCTGGTAATATTTTACAGAATCCCGTTTGTGTCGTCCCGTACGTCTCAGTTGGGAAATTATATACTTCTATAGAGTTATATATCCTAACCTAAGGCAGGCTATCATCTCGGATGCAGTATTTTACAACATTCTTGGCATATCGGCCTCTACTTCTCGGTGGGAACATTATATACGTCTATAACGTATCACAACCTAAACTAACACATCTAGCCCCTCGCTGGTAATGTTTGACAGAATCACGTTCGTGTCGTCCCGTACGTCTCGGTTGGGACATTATATACGACTATAGCGTTATATATCCTAATCTAAGGCAGGCTAACATCTCGGATGTAGTATATTACAACATGCCTGGCGTATCGGCCTCTACTTCTCGGTGGGAACATTATATTCGTCTATAACGTAATATAACCTAACGTTACACATCTAGAACCTCGCTGGTAATATTTTACAGAATCCCGTTCGTGTCGTCCCGTACGTCTCGGTTGGGATATTATATACGTCTATAGCGTTATATATCCTACCCTAAGGCAGACTATCATCTCGGATGCAGTATTTTGCAACATTCCTGGCATATCGGCCCCTACTTCTCGGTGGGAACATTATATACGTCTATAACGTACCACAACCTAACCTAACCCATCTAGCCCCTCGCTGGTAATGTTTTACAGAATCCCGTTCCTGTCGCCCCTTACGTTTCGGATGGGACATTATAATCGTCTACAGCGATATATGTCCTAACGTAAGGCAGGCTAATATCTCGGATGAAGTATTTTACGCCATTCCTGGCGTATCGGCCCCTACTTCACGGTGGGAACATTATATACGTCTATAACGTATCACAACCAAACCTAACCCATCTAGCCCCTCGCTGGTAATGTTTTACAGAATCACGTTCGTGTCGTCCCGTACGTCTCGGTTGGGACATTATATACGTCTACAGCGTTATATATCCTAACCTAAGGCAGGCTAACATCTCGGATGCAGTATTTTACGCCATTCCTGGCGTATCGGCCCCTACTTCTCTGTGGGTACATTATACACGTCTATAACGTAATATATCCTAACCTAACACATCTAGCCCCTCGCTGGTAATGTTTTACAGAATCCCGTTCGTGTCATCACGTACGTCTTGGTTGGAATATTATATACGTCTATAGCGTTATTTATCCTACCCTAAGGCAGGCCATCATCTCGTATGTAGCATTTTACAACATTCCTGACGTATCGGCCCCTGCTTCTCCGTGGGAACATTATATACGTCTATAACGTACCACAACCTAACCTAACCCATCTAGCCCCTCGCTGGTAATGTTTTACAGAATCCCGTTCCTGTCGTCCCGTACGCTTCGGATGGGACATTATAATCGTCTACAGCGATATATATCCTAACGTAAGGCAGGCTAATATCTCGGATGAAGTATTTTACGCCATTCCTGTCGTATTGGCCCCTACTTCACGGTGGGAACATTATATACGTCTATAACGTATCACAACCAAACCTAACCCATCTAGCCCCTCGATGGTAATGTTTTACAGAATCACGTTCCTGTCGTCCCGTACGTCTCGGTTGGGACATTATAGACGACTATAGCGTTATATATCCTAACCTAAGGCAGGCTAACATCTCGGATGTAGTATTTTACATCATGCCTGGCGTATCGGCCCCTACTTCTCATTGGGAACATTACATACGTCTATAACGTAATATAACCTAACCTAACACATCTAGAACCTCGCTGGTAATGTTTTACAGAATCCCGTTCCTGTCGTCACGTACCTCTCGGTTGGAATATTATATACGTCTATAGCGTTATATATCCTAACATAAGGCAGGCTATCATCTCGGATGTAGTATTTTACAGCATTCCTGCCGTATCGGCCCCTACTTCTCGGTGGGAACATTATATACGTCTATAACGTACCACAACCTAACCTAACCCATCTAGCCCCACGCTGGTAATATTTTACAGAATCCCGTTTGTGTCGTCTCGTACGTCTCAGTTGGGAAATTATATACGTCTATAGCGTTATATATCCTAACCTAAGGCAGGCTATCATCTCGGATGCAGTATTTTACAACATTCTTGGCATATCGGCCGCTACATCTCGGTGGGAACATTATATACGTCTATAACGTAATATAACCTAACCTAACACATCTAGAACCTCGCTGGTAATGTTTTACAGAATACCGTTCGTGACGTCCCGTACATCTCGGTTGGGATATTATTACGTCTATAGCGTTATATATCCCAACCTAAGGCAGGCTATCATCTCGGTTGCAGTATTTTACAACATTCCTGGCGTATCGGCCCATACCTCTCGGTGGGAACATTATATAGCTCTATAACGTAACATAACCTAACCTAACACATCTAGCCCCTCGCTGGTAATGTTTTACAGAATCCCGTTCGTGTCGTCCCGTACGTCTCGGTTGGGACATTATATACGTCTACAGCGTTATATATCCTAACCTAAGGCAGGCTAACATCTCGGATGCAGTATTTTACGCCATTCCTGGCGTATCGGCCCCTACTTCTCTGTGGGTACATTATACACGTCTATAACGTAATATATCCTAACCTAACACATCTAGCCCCTCGCTGGTAATGTTTTACAGAATCCCGTTCGTGTCATCACGTACGTCTTGGTTGGAATATTATATACGTCTATAGCGTTATTTATCCTACCCTAAGGCAGGCCATCATCTCGTATGTAGCATTTTACAACATTCCTGACGTATCGGCCCCTGCTTCTCGGTGGGAACATTATATACGTCTATAACGTACCACAACGTAACCTAACCCATCTAGCCCCTCGCTGGTAATGTTTTACAGAATCCCGTTCCTGTCGTCCCGTACGTCTCGGATGGGACATTATAATCGTCTACAGCGATATATATCCTAACGTAAGGCAGGCTAATATCTCGGATGAAATATTTTACGCCATTCCTGGCGTATTGGCCCCTACTTCACGGTGGGAACATTATACACGTCTATAACGTAACATAACCTAACCTAATCCATCTAGACCCTCGCTGGTAATATTTTACAGAATCCCGTTCGTGTCGTCCCGTATGTCTCGGTTGGGATATTATATACGTCTATAGCGTTATTTATCCTAACCTAAGGCAGGCTATCATCTCGGATGTAGTATTTTACAACATTCCTGACGTATCGGCCCCTACTTCTCGGTGGGAACATTATATACGTCTATAACGTATCACAACCTAACCTAACCCATCTAGCCCCACGCTGGTAATATTTTACAGAATCCCGTTTGTGTCGTCTCGTACGTCTCAGTTGGGAAATTATATACGTCTATAGCGTTATATATCCTAACCTAAGGCAGGCTATCATCTCGGATGCAGTATTTTACAACATTCTTGGCATATCGGCCTCTACTTCTCGGTGGGAACATTATATACGTCTATAACGTATCACAACCTAAACTAACACATCTAGCCCCTCGCTGGTAATGTTTTACAGAATCACGTTCGTGTCGTCCCGTACGTCTCGGTTGGGACATTATATACGACTATAGCGTTATATATCCTAACCTAAGGCAGGCTAACATCTCGGATGTAGTATATTACAACATGCCTGGCGTATCGGCCTCTACTTCTCGGTGGGAACATTATATTCGTCTATAACGTAATATAACCTAACGTTACACATCTAGAACCTCGCTGGTAATGTTTTACAGAATACCGTTCGTGACGTCCCGTACATCTCGGTTGGGATATTATTACGTCTACAGCGTTATATATCCTAACCTAAGGCAGGCTAACATCTCGGATGCAGTATTTTACGCCATTCCTGGCGTATCGGCCCCTACTTCTCTGTGGGTACATTATACACGTCTATAACGTAATATATCCTAACCTAACACATCTAGCCCCTCGCTGGTAATGTTTTACGGAATCCCGTTCGTGTCGTCACGTACGTCTCGGTTGGAATATTATATATGTCTATAGCGTTATTTATCCTACCCTAAGGCAGGCCATCATCTCGTATGTAGCATTTTACAACATTCCTGACGTATCGGCCCCTGCTTCTCGGTGGGAACATTATATACGTCTATAACGTACCACAACCTAACCTAACCCATCTAGCCCCTCGCTGGTAATATTTTACAGAATCCCGTTTGTGTCGTCCCGTACGTCTCAGTTGGGAAATTATATACGTCTATAGAGTTATGTATCCTAACCCAAGGCAGGCTATCATGTCGGATGCAGTATTTTACAACATCCTTGGCATATCGGCCTCTACTTCTCGGTGGGAACATTATATACGTCTATAACGTATCACAACCTAAACTAACACATCTAGCCCCTCGCTGGTAATGTTTTACAGAATCACGTTCGTGTCGTCCCGTACGTCTCGGTTGGGACATTATATACGACTATAGCGTTATATATCCTAACCTAAGGCAGGCTAACATCTCGGATGTAGTATATTACAACATGCCTGGCGTATCGGCCTCTACTTCTCGGTGGGAACATTATATTCGTCTATAACGTAATACAACCTAACGTTACACATCTAGAACCTCGCTGGTAATGTTTTACAGAATACCGTTCGTGACGTCCCGTACATCTCGGTTGGGATATTATTACGTCTACAGCGTTATATATCCCAACCTAAGGCAGGCTAACAAACATCTCGGATGCAGTATTTTACGCCATTCCTGGCGTATCGGCCCCTACTTCTCTGTGGGTACATTATACACGTCTATAACGTAATATAACCTAACCTAACACATCTCGCCCCTCGCTGGTAATGTTTTACAGAATCCCGTTCGTGACGTCCCGTACATCGCGGTTGGAATATTATATACGTCTATTGCGTTATATATCCTAACCTAAGGCAGGCTATCATCTCGGATGTAGTATTTTACAACATTCCTGCC
This sequence comes from Xylocopa violacea, assembly GCA_963969225.1. NCBI lineage: Eukaryota > Metazoa > Arthropoda > Insecta > Hymenoptera > Apidae > Xylocopa > Xylocopa violacea. The sequence continues at coordinate 2,298,559 of CAXAJV010000061.1, read as the reverse complement.
GTATCGGCCCCTACTTCTCGGTGGGAACATTATATACGTCAATAACGTATTACAACCTAACCTAACCTATCTAGGCCCTCGCTGGTAATATTTTACAGAATCCCGTTTGTGTCGTCCCGTACGTCTCAGTTGGGAAATTATATACTTCCATAGAGTTATATATCCAAACCTAAGGCAGGCTATCATCTCGGATGCAGTATTTTACAACATTCTTGGCATATCGGCCTCTACTTCTCGGTGGGAACATTATATACGTCTACAACGTATCACAACCTAAACTAACACATCTAGCCCCTCGCTGGTAATGTTTTACAGAATCACGTTCGTATCGTCCCGTACATCGCGGTTGGAATATTATATACGTCTATAGCGTTATATATCCTAACCTAAGGCAGGCTAACATCTCGGATGTAGTATATTACAACATGCCTGGCGTATCGGCCTCTACTTCTCGGTGGGAACATTATATTCGTCTATAACGTAATATAACCTAACGTTACACATCTAGAACCTCGCTGGTAATGTTTTACAGAATACCGTTCGTGACGGCCCGTACATCTCGGTTGGGATATTATATACGTCTATAGCGTTATATATCCTAACCTAAGGCAGGCTATCATCTCGGATGCAGTATTTTACAACATTCTTGGCATATCGGCCTCTACTTCACGGTGGGAACATTATATACGTCTATAACGTATCACAACCAAACCTAACCCACCTAGCCCCTCGCTGGTAATGTTTTACAGAATCACGTTCGTGTCGTCCCGTACGTCTCGGTTGGGACATTATATACGACTATAGCGTTATATATCCTAACCTAAGGCAGGCTAACATCTCGGATGCAGTATTTTACGCCATTCCTGGCGTATCGGCCCCTACTTCTCTGTGGGTACATTATACACGTCTATAACGTAATATATCCTAACCTAACACATCTAGCCCCTCGCTGGTAATGTTTTACAGAATCCCGTTCGTGTCGTCACGTACGGCTCGGTTGGAATATTATATATGTCTATAGCGTTATATATCCTAACCTAAGGCAGGCCATCATCTCGTATGTAGCATTTTACAACATTCCTGACGTATCGGCTCCTGCTTCTCGGTGGGAACATTATATACGTCTATAACGTACCAGAACCTAACCTAACCCATCTAGCCCCTCGCTGGTAATATTTTACAGAATCCCGTTTGTGTCGTCCCGTACGTCTCAGTTGGGAATTTATATCCGTCTATAGAGTTATGTATCCTAACCTAAGGCAGGCTATCATCTCGGATGCAGTATTTTACAACATTCTTGGCATATCGGCCTCTACTTCTCGGTGGGAACATTATATACGTCTATAACGTATCACAACCTAAACTAACACATCTAGCCCCTCGCTGGTAATGTTTTACAGAATCACGTTCGTGTCGTCCCGTACGTCTCGGTTGGGACATTATATACGACTATAGCGTTATATATCCTAACCTAAGGCAGGCTAACATCTCGGATGTAGTATATTACAACATGCCTGGCGTATCGGCCTCTACTTCTCGGTGGGAACATTATATTCGTCTATAACGTAATATAACCTAACGTTACACATCTAGAACCTCGCTGGTAATGTTTTACAGAATACCGTTCGTGACGTCCCGTACATCTCGGTTGGGATATTATTACGTCTACAGCGTTATATATCCTAACCTAAGGCAGGCTAACATCTCGGATGCAGTATTTTACGCCATTCCTGGCGTATCGGCCCCTACTTCTCTGTGGGTACATTATACACGTCTATAACGTAATATATCCTAACCTAACACATCTAGCCCCTCGCTGGTAATGTTTTACGGAATCCCGTTCGTGTCGTCACGTACGTCTCGGTTGGAATATTATATATGTCTATAGCGTTATTTATCCTACCCTAAGGCAGGCCATCATCTCGTATGTAGCATTTTACAACATTCCTGACGTATCGAACCCTGCTTCTCGGTGGGAACATTATATACGTCTATAACGTACCACAACCTAACCTAACCCATCTAGCCCCTCGCTGGTAATATTTTACAGAATCCCGTTTGTGTCGTCCCGTACGTCTCAGTTGGGAAATTATATACGTCTATAGAGTTATGTATCCTAACCTAAGGCAGGCTATCATGTCGGATGCAGTATTTTACAACATCCTTGGCATATCGGCTTCTACTTCTCGGTGGGAACATTATATACGTCTATAACGTATCACAACCTAAACTAACACATCTAGCCCCTCGCTGGTAATGTTTTACAGAATCACGTTCGTGTCGTCCCGTACGTCTCGGTTGGGACATTATATACGACTATAGCGTTATATATCCTAACCTAAGGCAGGCTAACATCTCGGATGTAGTATATTACAACATGCCTGGCGTATCGGCCTCTACTTCTCGGTGGGAACATTATATTCGTCTATAACGTAATACAACCTAACGTTACACATCTAGAACCTCGCTGGTAATGTTTTACAGAATACCGTTCGTGACGTCCCGTACATCTCGGTTGGGATATTATTACGTCTACAGCGTTATATATCCCAACCTAAGGCAGGCTAACATCTCGGATGCAGTATTTTACGCCATTCCTGGCGTATCGGCCCCTACTTCTCTGTGGGTACATTATACACGTCTATAACGTAATATAACCTAACCTAACACATCTCGCCCCTCGCTGGTAATGTTTTACAGAATCCCGTTCGTGACGTCCCGTACATCGCGGTTGGAATATTATATACGTCTATTGCGTTATATATCCTAACCTAAGGCAGGCTATCATCTCGGATGTAGTATTTTACAACATTCCTGCCGTATCGGCCCCTACTTCTCGGTGGGAACATTATATACGTCAATAACGTATTACAACCTAACCTAACCTATCTAGGCCCTCGCTGGTAATATTTTACAGAATCCCGTTTGTGTCGTCCCGTACGTCTCAGTTGGGAAATTATATACTTCCATAGAGTTATATATCCAAACCTAAGGCAGGCTATCATCTCGGATGCAGTATTTTACAACATTCTTGGCATATCGGCCTCTACTTCTCGGTGGGAACATTATATACGTCTACAACGTATCACAACCTAAACTAACACATCTAGCCCCTCGCTGGTAATGTTTTACAGAATCACGTTCGTATCGTCCCGTACATCGCGGTTGGAATATTATATACGTCTATAGCGTTATATATCCTAACCTAAGGCAGGCTAACATCTCGGATGTAGTATATTACAACATGCCTGGCGTATCGGCCTCTACTTCTCGGTGGGAACATTATATTCGTCTATAACGTAATATAACCTAACGTTACACATCTAGAACCTCGCTGGTAATGTTTTACAGAATACCGTTCGTGACGTCCCGTACATCTCGGTTGGGATATTATTACGTCTACAGCGTTATATATCCTAACCTAAGGCAGGCTATCATCTCGGATGCAGTATTTTACGCCATTCCTGGCGTATCGGCCCCTACTTCTCTGTGGGTACATTATACACGTCTATAACGTAATATAACCTAACATAACACATCTAGCCCCTCGCTGGTAATGTTTTACAGAATCCCGTTCGTGACGTCCCATACATCGCGGTTGGAATATTATATACGTCTATTGCGTTATATATCCTAACCTAAGGCAGGCTATCATCTCGGATGTAGTATTTTACAACATTCCTGCCGTATCGGCCCCTACTTCTCGGTGGGAACATTATATACGTCTATAACGTATTACAACCTAACCTAACCTATCTAGCCCCTCGCTGGTAATATTTTACAGAATCCCGTTTGTGTCGTCCCGTACGTCTCAGTTGGGAAATTATATACGTCTATAGAGTTATATATCCTAACCTAAGGCAGGCTATCATCTCGGATGCAGTATTTTACAACATTCTTGGCATATCGGCCTCTACTTCTCGGTGGGAACATTATATACGTCTATAACGTATCACAACCTAAACTAACACATCTAGCCCCTCGCTGGTAATGTTTTACAGAATCACGTTCGTGTCGTCCCGTACGTCTCGGTTGGGACATTATATACGACTATAGCGTTATATATCCTAACCTAAGGCAGGCTAACATCTCGGATGTAGTATATTACAACATGCCTGGCGTATCGGCCTCTACTTCTCGGTGGGAACATTATATTCGTCTATAACGTAATATAACCTAACGTTACACATCTAGAACCTCGCTGGTAATGTTTTACAGAATACCGTTCGTGACGTCCCGTACATCTCGGTTGGGATATTATTACGTCTACAGCGTTATATATCCTAACCTAAGGCAGGCTATCATCTCGGATGCAGTATTTTACGCCATTCCTGGCGTATCGGCCCCTACTTCTCTGTGGGTACATTATACACGTCTATAACGTAATATATCCTAACCTAACACATCTAGCCCCTCGCTGGTAATGTTTTACGGAATCCCGTTCGTGTCGTCACGTACGTCTCGGTTGGAATATTATATATGTCTATAGCGTTATTTATCCTACCCTAAGGCAGGCCATCATCTCGTATGTAGCATTTTACAACATTCCTGACGTATCGGCCCCTGCTTCTCGGTGGGAACATTATATACGTCTATAACGTACCACAACCTAACCTAACCCATCTAGCCCCTCGCTGGTAATATTTTACAGAATCCCGTTTGTGTCGTCCCGTACGTCTCAGTTGGGAAATTATATACGTCTATAGAGTTATGTATCCTAACCTAAGGCAGGCTATCATCTCGGATGCAGTATTTTACAACATTCTTGGCATATCGGCCTCTACTTCTCGGTGGGAACATTATATACGTCTATAGCGTATCACAACCTAAACTAACACATCTAGCCCCTCGCTGGTAATGTTTTACAGAATCACGTTCGTGTCGTCCCGTACGTCTCGGTTGGGACATTATATACGACTATAGCGTTATATATCCTAACCTAAGGCAGGCTAACATCTCGGATGTAGTATATTACAACATGCCTGGCGTATCGGCCTCTACTTCTCGGTGGGAACATTATATTCGTCTATAACGTAATACAACCTAACGTTACACATCTAGAACCTCGCTGGTAATGTTTCACAGAATACCGTTCGTGACGTCCCGTACATCTCGGTTGGGATATTATTACGTCTACAGCGTTATATATCCTAACCTAAGGCAGGCTATCATCTCGGATGTAATATTTTACAACATTCCTGGCGTATCGGCCCCTACTTCTCGGTGGGAACATTATATAGGTCTATAACTTAATATAACCTAACCTAACACATCTAGCCCCTCGCTGGTAATGTTTTACAGAATCCCGTTCGTGACGTCCCGTACATCGCGGTTGGAATATTATATACGTCTATTGCGTTATATATCCTAACCTAAGGCAGGCTATCATCTCGGATGTAGTATTTTACAACATTCCTGCCGTATCGGCCCCTACTTCTCGGCAGGAACATTATATACGTCTATAACGTATTACAACCTAACCTAACCTATCTAGGCCCTCGCTGGTAATATTTTACAGAATCCCGTTTGTGTCGTCCCGTACGTCTCAGTTGGGAAATTATATACTTCCATAGAGTTATATATCCTAACCTAAGGCAGGCTATCATCTCGGATGCAGTATTTTACAACATTCTTGGCATATCGGCCTCTACTTCTCGGTGGGAACATTATATACGTCTATAACGTATCACAACCTAAACTAACACATCTAGCCCCTCGCTGGTAATGTTTTACAGAATCACGTTCGTATCGTCCCGTACATCGCGGTTGGAATATTATATACGTCTATAGCGTTATATATCCTAACCTAAGGCAGGCTATCATCTCGGATGCAGTATTTTACAACATTCCTGCCGTATCGGCCCCTACTTCTCTGTGGGTACATTATACACGTCTATAACGTAATATAACCTAACCTAACACATCTAGCCCCTCGCTGGTAATGTTTTACAGAATCCCGTTCGTGACGTCCCGTACATCGCGGTTGGAATATTATATACGTCTATTGCGTTATATATCCTAACCTAAGGCAGGCTATCATCTCGGATGTAGTATTTTACAACATTCCTGACGTATCGGCCCCTGCTTCTCGGTGGGAACATTATATACGTCTATAACGTACCACAACCTAACCTAACCCATCTAGCCCCTCGCTGGTAATATTTTACAGAATCCCGTTTGTGTCGTCCCGTACGTCTCAGTTGGGAAATTATATACGTCTATAGCGTTATATATCCTAACCTAAGGCAGGCTATCATCTCGGATGTAGTATTTTACAACATTCCTGGCGTATCGGCCCCTACTTCTCGGTGGGAACATTATATAGGTCTATAACTTAATATAACCTAACCTAACACATCTAGCCCCTCGCTGGTAATGTTTTACAGAATCCTGTTCCTGTCGTCCCGCACCTCTCGGTTGGAATATTATATACGTCTATAGCGTTATATATCCTAACCTAAGGCAGGCTATCATCTCGGATGTAGTATTTTACAGCATTCCTGCCGTATCGGCCCCTACTTCTCGGTGGAACATTATATACGTCTATAACGTATCACAACCTAACCTAACCCATCTGGCCCCTCGCTGGTAATATTTTACAGAATCCCGTTTGTGTCGTCTCGTACGTCTCAGTTGGGAAATTATATACGTCTATAGCGTTATATATCCTAACCTAAGGCAGGCTATCATCTCGGATGCAGTATTTTACAACATTCTTGTCATATCGGCCTCTACTTCTCGGTGGGAACATTATATACGTCTATAACGTATCACAACCTAAACTAACACATCTAGCCCCTCGCTGGTAATGTTTTACAGAATCACGTTCGTGTCGTCCCGTACATCGCGGTTGGAATATTATATACGTCTATAGCGTTATATATCCTAACCTAAGGCAGGCTATTATCTCGGATGTAGTATTTTACAACATTCCTGCCGTATCGGCCCCTACTTCTCTGTGGGTACATTATACACGTCTATAACGTAATATAACCTAACCTAACACATCTAGCCCCTCGCTGGTAATGTTTTACAGAATCCCGTTCGTGACGTCCCGTACATCGCGGTTGGAATATTATATACGTCTATTGCGTTATATATCCTAACCTAAGGCAGGCTATCATCTCGGATGTAGTATTTTACAACATTCCTGCCGTATCGGCCCCTACTTCTCGGTGGGAACATCATATACGTCTATAACGTATTACAACCTAACCTAACCTATCTAGGCCCTCGCTGGTAATATTTTACAGAATCCCGTTTGTGTCGTCCCGTACGTCTCAGTTGGGAAATTATATACTTCCATAGAGTTATATATCCTAACCTAAGGCAGGCTATCATCTCGGATGCAGTATTTTACAACATTCTTGGCATATCGGCCTCTACTTCTCGGTGGGACCATTATATACGTCTATAACGTATCACAACCTAAACTAACACATCTAGCCCCTCGCTGGTAATGTTTTACAGAATCACGTTCGTGTCGTCCCGTACATCGCGGTTGGAATATTATATACGTCTATAGCGTTATATATCCTAACCTAAGGCAGGCTATCATCTCGGATGTAGTATTTTACAACATTCCTGCCGTATCGGCCCCTACTTCTCTGTGGGTACATTATACACGTCTATAACGTAATATAACCTAACCTAACACATCTAGCCCCTCGCTGGTAATGTTTTACAGAATCCCGTTCGTGACGTCCCGTACATCGCGGTTGGAATATTATATACGTCTATTGCGTTATATATCCTAACCTAAGGCAGGCTATCATCTCGGATGTAGTATTTTACAACATTCCTGACGTATCGGCCCCTGCTTCTCGGTGGGAACATTATATACGTCTATAACGTACGACAACCTAACCTAACCCATCTAGCCCCTCGCTGGTAATATTTTACAGAATCCCGTTTGTGTCGTCCCGTACGTCTCAGTTGGGAAATTATATACGTCTATAGAGTTATGTATCCTAACCTAAGGCAGGCTATCATCTCGGATGCAGTATTTTACAACATTCTTGGCATATCGGCCTCTACTTCTCGGTGGGAACATTATATACGTCTATAACGTATCACAACCTAAACTAACACATCTAGCCCCTCGCTGGTAATGTTTTACAGAATCACGTTCGTGTCGTCCCGTACGTCTCGGTTGGGACATTATATTCGACTATAGCGTTATATATCCTAACCTAAGGCAGGCTAACATCTCGGATGTAGGATATTACAACATACCTGGCGTATCGGCCTCTACTTCTCGGTGGGAACATTATATTCGTCTATAACGTAATATAACCTAACGTTACATATCTAGAACCTCGCTGGTAATGTTTTACAGAATACCGTTCGTGACGTCCCGTACATCTCGGTTGGGATATTATTACGTCTACAGCGTTATATATCCTAACCTAAGGCAGGCTAACATCTCGGATGCAGTATTTTACGCCATTCCTGGCGTATCGGCCCCTACTTCTCTGTGGGTACATTATACACGTCTATAACGTAATATAACCTAATCTAACACATCTAGCCCCTCGCTGGTAATGTTTTACAGAATCCCGTTCGTGAGGTCCCGTACATCGCGGTTGGAGTATTATATACGTCTATTGCGTTATATATCCTAACCTAAGACAGGCTATCATCTCGGATGTAGTATTTTACAACATTCCTGCCGTATCGGCCCCTACTTCTCGGTGGGAACATTATATACGTCTATAACGTATTACAACCTAACCTAACCTATCTAGCCCCTCGCTGGTAATATTTTACAGAATCCCGTTTGTGTCGTCCCGTACGTCTCAGTTGGGAAATTATATACTTCTATAGAGTTATATATCCTAACCTAAGGCAGGCTATCATCTCGGATGCAGTATTTTACAACATTCTTGGCATATCGGCCTCTACTTCTCGGTGGGAACATTATATACGTCTATAACGTATCACAACCTAAACTAAGACATCTAGCCCCTCGCTGGTAATGTTTTACAGAATCACGTTCGTATCGTCCCGTACGTCTCGGTTGGGACATTATATACGACTATAGCGTTATATATCCTAACCTAAGGCAGGCTAACATCTCGGATGTAGTATATTACAACATGCCTGGCGTATCGGCCTCTACTTCTCGGTGGGAACATTATATTCGTCTATAACGTAATATAACCTAACGTTACACATCTAGAACCTCGCTGGTAATGTTTTACAGAATACCGTTCGTGACGTCCCGTACATCTCGGTTGGGATATTATTACGTCTACAGCGTTATATATCCTAACCTAAGGCAGGCTAACATCTCGGATGCAGTATTTTACGCCATTCCTGGCGTATCGGCCCCTACTTCTCTGTGGGTACATTATACACGTCTATAACGTAATATATCCTAACCTAACACATCTAGCCCCTCGCTGGTAATGTTTTACAGAATCCCGTTCGTGTCGTCACGTACGTCTTGGTTGGAATATTATATACGTCTATAGCGTTATTTATCCTACCCTAAGGCAGGCCATCATCTCGTATGTAGCATTTTACAACATTCCTGACGTATCGGCCCCTGCTTCTCGGTGGGAACATTATATACGTCTATAACGTACCACAACCTAACCTAACCCATCTAGCCCCTCGCTGGTAATGTTTTACAGAATTCCGTTTCTGTCGTCCCGTACGTCTCGGATGGGACATTATAATCGTCTACAGCGATATATATCCTAACCTAAGGCAGGCTAACATTTCGGATGTAGTATTTTACATCATGCCTGTCGTATCGGCCCCTACTTCTCATTGGGAACATTACATACATCTATAACGTAATATAACCTAACCTAACACATCTAGAACCTCGCTGGTAATGTTTTACAGAATACCGTTCGTGACGTCCCGTACATCTCGGTTGGGATATTATATACGTCTATAGCGTTATATATCCTAACCTAAGGCAGGCTATCATCTCGGATGCAGTATTTTACAACATTCTTGGCATATCGGCCTCTACTTCTCGGTGGGAACATTATATACGTCTATAACGTATCACAACCTAAACTAACACATCTAGCCCCTCGCTGGTAATGTTTTACAGAATCACGTTCGTGTCGTCCCGTACATCGCGGTTGGAATATTATATACGTCTATAGCGTTATATATCCTAACCTAAGGCAGGCTAACATCTCGGATGCAGTATTTTACGCCATTCCTGGCGTATCGGCCCCTACATCTCTGTGGGTACATTATACACGTCTATAACGTAATATAACCTAACCTAACACATCTAGCCCCTCGCTGGTAATGTTTTACAGAATCCCGTTCGTGACGTCCCGTACATCGCGGTTGGAATATTATATACGTCTATTGCGTTATATATCCTAACCTAAGGCAGGCTATCATCTCGGATGTAGTATTTTACAACATTCCTGCCGTATCGGCCCCTACTTCTCGGCAGGAACATTATATACGTCTATAACGTATTACAACCTAACCTAACCTATCTAGGCCCTCGCTGGTAATATTTTACAGAATCCCGTTTGTGTCGTCCCGTACGTCTCAGTTGGGAAATTATATACTTCCATAGAGTTATATATCCTAACCTAAGGCAGGCTATCATCTCGGATGCAGTATTTTACAACATTCTTGGCATATCGGCCTCTACTTCTCGGTGGGAACATTATATACGTCTATAACGTATCACAACCTAAACTAACACATCTAGCCCCTCGCTGGTAATGTTTTACAGAATCACGTTCGTATCGTCCCGTACATCGCGGTTGGAATATTATATACGTCTATAGCGTTATATATCCTAACCTAAGGCAGGCTATCATCTCGGATGCAGTATTTTACAACATTCCTGCCGTATCGGCCCCTACTTCTCTGTGGGTACATTATACACGTCTATAACGTAATATAACCTAACCTAACACATCTAGTCCCTCGCTGGTAATGTTTTACAGAATCCCGTTCGTGACGTCCCGTACATCGCGGTTGGAATATTATATACGTCTATTGCGTTATATATCCTAACCTAAGGCAGGCTATCATCTCGGATGTAGTATTTTACAACATTCCTGACGTATCGGCCCCTGCTTCTCTGTGGGTACATTATACACGTCTATAACGTAATATATCCTAACCTAACACATCTAGCCCCTCGCTGGTAATGTTTTACAGAATCCCGTTCGTGTCGTCACGTACGTCTTGGTTGGAATATTATATACGTCTATAGCGTTATTTATCCTACCCTAAGGCAGGCCATCATCTCGTATGTAGCATTTTACAACATTCCTGACGTATCGGCCCCTGCTTCTCGGTGGGAACATTATATACGTCTATAACGTACCACAACCTAACCTAACCCATCTAGCCCCTCGCTGGTAATGTTTTACAGAATCCCGTTTCTGTCGTCCCGTACGTCTCGGATGGGACATTATAATCGTCTACAGCGATATATATCCTAACCTAAGGCAGGCTAACATTTCGGATGTAGTATTTTACATCATGCCTGGCGTATCGGCCCCTACTTCTCATTGGGAACATTACATACATCTATAACGTAATATAACCTAACCTAACACATCTAGAACCTCGATGGTAATGTTTTACAGAATACCGTTCGTGACGTCCCGTACATCTCGGTTGGGATATTATATACGTCTATAGCGTTATATATCCTAACCTAAGGCAGGCTATCATCTCGGATGTAGTATTTTACAACATTCCTGGCGTATCGGCCCCTACTTCTCGGTGGGAACATTATATAGGTCTATAACTTAATATAACCTAACCTAACACATCTAGCCCCTCGCTGGTAATGTTTTACAGAATCCCGTTCCTGTCGTCCCGCACCTCTCGGTTGGAATATTATATACGTCTATAGCGTTATATATCCTAACCTAAGGCAGGCTATCATCTCGGATGTAGTATTTTACAGCATTCCTGCCGTATCGGCCCCTACTTCTCGGTGGAACATTATATACGTCTATAACGTATCACAACCTAACCTAACCCATCTGGCCCCTCGCTGGTAATATTTTACAGAATCCCGTTTGTGTCGTCTCGTACGTCTCAGTTGGGAAATTATATACGTCTATAGCGTTATATATCCTAACCTAAGGCAGGCTATCATCTCGGATGCAGTATTTTACAACATTCTTGGCATATCGGCCTCTACTTCTCGGTGGGAACATTATATACGTCTATAACGTATCACAACCTAAACTAACACATCTAGCCCCTCGCTGGTAATGTTTTACAGAATCACGTTCGTGTCGTCCCGTACATCGCGGTTGGAATATTATATACGTCTATAGCGTTATATATCCTAGCCTAAGGCAGGCTATCATCTCGGATGTAGTATTTTACAACATTCCTGCCGGAGCGGCCCCTACTTCTATGTGGGTACATTATACACGTCTATAACGTAATATAACCTAACCTAACACATCTAGCCCCTCGCTGGTAATGTTTTACAGAATCCCGTTCGTGACGTCCCGTACATCGCGGTTGGAATATTATATACGTCTATTGCGTTATATATCCTAACCTAAGGCAGGCTATCATTTCGGATGTAGTATTTTACAACATTCCTGACGTATCGGCCCCTGCTTCTCGGTGGGAACATTATATACGTCTATAACGTACCACAACCTAACCTAACCCATCTAGCCCCTCGCTGGTAATATTTTACAGAATCCCGTTTGTGTCGTCCCGTACGTCTCAGTTGGGAAATTATATACGTCTATAGAGTTATGTATCCTAACCTAAGGCAGGCTATCATCTCGGATGCAGTATTTTACAACATTCTTGGCATATCGGCCTCTACTTCTCGGTGGGAACATTATATACGTCTATAACGTATCACAACCTAAACTAAGACATCTAGCCCCTCGCTGGTAATGTTTTACAGAATCACGTTCGTGTCGTCCCGTACGTCTCGGTTGGGACATTATATACGACTATAGCGTTATATATCCTAACCTAAGGCAGGCTAACATCTCGGATGTAGTATATTACAACATGCCTGGCGTATCGGCCTCTACTTCTCGGTGGGAACATTATATTCGTCTATAACGAAATATAACCTAACGTTACACATCTAGAACCTCGCTGGTAATGTTTTACAGAATACCGTTCGTGACGTCCCGTACATCTCGGTTGGGATATTATTACGTCTACAGCGTTATATATCCTAACCTAAGGCAGGCTAACATCTCGGATGCAGTATTTTACGCCATTCCTGGCGTATCGGCCCCTACTTCTCTGTGGGTACATTATACACGTCTATAACGTAATATATCCTAACCTAACACATCTAGCCCCTCGCTGGTAATGTTTTACAGCATCCCGTTCGTGTCGTCACGTACGTCTTGGTTGGAATATTATATACGTCTATAGCGTTATTTATCCTACCCCAAGGCAGGCCATCATCTCGTATGTAGCATTTTACAACATTCCTGACGTATCGGCCCCTGCTTCTCGGTGGGAACATTATATACGTCTATAACGTACCACAACCTAACCTAACCCATCTAGCCCCTCGCTGGTAATGTTTTACAGAATCCCGTTCCTGTCGTCCCGTACGTCTCGGATGGGACATTATAATCGTCTACAGCGATATATATCCTAACGTAAGGCAGGCTAACACTTCGGATGTAGTATTTTACATCATGCCTGGCGTATCGGCCCCTACTTCTCATTGGGAACATTACATACATCTATAACGTAATATAACCTAACCTAACACATCTAGAACCTCGCTGGTAATGTTTTACAGAATACCGTTCGTGACGTCCCGTACATCTCGGTTGGGATATTATATACGTCTATAGCGTTATATATCCTAACCTAAGGCAGGCTATCATCTCGGATGTAGTATTTTACAACATTCCTGGCGTATCGGCCCCTACTTCTCGGTGGGAACATTATATAGGTCTATAACTTAATATAACCTAACCTAACACATCTAGCCCCTCGCTGGTAATGTTATACAGAATCCCGTTCCTGTCGTCCCTTACCTCTCGGTTGGAATATTATATACGTCTATAGCGTTATATATCCTAACCTAAGGCAGGCTATCATCTCGGATGTAGTATTTTACAGCATTCCTGCCGTATCGGCCCCTACTTCTAGGTGGGAACATTATATACGTCTATAACGTACCACAACCTAACCTAACCCATCTAGCCCCTCGCTGGTAATATTTTACAGAATCCCGTTTGTGTCGTCCCGTACGTCTCAGTTGGGAAATTATATACGTCTATAGAGTTATGTATCCTAACCTAAGGCAGGCTATCATCTCGAATGCAGTATTTTACAACATTCTTGGCATATCGGCCTCTACTTCTCGGTGGGAACATTATATACGTCTATAACGTAGCACAACCTAAACTAACACATCTAGCCCCTCGCTGGTAATGTTTTACAGAATCACGTTCGTGTCGTCCCGTACGTCTCGGTTGGGACATTATATACGACTATAGCGTTATATATCCTAACCTAAGGCAGGCTAACATCTCGGATGTAGTATATTACAACATGCCTGGCGTATCGGCCTCTACTTCTCGGTGGGAACATTATATTCGTCTATAACGTAATATAACCTAACGTTACATATCTAGAACCTCGCTGGTAATGTTTTACAGAATACCGTTCGTGACGTCCCGTACATCTCGGTTGGGATATTATTACGTCTACAGCGTTATATATCCTAACCTAAGGCAGGCTAACATCTCGGATGCAGTATTTTACGCCATTCCTGGCGTATCGGCCCCTACTTCTCTGTGGGTACATTATACACGTCTACAACGTAATATAACCTAACCTAACACATCTAGCCCCTCGCTGGTAATGTTTTACAGAATCCCGTTCGTGACGTCCCGTACATCGCGGTTGGAGTATTATATACGTCTATTGCGTTATATATCCTAACCTAAGACAGGCTATCATCCCGGATGTAGTATTTTACAACATTCCTGCCGTATCGGCCCCTACTTCTCGGTGGGAACATTATATACGTCTATAACGTATTACAACCTAACCTAACCTATCTAGCCCCTCACTGGTAATATTTTACAGAATCCCGTTTGTGTCGTCCCGTACTTCTCAGTTGGGAAATTATATACTTCTATAGAGTTATATATCCTAACCTAAGGCAGGCTATCATCTCGGATGCAGTATTTTACAACATTCTTGGCATATCGGCCTCTACTTCTCGGTGGGAACATTATATACGTCTATAACGTATCACAACCTAAACTAAGACATCTAGCCCCTCGCTGGTAATGTTTTACAGAATCACGTTCGTGTCGTCCCGTACGTCTCGGTTGGGACATTATATACGACTATAGCGTTATATATCCTAACCTAAGGCAGGCTAACATCTCGGATGTAGTATATTACAACATGCCTGGCGTATCGGCCTCTACTTCTCGGTGGGAACATTATATTCGTCTATAACGTAATATAACCTAACGTTACACATCTAGAACCTCGCTGGTAATGTTTTACAGAATACCGTTCGTGACGTCCCGTACATCTCGGTTGGGATATTATTACGTCTACAGCGTTATATATCCTAACCTAAGGCAGGCTAACATCTCGGATGCAGTATTTTACGCCATTCCTGGCGTATCGGCCCCTACTTCTCTGTGGGTACATTATACACGTCTATAACGTAATATATCCTAACCTAACACATCTAGCCCCTCGCTGGTAATGTTTTACAGAATCCCGTTCGTGTCGTCACGTACGTCTTGGTTGGAATATTATATACGTCTATAGCGTTATTTATCCTACCCTAAGGCAGGCCATCATCTCGTATGTAGCATTTTACAACATTCCTGACGTATCGGCCCCTGCTTCTCGGTGGGAACATTATATACGTCTATAACGTACCACAACCTAACCTAACCCATCTAGCCCCTCGCTGGTAATGTTTTACAGAATCCCGTTCCTGTCGTCCCGTACGTCTCGGATGGGACATTATAATCGTCTACAGCGATATATATCCTAACCTAAGGCAGGCTAACATTTCGGATGTAGTATTTTACATCATGCCTGGCGTATCGGCCCCTACTTCTCATTGGGAACATTACATACATCTATAACGTAATATAACCTAACCTAACACATCTAGAACCTCGCTGGTAATGTTTTACAGAATACCGTTCGTGACGTCCCGTACATCTCGGTTGGGATATTATATACGTCTATAGCGTTATATATCCTAACCTAAGGCAGGATATCATCTCGGATGTAGTATTTTACAACATTCCTGGCGTATCGGCCCCTACTTCTCGGTGGGAACATTATATACGTCTATAACGTATCACAACCTAACCTAACCCATCTAGCCCCACGCTGGTAATATTTTACAGAATCCCGTTTGTTGCGTCCCGTACGTCTCAGTTGGGATATTATATACGTCTATAGCGTTATATATCCTAACCTAAGGCAGGCTATCATCTCGGATGTAGTATTTTACAACATTCCTGGCGTATCGGCCCCTACTTCTCGGTGGGAACATTATATAGGTCTATAACTTAATATAACCTAACCTAACACATCTAGCCCCTCGCTGGTAATGTTATACAGAATCCCGTTCCTGTCGTCCCTTACCTCTCGGTTGGAATATTATATACGTCTATAGCGTTATATATCCTAACCTAAGGCAGGCTATCATCTCGGATGTAGTATTTTACAGCATTCCTGCCGTATCGGCCCCTACTTCTAGGTGGGAACATTATATACGTCTATAACGTACCACAACCTAACCTAACCCATCTAGCCCCTCGCTGGTAATATTTTACAGAATCCCGTTTGTGTCGTCCCGTACGTCTCAGTTGGGAAATTATATACGTCTATAGAGTTATGTATCCTAACCTAAGGCAGGCTATCATCTCGAATGCAGTATTTTACAACATTCTTGGCATATCGGCCTCTACTTCTCGGTGGGAACATTATATACGTCTATAACGTAGCACAACCTAAACTAACACATCTAGCCCCTCGCTGGTAATGTTTTACAGAATCACGTTCGTGTCGTCCCGTACGTCTCGGTTGGGACATTATATACGACTATAGCGTTATATATCCTAACCTAAGGCAGGCTAACATCTCGGATGTAGTATATTACAACATGCCTGGCGTATCGGCCTCTACTTCTCGGTGGGAACATTATATTCGTCTATAACGTAATATAACCTAACGTTACATATCTAGAACCTCGCTGGTAATGTTTTACAGAATACCGTTCGTGACGTCCCGTACATCTCGGTTGGGATATTATTACGTCTACAGCGTTATATATCCTAACCTAAGGCAGGCTAACATCTCGGATGCAGTATTTTACGCCATTCCTGGCGTATCGGCCCCTACTTCTCTGTGGGTACATTATACACGTCTATAACGTAATATAACTCTAACCTAACACATCTAGCCCCTCGCTGGTAATGTTTTACAGAATCCCGTTCGTGACGTCCCGTACATCGCGGTTGGAGTATTATATACGTCTATTGCGTTATATATCCTAACCTAAGACAGGCTATCATCTCGGATGTAGTATTTTACAACAATCCTGCCGTATCGGCCCCTACTTCTCGGTGGGAACATTATATACGTCTATAACGTATTACAACCTAACCTAACCTATCTAGCCCCTCGCTGGTAATATTTTACAGAATCCCGTTTGTGTCGTCCCGTACGTCTCAGTTGGGAAATTATATACTTCTATAGAGTTATATATCCTAACCTAAGGCAGGCTATCATCTCGGATGCAGTATTTTACAACATTCTTGGCATATCGGCCTCTACTTCTCGGTGGGAACATTATATACGTCTATAACGTATCACAACCTAAACTAAGACATCTAGCCCCTCGCTGGTAATGTTTTACAGAATCAGGTTCGTGTCGTCCCGTACGTCTCGGTTGGGACATTATATACGACTATAGCGTTATATATCCTAACCTAAGGCAGGCTAACATCTCGGATGTAGTATATTACAACATGCCTGGCGTATCGGCCTCTACTTCTCGGTGGGAACATTATATTCGTCTATAACGTAATATAACCTAACGTTACACATCTAGAACCTCGCTGGTAATGTTTTACAGAATACCGTTCGTGACGTCCCGTACATCTCGGTTGGGATATTATTACGTCTACAGCGTTATATATCCTAACCTAAGGCAGGCTAACATCTCGGATGCAGTATTTTACGCCATTCCTGGCGTATCGGCCCCTACTTCTCTGTGGGTACATTATACACGTCTATAACGTAATATATCCTAACCTAACACATCTAGCCCCTCGCTGGTAATGTTTTACAGAATCCCGTTCGTGTCGTCACGTACGTCTTGGTTGGAATATTATATACGTCTATAGCGTTATTTATCCTACCCTAAGGCAGGCCATCATCTCGTATGTAGCATTTTACAACATTCCTGACGTATCGGCCCCTGCTTCTCGGTGGGAACATTATATACGTCTATAACGTACCACAACCTAACCTAACCCATCTAGCCCCTCGCTGGTAATGTTTTACAGAATCCCGTTCCTGTCGTCCCGTACGTCTCGGATGGGACATTATAATCGTCTACAGCGATATATATCCTAACCTAAGGCAGGCTAACATTTCGGATGTAGTATTTTACATCATGCCTGGCGTATCGGCCCCTACTTCTCATTGGGAACATTACATACATCTATAACGTAATATAACCTAACCTAACACATCTAGAACCTCGCTGGTAATGTTTTACAGAATACCGTTCGTGACGTCCCGTACATCTCGGTTGGGATATTATATACGTCTATAGCGTTATATATCCTAACCTAAGGCAGGATATCATCTCGGATGTAGTATTTTACAACATTCCTGGCGTATCGGCCCCTACTTCTCGGTGGGAACATTATATACGTCTATAACGTATCACAACCTAACCTAACCCATCTAGCCCCACGCTGGTAATATTTTACAGAATCCCGTTTGTTGCGTCCCGTACGTCTCAGTTGGGATATTATATACGTCTATAGCGTTATATATCCTAACCTAAGGCAGGCTATCATCTCGGATGTAGTATTTTACAGCATTCCTGCCGTATCGGCCCCTACTTCTCGGTGGGAACATTACATACGTCTATAACGTAATATAACCTAACCTAACACATCTAGAACCTCGCTGGTAATGTTTTACAGAATACCGTTCGTGACGTCCCGTACATCTCGGTTGGGATATTATATACGTCTATAGCGTTATATATCCTAACCTAAGGCATGCTATCATCTCGGATGTAGTATTTTACAACATTCCTGGCGTATCGGCCCCTACTTCTCGGTGGGAACATTATATAGATCTATAACTTAATATAACCTAACCTAACACATCTAGCCCCTCGCTGGTAATGTTTTACAGAATCCCGTTCCTGTCGTCCCGCACCTCTCGGTTGGAATATTATATACGTCTATAGCGTTATATATCCTAACCTAAGGCAGGCTATCATCTCGGATGTAGTATTTTACAGCATTCCTGCCGTATCGGCCCCTACTTCTCGGTGGAACATTATATACGTCTATAACGTATCACAACCTAACCTAACCCATCTGGCCCCTCGCTGGTAATATCTTACAGTATCCCGTTTGTGTCGTCTCGTACGTGTCAGTTGGGAAATTATATACGTCTATAGCGTTATATATCCTAACCTAAGGCAGGCTATCATCTCGGATGCAGTATTTTGCAACATTCTTGGCATATCGGCCTCTACTTCTCGGTGGGAACATTATATAGGTCTATAACTTAATATAACCTAACCTAACACATCTAGCCCCTCGCTGGTAATGTTTTACAGAATCCCGTTCCTGTCGTCCCGCACCTCTCGGTTGGAATATTATATACGTCTATAGCGTTATATATCCTAACCTAAGGCAGGCTCTCATCTCGGATGCAGTATTTTACAACATTCCTGGCATATCGGCCCCTACTTCTCGGTGGGAACATTATATACGTCTATAACGTATCACAACCTAACCTAACCCATCTAGCCCCACGCTGGTAATATTTTACAGAATCCCGTTTGTTGCGTCCCGTACGTCTCAGTTGGGATATTATATACGTCTATAGCGTTATATATCCTAACCTAAGGCAGGCTATCATCTCGGAATGCAGTATTTTACAACATTCCTGGCATATCGGCCCCTACTTCTCATTGGGAACATTACATACGTCTATAACGTATCACAACCTAAACTAACACATCTAGCCCCTCGCTGGTAATGTTTTACAGAATCACGTTCGTGTCGTCCCGTACATCTCGGTTGGGACATTATATACGACTATAGGGTTATATATCCTAACCTAAGGCATGCTATCATCTCGGATGTAGTATTTTACAATATTCCTGGCGTATCGGCCCCTACTTCTCGGAGGGAACATTATATAGGTCTATAACTTAATTTATCCTAACCTAACACATCTAGCCCATCGCTGGTAATGTTTTACAGAATCCCGTTCCTGTCGTCCCGTACCTCTCGGTTGGAATATTATATACGTCTATAGCGTTATATATCCTAACCTAAGGCAGGCTATCATCTCGGATGTAGTATTTTACAGCATTCCTGCCGTATCGGCCCCTACTTCTCGGTGGGAACATTATATACGTCTATAACGTATCACAACCTAACCTAACCCATCTAGCCCCTCGCTGGTAATATTTTACAGAACCCCGTTTGTGTCGTCTCGTACGTCTCAGTTGGGAAATTATATACGTCTATAGCTTTATATATCCTAACCTAAGGCAGGCTATCATCTCGGATGCAGTATTTTACAACATTCTTGGCATATCGGCCTCTACTTCTCGGTGGGAACATTATATACGTCTATAACGTATCACAACCTAAACTAAGACATCTAGCCCCTCGCTGGTAATGTTTTACAGAATCAGGTTCGTGTCGTCCCGTACGTCTCGGTTGGGACATTATATACGACTATAGCGTTATATATCCTAACCTAAGGCAGGCTAACATCTCGGATGTAGTATATTACAACATGCCTGGCGTATCGGCCTCTACTTCTCGGTGGGAACATTATATTCGTCTATAACGTAATATAACCTGACGTTACACATCTAGAACCTCGCTGGTAATGTTTTACAGAATACCGTTCGTGACGTCCCGTACATCTCGGTTGGGATATTATTACGTCTACAGCGTTATATATCCTAACCTAAGGCAGGCTAACATCTCGGATGCAGTATTTTACGCCATTCCTGGCGTATCGGCCCCTACTTCTCTGTGGGTACATTATACACGTCTATAACGTAATATATCCTAACCTAACACATCTAGCCCCTCGCTGGTAATGTTTTACAGAATCCCGTTCGTGTCGTCACGTACGTCTTGGTTGAAATATTATATACGTCTATAGCGTTATTTATCCTACCCTAAGGCAGGCCATCATCTCGTATGTAGCATTTTACAACATTCCTGACGTATCGGCCCCTGCTTCTCGGTGGGAACATTATATACGTCTATAACGTACCACAACCTAACCTAACCCATCTAGCCCCTCGCTCGTAATGTTTTACAGAATCCCGTTCCTGTCGTCCCGTACGTCTCGGATGGGACATTATAATCGTCTACAGCGATATATATCCTAACCTAAGGCAGGCTAACATTTCGGATGTAGTATTTTACATCATGCCTGGCGTATCGGCCCCTACTTCTCATTGGGAACATTACATACATCTATAACGTAATATAACCTAACCTAACACATCTAGAACCTCGCTGGTAATGTTTTACAGAATACCGTTCGTGACGTCCCGTACATCTCGGTTGGGATATTATATACGTCTATAGCGTTATATATCCTAACCTAAGGCAGGCTATCATCTCGGATGTAGTATTTTACAACATTCCTGGCGTATCGGCCCCTACTTCTCGGTGGGAACATTATATAGGTCTATAACCTAATATAACCTAACCTAACACATCTAGCCCCTCGCTGGTAATGTTATACAGAATCCCGTTCCTGTCGTCCCTTACCTCTCGGTTGGAATATTATATACGTCTATAGCGTTATATATCCTAACCTAAGGCAGGCTATCATCTCGGATGTAGTATTTTACCGCATTCCTGCCGTATCGGCCCCTACTTCTAGGTGGGAACATTATATACGTCTATAACGTATCACAACCTAACCTAACCCATCTAGCCCCTCGATGGTAATGTTTTACAGAATCACGTTCCTGTCGTCCCGTACGTCTCGGTTGGGACATTATATACGACTATAGCGTTATATATCCTAACCTAAGGCAGGCTAACATCTCGGATGTAGTATTTTACATCATGCCTGGCGTATCGGCCCCTACTTCTCATTGGGAACATTACATACGTCTATAACGTAATATAACCTAACCTAACACATCTAGAACCTCGCTGGTAATCGTTTACAGAATACCGTTCGTGACGTCCCGTACATCTCGGTTGGGATATTATATACGTCTATAGCGTTATATATCCTAACCTAAGGCATGCTATCATCTCGGATGTAGTATTTTACAACATTCCTGGCGTATCGGCCCCTACTTCTCGGTGGGAACATTATATAGATCTATAACTTAATATAACCTAACCTAACACATCTAGCCCCTCGCTGGTAATGTTTTACAGAATCCCGTTCCTGTCGTCCCGCACCTCTCGGTTGGAATATTATATACGTCTATAGCGTTATATATCCTAACCTAAGGCAGGCTATCATCTCGGATGTAGTATTTTACAGCATTCCTGCCGTATCGGCCCCTACTTCTCGGTGGAACATTATATACGTCTATAACGTATCACAACCTAACCTAACCCATCTGGCCCCTCGCTGGTAATATTTTACAGAATCCCGTTTGTGTCGTCTCGTACGTCTCAGTTGGGAAATTATATACGTCTATAGCGTTATATATCCTAACCTAAGGCAGGCTATCATCTCGGATGCAGTATTTTACAACATTCTTGGCATATCGGCCTCTACTTCTCGGTGGGAACATTATATAGGTCTATAACTTAATATAACCTAACCTAACACATCTAGCACCTCGCTGGTAATGTTTTACAGAATCCCGTTCCTGTCGTCCCGTACCTCTCGGTTGGAATATTATATACGTCTATAGCGTTATATATCCTAACCTAAGGCAGGCTCTCATCTCGGATGCAGTATTTTACAACATTCCTGGCATATCGGCCCCTACTTCTCGGTGGGAACATTATATACGTCTATAACGTATCACAACCTAACCTAACCCATCTAGCCCCACGCTGGTAATATTTTACAGAATCCCGTTTGTTGCGTCCCGTACGTCTCAGTTGGGATATTATATACGTCTATAGCGTTATATATCCTAACCTAAGGCAGGCTATCATCTCGGAATGCAGTATTTTACAACATTCCTGGCATATCGGCCCCTACTTCTCATTGGGAACATTACATACGTCTATAACGTATCACAACCTAAACTAACACATCTAGCCCCTCGCTGGTAATGTTTTACAGAATCACGTTCGTGTCGTCCCGTACATCTCGGTTGGGACATTATATACGACTATAGGGTTATATATCCTAACCTAAGGCATGCTATCATCTCGGATGTAGTATTTTACAGTATTCCTGGCGTGTCGGCCCCTACTTCTCGGTGGGAACATTATATAGGTCTATAACTTAATTTATCCTAACCTAACACATCTAGCCCATCGCTGGTAATGTTTTACAGAATCCCGTTCCTGTCGTCCCGTACCTCTCGGTTGGAATATTATATACGTCTATAGCGTTATATATCCTAACCTAAGGCAGGCTATCATCTCGGATGTAGTATTTTACAGCATTCCTGCCGTATCGGCCCCTACTTCTCGGTGGGAACATTATATAGGTCTATAACTTAATATAACCTAACCTAACACATCTAGCCCCTCGTAGGTAATGTTTTACAGAATCCCGTTCCTGTCGTCCCGTATCTTTCGGTTGGAATATTATATACGTCTATAGCGTTATATATCCTAACCTAAGGCAGGCTATCATCTCGGATGCAGTATTTTACAACATTCCTGGCATATCGGCCCCTACTTCTCGGTGGGAACATTATATACGTCTATAACGTATCACAACCTAAACTAACACATCTAGCCCTTCGCTGGTAGTGTTTTACAGAATCACGTTCGTGTCGTCCCGTACGTCTCGGTTGGGACATTATATACGACTATAGCGTTATATATCCTAACCTAAGGCAGACTAACATCCCGGATGTAGTATTTTACATCATGCCTGGCGTATCGGCCTCTACTTCTCGGTGGGAACATTATATTCGCCTATGACGTAATATAACCTAACCTAACACATCTAGAACCTCGCTGGTAATGTTTTACAGAATACCGTTCGTGACGGCCCGTACATCTCGGTTGGGATATTATATACGTCTATAGCGTTATATATCATAACCTAAGGCAGGCTATCATTACGGATGCAGTATTTTACAACATTCTTGGCATATCGGCCTTTACTTCTCGGTGGGAACATTATATACGTCTATAACGTATCACAACCAAACCTAACCCACCTAGCCCCTCGCTGGTAATGTTTTACAGAATCACGTTCGTGTCGTCCCGTACGTCTCGGTTGGGACATTATATACGACTATAGCGTTATATATCCTAACCTAAGGCAGGCTAACATCTCGGATGTAGTATATTACATCATGCCTGGCGTATCGGCCTCTACTTCTCGGTGGGAACATTATATTCGTCTATAACGTAATATAACCTAACCTAACACATCTAGAACCTCGCTGGTAATGTTTTACAGAATACCGTTCGTGACGTCCCGTACATCTCCGTTGGGATATTATATACGTCTATAGCGTTATATATCATAACCTAAGGCAGGCTATCATCTCGGTTGCAGTATTTTATAACATTCCTGGCGTATCGGCCCCTACTTCTCGGTGGGTACATTATACACGTCTATAACGTAATATATCCTAACCTAACACATCTAGCCCCTCGCAGGTAATGTTTTACAGAATCCCGTTCGTGTCGTCCCGTACGTCTCGGTTGGGATATTATATACGTCTATAGCGTTATTTATCCTATCGTGAGGCAGGCTAACATCTCGGATGTAGTATTTTACAACATTCCTGGCGTATCGGCCTCTACTTCTCGGTGCGAACATTATATTCGTTTGTAACGTAATATAACCTAACCTAACACATCTAGCCCCTCGCTGGTAATGTTTTACAGAATCCCGTTCGTGACGTCCCGTACATCTCGGTTGGGATATTATATACGTCTATAGCGTTATATATCCTAACCTAAGGCAGGCTATCATCTCGGATGCAGTATTTTACAACATTCTTGGCATATCGGCCCCTACTTCTCATTGAGAACATTACATACGTCTATAACGTATCACAACCTAAACTAACACATCTAGCCCCTCGCTGGTAATGTTTTACAGAATCACGTTCGTGTCGTCCCGTACATCTCGGTTGGGACATTATATACGACTATAGCGTTATATATCCTAACCTAAGGCAGACTAACATTTCGGATGTAGTATTTTACAACATTCCTGACGTATCGGCCCCTACTTCTCGGTGGGAACATTATATACGTCTATAACGTATCACAACCTAACCTAAGCCATCTAGCCCCTCGCTGGTAATATTTTACAGAATCCCGTTTGTGTCGTCCCGTACGTCTCAGTTGGGAAATTATATACGTCTATAGCGTTATATATCCTAACCTAAGGCAGGCTATCATCTTGGATGCAGTATTTTACAACATTCTTGGCATCTCGGCCTCTACTTCTCGGTGGGAACATTATTTACGTCTATAACGTATCACAACCTAAACTAACACATCTAGCCCCTCGCTGGTAATGTTTTACAGAATCACGTTCGTGTCGTCCCGTACGTCTCGGTTGGGACATTATATACGACTATAGCGTTATATATCCTAACCTAAGGCAGGCTAACATCTCGGATGTAGTATATTAAACATGCCTGGCGTATCGGCCTCTACTTCTCGGTGGGAACATTATATTCGCCTATAACGTAATATAACCTAACGTTACACATCTAGAACCTCGCTGGTAATGTTTTACAGAATACCGTTCGTGACGTCGCGCACATCTCGGTTGGGATATTGTTACGTCTATAGCGTTATATATCCCAACCTAAGGCAGGCTATCATCTCGGTTGCAGTATTTTATAACATTCCTGGCGTATCGGCCCCTACTTCTCGGTGGGAACATTATATAGGTCTATAACTTAATACAACCTAACCTAACACATCTAGCCCCTCGCTGGTAATGTTTTCCAGAATCCCGTTCGTGACGTCCCGTACATCTCGGTTGGAATATTATATACGTCTATAGCGTTATATATCCTAACCTAAGGCAGGCTATCATCTCGGATGTAGTATTTTACAACATTCCTGCCGTATCGGCCCCTACTTCTCGGTGGGAACATTATATACGTCTATAACGTATCACAACCTAACCTAACCCATCTAGCCCCTCGCTGGTAATATTTTACAGAATCCCGTTTGTGTCGTCCCGTACGTCTCAGTTGGGATATTATATACGTCTATAGCGTTATATATCATAACCTAAGGCAGGCTATCATCTCGGATGCAGTATTTTACAACATTCTTGGCATATCGGCCCCTACTTCTCGGTGGGAACATTATATACGTCTACAACGTATCACAACCTAAACTAACACATCTAGCCCCTCGCTGGTAATGTTTTACAGAATCACGTTCGTGTTGTCCCGCACGTCTCGGTTGGGACATTATATACGACTATAGCGTTATATATCCTAACCTAAGGCAGGCTAACATCCCGGATGTAGTATTTTACATCATGCCTGGCGTATCGGCCTCTACTTCTCGGTGGGAACATTATATTCGCCTATGACGTAATATAACCTAACCTAACACATCTAGAACCTCGCTGGTAATGTTTTACAGAATACCGTTCGTGACGGCCCGTACGTCTCAGTTGGGAAATTATATACGTCTATAGCGTTATATATCCTAACCTAAGGCAGGCTATCATCTCGGATGCAGTATTTTACAACATTCTTGGCATATCGGCCTCTACTTCTCGGTGGGAACATTATATACGTCTATAACGTATCACAACCAAACCTAACCCACCTAGCCCCTCGCTGGTAATGTTTTACAGAATCACGTTCGTGTCGTCCCGTACGTCTCGGTTGGGACATTATATACGACTATAGCGTTATATATCCTAACCTAAGGCAGGCTATCATCTCGGATGCAGTATTTTACAACATTCTTGGCATATCGGCCTCTACTTCTCGGTGGGAACATTATATACGTCTATAACGTAATATAACCTAACCTAACACATCTAGAACCTCGCTGGTAATGTTTTACAGAATACCGTTCGTGACGTCCCGTACATCTCGGTTGGGATATTATATACGTCTATAGCGTTATATATCCTAACCTAAGGCAGGCTATCATCTCGGATGTAGTATTTTACAACATTCCTGGCGTATCGGCCCCTACTTCTCGGTGGGAACATTATATAGGTCTATAACTTAATATAACCTAACCTAACACATCTAGCCCCTCGCTGGTAATGTTTTACAGAATCACGTTCGTGTCGTCCCGTACGTCTCGGTTGGAATATTATATACGTCTATAGCGTCATATATCCTAACCTAAGGCAGGCTATCATCTCGGATGCAGTATTTTACAACATTCCTGGCATATCGGCCCCTACTTCTCGGTGGGAACATTATATACGTCTATAACGTATCACAACCTAAACTAACACATCTAGCCCTTCGCTGGTAGTGTTTTACAGAATCACGTTCGTGTTGTCCCGTACGTCTCGGTTGGGACATTATATACGACTATAGCGTTATATATCCTAACCTAAGGCAGACTAACATCCCGGATGTAGTATTTTACATCATGCCTGGCGTATCGGCCTCTATTTCTCGGTGGGAACATTATATTTGTCTATGACGTAATATAACCTAAGCTAACACATCTAGCCCCGCGCAGGTAATGTTTTACAGAATCCCGTTCGTGTCGTCCCGTACATCTCGGTTGGGATATTATATACGTCTATAGCGTTATTTATCCTAACCTAAGGCAGGCTATCATCTCGGATGTAGTATTTTACAACATTCCTGACGTATCGGCCCCTACTTCTCGGTGGGAACATTATATACGTCTATAACGTATCACAACCTAACCTAACCCATCTAGCCCCTCGCTGGTAATATTTCACAGAATCCCGTTTGTGTCGTCCCGTACGTCTCAGTTGGGAAATTATATACGTCTATAGCGTTATATATCATAACCTAAGGCAGGCTATCATCTCGGATGTAGTATTCTACAACATTCCTGGCGTATCGGCCCCTACTTCTCGGTGGGAACATTATGTAGGTCTATAACATAATATAACCTAACCTAACAGATCTAGCCCCTCGCTGGTAATGTTTTACAGAATCCCGTTCGTGACGTCCCGTACATCTCGGTTGGAATATTATATACGTCTATAGCGTTAGATATCCTAACCTAAGGCAGGCTATCATCTCGGATGCAGTATTTTACAACATTCTTGGCATATCGGCCTCTACTTCTCGGTGGGAACATTATATACGTCTATAACGTAATATAACCTAACCTAACTCATCTAGAACCTCGCTGGTAATGTTTTACAGAATACCGTTCGTGACGTCCCGTACATCTCGGTTGGGATATTATATACGTCTATAGCGTTATATATCCTAACCTAAGGCAGGCTATCATCTCGGATGTAGTATTTTACAACATTCCTGGCGTATCGGCCCCTACTTCTCGGTGGGAACATTATATAGGTCTATAACTTAATATAACCTAAGCTAACACATCTAGCCCCTCGCTGGTAATGTTTTACAGAATCCCGTTCGTGACGTCCCGTACATCTCGGTTGGAATATTATATACGTCTATAGCGTTATATATCCGAACCTAAGGCAGGCTATCATCTAGTATGTAGTATTTTACAACATTTCTGCCGTATCGGCCTCTACTTCTCGGTGGGAACATTATATTCGTCTATAACGTAATATAACCTAACCTAACACATCTAGAACCTCGCTGGTAATATTTTACAGAATCCCGTTCGTGTCGTCCCGTACGTCTCGGTTGGGATATTATATACGTCTATAGCGTTATATATCCTAACCTAAGGCAGGCTATCATCTCGGATGTAGTATTTTACAACATTCCTGGCGTATCGGCCCCTACTTCTCGGTGGGAACATTATATAGGTCTATAACTTAATATAACCTAACCTAACACATCTAGCCCCTCGCTGGTAATGTTTTACAGAATCCCGTTCCTGTCGTCCCGTACCTTTCGGTTGGAATGTTATATACGTCTATAGCGTTATATATCCTAACCTAAGGCAGGCTATCATCTCGGATGCAGTATTTTACACCATTCCTGTCATATCGGCCCCTACTTCTCGGTGGGAACATTATATACGTCTATAACGTATCACAACCTAAACTAACACATCTAGCCCTTCGCTGGTAGTGTTTTACAGAATCACGTTCGTGTCGTCCCGTACGTCTCGGTTGGGACATTATATACGACTATAGCGTTATATATCATAACCTAAGGCAGACTAACATCCCGGATGTAGTATTTTACATCATGCCTGGCGTATCGGCCTCTACTTCTCGGTGGGAACATTATATACGTCTATAACGTATCACAACCTAACCTAACCCATCTAGCCCCTCGCTGGTAATATTTAACAGAATCCCGTTTCTGTCGTCCCGTACGTCTCAGTTGGGATATTACATACGTCTATAGCGTTATATATCCTAACCTAAGGCAGGCTAACATCTCGGATGCAGTATTTTACAACATTCCTGGCGTGTCGGCACCTACTTCTCGGTGGGAACATTATATACGTCTATAACGTAACATAACCTAACCTAGCCCATCTAGCCCCTCGCTGGTAATGTTTTACAGAATCCCGTTCGTGACGTCCCGTACATCTCGGTTGGAATATTATATACGTCTATAGCGTTATATATCCTAACCTAAGGCAGGCTATCATCTCGGATGTAGTATTTTACAACATTCCTGCCGTATCGGCCCCTACTTCTCGGTGGGAACATTATATACGTCTATAACGTATCACAACCTAACCTAACCCATCTAGCCCCTCGCTGGTAATATTTTACAGAATCCCGTTTGTGTCGTCCCGTACGCCTCAGTTGGGATATTATATACGTCTATAGCTTTATATATCATAACCTAAGGCAGGCTATCATCTCGGATGCAGTATTTTACAACATTCTTGGCATATCGGCCCCTACTTCTCGGTGGGAACATTATATACGTCTATAACGTATCACAACCTAAAATAACACATCTAGCCCCTCGCTGGTAATGTTTTACAGAATCACGTTCGTGTCGTCCCGTACGTCTCGGTTGGGACATTATATACGACTATAGCGTTACATATCCTAACCTAAGGCAGGCTATCATCTCGGATGCAGTATTTTACAACATTCTTGGCATATCGGCCTCTACTTCTCGGTGGGAACATTATATACGTCTATAAAGTATCACAACCAAACCTAACCCACCTAGCCCCTCGCTGGTAATGTTTTACAGAATCAGGTTCGTGTCGCCCGTACGTCTCGGTTGGGACATTATATACGACTATAGCGTTATATATCCTAACCTAAGGCAGGCTAACATCTCGGATGTAGTATATTACAACATGCCTGGCGTATCGGCCTCTACTTCTCGGTGGGAACATTATATTCGTCTATAACGTAATATAACCTAACCTAACACATCTAGAACCTCGCTGGTAATGTTTTACAGAATACCGTTCGTGACGTCCCGTACATCTCGGTTGGGATATTATATACGTCTATAGCGTTATATATCCTAACCTAAGGCAGGCTATCATCTCGGATGTAGTATTTTACAACATTCCTGGCGTATCGGCCCCTACTTCTCGGTGGGAACATTATATAGGTCTATAACTTAATATAACCTAACCTAACACATCTAGCCCCTCGCTGGTAATGTTTTACAGAATCCCGTTCCTGTTGTCCCGCACCTCTCGGTTGGAATATTATATACGTCTATAGCGTTATATATCCTAACCTAAGGCAGGCTATCATCTCGGATGTAGTATTTTACAGCATTCCTGCCGTATCGGCCCCTACTTCTCGGTGGGAACATTATGTACGTCTATAATGTATCACAACCTAACCTAACCCATCTAGCCCCTCGCTGGTAATATTTTACAGAATCCCGTTTGTGTCGTCTCGTACGTCTCAGGTGGGAAATTATATACGTCTATAGCGTTATATATCCGAACCTAAGGCAGGCTATCATCTCGGATGCAGTATTTTACAACATTCTTGGCATATCGGCCTCTACTTCTCGGTGGGAACATTATATACGTCTATAACGTAATATAACCTAACCTAACACATCTAGAACCTCGCTGGTAATGTTTTACAGAATCCCGTTCGTGACGTCCCGTACATCTCGGTTGGGATATTATATACGTCTATAGCG
Organism: Xylocopa violacea; assembly: GCA_963969225.1. NCBI lineage: Eukaryota > Metazoa > Arthropoda > Insecta > Hymenoptera > Apidae > Xylocopa > Xylocopa violacea. Next base: position 2,266,956 of record CAXAJV010000061.1, on the reverse strand, counting down.
TTATATATCCTAACCTAAGGCAGGCTATCATCTCGGATGTAGTATTTTACAACATTCCTGGCGTATCGGCCCCTACTTCTCGGTGGGAACATTATATAGGTCTATAACTTAATATAACCTAACCTAACACATCTAGCCCCTCGCTGGTAATGTTTTACAGAATCCCGTTCGTGACGTCCCGTACATCTCAGTTGGAATATTATATACGTCTATAGCGTTATATATCCGAACCTAAGGCAGGCTATCATCTAGGATGTAGTATTTTACAACATTTCTGCCGTATCGGCCTCTACTTCTCGGTGGGAACATTATATTCGTCTATAACGTAATATAACCTAACCTAACACATCTAGAACCTCGCTGGTAATATTTTACAGAATCCCGTTCGTGTCGTCCCGTACGTCTCGGTTGGGATATTATATACGTCTATAGCGTTATATATCCTAACCTAAGGCAGGCTATCATCTCGGATGTAGTATTTTACAACATTCCTGGCGTATCGGCCCCTACTTCTCGGTGGGAACATTATATAGGTCTAGAACTTAATATAACCTAACCTAACACATCTAGCCCCTCGCTGGTAATGTTTTACAGAATCCCGTTCCTGTCGTCCCGTACCTTTCGGTTGGAATGTTATATACGTCTATAGCGTTATATATCCTAACCTAAGGCAGGCTATCATCTCGGATGCAGTATTTTACAACATTCCTGGCATATCGGCCCCTGCTTCTCGGTGGGAACATTATATACGTCTATAACGTAACATAACCTAACCTAACACATCTAGCCCCTCGCAGGTAATGTTTTACAGAATCCCGTTCATGTCGTCCCGCACATCTCGGTTGGGATATTATATACGTCTACAGCGATATATATCCTATCGTGAGGCAGGCTAACATCTCGGATGTAGTATTTTACAACATTCCTGGCGTATCGGCCTCTACTTCTCGGTGCGAACATTATATTCGTTTGTAACGTAATATAACCTAACCTAACACATCTAGCCCCTCGCTGGTAATGTTTTACAGAATCCCGTTCGTGACGTCCCGTACATCTCGGTTGGGATATTATATACGTCTATAGCGTTATATATCCTAACCTAAGGCAGGCTAACATCTCGGATGCAGTATTTTACAACATTCCTGGCGTATCGGCACCTACTTCTCGGTGGGAACATTATATACGTCTATAACGTAACATAACCTAACCTAGCCCATCTAGCCCCTCGCTGGTAATGTTTTGCAGAATACCGTTCGTGTCGTCCCGTAAGTCTCGGTTGGGACATTATATAGGTTTACAGCGTTGTATATACTAACATAAGGCAACCTAACACTTCGGATGTAGTATTTTCCAACATTCCTGGCGGGTCGGCCTCTACTTCTCGGTGGGAACATTATATACGTCTATAACCTAACATAACCTAACCTAGTCCATCTAGCCCCTCGCTGGTAATATTTTACAGAATCCCGTTTGTGTCGTCCCGTGCGTCTCAGCTGGGATATTATATACGTCCACAGCGATATATATCCTAACGTAAGGCAGGCTAACATCTCGGATGTAGTATTTTACAACATTCCTGGCGTATCGGCCTCTACTTCTCGGTGGGAACATTATATTCGTCTGTAACGTAATATAACCTAACCTAACACATCTAGCCCCTCGCTGGTAATGTTTTACAGAATCCCGTTCGTGACGTCCCGTACATCTCGGTTGGGATATTATATACGTCTATAGCGTTATATATCCTAACCGAAGGCAGGCTATCATCTCGGTTGTAGTATTTTACAAGATTCCTGGGGTATCGGCCTCTACTTCTCCGTGGGAACATTATATAGGTCTATAACTTAATGTAACCTAACCTAACACATCTAGCCCCTCGCAGGTAATGTTTTACAGAATAACGTTCGTGACGTGCCGTACATCTCGATTGGGATATTATATACGCCTATAGCGTTATATATCCTAACCTAAGGTAGGCTATCATCTCGGATGTAGTATTTTACAACATTCACGGCGTATCGGCCCCTACTTCTCGGTGGGAACATTATATAGGTTTATAACTTAATATAACCTAACCTAACACATCTAGCCACTCGCAGGTAATGTTTTACAGAATCCCGTTCCTGTCGTCCCGTACATCTCGGTTGGGATATTATATCCGTCTACAGCGATATATATCCTAACGTAAGGTAGGCTATCATCTCGGATGCAGTATTTTACAACATTCCTGGCATATCGGCCCCTACTTCTCGGTGGGAACATTATATACGTCTATAACGTATCACAACCTAAACTAACACATCTAGCCCCTCGCTGGTAATGTTTTACAGAATCACGTACGTGTCGTCCCGTACGTCTCGGTTGGGACATTATATACGACTATAGCGTTATATATCCTAACCTAAGGCAGGCTAACATCTCGGGATGTAGTATTTTACAACATGCCTGGCGTATCGGACTCTACTTCTCGGTGGGAACATTATATTCGTCTATAACGTAATATAACCTAACCTAACACATCTAGAACCTCGCTGGTAATGTTTTACAGAATACCGTTCGTGACGTCCCGTACATCTCGGTTGGGATATTATATACGTCTATAGCGTTATATATCCCAACCTAAGGCAGGCTAACATCTCGGATGTAGTATTTTACATCATGCCTGGCATATCGGCCCCTACTTCTCGGTGGGAACATTACATACGTCTATAACGTAACACAACATAAACTAAGACATCTAGCCCCTCGCTGGTAATGTTTTACAGAATCACGTTCGTGTCGTCCCGTTGTCTCGGTTGGGACATTATATACGACTATAGCGTTATATATCCTAACCTATGGCAGGGTAACATCTCGGATGCAGTATTTTACGCCATTTCTGGCGTATCGGCCCCTCCTTCTCGGTGGGAACATTATATACGTCTATAACGTAACATAACCTAACCTAGCCCATCTAGGCCCTCGCTGGTAATGTTTTACAGAATCCCGTTCCTGTCGCACCGTACCTCTCGGTTGGAATATTATATACGTCTATAGCGTTATATATCCTAACCTAAGGCAGGCTATCATCTCGGATGCAGTATTTTATAACATTCCTGGCATATCGGCCCCTACTTCTCGGTGGGAACATTATATACGTCTATAACGTATCACAACCTAACCTAACCCATCTAGCCCCTCGCTGGTAATATTTTACAGAATCCCGTTTGTGTCGTCCCGTACATCTCGGTTGGGATATTATATACGTCTATAGCTTTATATATCCTAACCTAAGGCAGGCTATCATCTCGGATGCAGTATTTTACAACATTCCTGGCATATCGGCCCCTACTTCTCGGTGGGAACATTATATACGTCTATAACGTATCACAACCTAAACTAACACATCTAGCCCCTCGCTGGTAATGTTTTACAGAATCCCGTTCGTGACGTCCCGTACATCTCGGTTGGGATATTATATACGTCTATAGCGTTATATATCCTAACCTAAGGCAGGCTAACATCTCGGATGCAGTATTTTACAACATTCCTGGCGTATCGGCACCTACTTCTCGGTGGGAACATTATATACGTCTATAACGTAACATAACCTAACCTAGCCCATCTAGCCCCTCGCTGGTAATATTTTACAGAATCCCGTTCGTATCGTCCCGTAAGTCTCGGTTGGGATATTATATACGTCTATAGCGTTATATATCCTAACGTAAGGCAGGCTATCATCTCGGACGCAGTATTTTACAACATTCCCGGCATGTTGGCCCCTACTTCTCGGTGGGAACATTATATACGTCTATAACGTATCACAACCTAAACTAACACATCTAGCCCCTCGCTGGTAATGTTTCACAGAATCACGTTCGTGCCGTCCCGTACGTCTCGGTTGGGACATTATATACGACTATAGCGTTATATATCCTAACCTAAGGCAGGCTAACATCTCGGATGTAGTATTTTACATCAGGCCTGGCGTATCGGCCTCTACTTCTCGGCGGGAACATTATATTCGTCTATAACGTAATATAACCTAACCTAACACATCTAGAACCTCGCTGGTAATGTTTTACAGAATACCGTTCGTGACGTCCCGTACATCTCGGTTGGGACATTATATACGACTATAGCGTTATATATCCTAACCTAAGGCAGGCTAACATCTCGGATGTAGTATTTTACAACATGCCTGGCGTATCGGCCTCTACTTCTCGGTGGGAACATTATATTCGTCTATAACGTAATATAACCTAACCTAACACATCTAGCCCCTCGCTGGTAATGTTTTACAGAATCCCGTTCGTGTCGTCCCGTAAGTCTCGGTTGGGACATTATATAGGTTTACAGCGTTGTATATACTAACATAAGGCAACCTAACACTTCGGATGTAGTATTTTCCAACATTCCTGGCGGGTCGGCCTCTACTTCTCGGTGGGAACATTATATACGTCTATAACGTAACATAACCTAACCTAGTCCATCTAGCCCCTCGCTGGTAATATTTTACAGAATCCCGTTTGTGTCGTCCCGTACGTCTCAGTTGGGATATTATATACGTCTACAGCGATATATATCCTAACGTAAGGCAGGCTAACATCTCGGATGTAGTATTTTACAACATTCCTGGCGTATCGGCCTCTACTTCTCGGTGGGAACATTATATTCGTTTGTAACGTAATATAACCTAACCTAACACATCTAGCCCCTCGCTGGTAATGTTTTACAGAATCCCGTTCGTGACGTCCCGTACATCTCGGTTGGGATATTATATACGTCTATAGCGTTATATATCCTAACCTAAGGCAGGCTATCATCTCGGTTGTAGTATTTTACAAGATTCCTGGCGTTTCGGCCTCTACTTCTCGGTGGGAACATTATATTCGTTTGTAACGTAATATAACCTAACCTAACACATCTAGCCCCTCGCTGGTAATGTTTTACAGAATTCCGTTCGTGACGTTCCGTACATCTCGGTTGGGATATTATATACGTCTATAGCGTTATATATCCTAACCTAAGGCAGGCTATCATCTCGGTTGTAGTATTTTACAAGATCCCTGCCGTATGGGCCCCTACTTCTCGGTGGGAACATTATATTGGTCTATAACGTAATATAACCTAACCTAACACATCTAAAACCTCGCTGGTAATGTTTTACAGAATACCGTTCGTGACGTCCCGTACATCTCGGTTGGGATATTATATACGTCTATAGCGTTATATATCCTAACCTAAGGCAGGCTAACATCTCGGATGTAGTATTTTACATCATGCCTGGCGTATCGGCCTCTACTTCTCGGTGGGAACATTATATTCGTCTATAACGTAAAATAACCTAACCTAACATATCTAGAACCTCGCTGGCAATGTTTTACAGAATACCGTTCGTGACGTCCCGTACATCTCGGTTGGGATATTATATACGTCTATAGCTTTATATATCCTAACCTAAGGCAGGCTATCATCTCGGATGTAGTATTTTACAACGTTCCTGGCGTATCGGCCCCTACTTCTCGGTGGAAACATTATATAGGTCTATAACTTAATGTAACCTAACCAAACACATCTAGCCCCTCGCAGGTAATGTTTTACAGAATAACGTTCGTGACGTGCCGTACATCTCGATTGGGATATTATATACGCCTATAGCGTTATATATCCTAACCTAAGGTAGGCTATCATCTCGGATGTAGTATTTTACAACATTCACGGCGTATCGGCCCCTACTTCTCGGTGGGAACATTATATAGGTTTATAACTTAATATAACCTAACCTAACACATCTAGCCCCTCGCAGGTAATGTTTTACAGAATCCCGTTCCTGTCGTCCCGTACATCTCGGTTGGGATATTATATCCGTCTACAGCGATATATATCCTAACGTAAGGTAGGCTATCATCTCGGATGCAGTATTTTACAACATTCCTGGCATATCGGCCCCTACTTCTCGGTGGGAACATTATATACGTCTATAACGTATCACAACCTAAACTAACACATCTAGCCCCTCGCTGGTAATGTTTTACAGAATCACGTACGTGTCGTCCCGTACGTCTCGGTTGGGACATTATATACGACTATAGCGTTATATATCCTAACCTAAGGCAGGCTAACATCTCGGGATGTAGTATTTTACAACATGCCTGGCGTATCGGACTCTACTTCCCGGTGGGAACATTATATTCGTCTATAACGTAATATAACCTAACCTAACACATCTAGAACCTCGCTGGTAATGTTTTACAGAATACCGTTCGTGACGTCCCGTACATCTCGGTTGGGATATTATATACGTCTATAGCGTTATATATCCCAACCTAAGGCAGGCTAACATCTCGGATGTAGTATTTTACATCATGCCTGGCATATCGGCCCCTACTTCTCGGTGGGAACATTACATACGTCTATAACGTAACACAACATAAACTAAGACATCTAGCCCCTCGCTGGTAATGTTTTACAGAATCACGTTCGTGTCGTCCCGTTGTCTCGGTTGGGACATTATATACGACTATAGCGTTATATATCCTAACCTATGGCAGGGTAACATCTCGGATGCAGTATTTTACGCCATTTCTGGCGTATCGGCCCCTCCTTCTCGGTGGGAACATTATATACGTCTATAACGTAACATAACCTAACCTAGCCCATCTAGGCCCTCGCTGGTAATGTTTTACAGAATCCCGTTCCCGTCGCACCGTACCTCTCGGTTGGAATATTATATACGTCTATAGCGTTATATATCCTAACCTAAGGCAGGCTATCATCTCGGATGCAGTATTTTATAACATTCCTGGCATATCGGCCCCTACTTCTCGGTGGGAACATTATATACGTCTATAACGTATCACAACCTAACCTAACCCATCTAGCCCCTCGCTGGTAATATTTTACAGAATCCCGTTTGTGTCGTCCCGTACATCTCGGTTGGGATATTATATACGTCTATAGCTTTATATATCCTAACCTAAGGCAGGCTATCATCTCGGATGCAGTATTTTACAACATTCCTGGCATATCGGCCCCTACTTCTCGGTGGGAACATTATATACGTCTATAACGTATTACAACCTAAACTAACACATCTAGCCCCTCGCTGGTAATGTTTTACAGAATCCCGTTCGTGACGTCCCGTACATCTCGGTTGGGATATTATATACGTCTATAGCGTTATATATCCTAACCTAAGGCAGGCTAACATCTCGGATGCAGTATTTTACAACATTCCTGGCGTATCGGCACCTACTTCTCGGTGGGAACATTATATACGTCTATAACGTAACATAACCTAACCTAGCCCATCTAGCCCCTCGCTGGTAATATTTTACAGAATCCCGTTCGTATCGTCCCGTAAGTCTCGGTTGGGATATTATATACGTCTATAGCGTTATATATCCTAACGTAAGGCAGGCTATCATCTCGGACGCAGTATTTTACAACATTCCCGGCATGTTGGCCCCTACTTCTCGGTGGGAACATTATATACGTCTATAACGTATCACAACCTAAACTAACACATCTAGCCCCTCGCTGGTAATGTTTCACAGAATCACGTTCGTGCCGTCCCGTACGTCTCGGTTGGGACATTATATACGACTATAGCGTTATATATCCTAACCTAAGGCAGGCTAACATCTCGGATGTAGTATTTTACATCAGGCCTGGCGTATCGGCCTCTACTTCTCGGCGGGAACATTATATTCGTCTATAACGTAATATAACCTAACCTAACACATCTAGAACCTCGCTGGTAATGTTTTACAGAATACCGTTCGTGACGTCCCGTACATCTCGGTTGGGACATTATATACGACTATAGCGTTATATATCCTAACCTAAGGCAGGCTAACATCTCGGATGTAGTATTTTACAACATGCCTGGCGTATCGGCCTCTACTTCTCGGTGGGAACATTATATTCGTCTATAACGTAATATAACCTAACCTAACACATCTAGCCCCTCGCTGGTAATGTTTTACAGAATCCCGTTCGTGTCGTCCCGTAAGTCTCGGTTGGGACATTATATAGGTTTACAGCGTTGTATATACTAACATAAGGCAACCTAACACTTCGGATGTAGTATTTTCCAACATTCCTGGCGGGTCGGCCTCTACTTCTCGGTGGGAACATTATATACGTCTATAACGTAACATAACCTAACCTAGTCCATCTAGCCCCTCGCTGGTAATATTTTACAGAATCCCGTTTGTGTCGTCCCGTACGTCTCAGTTGGGATATTATATACGTCTACAGCGATATATATCCTAACGTAAGGCAGGCTAACATCTCGGATGTAGTATTTTACAACATTCCTGGCGTATCGGCCTCTACTTCTCGGTGGGAACATTATATTCGTTTGTAACGTAATATAACCTAACCTAACACATCTAGCCCCTCGCTGGTAATGTTTTACAGAATCCCGTTCGTGACGTCCCGTACATCTCGGTTGGGATATTATATACGTCTATAGCGTTATATATCCTAACCTAAGGCAGGCTATCATCTCGGTTGTAGTATTTTACAAGATTCCTGGCGTTTCGGCCTCTACTTCTCGGTGGGAACATTATATTCGTTTGTAACGTAATATAACCTAACCTAACACATCTAGCCCCTCGCTGGTAATGTTTTACAGAATTCCGTTCGTGACGTTCCGTACATCTCGGTTGGGATATTATATACGTCTATAGCGTTATATATCCTAACCTAAGGCAGGCTATCATCTCGGTTGTAGTATTTTACAAGATCCCTGCCGTATGGGCCCCTACTTCTCGGTGGGAACATTATATAGGTCTATAACGTAATATAACCTAACCTAACACATCTAAAACCTCGCTGGTAATGTTTTACAGAATACCGTTCGTGACGTCCCGTACATCTCGGTTGGGATATTATATACGTCTATAGCGTTATATATCCTAACCTAAGGCAGGCTAACATCTCGGATGTAGTATTTTACATCATGCCTGGCGTATCGGCCTCTACTTCTCGGTGGGAACATTATATTCGTCTATAACGTAAAATAACCTAACCTAACATATCTAGAACCTCGCTGGCAATGTTTTACAGAATACCGTTCGTGACGTCCCGTACATCTCGGTTGGGATATTATATACGTCTATAGCTTTATATATCCTAACCTAAGGCAGGCTATCATCTCGGATGTAGTATTTTACAACGTTCCTGGCGTATCGGCCCCTACTTCTCGGTGGAAACATTATATAGGTCTATAACTTAATGTAACCTAACCAAACACATCTAGCCCCTCGCAGGTAATGTTTTACAGAATAACGTTCGTGACGTCCCGTACATCTCGATTGGGATATTATATACGCCTATAGCGTTATATATCCTAACCTAAGGTAGGCTATCATCTCGGATGTAGTATTTTACAACATTCACGGCGTATCGGCCCCTACTTCTCGGTGGGAACATTATATAGGTTTATAACTTAATATAACCTAACCTAACACATCTAGCCCCTCGCAGGTAATGTTTTACAGAATCCCGTTCCTGTCGTCCCGTACATCTCGGTTGGGATATTATATCCGTCTACAGCGATATATATCCTAACGTAAGGTAGGCTATCATCTCGGATGTAGTATTTTACATCATGCCTGGCATATCGGCCCCTACTTCTCGGTGGGAACATTACATACGTCTATAACGTATCACAACATAAACTAAGACATCTAGCCTCTCGCTGGTAATGTTTTACAGAATCACGTTCGTGTCGTCCCGTACATCTCGGTTGGGATATTATATACGTCTATAGCGTTATATATCCTAACCTAAGGCAGGCTATCATCTCGGATGTAGTATTTTACAACATTCCTGGCGTATCGGCCCCTACTTCCCGGTGGGAACATTACATAGGTCTATAACTTAATATAACCTAACCTAACACATCTAGCCCCTCGCAGGTAATGTTTTACAGAATCCCGTTCCTGTCGTCCCGTACATCTCGGTTAGGATATTATATAGGTCTACAGCGATATATATCCTAACGTAAGGCAGGCTATCTTCTCGGATGTAGTATTTTACAACATTCCTGCCGTATCGGCCCCTACTTCTCGGTGGGAACATTAAATAGGTCTATAACTTAATATAACCTAAGCTAACACATCTAGCCCCTCGCAGGTAATGTTTTACAGAATCCCGTTCCTGTCGTCCCGTACATCTCTGTTGGGATATTATATACGTCTACAGCGTTGTATATCCTAACCTAAGGCAGGCTAATATCTCGGATGCAGTATTTTGCGCCATTCCTGGCGTATCGGCCGCTACTTCTCGGTGGGAACATTATATACGTCTATAACGTATCACAACCTAAACTAACACATCTAGCCCCTCGCTGGTAATGTTTTACAGGATCACGTTCGTGACGTCCCGTACATCTCGGTTGGGATATTATATACGTCTATAGCGTTATATATCCTAACCTAAGGCAGGCTATCATCTCGGATGTAGTATTTTACAACATTCCCGGCGTATCGGCCCCTACTTCTCGGTGGGAACATTAAATAGGTCTATAACTTAATATAACCTAACCTAACACATCTAGCACCTCGCAGGTAATGTTTCACAGAATCCCGTTCCTGTTGTCTCGAACATCTCGGTTGGGATGTTATATACGTCTATAGCGTTATATATCCTAACGTAAGGCAGGCTATCATCTCGGATGTAGTATTTTACAACATTCCTGCCGTATCGGCCCCTACTTCTCGGTGGGAACATTAAATAGGTCTATAACTTAATATAACCTAACCTAACACATCTAGCCCCTCGCAGGTAATGTTTTACAGAATCCCGTTCCTGTCGTCTCGAACATCTCGGTTTGGATATTATATACGTCTACAGCGTCGTATGTCCTAACCTAAGGCAGGCTAACATCTCGGATGCAGTATTTTGCGCCATTCCTGGCGTATCGGCACCTACTTTTCGGTGGGAACATTATATACGTCCATAACGTAACATAACCTAACCTAGCCAATCTAGCCCCTCGCTGGTAATATTTTACAGAATCCCGTTCGTATCGTCCCGTAAGTCTCGGTTGGGATATTATATACGTCTATAGCGTTATATATCCTAACCTAACGCAGGCTAACACCTCGGATGCAGTATTTTACAACATTCCTGGCGTATCGGCACCTACTTCTCGGTGGGAACATTATATTCGTCTGTAACGTAATATAACCTAACCTAACACATCTAGCCACTCGCTGGTAGTGTTTTACAGAATCCCGTTTGTGTCGTCCCGTACGTCTCAGTTGGGATATTGTATACGTCTATAGCGTCATATATCCTAACCTAAGGCAGGCTATCATCTCGGATGCAGTATTTTACAACATTCCTGGCATATCGGCCCCTACTTCTCGGTGGGCACATTATATACGTCTATAACGTATCACAACCTAAGCTAACACATCTAGCCCTTCGCTGGTAATGTTTTACAGAATCACGTTCGTGTCGTCCCGTACGTCTCGGTTGGGACATTATATACGACTATAGCGTTATATATCCTAACCTAAGGCAGACTAACGTCTCGGATGTAGTATTTTACATCATGCCTGGCGTATCGGCCTCTACTTCTCGTTGGGAACATTATATTCGTCTATGACGTAATATAACCTAACCTAACACATCTAGAACCTCGCTGGTAATGTTTTACAGAATACCGATCGTGACGTCCCGTACATCTCGGTTGGGATATTATATACGTCTATAGCGTTATATATCCTAACCTAAGGCAGGCTATCATCTCGGATGTAGTATTTTACAACATTCCTGGCGTATCGGCCCCTACTTCCCGGTGGGAACATTACATAGGTCTATAACTTAATATAACCTAACCTAACACATCTAGCCCCTCGCAGGTAATGTTTTACAGAATCCCGTTCCTGTCGTCCCGTACATCTCGGTTAGGATATTATATAGGTCTACAGCGATATATATCCTAACGTAAGGCAGGCTATCATCTCGGATGCAGTATTTTACAACATTCCTGGCATATCGGCCCCTACTTCTCGGTGGGAACATTATATACGTCTATAACGTATCACAACCTAACCTAACCCATCTAGCCCCTCGCTGGTAATATTTTACAGAATCCCGTTTGTGTCGTCCCGTACGTCTCAGTTGGGATTTTATACACGTCTATAGCGTAATATATCCTAACGTAAGGCAGGCTATCATATTATATACGCCTATAACGTATCACAACCTAAACTAACACATCTAGCCCCTCGCTGGTAATGTTTTACAGAATCACGTTCGTGTCGTCCCGTTTGTCTCGGTTGGGACATTATATACGACTATAGCGTTATATATCCTGACCTAAGGCAGGCTAACATCTCGGATGTAGTATTTTACATCATGCCTGGCGTATCGGCCTCTACTTCTCGGTGGGAACATTATATTCATCTATAACGTAATATAACCTAACCTAACACATCTAGAACCTCGCTGGTAATGTTTTACAGAATACCGTTCGTGACGTCCCGAACATCTCGGTTGGGATATTATATACGTCTATAGCGTTATATATCCTAACCTAAGGCAGGCTATCATCTCGGATGTAGTATTTTACAACATTCCTGCCTTATCGGCCCCTACTTCTCGGTGTGAACATTATATAGGTGTATAACGTAATATAACCTAACCTAACACATCTAGCCCCTCGCTGGTAATGTTTTACAGATTCCCGTTCCTGTCGTCCCGTACCTCTCGGTTGGAATATTATATACGCCTACAGCGATATATATCCTAACCTAAGGCAGGCTATCATCTCGGATGCAGTATTTTACAACATTCCTGCCGTATCGGCCCCTACTTCTCGGTGGGAACATTAAATAGGTCTATAACTTAATATAACCTAACCTAACACATCTAGCCCCTCGCAGGTAATGTTTTACAGAATCCCGTTCCTGTCGTCGCGTACATCTCGGTTGGGATATTATATACGTCTACAGCGTTGTATATCCTAACCTAAGGCAGGCTAACATCTCGGATGCAGTATTTTGCGCCATTCCTGGCGTATCGGCCGCCACTTCTCGGTGGGAACATTATATACGTCTATAACGTATCACAATCTAAACTAACACATCTAGCCCCTCGCTGGTAATGTTTTACAGGATCACGTTCGTGTCGTCCCGTACGTCTCGGTTGGGACATTATATACGATGATAGCGTTATATATCCTGACCTAAGGCAGGCTAACATCTCGGATGTAGTATTTTACATCATGCCTGGCGTATCGGCCTCTACTTCTCGGTGGGAACATTATATACGTCTATAACGTAACATAACATAACCTAGTCCATCTAGCCCCTCGCTGGTAATATTTTACAGAATCCCGTTTGTGTCGTCCCGTACGTCTCAGTTGGGATATTATATACGTCTACAGCGATATATATCCTAACGTAAGGCAGGCTAACATCTCGGATGTAGTATTTTACAACATTCCTGGCGTATCGGCCTCTACTTCTCGGTGGGAACATTATATTCGTCTGTAACGTAATATAACCTAACCTAACACATCTAGCACCTCGCAGGTAATGTTTTACAGAATCCCGTTCATGTCGTCCCGCACATCGCGGTTGGGATATTATATACGTCTACAGCGATATATATCCTATCGTGAGGCAGGCTAACATCTCGGATGTAGTATTTTACAACATCCCTGGCGTATCGGCCTCTACTTCTCGGTGGGAACATTATATTCGTTTGTAACGTAATATAACCTAACCTAACACATCTAGCCCCTCGCTGGTAATATTTTACAGAATCCCGTTCGTATCGTCCCGTAAGTCTCGGTTGGGATATTATATACGTCTATAGCGTTATATATCCTAACGTAAGGCAGACTATCATCTCGGATGCAGTATTTTACAACATTCCTGGCATATTGGCCCCTACTTCTCGGTGGGAACATTATATACGTCTATAACGTATCACAACCTAACCTAACCCATCTAGCTCCTCGCTGGTAATATTTTACAGAATCCCATTTGTGTCGTCCCGTACGTCTCAGTTGGGATATTATATACGTCTATAGCGTTATATATCCTAACCTAAGGCAGGCTATCATCTCGGATGCAGTATTTTACAACATTCCCGGCATGTTGGCCCCTACTTCTCGGTGGGAACGTTATATACGTCTATAACGTATCACAACCTAAACTAACACATCTAGCCCCTCGCTGGTAATGTTTTACAGAATCACGTTCGTGTCGTCCCGTACGTCTCGGTTGGGACATTATATACGACTATAGCGTTATATATCCTAACCTAAGGCAGGCTAACATCTCGGATGTAGTATTTTACATCATGCCTGGCGTATCGGCCTCTACTTCTCGGCGGGAACATTATATTCGTCTGTAACGTAATATAACCTAACCTAACACATCTAGCCCCTCGCAGGTAATGTTTTACAGAATCCCGTTCCTGTCGTCGCGTACATCTCGGTAGGGATATTATATACGTCTACAGCGATATATATCCTAACGTAAGGCAGGCTTGAATCTCGGATGCAGTATTTTACAACATTCCTGGCATATTGGCCCCTACTTCTCGGTGGGAACATTATATACGTCTATAACGTGTCACAACCTAACCTAACCCATCTAGCCTCTCGCTGGTAATATTTTACAGAATCCCGTTTGTGTCGTCCCGTACGTCTCAGTTGGGATTTTATATACGTCTATAGCGTTATATATCCTAACCTAAGGCAGGCTATCATCTCGGATGTAGTATTTTACAACATTCCTGCCGTATCGGCCCCTACTTCTCGGTGGGAACATTAAATAGGTCTATAACTTAATATAACCTAAGCTAACACATCTAGCCCCTCGCAGGTAATGTTTTACAGAATCCCGTTCCTGTCGTCGCGTACATCTCTGTTGGGATATTATATACGTCTACAGCGTTGTATATCCTAACCTAAGGCAGGCTAATATCTCGGATGCAGTATTTTGCGCCATTCCTGGCGTATCGGCCGCTACTTCTCGGTGGGAACATTATATACGTCTATAACGTATCACAACCTAAAAAACACATCTAGCCCCTCGCTGGTAATGTTTTACAGGATCACGTTCGTGTCGTCCCGTACCTCTCGGTTGGGACATTATATACGATTATAGCGTTATATATCCTGACCTAAGGCAGGCTAACATCTCGGATGTAGTATTTTACATCATGCCTGGCGTATCGGCCTCTACTTCTCGGTGGGAACATTATATTCATCTATAACGTAATATAACCTAACCTAACACATCTAGAACCTCGCTGGTAATGTTTTACAGAATACCGTTCGTGACGTCCCGTACGTCTCGGTTGGGATATTATATACGTCTATAGCGTTATATATCCTAACCTAAGGCAGGCTATCATCTCGGATGTAGTATTTTACATCATGCCTGGCGTATCGGCCTCTACTTCTCGGTGGGAACATTATATTCGTCTGTAACGTAATATAACCTAACCTAGCCCATCTAGCCCCTCGCTGGTAATATTTTACAGAATACCGTTCGTATCGTCCCGTAAGTCTCGGTTGGGATATTATATACGTCTATAGCGTTATATATCCTAACGTAAGGCAGGCTATCATATTATATACGCCTATAACGTATCACAACCTAAACTAACACATCTAGCCCCTCGCTGGTAATGTTTTACAGAATCACGTTCGTGTCGTCCCGTTCGTCTCGGTTGGGACATTATATACGACTATAGCGTTATACATCCTGACCTAAGGCAGGCTAACATCTCGGATGTAGTATTTTACATCATGCCTGGCGTATCGGCCTCTACTTCTCGGTGGGAACATTATATTCATCTATAACGTAATATAACCTAACCTAACACATCTAGAACCTCGCTGGTAATGTTTTACAGAATACCGTTCGTGACGTCCCGAACATCTCGGTTGGGATATTATATACGTCTATAGCGTTATATATCCTAACCTAAGGCAGGCTATCATCTCGGATGTAGTATTTTACAACATTCCTGCCTTATCGGCCCCTACTTCTCGGTGTGAACATTATATAGGTGTATAACGTAATATAACCTAACCTAACACATCTAGCCCCTCGCTGGTAATGTTTTACAGATTCCCGTTCCTGTCGTCCCGTACCTCTCGGTTGGAATATTATATACGCCTACAGCGATATATATCCTAACCTAAGGCAGGCTATCATCTCGGATGCAGTATTTTACAACATTCCTGCCGTATCGGCCCCTACTTCTCGGTGGGAACATTAAATAGGTCTATAACTTAATATAACCTAACCTAACACATCTAGCCCCTCGCAGGTAATGTTTTACAGAATCCCGTTCCTGTCGTCGCGTACATCTCGGTTGGGATATTATATACGTCTACAGCGTTGTATATCCTAACCTAAGGCAGGCTAACATCTCGGATGCAGTATTTTGCGCCATTCCTGGCGTATCGGCCGCCACTTCTCGGTGGGAACATTATATACGTCTATAACGTATCACAATCTAAACTAACACATCTAGCCCCTCGCTGGTAATGTT
Source organism: Xylocopa violacea (assembly GCA_963969225.1). NCBI lineage: Eukaryota > Metazoa > Arthropoda > Insecta > Hymenoptera > Apidae > Xylocopa > Xylocopa violacea. The sequence goes on along the minus strand of CAXAJV010000061.1, from coordinate 2,250,429 downwards.
TTACAGGATCACGTTCGTGTCGTCCCGTACGTCTCGGTTGGGACATTATATACGATGATAGCGTTATATATCCTGACCTAAGGCAGGCTAACATCTCGGATGTAGTATTTTACATCATGCCTGGCGTATCGGCCTCTACTTCTCGGTGGGAACATTATATACGTCTATAACGTAACATAACATAACCTAGTCCATCTAGCCCCTCGCTGGTAATATTTTACAGAATCCCGTTTGTGTCGTCCCGTACGTCTCAGTTGGGATATTATATACGTCTACAGCGATATATATCCTAACGTAAGGCAGGCTAACATCTCGGATGTAGTATTTTACAACATTCCTGGCGTATCGGCCTCTACTTCTCGGTGGGAACATTATATTCGTCTGTAACGTAATATAACCTAACCTAACACATCTAGCACCTCGCAGGTAATGTTTTACAGAATCCCGTTCATGTCGTCCCGCACATCGCGGTTGGGATATTATATACGTCTACAGCGATATATATCCTATCGTGAGGCAGGCTAACATCTCGGATGTAGTATTTTACAACATCCCTGGCGTATCGGCCTCTACTTCTCGGTGGGAACATTATATTCGTTTGTAACGTAATATAACCTAACCTAACACATCTAGCCCCTCGCTGGTAATATTTTACAGAATCCCGTTCGTATCGTCCCGTAAGTCTCGGTTGGGATATTATATACGTCTATAGCGTTATATATCCTAACGTAAGGCAGACTATCATCTCGGATGCAGTATTTTACAACATTCCTGGCATATTGGCCCCTACTTCTCGGTGGGAACATTATATACGTCTATAACGTATCACAACCTAACCTAACCCATCTAGCTCCTCGCTGGTAATATTTTACAGAATCCCATTTGTGTCGTCCCGTACGTCTCAGTTGGGATATTATATACGTCTATAGCGTTATATATCCTAACCTAAGGCAGGCTATCATCTCGGATGCAGTATTTTACAACATTCCCGGCATGTTGGCCCCTACTTCTCGGTGGGAACGTTATATACGTCTATAACGTATCACAACCTAAACTAACACATCTAGCCCCTCGCTGGTAATGTTTTACAGAATCACGTTCGTGTCGTCCCGTACGTCTCGGTTGGGACATTATATACGACTATAGCGTTATATATCCTAACCTAAGGCAGGCTAACATCTCGGATGTAGTATTTTACATCATGCCTGGCGTATCGGCCTCTACTTCTCGGCGGGAACATTATATTCGTCTGTAACGTAATATAACCTAACCTAACACATCTAGCCCCTCGCAGGTAATGTTTTACAGAATCCCGTTCCTGTCGTCGCGTACATCTCGGTAGGGATATTATATACGTCTACAGCGATATATATCCTAACGTAAGGCAGGCTTGAATCTCGGATGCAGTATTTTACAACATTCCTGGCATATTGGCCCCTACTTCTCGGTGGGAACATTATATACGTCTATAACGTGTCACAACCTAACCTAACCCATCTAGCCTCTCGCTGGTAATATTTTACAGAATCCCGTTTGTGTCGTCCCGTACGTCTCAGTTGGGATTTTATATACGTCTATAGCGTTATATATCCTAACCTAAGGCAGGCTATCATCTCGGATGTAGTATTTTACAACATTCCTGCCGTATCGGCCCCTACTTCTCGGTGGGAACATTAAATAGGTCTATAACTTAATATAACCTAAGCTAACACATCTAGCCCCTCGCAGGTAATGTTTTACAGAATCCCGTTCCTGTCGTCGCGTACATCTCTGTTGGGATATTATATACGTCTACAGCGTTGTATATCCTAACCTAAGGCAGGCTAATATCTCGGATGCAGTATTTTGCGCCATTCCTGGCGTATCGGCCGCTACTTCTCGGTGGGAACATTATATACGTCTATAACGTATCACAACCTAAAAAACACATCTAGCCCCTCGCTGGTAATGTTTTACAGGATCACGTTCGTGTCGTCCCGTACCTCTCGGTTGGGACATTATATACGATTATAGCGTTATATATCCTGACCTAAGGCAGGCTAACATCTCGGATGTAGTATTTTACATCATGCCTGGCGTATCGGCCTCTACTTCTCGGTGGGAACATTATATTCATCTATAACGTAATATAACCTAACCTAACACATCTAGAACCTCGCTGGTAATGTTTTACAGAATACCGTTCGTGACGTCCCGTACGTCTCGGTTGGGATATTATATACGTCTATAGCGTTATATATCCTAACCTAAGGCAGGCTATCATCTCGGATGTAGTATTTTACATCATGCCTGGCGTATCGGCCTCTACTTCTCGGTGGGAACATTATATTCGTCTGTAACGTAATATAACCTAACCTAGCCCATCTAGCCCCTCGCTGGTAATATTTTACAGAATACCGTTCGTATCGTCCCGTAAGTCTCGGTTGGGATATTATATACGTCTATAGCGTTATATATCCTAACGTAAGGCAGGCTATCATATTATATACGCCTATAACGTATCACAACCTAAACTAACACATCTAGCCCCTCGCTGGTAATGTTTTACAGAATCACGTTCGTGTCGTCCCGTTCGTCTCGGTTGGGATATTATATACGTCTACAGCGATATATATCCTAACGTAAGGCAGGCTATCATCTCGGATGTAGTATTTCACAACATTCCCGGCGTATCGGCCCCTACTTCTCGGTGGGAACATTATATACGTTTATAACCTAATATAACCTAACCTAACACATATAGCCCCTCGCAGGTAATGCTTTACAGAATCCCGTTCCTGTCGTCCCGTACATCTCGGTTAGGATATTATATACGTCTACAGCGATATATATCCTAACGTAAGGCAGGATATCATCTCGGATGCAGTATTTTACAACATTCCTGGCATATCGGCCCCTACTTCTCGGTGGGAACATTATATACGTTTATAACGTATCACAACCTAACCTAACCCATCTAGCCCCTCGCTGGTAATGTTTTACAGAATCACGATCGTGTCGTCCCGTACGTCTCGGTTGGGACATTATATACGACTATAGCGTTATATATCCTAACCTAAGGCAGACTAACATCTCGGATGGAGTATTTTACATCATGCCTGGCGTATCGGCCTCTACTTCTTGGTGGGACCATTATATTCGTCTATGACGTAATATAACCTAACCTAACACATCTAGAATCTCACTGGTAATGTTTTACAGAATACCGTACGTGACGTCCCGTATATCTCGGTTGGGATAGTATATACGACTATAGCGTTATATATCCTCACCTAAGGCAGGCTATCATCTCGGATGTAGTATTTTACAACATTCCGGCGTATCGGCCCCTACTTCTCGGTGGGAACATTATATACGTCTATAACGTATCACAACCTAAACTAACACATCTAGCCCTTCGCTGGTAATGTATTACAGAATCACGTTCGTGTCGTCCCGTACGTCTCGGTTGGGACATTATATACGACTATAGCGTTATATATCCTAACCTTAGGCAGACTAACATCTCGGATGTAGTATTTTACATCATGCCTGGCGTATCGACCTCTACTTCTCGGTGGGAACATTATATTCGTCTGTGACGTAATATAACCTAACCTAGCACATCTAGAACCTCGCTGGTAATGTTTTACAGAATACCGATCGTGACGTCCCGTACATCTCGGTTGGGATATTATATACGTCTATAGCGTTATATATCCTAACCTAAGGCAGGCTATCATCTCGGATGCAGTATTTTACAACATTCCTGGTATACCGGCCCCTACTTCTCGGTGGGAACATTATATACGTCTATAACGTATCACAACCTAACCTAAACGATCTAGCCCCTCGCTGGTAATGTTTTACAGAATCCCGTTCGTGACGTCCAGTACATCTCGGTTGGGATATTATATACGTCTACAGCGATATATATCCTAACGTAAGGCAGGCTAACATCTCGGATGTAGTATTTTATAACATTCCTGGCGTATCGGCCTCTACTTCTCAGTGGGAACATTATATTCGTCTGTAACGTAATATAACCTAACCTAACACATCTAGCCCCTCACAGGTAATGTTTTACAGAATCCCGTTCCTGTCGTCCCGTACACCTCGGTTGGGATATTATATACGTCTACAGCAATATATATCCTAACGTGAGGCAGGCTAACATCTCGGATGTAGTATTTTACAACATTCCTGTCGTATCGGCCCCTACTTCTCGGTGGGAACATTATATTGGTCTATAACGTAATATAACATAACCTAACACATCTAGAGCCTCGCTGGTAATGTTTTACAGTATCCCGTTCGTGTCGTCCCGTATGTCTCGTTTGGGACATTGTATACGTTTACAGCGTTGTATATCCTAACCTAAGGCAACCTAACACCTCGGATGTAGTATTTTCCAACATTCCTGACGGGTCGGCCTCTACTTCTCGGTGGGAACATTATATACGTCTATAACGTAACATAACCTAACCTAGTCCATCTAGCCCCTCGCTGGTAATATTTTACAGAATCCCGTTTGTGTCGTCCCGTACGTCTCAGTTGGGATATTATATACGTCTATAGCGTTATATATCCTAACCTAAGGCAGGCCATCATCTCGGATGTAGTATTTTACGCCATTCCTGGCGTATCGGCCCCTACTTCTCGGTGGGAACATTATATAGGTCCATAACTTAATATGACCTAACTTAACAAATCTAGCCCCTCGCAGGTAATGTTTTACAGAATCCCGTTCCTGTCGTCCCGTACATCTCGGTTGGGATATTATATACGTCTACAGCGATATATATCCTAACGTAAGGCAGGCTAACATCTCGGATGTAGTATTTTACAACATTCCTGGCGTATCGGCCTCTACTTCTCGGTGGGAACATTATATACGTCTATAACGTAACATAACCTAACCTAGTCCATCTAGCCCCTCGCTGGTAATATTTTACAGAATCCCGTTTGTGTCGTCCCGTACGTCTCAGTTGGGATATTATATACGTCTATAGCGTTATATATCCTAACCTAAGGCAGGCCATCATCTCGGATGTAGTATTTTACGCCATTCCTGGCGTATCGGCCCCTACTTCTCGGTGGGAACATTATATAGGTCCATAACTTAATATGACCTAACTTAACAAATCTAGCCCCTCGCAGGTAATGTTTTACAGAATCCCGTTCCTGTCGTCCCGTACATCTCGGTTGGGATATTATATACGTCTACAGCGATATATATCCTAACGTAAGGCAGGCTAACATCTCGGATGTAGTATTTTACAACATTCCTGGCGTATCGGCCTCTACTTCTCGGTGGGAACATTATATTCGTCTGTAACGTAATATAACCTAACCTAACACATCTAGCCCCTCACAGGTAATGTTTTACAGAATCCCGTTCCTGTCGTCCCGTACACCTCGTTTGGGATATTATATACGTCTATAGCGTTATATATCCTAACCTAAGGCAGGCTATCATCTCGGATGTAGTATTTTACAAGATTCCTGCCGTATGGGCCCCTACTTCTCGGTGGGAACATTATATAGGTCTATAACGTTATATAACCTAACCTAACACATCTAGAACCTCGCTGGTAATGTTTTACAGAATACCGTTCGTGACGTCCCGTACATCTCGGTTGGGATACTATATACGTCTATTGCGTTATATATCCTAACCTAAGGCAGGCTAACATCTCGCATGCAGTATTTTACAACATTCCTGGCGTTCGGCACCTACTTCTCGGTGGGAACATTATATACGTCTATAACGTAACATAACCTAACCTAGCCCATCTAGCCCCTCGCTTGTAATATTTTACAGAATCCCGTTCGTTTCGTCCCGTAAGTCGCGATTGGTATATTATATACGTCTATAGCGTTATATATCCTAACGTAAGGCAGGCTATCATCTCGGATGCAGTATTTTACAACATTCCTGGCATATCGGCCCCTACTTCTCGGTGGGAACATTATATACGTCTATAACGTATCACAACCTAACCTAACCCATCTAGCTCCTCGCTGGTAATATTTTACAGAATCCCGTTTGTGTCGTCCCGTACGTCTCAGTTGGGATATTATATACGTCTATAGCGTTATATATCCTAACCTAAGGCAGGCTATCTTCTCGGATGCAGTATTTTACAACATTCCTGGCGTATCGGCCTCTACTACCCGGTGGGAACATTATATAGGTCTATAACTTAATATAACCTAACCTAACACATCTAGCCCCTCGCAGGTAATGTTTTACAGAATACCGTTCCTGTCGTCCCGTACATCTCGGTTGGGATGTTATATACGTCTACAGCGATATATATCCTAACCTAAGGCAGACTAACATCTCGGATGTAGTATTTTACAACATTCCTGCCGAATCGGCCCCTACTTCCCGGTGGGAACATTATATAGGTCTATAACTTAATATAACCTAACCTAACACATCTAGAACCTCGCTGGTAATGTTTTACAGAATACCGATCGTGACGTCCCGTACATCTCGGTTGGGATATTATATACGTCTATAGCGTTATATATCCTAACCTAAGGCAGGCTTTCATCTCGGATGTAGTATTTTACAACATTCCTGCCGTATCGGCCCCTACTTCTCGGTGGGAACATTATATACGTCTATAACGTATCACAACCTAAACTAACACATCTAGCCCTTCGCTGGTAATGTTTTACAGAATCACGTTCGTGTCGTCCCGTACGTCTCGGTTGGGACATTATATACGATTATAGCGTTATATATCCTAACCTAAGGCAGGCTAACATCTCGGCTGTAGTATTTTACAACATTCCCGGCGTATCCGCCCCTACTTCTCGGTGGGAACATTATATAGGTTTATAACCTAATATAACCTAACCTAACACATCTAGCCCCTCGCAGGTAATGTTTTACAAAATCCAGGTCGTGTCGGCCCGTAGTTCTCGGTGGGGACATTATATACGTCTATAACGTTATATATCCTAACCTAAGGGAACCTAACATCGCGGATGTAGTATTTCTCAACATTCCTGGCGGGTCGGCGCCAATTCTCGGTGGGAACATTATATACGTCTATAACGTAATATAGCCTAACCTACCCCATCTAGACTCTAGCTGGGAATGTTTTACAAAATCCTGGTCGTGTCGGCCCGTACTTTTCCGTGGGGACATTATATACGCCTATTACTTTATATATCCTAACCTAAGGGAACCTAACATCTCGGATGTAGTATTTTCCAACATTCCTGGCGGGTCGGCCCCTACTTCTCGGCGGGCACATTATATACGTCTATATCGTAATATAACCTAACCTAACCCATCTAGACCCTCGCTGGTAGTGTTTTACAAAATCCCGGTCTTGTCGTCCCGTACGTCTCGGTGCGGGCATTATGTACGTCTATAACTTTATATATCCTAACCTAAGGGAACCTAACATCTCGGATGTAGTATTTTCCAACATTCCTGGCGGGTCGGACCCTACTTCTCGGTGGGCACATTATATACGTCTATATCGTAATATAACCTAACCTAACCCATCTAGACTCTCGCTGGTAATGTTTTACAAAATCCCGGTCGTGTCGGCCCGTACTTCTCGGTGGGGACATTATATACATCTATTACTTTATATATCCCAACCTAAGGGAACCTAACTTCTCGGATGTAGTATTTTCCAACATTCCTGGCGTGTCGGCCCCTACTTCTCGGTGGGCACATTATATACGTCTATATCGTAATATAACCTAACCTAACCCATCTAGACCCTCGCTGGTAATGTTTTACAAAATCCCGGTCTTGTCGTCCCGTACGTCTCGGTGCGGGCATTATGTACGTCTATAACTTTATATATCCTAACCTAAGGGAACCTAACATCGCGGATGTAGTATTTCACAACATTCCTGACGGGTCGGCGCCAATTCTCGGTGGGAATATTATATACTTCTATAACGTAATATAACCTAACCTAACCCATCTAGCTCCTAGCTGGGATTGTTTTACAAAATCCCGGTCGTGTCGGCCCGTTCATTTCCGTGGGGACATTATGTACGTCTATAACTTTATATATCCTAACCTAAGGGAACCTAACATCTCGGATGTAGTATTTTCCAACATTCCTGGCGGGACGGCCCCTACTTCTCGGCGGGCACATTATATACGTCTATATCTTAATATAACCTAACCTAACCCATCTAGACTCTCGCTGGTAATGTTTTACAGAATCCCGGTCGTGTCGTCCCGTACGTCTCGGTGCGGGCATTATGTACGTCTATAACTTTATATATCCTAACATAAGGCATACTAACATCGCGGATGTAGTATTTCACAACATTCCTGGCGGGTCGGCCCCGACTTCTCGGTGTGCACATTATATACTTCTATATCGTAATATAACCTAACCTAACCCATCTAGACCCTCGCTGGTAATGTTTTACAAAATCCCGGTCCTGTCGTCCCGTACGTCTCGGTGCGGGCATTATGTACGTCTATAACGTTATATATCCTAACCTAAGGGAACCTAACATCTCGGATGTAGTATTTTCCAACATTCCTGGCGGGTCGGCCCCTACTTCTCGGCGGGCACATTATATACGTCTATATCGTAATATAACCTAACCTAACCCATCTAGACCCTCGCTGGTAGTGTTTTACAAAATCCCGGTCTTGTCGTCCCGTACGTCTCGGTGCGGGCATTATGTACGTCTATAACTTTATATATCCTAACCTAAGGGAACCTAACATCTCGGATGTAGTATTTTCCAACATTCCTGGCGGGTCGGACCCTACTTCTCGGTGGGCACATTATATACGTCTATATCGTAATATAACCTAACCTAACCCATCTAGACTCTCGCTGGTAATGTTTTACAAAATCCCGGTCGTGTCGTCCCGTACGTCTCGGTGCGGGCATTATGTACGTCTATAACTTTATATATCCTAACCTAAGGGAACCTAACATCTCGGATGTAGTATTTTCCAACATTCCTGGCGGGTCGGCCCCTACTTCTCTGCGTGCACATTATATACGTCTATATCGTAATATAACCTAACCTAACCCATCTAGACCCTCGCTGGTAATGTTTTACAAAATCCCGGTCTTGTCGTCCCGTACGTCTCGGTGCGGGCATTATGTACGTCTATAACTTTATATATCCTAACCTAAGGGATCCTAACATCGCGGATGTAGTATTTCACATCATTCCTGACGGGTCGGCGCCAATTCTCGGTGGGAACATTATATACGTCTATAACGTAATATAACCTAACCTAACCCATCTAGCCCCTAGCTGGGAATGTTTTACAAAATCCCGGTCGTGTCGGCCCGTACTTTTCCGCGTGGACATTATATACCTCTATTACTTTATATATCCTAACCTAAGGGAACCTAACATCTCGGATGTAGTATTTTCCAACATTCCTGGCGGGTCGGCCCCTACTTCTCGGCGGGCACATTATATACGTCTATATCGTAATATAACCTAACCTAACCCATCTAGAACCCGGCTGGCAATGTTTTACAAAATCCCGGTCGTGTCGGCCCGTACTTCTCGGTGGGGACATTATTAACGTCTATAACGTTATGTATCCTAACCTAAGGGAACCTAACATCGCGGATGTAGTATTTCACAACATTCCTGACGGGTCGGCGCCAATTCTCGGTGGGAACATTATATACGTCTATAACGTAATATAACCTAACCTAACCCATCTAGCCCCTAGCTGGGAATGTTTTACAAAATCCCGGTCGTGTCGGGCCGTACTTTTCCGTGGGGACATTATATACGCCTATTACTTTATATATCCTAACCTAAGGGAACCTAACATCTCGGATGTAGTATTTTCCAACATTCCTCGCAGGTCGGCCCCTACTTCTCGGTGGGCACATTATATACGTCTATATCGTAATATAACCTAACCTAACCCATCTAGACTCTCGCTGGTAATGTTTTACAAAAACCCGGTCGTGTCGTCCCGTACGTCTCGGTGCGGGCATTATGTACGTCTATAACTTTATATATCCTAACCTAAGGGAACCTAACATCTCGGATGTAGTATTTTCCAACATTCCTGGCGGGTCGGCCCCTACTTCTCTGCGTGCACATTATATACGTCTATATCGTAATATAACCTAACCTAACCCATCTAGACCCTCGCTTGTAATGTTTTACAAAATCCCGTTCCTGTCGTCCCGTACGTCTCGGTGCGGGCATTATGTACGTCTATAACTTTATATATCCTAACCTAAGGGAATCTAACATCTCGGATGTAGTATTTTCCAACATTCCTGGCGGGTCTGCCCCTACTTCTCGGTGGGCACATTATATACGTCTATATCGTGATATAACCTAACCTAACCCATCTAGACCCTCGCTGGTAATGTTTTACAAAATCCCGGTCGTGTCGGCCCGTACTTCTCGGTGGGGACATTATATACGTCTATAATGTTATATATCCTAACCTAAGGGAACCTAACATCTCGGATGTAGTATTTTCCAACATTCCTAGCGGGTCGGCCCCTACTTCTCGGCGGGCACATTATATACGTCTATATCGTAATATAACCTAACCTAACCCATCTAGACCCCGGCTGGCAATGTTTTACAAAATCCCGTTCGTGTCGGCCCATACTTTTCAGTGGGGACGTTATATACGTCTATAACTCTATATATCCTAACCTAAGGGAACATAACATCTCGGTTGTAGTATTTTCCAACATTCCTGGCGGGTCGACCCTACTTCTCGGCGGGCACATTATATACGTCTATATCGTAATATTACCTAACCTAACCCATCTAGACCCTGGCTGGTAATGTTTTACAAAATCCCGGTCGTGTCGGCCCGTACTTCTCGTTGGGGACATTATATACGTCTATAACGTTATATATCCTAACCTAAGGGAACCTAAGATCGCGGATGTAGTATTTTCCAACATTCCTGGCAGGTCGGCCCCTACTTCTCGGTGGGCACATTATATACGTCTATATCGTAATATAACCTAACCTAACCGATCTAGACCCTCGCTGGTAATGTTTTACAAAATCCCGGTCGTGTCGTCCCGTACGTCTCGGTGCGGGCATTATGTACGTCTATAACTTTATACATCCTAACCTAAGGGAACCTAACATCTCGGATGTAGTATTTTCCAACATTCCTGGCGGGTCGGCCCCTACTTCTCGGCGGGCACATTATATACGTCTATATCGTAATATAACCTAACCTAACCCATCTAGACCCTCGCTGGTAATGTCTTACAAAATCCCGGTCGTGTCGTCCCTTACGTCTCGGTGCGGACATTATATACGTCTATAACGTAATATATCCTAACCTAAGGCAACCTAACATCGCGGATGTAGTATTTCACAACATTCCTGGCGGGTCGGCGCCAATTCTCAGTGGGAACATTATATACGTCTATAATGTTATATAACCTAACCTAACCCATCTAGCCTCTAGCTGGGAATGTTTTACAAAATCCCGCCGTGTCGGCCCGTACTTTTCCGCGGGGACATTATATACGTCTATAACTTTATATATCCTAACCTACGGGAACCTAACATCTCGGATGTAGTATTTTCCAACATTTCTGGCGGGTCGGCCCCTACTTCTCGGCGGGCACATTATATACGTCTATATCGTAATATAACCTAACCTAACCCATCTAGACCCTGGCTGGTAATGTTTTACAAAATCCCGGTCGTGTCGGCCCGTACTTTTCCGCGTGGACATTATATACCTCTATTACTTTATATATCCTAACCTAAGGGAACCTAACATCTCGGATGTAGTATTTTCCAACATTCCCGGGTGTTCGGCACCTACTTCTCGGTGGGCACATTATATACGTCTATATCGTAATATAACCTAACCTAACCCATCTAGACCCTCGCTAGTAATGTTTTACAAAACCCCGGTCGTGTCGTCCCTTACGTCTCGGTGCGGACATTATATACGTCTATAACGTTATATATCCTAACCTAAGGCAAACTAACATCGCGGATGTATTATTTCACAACATTCCTGGCGGGTCGGCCCCAACTTCTCGGTGGGCACATTATATACTTCTATATCGTAATATAACCTAACCTAACCCATCTAGACCCTCGTTGGTAATGTTTTACAAAATCCCGGTCTTGTCGGCCCGTACTTTTCCGTGGGGACATTATATACGTCTATTACTTTATATATCCTAACCTAAGGGATCCTAACATCTCGGATGTAGTATTTTCCAACATTCCTGGCAGGTCGGCCCCTACTTCTCGGTGGGCACATTATATACGTCTATATCGTAATATAACCTAACCTAACCCATCTAGACCCTCGCTGGTAATGTTTTACAAAATCCCGGTCCTGTCGTCCCGTACGTCTCGGTGCGGGCATTATGTACGTCTATAACTTTATATATCCTAACCTAAGGGAATATAACATCTCGGATGTAGTATTTTCCAACATTCCTGGCGGGTCTGCCCCTACTTCTCGGTGGGCACATTATATACGTCTATATCGTAATATAACCTAACCTAACCCATCTAGCCTCTAGCTGGGAATGTTTTACAAAATCCCGCCGTGTCGGCCCGTACTTTTCCGCGGGGACATTATATACGTCTATAACTTTATATATCCTAACCTACGGGAACCTAACATCTCGGATGTAGTATTTTCCAACATTCCTGGCGGGTCGGCCCCTACTTCTCGGCGGGCACATTATATACGTCTATATCGTAATATAACCTAACCTAACCCATCTAGACCCTGGCTGGTAATGTTTTACAAAATCCCGGTCGTGTCGGCCCGTACTTTTCCGCGTGGACATTATATACCTCTATTACTTTATATATCCTAACCTAAGGGAACCTAACATCTCGGATGTAGTATTTTCCAACATTCCCGGGTGTTCGGCACCTACTTCTCGGTGGGCACATTATATACGTCTATATCGTAATATAACCTAACCTAACCCATCTAGACCCTCGCTAGTAATGTTTTACAAAACCCCGGTCGTGTCGTCCCTTACGTCTCGGTGCGGACATTATATACGTCTATAACGTTATATATCCTAACCTAAGGGAACCTAACATCTCGGATGTAGTATTTTCCAACATTCCTGGCGGGTCGGCACCTACTTCTCGGCGGGCACATTATATACGTCTATATCGTAATATAACCTAACCTAACCCATCTAGACCCCGGCTGGCAATGTTTTACAAAATCCCGGTCGTGTCGGCCCATACTTTTCAGTGGGGACATTATATACGTCTATAACTTTATATATCCTAACCTAAGGGAACATAACATCTCGGTTGTAGTATTTTCCAACACTCCTGGCGGGTCGACGCTACTTCTCGGCGGGCACATTATATACGTCTATATCGTAATATAACCTAACCTAACCCATCTAGACCCTGGCTGGTAATGTTTTACAAAATCCCGGTCCTGTCGGCCCGTACTTCTCGGTGGGGACATTATATACGTCTATAACGTTATATATCCTAACCTAAGGGAACCTAAGATCGCGGATGTAGTATTTCACAACATTCTTGGCGGGTAGGCGCCAATTCTCGGTAGGAACATTATATACGTCTATATCGTAATATAACCTAACCTAACCCATCTAGACCCTCGCTGGTAATGTTTTACAAAATCCCGGTCGTGTCGTCCCTTACGTCACGGCGAGGACATTATATACGTCTATAACCTTATATATCCTAACCTAAGGCAAACTAACATCGCGGATGTAGTATTTCACAACATTACTGGCGGGTCGGCCCCAACTTCTCGGTGGGCACATTATATACGTCTATATCGTATTATAACCTAAAGTAACCCATCTAGACCCTCGCTGGTAATGTTTTACAAAATCCCGGTCGTGTCGGCCCGTACTTCTCGGTGGGGAAATTATATACGTCTATAACTTTATATATCCAAACCTAAGGAAACCTAAAATCTCGGACGTAGTATTTTCCAACAATCCCGGCGGGTCGGACCCAAATTCTCGGTGGGCACATTATATACGTCTATATCGTAATATAACCTAACCTAACCCATCTAGACCCCGGCTGGCAATGTTTTACAAAATCCCGGTCGTGTTGCACGTACTTCTCGGTGGGGACATTATATACGTCTATAACATTATGTATCCTAACCTAAGGGAACCTAGCATCGCGGATGTAGTGTTTCACAACATTCCTGACGGGTCGGCGCCAATTCTCGGTGGGAACATTGTATACGTCTATAACGTAATATAACCTAGCCTAACCCATCTAGCCCCTCGCTGGTAATGTTTTATAGAATCTCGGTCGTGTCTTCCCGTATGTCTCGGTGCGGATATTATATACGTCTATAACGTTATATATCCTAACCTAAGGCTACTTAACATCTCGGATGTAGTATTTTCCAACATTTCTGGCGGGTCGGCCCTAACTTCTCGGTGGGCACATTATATACTTCTATATCGTAATATAATCTAACCTAACCCATCTAGACCCTGGCTGGTAATGTTTTACAAAATCCCGGTCGTGTCGGCCCGTACTTCTCGGTGGGGACATTATATACGTCTATAACGTTATATATCCTAACCTAAGGGAACCTAACATCTCGGATGTAGTATTTTCCAACATTCCTGGCGCGTCGGCCCCTACTTCTCGGTGGGCACATTATATACGTCTATATCGTAATATAACCTAACCTAACCCATCTAGGCCCTCGCTGGTAATGGTTTACAAAATCCCGGCCGTGTCGGCCCGTACTTCTCGGTGGGGACATTATATACGTCTATAACTTTATATATCCTAACCTAAATGAACCTAACATCTCGGATGTAGTATTTTCCAACATTCCTGGCGGGTCGGCCCCTACTTCTCGGTGGGCACATTATATACGTCTATATCGTAATATAACCTAACCTAACCCATCTAGACCCTCGCTGGTAATGTTTTACAAAATCCCGGTCGTGTCGTCCCTTACGTCACGGTGCGGACATTATATACGTCTATAACGTAATATATCCTAACCTAAGGCAACCTAACATCGTGGATGCAGTATTTCACAACATTCCTGGAGGGTCGGATCCAATTCTCAGTGGGAACATTATATACGTCTATAACGTAATATAACCTAACCTAACCCATCTAGCCCCTAGCTGGGAATGTTCTACAAAATCCCGCCGTGCTGGCCCGTACTTTTCCGCGAGGACATAATATACGTCTATAACTTTATATATCCTAACCTAAGGGAACCTACCATCTCGGATGTAGTATTTTCCAACATTCTCGGGGGTTCGGCCCCTACTTCTCGGTGGGCACATTATATACGTCTATATCGTAACATAACCTAACCTAACCCATCTAGACCCTCGCTGGTAATGTTTTACAAAATCCCGGTCGTGTCGTCCCTTACGTCTCGGTGCGGAAATTATATACGTCTATAACGTAATATATCCTAACCTAAGGCAACCTAACATCGCGGATGTAGTGTTTTCCAACGTTCCTGGCGGGTCGGTCCCTACTTCTCGGTGGGTACATTATATACGTCTATATCGTAATATGACCTAACCTAACTCATGTAGACCCTCGCTGGTAAGGTTTTACAAAATCCCGGTCGTGTCGGCCCGTACTTCTCGGTGGGGAAATTATATACGTCTATAACGTTATATATCCTAACCTAAGGGAACCTAACATGTCGGATGTAGTAACTCCAACATTGATGTAGTAATTTCCAACATTCCTGGCGGGTCGGCCCCTACTTCTCGCCGGGCACATTATATACGTCTATATCGTAATATAACCTAACCTAACCCAACTAGACCCTGGCTGGTAATGTTTTACAAAATCCCGGTCGTGTCGGCCCGTACTTCTCGGTGGGGACATTATATACGTCTATAACGTTATATATCCTAACCTAAGGGAACCTAACATCTCGGATGTTGTATTTTCCAACATTCCTGGCGGTTCGGCCCCTACTTCTCGGCGGGCACATTATATACGTCTATATCGTAATATAACCTAATCTATCCCATCTAGACCCCGGCTGGCAATGTTTTGCAAAATCCCGGTCGTGTCGGCCCGTACTTCTCGGTGGGGACATTATATACGTCTATAACGTTATATATCCTAACCTAAGGGAACCTAACATCTCGGATGTAGTATTTTCCAACATTCCTGGCGGGTCGGCCCCTACTTCTCGGTGGGCACATTATATACGTCTACATCGTAATATAACCTAACCTAACCCATCTAGACCCCGGCTGGCAATGTTTTACAAAATCCCGGTCGTGTCGTCCCTTACGTCACGGTGCGGACATTATATACGTCTATAACGTAATATATCCTAACCTAAGGCAACCTAACATCGTGGATGCAGTATTTCACAACATTCCTGGAGGGTCGGATCCAATTCTCAGTGGGAACATTATATACGTCTATAACGTAATATAACCTAACCTAACCCATCTAGCCCCTAGCTGGGAATGTTCTACAAAATCCCGCCGTGTCGGCCCGTACTTTTCCGCGGGGACATTATATACGTCTATAACTCTATATATCCTAACCTAAGGGAACCTATCATATCGGATGTAGTATTTTCCAACATTCCCGGGGTGTCGGCCCCTACTTCTCGGTGGGCACATTATATACGTCTATATCGTAATATAACCTAACCTAACCCATCTAGACCCTCGCTAGTAATGTTTTACAAAATCCCGGTCGTGTCGTCCTTACGTCTCGGTGCGGACATTATATACGTCTATAACGTTATATATCCTAACCTAAGGGAACCTAACATCGCGGATGTAGTATTTTCCAACATTCCTGGCGGGTCGGCCCCTACTTCTCGGCGGGCACATTATATACGTCTATATCGTAATATAACCTAACCTAACCCATCTAGACCCTCGCTAGTAATGTTTTAGAAAATCCCGGTCGTGTCGTCCCTTACGGCTCGGTGGGGACATTATATACGTCTATAACGTTATGTATCCTAACCTAAGGGAACCTAACATCGCGGATGTGGTATTTCACAACATTCCTGACGGGTCGGCGCCAATTCTCGGTGGGAACATTATATACGTCTATAACGTAATATAACCTAATCTAACCCATCTAGCCCCTAGCTGGGAATGTTTTACAAAATCCCGCCGTGTCGGCACGTACTTCTCCGCGGGGACATTATATACGTCTATAACTTTATATATCCTAACCTAAGGGAACCTAACATCTCGGATGTAGTATTTTCCAACATACCCGGGGGTTCGGCCCCTACTTCTCGGTGGGCACATTATATACGTCTATATCGTAATATAACCTAACCTAACCCATCTAGACCCTCGCTAGTAATGTTTTACAAAATCCCGGTCGTGTCGTCCCTTACGTCTCGGTGCGGACATTATATACGTCTATAACTTTATATGTCCTAACCTAAGGGAACCTAACATCTCGGATGTTGTATTTTCCAACATTCCTGGCGGTTCGGCCCCTACTTCTCGGCGGGCACATTATATACGTCTACATCGTAATATAACCTAATCTATCCCATCTAGACCCCGGCTGGCAATGTTTTGCAAAATCCCGGTCGTGTCGGCCCGTACTTCTCGGTGGGGACATTATATGCGACTATAACGTTATGTATCCTAACCTAAGGGAACCTAACATCGCGGATGTAGTATTTCACAACATTCCTGACGGGTCGGCGCCAATTCTCGGCGGGAACATTATATACGTCTATAACGTAATATAACCTAACCTAACCCATCTAGCCCCTAGTTGGGAATGTTTTACAAAATCCCGCCGTGTCGGCCCGTACATTTCCGTGGGGACATTATGTACGTATATAACTTTATATATCCTAACCTAAGGGAACCTAACATCTCGGATGTAGTATTTTCCAACATACCCGGGGGTTCGGCCCCTACTTCTCGGTTGGCACATTATATACGTCTATATCGTAATATAACCTAACCTAACCCATCTAGACCCTCGCTAGTAATGTTTTACAAAATCCCGGTCGTGTCGTCCCTTACGTCTCGGTGCGGACATTATATACGTCTATAACTTTATATGTCCTAACCTAAGGGAACCTAACATCTCGGATGTAGTATTTTCCAACATTCCTGGCGGGTCGGCGCCAATTCTCAGTGGGAACATTATATACGTCTATAACGTAATATAACCTAACCTTACCCATCTAGCTCCTAGCTGGGATTGTTTTACAAAATCCCGGTCGTGTCGGCCCGTACATTTCCGTGGGGACATTATGTACGTCTATAACTTTATATATCCTAACCTAAGGGAACCTAACATCTCGGATGTAGTATTTTCCAACATTCCTGGCGGTTCGGCCCCTACTTCTCGGCGGGCACATTATATACGTCTATATCGTAATATAACCTAATCTATCCCATCTAGACCCCGGCTGGCAATGTTTTGCAAAATCCCGGTCGTGTCGGCCCGTACTTCTCGGTGGGGACATTATATACGACTATAACGTTATGTATCCTAACCTAAGGGAACCTAACATCTCGGATGTAGTATTTTCCAACATTCCTGGCGTGTCGGCCCCTACTTCTCGGTGGGCACATTATGTACGTCTATATCGTAATATAACCTAACCTAACCCATCTAGACCCTCGCTGCTAATGTTTTACAAAATCCCGCCGTGTCGGCCCGTACATTTCCGTGGGGACATTATGTACGTATATAACTTTATATATCCTAACCTAAGGGAACCTAACATCTCGGATGCAGTATTTTCCAACATTCCCGGGGGTTCGGCCCCTACTTCTCGGCGGGCACATTATATACGTCTATATCGTAATATAACCTAATCTAACCCATCTAGACCCCGGGTGGCAATGTTTTGCAAAATCCCGGTCGTGTCGGCCCGTACTTCTCGGTGGGGACATTATATACGACTATAACGTTATGTATCCTAACCTAAGGGAACCTAACATCGCGGATGTAGTATTTCACAACATTCCTGACGGGTCGGCGCCAATTCTCGGCGGCAACATTATATACGTCTATAACGTAATATAACCTAACCTAACCCATCTAGCCCCTAGCTGGGAATGTTTTACAAAATCCCGCCGTGTCGGCCCGTACATTTCCGTGGGGCCATTATGTACGTATATAACTTTATATATCCTAACCTAAGGGAACCTACCATCTCGGATGTAGCATTTTCCAACATTCCCGGGGGTTCGGCCCCTACTTCTCGGTGGGCACATTATATACGTCTATATCGTGATATAACCTAACTTAACCCACCTAGACCCTCGCTGGTAATGTTTTACAAAATCCCGGTCGTGTCGTCCCTTACGTATCGGTGCGGACATTATATACGTCTATAACGTAATATATCCTAACCTAAGGCAACCTCACGTCGCGGATGTAGTATTTTCCAACATTCCTGGCGGGTCGGACCCTACTTCTCGGCGGGCACATTACATACGTCTATATCGTAATATAACCTAATCTAACCCATCTAGACCCCGGCTGGCAATGTTTTGCAAAATCCCGGTCGTGTCGGCCCGTACTTCTCGGTGGGAACATTATATACGTCTATAACGTTATGTATCCTAACCTAAGGGAACCTAACATCGCGGATGTAGTATTTCACAACATTCCTGACGGGTCGGCGCCAATTCTCGGTGCGGACATTATATACGTCTATAACGTAATATAACCTAACCTAACCCATCCAGCCCCAAGCTGGGAATGTTTTACAAAATCCCGCCGTGTCGGCCCGTACATTTCCGTGGGGACATTATGTACGTATATAAATTTATATATCCTAACCTAAGGGAACCTAACATCTCGGATGTAGTATTTTCCTACATTCCCGGGGGTTCGGCCCCTACTTCTCGGTGGGCACATTATATACGTCTCTATCGTAATATAACCTAACCTAACCCATCTAGACCCTCGCTAGTAATGTTTTAGAAAATCCCGGTCGTGTCGTCCCTTACGTCTCGGTGCGGACATTATATACGTCTATAACGTTATATAGCCTAACCTAAGAGAACCTAACATCGCGGATGTAGTATTTCATAACATTCCTGGCGGGTCGGCCCCTACTTCTCAGTGGGCACATTATATACGTCTAAATCGTAATATAACCTAACCTAACCCATCTAGACCCTCGCTGGTAATGTTTTACAAAATCCCGGTCGTGACGGCCCGAACTTCTCGGTGGGGACATTATATACGTCTATAAAGTTATTTATCCTAACCTAAGGGAACCTAACATCTCGAATGTAGTATTTTCCAACGTTCCTGGCGGGTCGGCCCCTACTTCTCGGCGGGCACATTATATACGTCTATATCGTAATATAACCTAACCTAACCCATGTAGACCCTCGCTGGTAATGTTTTACAAAATCCCGGTCGTGTCGGCCCGTACTTCTCGGTGGGGACATTGTATACGTCTATAACGTTATATATCCTAACCTAAGGGAACCTAACATCGCGGATGTGGTATTTCACAACATTCCTGGCTGGTCGGCGCCAATTCTCGGTGGGAACATTATATACGTCTATAACGTAATATAACCTAACCTAACCCATCCAGCCCCTAGCTGGGAATGTTTTACAAAATCCCGCCGTGTCGGCCCGTACATTTCCGCGGGGACATTATGTACGTATATAAATTTATATATCCTAACCTAAGGGAACCTAACATCTCGGATGTAGTATTTTCCTACATTCCCGGGGGTTCGGCCCCTACTTCTCGGTGGGCACATTATATACGTCTATATCGTAATATAACCTAACCTAACCCATGTAGACCCTCGCTGGTAATGTTTTACAAAATCCCGGTCGTGTCGGCCCGTACTTTTCGGTGGGGACATTATATACGTCTATAACGTTATATATCCTAACCTAAGGGAACCTAACATCTCGGATGTAGTATTTTCCAACATTCCTGGCGGGTCGGGCCCTACTTCTCGGTGGGCACATTATATACGTCTATATCGTAATATAACATAACCTAACCCATCTAGCTCCTAGCTGGGATTGTTTTACAAAATCCCGGTCGTGTCGGCCCTTACATTTCCGTGGGGACATTATGTACGTCTATAACTTTATATATCCTAACCTAAGGGAACCTAACATCTCGGATGTAGTATTTTACAACATTCCTGGCGGTTCGGCCCCTACTTCTCGGCGGGCACATTATATACGTCTATATCGTAATATAACCTAATCTATCCCATCTAGACCCCGGCTGGCAATGTTTTGCAAAATCCCTGTCGTGTCGGCCCGTACTTCTCGGTGGGGACATTATATACGTCTATAACGTTATGTATCCTAACCTAAGGGAACCTAACATCGCGGATGTAGTATTTTCCAACATTCCTGGCGGGTCGGCCCCTACTTCTCGGCGGGCACATTATATACGTCTATATCGTAATATAACCTAACCTAACCCATGTAGACCCTCGCTCGTAATGTTTTACAAAATCCCGGTCGTGTCGGCCCGTACTTCTCGGTGGGGACATTGTATACGTCTATAACGTTATATATCCTAACCTAAGGGAACCTAACATCGCGGATGTAGTATTTCACAACATTCCTGGCTGGTCGGCGCCAATTCTCGGTGGGAACATTATATACGTCTATAACGTAATATAACCTAACCTAACCCATCTAGCTCCTAGTTGGGATTGTTTTACAAAATCCCGGTCGTGTCGGCCCGTACATTTCCGTGGGGTCATTATGTACGTCTATAACTTTATATATCCTAACCTAAGGGAACCTAAAATCTCGGATGTAGTATTTTCCAACATTCCTGGCGGTTCGGCCCCTACTTCTCGGCGGGCACATTATATACGTCTATACCGTAATATAACCTAATCTATCCCATCTAGACCCCGGCTGGCAATGTTTTGCAAAATCCCGGTCGTGTCGGCCCGTACTTCTCGGTGGGGACATTATATACGACTATAACGATATGTATCCTAACCTAAGGGAACCTAACATCGCGGATGTAGTATTTCACAACATTCCTGACGGGTCGGCGCCAATTCTCGGTGGGAACATTATATACGTCTATAACGTAATATAACCTAACCTAACCCATCTAGCCCCTAGCTGGGAATGTTTTACAAAATCCCGCCGTGTCGGCCCGTACGTTTCCGTGGAGACATTATGTACGTATATAAATTTATATATCCTAACCTGAGGGAACCTAACATCTCGGATGTAGTATTTTCCAACATTCCCGGGGGTTCGGCCCCTACTTCTCGGTGGGCACATTATATACGTCTATATCGTAATATAACCTAACCTAACCCATCTAGACCCCGGCTGGCAATGTTTTGCAAAATCCCGGTCGTGTCGGCCCGTACTTCTCGGTGGGCACATTATATACGTCTATATCGTGATATAACCTAACCTAACCCATCTAGACCCTCGCTGCTAATGTTTTACAAAATCCCGCCGTGTCGGCCGGTACTTTTCCGCGGGGACATTATATACGTCTATAACTTTATATATCCTAACCTAAGGGAACCTAACATCTCGGATGTAGCATTTTCCAACATTCCCGGGGGTTCGGCCCCTACTTCTCGGTGGGCACATTATATACGTCTATATCGTAATATAACCTAACCTAACCCACCTAGACCCTCGCTGGTAATGTTTTACAAAATCCCGGTCGTGTCGTCCCTTACGTCTCGGTGCGGACATTATATACGTCTATAACTTTATATATCCTAACCTAAGGGAACCTAACATCTCGGATGTAGTATTTTCCAACATTCCTGGCGGTTCGGCCCCTACTTCTCGGCGGGCACATTATATACGTCTATATCGTAATATAACCTAATCTAACCCATCTAGACCCCGGGTGGCAATGTTTTGCAAAATCCCGGTCGTGTCGGCCCGTACTTCTCTGTGGGGACATTATATACGTCCATAACGTTATGTATCCTAACCTAAGGGAACCTAACATCGCGGATGTAGTATTTCACAACATTCCTGTCGGGTAGGCGCCAATTCTCGGTGGGAACATTATATACGTCTATAACGTAATATAACCTAACCTAACCCATCTAGCCCCTAGCTGGGAATGTTTTACATATTCCCGGTCGTGTCGGCCCGTACTTTTCCGTGGGGACATTATATGCGCCTATTACTTTATGTATCCTAACCTAAGGGAACCTAACATCTCGGATGTAGTATTTTCCAACATTTCTGTCGTGTCGGCCCCTACTTCTCGGTGGGCACATTATATACGTCTATATCGTAATATAACCTAACCTAACCCATCTAGACCCTCGCTGGTAATGTTTTACAAAATACCGGTCGTGTCGTCCCTTACGTCTCGGTGCGGACATTATATACGTCTATAACGTAATATATCCTAACATAAGGCAACCTAACATCGCGGATGTTGTATTTTCCAACATTCCTGGCGGGTCGGCCCCTACTTCTCGGCGGGCACATTATATGCGTCTATATCGTAATATAACCTAACCTAACACATCTAGCCCCTCGTTGTAATGTTTCACAAAATCCCGGTCGTGTCGTACCGTACTTCTCGGTGGGGACATTATATACGTCTATAACGTTATATATCCTAACCTAAGGGAACCTAACATCTCGGATGTAGTATTTTCCAACATTCCTGGCGGGTCGGGCCCTACTTCTCGGCGGGCACATTATATAGGTCTATAACGTAATATAACCTAATCTAACCCATCTAGCCCCTAGCTGGGAATATTTTACAAAATCCCGCCGTGTCGGCCCGTACTTTTCCGCGGGGACATTATATACGTCTATAACTTTATATATCCTAACCTAAGGGAACCTAACATCTCGGATGTAGCATTTTCCAACATTCCCGGGGGTTCGGCCCCTACTTCTCGGTGGGCACATTATATACGTCTATATCGTAATATAACCTAACCTAACCCACCTAGACCCTCGCTGGTAATGTTTTACAAAATCCCGGTCGTGTCGTCCCTTACGTCTCGGTGCGGACATTATATACGTCTATGACGTAATATATCCTAACATAAGGCAACCTAACATCGCGGATGTAGTATTTCCCAACATTCCTGGCGGGTCGGCCCCTACTTCTCGGCGGGCACATTACATACGTCTATATCGTAATATAACCTAATCTAACCCATCTAGACCCCGGCTGGCAATGTTTTGCAAAATCCCGGTCGTGTCGGCCCGTACTTCTCGGTGGGGACATTGTATACGTCTATAACGTTATATATCCTAACCTAAGGGAACCGAACATCGCGGATGTAGTATTTCACAACATTCCTGGCTGGTCGGCGCCAATTCTCGGTGGGAACATTATATACGTCTATAACGTAATATAACCTAACCTATCCCATCTAGCTCCTAGCTGGGATTGTTTTACAAAATCCCGGTCGTGTCGGCCCGTACATTTCCGTGGGGACATTATGTACGTCTATAACTTTATATATCCTAACCTAAGGGAACCTAACATCTCGGATGTAGTATTTTCCAACATTCCTGGCGGTTCGGCCCCTACTTCTCGGCGGGCACATTCTATACATCTATATCGTAATATAACCTAATCTATCCCATCTAGACCCCGGCTGGCAATGTTTTGCAAAATCCCGGTCGTGTCGGCCCGTACTTCTCGGTGGGGACATTATATACGACTATAACGTTATGTATCCTAACCTAAGGGAACCTAACATCTCGGATGTAGTATTTTCCTACATTCCCGGGGGTTCGGCCCCTACTTCTCGGTGGGCACATTATATACGTCTATATCGTAATATAACCTAACCTAACCCATGTAGACCCTCGCTGGTAATGTTTTACAAAATCCCGGTCGTGTCGGCCCGTACTTTTCGGTGGGGACATTATATACGTCTATAACGTTATATATCCTAACCTAAGGGAACCTAACATCTCGGATGTAGTATTTTCCAACATTCCTGGCGGGTCGGGCCCTACTTCTCGGTGGGCACATTATATACGTCTATATCGTAATATAACATAACCTAACCCATCTAGCTCCTAGCTGGGATTGTTTTACAAAATCCCGGTCGTGTCGGCCCTTACATTTCCGTGGGGACATTATGTACGTCTATAACTTTATATATCCTAACCTAAGGGAACCTAACATCTCGGATGTAGTATTTTACAACATTCCTGGCGGTTCGGCCCCTACTTCTCGGCGGGCACATTATATACGTCTATATCGTAATATAACCTAATCTATCCCATCTAGACCCCGGCTGGCAATGTTTTGCAAAATCCCTGTCGTGTCGGCCCGTACTTCTCGGTGGGGACATTATATACGTCTATAACGTTATGTATCCTAACCTAAGGGAACCTAACATCGCGGATGTAGTATTTTCCAACATTCCTGGCGGGTCGGCCCCTACTTCTCGGCGGGCACATTATATACGTCTATATCGTAATATAACCTAACCTAACCCATGTAGACCCTCGCTCGTAATGTTTTACAAAATCCCGGTCGTGTCGGCCCGTACTTCTCGGTGGGGACATTGTATACGTCTATAACGTTATATATCCTAACCTAAGGGAACCTAACATCGCGGATGTAGTATTTCACAACATTCCTGGCTGGTCGGCGCCAATTCTCGGTGGGAACATTATATACGTCTATAACGTAATATAACCTAACCTAACCCATCTAGCTCCTAGTTGGGATTGTTTTACAAAATCCCGGTCGTGTCGGCCCGTACATTTCCGTGGGGTCATTATGTACGTCTATAACTTTATATATCCTAACCTAAGGGAACCTAAAATCTCGGATGTAGTATTTTCCAACATTCCTGGCGGTTCGGCCCCTACTTCTCGGCGGGCACATTATATACGTCTATACCGTAATATAACCTAATCTATCCCATCTAGACCCCGGCTGGCAATGTTTTGCAAAATCCCGGTCGTGTCGGCCCGTACTTCTCGGTGGGGACATTATATACGACTATAACGATATGTATCCTAACCTAAGGGAACCTAACATCGCGGATGTAGTATTTCACAACATTCCTGACGGGTCGGCGCCAATTCTCGGTGGGAACATTATATACGTCTATAACGTAATATAACCTAACCTAACCCATCTAGCCCCTAGCTGGGAATGTTTTACAAAATCCCGCCGTGTCGGCCCGTACGTTTCCGTGGGGACATTATGTACGTATATAAATTTATATATCCTAACCTGAGGGAACCTAACATCTCGGATGTAGTATTTTCCAACATTCCCGGGGGTTCGGCCCCTACTTCTCGGTGGGCACATTATATACGTCTATATCGTAATATAACCTAACCTAACCCATCTAGACCCCGGCTGGCAATGTTTTGCAAAATCCCGGTCGTGTCGGCCCCTACTTCTCGGTGGGCACATTATATACGTCTATATCGTAATATAACCTAACCTAACCCATCTAGACCCTCGCTGCTAATGTTTTACAAAATCCCGCCGTGTCGGCCGGTACTTTTCCGCGGGGACATTATATACGTCTATAACTTTATATATCCTAACCTAAGGGAACCTAACATCTCGGATGTAGCATTTTCCAACATTCCCGGGGGTTCGGCCCCTACTTCTCGGTGGGCACATTATATACGTCTATATCGTAATATAACCTAACCTAACCCACCTAGACCCTCGCTGGTAATGTTTTACAAAATCCCGGTCGTGTCGTCCCTTACGTCTCGGTGCGGACATTATATACGTCTATAACTTTATATATCCTAACCTAAGGGAACCTAACATCTCGGATGTAGTATTTTCCAACATTCCTGGCGGTTCGGCCCCTACTTCTCGGCGGGCACATTATATACGTCTATATCGTAATATAACCTAATCTAACCCATCTAGACCCCGGGTGGCAATGTTTTGCAAAATCCCGGTCGTGTCGGCCCGTACTTCTCTGTGGGGACATTATATACGTCCATAACGTTATGTATCCTAACCTAAGGGAACCTAACATCGCGGATGTAGTATTTCACAACATTCCTGTCGGGTAGGCGCCAATTCTCGGTGGGAACATTATATACGTCTATAACGTAATATAACCTAACCTAACCCATCTAGCCCCTAGCTGGGAATGTTTTACATATTCCCGGTCGTGTCGGCCCGTACTTTTCCGTGGGGACATTATATGCGCCTATTACTTTATGTATCCTAACCTAAGGGAACCTAACATCTCGGATGTAGTATTTTCCAACATTTCTGTCGTGTCGGCCCCTACTTCTCGGTGGGCACATTATATACGTCTATATCGTAATATAACCTAACCTAACCCATCTAGACCCTCGCTGGTAATGTTTTACAAAATACCGGTCGTGTCGTCCCTTACGTCTCGGTGCGGACATTATATACGTCTATAACGTAATATATCCTAACATAAGGCAACCTAACATCGCGGATGTTGTATTTTCCAACATTCCTGGCGGGTCGGCCCCTACTTCTCGGCGGGCACATTATATGCGTCTATATCGTAATATAACCTAACCTAACACATCTAGCCCCTCGTTGTAATGTTTCACAAAATCCCGGTCGTGTCGTACCGTACTTCTCGGTGGGGACATTATATACGTCTATAACGTTATATATCCTAACCTAAGGGAACCTAACATCTCGGATGTAGTATTTTCCAACATTCCTGGCGGGTCGGGCCCTACTTCTCGGCGGGCACATTATATAGGTCTATAACGTAATATAACCTAATCTAACCCATCTAGCCCCTAGCTGGGAATATTTTACAAAATCCCGCCGTGTCGGCCCGTACTTTTCCGCGGGGACATTATATACGTCTATAACTTTATATATCCTAACCTAAGGGAACCTAACATCTCGGATGTAGCATTTTCCAACATTCCCGGGGGTTCGGCCCCTACTTCTCGGTGGGCACATTATATACGTCTATATCGTAATATAACCTAACCTAACCCACCTAGACCCTCGCTGGTAATGTTTTACAAAATCCCGGTCGTGTCGTCCCTTACGTCTCGGTGCGGACATTATATACGTCTATGACGTAATATATCCTAACATAAGGCAACCTAACATCGCGGATGTAGTATTTCCCAACATTCCTGGCGGGTCGGCCCCTACTTCTCGGCGGGCACATTACATACGTCTATATCGTAATATAACCTAATCTAACCCATCTAGACCCCGGCTGGCAATGTTTTGCAAAATCCCGGTCGTGTCGGCCCGTACTTCTCGGTGGGGACATTATATACGACTATAACGTTATGTATCCTAACCTAAGGGAACCTAACATCGCGGATGTAGTATTTCACAACATTCCTGACGGGTCGGCGCCAATTCTCGGCGGGAACATTATATACGTCTATAACGTAATATAACCTAACCTAACCCATCTAGCCCCTAGCTGGGAATGTTTTACAAAATCCCGCCGTGTCGGCCCGTACATTTCCGCGGGGACATTATGTACGTATATAAATTTATATATCCTAACCTAAGGGAACCTAACATCTCGGATGTAGTATTTTCCTACATTCCCGGGGGTTCGGCCCCTACTTCTCGGTGGGCACATTATATACGTCTATATCGTAATATAACCTAACCTAACCCATGTAGACCCTCGCTGGTAATGTTTTACAAAATCCCGGTCGTGTCGGCCCGTACTTCTCGGTGGGGACATTGTATACGTCTATAACGTTATATATCCTAACCTAAGGGAACCTAACATCGCGGATGTAGTATTTCACAACATTCCTGGCTGGTCGGCGCCAATTCTCGGTGGGAACATTATATACGTCTATAACGTAATATAACCTAACCTAACCCATCTAGCTCCTAGTTGGGATTGTTTTACAAAATCCCGGTCGTGTCGGCCCGTACATTTCCGTGGGGTCATTATGTACGTCTATAACTTTATATATCCTAACCTAAGGGAACCTAAAATCTCGGATGTAGTATTTTCCAACATTCCTGGCGGTTCGGCCCCTACTTCTCGGCGGGCACATTATATACGTCTATACCGTAATATAACCTAATCTATCCCATCTAGACCCCGGCTGGCAATGTTTTGCAAAATCCCGGTCGTGTCGGCCCGTACTTCTCGGTGGGGACATTATATACGACTATAACGATATGTATCCTAATCTAAGGGAACCTAACATCGCGGATGTAGTATTTCACAACATTCCTGACGGGTCGGCGCCAATTCTCGGTGGGAACATTATATACGTCTATAACGTAATATAACCTAACCTAACCCATCTAGCCCCTAGCTGGGAATGTTTTACAAAATCCCGCCGTGTCGGCCCGTACGTTTCCGTGGGGACATTATGTACGTATATAAATTTATATATCCTAACCTGAGGGAACCTAACATCTCGGATGTAGTATTTTCCAACATTCCCGGGGGTTCGGCCCCTACTTCTCGGTGGGCACATTATATACGTCTATATCGTAATATAACCTAACCTAACCCATCTAGACCCCGGCTGGCAATGTTTTGCAAAATCCCGGTCGTGTCGGCCCGTACTTCTCGGTGGGGACATTATATACGACTATAACGATATGTATCCTAACCTAAGGGAACCTAACATCGCGGATGTAGTATTTCACAACATTCCTGACGGGTCGGCGCCAATTCTCGGTGGGAACATTATATACGTCTATAACGTAATATAACCTAACCTAACCCATCTAGCCCCTAGCTGGGAATGTTTTACAAAATTCCGCCGTGTCGGCCCGTACTTTTCCGCGGGGACATTATATACGTTTATAACTTTATATATCCTAACCTAAGGGAACCTAAAATCTCGGATGTAGTATTTTCCAACATTCCTGGTGGGACGGCCCCTACTTGTCGGCGGGCACATTATATACGTCTATATCGTAATATAACCTAACCTAACACATCTAGACCCCCGCTGGTAATGTTTTACAAAATCCCTGTCGTGTCGGCCCGTACTTCTCGGTGGGGACATTGTATACGTCTATAACGTTATATATCCTAACCTAAGGGAACCGAACATCGCGGATGTAGTATTTCACAGCATTCCTGGCTGGTCGGCGCCAATTCTCGGTGGGAACATTATATACGTCTATAACGTAATATAACCTAACCTAACCCATCTAGCTCCTAGCTGGGATTGTTTTACAAAATCCCGGTCGTGTCGGCCCGTACATTTCCGTGGGGACATTATGTATGTCTATAACTTTATATATCCTAACCTAAGGGAACCTAACATCTCGGATGTAGTATTTTCCAACATTCCTGGCGGGTCGGCCCCTACTTCTCGGTGGGCACATTATATACGTCTATATCGTAATATAACCTAACCTAACCCATCTAGACCCCGGCTGGCAATGTTTTGCAAAATCCCGGTCGTGTCGGCCCGTACTTCTCGGTGGGGACATTATATACGACTATAACGATATGTATCCTAACCTAAGGGAACCTAACATCGCGGATGTAGTATTTCACAACATTCCTGACGGGTCGGCGCCAATTCTCGGTGGGAACATTATATACGTCTATAACGTAATATAACCTAACCTAACCCATCTAGCCCCTAGCTGGGAATGTTTTACAAAATTCCGCCGTGTCGGCCCGTACTTTTCCGCGGGGACATTATATACGTTTATAACTTTATATATCCTAACCTAAGGGAACCTAAAATCTCGGATGTAGTATTTTCCAACATTCCTTGTGGGACGGCCCCTACTTGTCGGCGGGCACATTATATACGTCTATATCGTAATATAACCTAACCTAACACATCTAGACCCCCGCTGGTAATGTTTTACAAAATCCCTGTCGTGTCGGCCCGTACTTCTCGGTGGGGACATTGTATACGTCTATAACGTTATATATCCTAACCTAAGGGAACCGAACATCGCGGATGTAGTATTTCACAACATTCCTGGCTGGTCGGCGCCAATTCTCGGTGGGCACATTATATACGCCTATATCGTAATCTAACCTAACCTAACCCATCTAGACCCTCGCTGGTAATGTTTTACAAAATCCCGGTCGTGTCGTCCCTTACGTCTCGGTGCGGACATTATATACGTCTATATCGTAATATAACCTAACCTAACCCATCTAGAACCCGGCTGGCAACGTTTTACAAAATCCCGGTCGTGTCGTCCCTTACGTCTCGGTGCGGACATTATATACGTCTATAACGTTATATATCCTAACCTAAGGCAACCTAACATCGCCGATGTAGTATTTCACAACATTCCTGCCGGGTCGGCTCCAATTCTCGTTGGGAACATTATATACGTCTATAACGTAATATAACCTAACCTAACCCATCTAGCCCCTAGCTGGGAATGTTTTACAAAATCCCGCCGTGTCGGCCCGTACATTTCCGTGGGGAAATTATGTACGTCTATAACTTTATATATCCTAACCTAAGGGAACCTAACCACTCGGATGTAGTATTTTCCAACATTCCTGGCGGGTCGGCCCCTACTTCTCGGCGGGCACATTATATACGTCTATATCGTAATATAACCTAACCTAGCCCATCTAGACTCCGGCTGGCAATGTTTTACAAAATCCCGGTCGTGTCGTCCCTTACGTCACGGTGCGGACATTATATACGTCTATAACGTAATATATCCTAACCTAAGGCAACCTAACATCGCGGATGTAGTATTTCACAACATTCCTGGCGGGTCGGCGCCAATTCTCAGTGGGAACATTATATACGTCTATAGCGTAATATAACCTAACCTAACCCATCTAGCCCCTAGCTGGGAATGTTTTACAAAATCCCGCCGTGTCGGCCCGTACTTTTCCGCGGGGACATTATATACGTCTATAACTTTATATATCCTAACCTAAGGGAACCTAACATCTCGGATGTAGTATTTTCCAACATTTCTGGCGGGTCGGCCCCTACTTCTCGGTGGGCACATTATATACGTCTATATCGTAATATAACCTAACCTAACCCATCTAGACCCTCGCTGGTAATGTTTTACAAAATCCCGGTCGTGTCGTCCCTTACGTCACGGTGCGGACATTATATACGTCTATAACGTAATATATCCTAACCTAAGGCAACCTAACATTGCGGATGTAGTATTTCACAACATTCCTGGCTGGTCGGCGCCAATTCTCGGTGGGAACATTATATACGTCTATAACGTAATATAACCTAACCTAACCCATCTAGCCCCTAGCTGAGAATGTTTTACAAAATCCCGGGAGTCTCGGCCCGTACTTTTCCGTGGGGACATTATATACGCCTATTACTTTATATATCCTAACCTAAGGGAACCTAACATCTCGGATGTAGTATTTTCCAACATTCCTGGCGGGTCGGCCCCTACTTCTCGGCGGGCACATTATATACGTCTATACCGTAATATAACCTAACCTAGCCCATCTAGACCCTGGCTGGCAATGTTTTACAAAATCCCGGTCGTGTCGGCCCGTACTTCTCGGTGGGGACATTGTATACGTCTATAACGTTATATATCCTAACCTAAGGGAACCTGACATCGCGGATGTAGTATTTCACAACATTCCTGGCTGGTCGGCGCCAATTCTCGGTGGGAACATTATATACGTCTATTACGTAATATAACCTAAGCTAACCCATCTAGCTCCTAGCTGGGATTGTTTTACAAAATCACGGTCGTGTCGGCCCGTACATTTCCGTGGGGACATTATGTACGCTTATAACTTTATATATCCTAACCTAAGGGAACCTAACATCTCGGATGTAGTATTTTCCAACATTCCTGGCGGGTCGGCCCCTACTTCTCGGCGGGCACATTATATACGTCTATATCGTGATATAAGCTAACCTAACCCATCTAGACCCTGGCTGGTAATGTTTTACAAAATCCCGGTCGTGTCGGCCCGTATTTCTCGGTGGGGACATTATATACGTCTATAACGTTATATATCCTAACCTAAGGGAACCTAACATCGCGGATGTAGTATTTCACAACATTCCTGGCGGGTCGGCGCCAATTTCGGTGGGAACATTATATACGTCTATAACGCAATATAACCTAACCTAACCCATCTAGCCCCTAGCTGGGAATGTTTTACAAAATCCCGCCGTTTGGCCCGTACATTTCCGTGGGGACATTATGTACGTCTATAACTTTATATATCCTAACCTAAGGGAACCTAACCACTCGGATGTAGTATTTTCCAACATTCCTGGCGGGTCGGCCCCTACTTCTCGGCGGGCACATTATATACGTCTATATCGTAATATAACCTAACCTAGCCCATCTAGACCCCGGCTGGCAATGTTTTACAAAATCCCGGTCGTGTCGGCCCCTACTTCTCCGTGGGGACATTGTATACGTCTATAACGTTATATATCCTAACCTAAGGGAACCTGGCATCGCGGATGTAGTATTTCACAACATTCCTGGCTGGTCAACGCCAATTCTCGGTGGGAACATTATATACGTCTATAACGTAATATAACCTAAGCTAACCCATCTAGCTCCTAGCTGGGATTGTTTTACAAAATCACGGTCGTGTCGGCCCGTACATTTCCGTGGGGACATTATGTACGCCTATAACTTTATATATCCTAATCTAAGGGAACCTAACATCTCGGATGTAGTATTTTCCAACATTCCTGGCGGGTCGGCCCCTACTTCTCGGCGGGCACATTATATACGTCTATATCGTGATATAACCTAACCTAACCCATCTAGACCCTGGCTGGTAATGTTTTACAAAATCCCGGTCGTGTCGGCCCGTATTTCTCGGTGGGGAAATTATATACGTCTATAACGTTATATATCCTAACCTAAGGGAACCTAACATCTCGGATGTAGTATTTTCCAACATTCCTGGCGGGTCGGCCCCTACTTCTCGGCGGGCACATTATATACGTCTATATCGTAATATAACCTAACCTAACCCATCGAGTCACTGGCTGGTAATGTTTTACAAAATCCCGGTCGTGTCGGCCCGTAATTCTCGGTGGGGACATTATATACGTCTATAACGTTATATATCCTAACCTAAGGGAACCTAACATCGCGGATGTAGTATTTCACAACTTTGCTGGCGGGTCGGCGCCAATTCTCGGTGGGAACATTATATACGTATATAACGTAATATAACCGAACCTAACCCATCTAGACCCTAACTGGGAATGTTTTACAAAGTCCCGCCCTGTCGGCCCGTACTTTTCCGTGGGGACATTATATACGTCTATAACTTTATATATCCTAACCTAAGGGAACATAACATCTCGGATGTAGTATTTTCCAACATTCCTGGCGGGTCGGCCCCTACTTCTCGGCGGGCACATTATATACGTCTATATCGTAATATAACCTAACCTAACCCATCTAGACCCTCGCTGGTAATGTTTTACAAAATCCCGGTCGTGTCGGCCCGTCCTTCTCGGTGGGGACATTGTATACGTCTATAACGTTATATATCCTAACCTAAGGGAACCTAACATCTCGGATGTAGTATTTCACAACATTCCTGGCTGGTCGGCGCCAATTCTCGGTGGGAACATTATATACGTCTATAACGTAATATAACCTAACCTAACCCATCTAGCCCCTAGCAGAGAATGTTTTACAAAATCCCGGGCGTCTCGGCCCGTACTTTTCCGTGGGGACATTATATACGCCTATTACTTTATATATCCTAACCTAAGGGAACGTAACATCTCGGATGTAGTATTTTCCAACATTCCTGGCGGGTCGGCCCCTACTTCTCGGTGGGCACATTATATACGTCTATATCGTAATATAACCTAACCTAACCCATCTAGACCCTCGCTGGTAATGTTTTACAAAATCCCGGTCGTGTCGTCCCTTACGTCACGGTGCGGACATTATATACGTCTATAACGTAATATATCCTAACCTAAGGCAACCTAACATTGCGGATGTAGTATTTCACAACATTCCTGGCTGGTCGGCGCCAATTCTCGGTGGGAACATTATATACGTCTATAACGTAATATAACCTAACCTAACGCATCTAGCCCCTAGCTGAGAATGTTTTACAAAATCCCGGGCGTCTCGGCCCGTACTTTTCCGTGGGGACATTATATACGCCTATTACTTTATATATCCTAACCTAAGGGAACCTAACATCTCGGATGTAGTATTTTCCAACATTCCTGGCGGGTCGGCCCCTACTTCTAGGCGGGCACATTATATACGTCTATATCGTAATATAACCTAACCTAGCCCATCTAGACCCTGGCTGGCAATGTTTTACAAAATCCCGGTCGTGTCGGCCCGTACTTCTCGGTGGGGACATTGTATACGTCTATAACGTTATATATCCTAACCTAAGGGAACCTGACATCGCGGATGTAGTATTTCACAACATTCCTGGCTGGTCGGCGCCAATTCTCGGTGGGAACATTATATACGTCTATAACGTAATATAACCTAAGCTAACCCATCTAGCTCCTAGCTGGGATTGTTTTACAAAATCACGGTCGTGTCGGCCCGTACATTTCCGTGGGGACATTATGTACGCCTATAACTTTATATATCCTAACCTAAGGGAACCTAACATCTCGGATGTAGTATTTTCCAACATTCCTGGCGGGACGGCCCCTACTTCTCGGCGGGCACATTATATACGTCTATATCGTGATATAACCTAACCTAACCCATCTAGACCCTGGCTGGTAATGTTTTACAAAATCCCGGTCGTGTCGGCCCGTATTTCTCGGTGGGGACATTATATACGTCTATAACGTTATATATCCTAACCTAAGGGAACCTAACATCGCGGATGTAGTATTTCACAACATTCCTGGCGGGTCGGCGCCAATTTCGGTGGGAACATTATATACGTCTATAACGCAATATAACCTAACCTAACCCATCTAGCCCCTAGCTGGGAATGTTTTACAAAATCCCGCCGTTTGGCCCGTACATTTCCGTGGGGACATTATGTACGTCTATAACTTTATATATCCTAACCTAAGGGAACCTAACCTCTCGGATGTAGTATTTTCCAACATTCCTGGCGGGTCGGCCCCAACTTCTCGGTGGGCACATTATATACATCTATATCGTAATATAACCTAACCTAACCCATCTAGACCCTCGCTGGTAATGTTTTACAAAATCCCGGTCGTGTCGTCCCTTACGTCACGGTGCGGACATTATATACGTCTATAACGTAATATATCCTAACCTAAGGCAACCTAACATCGCGGATGTAGTATTTCACAACATTCCTGGCTGGTCGGCGCCAATTCTCGGTGGGAACATTATATACGTCTATAACGTAATATAACCTAACCTAACCCATCTAGCCCCTAGCTGGGAATGTTTTACAAAATCCCGCCGTGTCGGCCCGTACATTTCCGTGGGGACATTATGTACGTCTATAACTTTATATATCCTAACCTAAGGGAACCTAACATCTCGGATGTAGTATTTTCCAACATTCCTGGCGGGTCGGCCCCTACTTCTCGGCGGGCACATTATATACGTCTATATCGTGATATAAGCTAACCTAACCCATCTAGACCCTGGCTGGTAATGTTTTACAAAATCCCGGTCGTGTCGGCCCGTAATTCTCGGTGGGGACATTATATACGTCTATAACGTTATATATCCTAACCTAAGGGAACCTAACATCGCGGATGTAGTATTTCACAACTTTGCTGGCGGGTCGGCGCCAATTCTCGGTGGGAACATTATATACGTATATAACGTAATATAACCGAACCTAACCCATCTAGACCCTAACTGGGAATGTTTTACAAAGTCCCGCCCTGTCGGCCCGTACTTTTCCGTGGGGACATTATATACGCCTATTACTTTTTATATCCTAACCTAAGGGAACCTAACATCTCGGATGTAGTATTTTCCAACATTCCTGGCGGGTCGGCCCCTACTTCTCGGCGGGCACATTATATACGTCTATATCGTAATATAACCTAACCTAGCCCATCTAGACCCTGGCTGGCAATGTTTTACAAAATCCCGGTCGTGTCGGCCCGTACTTCTCGGTGGGGACATTGTATACGTCTATAACGTTATATATCCTAACCTAAGGGAACCTGACATCGCGGATGTAGTATTTCACAACATTCCTGGCTGGTCGGCGCCAATTCTCGGTGGGAACATTATATACGTCTATAACGTAATATAACCTAAGCTAACCCATCTAGCTCCTAGCTGGGATTGTTTTACAAAATCACGGTCGTGTCGGCCCGTACATTTCCGTGGGGACATTATGTACGCCTATAACTTTATATATCCTAACCTAAGGGAACCTAACATCTCGGATGTAGTATTTTCCAACATTCCTGGCGGGTCGGCCCCTACTTCTCGGCGGGCACATTATATACGTCTATATCGTGATATAAGCTAACCTAACCCATCTAGACCCTGGCTGGTAATGTTTTACAAAATCCCGGTCGTGTCGGCCCGTATTTCTCGGTGGGGACATTATATACGTCTATAACGTTATATATCCTAACCTAAGGGAACCTAACATCGCGGATGTAGTATTTCACAACATTCCTGGCGGGTCGGCGCCAATTTCGGTGGGAACATTATATACGTCTATAACGCAATATAACCTAACCTAACCCATCTAGCCCCTAGCTGGGAATGTTTTACAAAATCCCGCCGTTTGGCCCGTACATTTCCGTGGGGACATTATGTACGTCTATAACTTTATATATCCTAACCTAAGGGAACCTAACCACTCGGATGTAGTATTTTCCAACATTCCTGGCGGGTCGGCCCCTACTTCTCGGCGGGCACATTATATACGTCTATATCGTAATATAACCTAACCTAGCCCATCTAGACCCCGGCTGGCAATGTTTTACAAAATCCCGGTCGTGTCGGCCCCTACTTCTCCGTGGGGACATTGTATACGTCTATAACGTTATATATCCTAACCTAAGGGAACCTGGCATCGCGGATGTAGTATTTCACAACATTCCTGGCTGGTCGGCGCCAATTCTCGGTGGGAACATTATATACGTCTATAACGTAATATAACCTAAGCTAACCCATCTAGCTCCTAGCTGGGATTGTTTTACAAAATCACGGTCGTGTCGGCCCGTACATTTCCGTGGGGACATTATGTACGCCTATAACTTTATATATCCTAATCTAAGGGAACCTAACATCTCGGATGTAGTATTTTCCAACATTCCTGGCGGGTCGGCCCCTACTTCTCGGCGGGCACATTATATACGTCTATATCGTGATATAACCTAACCTAACCCATCTAGACCCTGGCTGGTAATGTTTTACAAAATCCCGGTCGTGTCGGCCCGTATTTCTCGGTGGGGAAATTATATACGTCTATAACGTTATATATCCTAACCTAAGGGAACCTAACATCTCGGATGTAGTATTTTCCAACATTCCTGGCGGGTCGGCCCCTACTTCTCGGCGGGCACATTATATACGTCTATATCGTAATATAACCTAACCTAACCCATCGAGTCACTGGCTGGTAATGTTTTACAAAATCCCGGTCGTGTCGGCCCGTAATTCTCGGTGGGGACATTATATACGTCTATAACGTTATATATCCTAACCTAAGGGAACCTAACATCGCGGATGTAGTATTTCACAACTTTGCTGGCGGGTCGGCGCCAATTCTCGGTGGGAACATTATATACGTATATAACGTAATATAACCGAACCTAACCCATCTAGACCCTAACTGGGAATGTTTTACAAAGTCCCGCCCTGTCGGCCCGTACTTTTCCGTGGGGACATTATATACGCCTATTACTTTATATATCCTAACCTAAGGGAACGTAACATCTCGGATGTAGTATTTTCCAACATTCCTGGCGGGTCGGCCCCTACTTCTCGGTGGGCACATTATATACGTCTATATCGTAATATAACCTAACCTAACCCATCTAGACCCTCGCTGGTAATGTTTTACAAAATCCCGGTCGTGTCGTCCCTTACGTCACGGTGCGGACATTATATACGTCTATAACGTAATATATCCTAACCTAAGGCAATCTAACATCGCGGAAGTAGTATTTCACAACATTCCTGGCGGGTCGGCGCCAATTCTCAGTGGGAACATTATATACGTCTATAGCGTAATATAACCTAACCTAAACCATCTAGACCCTCGCTGGTAATGTTTTACAAAATCCCGGTCGTGTCGTCCCTTACGTCACGGTGCGGACATTATATACGTCTATAACGTAATATATCCTAACCTAAGGCAACCTAACATTGCGGATGTAGTATTTCACAACATTCCTGGCTGGTCGGCGCCAATTCTCGGTGGGAACATTATATACGTCTATAACGTAATATAACCTAACCTAACGCATCTAGCCCCTAGCTGAGAATGTTTTACAAAATCCCGGGCGCCTCGGCCCGTACTTTTCCGTGGGGACATTATATACGCCTATTACTTTATATATCCTAACCTAAGGGAACCTAACATCTCGGATGTAGTATTTTCCAACATTCCTGGCGGGTCGGCCCCTACTTCTCGGCGGGCACATTATATACGTCTATATCGTAATATAACCTAACCTAGCCCATCTAGACCCTGGCTGGCAATGTTTTACAAAATCCCGGTCGTGTCGGCCCGTACTTCTCGGTGGGGACATTGTATACGTCTATAACGTTATATATCCTAACCTAAGGGAACCTGACATCGCGGATGTAGTATTTCACAACATTCCTGGCTGGTCGGCGCCAATTCTCGGTGGGAACATTATATACGTCTATAACGTAATATAACCTAAGCTAACCCATCTAGCTCCTAGCTGGGATTGTTTTACAAAATCACGGTCGTGTCGGCCCGTACATTTCCGTGGGGACATTATGTACGCCTATAACTTTATATATCCTAACCTAAGGGAACCTAACATCTCGGATGTAGTATTTTCCAACATTCCTGGCGGGACGGCCCCTACTTCTCGGCGGGCACATTATATACGTCTATATCGTGATATAACCTAACCTAACCCATCTAGACCCTGGCTGGTAATGTTTTACAAAATCCCGGTCGTGTCGGCCCGTATTTCTCGGTGGGGACATTATATACGTCTATAACGTTATATATCCTAACCAAAGGGAACCTAACATCGCGGATGTAGTATTTCACAACATTCCTGGCGGGTCGGCGCCAATTTCGGTGGGAACATTATATACGTCTATAACGCAATATAACCTAACCTAACCCATCTAGCCCCTAGCTGGGAATGTTTTACAAAATCCCGCCGTTTGGCCCGTACATTTCCGTGGGGACATTATGTACGTCTATAACTTTATATATCCTAACCTAAGGGAACCTAACCTCTCGGATGTAGTATTTTCCAACATTCCTGGCGGGTCGGCCCCAACTTCTCGGTGGGCACATTATATACATCTATATCGTAATATAACCTAACCTAACCCATCTAGACCCTCGCTGGTAATGTTTTACAAAATCCCGGTCGTGTCGTCCCTTACGTCACGGTGCGGACATTATATACGTCTATAACGTAATATATCCTAACCTAAGGCAACCTAACATCGCGGATGTAGTATTTCACAACATTCCTGGCTGGTCGGCGCCAATTCTCGGTGGGAACATTATATACGTCTATAACGTAATATAACCTAACCTAACCCATCTAGCCCCTAGCTGGGAATGTTTTACAAAATCCCGCCGTGTCGGCCCGTACATTTCCGTGGGGACATTATGTACGTCTATAACTTTATATATCCTAACCTAAGGGAACCTAACCACTCGGATGTAGTATTTTCCAACATTCCTGGCGGGTCGGCCCCTACTTCTCGGCGGGCACATTATATACGTCTATATCGTAATATAACCTAACCTAGCCCATCTAGACCCCGGCTGGCAATGTTTTACAAAATCCCGGTCGTGTCGGCCCCTACTTCTCGGTGGGGACATTGTATACGTCTATAACGTTATATATCCTAACCTAAGGGAACCTGGCATCGCGGATGTAGTATTTCACAACATTCCTGGCTGGT
The DNA here is from genome assembly GCA_963969225.1 of Xylocopa violacea. NCBI lineage: Eukaryota > Metazoa > Arthropoda > Insecta > Hymenoptera > Apidae > Xylocopa > Xylocopa violacea. The sequence goes on along the minus strand of CAXAJV010000061.1, from coordinate 2,209,535 downwards.
CGGCGCCAATTCTCGGTGGGAACATTATATACGTCTATAACGTAATATAACCTAAGCTAACCCATCTAGCTCCTAGCTGGGATTGTTTTACAAAATCACGGTCGTGTCGGCCCGTACATTTCCGTGGGGACATTATGTACGCCTATAACTTTATATATCCTAATCTAAGGGAACCTAACATCTCGGATGTAGTATTTTCCAACATTCCTGGCGGGTCGGCCCCTACTTCTCGGCGGGCACATTATATTCGTCTATATCGTGATATAACCTAACCTAACCCATCTAGACCCTGGCTGGTAATGTTTTACAAAATCCCGGTCGTGTCGGCCCGTATTTCTCGGTGGGGAAATTATATACGTCTATAACGTTATATATCCTAACCTAAGGGAACCTAACATCTCGGATGTAGTATTTTCCAACATTCCTGGCGGGTCGGCCCCTACTTCTCGGCGGGCACATTATATACGTCTATATCGTAATATAACCTAACCTAACCCATCGAGTCACTGGTTGGTAATGTTTTACAAAATCCCGGTCGTGTCGGCCCGTAATTCTCGGTGGGGACATTATATACGTCTATAACGTTATATATCCTAACCTAAGGGAACCTAACATCGCGGATGTAGTATTTCACAACTTTGCTGGCGGGTCGGCGCCAATTCTCGGTGGGAACATTATATACGTATATAACGTAATATAACCGAACCTAACCCATCTAGACCCTAACTGGGAATGTTTTACAAAGTCCCGCCCTGTCGGCCCGTACTTTTCCGTGGGGACATTATATACGTCTATAACTTTATATATCCTAACCTAAGGGATCATAACATCTCGGATGTAGTATTTTCCAACATTCCTGGCGGGTCGGCCCCTACTTCTCGGCGGGCACATTATATACGTCTATATCGTAATATAACCTAACCTAACCCATCTAGACCCTCGCTGGTAATGTTTTACAAAATCCCGGTCGTGTCGGCCCGTCCTTCTCGGTGGGGACATTGTATACGTCTATAACGTTATATATCCTAACCTAAGGGAACCTAACATCTCGGATGTAGTATTTGACAACATTCCTGGCTGGTCGGCGCCAATTCTCGGTGGGAACATTATATACGTCTATAACGTAATATAACCTAACCTAACCCATCTAGCCCCTAGCTGAGAATGTTTTACAAAATCCCGGGCGTCTCGGCCCGTACTTTTCCGTGGGGACATTATATACGCCTATTACTTTTTATATCCTAACCTAAGGGAACCTAACATCTCGGATGTAGTATTTTCCAACATTCCTGGCGGGTCGGCCCCTACTTCTCGGCGGGCACATTATATACGTCTATATCGTAATATAACCTAACCTAGCCCATCTAGACCCTGGCTGGCAATGTTTTACAAAATCCCGGTCGTGTCGGCCCGTACTTCTCGGTGGGGACATTGTATACGTCTATAACGTTATATATCCTAACCTAAGGGAACCTGACATCGCGGATGTAGTATTTCACAACATTCCTGGCGGGTCGGCGCCAATTTCGGTGGGAACATTATATACGTCTATAACGCAATATAACCTAACCTAACCCATCTAGCCCCTAGCTGGGAATGTTTTACAAAATCCCGCCGTTTGGCCCGTACATTTCCGTGGGGACATTATGTACGTCTATAACTTTATATATCCTAACCTAAGGGAACCTAACCTCTCGGATGTAGTATTTTCCAACATTCCTGGCGGGTCGGCCCCAACTTCTCGGTGGGCACATTATATACATCTATATCGTAATATAACCTAACCTAACCCATCTAGACCCTCGCTGGTAATGTTTTACAAAATCCCGGTCGTGTCGTCCCTTACGTCACGGTGCGGACATTATATACGTCTATAACGTAATATATCCTAACCTAAGGCAACCTAACATCGCGGATGTAGTATTTCACAACATTCCTGGCTGGTCGGCGCCAATTCTCGGTGGGAACATTATATACGTCTATAACGTAATATAACCTAACCTAACCCATCTAGCCCCTAGCTGGGAATGTTTTACAAAATCCCGCCGTGTCGGCCCGTACATTTCCGTGGGGACATTATGTACGTCTATAACTTTATATATCCTAACCTAAGGGAACCTAACCACTCGGATGTAGTATTTTCCAACATTCCTGGCGGGTCGGCCCCTACTTCTCGGCGGGCACATTATATACGTCTATATCGTAATATAACCTAACCTAGCCCATCTAGACCCCGGCTGGCAATGTTTTACAAAATCCCGGTCGTGTCGGCCCCTACTTCTCGGTGGGGACATTGTATACGTCTATAACGTTATATATCCTAACCTAAGGGAACCTGGCATCGCGGATGTAGTATTTCACAACATTCCTGGCTGGTCGGCGCCAATTCTCGGTGGGAACATTATATACGTCTATAACGTAATATAACCTAAGCTAACCCATCTAGCTCCTAGCTGGGATTGTTTTACAAAATCACGGTCGTGTCGGCCCGTACATTTCCGTGGGGACATTATGTACGCCTATAACTTTATATATCCTAATCTAAGGGAACCTAACATCTCGGATGTAGTATTTTCCAACATTCCTGGCGGGTCGGCCCCTACTTCTCGGCGGGCACATTATATACGTCTATATCGTGATATAACCTAACCTAACCCATCTAGACCCTGGCTGGTAATGTTTTACAAAATCCCGGTCGTGTCGGCCCGTATTTCTCGGTGGGGAAATTATATACGTCTATAACGTTATATATCCTAACCTAAGGGAACCTAACATCTCGGATGTAGTATTTTCCAACATTCCTGGCGGGTCGGCCCCTACTTCTCGGCGGGCACATTATATACGTCTATATCGTAATATAACCTAACCTAACCCATCGAGTCACTGGCTGGTAATGTTTCACAAAATCCCGGTCGTGTCGGCCCGTAATTCTCGGTGGGGACATTATATACGTCTATAACGTTATATATCCTAACCTAAGGGAACCTAACATCGCGGATGTAGTATTTCACAACTTTGCTGGCGGGTCGGCGCCAATTCTCGGTGGGAACATTATATACGTATATAACGTAATATAACCGAACCTAACCCATCTAGACCCTAACTGGGAATGTTTTACAAAGTCCCGCCCTGTCGGCCCGTACTTTTCCGTGGGGACATTATATACGTCTATAACTTTATATATCCTAACCTAAGGGAACATAACATCTCGGATGTAGTATTTTCCAACATTCCTGGCGGGTCGGCCCCTACTTCTCGGCGGGCACATTATATACGTCTATATCGTAATATAACCTAACCTAACCCATCTAGACCCTCGCTGGTAATGTTTTACAAAATCCCGGTCGTGTCGGCCCGTCCTTCTCGGTGGGGACATTGTATACGTCTATAACGTTATATATCCTAACCTAAGGGAACCTAACATCTCGGATGTAGTATTTGACAACATTCCTGGCTGGTCGGCGCCAATTCTCGGTGGGAACATTATATACGTCTATAACGTAATATAACCTAACCTAACCCATCTAGCCCCTAGCTGAGAATGTTTTACAAAATCCCGGGCGTCTCGGCCCGTACTTTTCCGTGGGGACATTATATACGCCTATTACTTTGTATATCCTAACCTAAGGGAACCTAACATCTCGGATGTAGTATTTTCCAACATTCCTGGCGGGTCGGCCCCTACTTCTCGGCGGGCACATTATATACGTCTATATCGTAATATAACCTAACCTAGCCCATCTAGACCCTGGCTGGCAATGTTTTACAAAATCCCGGTCGTGTCGGCCCGTACTTCTCGGTGGGGACATTGTATACGTCTATAACGTTATATATCCTAACCTAAGGGAACCTGACATCGCGGATGTAGTATTTCACAACATTCCTGGCTGGTCGGCGCCAATTCTCGGTGGGAACATTATATACGTCTATAACGTAATATAACCTAAGCTAACCCATCTAGCTCCTAGCTGGGATTGTTTTACAAAATCACGGTCGTGTCGGCCCGTACATTTCCGTGGGGACATTATGTACGCCTATAACTTTATATATCCTAACCTAAGGGAACCTAACATCTCGGATGTAGTATTTTCCAACATTCCTGGCGGGACGGCCCCTACTTCTCGGCGGGCACATTATATACGTCTATATCGTGATATAACCTAACCTAACCCATCTAGACCCTGGCTGGTAATGTTTTACAAAATCCCGGTCGTGTCGGCCCGTATTTCTCGGTGCGGACATTATATACGTCTATAACGTTATATATCCTAACCTAAGGGAACCTAACATCGCGGATGTAGTATTTCACAACATTCCTGGCGGGTCGGCGCCAATTTCGGTGGGAACATTATATACGTCTATAACGCAATATAACCTAACCTAACCCATCTAGCCCCTAGCTGGGAATGTTTTACAAAATCCCGCCGTTTGGCCCGTACATTTCCGTGGGGACATTATGTACGTCTATAACTTTATATATCCTAACCTAAGGGAACCTAACCTCTCGGATGTAGTATTTTCCAACATTCCTGGCGGGTCGGCCCCAACTTCTCGGTGGGCACATTATATACATCTATATCGTAATATAACCTAACCTAACCCATCTAGACCCTCGCTGGTAATGTTTTACAAAATCCCGGTCGTGTCGTCCCTTACGTCACGGTGCGGACATTATATACGTCTATAACGTAATATATCCTAACCTAAGGCAACCTAACATCGCGGATGTAGTATTTCACAACATTCCTGGCTGGTCGGCGCCAATTCTCGGTGGGAACATTATATACGTCTATAACGTAATATAACCTAACCTAACCCATCTAGCCCCTAGCTGGGAATGTTTTACAAAATCCCGCCGTGTCGGCCCGTACATTTCCGTGGGGACATTATGTACGTCTATAACTTTATATATCCTAACCTAAGGGAACCTAACCACTCGGATGTAGTATTTTCCAACATTCCTGGCGGGTCGGCCCCTACTTCTCGGCGGGCACATTATATACGTCTATATCGTAATATAACCTAACCTAGCCCATCTAGACCCCGGCTGGCAATGTTTTACAAAATCCCGGTCGTGTCGGCCCCTACTTCTCGGTGGGGACATTGTATACGTCTATAACGTTATATATCCTAACCTAAGGGAACCTGGCATCGCGGATGTAGTATTTCACAACATTCCTGGCTGGTCGGCGGCAATTCTCGGTGGGAACATTATATACGTCTATAACGTAATATAACCTAAGCTAACCCATCTAGCTCCTAGCTGGGATTGTTTTACAAAATCACGGTCGTGTCGGCCCGTACATTTCCGTGGGGACATTATGTACGCCTATAACTTTATATATCCTAATCTAAGGGAACCTAACATCTCGGATGTAGTATTTTCCAACATTCCTGGCGGGTCGGCCCCTACTTCTCGGCGGGCACATTATACACGTCTATATCGTAATATAACCTAACCTAGCCCATCTAGACCCTGGCTGGCAATGTTTTACAAAATCCCGGTCGTGTCGGCCCGTACTTCTCGGTGGGGACATTGTATACGTCTATAACGTTATATATCCTAACCTAAGGGAACCTGACATCGCGGATGTAGTATTTCACAACATTCCTGGCTGGTCGGCGCCAATTCTCGGTGGGAACATTATATACGTCTATAACGTAATATAACCTGAGCTAACCCATCTAGCTCCTAGCTGGGATTGTTTTACAAAATGACGGTCGTGTCGGCCCGTACATTTCCGTGGGGACATTATGTACGCCTATAACTTTATATATCCTAACCTAAGGGAACCTAACATCTCGGATGTAGTATTTTCCAACATTCCTGGCGGGTCGGCCCCTACTTCTCGGCGGGCACATTATATACGTCTATATCGTGATATAACCTAACCTAACCCATCTAGACCCTGGCTGGTAATGTTTTACAAAATCCCGGTCGTGTCGGCCCGTATTTCTCGGTGGGGACATTATATACGTCTATAACGTTATATATCCTAACCTAAGGGAACCTAACATCGCGGATGTAATATTTCACAACATTCCTGGCGGGTCGGCGCCAATTTCGGTGGGAACATTATATACGTCTATAACGCAATATAACCTAACCTAACCCATCTAGCCCCTAGCTGGGAATGTTTTACAAAATCCCGCCGTTTGGCCCGTACATTTCCGTGGGGACATTATGTACGTCTATAACTTTATATATCCTAACCTAAGGGAACCTAACCTCTCGGATGTAGTATTTTCCAACATTCCTGGCTGGTCGGCGCCAATTCTCGGTGGGAACATTATATACGTCTATAACGTAATATAACCTAACCTAACCCATCTAGCCCCTAGCTGAGAATGTTTTACAAAATCCCGGGCGTCTCGGCCCGTACTTTTCCGTGGGGACATTATATACGCCTATTACTTTATATATCCTAACCTAAGGGAACCTAACATCTCGGATGTAGTATTTTCCAACATTCCTGGCGGGTCGGCCCCTACTTCTCGGCGGGCACATTATATACGTCTATATCGTAATATAACCTAACCTAGCCCATCTAGACCCTGGCTGGCAATGTTTTACAAAATCCCGGTCGTGTCGGCCCGTACTTCTCGGTGGGGACATTGTATACGTCTATAACGTTATATATCCTAACCTAAGGGAACCTGACATCGCGGATGTAGTATTTCACAACATTCCTGGCTGGTCGGCGCCAATTCTCGGTGGGAACATTATATACGTCTATAACGTAATATAACCTGAGCTAACCCATCTAGCTCCTAGCTGGGATTGTTTTACAAAATGACGGTCGTGTCGGCCCGTACATTTCCGTGGGGACATTATGTACGCCTATAACTTTATATATCCTAACCTAAGGGAACCTAACATCTCGGATGTAGTATTTTCCAACATTCCTGGCGGGTCGGCCCCTACTTCTCGGCGGGCACATTATATACGTCTATATCGTGATATAACCTAACCTAACCCATCTAGACCCTGGCTGGTAATGTTTTACAAAATCCCGGTCGTGTCGGCCCGTATTTCTCGGTGGGGACATTATATACGTCTATAACGTTATATATCCTAACCTAAGGGAACCTAACATCGCGGATGTAATATTTCACAACATTCCTGGCGGGTCGGCGCCAATTTCGGTGGGAACATTATATACGTCTATAACGCAATATAACCTAACCTAACCCATCTAGCCCCTAGCTGGGAATGTTTTACAAAATCCCGCCGTTTGGCCCGTACATTTCCGTGGGGACATTATGTACGTCTATAACTTTATATATCCTAACCTAAGGGAACCTAACCTCTCGGATGTAGTATTTTCCAACATTCCTGGCGGGTCGGCCCCAACTTCTCGGTGGGCACATTATATACATCGATATCGTAATATAACCTAACCTAACCCATCTAGACCCTCGCTGGTAATGTTTTACAAAATCCCGGTCGTGTCGTCCCTTACGTCACGGTGCGGACATTATATACGTCTATAACGTAATATATCCTAACCTAAGGCAACCTAACATCGCGGATGTAGTATTTCACAACATTCCTGGCTGGTCGGCGCCAATTCTCGGTGGGAACATTATATACGTCTATAACGTAATATAACCTAACCTAACCCATCTAGCCCCTAGCTGGGAATGTTTTACAAAATGCCGCCGTGTCGGCCCGTACATTTCCGTGGGGACATTATGTACGTCTATAACTTTATATATCCTAACCTAAGGGAACCTAACCACTCGGATGTAGTATTTTCCAACATTCCTGGCGGGTCGGCCCCTACTTCTCGGCGGGCACATTATATACGTCTATATCGTAATATAACCTAACCTAGCCCATCTAGACCCCGGCTGGCAATGTTTTACAAAATCCCGGTCGTGTCGGCCCCTACTTCTCGGTGGGGACATTGTATACGTCTATAACGTTATATATCCTGACCTAAGGGAACCTGGCATCGCGGATGTAGTATTTCACAACATTCCTGGCTGGTCGGCGCCAATTCTCGGTGGGAACATTATATACGTCTATAACGTAATATAACCTAAGCTAACCCATCTAGCTCCTAGCTGGGATTGTTTTACAAAATCACGGTCGTGTCGGCCCGTACATTTCCGTGGGGACATTATGTACGCCTATAACTTTATATATCCTAATCTAAGGGAACCTAACATCTCGGATGTAGTATTTTCCAACATTCCTGGCGGGTCGGCCCCTACTTCTCGGCGGGCACATTATATACGTCTATATCGTAATATAACCTAACCTAACCCATCGAGTCACTGGCTGGTAATGTTTTACAAAATCCCGGTCGTGTCGGCCCGTAATTCTCGGTGGGGACATTATATACGTCTATAACGTTATATATCCTAACCTAAGGGAACCTAACATCGCGGATGTAGTATTTCACAACTTTGCTGGCGGGTCGGCGCCAATTCTCGGTGGGAACATTATATACGTATATAACGTAATATAACCGAACCTAACCCATCTAGACCCTAACTGGGAATGTTTTACAAAGTCCCGCCCTGTCGGCCCGTACTTTTCCGTGGGGACATTATATACGTCTATAACTTTATATATCCTAACCTAAGGGAACATAACATCTCGGATGTAGTATTTTCCAACATTCCTGGCGGGTCGGCCCCTACTTCTCGGCGGGCACATTATATACGTCTATATCGTAATATAACCTAACCTAACCCATCTAGACCCTCGCTGGTAATGTTTTACAAAATCCCGGTCGTGTCGGCCCGTCCTTCTCGGTGGGGATATTGTATACGTCTATAACGTTATATATCCTAACCTAAGGGAACCTAACATCTCGGATGTAGTATTTGACAACATTCCTGGCTGGTCGGCGCCAATTCTCGGTGGGAACATTATATACGTCTATAACGTAATATAACCTAACCTAACCCATCTAGCCCCTAGCTGAGAATGTTTTACAAAATCCCGGGCGTCTCGGCCCGTACTTTTCCGTGGGGACATTATATACGCCTATTACTTTTTATATCCTAACCTAAGGGAACCTAACATCTCGGATGTAGTATTTTCCAACATTCCTGGCGGGTCGGCCCCTACTTCTCGGCGGGCACATTATATACGTCTATATCGTAATATAACCCAACCTAGCCCATCTAGACCCTGGCTGGCAATGTTTTACAAAATCCCGGTCGTGTCGGCCCGTACTTCTCGGTGGGGACATTGTATACGTCTATAACGTTATATATCCTAACCTAAGGGAACCTGACATCGCGGATGTAGTATTTCACAACATTCCTGGCTGGTCGGCGCCAATTCTCGGTGGGAACATTATATACGTCTATAACGTAATATAACCTGAGCTAACCCATCCAGCTCCTAGCTGGGATTGTTTTACAAAATGACGGTCGTGTCGGCCCGTACATTTCCGTGGGGACATTATGTACGCCTATAACTTTATATATCCTAACCTAAGGGAACCTAACATCTCGGATGTAGTATTTTCCAACATTCCTGGCGGGTCGGCCCCTACTTCTCGGCGGGCACATTATATACGTCTATATCGTGATATAACCTAACCTAACCCATCTAGACCCTCGCTGGTAATGTTTTACAAAATCCCGGTCGTGTCGTCCCTTACGTCACGGTGCGGACATTATATACGTCTATAACGTAATATATCCTAACCTAAGGCAACCTAACATTGCGGATGTAGTATTTCACAACATTCCTGGCTGGTCGGCGCCAATTCTCGGTGGGAACATTATATACGTCTATAACGTAATATAACCTAACCTAACCCATCTAGCCCCTAGCTGAGAATGTTTTACAAAATCCCGGGCGTCTCGGCCCGTACTTTTCCGTGGGGACATTATATACGCCTATTACTTTATATATCCTAACCTAAGGGAACCTAACATCTCGGATGTAGTATTTTCCAACATTCCTGGCGGGTCGGCCCCTACTTCTCGGCGGGCACATTATATACGTCTATATCGTAATATAACCTAACCTAGCCCATCTAGACCCTGGCTGGCAATGTTTTACAAAATCCCGGTCGTGTCGGCCCGTACTTCTCGGTGGGGACATTGTATACGTCTATAACGTTATATATCCTAACCTAAGGGAACCTGACATCGCGGATGTAGTATTTCACAACATTCCTGGCTGGTCGGCGCCAATTCTCGGTGGGAACATTATATACGTCTATAACGTAATATAACCTGAGCTAACCCATCTAGCTCCTAGCTGGGATTGTTTTACAAAATGACGGTCGTGTCGGCCCGTACATTTCCGTGGGGACATTATGTACGCCTATAACTTTATATATCCTAACCTAAGGGAACCTAACATCTCGGATGTAGTATTTTCCAACATTCCTGGCGGGTCGGCCCCTACTTCTCGGCGGGCACATTATATACGTCTATATCGTGATATAACCTAACCTAACCCATCTAGACCCTGGCTGGTAATGTTTTACAAAATCCCGGTCGTGTCGGCCCGTATTTCTCGGTGGGGACATTATATACGTCTATAACGTTATATATCCTAACCTAAGGGAACCTAACATCGCGGATGTAATATTTCACAACATTCCTGGCGGGTCGGCGCCAATTTCGGTGGGAACATTATATACGTCTATAACGCAATATAACCTAACCCAACCCATCTAGACCCTAGCTGGGAATGTTTTACAAAATCCCGGTCGTGTCGGCCCGTACTTCTCGGTGGGGACATTATATACGTCTATAACGTTATATATCCTAACCTAAGGGAACCTAACATCGCGGATGTAGTATTTCATAACATTCCTGGCGGGTCGGCGCCAATTCTCGGTGGGAACATTATATACGTCTATAACGTAATATAACCTAACCTAACCCATTTAGCCCCTCGCTGGTAATGTGTTACAAAATCCCGGTCGTGTCGTCCCGTACTTCTCGGTGGGGACATTATATACGTCTATAACGTTATATATCCTAACCTAAGGGAACCTAACATCTCGGATGTAGTATTTTCCAACATTTCTGGCGGGTCGGCCCCTACTTCTCGGTGGGCACATTATATACGTCTATATCGTAATATAACCTAACCTAACCCATCTAGACCCTCGCTGGTGATGTTTTACAAAATCCCGGTCGTGTCGTCCCTTACGTCACGGTGCGGACATTATATACGTCTATAACGTAATATATCCTAACCTAAGGCAACCTAACATTGCGGATGTAGTATTTCACAACATTCCTGGCTGGTCGGCGCCAATTCTCGGTGGGAACATTATATACGTCTATAACGTAATATAACCTAACCTAACCCATCTAGCCCCAAGCTGAGAATGTTTTACAAAATCCCGGGCGTCTCGGCCCGTACTTTTCCGTGGGGACATTATATACGCCTATTACTTTATATATCCTAACCTAAGGGAACCTAACATCTCGGATGTAGTATTTTCCAACATTCCTGGCGGGTCGGCCCCTACTTCTCGGCGGGCACATTATATACGTCTATATCGTAATATAACCTAACCTAGCCCATCTAGACCCTGGCTGGCAATGTTTTACAAAATCCCGGTCGTGTCGGCCCGTACTTCTCGGTGGGGACATTGTATACGTCTATAACGTTATATATCCTAACCTAAGGGAACCTGACATCGCGGATGTAGTATTTCACAACATTCCTGGCTGGTCGGCGCCAATTCTCGGTGGGAACATTATATACGTCTATAACGTAATATAACCTAAGCTAACCCATCTAGCTCCTAGCTGGGATTGTTTTACAAAATCACGGTCGTGTCGGCCCGTACATTTCCGTGGGGACATTATGTACGCCTATAACTTTATATATCCTAACCTAAGGGAACCTAACATCTCGGATGTAGTATTTTCCAACATTCCTGGCGGGTCGGCCCCTACTTCTCGGCGGGCACATTATATACGTCTATATCGTGATATAACCTAACCTAACCCATCTAGACCCTGGCTGGTAATGTTTTACAAAATCCCGGTCGTGTCGGCCCGTATTTCTCGGTGGGGACATTATATACGTCTATAACGTTATATATCCTAACCTAAGGGAACCTAACATCGCGGATGTAGTATTTCACAACATTCCTGGCGGGTCGGCGCCAATTTCGGTGGGAACATTATATACGTCTATAACGCAATATAACCTAACCTAACCCATCTAGCCCCTAGCTGGGAATGTTTTACAAAATCCCGCCGTTTGGCCCGTACATTTCCGTGGGGACATTATGTACGTCTATAACTTTATATATCCTAACCTAAGGGAACCTAACCACTCGGATGTAGTATTTTCCAACATTCCTGGCGGGTCGGCCCCAACTTCTCGGTGGGCACACTATATACATCTATATCGTAATATAACCTAACCTAACCCATCTAGACCCTCGCTGGTAATGTTTTACAAAATCCCGGTCGTGTCGGCCCGTACTTCTCGGTGGGGAAATTATATACGTCTATAACGTTATATGTCCTAACCTAAGGGAACCTAACATCTCGGATGTAGTATTTTCCAACATTCCTGGCGGGTCGGCCCCTACTTCTCGGCGGGCACATTATATAAGTCTATATCGTAATATAACCTAACCTAACCCACCTAGACCCTGGCTGGTAATGTTTTACAAAATCCCGGTCGTGTCGGCCCGTACTTCTCGGTGGGGACATTATATACGTCTATAACGTTATATATCCTAACCTAAGGGAACCTAACCACTCGGATGTAGTATTTTCCAACATTCCTGGCGGGTCGGCCCCTACTTCTCGGCGGGCACATTATATACGTCTATATCGTAATATAACCTAACCTAGCCCATCTAGACCCCGGCTGGCAATGTTTTACAAAATCCCGGTCGTGTCGGCCCCTACTTCTCGGTGGGGACATTGTATACGTCTATAACGTTATATATCCTAACCTAAGGGAACCTGGCATCGCGGATGTAGTATTTCACAACATTCCTGGCTGGTCGGCGCCAATTCTCGGTGGGAACATTATATACGTCTATAACGTAATATAACCTAAGCTAACCCATCTAGCTCCTAGCTGGGATTGTTTTACAAAATCACGGTCGTGTCGGCCCGTACATTTCCGTGGGGACATTATGTACGCCTATAACTTTATATATCCTAATCTAAGGGAACCTAACATCTCGGATGTAGTATTTTCCAACATTCCTGGCGGGTCGGCCCCTACTTCTTGGCGGGCACATTATATACGTCTATATCGTAATATAACCTAACCTAGCCCATCTAGACCCCGGCTGGCAATGTTTTACAAAATCCCGGTCGTGTCGGCCCATACTTCTCGGTGGGGACATTATATACGTCTTTAACGTAATGTATCCTAACCTAAGGGAACCTAACATCGCGGATGTAGTATTTCACAACATTCCTGACGGGTCGGCGCCAATTCTCGTTGGGAACATTATGTACGTCTATAACGTAATATAACCTAACCTAACCCATCTAGCCCCTAGCTGGGAATGTTTAACAAAATCCCGGTCGTGTCGTCCCGTACATTTCCGTGGGGACATTATGTACGTCTATAACTTTATATATCCTAACCTAAGGGAACCTAACATCTCGGATGTAGTATTTTCCAACATTCCCGGGGGTTCGGCCCCTACTTCTCGGTGGGCACATTATATACGTCTATATCGTAATATAACCTAACCTAACCCATCTAGACCCTCGCTGGTAATGTTTTACAAAATCCCGGTCGTGTCGGCCCCTACTTCTTGGTGGGCAAATTATATACGTCTATAAAGTTATATATCCTAACCTAAGGGAACCTAACATCTCGGATGTAGTATTTTCTAACATTCCTGGCGCGTCGTCCCCTACTTCTCGGCGGGCACATTATATACGACAATATCGTGATATAACCTAACCTAACCCATCTAGACCCTGGCTGATAATGTTTTACAAAATCCCGGTCGTGTCGGCCCGTACTTCTCCGTGGGGACATTATATACGTTTATAACGTTATATATCCTAACCTAAGGGAACCTAACATCGCGGATGTAGTATTTCACAACATTCCTGGCGGGTCGGCGCCAATTCTCGGTGGGAACATTATATACGTCTATAACGCAATATAACCTAACCTAACCCATCTAGCCCCTAGCTGGGAATGTTTTACAAAATCCCGCCGTGTCGGCCCGTACATTTCCGTGGGGACATTATGTACGTCTATAACTTTATATATCCTAACCTAAGGGAACCTAACCTCTCGGATGTAGTATTTTCCAACATTCCTGGCGGGTCGGCCCCTACTTCTCGGTGGGCACATTATATACGTCTATATCGTAATATAACCTAACCTAACCCATCTAGACCCTCGCTGGTAATGTTTTACAAAATCCCGGTCGTGTCGTCCCTTACGTCACGGTGCGGACATTATATACGTCTATAACGTAATATATCCTAACCTAAGGCAACCTAACATTGCGGATGTAGTATTTCACAACATTCCTGGCTGGTCGGCGCCAATTCTCGGTGGGAACATTATATACGTCTATAACGTAATATAACCTAACCTAACCCATCTAGCCCCAAGCTGAGAATGTTTTACAAAATCCCGGGCGTCTCGGCCCGTACTTTTCCGTGGGGACATTATATACGCCTATTACTTTATATATCCTAACCTAAGGGAACCTAACATCTCGGATGTAGTATTTTCCAACATTCCTGGCGGGTCGGCCCCTACTTCTCGGCGGGCACATTATATACGTCTATATCGTAATATAACCTAACCTAGCCCATCTAGACCCTGGCTGGCAATGTTTTACAAAATCCCGGTCGTGTCGGCCCGTACTTCTCGGTGGGGACATTGTATACGTCTATAACGTTATATATCCTAACCTAAGGGAACCTGACATCGCGGATGTAGTATTTCACAACATTCCTGGCTGGTCGGCGCCAATTCTCGGTGGGAACATTATATACGTCTATAACGTAATATAACCTAAGCTAACCCATCTAGCTCCTAGCTGGGATTGTTTTACAAAATCACGGTCGTGTCGGCCCGTACATTTCCGTGGGGACATTATGTACGCCTATAACTTTATATATCCTAACCTAAGGGAACCTAACATCTCGGATGTAGTATTTTCCAACATTCCTGGCGGGTCGGCCCCTACTTCTCGGCGGGCACATTATATACGTCTATATCGTGATATAACCTAACCTAACCCATCTAGACCCTGGCTGGTAATGTTTTACAAAATCCCGGTCGTGTCGGCCCGTATTTCTCGGTGGGGATATTATATACGTCTATAACGTTATATATCCTAACCTAAGGGAACCTAACATCGCGGATGTAGTATTTCACAACATTCCTGGCGGGTCGGCGCCAATTTCGGTGGGAACATTATATACGTCTATAACGCAATATAACCTAACCTAACCCATCTAGCCCCTAGCTGGGAATGTTTTACAAAATCCCGCCGTTTGGCCCGTACATTTCCGTGGGGACATTATGTACGTCTATAACTTTATATATCCTAACCTAAGGGAACCTAACCTCTCGGATGTAGTATTTTCCAACATTCCTGGCGGGTCGGCCCCAACTTCTCGGTGGGCACATTATATACATCTATATCGTAATATAACCTAACCTAACCCATCTAGACCCTCGCTGGTAATGTTTTACAAAATCCCGGTCGTGTCGTCCCTTAGGTCACGGTGCGGACATTATATACGTCTATAACGTAATATATCCTAACCTAAGGCAACCTAACATCGCGGATGTAGTATTTCACAACATTCCTGGCTGGTCGGCGCCAATTCTCGGTGGGAACATTATATACGTCTATAACGTAATATAACCTAACCTAACCCATCTAGCCCCTAGCTGGGAATGTTTTACAAAATCCCGCCGTGTCGGCCCGTACATTTCCGTGGGGACATTATGTACGTCTATAACTTTATATATCCTAACCTAAGGGAACCTAACCACTCGGATGTAGTATTTTCCAACATTCCTGGCGGGTCGGCCCCAACTTCTCGGTGGGCACACTATATACATCTATATCGTAATATAACCTAACCTAACCCATCTAGACCCTCGCTGGTAATGTTTTACAAAATCCCGGTCGTGTCGGCCCGTACTTCTCGGTGGGGAAATTATATACGTCTATAACGTTATATGTCCTAACCTAAGGGAACCTAACATCTCGGATGTAGTATTTTCCAACATTCCTGGCGGGTCGGCCCCTACTTCTCGGCGGGCACATTATATAAGTCTATATCGTAATATAACCTAACCTAACCCACCTAGACCCTGGCTGGTAATGTTTTACAAAATCCCGGTCGTGTCGGCCCGTACTTCTCGGTGGGGACATTATATACGTCTATAACGTTATATATCCTAACCTAAGGGAACCTAACCACTCGGATGTAGGATTTTCCAACATTCCTGGCGGGTCGGCCCCTACTTCTCGGCGGGCACATTATATACGTCTATATCGTAATATAACCTAACCTAGCCCATCTAGACCCCGGCTGGCAATGTTTTACAAAATCCCGGTCGTGTCGGCCCCTACTTCTCGGTGGGGACATTGTATACGTCTATAACGTTATATATCCTAACCTAAGGGAACCTGGCATCGCGGATGTAGTATTTCACAACATTCCTGGCTGGTCGGCGCCAATTCTCGGTGGGAACATTATATACGTCTATAACGTAATATAACCTAAGCTAACCCATCTAGCTCCTAGCTGGGATTGTTTTACAAAATCACGGTCGTGTCGGCCCGTACATTTCCGTGGGGACATTATGTACGCCTATAACTTTATATATCCTAATCTAAGGGAACCTAACATCTCGGATGTAGTATTTTCCAACATTCCTGGCGGGTCGGCCCCTACTTCTTGGCGGGCACATTATATACGTCTATATCGTAATATAACCTAACCTAGCCCATCTAGACCCCGGCTGGCAATGTTTTACAAAATCCCGGTCGTGTCGGCCCATACTTCTCGGTGGGGACATTATATACGTCTTTAACGTAATGTATCCTAACCTAAGGGAACCTAACATCGCGGATGTAGTATTTCACAACATTCCTGACGGGTCGGCGCCAATTCTCGTTGGGAACATTATGTACGTCTATAACGTAATATAACCTAACCTAACCCATCTAGCCCCTAGCTGGGAATGTTTAACAAAATCCCGGTCGTGTCGTCCCGTACATTTCCGTGGGGACATTATGTACGTCTATAACTTTATATATCCTAACCTAAGGGAACCTAACATCTCGGATGTAGTATTTTCCAACATTCCCGGGGGTTCGGCCCCTACTTCTCGGTGGGCACATTATATACGTCTATATCGTAATATAACCTAACCTAACCCATCTAGACCCTCGCTGGTAATGTTTTACAAAATCCCGGTCGTGTCGGCCCCTACTTCTCGGTGGGCAAATTATATACGTCTATAAAGTTATATATCCTAACCTAAGGGAACCTAACATCTCGGATGTAGTATTTTCCAACATTCCTGGCGCGTCGTCCCCTACTTCTCGGCGGGCACATTATATACGATAATATCGTGATATAACCTAACCTAACCCATCTAGACCCTGGCTGGTAATGTTTTACAAAATCCCGGTCGTGTCGGCCCGTACTTCTCGGTGGGGACATTATATACGTCTATAACGTTATATATCCTAACCTAAGGGAACCTAACATCGCGGATGTAGTATTTCACAACATTCCTGGCGGGTCGGCGCCAATTCTCGGTGGGAACATTATATACGTCTATAACGCAATATAACCTAACCTAACCCATCTAGCCCCTAGCTGGGAATGTTTTACAAAATCCCGCCGTGTCGGCCCGTACATTTCCGTGGGGACATTATGTACGTCTATAACTTTATATATCCTAACCTAAGGGAACCTAACCTCTCGGATGTAGTATTTTCCAACATTCCTGGCGGGTCGGCCCCAACTTCTCGGTGGGCACATTATATACATCTATATCGTAATGTAACCTAACCTAACCCATCTAGACCCTCGCTGGTAATGTTTTACAAAATCCCGGTCGTGTCGGCCCGTATTTCTCGGTGGGGAAATTATATACATCTATAACGTTATATGTCCTAACCTAAGGGAACCTAACATCTCGGATGTAGTATTTTCCAACATTCCTGGCGGGTCGGCCCCTACTTCTCGGCGGGCACATTATATACGTCTATATCGTAATATAACCTAACCTAGCCCATCTAGACCCTGGCTGGCAATGTTTTACAAAATCCCGGTCGTGTCGGCCCGTACTTCTCGGTGGGGACATTGTATACGTCTATAACGTTATATATCCTAACCTAAGGGAACCTGACATCGCGGATGTAGTATTTCACAACATTCCTGGCTGGTCGGCGCCAATTCTCGGTGGGAACATTATATACGTCTATAACGTAATATAACCTAAGCTAACCCATCTAGCTCCTAGCTGGGATTGTTTTACAAAATCACGGTCGTGTCGGCCCGTACATTTCCGTGGGGACATTATGTACGCCTATAACTTTATATATCCTAACCTAAGGGAACCTAACATCTCGGATGTAGTATTTTCCAACATTCCTGGCGGGTCGGCCCCTACTTCTCGGCGGGCACATTATATACGTCTATATCGTGATATAACCTAACCTAACCCATCTAGACCCTGGCTGGTAATGTTTTACAAAATCCCGGTCGTGTCGGCCCGTATTTCTCGGTGGGGACATTATATACGTCTATAACGTTATATATCCTAACCTAAGGGAACCTATCATCGCGGATGTAGTATTTCACAACATTCCTGGCGGGTCGGCGCCAATTTCGGTGGGAACATTATATATGTCTATAACGCAATATAACCTAACCTAACCCATCTAGCCCCTAGCTGGGAATGTTTTACAAAATCCCGCCGTTTGGCCCGTACATTTCCGTGGGGACATTATGTACGTCTATAACTTTATATATCCTAACCTAAGGGAACCTAACCTCTCGGATGTAGTATTTTCCAACATTCCTGGCGGGTCGGCCCCAACTTCTCGGTGGGCACATTATATACATCTATATCGTAATATAACCTAACCTAACCCATCTAGACCCTCGCTGGTAATGTTTTACAAAATCCCGGTCGTGTCGTCCCTTACGTCACGGTGCGGACATTATATACGTCTATAACGTAATATATCCTAACCTAAGGCAACCTAACATCGCGGATGTAGTATTTCACAACATTCCTGGCTGGTCGGCGCCAATTCTCGGTGGGAACATTATATACGTCTATAACGTAATATAACCTAACCTAACCCATCTAGACCCTGGCTGGCAATGTTTTACAAAATCCCGGTCGTGTCGGCCCGTACTTCTCGGTGGGGACATTGTATACGTCTATAACGTTATATATCCTAACCTAAGGGAACCTGACATCGCGGATGTAGTATTTCACAACATTCCTGGCTGGTCGGCGCCAATTCTCGGTGGGAACATTATATACGTCTATAACGTAATATAACCTAAGCTAACCCATCTAGCTCCTAGCTGGGATTGTTTTACAAAATCACGGTCGTGTCGGCCCGTACATTTCCGTGGGGACATTATGTACGCCTATAACTTTATATATCCTAACCTAAGGGAACCTAACATCTCGGATGTAGTATTTTCCAACATTCCTGGCGGGTCGGCCCCTACTTCACGGCGGGCACATTATATAAGTCTATATCGTAATATAACCTAACCTAACCCACCTAGACCCTGGCTGGTAATGTTTTACAAAATCCCGGTCGTGTCGGCCCGTACTTCTCGGTGGGGACATTATATACGTCTATAACGTTATATATCCTAACCTAAGGGAACCTAACATCGCGGATGTAGTATTTCATAACATTCCTGGCGGGTCGGCGCCAATTCTCGGTGGGAACATTATATACGTCTATAACGTAATATAACCTAACCTAACCCATTTAGCCCCTCGCTGGTAATGTTTTACAAAATCCCGGTCGTGTCGTCCCGTACTTCTCGGTGGGGACATTATATACGTCTATAACGTTATATATCCTAACCTAAGGGAACCTAACATCTCGGATGTAGTATTTTCCAACATTTCTGGCGGGTCGGCCCCTACTTCTCGGTGGGCACATTATATACGTCTATATCGTAATATAACCTAACCTAACCCATCTAGACCCTCGCTGGTAATGTTTTACAAAATCCCGGTCGTGCCGTCCCTTACGTCACGGTGCGGACATTATATACGTCTATAACTTTATATATCCTAACCTAAGGGAACCTAACATCTCGGATGTAGTATTTTCCAACATTCCTGGCGGGTCGGCCCCTACTTCTCGGCGGGCACATTATATACGTCTATATCGTAATATAACCTAACCTAGCCCATCTAGACCCCGGCTGGCAATGTTTTACAAAATCCCGGTCGTGTCGGCCCGTACTTCTCGGTGGGGACATTGTATACGTCTATAACGTTATATATCCTAACCTAAGGGAACCTGACATCGCGGATGTAGTATTTCACAACATTACTGGCTGGTCGGCGCCAATTCTCGGTGGGAACATTATATACGTCTATAACGTAATATAACCTAAGCTAACCCATCTAGCTCCTAGCTGGGATTGTTTTACAAAATCACGGTCGTGTCGGCCCGTACATTTCCGTGGGGACATTATGTACGTCTATAACTTTATATATCCTAACCTAAGGGAACCTAACATCTCGGATGTAGTATTTTCCAACATTCCTGGCGGGTCGGCCCCTACTTCTCGGCGGGCACATTATATACGTATATATCGTAATATACCCTAATCTAACCCATCTAGACCCCGGCTGGCAATGTTTTGCAAAATCCCGGTCGTGTCGGCCCATACTTCTCGGTGGGGACATTATATACGTCTTTAACGTAATGTATCCTAACCTAAGGGAACCTAACATGGCGGATGTAGTATTTCACAACATTCCTGACGGGTCGGCGCCAATTCTCGTTGGGAACATTATGTACGTCTATAACGTAATATAACCTAACCTAACCCATCTAGCCCCTAGCTGGGAATGTTTAACAAAATCCCGGTCGTGTCGTCCCGTACATTTCCGTGGGGACATTATGTACGTCTATAACTTTATATATCCTAACCTAAGGGAACCTAACATCTCGGATGTAGTATTTTCCAACATTCCCGGGGGTTCGGCCCCTACTTCCCGGTGGGCACATTATATACGTCTATATCGTAATATAACCTAACCTAACCCATCTAGACCCTCGCTGGTAATGTTTTACAAAATCCCGGTCGTGTCGGCCCCTACTTCTTGGTGGGCAAATTATATACGTCTATAAAGTTATATATCCTAACCTAAGGGAACCTAACATCTCGGATGTAGTATTTTCTAACATTCCTGGCGCGTCGTCCCCTACTTCTCGGCGGGCACATTATATACGACAATATCGTGATATAACCTAACCTAACCCATCTAGAACCTGGCTGATAATGTTTTACAAAATCCCGGTCGTGTCGGCCCGTACTTCTCCGTGGGGACATTATATACGTCTATAACGTTATATATCCTAACCTAAGGGAACCTAACATCGCGGATGTAGTATTTCACAACATTCCTGGCGGGTCGGCGCCAATTCTCGGTGGGAACATTATATACGTCTATAACGCAATATAACCTAACCTAACCCATCTAGCCCCTAGCTGGGAATGTTTTACAAAATCCCGCCGTGTCGGCCCGTACATTTCCGTGGGGACATTATGTACGTCTATAACTTTATATATCCTAACCTAAGGGAACCTAACCTCTCGGATGTAGTATTTTCCAACATTCCTGGCGGGTCGGCCCCTACTTCTCGGTGGGCACATTATATACGTCTATATCGTAATACAACCTAACCTAACCCATCTAGACCCTCGCTGGTAATGTTTTACCAAATCCCGGTCGTGTCGTCCCTTACGTCACGGTGCGGACATTATATACGTCTATAACTTTATATATTCTAACCTAAGGGAACCTAACTTCTCGGATGTAGTATTTTCCAACATTCCTGGCGGGTCGGCCCCTACTTCTCGGCGGGCACATTATATACGTCTATATCGTAATATAACCTAACCTAGCCCATCTAGACCCCGGCTGGCAATGTTTTACAAAATCCCGGTCGTGTCGGCCCGTACTTCTCGGTGGGGACATTGTATACGTCTATAACGTTATATATCCTAACCTAAGGGAACCTGACATCGCAGATGTAGTATTTCACAACATTCCTGGCTGGTCGGCGCCAATTCTCGGTGGGAACATTATATACGTCTATAACGTAATATAACCTAAGCTAACCCATCTAGCTCCTAGCTGGGATTGTTTTACAAAATCACGGTCGTGTCGGCCCGTACATTTCCGTGGGGACATTATGTACGTCTATAACTTTATATATCCTAACCTAAGGGAACCTAACATCTCGGATGTAGTATTTTCCAACATTCCTGGCGGGTCGGCCCCTATTTCTCGGCGGGCACATTATATACGTCTATATCGTAATATACCCTAATCTAACCCATCTAGATCCCGGCTGGCAATGTTTTGCAAAATCCCGGTCGTGTCGGCCCATACTTCTCGCTGGGGACATTATATACGTCTATAACGTTATGTATCCTAACCTAAGGGAACCTAACATCGGGGATGTAGTATTTCACAACATTCCTGACGGGTCGGCGCCAATTCTCGTTGGGAACATTATATACGTCTATAACGTAATATAACCTAACCTAACCCATCTAGCCCCTAGCTGGGAATGTTTAACAAAATCCCGGTCGTGTCGGCCCGTACATTTCCGTGGGGACATTATGTACGTCTACAACTTTATATATCCTAACCTAAGGGAACCTAACATCTCGGATGTAGTATTTTCCAACATTCCCGGGGGTTCGGCCCCTACTTCTCGGTGGGCACATTATATACGTCTATATCGTAATATAACCTAACCTAACCCATCTAGACCCTCGCTGGTAATGTTTTACAAAATCCCGGTCGTGTCGGCCCCTACTTCTCGGTGGGCAAATTATATACGTCTATAAAGTTATATATCCTAACCTAAGGGAACCTAACATCTCGGATGTAGTATTTTCCAACATTCCTGGCGCGTCGTCCCCTACTTCTCGGCGGGCACATTATATACGACAATATCGTGATATAACCTAACCTAACCCATCTAGACCCTGGCTGGTAATGTTTTACAAAATCCCGGTCGTGTCTGCCCGTACTTCTCGGTGGGGACATTATATACGCCTATTACTTTATATATCCTAACCTTAGGGAACCTAACATCTCGGATGTAGTATTTTCCAACATTCCTGGCGGGTCGGCCCCTACTTCTCGGCGGGCACATTATATACGTCTATATCGTAATATAACCTAACCTAACCCATCTAGCCCCTAGCTGGGAATGTTTTACAAAATCCCGCCGTGTCGGCCCGTACATTTCCGTGGGGACATTATGTACGTCTATAACTTTATATATCCTAACCTAAGGGAACCTAACCTCTCGGATGTAGTATTTTCCAACATTCCTGGCGGGTCGGCCCCAACTTCTCGGTGGGCACATTATATACATCTATATCGTAATATAACCTAACCTAACCCATCTAGACCCTCGCTGGTAATGTTTTACAAAATCCCGGTCGTGTCGGCCCGTATTTCTCGGTGGGGAAATTATATACATCTATAACGTTATATGTCCTAACCTAAGGGAACCTAACATCTCGGATGTAGTATTTTCCAACATTCCTGGCGGGTCGGCCCCTACTTCTCGGCGGGCACATTATATAAGTCTATATCGTAATATAACCTAACCTAACCCATCTAGACCCTCGCTGGTAATGTTTTACAAAATCCCGGTCGTGTCGGCCCGTACTTCTCGGTGGGGACATTATATACGTCTATAATGTTATATATCCTAACCTAAGGGAACCTAACTTCTCTGATGTAGTATTTTCCAACGTTCCTGGCGGGTCGTTCCCAACTTCTCGGTGGGCACATTATATACGTCTATATCGTAGTATAACCTAACCTAACCCATCTAGACCCTCGCTGGTAATGTTTTACAAAATCCCGGTCGTGTCGTCCCTTACGTCACGGTGCGGACATTATATACGTCTATATCTTTATATATCCTAACCTAAGGCAACCTAACATCGCGGATGTAGTATTTCACAACATTCCTGGCGGGTCGGCCCCAACTTCTCGGTGGGCACATTATATACTTCTATATCGTAATATAACCTAACCAAACCCATCTAGACCCTCGCTGGTAATGTTTTACAAAATCCCGGTCGTGTCGGCCCGTACTTCTCGGTGGGGAAATTATATACGTCTATAACGTTATATATCCTAACCTAAGGGAACCTAAAATCTCGGATGTAGTATTTTCCAACATTCCTGGCGGGTCGGCCCCTACTTCTCGGCGGGCACATTATATACGTCTATATCGTAATATAACCTAACCTAACCCATCTAGACCGTGGCTGGTAATGTTTTACAAAATCCCGGTCGTGTCGGCCCGTACTTCTCGGTGGGGACATTATATACGTCTATAACGTTATATATCCTAACCTAAGGGAACCTATCTTCTCGGATGTAGTATTTTCCAACGTTCCTGGCGGGTCGGTCCCAACTTCTCGGTGGGCACATTATATACGTCTATATCGTAATATAACCTAACCTAACCCATCTAGACCCTCGCTGGTAATGTTTTACAAAATCCCGGTCGTGTCGGCCCGTACTTCTCGGTGGGGAAATTATATACGTCTATAACGTTATATATCCTAACCTAAGGGAACCTAACATCTCGGATGTAGTATTTTCCAACATTCCTGGCGGGTCGGCACCTACTTCTCGGCGGGCACATTATATACGTCTATATTGTAATATAACCTAACCTAACCCATCGAGTCACTGGCTGGTAATGTTTTACAAAATCCCGGTCGTGTCGGCCCGTACTTCTCGGTGGGGACATTATATACGTCTATAACGTTATATATCCTAACCTAAGGGAACCTAACATCGCGGATGTAGTATTTCACAACATTCCTGGCGGGTAGGCGCCAATTCTCGGTGGGAACATTATATACGTCTATATCGTAATATAACCTAACCTAACCCATCTAGACCCTCGCTGGTAATGTTTTACAAAATCCCGGTCGTGCCGGCCCGTACTTCCCGGTGGGGACAATATATACGTCTATAACGTTAAATATCCTAACGTAAGGGAACCTAACCACTCGGATGTAGTATTATCCCAACATTCCTGGCGGGTCGGCCCCAACTTCTCGGTGGGCACATTATATACGTCTATATCGTAATATAACCTAACCTAACCCATCTAGACCCTCGCTGGTAATGTTTTACAAAATCCCGGTCGTGTCGGCCCGTACTTCTCGGTGGGGAAATTATATACGTCTATAACTTTATATATCCTAACCTAAGGGAACCTAAAATCTCGGATGTAGTATTTTCCAACATTCCTGGCGGGTCGGCCCCTACTTCTCGGCGGGCACATTATATACGTCTATATCGTAATATAACCTAACCTAACCCATCTAGACCGTGGCTGGTAATGTTTTACAAAATCCCGGTCGTGTCGGCCCGTACTTCTCGGTGGGGACATTATATACGTCTATAACGTTATATATCCTAACCTAAGGGAACCTATCTTCCCGGATGTAGTATTTTCCAACGTTCCTGGCGGGTCGGTCCCAACTTCTCGGTGGGCACATTATATACGTCTATATCGTAGTATAACATAACCTAACCCATATAGACCCTCGCTGGTAATGTTTTACAAAATCCCGGTCGTGTCGTCCCTTACGTCACGGTGCGGTCATTATATACGTCCATAACGTAATATATCCTAACCTAAGGCAACCTAACATCGCGGATGTAGTATTTCACAACATTCCTGGCGGGTCGGCGCCAATTCTCAGTGGGAACATTATATACGTCTATAACGTAATATAACCTAACCTAACCCATCTAGCCCCTCGCTGGTAATGTTTTACAAAATCCCGGTCGTGTCTGCCCGTACTTCTCGGTGGGGAAATTATATACGTCTATAACGTTATATGTCCTAACCTAAGGGAACCTAACATCTCGGATGTAGTATTTTCCAACATTCCCGGGGGTTCGGCCCCTACTTCTCGGTGGGCACATTATATACTTCTATATCGTAATATAACCTAACAAAACCCATCTAGACCCTCGCTGGTAATGTTTTACAAACTCCCGGTCTTGTCGGCCCGTACTTCTCGGTGGGGAAATTATATACGTCTATAACTTTATATGTCCTAACCTAAGGGAACCTAACATCTCGGATGTAGTATTTTCCAACATTCCTGGCGGGTCGGCCCCTACTTCTCGGCGGGCACATTATATACGTCTATATCGTAATATAACCTAACCTAACCCATCTAGACCCTAGCTGGTAATGTTTTACAAAATCCCGGTTGTGTCGGCCCGTACATTTCTGTGGGGACATTATGTACGTCTATAACTTTACATATCCTAACCTAAGGGAACCTAACATCTCGGATGTAGTATTTTTCAACATTCCCGGGGGGTTCGGCCCCTACTTCTCGGTGGGCACATTATATACGTCTATATCGTAATATAACCTAACCTAACCCATCTAGACCCTCGCTAGTAATGTTTTACAAAACCCCGGTCGTGTCGTCCCTTACGTCTCGGTGCGGACATTATATACGTCTATAACGTTATATATCCTAACCTAAGGGAACCTAAAATCTAGGATGTAGTATTTTCCAACATTCCTGGCGGGTCGGCCCCTACTTCTCGGCGGGCACATTATATACGTCTATATCGTAATATAACCTAACCTAACCCATCTAGATACTGGCTGGTAATGTTTTACAAAATCCCGGTCGTATCGGCCCGTACTTCTCGGTGGGGACATTATATACGTCTATAACGTTATATATCCTAACCTAAGGGAACCTAACATCGCGGATGTAGTATTTCACAACATTCCTGGCGGGTAGGCGCCAATTCTCGGTGGGAACATTATATACGTCTATATCGTAATATAACCTAACCTAACCCATCTAGACCCTCGCTGGTAATGTTTTACAAAATCCCGGTCGTGCCGGCCCGTACTTCCCGGTGGGGACAATATATACGTCTATAACGTTAAATATCCTAACGTAAGGGAACCTAACCACTCGGATGTAGTATTATCCCAACATTCCTGGCGGGTCGGCCCCAACTTCTCGGTGGGCACATTATATACGTCTATATCGTAATATAACCTAACCTAACCCATCTAGACCCTCGCTGGTAATGTTTTACAAAATCCCGGTCGTGTCGGCCCGTACTTCTCGGTGGGGAAATTATATACGTCTATAACGTTATATATCCTAACCTAAGGGAACCTAAAATCTCGGATGTAGTATTTTCCAACATTCCTGGCGGGTCGGCCCCTACTTCTCGGCGGGCACATTATATACGTCTATATCGTAATATAACCTAACCTAACCCATCTAGATACTGGCTGGTAATGTTTTACAAAATCCCGGTCGTATCGGCCCGTACTTCTCGGTGGGGACATTATATACGTCTATAACGTTATATATCCTAACCTAAGGGAACCTAACATCGCGGATGTAGTATTTCACAACATTCCTGGCGGGTAGGCGCCAATTCTCGGTGGGAACATTATATACGTCTATATCGTAATATAACCTAACCTAACCCATCTAGACCCTCGCTGGTAATGTTTTACAAAATCCCGGTCGTGCCGGCCCGTACTTCCCGGTGGGGACAATATATACGTCTATAACGTTAAATATCCTAACGTAAGGGAACCTAACCACTCGGATGTAGTATTATCCCAACATTCCTGGCGGGTCGGCCCCAACTTCTCGGTGGGCACATTATATACGTCTATTTCGTAATATAACCTAACCTAACCCATCTAGACCCTCGCTGGTAATGTTTTACAAAATCCCGGTCGTGTCGGCCCGTACTTCTCGGTGGGGAAATTATATACGTCTATAACGTTATATATCCTAACCTAAGGGAACCTAACATCTCGGATGTAGTATTTTCCAACATTCCTGGCGGGTCGGCACCTACTTCTCGGCGGGCACATTATATACGTCTATATTGTAATATAACCTAACCTAACCCATCGAGTCACTGGCTGGTAATGTTTTACAAAATCCCGGTCGTGTCGGCCCGTACTTCTCGGTGGGGACATTATATACGTCTATAACGTTATATATCCTAACCTAAGGGAACCTAACATCGCGGATGTAGTATTTCACAACATTCCTGGCGGGTAGGCGCCAATTCTCGGTGGGAACATTATATACGTCTATATCGTAATATAACCTAACCTAACCCATCTAGACCCTCGCTGGTAATGTTTTACAAAATCCCGGTCGTGCCGGCCCGTACTTCCCGGTGGGGACAATATATACGTCTATAACGTTAAATATCCTAACGTAAGGGAACCTAACCACTCGGATGTAGTATTATCCCAACATTCCTGGCGGGTCGGCCCCAACTTCTCGGTGGGCACATTATATACGTCTATATCGTAATATAACCTAACCTAACCCATCTAGACCCTCGCTGGTAATGTTTTACAAAATCCCGGTCGTGTCGGCCCGTACTTCTCGGTGGGGAAATTATATACGTCTATAACGTTATATATCCTAACCTAAGGGAACCTAAAATCTCGGATGTAGTATTTTCCAACATTCCTGGCGGGTCGGCCCCTACTTCTCGGCGGGCACATTATATACGTCTATATCGTAATATAACCTAACCTAACCCATCTAGACCGTGGCTGGTAATGTTTTACAAAATCCCGGTCGTGTCGGCCCGTACTTCTCGGTGGGGACATTATATACGTCTATAACGTTATATATCCTAACCTAAGGGAACCTATCTTCCCGGATGTAGTATTTTCCAACGTTCCTGGCGGGTCGGTCCCAACTTCTCGGTGGGCACATTATATACGTCTATATCGTAGTATAACCTAACCTAACCCATATAGACCCTCGCTGGTAATGTTTTACAAAATCCCGGTCGTGTCGTCCCTTACGTCACGGTGCGGTCATTATATACGTCCATAACGTAATATATCCTAACCTAAGGCAACCTAACATCGCGGATGTAGTATTTCACAACATTCCTGGCGGGTCGGCGCCAATTCTCAGTGGGAACATTATATACGTCTATAACGTAATATAACCTAACCTAACCCATCTAGCCCCTCGCTGGTAATGTTTTACAAAATCCCGGTCGTGTCTGCCCGTACTTCTCGGTGGGGAAATTATATACGTCTATAACGTTATATGTCCTAACCTAAGGGAACCTAACATCTCGGATGTAGTATTTTCCAACATTCCCGGGGGTTCGGCCCCTACTTCTCGGTGGGCACATTATATACTTCTATATCGTAATATAACCTAACAAAACCCATCTAGACCCTCGCTGGTAATGTTTTACAAACTCCCGGTCTTGTCGGCCCGTACTTCTCGGTGGGGAAATTATATACGTCTATAACTTTATATGTCCTAACCTAAGGGAACCTAACATCTCGGATGTAGTATTTTCCAACATTCCTGGCGGGTCGGCCCCTACTTCTCGGCGGGCACATTATATACGTCTATATCGTAATATAACCTAACCTAACCCATCTAGACCCTAGCTGGTAATGTTTTACAAAATCCCGGTTGTGTCGGCCCGTACATTTCTGTGGGGACATTATGTACGTCTATAACTTTACATATCCTAACCTAAGGGAACCTAACATCTCGGATGTAGTATTTTTCAACATTCCCGGGGGGTTCGGCCCCTACTTCTCGGTGGGCACATTATATACGTCTATATCGTAATATAACCTAACCTAACCCATCTAGACCCTCGCTAGTAATGTTTTACAAAACCCCGGTCGTGTCGTCCCTTACGTCTCGGTGCGGACATTATATACGTCTATAACGTTATATATCCTAACCTAAGGGAACCTAAAATCTAGGATGTAGTATTTTCCAACATTCCTGGCGGGTCGGCCCCTACTTCTCGGCGGGCACATTATATACGTCTATATCGTAATATAACCTAACCTAACCCATCTAGATACTGGCTGGTAATGTTTTACAAAATCCCGGTCGTATCGGCCCGTACTTCTCGGTGGGGACATTATATACGTCTATAACGTTATATATCCTAACCTAAGGGAACCTAACATCGCGGATGTAGTATTTCACAACATTCCTGGCGGGTAGGCGCCAATTCTCGGTGGGAACATTATATACGTCTATATCGTAATATAACCTAACCTAACCCATCTAGACCCTCGCTGGTAATGTTTTACAAAATCCCGGTCGTGCCGGCCCGTACTTCCCGGTGGGGACAATATATACGTCTATAACGTTAAATATCCTAACGTAAGGGAACCTAACCACTCGGATGTAGTATTATCCCAACATTCCTGGCGGGTCGGCCCCAACTTCTCGGTGGGCACATTATATACGTCTATATCGTAATATAACCTAACCTAACCCATCTAGACCCTCGCTGGTAATGTTTTACAAAATCCCGGTCGTGTCGGCCCGTACTTCTCGGTGGGGAAATTATATACGTCTATAACGTTATATATCCTAACCTAAGGGAACCTAAAATCTCGGATGTAGTATTTTCCAACATTCCTGGCGGGTCGGCCCCTACTTCTCGGCGGGCACATTATATACGTCTATATCGTAATATAACCTAACCTAACCCATCTAGATACTGGCTGGTAATGTTTTACAAAATCCCGGTCGTATCGGCCCGTACTTCTCGGTGGGGACATTATATACGTCTATAACGTTATATATCCTAACCTAAGGGAACCTAACATCGCGGATGTAGTATTTCACAACATTCCTGGCGGGTAGGCGCCAATTCTCGGTGGGAACATTATATACGTCTATATCGTAATATAACCTAACCTAACCCATCTAGACCCTCGCTGGTAATGTTTTACAAAATCCCGGTCGTGCCGGCCCGTACTTCCCGGTGGGGACAATATATACGTCTATAACGTTAAATATCCTAACGTAAGGGAACCTAACCACTCGGATGTAGTATTATCCCAACATTCCTGGCGGGTCGGCCCCAACTTCTCGGTGGGCACATTATATACGTCTATTTCGTAATATAACCTAACCTAACCCATCTAGACCCTCGCTGGTAATGTTTTACAAAATCCCGGTCGTGTCGGCCCGTACTTCTCGGTGGGGAAATTATATACGTCTATAACGTTATATATCCTAACCTAAGGGAACCTAAAATCTCGGATGTAGTATTTTCCAACATTCCTGGCGGGTCGGCCCCTACTTCTCGGCGGGCACATTATATACGTCTATATCGTAATATAACCTAACCTAACCCATCTAGACCGTGGCTGGTAATGTTTTACAAAATCCCGGTCGTGTCGGCCCGTACTTCTCGGTGGGGACATTATATACGTCTATAACGTTATATATCCTAACCTAAGGGAACCTATCTTCTCGGATGTAGTATTTTCCAACGTTCCTGGCGGGTCGGTCCCAACTTCTCGGTGGGCACATTATATACGTCTATATCGTAATATAACCTAACCTAACCCATCTAGATCCTCGCTGGTAATGTTTTACAAAATCCCGGTCGTGTCGGCCCGTACTTCTCGGTGGGGAAATTATAAACGTCTATAACGTTATATATCCTAACCTAAGGGAACCTAACATCTCGGATGTAGTATTTTCCAACATTCCCGGGGGGTTCGGCCCCTACTTCTCGGTGGGCACATTATATACGTCTATATCGTAATATAACCTAACCTAACCCATCTAGACCCTCGCTGGTAATGTTTTACAAAATCCCGGTCGTGTCGGCCGGTACTTCTCGGTGGGGAAATTATATACGTCTATAACGTTATATATCCTAACCTAAGGGAACCTAAAATCTCGGATGTAGTATTTTCCAACATTCCTGGCGGGTCGGCCCCTACTTCTCGGCGGGCACATTATATACGTCTATATCGTAATATAACCTAACCTAACCCATCTAGACCGTGGCTGGTAATGTTTTACAAAATCCCGGTCGTGTCGGCCCGTACTTCTCGGTGGGGACATTATATACGTCTATAACGTTATATATCCTAACCTAAGGGAACCTATCTTCCCGGATGTAGTATTTTCCAACGTTCCTGGCGGGTCGGTCCCAACTTCTCGGTGGGCACATTATATACGTCTATATCGTAGTATAACCTAACCTAACCCATATAGACCCTCGCTGGTAATGTTTTACAAAATCCCGGTCGTGTCGTCCCTTACGTCACGGTGCGGTCATTATATACGTCCATAACGTAATATATCCTAACCTAAGGCAACCTAACATCGCGGATGTAGTATTTCACAACATTCCTGGCGGGTCGGCGCCAATTCTCAGTGGGAACATTATATACGTCTATAACGTAATATAACCTAACCTAACCCATCTAGCCCCTCGCTGGTAATGTTTTACAAAATCCCGGTCGTGTCTGCCCGTACTTCTCGGTGGGGAAATTATATACGTCTATAACGTTATATGTCCTAACCTAAGGGAACCTAACATCTCGGATGTAGTATTTTCCAACATTCCCGGGGGTTCGGCCCCTACTTCTCGGTGGGCACATTATATACTTCTATATCGTAATATAACCTAACAAAACCCATCTAGACCCTCGCTGGTAATGTTTTACAAACTCCCGGTCTTGTCGGCCCGTACTTCTCGGTGGGGAAATTATATACGTCTATAACTTTATATGTCCTAACCTAAGGGAACCTAACATCTCGGATGTAGTATTTTCCAACATTCCTGGCGGGTCGGCCCCTACTTCTCGGCGGGCACATTATATACGTCTATATCGTAATATAACCTAACCTAACCCATCTAGACCCTAGCTGGTAATATTTTACAAAATCCCGGTTGTGTCGGCCCGTACATTTCTGTGGGGACATTATGTACGTCTATAACTTTACATATCCTAACCTAAGGGAACCTAACATCTCGGATGTAGTATTTTTCAACATTCCCGGGGGGTTCGGCCCCTACTTCTCGGTGGGCACATTATATACGTCTATATCGTAATATAACCTAACCTAACCCATCTAGACCCTCGCTAGTAATGTTTTACAAAACCCCGGTCGTGTCGTCCCTTACGTCTCGGTGCGGACATTATATACGTCTATAACGTTATATATCCTAACCTAAGGGAACCTAAAATCTAGGATGTAGTATTTTCCAACATTCGTGGCGGGTCGGCCCCTACTTCTCGGCGGGCACATTATATACGTCTATATCGTAATATAACCTAACCTAACCCATCTAGATACTGGCTGGTAATGTTTTACAAAATCCCGGTCGTATCGGCCCGTACTTCTCGGTGGGGACATTATATACGTCTATAACGTTATATATCCTAACCTAAGGGAACCTAACATCGCGGATGTAGTATTTCACAACATTCCTGGCGGGTAGGCGCCAATTCTCGGTGGGAACATTATATACGTCTATATCGTAATATAACCTAACCTAACCCATCTAGACCCTCGCTGGTAATGTTTTACAAAATCCCGGTCGTGCCGGCCCGTACTTCCCGGTGGGGACAATATATACGTCTATAACGTTAAATATCCTAACGTAAGGGAACCTAACCACTCGGATGTAGTATTATCCCAACATTCCTGGCGGGTCGGCCCCAACTTCTCGGTGGGCACATTATATACGTCTATATCGTAATATAACCTAACCTAACCCATCTAGACCCTCGCTGGTAATGTTTTACAAAATCCCGGTCGTGTCGGCCCGTACTTCTCGGTGGGGAAATTATATACGTCTATAACGTTATATATCCTAACCTAAGGGAACCTAAAATCTCGGATGTAGTATTTTCCAACATTCCTGGCGGGTCGGCCCCTACTTCTCGGCGGGCACATTATATACGTCTATATCGTAATATAACCTAACCTAACCCATCTAGATACTGGCTGGTAATGTTTTACAAAATCCCGGTCGTATCGGCCCGTACTTCTCGGTGGGGACATTATATACGTCTATAACGTTATATATCCTAACCTAAGGGAACCTAACATCGCGGATGTAGTATTTCACAACATTCCTGGCGGGTAGGCGCCAATTCTCGGTGGGAACATTATATACGTCTATATCGTAATATAACCTAACCTAACCCATCTAGACCCTCGCTGGTAATGTTTTACAAAATCCCGGTCGTGCCGGCCCGTACTTCCCGGTGGGGACAATATATACGTCTATAACGTTAAATATCCTAACGTAAGGGAACCTAACCACTCGGATGTAGTATTATCCCAACATTCCTGGCGGGTCGGCCCCAACTTCTCGGTGGGCACATTATATACGTCTATTTCGTAATATAACCTAACCTAACCCATCTAGACCCTCGCTGGTAATGTTTTACAAAATCCCGGTCGTGTCGGCCCGTACTTCTCGGTGGGGAAATTATATACGTCTATAACGTTATATATCCTAACCTAAGGGAACCTAAAATCTCGGATGTAGTATTTTCCAACATTCCTGGCGGGTCGGCCCCTACTTCTCGGCGGGCACATTATATACGTCTATATCGTAATATAACCTAACCTAACCCATCTAGACCGTGGCTGGTAATGTTTTACAAAATCCCGGTCGTGTCGGCCCGTACTTCTCGGTGGGGACATTATATACGTCTATAACGTTATATATCCTAACCTAAGGGAACCTATCTTCTCGGATGTAGTATTTTCCAACGTTCCTGGCGGGTCGGTCCCAACTTCTCGGTGGGCACATTATATACGTCTATATCGTAATATAACCTAACCTAACCCATCTAGATCCTCGCTGGTAATGTTTTACAAAATCCCGGTCGTGTCGGCCCGTACTTCTCGGTGGGGAAATTATAAACGTCTATAACGTTATATATCCTAACCTAAGGGAACCTAACATCTCGGATGTAGTATTTTCCAACATTCCCGGGGGGTTCGGCCCCTACTTCTCGGTGGGCACATTATATACGTCTATATCGTAATATAACCTAACCTAACCCATCTAGACCCTCGCTAGTAATGTTTTACAGAACCCCGGTCGTGTCGTCCCTTACGTCTCGGTGCGGACATTATATACGTCTATAACGTTATATATCCTAACCTAAGGGAACCTAACTTCTCTGATGTAGTATTTTCCAACGTTCCTGGCGGGTCGGTCCCAACTTCTCGGTGGGCACATTATATACGTCTATATCGTAATATAACCTAACCTAACCCATCTAGACCCTCGCTAGTAATGTTTTACAAAACCCCGGTCGTGTCGTCCCTTACCTCTCGGTGCGGACATTATATACGTCTATAACGTTATATATCCTAACCTAAGGCAAACTAACATCGCGGATGTAGTATTTCACAACATTCCTGGCGGGTCGGCCCCAACTTCTCGGTGGGCACATTATATATGTCTATATCGTAATATAACCTAACCTAACCCATCTAGACCCTCGCTGGTAATGTTTTACAAAATCCCGGTCGTGTCGGCCCGTACTTCTCGG
The DNA here is from genome assembly GCA_963969225.1 of Xylocopa violacea. Lineage (NCBI taxonomy): Eukaryota > Metazoa > Arthropoda > Insecta > Hymenoptera > Apidae > Xylocopa > Xylocopa violacea. The sequence continues at coordinate 2,173,902 of CAXAJV010000061.1, read as the reverse complement.
TGGGGAAATTATATACGTCTATAACGTTATATATCCTAACCTAAGGGAACCTAAAATCTAGGATGTAGTATTTTCCAACATTCCTGTCGGGTCGGCCCCTACTTCTCGGCGGGCACATTATATACGTCTATATCGTAATATAACCTAACCTAACCCATCTAGACACTGGCTGGTAATGTTTTACAAAATCCCGGTCGTATCGGCCCGTACTTCTCGGTGGGGACATTATATACGTCTATAACGTTATATATCCTAACCTAAGGGAACCTAACATCGCGGATGTAGTATTTCACAACATTCCTGACGGGTCGGCGCCAATTCTCGGTGGGAATATTATATACGTCTATAACGTAATATAACCAAACCTAACCCATCTAGACCCTAGCTGGGAATGATTTACAAAATCCCGCCGTGTCGGCCCGTACTTTTCCGTGGGGACATTATATACGTCTATAACTTTATATATCCTAACCTAAGGGAACATAACATCTCGGATGTAGTATTTTCCAACATTCCTGGCGGGTCGGCCCCTACCTCTCGGCGGGCACATTATATACGTCTATGTCGTAATATAACCTAACCTAACCCATCTAGACCCTGGCTGGTAATGTTTTACAAAATCCCGGTCGTGTCGTCCCTTACGTCTCGGTGCGGACATTATATACGTCTATAACGTTATATATCCTAACCTAAGGCAAACTAACATCGCGGATGTAGTATTTCACAACATTCCTGGCGGGTCGGCCCCAACTTCTCGGTGGGCACATTATATATGTCTATATCGTAATATAACCTAACCTAACCCATCTAGACCCTCGCTGGTAATGTTTTACAAAATCCCGGTCCTGTCGGCCCGTACTTCTCGGAGGGGAAATTATATACGTCTATAACGTTATATATCCTAACCTAAGGGAACCTAAAATCTAGGATGTAGTATTTTCCAACATTCCTGGCGGGTCGGCCCCTACTTCTCGGCGGGCACATTATATACGTCTATATCGTAATATAACCTAACCTAACCCATCTAGATACTGGCTGGTAATGTTTTACAAAATCCCGGTCGTATCGGCCCGTACTTCTCGGTGGGGACATTATATACGTCTATAACGTTATATATCCTAACCTAAGGGAACCTAACATCGCGGATGTAGTATTTCACAACATTCCTGACGGGTCGGCGCCAATTCTCGGTGGGAATATTATATACGTCTATAACGTAATATAACCTAACCTAACCCATCTAGACCCTAGCTGGGAATGATTTACGAAATCCCGCCGTGTCGGCCCGTACTTTTCCGTGGGGACATTATATACGTCCATAACTTTATATATCCTAACCTAAGGGAACATAACATCTCGGATGTAGTATTTTCCAACATTCCTGGCGGGTCGGCCCCTACCTCTCGGCGGGCACATTATATACGTCTATGTCGTAATATAACCTAACCTAACCCATCTAGACCCTGGCTGGTAATGTTTTACAAAATCCCGGTCGTGTCGGCCCGTACTTCTCGGTGGGGAAATTATATACGTCTATAACGTTATATGTCCTAACCTAAGGGAACCTAACATCTCGGATGTAGTATTTTCCAACATTCCCGGGGGTTCGGCCCCTACTTCTCGGTGGGCACATTATATACTTCTATATCGTAATATAACCTAACCAAACCCATCTAGACCCTCGCTGGTAATGTTTTACAAAATCCCGGGCTTGTCGGCCCGTACTTCTCGGTGGGGAAATTATATACGTCTATAACTTTATATGTCCTAACCTAAGGGAACCTAACATCTCGGATGTAGTATTTTCCAACATTCCTGGCGGGTCGGCCCCTACTTCTCGGCGGGCACATTATATACGTCTATATCGTAATATAACCTAACCTAACCCATCTAGACCCTAGCTGGTAATGTTTTACAAAATCCCGGTTGTGTCGGCCCGTACATTTCTGTGGGGACATTATGTACGTCTATAACTTTACATATCCTAACCTAAGGGAACCTAACATCTCGGATGTAGTATTTTTCAACATTCCCGGGGGGTTCGGCCCCTACTTCTCGGTGGGCACATTATATACGTCTATATCGTAATATAACCTAACCTAACCCATCTAGACCCTCGCTAGTAATGTTTTACAAAACCCCGGTCGTGTCGTCCCTTACGTCTCGGTGCGGACATTATATACGTCTATAACGTTATATATCCTAACCTAAGGGAACCTAACCACTCGGATGTAGTATTTTCCAACATTCCTGGCGGGTCGGCCCCTACTTCTCGGCGGGCACATTATATACGTCTATATCGTAATATAACCTAACCTAGCCCATCTAGACCCCGGCTGGCAATGTTTTACAAAATCCCGGTCGTGTCGGCCCCTACTTCTCGGTGGGGACATTGTATACGTCTATAACGTTATATATCCTAACCTAAGGCAAACTAACATCGCGGATGTAGTATTTCACAACATTCCTGGCGGGTCGGCCCCTACTTCTCGGCGGGCACATTATATACGTCTATATCGTAATATAACCTAACCTAACCCATCTAGATACTGGCTGGTAATGTTTTACAAAATCCCGGTCGTATCGGCCCGTACTTCTCGGTGGGGACATTATATACGTCTATAACGTTATATATCCTAACCTAAGGGAACCTAACATCGCGGATGTAGTATTTCACAACATTCCTGGCGGGTAGGCGCCAATTCTCGGTGGGAACATTATATACGTCTATATCGTAATATAACCTAACCTAACCCATCTAGACCCTCGCTGGTAATGTTTTACAAAATCCCTGTCGTGTCGGCCCGTACTTCTCGGTGTGGACATTATATACGTCTATAATGTTATATATCCTAACATAAGGGAACCTAACTTCTCTGATGTAGTATTTTCCAACGTTCCTGGCGGGTCGGTCCCAACTTCTCGGTGGGCACATTATATACGTCTATATCGTAATATAACCTAACCTAACCCATCTAGACCCTCGCTAGTAATGTTTTACAAAACCCCGGTCGTGTCGTCCCTTACCTCTCGGTGCGGACATTATATACGTCTATAACGTTATATATCCTAACCTAAGGCAAACTAACATCGCAGATGTAGTATTTCACAACATTCCTGGCGGGTCGGCCCCAACTTCTCGGTGGGCACATTATATATGTCTATATCGTAATATAACCTAACCTAACCCATCTAGACCCTCGCTGGTAATGTTTTACAAAATCCCGGTCGTGTCGGCCCGTACTTCTCGGTGGGGAAATTATATACGTCTATAACGTTATATATCCTAACCTAAGGGAACCTAAAATCTAGGATGTAGTATTTTCCAACATTCCTGTCGGGTCGGCCCCTACTTCTCGGCGGGCACATTATATACGTCTATATCGTAATATAACCTAACCTAACCCATCTAGACACTGGCTGGTAATGTTTTACAAAATCCCGGTCGTATCGGCCCGTACTTCTCGGTGGGGACATTATATACGTCTATAACGTTATATATCCTAACCTAAGGGAACCTAACATCGCGGATGTAGTATTTCACAACATTCCTGACGGGTCGGCGCCAATTCTCGGTGGGAATATTATATACGTCTATAACGTAATATAACCTAACCTAACCCATCTAGACCCTAGCTGGGAATGATTTACAAAATCCCGCCGTGTCGGCCCGTACTTTTCCGTGGGGACATTATATACGTCTATAACTTTATATATCCTAACCTAAGGGAACATAACATCTCGGATGTAGTATTTTCCAACATTCCTGGCGGGTCGGCCCCTACCTCTCGGCGGGCACATTATATACGTCTATGTCGTAATATAACCTAACCTAACCCATCTAGACCCTGGCTGGTAATGTTTTACAAAATCCCGGTCGTGTCGGCCCGTACTTCTCGGTGGGGACATTATATACGTCTATAACGTTATATATCCTAACCTAAGGGAACCTAACATCGCGGATGTAGTATTTCACAACATTCCTGGCGGGTAGGCGCCAATTCTCGGTGGGAACATTATATACGTCTATATCGTAATATAACCTAACCTAACCCATCTAGACCCTCGCTGGTAATGTTTTACAAAATCCCGGTCGTGTCGGCCCGTACTTCTCGGTGTGGACATTATATACGTCTATAATGTTATATATCCTAACATAAGGGAACCTAACTTCTCTGATGTAGTATTTTCCAACGTTCCTGGCGGGTCGGTCCCAACTTCTCGGTGGGCACATTATATACGTCTATATCGTAATATAACCTAACCTAACCCATCTAGACCCTCGCTAGTAATGTTTTACAAAACCCCGGTCGTGTCGTCCCTTACCTCTCGGTGCGGACATTATATACGTCTATAACGTTATATATCCTAACCTAAGGCAAACTAACATCGCGGATGTAGTATTTCACAACATTCCTGGCGGGTCGGCCCCAACTTCTCGGTGGGCACATTATATATGTCTATATCGTAATATAACCTAACCTAACCCATCTAGACCCTCGCTGGTAATATTTTACAAAATCCCGGTCGTGTCGGCCCGTACTTCTCGGTGGGGAAATTATATACGTCTATAACGTTATATATCCTAACCTAAGGGAACCTAAAATCTAGGATGTAGTATTTTCCAACATTCCTGGCGGGTCGGTCCCAACTTCTCGGTGGGCACATTATATACGTCTATATCGTAATATAACCTAACCTAACCCATCTAGACCCTCGCTAGTAATGTTTTACAAAACCCCGGTCGTGTCGTCCCTTACCTCTCGGTGCGGACATTATATACGTCTATAACTTTATATATCCTAACCTAAGGGAACCTAAAATCTCGGATGTAGTATTTTCCAACATTCCTGGCTGGTCGGCGCCAATTCTCGGTGGGAACATTATATACGTCTATAATGTAATATAACCTAACCTAACCCATCTAGACCCTAGCTGGGAATGATTTACAAAATCCCGCCGTGTCGGCCCGTACTTCTCGGTGGGGAAATTATATACGTCTATAACGTTATATATCCTAACCTAAGGGAACCTAAAATCTAGGATGTAGTATTTTCCAACATTCCTGGCGGGTCGGCCCCTACTTCTCGGCGGGCACATTATATACGTCTATATCGTAATATAACCTAACCTAACCCATCTAGACACTGGCTGGTAATGTTTTACAAAATCCCGGTCGTATCGGCCCGTACTTCTCGGTGGGCACATTATATACGTCTATAACGTTATATATCCTAACCTAAGGGAACCTAACATCGCGGATGTAGTATTTCACAACATTCCTGACGGGTCGGCGCCAATTCTCGGTGGGAATATTATATACGTCTATAACGTAATATAACCTAACCTAACCCATCTAGACCCTGGCTGGTAATGTTTTACAAAATCCCGGTCGTGTCGGCCCGTACTTCTCGGTGGGGAAATTATATACGTCTATAACGTTATATGTCCTAACCTAAGGGAACCTAACATCTCGGATGTAGTATTTTCCAACATTCCCGGGGGTTCGGCCCCTACTTCTCGGTGGGCACATTATATACTTCTATATCGTAATATAACCTAACCAAACCCATCTAGACCCTCGCTGGTAATGTTTTACAAAATCCCGGGCTTGTCGGCCCGTACTTCTCGGTGGGGAAATTATATACGTCTATAACTTTATATGTCCTAACCTAAGGGAACCTAACATCTCGGATGTAGTATTTTCCAACATTCCTGGCGGGTCGGCCCCTACTTCTCGGCGGGCACATTATATACGTCTATATCGTAATATAACCTAACCTAACCCATCTAGACCCTAGGTGGTAATGTTTTACAAAATCCCGGTTGTGTCGTCCCTTACCTCTCGGTGCGGACATTATATACGTCTATAACTTTATATATCCTAACCTAAGGGAACCTAAAATCTCGGATGTAGTATTTTCCAACATTCCTGGCTGGTCGGCGCCAATTCTCGGTGGGAACATTATATACGTCTATAATGTAATATAACCTAACCTAACCCATCTAGACCCTAGCTGGGAATGATTTACAAAATCCCGCCGTGTCGGCCCGTACTTCTCGGTGGGGAAATTATATACGTCTATAACGTTATATATCCTAACCTAAGGGAACCTAAAATCTAGGATGTAGTATTTTCCAACATTCCTGGCGGGTCGGCCCCTACTTCTCGGCGGGCACATTATATACGTCTATATCGTAATATAACCTAACCTAACCCATCTAGACACTGGCTGGTAATGTTTTACAAAATCCCGGTCGTATCGGCCCGTACTTCTCGGTGGGGACATTATATACGTCTATAACGTTATATATCCTAACCTAAGGGAACCTAACATCGCGGATGTAGTATTTCACAACATTCCTGACGGGTCGGCGCCAATTCTCGGTGGGAATATTATATACGTCTATAACGTAATATAACCTAACCTAACCCATCTAGACCCTAGCTGGGAATGATTTACAAAATCCCGCCGTGTCGGCCCGTACTTTTCCGTGGGGACATTATATACGTCTATAACTTTATATATCCTAACATAAGGGAACATAACATCTCGGATGTAGTATTTTCCAACATTCCTGGCGGGTCGGCCCCTACCTCTCGGCGGGCACATTATATACGTCTATGTCGTAATATAACCTAACCTAACCCATCTAGACCCTGGCTGGTAATGTTTTACAAAATCCCGGTCGTGTCGGCCCGTACTTCTCGGTGGGGACATTATATACGTCTATAACGTTAAATATCCTAACCTAAGGGAACCTAACATCGCGGATGTAGTATTTCACAACATTCCTGGCGGGTAGGCGCCAATTCTCGGTGGGAACATTATATACGTCTATATCGTAATATAACCTAACCTAACCCATCTAGACCCTCGCTGGTAATGTTTTACAAAATCCCGGTCGTGTCGGCCCGTACTTCTCGGTGTGGACATTATATACGTCTATAATGTTATATATCCTAACATAAGGGAACCTAACTTCTCTGATGTAGTATTTTCCAACGTTCCTGGCGGGTCGGTCCCAACTTCTCGGTGGGCACATTATATACGTCTATATCGTAATATAACCTAACCTAACCCATCTAGACCCTCGCTAGTAATGTTTTACAAAACCCCGGTCGTGTCGTCCCTTACCTCTCGGTGCGGACATTATATACGTCTATAACGTTATATATCCTAACCTAAGGCAAACTAACATCGCGGATGTAGTATTTCACAACATTCCTGGCGGGTCGGCCCCAACTTCTCGGTGGGCACATTATATATGTCTATATCGTAATATAACCTAACCTAACCCATCTAGACCCTCGCTGGTAATGTTTTACAAAATCCCGGTCGTGTCGGCCCGTACTTCTCGGTGGGGAAATTATATACGTCTATAACGTTATATATCCTAACCTAAGGGAACCTAAAATCTAGGATGTAGTATTTTCCAACATTCCTGTCGGGTCGGCCCCTACTTCTCGGCGGGCACATTATATACGTCTATATCGTAATATAACCTAACCTAACCCATCTAGACACTGGCTGGTAATGTTTTACAAAATCGCGGTCGTGTCGGCCCGTACGTCTCGGTGGGGACATTATATACGTCCATAACGTTATATATCCTAACCTAAGGGAACCTAACATCGCGGATGTAGTATTTCACAACATTCCTGGCGGGTCGGCGCCAATTCTCGGTCGGAATATTATATACGTCTATAACGTAATATAACCTAACCTAACCCATCTAGACCCTAACTGGGAATGTTTTACAAAATCCCGCCGTGTCGGCCCGTACTTTTCCGTGGGGACATTATATACGTCTATAACTTTATATATCCTAACCTACGGGAACATAACATCTCGGATGTAGTATTTTCCAACATTCCTGGCGGGTCGGTCCCAACTTCTCGGTGGGCACATTATATACGTCTATATCGTAATATAACCTAACCTAACCCATCTAGACCCTCGCTAGTAATGTTTTACAAAACCCCGGTCGTGTCGTCCCTTACCTCTCGGTGCGGACATTATATACGTCTATAACTTTATATATCCTAACCTAAGGGAACCTAAAATCTCGGATGTAGTATTTTCCAACATTCCTGGCTGGTCGGCGCCAATTCTCGGTGGGAACATTATATACGTCTATAATGTAATATAACCTAACCTAACCCATCTAGACCCTAGCTGGGAATGATTTACAAAATCCCGCCGTGTCGGCCCGTACTTCTCGGTGGGGAAATTATATACGTCTATAACGTTATATATCCTAACCTAAGGGAACCTAAAATCTAGGATGTAGTATTTTCCAACATTCCTGGCGGGTCGGCTCCTACTTCTCGGCGGGCACATTATATACGTCTATATCGTAATATAACCTAACCTAACCCATCTAGACACTGGCTGGTAATGTTTTACAAAATCCCGGTCGTATCGGCCCGTACTTCTCGGTGGGCACATTATATACGTCTATAACGTTATATATCCTAACCTAAGGGAACCTAACATCGCGGATGTAGTATTTCACAACATTCCTGACGGGTCGGCGCCAATTCTCGGTGGGAATATTATATACGTCTATAACGTAATATAACCTAACCTAACCCATCTAGACCCTAGCTGGGAATGATTTACAAAATCCCGCCGTGTCGGCCCGTACTTTTCCGTGGGGACATTATATACGTCTATAACTTTATATATCCTAACCTAAGGGAACATAACATCTCGGATGTAGTATTTTCCAACATTCCTGGCGGGTCGGCCCCTACTTCTCGGCGGGCACATTATATACGTCTATTTCGTAATATAACCTAACCTAACCCATCGAGTCACTGGCTGGTAATGTTTTACAAAATCCCGGTCGTGTCGGCCCGTACTTCTCGGTGGGGACATTATATACGTCTATAACGTTATATATCCTAACCTAAGGGAACCTAACATCGCGGATGTAGTATTTCACAACATTCCTGGCGGGTAGGCGCCAATTCTCGGTGGGAACATTATATACGTCTATATCGTAATATAACCTAACCTAACCCATCTAGACCCTCGCTGGTAATGTTTTACAAAATCCCGGTCGTGTCGGCCCGTACTTCTCGGTGTGGACATTATATACGTCTATAATGTTATATATCCTAACCTAAGGGAACATAACTTCTCTGATGTAGTATTTTCCAACGTTCCTGGCTGGTCGGTCCCAACTTCTCGGTGGGCACATTATATACGTCTATATCGTAGTATAACCTAACCTAACCCATATAGACCCTCGCTGGTAATGTTTTACAAAATCCCGGTCGTGTCGTCCCTTACGTCACGGTGCGGTCATTATATACGTCCATAACGTAATATATCCTAACCTAAGGCAACCTAACATCGCGGATGTAGTATTTCACAACATTCCTGGCGGGTCGGCGCCAATTCTCAGTGGGAACATTATATACGTCTATAACGTAATATAACCTAACCTAACCCATCTAGCCCCTCGCTGGTAATGTTTTACAAAATCCCGGTCGTGTCTGCCCGTACTTCTCGGTGGGGAAATTATATACGTCTATAACGTTATATGTCCTAACCTAAGGGAACCTAACATCTCGGATGTAGTATTTTCCAACATTCCCGGGGGTTCGGCCCCTACTTCTCGGTGGGCACATTATATACTTCTATATCGTAATATAACCTAACAAAACCCATCTAGAACCTCGCTGGTAATGTTTTACAAAATCCCGGTCTTGTCGGCCCGTACTTCTCGGTGGGGAAATTATATACGTCTATAACTTTATATGTCCTAACCTAAGGGAACCTAACATCTCGGATGTAGTATTTTCCAACATTCCTGGCGGGTCGGCCCCTACTTCTCGGCGGGCACATTATATACGTCTATATCGTAATATAACCTAACCTAACCCATCTAGACCCTAGCTGGTAATGTTTTACAAAATCCCGGTTGTGTCGGCCCGTACATTTCGGTGGGGACATTATGTACGTCTATAACTTTACATATCCTAACCTAAGGGAACCTAACATCTCGGATGTAGTATTTTTCAACATTCCCGGGGGGTTCGGCCCCTACTTCTCGGTGGGCACATTATATACGTCTATATCGTAATATAACCTAACCTAACCCATCTAGACCCTCGCTAGTAATGTTTTACAAAACCCCGGTCGTGTCGTCCCTTACGTCTCGGTGCGGACATTATATACGTCTATAACGTTATATATCCTAACCTAAGGCAAACTAACATCGCGGATGTAGTATTTTCCAACATTCCTGGCGGGTCGGCCCCTACTTCTCGGCGGGCACATTATATACGTCTATATCGTAATATAACCTAACCTAACCCATCTAGACCCTAGCTGGTAGTGTTTTACAAAATCCCGGTTGTGTCGGCCCGTACATTTCTGTGGGGACATTATGTACGTCTATAACTTTACATATCCTAACCTAAGGGAACCTAACATCTCGGATGTAGTATTTTCCAACATTCCCGGGGGGTTCGGCCCCTACTTCTCGGTGGGCACATTATATACGTCTATATCGTAATATAACCTAACCTAACCCATCTAGACCCTCGCTAGTAATGTTTTACAAAACCCCGGTCGTGTCGTCCCTTACGTCTCGGTGCGGACATTATATACGTCTATAACGTTATATATCCTAACCTAAGGCAAACTAACATCGCGGATGTAGTATTTCACAACATTCCTGGCGGGTCGGCCCCAACTTCTCGGTGGGCACATTATATACGTCTATATCGTAATATAACCTAACCTAACCCATCTAGACCCTAGCTGGTAATGTTTTACAAAATCCCGGTTGTGTCGGCCCGTACATTTCGGTGGGGACATTATGTACGTCTATAACTTTACATATCCTAACCTAAGGGAACCTAACATCTCGGATGTAGTATTTTTCAACATTCCCGGGGGGTTCGGCCCCTATTTCTCGGTGGGCACATTATATACGTCTATATCGTAATATAACCTAACCTAACCCATCTAGACCCTCGCTAGTAATGTTTTACAAAACCCCGGTCGTGTCGTCCCTTACGTCTCGGTGCGGACATTATATACGTCTATAACGTTATATATCCTAACCTAAGGCAAACTAACATCGCGGATGTAGTATTTCACAACATTCCTGGCGGGTCGGCCCCAACTTCTCGGTGGGCACATTATATATGTCTATATCGTAATATAACCTAACCTAACCCATCTAGACACTGGCTGGTAATGTTTTACAAAATCGCGGTCGTGTCGGCCCGTACGTCTCGGTGGGGACATTATATACGTCCATAACGTTATATATCCTAACCTAAGGGAACCTAACATCGCGGATGTAGTATTTCACAACATTCCTGGCGGGTCGGCGCCAATTCTCGGTCGGAATATTATATACGTCTATAACGTAATATAACCTAACCTAACCCATCTAGACCCTAACTGGGAATGTTTTACAAAATCCCGCCGTGTCGGCCCGTACTTTTCCGTGGGGACATTATATACGTCTATAACTTTATATATCCTAACCTACGGGAACATAACATCTCGGATGTAGTATTTTCCAACATTCCTGGCGGGTCGGTCCCAACTTCTCGGTGGGCACATTATATACGTCTATATCGTAATATAACCTAACCTAACCCATCTAGACCCTCGCTAGTAATGTTTTACAAAACCCCGGTCGTGTCGTCCCTTACCTCTCGGTGCGGACATTATATACGTCTATAACTTTATATATCCTAACCTAAGGGAACCTAAAATCTCGGATGTAGTATTTTCCAACATTCCTGGCTGGTCGGCGCCAATTCTCGGTGGGAACATTATATACGTCTATAATGTAATATAACCTAACCTAACCCATCTAGACCCTAGCTGGGAATGATTTACAAAATCCCGCCGTGTCGGCCCGTACTTCTCGGTGGGGAAATTATATACGTCTATAACGTTATATATCCTAACCTAAGGGAACCTAAAATCTAGGATGTAGTATTTTCCAACATTCCTGGCGGGTCGGCTCCTACTTCTCGGCGGGCACATTATATACGTCTATATCGTAATATAACCTAACCTAACCCATCTAGACACTGGCTGGTAATGTTTTACAAAATCCCGGTCGTATCGGCCCGTACTTCTCGGTGGGCACATTATATACGTCTATAACGTTATATATCCTAACCTAAGGGAACCTAACATCGCGGATGTAGTATTTCACAACATTCCTGACGGGTCGGCGCCAATTCTCGGTGGGAATATTATATACGTCTATAACGTAATATAACCTAACCTAACCCATCTAGACCCTAGCTGGGAATGATTTACAAAATCCCGCCGTGTCGGCCCGTACTTTTCCGTGGGGACATTATATACGTCTATAACTTTATATATCCTAACCTAAGGGAACATAACATCTCGGATGTAGTATTTTCCAACATTCCTGGCGGGTCGGCCCCTACTTCTCGGCGGGCACATTATATACGTCTATTTCGTAATATAACCTAACCTAACCCATCGAGTCACTGGCTGGTAATGTTTTACAAAATCCCGGTCGTGTCGGCCCGTACTTCTCGGTGGGGACATTATATACGTCTATAACGTTATATATCCTAACCTAAGGGAACCTAACATCGCGGATGTAGTATTTCACAACATTCCTGGCGGGTAGGCGCCAATTCTCGGTGGGAACATTATATACGTCTATATCGTAATATAACCTAACCTAACCCATCTAGACCCTCGCTGGTAATGTTTTACAAAATCCCGGTCGTGTCGGCCCGTACTTCTCGGTGTGGACATTATATACGTCTATAATGTTATATATCCTAACCTAAGGGAACATAACTTCTCTGATGTAGTATTTTCCAACGTTCCTGGCTGGTCGGTCCCAACTTCTCGGTGGGCACATTATATACGTCTATATCGTAGTATAACCTAACCTAACCCATATAGACCCTCGCTGGTAATGTTTTACAAAATCCCGGTCGTGTCGTCCCTTACGTCACGGTGCGGTCATTATATACGTCCATAACGTAATATATCCTAACCTAAGGCAACCTAACATCGCGGATGTAGTATTTCACAACATTCCTGGCGGGTCGGCGCCAATTCTCAGTGGGAACATTATATACGTCTATAACGTAATATAACCTAACCTAACCCATCTAGCCCCTCGCTGGTAATGTTTTACAAAATCCCGGTCGTGTCTGCCCGTACTTCTCGGTGGGGAAATTATATACGTCTATAACGTTATATGTCCTAACCTAAGGGAACCTAACATCTCGGATGTAGTATTTTCCAACATTCCCGGGGGTTCGGCCCCTACTTCTCGGTGGGCACATTATATACTTCTATATCGTAATATAACCTAACAAAACCCATCTAGAACCTCGCTGGTAATGTTTTACAAAATCCCGGTCTTGTCGGCCCGTACTTCTCGGTGGGGAAATTATATACGTCTATAACTTTATATGTCCTAACCTAAGGGAACCTAACATCTCGGATGTAGTATTTTCCAACATTCCTGGCGGGTCGGCCCCTACTTCTCGGCGGGCACATTATATACGTCTATATCGTAATATAACCTAACCTAACCCATCTAGACCCTAGCTGGTAATGTTTTACAAAATCCCGGTTGTGTCGGCCCGTACATTTCGGTGGGGACATTATGTACGTCTATAACTTTACATATCCTAACCTAAGGGAACCTAACATCTCGGATGTAGTATTTTTCAACATTCCCGGGGGGTTCGGCCCCTACTTCTCGGTGGGCACATTATATACGTCTATATCGTAATATAACCTAACCTAACCCATCTAGACCCTCGCTAGTAATGTTTTACAAAACCCCGGTCGTGTCGTCCCTTACGTCTCGGTGCGGACATTATATACGTCTATAACGTTATATATCCTAACCTAAGGCAAACTAACATCGCGGATGTAGTATTTTCCAACATTCCTGGCGGGTCGGCCCCTACTTCTCGGCGGGCACATTATATACGTCTATATCGTAATATAACCTAACCTAACCCATCTAGACCCTAGCTGGTAGTGTTTTACAAAATCCCGGTTGTGTCGGCCCGTACATTTCTGTGGGGACATTATGTACGTCTATAACTTTACATATCCTAACCTAAGGGAACCTAACATCTCGGATGTAGTATTTTCCAACATTCCCGGGGGGTTCGGCCCCTACTTCTCGGTGGGCACATTATATACGTCTATATCGTAATATAACCTAACCTAACCCATCTAGACCCTCGCTAGTAATGTTTTACAAAACCCCGGTCGTGTCGTCCCTTACGTCTCGGTGCGGACATTATATACGTCTATAACGTTATATATCCTAACCTAAGGCAAACTAACATCGCGGATGTAGTATTTCACAACATTCCTGGCGGGTCGGCCCCAACTTCTCGGTGGGCACATTATATACGTCTATATCGTAATATAACCTAACCTAACCCATCTACGACCCTAGCTGGTAATGTTTTACAAAATCCCGGTTGTGTCGGCCCGTACATTTCGGTGGGGACATTATGTACGTCTATAACTTTACATATCCTAACCTAAGGGAACCTAACATCTCGGATGTAGTATTTTTCAACATTCCCGGGGGGTTCGGCCCCTACTTCTCGGTGGGCACATTATATACGTCTATATCGTAATATAACCTAACCTAACCCATCTAGACCCTCGCTAGTAATGTTTTACAAAACCCCGGTCGTGTCGTCCCTTACGTCTCGGTGCGGACATTATATACGTCTATAACGTTATATATCCTAACCTAAGGCAAACTAACATCGCGGATGTAGTATTTCACAACATTCCTGGCGGGTCGGCCCCAACTTCTCGGTGGGCACATTATATATGTCTATATCGTAATATAACCTAACCTAACCCATCTAGCCCCTCGCTGGTAATGTTTTACAAAATCCCGGTCGTGTCTGCCCGTACTTCTCGGTGGGGAAATTATATACGTCTATAACGTTATATGTCCTAACCTAAGGGAACCTAACATCTCGGATGTAGTATTTTCCAACATTCCCGGGGGTTCGGCCCCTACTTCTCGGTGGGCACATTATATACTTCTATATCGTAATATAACCTAACAAAACCCATCTAGAACCTCGCTGGTAATGTTTTACAAAATCCCGGTCTTGTCGGCCCGTACTTCTCGGTGGGGAAATTATATACGTCTATAACTTTATATGTCCTAACCTAAGGGAACCTAACATCTCGGATGTAGTATTTTCCAACATTCCTGGCGGGTCGGCCCCTACTTCTCGGCGGGCACATTATATACGTCTATATCGTAATATAACCTAACCTAACCCATCTAGACCCTAGCTGGTAATGTTTTACAAAATCCCGGTTGTGTCGGCCCGTACATTTCGGTGGGGACATTATGTACGTCTATAACTTTACATATCCTAACCTAAGGGAACCTAACATCTCGGATGTAGTATTTTTCAACATTCCCGGGGGGTTCGGCCCCTACTTCTCGGTGGGCACATTATATACGTCTATATCGTAATATAACCTAACCTAACCCATCTAGACCCTCGCTAGTAATGTTTTACAAAACCCCGGTCGTGTCGTCCCTTACGTCTCGGTGCGGACATTATATACGTCTATAACGTTATATATCCTAACCTAAGACAAACTAACATCGCGGATGTAGTATTTTCCAACATTCCTGGCGGGTCGGCCCCTACTTCTCGGCGGGCACATTATATACGTCTATATCGTAATATAACCTAACCTAACCCATCTAGACCCTAGCTGGTAATGTTTTACAAAATCCCGGTTGTGTCGGCCCGTACATTTCGGTGGGGACATTATGTACGTCTATAACTTTACATATCCTAACCTAAGGGAACCTAACATCTCGGATGTAGTATTTTTCAACATTCCCGGGGGGTTCGGCCCCTACTTCTCGGTGGGCACATTATATACGTCTATATCGTAATATAACCTAACCTAACCCATCTAGACCCTCGCTAGTAATGTTTTACAAAACCCCGGTCGTGTCGTCCCTTACGTCTCGGTGCGGACATTATATACGTCTATAACGTTATATATCCTAACCTAAGGCAAACTAACATCGCGGATGTAGTATTTTCCAACATTCCTGGCGGGTCGGCCCCTACTTCTCGGCGGGCACATTATATACGTCTATATCGTAATATAACCTAACCTAACCCATCTAGACCCTAGCTGGTAGTGTTTTACAAAATCCCGGTTGTGTCGGCCCGTACATTTCTGTGGGGACATTATGTACGTCTATAACTTTACATATCCTAACCTAAGGGAACCTAACATCTCGGATGTAGTATTTTCCAACATTCCCGGGGGGTTCGGCCCCTACTTCTCGGTGGGCACATTATATACGTCTATATCGTAATATAACCTAACCTAACCCATCTAGACCCTCGCTAGTAATGTTTTACAAAACCCCGGTCGTGTCGTCCCTTACGTCTCGGTGCGGACATTATATACGTCTATAACGTTATATATCCTAACCTAAGGCAAACTAACATCGCGGATGTAGTATTTCACAACATTCCTGGCGGGTCGGCCCCAACTTCTCGGTGGGCACATTATATACGTCTATATCGTAATATAACCTAACCTAACCCATCTAGACCCTAGCTGGTAATGTTTTACAAAATCCCGGTTGTGTCGGCCCGTACATTTCGGTGGGGACATTATGTACGTCTATAACTTTACATATCCTAACCTAAGGGAACCTAACATCTCGGATGTAGTATTTTTCAACATTCCCGGGGGGTTCGGCCCCTACTTCTCGGTGGGCACATTATATACGTCTATATCGTAATATAACCTAACCTAACCCATCTAGACCCTCGCTAGTAATGTTTTACAAAACCCCGGTCGTGTCGTCCCTTACGTCTCGGTGCGGACATTATATACGTCTATAACGTTATATATCCTAACCTAAGGCAAACTAACATCGCGGATGTAGTATTTCACAACATTCCTGGCGGGTCGGCCCCAACTTCTCGGTGGGCACATTATATATGTCTATATCGTAATATAACCTAACCTAACCCATCTAGACACTGGCTGGTAATGTTTTACAAAATCGCGGTCGTGTCGGCCCGTACGTCTCGGTGGGGACATTATATACGTCCATAACGTTATATATCCTAACCTAAGGGAACCTAACATCGCGGATGTAGTATTTCACAACATTCCTGGCGGGTCGGCGCCAATTCTCGGTCGGAATATTATATACGTCTATAACGTAATATAACCTAACCTAACCCATCTAGACCCTAACTGGGAATGTTTTACAAAATCCCGCCGTGTCGGCCCGTACTTTTCCGTGGGGACATTATATACGTCTATAACTTTATATATCCTAACCTACGGGAACATAACATCTCGGATGTAGTATTTTCCAACATTCCTGGCGGGTCGGTCCCAACTTCTCGGTGGGCACATTATATACGTCTATATCGTAATATAACCTAACCTAACCCATCTAGACCCTCGCTAGTAATGTTTTACAAAACCCCGGTCGTGTCGTCCCTTACCTCTCGGTGCGGACATTATATACGTCTATAACTTTATATATCCTAACCTAAGGGAACCTAAAATCTCGGATGTAGTATTTTCCAACATTCCTGGCTGGTCGGCGCCAATTCTCGGTGGGAACATTATATACGTCTATAATGTAATATAACCTAACCTAACCCATCTAGACCCTAGCTGGGAATGATTTACAAAATCCCGCCGTGTCGGCCCGTACTTCTCGGTGGGGAAATTATATACGTCTATAACGTTATATATCCTAACCTAAGGGAACCTAAAATCTAGGATGTAGTATTTTCCAACATTCCTGGCGGGTCGGCTCCTACTTCTCGGCGGGCACATTATATACGTCTATATCGTAATATAACCTAACCTAACCCATCTAGACACTGGCTGGTAATGTTTTACAAAATCCCGGTCGTATCGGCCCGTACTTCTCGGTGGGCACATTATATACGTCTATAACGTTATATATCCTAACCTAAGGGAACCTAACATCGCGGATGTAGTATTTCACAACATTCCTGACGGGTCGGCGCCAATTCTCGGTGGGAATATTATATACGTCTATAACGTAATATAACCTAACCTAACCCATCTAGACCCTAGCTGGGAATGATTTACAAAATCCCGCCGTGTCGGCCCGTACTTTTCCGTGGGGACATTATATACGTCTATAACTTTATATATCCTAACCTAAGGGAACATAACATCTCGGATGTAGTATTTTCCAACATTCCTGGCGGGTCGGCCCCTACTTCTCGGCGGGCACATTATATACGTCTATTTCGTAATATAACCTAACCTAACCCATCGAGTCACTGGCTGGTAATGTTTTACAAAATCCCGGTCGTGTCGGCCCGTACTTCTCGGTGGGGACATTATATACGTCTATAACGTTATATATCCTAACCTAAGGGAACCTAACATCGCGGATGTAGTATTTCACAACATTCCTGGCGGGTAGGCGCCAATTCTCGGTGGGAACATTATATACGTCTATATCGTAATATAACCTAACCTAACCCATCTAGACCCTCGCTGGTAATGTTTTACAAAATCCCGGTCGTGTCGGCCCGTACTTCTCGGTGTGGACATTATATACGTCTATAATGTTATATATCCTAACCTAAGGGAACATAACTTCTCTGATGTAGTATTTTCCAACGTTCCTGGCTGGTCGGTCCCAACTTCTCGGTGGGCACATTATATACGTCTATATCGTAGTATAACCTAACCTAACCCATATAGACCCTCGCTGGTAATGTTTTACAAAATCCCGGTCGTGTCGTCCCTTACGTCACGGTGCGGTCATTATATACGTCCATAACGTAATATATCCTAACCTAAGGCAACCTAACATCGCGGATGTAGTATTTCACAACATTCCTGGCGGGTCGGCGCCAATTCTCAGTGGGAACATTATATACGTCTATAACGTAATATAACCTAACCTAACCCATCTAGCCCCTCGCTGGTAATGTTTTACAAAATCCCGGTCGTGTCTGCCCGTACTTCTCGGTGGGGAAATTATATACGTCTATAACGTTATATGTCCTAACCTAAGGGAACCTAACATCTCGGATGTAGTATTTTCCAACATTCCCGGGGGTTCGGCCCCTACTTCTCGGTGGGCACATTATATACTTCTATATCGTAATATAACCTAACCTAACCCATCTAGACCCTAGCTGGTAATGTTTTACAAAATCCCGGTTGTGTCGGCCCGTACATTTCGGTGGGGACATTATGTACGTCTATAACTTTACATATCCTAACCTAAGGGAACCTAACATCTCGGATGTAGTATTTTTCAACATTCCCGGGGGGTTCGGCCCCTACTTCTCGGTGGGCACATTATATACGTCTATATCGTAATATAACCTAACCTAACCCATCTAGACCCTCGCTAGTAATGTTTTACAAAACCCCGGTCGTGTCGTCCCTTACGTCTCGGTGCGGACATTATATACGTCTATAACGTTATATATCCTAACCTAAGGCAAACTAACATCGCGGATGTAGTATTTTCCAACATTCCTGGCGGGTCGGCCCCTACTTCTCGGCGGGCACATTATATACGTCTATATCGTAATATAACCTAACCTAACCCATCTAGACCCTAGCTGGTAGTGTTTTACAAAATCCCGGTTGTGTCGGCCCGTACATTTCTGTGGGGACATTATGTACGTCTATAACTTTACATATCCTAACCTAAGGGAACCTAACATCTCGGATGTAGTATTTTCCAACATTCCCGGGGGGTTCGGCCCCTACTTCTCGGTGGGCACATTATATACGTCTATATCGTAATATAACCTAACCTAACCCATCTAGACCCTCGCTAGTAATGTTTTACAAAACCCCGGTCGTGTCGTCCCTTACGTCTCGGTGCGGACATTATATACGTCTATAACGTTATATATCCTAACCTAAGGCAAACTAACATCGCGGATGTAGTATTTCACAACATTCCTGGCGGGTCGGCCCCAACTTCTCGGTGGGCACATTATATACGTCTATATCGTAATATAACCTAACCTAACCCATCTAGACCCTAGCTGGTAATGTTTTACAAAATCCCGGTTGTGTCGGCCCGTACATTTCGGTGGGGACATTATGTACGTCTATAACTTTACATATCCTAACCTAAGGGAACCTAACATCTCGGATGTAGTATTTTTCAACATTCCCGGGGGGTTCGGCCCCTACTTCTCGGTGGGCACATTATATACGTCTATATCGTAATATAACCTAACCTAACCCATCTAGACCCTCGCTAGTAATGTTTTACAAAACCCCGGTCGTGTCGTCCCTTACGTCTCGGTGCGGACATTATATACGTCTATAACGTTATATATCCTAACCTAAGGCAAACTAACATCGCGGATGTAGTATTTCACAACATTCCTGGCGGGTCGGCCCCAACTTCTCGGTGGGCACATTATATATGTCTATATCGTAATATAACCTAACCTAACCCATCTAGACCCTCGCTGGTAATGTTTTACAAAATCCCGGTCCTGTCGGCCCGTACTTCTCGGTGGGGAAATTATATACGTCTATAACGTTATATATCCTAACCTAAGGGAACCTAAAATCTAGGATGTAGTATTTTCCAACATTCCTGGCGGGTCGGCCCCTACTTCTCGGCGGGCACATTATATACGTCTATATCGTAATATAACCTAACCTAACCCATCTAGACCCTAGCTGGTAATGTTTTACAAAATCCCGGTTGTGTCGGCCCGTACATTTCGGTGGGGACATTATGTACGTCTATAACTTTACATATCCTAACCTAAGGGAACCTAACATCTCGGATGTAGTATTTTTCAACATTCCCGGGGGGTTCGGCCCCTACTTCTCGGTGGGCACATTATATACGTCTATATCGTAATATAACCTAACCTAACCCATCTAGACCCTCGCTAGTAATGTTTTACAAAACCCTGGCCGTGTCGTCCCTTACGTCTCGGTGCGGACATTATATACGTCTATAACGTTATATATCCTAACCTAAGGCAAACTAACATCGCGGATGTAGTATTTCACAACATTCCTGGCGGGTCGGCCCCAACTTCTCGGTGGGCACATTATATATGTCTATATCGTAATATAACCTAACCTAACCCATCTAGACCCTCGCTGGTAATGTTTTACAAAATCCCGGTCCTGTCGGCCCGTACTTCTCGGTGGGGAAATTATATACGTCTATAACGTTATATATCCTAACCTAAGGGAACCTAAAATCTAGGATGTAGTATTTTCCAACATTCCTGGCGGGTCGGCCCCTACTTCTCGGCGGGCACATTATATACGTCTATATCGTAATATAACCTAACCTAACCCATCTAGATACTGGCTGGTAATGTTTTACAAAATCCCGGTCGTATCGGCCCGTACTTCTCGGTGGGGACATTATATACGTCTATAACGTTATATATCCTAACCTAAGGGAACCTAACATCGCGGATGTAGTATTTCAC
The DNA here is from genome assembly GCA_963969225.1 of Xylocopa violacea. Taxonomy (NCBI): domain Eukaryota; kingdom Metazoa; phylum Arthropoda; class Insecta; order Hymenoptera; family Apidae; genus Xylocopa; species Xylocopa violacea. Next base: position 2,152,367 of record CAXAJV010000061.1, on the reverse strand, counting down.
AACATTCCTGACGGGTCGGCGCCAATTCTCGGTGGGAATATTATATACGTCTATAACGTAATATAACCTAACCTAACCCATCTAGACCCTAGCTGGGAATGATTTACGAAATCCCGCCGTGTCGGCCCGTACTTTTCCGTGGGGACATTATATACGTCCATAACTTTATATATCCTAACCTAAGGGAACATAACATCTCGGATGTAGTATTTTCCAACATTCCTGGCGGGTCGGCCCCTACCTCTCGGCGGGCACATTATATACGTCTATGTCGTAATATAACCTAACCTAACCCATCTAGACCCTGGCTGGTAATGTTTTACAAAATCCCGGTCGTGTCGGCCCGTACTTCTCGGTGGGGAAATTATATACGTCTATAACGTTATATGTCCTAACCTAAGGGAACCTAACATCTCGGATGTAGTATTTTCCAACATTCCCGGGGGTTCGGCCCCTACTTCTCGGTGGGCACATTATATACTTCTATATCGTAATATAACCTAACCAAACCCATCTAGACCCTCGCCGGTAATGTTTTACAAAATCCTGGGCTTGTCGGCCCGTACTTCTCGGTGGGGAAATTATATACGTCTATAACTTTACATATCCTAACCTAAGGGAACCTAACATCTCGGATGTAGTATTTTCCAACATTCCCGGGGGGTTCGGCCCCTACTTCTCGGTGGGCACATTATATACGTCTATATCGTAATATAACCTAACCTAACCCATCTAGACCCTCGCTAGTAATGTTTTACAAAACCCCGGTCGTGTCGTCCCTTACGTCTCGGTGCGGACATTATATACGTCTATAACGTTATATATCCTAACCTAAGGCAAACTAACATCGCGGGTGTAGTATTTCACAACATTCCTGGCGGGTCGGCCCCAACTTCTCGGTGGGCACATTATATATGTCTATATCGTAATATAACCTAACCTAACCCATCTAGACCCTCGCTGGTAATGTTTTACAAAATCCCGGTCCTGTCGGCCCGTACTTCTCGGTGGGGAAATTATATACGTCTATAACGTTATATATCCTAACCTAAGGGAACCTAAAATCTAGGATGTAGTATTTTCCAACATTCCTGGCGGGTCGGCCCCTACTTCTCGGCGGGCACATTATATACGTCTATATCGTAATATAACCTAACCTAACCCATCTAGATACTGGCTGGTAATGTTTTACAAAATCCCGGTCGTGTCGTCCCTTACGTCTCGGTGCGGACATTATATTCGTCTATAACGTTATATATCCTAACCTAAGGCAAACTAACATCGCGGATGTAGTATTTCACAACATTCCTGGCGGGTCGGCCCCAACTTCTCGGTGGGCACATTATATATGTCTATATCGTAATATAACCTAACCTAACCCATCTAGACCCTAACTGGGAATGTTTTACAAAGTCCCGCCCTGTCGGCCCGTACTTCTCGGTGGGGAAATTATATACGTCTATAACGTTATATATCCTAACCTAAGGGAACCTAAAATCTAGGATGTAGTATTTTCCAACATTCCTGGCGGGTCGGCCCCTACTTCTCGGCGGGCACATTATATACGTCTATATCGTAATATAACCTAACCTAACCCATCTAGATACTGGCTGGTAATGTTTTACAAAATCCCGGTCGTATCGGCCCGTACTTCTCGGTGGGGACATTATATACGTCTATAACGTTATATATCCTAACCTAAGGGAACCTAACATCGCGGATGTAGTATTTCACAACATTCCTGACGGGTCGGCGCCAATTCTCGGTGGGAATATTATATACGTCTATAACGTAATATAACCTAACCTAACCCATCTAGACCCTAGCTGGGAATGATTTACGAAATCCCGCCGTGTCGGCCCGTACTTTTCCGTGGGGACATTATATACGTCCATAACTTTATATATCCTAACCTAAGGGAACATAACATCTCGGATGTAGTATTTTCCAACATTCCTGGCGGGTCGGCCCCTACCTCTCGGCGGGCACATTATATACGTCTATGTCGTAATATAACCTAACCTAACCCATCTAGACCCTGGCTGGTAATGTTTTACAAAATCCCGGTCGTGTCGGCCCGTACTTCTCGGTGGGGAAATTATATACGTCTATAACGTTATATGTCCTAACCTAAGGGAACCTAACATCTCGGATGTAGTATTTTCCAACATTCCCGGGGGTTCGGCCCCTACTTCTCGGTGGGCACATTATATACTTCTATATCGTAATATAACCTAACCAAACCCATCTAGACCCTCGCTGGTAATGTTTTACAAAATCCCGGGCTTGTCGGCCCGTACTTCTCGGTGGGGAAATTATATACGTCTATAACTTTACATGTCCTAACCTAAGGGAACCTAACATCTCGGATGTAGTATTTTCCAACATTCCTGGCGGGTCGGCCCCTACTTCTCGGCGGGCACATTATATACGTCTATATCGTAATATAACCTAACCTAACCCATCTAGACCCTAGCTGGTAGTGTTTTACAAAATCCCGGTTGTGTCGGCCCGTACATTTCTGTGGGGACATTATGTACGTCTATAACTTTACATATCCTAACCTAAGGGAACCTAACATCTCGGATGTAGTATTTTCCAACATTCCCGGGGGGTTCGGCCCCTACTTCTCGGTGGGCACATTATATACGTCTATATCGTAATATAACCTAACCTAACCCATCTAGACCCTCGCTAGTAATGTTTTACAAAACCCCGGTCGTGTCGTCCCTTACGTCTCGGTGCGGACATTATATACGTCTATAACGTTATATATCCTAACCTAAGGCAAACTAACATCGCGGATGTAGTATTTCACAACATTCCTGGCGGGTCGGCCCCAACTTCTCGGTGGGCACATTATATATGTCTATATCGTAATATAACCTAACCTAACCCATCTAGACCCTCGCTGGTAATGTTTTACAAAATCCCGGTCCTGTCGGCCCGTACTTCTCGGTGGGGAAATTATATACGTCTATAACGTTATATATCCTAACCTAAGGGAACCTAAAATCTAGGATGGAGTATTTTCCAACATTCCTGGCGGGTCGGCCCCTACTTCTCGACGGGCACATTATATACGTCTATATCGTAATATAACCTAACCTAACCCATCTAGACACTGGCTGGTAATGTTTTACAAAATCCCGGTCGTATCGGCCCGTACTTCTCGGTGGGGACATTATATACGTCTATAACGTTATATATCCTAACCTAAGGGAACCTAACATCGCGGATGTAGTATTTCACAACATTCCTGACGGGTCGGCGCCAATTCTCGGTGGGAATATTATATACGTCTATAACGTAATATAACCTAACCTAACCCATCTAGACCCTAGCTGGGAATGATTTACAAAATCCCGCCGTGTCGGCCCGTACTTTTCCGTGGGGACATTATATACGTCTATAACTTTATATATCCTAACCTAAGGGAACATAACATCTCGGATGTAGTATTTTCCAACATTCCTGGCGGGTCGGCCCCTACCTCTCGGCGGGCACATTATATACGTCTATGTCGTAATATAACCTAACCTAACCCATCTAGACCCTGGCTGGTAATGTTTTACAAAATCCCGGTCGTGTCGGCCCGTACTTCTCGGTGGGGACATTATATACGTCTATAACGTTATATATCCTAACCTAAGGGAACCTAACATCGCGGATGTAGTATTTCACAACATTCCTGGCGGGTAGGCGCCAATTCTCGGTGGGAACATTATATACGTCTATATCGTAATATAACCTAACCTAACCCATCTAGACCCTCGCTGGTAATGTTTTACAAAATCCCGGTCGTGTCGGCCCGTACTTCTCGGTGTGGACATTATATACGTCTATAATGTTATATATCCTAACCTAAGGGAACCTAACTTCTCTGATGTAGTATTTTCCAACGTTCCTGGCGGGTCGGTCCCAACTTCTCGGTGGGCACATTATATACGTCTATATCGTAATATAACCTAACCTAACCCATCTAGACCCTCGCTAGTAATGTTTTACAAAACCCCGGTCGTGTCGTCCCTTACCTCTCGGTGCGGACATTATATACGTCTATAACGTTATATATCCTAACCTAAGGCAAACTAACATCGCGGATGTAGTATTTCACAACATTCCTGGCGGGTCGGCCCCAACTTCTCGGTGGGCACATTATATACGTCTATAACGTAATATAACCTAACCTAACCCATCTAGACCCTAGCTGGGAATGATTTACGAAATCCCGCCGTGTCGGCCCGTACTTTTCCGTGGGGACATTATATACGTCCATAACTTTATATATCCTAACCTAAGGGAACATAACATCTCGGATGTAGTATTTTCCAACATTCCTGGCGGGTCGGCCCCTACCTCTCGGCGGGCACATTATATACGTCTATGTCGTAATATAACCTAACCTAACCCATCTAGACCCTGGCTGGTAATGTTTTACAAAATCGCGGTCGTGTCGGCCCGTACGTCTCGGTGGGGACATTATATACGTCCATAACGTTATATATCCTAACCTAAGGGAACCTAACATCGCGGATGTAGTATTTCACAACATTCCTGGCGGGTCGGCGCCAATTCTCGGTCGGATTATTATATACGTCTATAACGTAATATAACCTAACCTAACCCATCTAGACCCTAACTGGGAATGTTTTACAAAATCCCGCCGTGTCGGCCCGTACTTTTCCGTGGGGACATTATATACGTCTATAACTTTATATATCCTAACCTAAGGGAACCTAAAATCTAGGATGTATTATTTTCCAACATTCCTGGCGGGTCGGCCCCTACTTCTCGGCGGGCACATTATATACGTCTATATCGTAATATAACCTAACCTAACCCATCTAGACACTGGCTGGTAATGTTTTACAAAATCCCGGTCGTATCGGCCCGTACTTCTCGGTGGGGACATTATATACGTCTATAACGTTATATATCCTAACCTAAGGGAACCTAACATCGCGGATGTAGTATTTCACAACATTCCTGACGGGTCGGCGCCAATTCTCGGTGGGAATATTATATACGTCTATAACGTAATATAACCTAACCTAACCCATCTAGACCCTAGCTGGGAATGATTTACAAAATCCCGCCGTGTCGGCCCGTACTTTTCCGTGGGGACATTATATACGTCTATAACTTTATATATCCTAACCTAAGGGAACATAACATCTCGGATGTAGTATTTTCCAACATTCCTGGCGGGTCGGCCCCTACCTCTCGGCGGGCACATTATATACGTCTATGTCGTAATATAACCTAACCTAACCCATCTAGACCCTGGCTGGTAATGTTTTACAAAATCCCGGTCGTGTCGGCCCGTACTTCTCGGTGGGGACATTATATACGTCTATAACGTTATATATCCTAACCTAAGGGAACCTAACATCGCGGATGTAGTATTTCACAACATTCCTGGCGGGTAGGCGCCAATTCTCGGTGGGAACATTATATACGTCTATATCGTAATATAACCTAACCTAACCCATCTAGACCCTCGCTGGTAATGTTTTACAAAATCCCGGTCGTGTCGGCCCGTACTTCTCGGTGTGGACATTATATACGTCTATAATGTTATATATCCTAACATAAGGGAACCTAACTTCTCTGATGTAGTATTTTCCAACGTTCCTGGCGGATCGGTCCCAACTTCTCGGTGGGCACATTATATACGTCTATATCGTAATATAACCTGACCTAACCCATCTAGACCCTCGCTAGTAATGTTTTACAAAACCCCGGTCGTGTCGTCCCTTACCTCTCGGTGCGGACATTATATACGTCTATAACGTTATATATCCTAACCTAAGGCAAACTAACATCGCGGATGTAGTATTTCACAACATTCCTGGCGGGTCGGCCCCAACTTCTCGGTGGGCACATTATATATGTCTATATCGTAATATAACCTAACCTAACCCATCTAGACCCTCGCTGGTAATGTTTTACAAAATCCCGGTCGTGTCGGCCCGTACTTCTCGGTGGGGAAATTATATACGTCTATAACGTTATATATCCTAACCTAAGGGAACCTAAAATCTAGGATGTAGTATTTTCCAACATTCCTGTCGGGTCGGCCCCTACTTCTCGGCGGGCACATTATATACGTCTATATCGTAATATAACCTAACCTAACCCATCTAGACACTGGCTGGTAATGTTTTACAAAATCGCGGTCGTGTCGGCCCGTACGTCTCGGTGGGGACATTATATACGTCTATAACGTTATATATCCTAACCTAAGGGAACCTAACATCGCGGATGTAGTATTTCACAACATTCCTGGCGGGTCGGCGCCAATTCTCGGTCGGAATATTATATACGTCTATAACGTAATATAACCTAACCTAACCCATCTAGACCCTAACTGGGAATGTTTTACAAAATCCCGCCGTGTCGGCCCGTACTTTTCCGTGGGGACATTATATACGTCTATAACTTTATATATCCTAACCTAAGGGAACATAACATCTCGGATGTAGTATTTTCCAACATTCCTGGCGGGTCGGTCCCAACTTCTCGGTGGGCACATTATATACGTCTATATCGTAATATACCCTAACCTAACCCATCTAGACCCTCGCTAGTAATGTTTTACAAAACCCCGGTCGTGTCGTCCCTTACCTCTCGGTGCGGACATTATATACGTCTATAACTTTATATATCCTAACCTAAGGGAACCTAAAATCTCGGATGTAGTATTTTCCAACATTCCTGGCGGGTCTGCCCCTACTTCTCGGCGGGCACATTATATACGTCTATATCGTAATATAACCTAACCTAACCCATGTAGACCCTCGCTGGTAATGTTTTACAAAATCCCGGTTGTGTCGGCCCGTACATTTCGGTGGGGACATTATGTACGTCTATAACTTTACATATCCTAACCTAAGGGAACCTAACATCTCGGATGTAGTATTTTTCAACATTCCCGGGGGGTTCGGCCCCTACTTCTCGGTGGGCACATTATATACGTCTATATCGTAATATAACCTAACCAAACCCATCTAGACCCTCGCTGGTAATGTTTTACAAAATCCCGGGCTTGTCGGCCCGTACTTCTCGGTGGGGAAATTATATACGTCCATAACTTTACATGTCCTAACCTAAGGCAAACTAACATCGCGGATGTAGTATTTCACAACATTCCTGGCGGGTCGGCCCCAACTTCTCGGTGGGCACATTATATATGTCTATATCGTAATATAACCTAACCTAACCCATGTAGACCCTCGCTGGTAATGTTTTACAAAATCCCGGTTGTGTCGGCCCGTACATTTCGGTGGGGACATTATGTACGTCTATAACTTTACATATCCTAACCTAAGGGAACCTAAAATCTAGGATGGAGTATTTTCCAACATTCCTGGCGGGTCGGCCCCTACTTCTCGGCGGGCACATTATATACGTCTATATCGTAATATAACCTAACCTAACCCATCTAGACACTGGCTGGTAATGTTTTACAAAATCCCGGTCGTATCGGCCCGTACTTCTCGGTGGGGACATTATATACGTCTATAACGTTACATATCCTAACCTAAGGGAACCTAACATCGCGGACGTAGTATTTCACAACATTCCTGACGGGTCGGCGCCAATTCTCGGTGGGAATATTATATACGTCTATAACGTAATATAACCTAACCTAACCCATCTAGACCCTAGCTGGGAATGATTTACAAAATCCCGCCGTGTCGGCCCGTACTTTTCCGTGGGGACATTATATACGTCTATAACTTTATATATCCTAACCTAAGGGAACATAACATCTCGGATGTAGTATTTTCCAACATTCCTGGCGGGTCGGCCCCTACCTCTCGGCGGGCACATTATATACGTCTATGTCGTAATATAACCTAACCTAACCCATCTAGACCCTGGCTGGTAATGTTTTACAAAATCCCGGTCGTGTCGGCCCGTACTTCTCGGTGGGGACATTATATACGTCTATAACGTTATATATCCTAACCTAAGGGAACCTAACATCGCGGATGTAGTATTTCACAACATTCCTGGCGGGTAGGCGCCAATTCTCGGTGGGAACATTATATACGTCTATATCGTAATATAACCTAACCTAACCCATCTAGACCCTCGCTGGTAATGTTTTACAAAATCCCGGTCGTGTCGGCCCGTACTTCTCGGTGTGGACATTATATACGTCTATAATGTTATATATCCTAACCTAAGGGAACCTAACTTCTCTGATGTAGTATTTTCCAACGTTCCTGGCGGGTCGGTCCCAACTTCTCGGTGGGCACATTATATACGTCTATATCGTAATATAACCTAACGTAACCCATCTAGACCCTCGCTAGTAATGTTTTACAAAACCCCGGTCGTGTCGTCCCTTACCTCTCGGTGCGGACATTATATACGTCTATAACGTTATATATCCTAACCTAAGGCAAACTAACATCGCGGATGTAGTATTTCACAACATTCCTGGCGGGTCGGCCCCAACTTCTCGGTGGGCACATTATATACGTCTATAACGTAATATAACCTAACCTAACCCATCTAGACCCTAGCTGGGAATGATTTACGAAATCCCGCCGTGTCGGCCCGTACTTTTCCGTGGGGACATTATATACGTCCATAACTTTATATATCCTAACCTAAGGGAACATAACATCTCGGATGTAGTATTTTCCAACATTCCTGGCGGGTCGGCCCCTACCTCTCGGCGGGCACATTATATACGTCTATGTCGTAATATAACCTAACCTAACCCATCTAGACCCTGGCTGGTAATGTTTTACAAAATCGCGGTCGTGTCGGCCCGTACGTCTCGGTGCGGACATTATATACGTCTATAACGTTATATATCCTAACCTAAGGCAAACTAACATCGCGGATGTAGTATTTCACAACATTCCTGGCGGGTCGGCCCCAACTTCTCGGTGGGCACATTATATATGTCTATATCGTAATATAACCTAACCTAACCCATCTAGACCCTCGCTGGTAATGTTTTACAAAATCCCGGTCCTGTCGGCCCGTACTTCTCGGTGGGGAAATTATATACGTCTATAACGTTATATATCCTAACCTAAGGGAACCTAAAATCTAGGATGGAGTATTTTCCAACATTCCTGGCGGGTCGGCCCCTACTTCTCGGCGGGCACATTATATACGTCTTTATCGTAATATAACCTAACCTAACCCATCTAGACACTGGCTGGTAATGTTTTACAAAATCCCGGTCGTATCGGCCCGTACTTCTCGGTGGGGACATTATATACGTCTATAACGTTATATATCCTAACCTAAGGGAACCTAACATCGCGGATGTAGTATTTCACAACATTCCTGACGGGTCGGCGCCAATTCTCGGTGGGAATATTATATACGTCTATAACGTAATATAACCTAACCTAACCCATCTAGACCCTAGCTGGGAATGATTTACAAAATCCCGCCGTGTCGGCCCGTACTTTTCCGTGGGGACATTATATACGTCTATAACGTTATATATCCTAACCTAAGGGAACCTAACATCGCGGATGTAGTATTTCACAACATTCCTGGCGGGTAGGCGCCAATTCTCGGTGGGAACATTATATACGTCTATATCGTAATATAACCTAACCTAACCCATCTAGACCCTCGCTGGTAATGTTTTACAAAATCCCGGTCGTGTCGGCCCGTACTTCTCGGTGTGGACATTATATACGTCCATAACGTTATATATCCTAACCTAAGGGAACCTAACATCGCGGATGTAGTATTTCACAACATTCCTGGCGGGTCGGCGCCAATTCTCGGTCGGATTATTATATACGTCTATAACGTAATATAACCTAACCTAACCCATCTAGACCCTAACTGGGAATGTTTTACAAAATCCCGCCGTGTCGGCCCGTACTTTTCCGTGGGGACATTATATACGTCTATAACTTTATATATCCTAACCTAAGGGAACATAACATCTCGGATGTAGTATTTTCCAACATTCCTGGCGGGTCGGTCCCAACTTCTCGGTGGGCACATTATATACGTCTATATCGTAATATAACCTAACCTAACCCATCTAGACCCTCGCCAGTAATGTTTTACAAAACCCCGGTCGTGTCGTCCCTTACCTCTCGGTGCGGACATTATATACGTCTATAACTTTATATATCCTAACCTAAGGGAACCTAAAATCTCGGATGTAGTATTTTCCAACATTCCTGGCTGGTCGGCGCCAATTCTCGGTGGGAACATTATATACGTCTATAATGTAATATAACCTAACCTAACCCATCTAGACCCTAGCTGGGAATGATTTACAAAATCCCGCCGTGTCGGCCCGTACTTCTCGGTGGGGAAATTATATACGTCTATAACCTTATATATCCTAACCTAAGGGAACCTAAAATCTAGGATGTAGTATTTTCCAACATTCCTGGCGGGTCGGCCCCTACTTCTCGGCGGGCACATTATATACGTCTATATCGTAATATAACCTAACCTAACCCATCTAGACACTGGCTGGTAATGTTTTACAAAATCCCGGTCGTATCGGCCAGTACTTCTCGGTGGGGACATTATATACGTCTATAACGTTATATATCCTAACCTAAGGGAACCTAACATCGCGGATGTAGTATTTCACAACATTCCTGACGGGTCGGCGCCAATTCTCGGTGGGAATATTATATACGTCTATAACGTAATATAACCTAACCTAACCCATCTAGACCCTAGCTGGGAATGATTTACAAAATCCCGCCGTGTCGGCCCGTACTTTTCCGTGGGGACATTATATACGTCTATAACTTTATATATCCTAACCTAAGGGAACATAACATCTCGGATGTAGTATTTTCCAACATTCCTGGCGGGTCGGCCCCTACCTCTCGGCGGGCACATTATATACGTCTATGTCGTAATATAACCTAACCTAACCCATCTAGACCCTCGCTAGTAATGTTTTACAAAACCCCGGTCGTGTCGTCCCTTACCTCTCGGTGCGGACATTATATACGTCTATAACGTTATATATCCTAACCTAAGGCAAACTAACATCGCGGATGTAGTATTTCACAACATTCCTGGCGGGTCGGCCCCAACTTCTCGGTGGGCACATTATATATGTCTATATCGTAATATAACCTAACCTAACCCATCTAGACCCTCGCTGGTAATGTTTTACAAAATCCCGGTCGTGTCGGCCCGTACTTCTCGGTGGGGAAATTATATACGTCTATAACGTTATATATCCTAACCTAAGGGAACCTAAAATCTAGGATGTAGTATTTTCCAACATTCCTGTCGGGTCGGCCCCTACTTCTCGGCGGGCACATTATATACGTCTATATCGTAATATAACCTAACCTAACCCATCTAGACACTGGCTGGTAATGTTTTACAAAATCGCGGTCGTGTCGGCCCGTACGTCTCGGTGGGGACATTATATACGTCTATAACGTTATATATCCTAACCTAAGGGAACCTAACATCGCGGATGTAGTATTTCACAACATTCCTGGCGGGTCGGCGCCAATTCTCGGTCGGAATATTATATACGTCTATAGCGTAATATAACCTAACATAACCCATCTAGACCCTAACTGGGAATGTTTTACAAAATCCCGCCGTGTCGGCCCGTACTTTTCCGTGGGGACATTATATACGTCTATAACTTTATATATCCTAACCTAAGGGAACATAACATCTCGCATGTAGTATTTTCCAACATTCCTGGCGGGTCGGTCCCAACTTCTCGGTGGGCACATTATATACGTCTATATCGTAATATAACCTAACCTAACCCATCTAGACCCTCGCTAGTAATGTTTTACAAAACCCCGGTCGTGTCGTCCCTTACCTCTCGGTGCGGACATTATATACGTCTATAACTTTATATATCCTAACCTAAGGGAACCTAAAATCTCGGATGTAGTATTTTCCAACATTCCTGGCGGGTCTGCCCCTACTTCTCGGCGGGCACATTATATACGTCTATATCGTAATATAACCTAACCTAACCCATGTAGACCCTCGCTGGTAATGTTTTACAAAATCCCGGTCGTGTCGGCCCGTCCTTCTCGGTGGGGACATTGTATACGTCTATAACGTTATATATCCTAACCTAAGGGAACCTAACATCTCGGATGTAGTATTTCACAACATTCCTGGCTGGTCGGCGCCAATTCTCGGTGGGAACATTATATACGTCTATAATGTAATATAACCTAACCTTACCCATCTAGACCCTAGCTGGGAATGATTTACAAAATCCCTCCGTGTCGGCCCGTACTTCTCGGTGGGGAAATTATATACGTCTATAACGTTATATATCCTAACCTAAGGGAACCTAAAATCTAGGATGTAGTATTTTCCAACATTCCTGGCGGGTCGGCCCCTACTTCTCGGCGGGCACATTATATACGTCTATATCGTAATATAACCTAACCTAACCCATCTAGACACTGGCTGGTAATGTTTTACAAAATCGCGGTCGTGTCGGCCCGTACGTCTCGGTGGGGACATTATATACGTCTATAACGTTATATATCCTAACCTAAGGGAACTTAACATCGCGGATGTAGTATTTCACAACATTCCTGGCGTGTCGGCGCCAATTCTCGGTCGGAATATTATATACGTCTATAACGTAATATAACCTAACCTAACCCATCTAGACCCTAACTGGGAATGTTTTACAAAATCCCGCCGTGGCGGCCCGTACTTTTCCGTGGGGACATTATATACGTCTATAACTTTATATATCCTAACCTAAGGGAACATAACATCTCGGATGTAGTATTTTCCAACATTCCTGGCGGGTCGGCCCCTACTTCTCGGCGGGCACATTATATACGTCTATATCGTAATATAACCTAACCTAACCCATCTAGACCGTGGCTGGTAATGTTTTACAAAATCCCGGTCGTGTCGGCCCGTACTTCTCGGTGGGGACATTGTATACGACTATAACGTTATATATCCTAACCTAAGGGAACCTAACATCGCGGATGTAGTATTTCACAACATTCCTGGCGGGTAGGCGCCAATTCTCGGTGGGAACATTATATACGTCTATATCGTAATATAACCTAACCTAACTCATCTAAACCCTCGCTAGTAATGTTTTACAGAATCCCGGTCGTGTCGTCCCTTACGTCTCGGTGCGGACATTATATACGTCTATAACGTTATATATCCTAACCTAAGGCAAACTAACATCGCGGATGTAGTATTTCACAACATTCCTGGCGGGTCGGCCCCAACTTCTCGGTGGGCACATTATATATGTCTATATCGTAATATAACCTAACCCAACCCATCTAGACCCTAGCTGGGAATGTTTTACAAGATCCCGCCGATTGGCCCGTACTTCTCCGTGGGGACATTATATACGTCTATAACTTTATATATCCTAACCTAAGGGAACCTAAAATCTCGGATGTAGTATTTTCCAACATTCCTGGCGGGTCTGCCCCTACTTCTCGGCGGGCACATTATATACGTCTATATCGTAATATAACCTAACCTAACCCATGTAGACCCTCGCTGGTAATGTTTTACAAAATCCCGGTCGTGTCGGCCCGTCCTTCTCGGTGGGGACATTGTATACGTCTATAACGTTATATATCCTAACCTAAGGGAACCTAACATCTCGGATGTAGTATTTCACAACATTCCTGGCTGGTCGGCGCCAATTCTCGGTGGAAACATTATATACGTCTATAATGTAATATAACCTAACCTAACCCATCTAGACCCTAGCTGGGAATGATTTACAAAATCCCGCCGTGTCGGCCCGTACTTCTCGGTGGGGAAATTATATACGTCTATAACGTTATATATCCTAACCTAAGGGAACCTAAAATCTAGGATGTAGTATTTTCCAACATTCCTGGCGGGTCGGCCCCTACTTCTCGGCGGGCACATTATATACGTCTATATCGTAATATAACCTAACCTAACCCATCGAGTCACTGGCTGGTAATGTTTTACAAAATCCCGGTCGTGTCGGCCCGTAATTCTCGGTGCGGACATTATACACGTCTATAACGTTATATATCCTAACCTAAGGGAACCTAACATCGCGGATGTAGTATTTCACAAAATTCCTGGCGGGTCGGCGCCAATTCTCGGTCGGAATATTATATACGTCTATAACGTAATATAACCTAACCTAACTCATCTAAACCCCCGCTAGTAATGTTTTACAAAATCCCGGTCGTGTCGTCCCTTACGTCTCGGTGCGGACATTATATACGTCTATAACGTTATATATCCTAACCTAAGGCAAACTAACATCGCGGATGTAGTATTTCACAACATTCCTGGCGGGTCGGCCCCAACTTCTCGGTGGGCACATTATATATGTCTATATCGTAGTATAACCTAACCCAACCCATCTAGACCCTAGCTGGGAATGTTTTACAAGATCCCGCCGTTTGGCCCGTACTTCTCCGTGGGGACATTATATACGTCTATAACTTTATATATCCTAACCTAAGGGAACCTAAAATCTCGGATGTAGTATTTTCCAACATTCCTGGCGGGTCTGCCCCTACTTCTCGGCGGGCACATTATATACGTCTATATCGTAATATAACCTAACCTAACCCATGTAGACCCTCGCTGGTAATGTTTTACAAAATCCCGGTCGTGTCGGCCCGTCCTTCTCGGTGGGGACATTGTATACGTCTATAACGTTATATATCCTAACCTAAGGGAACCTAACATCGCGGATGTAGTATTTCACAACATTCCTGGCGGGTAGGCGCCAATTCTCGGTGGGAACATTATATACGTCTATATCGTAATATAACCTAACCTAACCCATCTAGACCCTCGCTGGTAATGTTTTACAAAATCCCGGTCGTGTCGGCCCGTACTTCTCGGTGTGCACATTATATACGTCTATAATGTTATATATCCTAACCTAAGGGAACCTAACTTCTCTGATGTAGTATTTTCCAACGTTCCTGGCGGGTCGGTCCCAACTTCTCGGTGGGCACATTATATACGTCTATATCGTAGTATAACCTAACCTAACCCATCTAGACCCTCGCTGGTAATGTTTTACAAAATCCCGGTCGTGTCGTCCCTTACGTCACGGTGCGGTCATTATATACGTCCATAACGTAATATATCCTAACCTAAGGCAACCTAACATCGCGGATGTAGTATTTCACAACATTCCTGGCGGGTCGGCGCCAATTCTCAGTGGGAACATTATATACGTCTATAACGTAATATAACCTAACCTAACCCATCTAGCCCCTCGCTGGTAATGTTTCACAAAATCCCGGTCGTGTCGGCCCGTACTTCTCGGTGGGGAAATTATATACCTCTATAACGTTATATGTCCTAACCTAAGGGAACCTAACATCTCGGATGTAGTATTTTCCAACATTCCCGGGGGTTCGGCCCCTACTTCTCGGTGGGCACATTATATACTTCTATATCGTAATATAACCTAACCAAACCCATCTAGACCCTCGCTGGTAATGTTTTACAAAATCCCGGTCTTGTCGGCCCGTACTTCTCGGTGGGGAAATTATATACGTCTATAACTTTATATGTCCTAACCTAAGGGAACCTAACATCTCGGATGTAGTATTTTCCAACATTCCTGGCGGGTCGGCCCCTACTTCTCGGCGGGCACATTATATACGTCTATATCGTAATATAACCTAACCTAACCCATCTAGACCCTAGCTGGTAATGTTTTACAAAATCCCGGTTGTGTCGGCCCGTACATTTCTGTGGGGACATTATGTACGTCTATAACTTTACATATCCTAACCTAAGGGAACCTAACATCTCGGATGTAGTATTTTCCAACATTCCCGGGGGTTCGGCCCCTACTTCTCGGTGGGCACATTATATACTTCTATATCGTAATATAACCTAACCAAACCCATCTAGACCCTCGCTGGTAATGTTTTACAAAATCCCGGTCTTGTCGGCCCGTACTTCTCGGTGGGGAAATTATATACGTCTATAACTTTATATGTCCTAACCTAAGGGAACCTAACATCTCGGATGTAGTATTTTCCAACATTCCTGGCGGGTCGGCCCCTACTTCTCGGCGGGCACATTATATACGTCTATATCGTAATATAACCTAACCTAACCCATCTAGACCCTAGCTGGTAATGTTTTACAAAATCCCGGTTGTGTCGGCCCGTACATTTCTGTGGGGACATTATGTACGTCTATAACTTTACATATCCTAACCTAAGGGAACCTAACATCTCGGATGTAGTATTTTCCAACATTCCCGGGGGGTTCGGCCCCTACTTCTCGGTGGGAACATTATATACGTCTATATCGTAATATAACCTAACCTAACTCATCTAAACCCTCGCTAGTAATGTTTTACAAAATCCCGGTCGTGTCGTCCCTTACGTCTCGGTGCGGACATTATATACGTCTATAACGTTATACATCCTAACCTAAGGCAAACTAACATCGCGGATGTAGTATTTCACAACATTCCTGGCGGGTCGGCCCCAACTTCTCGGTGGGCACATTATATATGTCCATATCGTAATATAACCTAACCCAACCCATCTAGACCCTAGCTGGGAATGTTTTACAAGATCCCGCCGTTTGGCCCGTACTTCTCCGTGGGGACATTATATACGTCTATAAATTTATATATCCTAACCTAAGGGAACCTAAAATCTCGGATGTAGTATTTTCCAACATTCCTGGCGGGTCTGCCCCTACTTCTCGGCGGGCACATTATATACGTCTATATCGTAATATAACCTAACCTAACCCATGTAGACCCTCGCTGGTAATGTTTTACAAAATCCCGGTCGTGTCGGCCCGTCCTTCTCGGTGGGGACATTGTATACGTCTATAACGTTATATATCCTAACCTAAGGGAACCTAACATCTCGAATGTAGTATTTCACAACATTCCTGGCTGGTCGGCGCCAATTCTCGGTGGGAACATTATATACGTCTATAATGTAATATAACCTAACCTAACCCATCTAGACCCTAGCTGGGAATGATTTACAAAATCCCGCCGTGTCGGCCCGTACTTCTCGGTGGGGACATTATATACGACTATAACGTTATATATCCTAACCTAAGGGAACCTAACATCGCGGATGTAGTATTTCAGAACATTCCTGGCGGGTAGGCGCCAATTCTCGGTGGGAACATTATATACGTCTATATCGTAATATAACCTAACCTAACTCATCTAAACCCTCGCTAGTAATGTTTTACAAAATCCCGGTCGTGTCGTCCCTTACGTCTCGGTGCGGACATTATATACGTCTATAACGTTATACATCCTAACCTAAGGCAAACTAACATCGCGGATGTAGTATTTCACAACATTCCTGGCGGGTCGGCCCCAACTTCTCGGTGGGCACATTATATATGTCCATATCGTAATATAACCTAACCCAACCCATCTAGACCCTAGCTGGGAATGTTTTACAAGATCCCGCCGTTTGGCCCGTACTTCTCCGTGGGGACATTATATACGTCTATGAATTTATATATCCTAACCTAAGGGAACCTAAAATCTCGGATGTAGTATTTTCCAACATTCCTGGCGGGTCTGCCCCTACTTCTCGGCGGGCACATTATATACGTCTATATCGTAATATAACCTAACCTAACCCATGTAGACCCTCGCTGGTAATGTTTTACAAAATCCCGCCGTGTCGGCCCGTACTTTTCCGTGGGAACATTATATACGTCTATAACTTTATATATCCTAACCTAAGGGAACATAACATCTCGGATGTAGTATTTTCCAACATTCCTGGCGGGTCGGCGCCAATTCTCGGTGGGAACATTATATACGTCTATAATGTAATATAACCTAACCTAACCCATCTAGACCCTAGCTGGGAATGATTTACAAAATCCCGCCGTGTCGGCCCGTACTTTTCCGTGGGGACATTATATACGTCTATAACTTTATATATCCTAACCTAAGGGAACATAACATCTCGGATATAGTATTTTCCAACATTCCTGGCGGGTCGGCCCCTACCTCTCGGCGGGCACACTATATACGTCTATGTCGTAATATAACCTAACCTAACCCATCTAGACCCTGGCTGGTAATGTTTTACAAAATCCCGGTCGTGTCGGCCCTTACGTCTCGGTGCGGACATTATATACGTCTATAACGTTATATATCCTAACCTAAGGCAAACTAACATCGCGGATGTAGTATTTCACAACATTCCTGGCGGGTCGGCCCCAACTTCTCGGTGGGCACATTATATATGTCTATATCGTAATATAACCTAACCTAACCCATCTAGACCCTGGCTGGTAATGTTTTACAAAATCCCGGTCGTGTCGGCCCGTACTTCTCGGTGCGGACATTATATACGTCTATAACGTTATATATCCTAACCTAAGGGAACCTAACATCGCGGATGTAGTATTTCACAACATTCCTGGCGGGTAGGCGCCAATTCTCGGTGGGAACATTATATACGTCTATATCGTAATATAACCTAACCTAACCCATCTAGACCCTCGCTGGTAATGTTTTACAAAATCCCGGTCGTGTCGGCCCGTACTTCTCGGTGTGCACATTATATACGTCTATAATGTTATATATCCTAACCTAAGGGAACCTAACTTCTCTGATGTAGTATTTTCCAACGTTCCTGGCGGGTCTGCCCCTACTTCTCGGCGGGCACATTATATACGTCTATATCGTAATATAACCTAACCTAACCCATGTAGACCCTCGCTGGTAATGTTTTACAAAATCCCGGTCGTGTCGGCCCGTCCTTCTCGGTGGGGACATTGTATACGTCTATAACGTTATATATCCTAACCTAAGGGAACCTAACATCTCGGATGTAGTATTTCACAACATTCCTGGCTGGTCGGCGCCAATTCTCGGTGGGAACATTATATACGTCTATAATGTAATATAACCTAACCTAACCCATCTAGACCCTAGCTGGGAATGATTTACAAAATCCCTCCGTGTCGGCCCGTACTTCTCGGTGGGGAAATTATATACGTCTATAACGTTATATATCCTAACCTAAGGGAACCTAAAATCTAGGATGTAGTATTTTCCAACATTCCTGGCGGGTCGGCCCCTACTTCTCGGCGGGCACATTATATACGTCTATATCGTAATATAACCTAACCTAACCCATCTAGACACTGGCTGGTAATGTTTTACAAAATCGCGGTCGTGTCGGCCCGTACGTCTCGGTGGGGACATTATATACGTCTATAACGTTATATATCCTAACCTAAGGGAACTTAACATCGCGGATGTAGTATTTCACAACATTCCTGGCGTGTCGGCGCCAATTCTCGGTCGGAATATTATATACGTCTATAACGTAATATAACCTAACCTAACCCATCTAGACCCTAACTGGGAATGTTTTACAAAATCCCGCCGTGGCGGCCCGTACTTTTCCGTGGGGACATTATATACGTCTATAACTTTATATATCCTAACCTAAGGGAACATAACATCTCGGATGTAGTATTTTCCAACATTCCTGGCGGGTCGGCCCCTACTTCTCGGCGGGCACATTATATACGTCTATAATGTAATATAACCTAACCTAACCCATCTAGACCCTAGCTGGGAATGATTTACAAAATCCCTCCGTGTCGGCCCGTACTTCTCGGTGGGGAAATTATATACGTCTATAACGTTATATATCCTAACCTAAGGGAACCTAAAATCTAGGATGTAGTATTTTCCAACATTCCTGGCGGGTCGGCCCCTACTTCTCGGCGGGCACATTATATACGTCTATATCGTAATATAACCTAACCTAACCCATCTAGACACTGGCTGGTAATGTTTTACAAAATCGCGGTCGTGTCGGCCCGTACGTCTCGGTGGGGACATTATATACGTCTATAACGTTATATATCCTAACCTAAGGGAACTTAACATGGCGGATGTAGTATTTCACAACATTCCTGGCGTGTCGGCGCCAATTCTCGGTCGGAATATTATATACGTCTATAACGTAATATAACCTAACCTAACCCATCTAGACCCTAACTGGGAATGTTTTACAAAATCCCGCCGTGGCGGCCCGTACTTTTCCGTGGGGACATTATATACGTCTATAACTTTATATATCCTAACCTAAGGGAACATAACATCTCGGATGTAGTATTTTCCAACATTCCTGGCGGGTCGGCCCCTACTTCTCGGCGGGCACATTATATACGTCTATATCGTAATATAACCTAACCTAACCCATCTAGACCGTGGCTGGTAATGTTTTACAAAATCCCGGTCGTGTCGGCCCGTACTTCTCGGTGGGGACATTGTATACGACTATAACGTTATATATCCTAACCTAAGGGAACCTAACATCGCGGATGTAGTATTTCACAACATTCCTGGCGGGTAGGCGCCAATTCTCGGTGGGAACATTATATACGTCTATATCGTAATATAACCTAACCTAACTCATCTAAACCCTCGCTAGTAATGTTTTACAGAATCCCGGTCGTGTCGTCCCTTACGTCTCGGTGCGGACATTATATACGTCTATAACGTTATATATCCTAACCTAAGGCAAACTAACATCGCGGATGTAGTATTTCACAACATTCCTGGCGGGTCGGCCCCAACTTCTCGGTGGGCACATTATATATGTCTATATCGTAATATAACCTAACCCAACCCATCTAGACCCTAGCTGGGAATGTTTTACAAGATCCCGCCGATTGGCCCGTACTTCTCCGTGGGGACATTATATACGTCTATAACTTTATATATCCTAACCTAAGGGAACCTAAAATCTCGGATGTAGTATTTTCCAACATTCCTGGCGGGTCTGCCCCTACTTCTCGGCGGGCACATTATATACGTCTATATCGTAATATAACCTAACCTAACCCATGTAGACCCTCGCTGGTAATGTTTTACAAAATCCCGGTCGTGTCGGCCCGTCCTTCTCGGTGGGGACATTGTATACGTCTATAACGTTATATATCCTAACCTAAGGGAACCTAACATCTCGGATGTAGTATTTCACAACATTCCTGGCTGGTCGGCGCCAATTCTCGGTGGGAACATTATATACGTCTATAATGTAATATAACCTAACCTAACCCATCTAGACCCTAGCTGGGAATGATTTACAAAATCCCGCCGTGTCGGCCCGTACTTCTCGGTGGGGAAATTATATACGTCTATAACGTTATATATCCTAACCTAAGGGAACCTAAAATCTAGGATGTAGTATTTTCCAACATTCCTGGCGGGTCGGCCCCTACTTCTCGGCGGGCACATTATATACGTCTATATCGTAATATAACCTAACCTAACCCATCGAGTCACTGGCTGGTAATGTTTTACAAAATCCCGGTCGTGTCGTCCCTTACGTCACGGTGCGGTCATTATATACGTCCATAACGTAATATATCCTAACCTAAGGCAACCTAACATCGCGGATGTAGTATTTCACAACATTCCTGGCGGGTCGGCCCCTACTTCTCGGCGGGCACATTATATACGTCTATATCGTAATATAACCTAACCTAACCCATCTAGACCCTAGCTGGTAATGTTTTACAAAATCCCGGTTGTGTCGGCCCGTACATTTCTGTGGGGACATTATGTACGTCTATAACTTTACATATCCTAACCTAAGGGAACCTAACATCTCGGATGTAGTATTTTCCAACATTCCCGGGGGGTTCGGCCCCTACTTCTCGGTGGGAACATTATATACGTCTATATCGTAATATAACCTAACCTAACTCATCTAAACCCTCGCTGGTAATGTTTTACAAAATCCCGGTCGTGTCGGCCCGTCCTTCTCGGTGGGGACATTGTATACGTCTATAACGTTATATATCCTAACCTAAGGGAACCTAACATCTCGGATGTAGTATTTCACAACATTCCTGGCTGGTCGGCGCCAATTCTCGGTGGGAACATTATATACGTCTATAATGTAATATAACCTAACCTAACCCATCTAGACCCTAGCTGGGAATGATTTACAAAATCCCGCCGTGTAGGCCCGTACTTCTCGGTGGGGAAATTATATACGTCTATAACGTTATATATCCTAACCTAAGGGAACCTAAAATCTAGGATGTAGTATTTTCCAACATTCCTGGCGGGTCGGCCCCTACTTCTCGGCGGGCACATTATATACGTCTATATCGTAATATAACCTAACCTAACCCATCGAGTCACTGGCTGGTAATGTTTTACAAAATCCCGGTCGTGTCGGCCCGTAATTCTCGGTGCGGACATTATACACGTCTATAACGTTATATATCCTAACCTAAGGGAACCTAACATCGCGGATATAGTATTTCACAACATTCCTGGCGGGTCGGCGCCAATTCTCGGTCGGAATATTATATACGTCTATAACGTAATATAACCTAACCTAACTCATCTAAACCCCCGCTAGTAATGTTTTACAAAATCCCGGTCGTGTCGTCCCTTACGTCTCGGTGCGGACATTATATACGTCTATAACGTTATATATCCTAACCTAAGGCAAACTAACATCGCGGATGTAGTATTTCACAACATTCCTGGCGGGTCGGCCCCAACTTCTCGGTGGGCACATTATATATGTCTATATCGTAGTATAACCTAACCCAACCCATCTAGACCCTAGCTGGGAATGTTTTACAAGATCCCGCCGTTTGGCCCGTACTTCTCCGTGGGGACATTATATACGTCTATAACTTTATATATCCTAACGTAAGGGAACCTAAAATCTCGGATGTAGTATTTTCCAACATTCCTGGCGGGTCTGCCCCTACTTCTCGGCGGGCACATTATATACGTCTATATCGTAATATAACCTAACCTAACCCATGTAGACCCTCGCTGGTAATGTTTTACAAAATCCCGCCGTGTCGGCCCGTACTTTTCCGTGGGAACATTATATACGTCTATAACTTTATATATCCTAACCTAAGGGAACATAACATCTCGGATGTAGTATTTTCCAACATTCCTGGCGGGTCGGTCCCTACCTCTCGGCGGGCACATTATATACGTCTATAATGTAATATAACCTAACCTAACCCATCTAGA
Source organism: Xylocopa violacea (assembly GCA_963969225.1). Taxonomy (NCBI): domain Eukaryota; kingdom Metazoa; phylum Arthropoda; class Insecta; order Hymenoptera; family Apidae; genus Xylocopa; species Xylocopa violacea. Next base: position 2,129,347 of record CAXAJV010000061.1, on the reverse strand, counting down.
CCCTAGCTGGGAATGATTTACAAAATCCCGCCGTGTCGGCCCGTACTTTTCCGTGGGGACATTATATACGTCTATAACTTTATATATCCTAACCTAAGGGAACATAACATCTCGGATATAGTATTTTCCAACATTCCTGGCGGGTCGGCCCCTACCTCTCGGCGGGCACACTATATACGTCTATGTCGTAATATAACCTAACCTAACCCATCTAGACCCTGGCTGATAATGTTTTACAAAATCCCGGTCGTGTCGGCCCTTACGTCTCGGTGCGGACATTATATACGTCTATAACGTTATATATCCTAACCTAAGGCAAACTAACATCGCGGATGTAGTATTTCACAACATTCCTGGCGGGTCGGCCCCAACTTCTCGGTGGGCACATTATATATGTCTATATCGTAATATAACCTAACCTAACTCATCTAAACCCTCGCTAGTAATGTTTTACAAAATCCCGGTCGTGTCGTCCCTTACGTCTCGGTGCGGACATTATATACGTTTATAACGTTATATATCCTAACCTAAGGCAAACTAACATCGCGGATGTAGTATTTCACAACATTCCTGGCGGGTCGGCCCCAACTTCTCGGTGGGCACATTATATATGTCTATATCGTAATATAACCTAACCCAACCCATCTAGACCCTAGCTGGGAATGTTTTACAAGATCCCGCCGTTTGGCCCGTACTTCTCCGTGGGGACTTTATATACGTCTATAACTTTATATATCCTAACCTAAGGGAACCTAAAATCTCGGATGTAGTATTTTCCAACATTCCTGGCGGGTCTGCCCCTACTTCTCGGCGGGCACATTATATACGTCTATATCGTAATATAACCTAACCTAACCCATGTAGACCCTCGCTGGTAATGTTTTACAAAATCCCGGTCGTGTCGGCCCGTCCTTCTCGGTGGGGACATTGTATACGTCTATAACGTTATATATCCTAACCTAAGGGAACCTAACATCTCGAATGTAGTATTTCACAACATTCCTGGCTGGTCGGCGCCAATTCTCGGTGGGAACATTATATACGTCTATAATGTAATATAACCTAACCTAACCCATCTAGACCCTAGCTGGGAATGATTTACAAAATCCCGCCGTGTCGGCCCGTACTTTTCCGTGGGGACATTATATACGTCTATAACTTTATATATCCTAACCTAAGGGAACATAACATCTCAGATGTAGTATTTTCCAACATTCCTGGCGGGTCGGTCCCTACCTCTCGGCGGGCACATTATATACGTCTATGTCGTAATATAACCTAACCTAACCCATCTAGACCCTGGCTGGTAATGTTTTACAAAATCCCGGTCGTGTCGGCCCTTACGTCTCGGTGCGGACATTATATACGTCTATAACGTTATATATCCTAACCTAAGGCAAACTAACATCGCGGATGTAGTATTTCACAACATTCCTGGCGGGTCGGCGCCAATTCTCGGTGGGAATATTATATACGTCTATATCGTAATATAACCTAACCTAACTCATCTAAACCCTCGCTAGTAATGTTTTACAAAATCCCGGTCGTGTCGTCCCTTACGTCTCGGTGCGGACATTATATACGTCTATAACGTTATACATCCTAACCTAAGGCAAACTAACATCGCGGATGTAGTATTTCACAACATTCCTGGCGGGTCGGCCCCAACTTCTCGGTGGGCACATTATATATGTCCATATCGTAATATAACCTAACCCAACCCATCTAGACCCTAGCTGGGAATGTTTTACAAGATCCCGCCGTTTGGCCCGTACTTCTCCGTGGGGACATTATATACGTCTATAAATTTATATATCCTAACCTAAGGGAACGTAAAATCTCGGATGTAGTATTTTCCAACATTCCTGGCGGGTCTGCCCCTACTTCTCGGCGGGCACATTATATACGTCTATATCGTAATATAACCTAACCTAACCCATGTAGACCCTCGCTGGTAATGTTTTACAAAATCCCGCCGTGTCGGCCCGTACTTTTCCGTGGGAACATTATATACGTCTATAACTTTATATATCCTAACCTAAGGGAACATAACATCTCGGATGTAGTATTTTCCAACATTCCTGGCGGGTCGGCGCCAATTCTCGGTGGGAACATTATATACGTCTATAATGTAATATAACCTAACCTAACCCATCTAGACCCTAGCTGGGAATGATTTACAAAATCCCGCCGTGTCGGCCCGTACTTTTCCGTGGGGACATTATATACGTCTATAACTTTATATATCCTAACCTAAGGGAACATAACATCTCGGATATAGTATTTTCCAACATTCCTGGCGGGTCGGCCCCTACCTCTCGGCGGGCACACTATATACGTCTATGTCGTAATATAACCTAACCTAACCCATCTAGACCCTGGCTGGTAATGTTTTACAAAATCCCGGTCGTGTCGGCCCTTACGTCTCGGTGCGGACATTATATACGTCTATAACGTTATATATCCTAACCTAAGGCAAACTAACATCGCGGATGTAGTATTTCACAACATTCCTGGCGGGTCGGCCCCAACTTCTCGGTGGGCACATTATATATGTCTATATCGTAATATAACCTAACCTAACCCATCTAGACCCTGGCTGGTAATGTTTTACAAAATCCCGGTCGTGTCGGCCCGTACTTCTCGGTGCGGACATTATATACGTCTATAACGTTATATATCCTAACCTAAGGCAACCTAACATTGCGGATGTAGTATTTCACAACATTCCTGGCGGGTCGGCGCCAATTCTCAGTGGGAACATTATATACGTCTATAACGTAATATAACCTAACCTGACCCATCTAGCCCCTCGCTGGTAATGTTTCACAAAATCCCGGTCGTGTCGGCCCGTACTTCTCGGTGGGGAAATTATATACCTCTATAACGTTATATGTCCTAACCTAAGGGAACCTAACATCTCGGATGTAGTATTTTCCAACATTCCCGGGGGTTCGGCCCCTACTTCTCGGTGGGCACATTATATACTTCTATATCGTAATATAACCTAACCAAACCCATCTAGACCCTCGCTGGTAATGTTTTACAAAATCCCGGTCTTGTCGGCCCGTACTTCTCGGTGGGGAAATTATATACGTCTATAACTTTACATATCCTAACCTAAGGGAACCTCACATCTCGGATGTAGTATTTTCCAACATTCCCGGGGGGTTCGGCCCCTACTTCTCGGTGGGAACATTATATACGTCTATATCGTAATATAACCTAACCTAACTCATCTAAACCCTCGCTAGTAATGTTTTACAAAATCCCGGTCGTGTCGTCCCTTACGTCTCGGTGCGGACATTATATACGTCTATAACGTTATATATCCTAACCTAAGGCAAACTAACATCGCGGATGTAGTATTTCACAACATTCCTGGCTGGTCGGCGCCAATTCTCGGTGGGAACATTATATACGTCTATAATGTAATATAACCTAACCTAACCCATCTAGACCCTAGCTGGGAATGATTTACAAAATCCCGCCGTGTCGGCCCGTACTTTTCCGTGGGGACATTATATACGTCTATAACTTTATATATCCTAACCTAAGGGAACCTAACATCTCGGATGTAGTATTTTCCAACATTCTTGGCGGGTCGGCCCCAACTTCTCGGTGGGCACATTATACATGTCTATATCGTAATATAACCTAACCCAACCCATCTAGACCCTAGCTGGGAATGTTTTACAAGATCCCGCCGTTTGGCCCGTACTTCTCCGTGGGGACATTATATACGTCTATAAATTTATATATCCTAACCTAAGGGAACCTAAAATCTCGGATGTAGTATTTTCCAACATTCCTGGCGGGTCTGCCCCTACTTCTCGGCGGGCACATTATATACGTCTATATCGTAATATAACCTAACCTAACCCATGTAGACCCTCGCTGGTAATGTTTTACAAAATCCCGCCGTGTCGGCCCGTACTTTTCCGTGGGAACATTATATACGTCTTTAACTTTATATATCCTAACCTAAGGGAACATAACATCTCGGATGTAGTATTTTCCAACATTCCTGGCGGGTCGGCCCCAACTTCTCGGTGGGCACATTATATATGTCTATATCGTAATATAACCTAACCTAACATATCTAGACCCTCGCTGGTAATGTTTTACAAAATCCCGGTCGTATCGGCCCGTACTTCTCGGTGGGGACATTATATACGTCTATAACGTTATATATCCTAACCTAAGGGAACCTAACATCTCGGATGTAGTATTTTCCAACATTCTTGGCGGGTCGGCCCCTACTTCTCGGCGGGCACATTATATACGTCTATATCGTAATATAACCTAACCTAACCCATCTAGACCCTAGCTGGTAATGTTTTACAAAATCCCGGTCGTGTCGTCCCTTACGTCTCGGTGCGGACATTATATACGTCTATAACGTTATATATCCTAACCTAAGGCAAACTAACATCGCGGATGTAGTATTTCTCAACATTCCTGGCGGGTCGGCCCCAACTTCTCGGTGGGCACATTATATATGTCTATATCGTAATATAACCTAACCCAACCCATCTAGACCCTAGCTGGGAATGTTTTACAAGATCCCGCCGTTTGGCCCGTACTTCTCCGTGGGGACATTATATACGTCTATAACTTTATATATCCTAACCTAAGGGAACCTAAAATCTCGGATGTAGTATTTTCCAACATTCCTGGCGGGTCTGCCCCTACTTCTCGGCGGGCACATTATATACGTCTATATCGTAATATAACCTAACCTAACCCATGTAGACCCTCGCTGGTAATGTTTTACAAAATCCCGGTCGTGTCGGCCCGTCCTTCTCGGTGGGGACATTGTATACGTCTATAACGTTATATATCCTAACCTAAGGGAACCTAACATCTCGGATGTAGTATTTCACAACATTCCTGGCTGGTCGGCGCCAATTCTCGGTGGGAACATTATATACGTCTATAATGTAATATAACCTAACCTAACCCATCCAGACCCTAGCTGGGAATGATTTACAAAATCCCGCCGTGTCGGCCCGTACTTTTCCGTGGGGACATTATATACGTCTATAACTTTATATATCCTAACCTAAGGGAACATAACATCTCGGATGTAGTATTTTCCAACATTCCTGGCGGGTCGGCCCCTACCTCTCGGCGGGCACATTATATACGTCTATGTCGTAATATAACCTAACCTAACCCATCTAGACCCTGGCTGGTAATGTTTTACAAAATCCCGGTCGTGTCGGCCCGTACTTCTCGGTGGGGACATTATATACGACTATAACGTTATATATCCTAACCTAAGGGAACCCAACATCGCGGATGTAGTATTTCACAACATTCCTGGCGGGTAGGTGCCAATTCTCGGTGGGAACATTATATACGTCTATATCGTAATATAACCTAACCTAATCCATCTAAACCCCCGCTAGTAATGTTTTACAAAATCCCGGTCGTGTCGTCCCTTACGTCTCGGTGCGGACATTATATACGTCTATAACGTTATATATCCTAACCTAAGGCAAACTAACATCGCGGATGTAGTATTTCACAACATTCCTGGCGGGTCCGCCCCAACTTCTCGGTGGGCACATTATATATGTCTATATCGTAATATAACCTAACCCAAACCATCTAGACCCTAGCTGGGAATGTTTTACAAGATCCCGCCGTTTGGCCCGTACTTCTCCGTGGGGGCATTATATACGTCTATAACTTTATATATCCTAACCTAAGGGAACCTAAAATCTCGGATGTAGTATTTTCCAACATTCCTGGCGGGTCTGCCCCTACTTCTCGGCGGGCACATTATATACGTCTATATCGTAATATAACCTAACCTAACCCATGTAGACCCTCGCTGGTAATGTTTTACAAAATCCCGGTCGTGTCGGCCCGTCCTTCTCGGTGGGGACATTGTATACGTCTATAACGTTATATATCCTAACCTAAGGGAACCTAACATCTCGGATGTAGTATTTCACAACATTCCTGGCTGGTCGGCGCCAATTCTCGGTGGGAACATTATATACGTCTATAATGTAATATAACCTAACCTAACCCATCTAGACCCTAGCTGGGAATGATTTACAAAATCCCGCCGTGTCGGCCCGTACTTTTCCGTGGGGACATTATATACGTCTATAACTTTATATATCCTAACCTAAGGGAACATAACATCTCGGATGTAGTATTTTCCAACATTCCTGGCGGGTCGGCCCCTACCTCTCGGCTGGCACATTATATACGTCTATGTCGTAATATAACCTAACCTAACCCATCTAGACCCTGGCTGGTAATGTTTTACAAAATCCCGGTCGTGTCGGCCCGTACTTCTCGGTGGGGACATTATATACGACTATAACGTTATATATCCTAACCTAAGGGAACCTAACATCGCGGATGTAGTATTTCACAACATTCCTGGCGGGTAGGCGCCAATTCTCGGTGGGAACATTATATACGTCTATATCGTAATATAACCTAACCTAATCCATCTAAACCCTCGCTAGTAATGTTTTACAAAATCCCGGTCGTGTCGTCCCTTACGTCTCGGTGCGGACATTATATACGTCTATAACGTTATATATCCTAACCTAAGGCAAACTAACATCGCGGATGTAGTATTTCACAACATTCCTGGCGGGTCTGCCCCTACTTCTCGGCGGGCACATTATATACGTCTATATCGTAATATAACCTAACCTAACCCATGTAGACCCTCGCTGGTAATGTTTTACAAAATCCCGGTCGTGTCGGCCCGTCCTTCTCGGTGGGGACATTGTATACGTCTATAACGTTATATATCCTAACCTAAGGGAACCTAACATCTCGGATGTAGTATTTCACAACATTCCTGGCTGGTCGGAGCCAATTCTCGGTGGGAACATTATATACGTCTATAATGTAATATAACCTAACCTAACCCATCTAGACCCTAGCTGGGAATGATTTACAAAATCCCGCCGTGTCGGCCCGTACTTTTCCGTGGGAACATTATATACGTCTATAACTTTATATATCCTAACCTAAGGGAACATAACATCTCGGATGTAGTATTTTCCAACATTCCTGGCGGGTCGGCCCCTACCTCTCGGCGGACACATTATATACGTCTATGTCGTAATATAACCTAACCTAACCCATCTAGACCCTGGCTGGTAATGTTTTACAAAATCCCGGTCGTGTCGGCCCTTACGTCTCGGTGCGGACATTATATACGTCTATAACGTTATATATCCTAACCTAAGGCAAACTAACATCGCGGATGTAGTATTTCACAACATTCCTGGCGGGTCGGCCCCAACTTCTCGGTGGGCACATTATATATGTCTATATCGTAATATAACCTAACCTAACATATCTAGACCCTCGCTGGTAATGTTTTACAAAATCCCGGTCGTATCGGCCCGTACTTCTCGGTGGGGACATTATATACGTCTATAACGTTATATATCCTAACCTAAGGGAACCTAACATCTCGGATGTAGTATTTTCCAACATTCCTGGCGTGTCGGCCCGTACTTCTCGGTGGGGAAATTATATACGTCTATAACGTTATATATCCTAACCTAAGGGAACCTAAAATCTAGGATGTAGTATTTTCCAACATTCCTGGCGGGTCGGCCCCTACTTCTCGGCGGGCACATTATATACGTCTATATCGTAATATAACCTAACCTAACCCATCTAAACCCTCGCTAGTAATGTTTTACAAAATCCCGGTCGTGTCGTCCCTTACGTCTCGGTGCGCACATTATATACGTCTATAACGTTATATATCCTAACCTAAGGCAAACTAACATCGCGGATGTAGTATTTCTCAACATTCCTGGCGGGTCGGCCCCAACTTCTCGGTGGGCACATTATATATGTCTATATCGTAATATAACCTAACCCAACCCATCTAGACCCTAGCTGGGAATGTTTTACAAGATCCCGCCGTTTGGCCCGTACTTCTCCGTGGGGACATTATATACGTCTATAACTTTATATATCCTAACCTAAGGGAACCTAAAATCTCGGATGTAGTATTTTCCAACATTCCTGGCGGGTCTGCCCCTACTTCTCGGCGGACACATTATATACGTCTATATCGTAATATAACCTAACCTAACCCATGTAGACCCTCGCTGGTAATGTTTTACAAAATCCCGGTCGTGTCGGCCCGTCCTTCTCGGTGGGGACATTGTATACGTCTATAACGTTATATATCCTAACCTAAGGGAACCTAACATCTCGGATGTAGTATTTCACAACATTCCTGGCTGGTCGGCGCCAATTCTCGGTGGGAACATTATATACGTCTATAATGTAATATAACCTAACCTAACCCATCTAGACCCTAGCTGGGAATGATTTACAAAATCCCGCCGTGTCGGCCCGTACTTTTCCGTGGGGACATTATATACGTCTATAACTTTATATATCCTAACCTAAGGGAACATAACATCTCGGATGTAGTATTTTCCAACATTCCTGGCGGGTCGGCCCCTACCTCTCGGCGGGCACATTATATACGTCTATGTCGTAATATAACCTAACCTAACCCATCTAGACCCTGGCTGGTAATGTTTTACAAAATCCCGGTCGTGTCGGCCCGTACTTCTCGGTGGGGACATTATATACAACTATAACGTTATATATCCTAACCTAAGGGAACCTAACATCGCGGATGTAGTATTTCACAACATTCCTGGCGGGTAGGCGCCAATTCTCGGTGGGAACATTATATACGTCTATATCGTAATATAACCTAACCTAATCCATCTAAACCCTCGCTAGTAATGTTTTACAAAATCCCGGTCGTGTCGTCCCTTACGTCTCGGTGCGGACATTATATACGTCTATAACGTTATATATCCTAACCTAAGGCAAACTAACATCGCGGATGTAGTATTTCACAACATTCCTGGCGGGTCCGCCCCAACTTCTCGGTGGGCACATTATATATGTCTATATCGTAATATAACCTAACCCAAACCATCTAGACCCTAGCTGGGAATGTTTTACAAGATCCCGCCGTTTGGCCCGTACTTCTCCGTGGGGACATTATATACGTCTATAACTTTATATATCCTAACCTAAGGGAACCTAAAATCTCGGATGTAGTATTTTCCAACATTCCTGGCGGGTCTGCCCCTACTTCTCGGCGGGCACATTATATACGTCTATATCGTAATATAACCTAACCTAACCCATGTAGACCCTCGCTGGTAATGTTTTACAAAATCCCGGTCGTGTCGGCCCGTCCTTCTCGGTGGGGACATTGTATATGTCTATAACGTTATATATCCTAACCTAAGGGAACCTAACATCTCGGATGTAGTATTTCACAACATTCCTGGCTGGTCGGCGCCAATTCTCGGTGGGAACATTATATACGTCTATAATGTAATATAACCTAACCTAGCCCATCTAGACCCTAGCTGGGAATGATTTACAAAATCCCGCCGTGTCGGCCCGTACTTTTCCGTGGGGACATTATATACGTCTATAACTTTATATATCCTAACCTAAGGGAACATAACATCTCGGATGTAGTATTTTCCAACATTCCTGGCGGGTCGGCCCCTACCTCTCGGCGGGCACATTATATACGTCTATGTCGTAATATAACCTAACCTAACCCATCTAGACCCTGGCTGGTAATGTTTTACAAAATCCCGGTCGCGTCGGCCCGTACTTCTCGGTGGGGACATTATATACGACTATAACGTTATATATCCTAACCTAAGGGAACCTAACATCGCGGATGTAGTATTTCACAACATTCCTGGCGGGTAGGCGCCAATTCTCGGTGGGAACATTATATACGTCTATATCGTAATATAACCTAACCTAATCCATCTAAACCCTCGCTAGTAATGTTTTACAAAATCCCGGTCGTGTCGTCCCTTACGTCTCGGTGCGGACATTATATACGTCTATAACGTTATATATCCTAACCTAAGGCAAACTAACATCGCGGATGTAGTATTTCACAACATTCCTGGCGGGTCCGCCCCAACTTCTCGGTGGGCACATTATATATGTCTATATCGTAATATAACCTAACCCAAACCATCTAGACCCTAGCTGGGAATGTTTTACAAGATCCCGCCGTTTGGCCCGTACTTCTCCGTGGGGACATTATATACGTCTATAACTTTATATATCCTAACCTAAGGGAACCTAAAATCTCGGATGTAGTATTTTCCAACATTCCTGGCGGGTCTGCCCCTACTTCTTGGCGGGCACATTATATACGTCTATATCGTAATATAACCTAACCTAACCCATGTAGACCCTCGCTGGTAATGTTTTACAAAATCCCGGTCGTGTCGGCCCGTCCTTCTCGGTGGGGACATTGTATACGTCTATAACGTTATATATCCTAACCTAAGGGAACCTAACATCTCGGATGTAGTATTTCACAACATTCCTGGCTGGTCGGCGCCAATTCTCGGTGGGAACATTATATACGTCTATAATGTAATATAACCTAACCTAACCCATCTAGACCCTAGCTGGGAATGATTTACAAAATCCCGCCGTGTCGGCCCGTACTTTTCCGTGGGGACATTATATACGTCTATAACTTTATATATCCTAACCTAAGGGAACATAACATCTCGGATGTAGTATTTTCCAACATTCCTGGCGGGTCGGCCCCTACCTCTCGGCGGGCACATTATATACGTCTATATCGTAATATAACCTAACCTAACCCATCTAGACCCTCGCTGGTAATGTTTTACAAAATCCCGGTCGTGCCGGCCCGTACTTCCCGGTGGGGACAATATATACGTCTATAACGTTATATATCCTAACGTAAGGGAACCTAACCTCTCGGATGTAGTATTTTCCAACATTCCTGGCGGGTCACCCCAACTTCTCGGTGGGGACATTATATACGTCCATAACGTAATATATCCTAACCTAAGGCAACCTAACATCGCGGATGTAGTATTTCACAACATTCCTGGCGGGTCGGCGCCAATTCTCAGTGGGAACATTATATACGTCTATAACGTAATGTAACCTAACCTAACCCATCTAGCCCCTCGCTGGTAATGTTTTACAAAATCCCGGTCGTGTCGGCCCGTACTTCTCGGTGGGGAAATTATATACGTCTATAACGTTATATGTCCTAACCTAAGGGAACCTAACATATCGGATGTAGTATTTTCCAATATTCCCGGGGGTTCGGCCCCTACTTCTCGGTGGGCATATTATATACGTCTATATCGTAATATAACCTAACCTAACCCATCTAGACCCTCGCTAGTTATGTTTTACGAAATCCCGGTCGTGTCGTCCCTTACGTCTCGGTGCGGACATTATATACGTCTATAACGTTATATATCCTAACCTAAGGCAAACTAACATCGCGGATGTAGTATTTCACAACATTCCTGGCGGGTCGGCCCCAACTTCTCGGTGGGAACATTATATACGTCTATAACGTAATATAACCTAACCAAACCCATCTAGCCCCTCGCTCGTAATGTTTTACAAAATCCCGGTCGTGTCGTCCCGTACTTCTCGGTGGGCACATTATATACGTCTATAACGTTATATATCCTAACCTAAGGGAACCTAACATCGCGGATGTAGTATTTCACAACATTCTTGGCGGGTTGGCGCCAATTCTCGGTGGGAACATTATATACGTCCATAACGTAATATAACCTAACCTAACCCATCTAGCCCCTAGCTGGGAATGTTTTACAAAATACCGCCGTGTCGGCCCGTACATTTCCGTGGGGACATTATGTACGTCTATAACTTTATATATCCTAACATAAGGGAACCTAACATCTCGGATGTAGTATTTTCCAACATTCCTGGCGGGTCGGCCCCAACTTCTCGGTGGGCACATTATATACTTCTATATCGTAATATAACCTAACCTAACCCATCTAGACCCTCGCTGGTAATGTTTTACAAAATCCCGGTCGTGTCGGCCCGTACTTCTCGGTGGGGAAATTATATACGTCTATAACTTTACATATCCTAACCTAAGGGAACCTAACATCTCGGATGTAGTATTTTCCAACATTCCCGGGGGGTTCGGCCCCTACTTCTCGGTGGGCACATTATATACGTCTATATCGTAATATAACCTAACCTAACCCATCTAGACCCTCGCTAGTAATGTTTTACAAAATCCCGGTCGTGTCGTCCCTTACGTCTCGGTGCGGACATTATATACGTCTATAACGTTATATATCCTAACCTAAGGCAAACTAACATCGCGGATGTAGTATTTCACAACATTCCTGGCGGGTCGGCCCCAACTTCTCGGTGGGCACATTATATATGTCTATATCGTAATATAACCTAACCTAACCCATCTAGACCCTCGCTGGTAATGTTTTACAAAATCCCGGTCGTGTCGGCCCGTACTTCTCGGTGGGGAAATTATATACGTCTATAACGTTATATATCCTAACCTAAGGGAACCTAAAATCTCGGATGTAGTATTTTCCTACATTCGTGGCGGGTCGGCCGCTACTTCTCGGCGGGCACATTATATACGTCTATATCGTAATATAACCTAACCTAACCCATGTAGACCCTCGCTGGTAATGTTTTACAAAATCCCGGTCGTGTCGGCCCGTCCTTCTCGGTGGGGACATTGTATACGTCTATAACGTTATATATCCTAACCTAAGGGAACCTAACATCTCGGATGTAGTATTTCACAACATTCCTGGCTGGTCGGCGCCAATTCTCGGTGGGAACATTATATACGTCTATAATGTAATATAACCTAACCTAACCCATCCAGACCCTAGCTGGGAATGCTTTACAAGATCCCGCCGTTTGGCCCGTACTTCTCCGTGGGGACATTATATACGTCTATAACTTTATATATCCTAACCTAAGGGAACCTAAAATCTCGGATGTAGTATTTTCCAACATTCCTGGCGGGTCTGCCCCTACTTCTCGGCGGGCACATTATATACGTCTATATCGTAATATAACCTAACCTAACCCATGTAGACCCTCGCTGGTAATGTTTTACAAAATCCCGGTCGTGTCGGCCCGTCCTTCTCGGTGGGGACATTGTATACGTCTATAACGTTATATATCCTAACCTAAGGGAACCTAACCTCTCGAATGTAGTATTTCACAACATTCCTGGCTGGTCGGCGCCAATTCTCGGTGGGAACATTATATACGTCTATAATGTAATATAACCTAACCTAACCCATCTAGACCCTAGCTGGGAATGATTTACAAAATCCCGCCGTGTCGGCCCGTACTTTTCCGTGGGGACATTATATACGTCTATAACTTTATATATCCTAACCTAAGGGAACATAACATCTCGGATGTAGTATTTTCCAACATTCCTGGCGGGTCGGTCCCTACCTCTCGGCGGGCACATTATATACGTCTATGTCGTAATATAACCTAACCTAACCCATCTAGACCCTGGCTGGTAATGTTTTACAAAATCCCGGTCGTGTCGGCCCTTACGTCTCGGTGCGGACATTATATACGTCTATAACGTTATATATCCTAACCTAAGGCAAACTAACATCGCGGATGTAGTATTTCACAACATTCCTGGCGGGTCGGCCCCAACTTCTCGGTGGGCACATTATATATGTCTATATCGTAATATAACCTAACCCAACCCATCTAGACCCTAGCTGGGAATGTTTTACAAGATCCCGCCGTTTGGCCCGTACTTCTCCGTGGGGACATTATATACGTCTATAACTTTATATATCCTAACCTAAGGGAACCTAAAATCTCGGATGTAGTATTTTCCAACATTCCTGGCGGGTCTGCCCCTACTTCTCGGCGGGCACATTATATACGTCTATGTCGTAATATAACCTAACCTAACCCATCTAGACCCTGGCTGGTAATGTTTTACAAAATCCCGGTCGTGTCGGCCCTTACGTCTCGGTGCGGACATTATATACGTCTATAACGTTATATATCCTAACCTAAGGCAAACTAACATCGCGGATGTAGTATTTCACAACATTCCTGGCGGGTCGGCGCCAATTCTCGGTGGGAATATTATATACGTCTATAACGTAATATAACCTAACCTAACCCATCTAGACCCTAGCTGGGAATGATTTACAAAATCCCGCCGTGTCGGCCCGTACTTTTCCGTGGGGACATTATATACGTCTATAACTTTATATATCCTAACCTAAGGGAACATAACATCTCGGATGTAGTATTTTCCAACATTCCTGGCGGGTCGGACCCTACTTCTCGGCGGGCACATTATATACGTCTATATCGTAATATAACCTAACCTAACCCATCTAGACCGTGGCTAGTAATGTTTTACAAAATCCCGGTCGTGTCGGCCCGTACTTCTCGGTGGGGACATTATATACGACTATAACGTTATATATCCTAACCTAAGGGAACCTAACATCGCGGATGTAGTATTTCAGAACATTCCTGGCGGGTAGGCGCCAATTCTCGGTGGGAACATTATATACGTCTATATCGTAATATAACCTAACCTAACTCATCTAAACCCTCGCTAGTAATGTTTTACAAAATCCCGGTCGTGTCGTCCCTTACGTCTCGGTGCGGACATTATATACGTCTATAACGTTATACATCCTAACCTAAGGCAAACTAACATCGCGGATGTAGTATTTCACAACATTCCTGGCGGGTCGGCCCCAACTTCTCGGTGGGCACATTATATATGTCCATATCGTAATATAACCTAACCCAACCCATCTAGACCCTAGCTGGGAATGTTTTACAAGATCCCGCCGTTTGGCCCGTACTTCTCCGTGGGGACATTATATACGTCTATAAATTTATATATCCTAACCTAAGGGAACCTAAAATCTCGGATGTAGTATTTTCCAACATTCCTGGCGGGTCTGCCCCTACTTCTCGGCGGGCACATTATATACGTCTATATCGTAATATAACCTAACCTAACCCATGTAGACCCTCGCTGGTAATGTTTTACAAAATCCCGCCGTGTCGGCCCGTACTTTTCCGTGGGAACATTATATACGTCTATAACTTTATATATCCTAACCTAAGGGAACATAACATCTCGGATGTAGTATTTTCCAACATTCCTGGCGGGTCGGCCCCTACCTCTCGGCGGGCACATTATATACGTCTATGTCGTAATATAACCTAACCTAACCCATCTAGACCCTGGCTGGTAATGTTTTACAAAATCCCGGTCGTGTCGGCCCTTACGTCTCGGTGCGGACATTATATACGTCTATAACGTTATATATCCTAACCTAAGGCAAACTAACATCGCGGATGTAGTATTTCACAACATTCCTGGCGGGTCGGCCCCAACTTCTCGGTGGGCACATTATATATGTCTATATCGTAATATAACCTAACCTAACATATCTAGACCCTCGCTGGTAATGTTTTACAAAATCCCGGTCGTGTCGGCCCGTACTTCTCGGTGGGGAAATTATATACGTCTATAACGTTATATATCCTAACCTAAGGGAACCTAAAATCTAGGATGTAGTATTTTCCAACATTCCTGGCGGGTCGGCCCCTACTTCTCGGCGGGCACATTATATACGTCTATATCGTAATATAACCTAACCTAACCCATCTAGACACTGGCTGGTAATGTTTTACAAAATCACGGTCGTGTCGGCCCGTACGTCTCGGTGGGGACATTATATACGTCTATAACGTTATATATCCTAACCTAAGGGAACCTAACATCGCGGATGTAGTATTTCACAACATTCCTGGCGGGTCGGCGCCAATTCTCGGTCGGAATATTATATACGTCTATAACGTAATATA
This sequence comes from Xylocopa violacea, assembly GCA_963969225.1. Classification (NCBI taxonomy): domain Eukaryota; kingdom Metazoa; phylum Arthropoda; class Insecta; order Hymenoptera; family Apidae; genus Xylocopa; species Xylocopa violacea. Next base: position 2,113,585 of record CAXAJV010000061.1, on the reverse strand, counting down.
ACCTAACCTAACCCATCTAGACCCTAACTGGGAATGTTTTACAAAATCCCGCCGTGTCGGCCCGTACTTTTCCGTGGGGACATCATATACGTCTATAACTTTATATATCCTAACGTAAGGGAACATAACATCTCGGATGTAGTATTTTCCAACATTCCTGGCGGGTCGGCCCCTACTTCTCGGCGGGCACATTATATACGTCTATATCGTAATATAACCTAACCTAACCCATCTAGACCGTGGCTGGTAATGTTTTACAAAATCCCGGTCGTGTCGGCCCGTACTTCTCGGTGGGGACATTATATACGACTATAACGTTATATATCCTAACCTAAGGGAACCTAACATCGCGGATGTAGTATTTCACAACATTCCTGGCGGGTAGGCGCCAATTCTCGGCGGGAACATTATATACGTCTATATCGTAATATAACCTAACCTAACCCATCTAAACACTCGCTAGTAATGTTTTACAAAATCCCGGTCGTGTCGTCCCTTACGTCTCGGTGCGGACATTATATACGTATATAACGTTATATATCCTAACCTAAGGCAAACTAACATCGCGGATGTAGTATTTCTCAACATTCCTGGCGGGTCGGCCCCAACTTCACGGTGGGCACATTATATATGTCTATATCGTAATATAACCTAACCCAACCCATCTAGACCCTAGCTGGGAATGTTTTACAAGATCCCGCCGTTTGGCCCGTACTTCTCCGTGGGGACATTATATACGTCTATAACTTTATATATCCTAACCTAAGGGAACCTAAAATCTCGGATGTAGTATTTTCCAACATTCCTGGCGGGTCTGCCCCTACTTCTCGGCGGGCACATTATATACGTCTATATCGTAATATAACCTAACCTAACCCATGTAGACCCTCGCTGGTAATGTTTTACAAAATCCCGGTCGTGTCGGCCCGTCCTTCTCGGTGGGGACATTGTATACGTCTATAACGTTATATATCCTAACCTAAGGGAACCTAACATCTCGGATGTAGTATTTCACAACATTCCTGGCTGGTCGGCGCCAATTCTCGGTGGGAACATTATATACGTCTATAATGTAATATAACCTAACCTAACCCATCTAGACCCTAGCTGGGAATGATTTACAAAATCCCGCCGTGTCGGCCCGTACTTTTCCGTGGGGACATTATATACGTCTATAACTTTATATATCCTAACGTAAGGGAACATAACATCTCGGATGTAGTATTTTCCAACATTCCTGGCGGGTCGGCCCCTACCTCTCGGCGGGCACATTATATACGTCTATGTCGTAATATAACCTAACCTAACCCATCTAGACCCTGGCTGGTAATGTTTTACAAAATCCCGGTCGTGTCGGCCCGTACTTCTCGGTGGGGACATTATATACGACTATAACGTTATATATCCTAACCTAAGGGAACCTAACATCGCGGATGTAGTATTTCACAACATTCCTGGCGGGTAGGCGCCAATTCTCGGTGGGAACATTATATACGTCTATATCGTAATATAACCTAACCTAATCCATCTAAACCCTCGCTAGTAATGTTTTACAAAATCCCGGTCGTGTCTTCCCTTACGTCTCGGTGCGGACATTATATACGTCTATAACGTTATATATCCTAACCTAAGGCAAACTAACATCGCGGATGTAGTATTTCACAACATTCCTGGCGGGTCCGCCCCAACTTCTCGGTGGGCACATTATATATGTCTATATCGTAATATAACCTAACCCAAACCATCTAGACCCTAGCTGGGAATGTTTTACAAGATCCCGCCGTTTGGCCCGTACTTCTCCGTGGGGACATTATATACGTCTATAACTTTATATATCCTAACCTAAGGGAACCTAAAATCTCGGATGTAGTATTTTCCAACATTCCTGGCGGGTCTGCCCCTACTCCTCGGCGGGCACATTATATACGTCTATATCGTAATATAACCTAACCTAACCCATGTAGACCCTCGCTGGTAATGTTTTACAAAATCCCGGTCGTGTCGGCCCGTCCTTCTCGGTGGGGACATTGTATACGTCTATAACGTTATATATCCTAACCTAAGGGAACCTAACATCTCGGATGTAGTATTTCACAACATTCCTGGCTGGTCGGCGCCAATTCTCGGTGGGAACATTATATACGTCTATAATGTAATATAACCTAACCTAGCCCATCTAGACCCTAGCTGGGAATGATTTACAAAATCCCGCCGTGTCGGCCCGTACTTTTCCGTGGGGACATTATATACGTCTATAACTTTATATATCCAAACCTAAGGGAACATAACATCTCGGATGTAGTATTTTCCAACATTCCTGGCGGGTCGGCCCCTACCTCTCGGCGGGCACATTATATACGTCTATGTCGTAATATAACCTAACCTAACCCATCTAGACCCTGGCTGGTAATGTTTTACAAAATCCCGGTCGTGTCGGCCCGTACTTCTCGGTGGGGACATTATATACGACTATAACGTTATATATCCTAACCTAAGGGAACCTAACATCGCGGATGTAGTATTGCACAACATTCCTGGCGGGTAGGCGCCAATTCTCGGTGGGAACATTATATACGTCTATATCGTAATATAACCTAACCTAATCCATCTAAACCCTCGCTAGTAATATTTTACAAAATCCCGGTCGTGTCGTCCCTTACGTCTCGGTGCGGACATTATGTACGTCTATAACGTTATATATCCTAACCTAAGGCAAACTAACATCGCGGATGTAGTATTTCACAACATTCCTGGCGGGTCCGCCCCAACTTCTCGGTGGGCACATTATATATGTCTATATCGTAATATAACCTAACCCAAACCATCTAGACCCTAGCTGGGAATGTTTTACAAGATCCCGCCGTTTGGCCCGTACTTCTCCGTGGGGACATTATATACGTCTATAACTTTATATATCCTAACCTAAGGGAACCTAAAATCTCGGATGTAGTATTTTCCAACATTCCTGGCGGGTCTGCCCCTACTTCTCGGCGGGCACATTATATACGTCTATATCGTAATATAACCTAACCTAACCCATGTAGACCCTCGCTGGTAATGTTTTACAAAATCCCGGTCGTGTCGGCCCGTCCTTCTCGGTGGGGACATTGTATACGTCTATAACGTTATATATCCTAACCTAAGGGAACCTAACATCTCGGATGTAGTATTTCACAACATTCCTGGCTGGTCGGCGCCAATTCTCGGTGGGAAAATTATATACGTCTATAATGTAATATAACCTAACCTAACCCATCTAGACCCTAGCTGGGAATGATTTACAAAATCCCGCCGTGTCGGCCCGTACTTTTCCGTGGGGACATTATATACGTCTATAACTTTATATATCCTAATCTAAGGGAACATAACATCTCGGATGTAGTATTTTCCAACATTCCTGGCGGGTCGGCCCCTACCTCTCGGCGGGCACATTATATACGTCTATATCGTAATATAACCTAACCTAACCCATCTAGACCCTCGCTGGTAATGTTTTACAAAATCCCGGTCGTGCCGGCCCGTACTTCCCGGTGGGGACAATATATACGTCTATAACGTTATATATCCTAACGTAAGGGAACCTAACCTCTCGGATGTAGTATTTTCCAACATTCCTGGCGGGTCGGCCCCAACTTCTCGGTGGGGACATTATATACGTCCATAACGTAATATATCCTAACCTAAGGCAACATAACATCGCGGATGTAGTATTTCACAACATTCCTGGCGGGTCGGCGCCAATTCTCAGTGGGAACATTATATACGTCTATAACGTAATGTAACCTAACCTAACCCATCTAGCCCCTCGCTGGTAATGTTTTACAAAATCCCGGTCGTGTCGGCCCGTACTTCTCGGTGGGGAAATTATATACGCCTATAACGTTATATGTCCTAACCTAAGGGAACCTAACATCTCGGATGTAGTATTTTCCAATATTCCCGGGGGTTCGGCACCTACTTCTCGGTGGGCATATTATATACGTCTATATCGTAATATAACCTAACCTAACCCATCTAGACCCTCGCTAGTTATGTTTTACGAAATCCCGGTCGTGTCGTCCCTTACGTCTCGGTGCGGACATTATATACGTCTATAACGTTATATATCCTAACCTAAGGCAAACTAACATCGCGGATGTAGTATTTCACAACATTCCTGGCGGGTCGGCCCCAACTTCTCGGTGGGAACATTATATACGTCTATAACGTAATATAACCTAACCAAACCCATCTAGCCCCTCGCTGGTAATGTTTTACAAAATCCCGGTCGTGTCGTCCCGTACTTCTCGGTGGGCACATTATATACGTCTATAACGTTATATATCCTAACCTAAGGGAACCTAACATCGCGGATGTAGTATTTCACAACATTCTTGGCGGGTTGGCGCCAATTCTCGGTGGGAACATTATATACGTCCATAACGTAATATAACCTAACCTAACCCATCTAGCCCCTAGCTGGGAATGTTTTACAAAATACCGCCGTGTCGGCCCGTACATTTCCGTGGGGACATTATGTACGTCTATAACTTTATATATCCTAACATAAGGGAACCTAACATCTCGGATGTAGTATTTTCCAACATTCCTGGCGGGTCGGCCCCAACTTCTCGGTGGGCACATTATATACTTCTATATCGTAATATAACCTAACCTAACCCATCTAGACCCTCGCTGGTAATGTTTTACAAAATCCCGGTCGTGTCGGCCCGTACTTCTCGGTGGGGAAATTATATACGTCTATAACTTTACATATCCTAACCTAAGGGAACCTAACATCTCGGATGTAGTATTTTCCAACATTCCCGGGGGGTTCGGCCCCTACTTCTCGGTGGGCACATTATATACGTCTATATCGTAATATAACCTAACCTAACCCATCTAGACCCTCGCTAGTAATGTTTTACAAAATCCCGGTCGTGTCGTCCCTTACGTCTCGGTGCGGACATTATATACGTCTATAACGTTATATATCCTAACCTAAGGCAAACTAACATCGCGGATGTAGTATTTCTCAACATTCCTGGCGGGTCGGCCCCAACTTCTCGGTGGGCACATTATATATGTCTATATCGTAATATAACCTAACCCAACCCATCTAGACCCTAGCTGGGAATGTTTTACAAGATCCCGCCGTTTGGCCCGTACTTCTCCGTGGGGACATTATATACGTCTATAACTTTATATATCCTAACCTAAGGGAACCTAAAATCTCGGATGTAGTATTTTCCAACATTCCTGGCGGGTCTGCCCCTACTTCTCGGCGGGCACATTATATACGTCTATATCGTAATATAACCTAACCTAACCCATGTAGACCCTCGCTGGTAATGTTTTACAATATCCCGGTCGTGTCGGCCCGTCCTTCTCGGTGGGGACATTGTATACGTCTATAACGTTATATATCCTAACCTAAGGGAACCTAACATCTCGGATGTAGTATTTCACAACATTCCTGGCTGGTCGGCGCCAATTCTCGGTGGGAACATTATATACGTCTATAATGTAATATAACCTAACCTAACCCATCTAGACCCTAGATGGGAATGATTTACAAAATCCCGCCGTGTCGGCCCGTACATTTCCGTGGGGACATTATATACGTCTATAACTTTACATATCCTAACCTAAGGGAACCTAACATCTCGGATGTAGTATTTTCCAACATTCCCGGGGGGTTCGGCCCCTACTTCTCGGTGGGCACATTATATACGTCTATATCGTAATATAACCTAACCTAACCCATCTAGACCCTCGCTAGTAATGTTTTACAAAATCCCGGTCGTGTCGTCCCTTACGTCTCGGTGCGGACATTATATACGTCTATAACGTTATATATCCTAACCTAAGGCAAACTAACATCGCGGATGTAGTATTTCACAACATTCCTGGCGGGTCGGCCCCAACTTCTCGGTGGGCACATTATATATGTCTATATCGTAATATAACCTAACCTAACCCATCTAGACCCTCGCTGGTAATGTTTTACAAAATCCCGGTCGTGTCGTCCCTTACGTCTCGGTGCGGACATTATATACGTCTATAACGTTATATATCCTAACCTAAGGCAAACTAACATCGCGGATGTAGTATTTCACAACATTCCTGGCGGGTCGGCCCCAACTTCTCGGTGGGCACATTATATATGTCTATATCGTAATATAACCTAACCTAACCCATCTAGACCCTCGCTGGTAATGTTTTACAAAATCCCGGTCGTGTCGGCCCGTACTTCTCGGTGGGGAAATTATATACGTCTATAACGTTATATATCCTAACCTAAGGGAACCTAAAATCTCGGATGTAGTATTTTCCTACATTCGTGGCGGGTCGGCCGCTACTTCTCGGCGGGCACATTATATACGTCTATATCGTAATATAACCTAACCTAACCCATCTAGACCCTCGCTGGTAATGTTTTACAAAATCCCGGCCGTGTCGGCCCGTACTTCTCGGTGGGGAAATTATATACGTCTATAACGTTATATATCCTAACCTAAGGGAACCTAACATCTCGGATGTAGTATTTTCCAACATTCCTGGCGGGTCGGCCCCTACTTCTCGGCGGGCACATTATATACGTCTATATCGTAATATAACCTAACCTAACCCATCGAGTCACTGGCTGGTAATGTTTTACAAAATCCCGGTCGTGTCGGCCCGTAATTCTCGGTGGGGACATTATATACGTCTATAACGTTATATATCCTAACCTAAGGGAACCTAACATAGAGGATGTAGTATTTCACAACTTTGCTGGCGGGTCGGCGCCAATTCTCGGTGGGAACATTATATACGTCTATAACGTAATATAACCGAACCTAACCCATCTAGACCCTAACTGGGAATGTTTTACAATGTCCCGCCCTGTCGGCCCGTACTTTTCCGTGGGGACATTATATACGTCTATAACTTTATATATCCTAACCTAAGGGAACATAACATCTCGGATGTAGTATTTTCCAACATTCCTGGCGGGTCGGCCCCTACTTCTCGGCGGGCACATTATATACGTCTATATCGTAATATAACCTAACCTAACCCATCTAGACCCTCGCTGGTAATGTTTTACAAAATCCCGGTCGTGTCGGCCCGTCCTTCTCGGTGGGGACATTGTATACGTCTATAACGTTATATATCCTAACCTAAGGGAACCTAACATTTCGGATGTAGTATTTCACAACATTCCTGGCTGGTCGGCGCCAATTCTCGGTGGGAACATTATATACGTCTATAACGTAATATAACCTAACCTAACCCATCTAGCTCCTAGCTGGGAATGTTTTACAAAATCCCGGTCGTGTCGGCCCGTACATTTCCGTGAGGACATTATGTACGTCTATAACTTTATATATCCTAACCTAAGGGAACCTAACATCTCGGATTTATTATTTTCCAACATTCCCAGGGGTTCGGCCCCTACTTCTCGGTGGACACATTATATACGTCTATATCGTAATATAACCTAACCTAACCCATCTAGACACTGGCTGGTAATGTTTTACAAAATCCCGGTCGTATCGGCCCGTACTTCTCGGTTTGGACATTATATACGTCTATAACGTTATATATCCTAACCTAAGGGAACCTAACATCGCGGATGTAGTATTTCACAACATTCCTGACGGGTCGGCGCCAATTCTCGGTGGGAATATTATATACGTCTATAACGTAATATAACCTAACCTAACCCATCTAGACCCTAGCTGGGAATGATTTACAAAATCCCGCCGTGTCGGCCCGTACTTTTCTGTGGGGACATTATATACGTCTATAACTTTATATATCCTAACCTAAGGGAACATAACATCCCGGATGTAGTATTTTCCAACATTCCTGGCGGGTCGGCCCCTAACTCTCGGCGGGCACATTATATACGTCTATGTCGTAATATAACCTAACCTAACCCATCTAGACCCTGGCTGGTAATGTTTTACAAAATCCCGGTCGTGTCGGCCCGTACTTCTCGGTGCGGACATTATATACGTCTATAACGTTATATATCCTAACCTAAGGGAACCTAACATCGCGGATGTAGTATTTCACAACATTCCTGGCGGGTAGGCGCCAATTCTCGGTGGAAACATTATATACGTCTATATCGTAATATAACCTAACCTAACCCATCTAGACCCTCGCTGGTAATGTTTTACAAAATCCCGGTCGTGTCGGCCCGTACTTCTCGGTGTGGACATTATATACGTCTATAATGTTATATATCCTAACCTAAGGCAAACTAACATCGCGGATGTAGTATTTCACAACATTCCTGGCGGGTCCGCCCCAACTTCTCGGTGGGCACATTATATATGTCTATATCGTAATATAACCTAACCCAAACCATCTAGACCCTAGCGGGGAATGTTTTACAAGATCACGCCGTTTGGCCCGTACTTCTCCGTGGGGACATTATATACGTCTATCACTTTATATATCCTAACCTAAGGGAACCTAAAATCTCGGATGTAGTATTTCACAACATTCCTGGCTGGTCGGCGCCAATTCTCGGTGGGAACATTATATACGTCTATAATGTAATGTAACCTAACCTAACCCATCTAGCCCCTCGCTGGTAATGTTTTACAAAATCCCGGTCGTGTCGGCCCGTACTTCTCGGTGGGGAAATTATATACGTCTATAACGTTATATGTCCTAACCTAAGGGAACCTAACATCTCGGATGTAGTATTTTCCAATATTCCCGGGGGTTCGGCCCCTACTTCTCGGTGGGCATATTATATACGTCTATATCGTAATATAACCTAACCTAACCCATCTAGTCCCTCGCTAGTTATGTTTTACAAAATCCCGGTCGTGTCGTCCCTTACGTCTCGGTGCGGACATTATATACGTCTATAACGTTATATATCCTAACCTAAGGCAAACTAACATCGCGGATGTAGTATTTCACAACATTCCTGGCGGGTCGGCCCCAACTTCTCGGTGGGAACGTTATATACGTCTATAACGTAATATAACCTAACCAACCCATCTAGCCCCTCGCTGGTAATGTTTTACAAAATCCCGGTCGTGTCGGCCCGTACTTCTCGGTGCGGACATTATATACGTCTATAACGTTATATATCCTAACCTAAGGGAACCTAACATCGCGGATGTAGTATTTCACAACATTCCTGGCGGGTAGGCGCCAATTCTCGGTGGGAACATTATATACGTCTATATCGTAATATAACCTAACCCAAACCATCTAGACCCTAGCTGGGAATGTTTTACAAGATCCCGCCGTTTGGCCCGTACTTCTCCGTGGGGACATTATATACGTCTATAACTTTATATATCCTAACCTAAGGGAACCTAAAATCTCGGATGTAGTATTTTCCAACATTCCTGGCGGGTCTGCCCCTACTTCTCGGCGGGCACATTATATACGTCTATATCGTAATATAACCTAACCTAACCCATGTAGACCCTCGCTGGTAGTGTTTTACAAAATCCCGGTCGTGTCGGCCCGTCCTTCTCGGTGGGGACATTGTATACGTCTATAACGTTATATATCCTAACCTAAGGGAACCTAACATCTCGGATGTAGTATTTCACAACATTCCTGGCTGGTCGGCGCCAATTATCGGTGGGAACATTATATACGTCTATAATGTAATATAACCTAACCTAACCCATCTAGACCCTAGATGGGAATGATTTACAAAATCCCGCCGTGTCGGCCCGTACTTTTCCGTGGGGACATTATATACGTCTATAACTTTACATATCCTAACCTAAGGGAACCTAACATCTCGGATGTAGTATTTTCCAACATTCCCGGCGGGTTCGGCCCCTACTTCTCGGTGGGCACATTATATACGTCTATATCGTAATATAACCTAACCTAACCCATCTAGACCCTCGCTAGTAATGTTTTACAAAATCCCGGTCGTGTCGTCCCTTACGTCTCGGTGCGGACATTATATACGTCTATAACGTTATATATCCTAACCTAAGGCAAACTAACATCGCGGATGTAGTATTTCACAACATTCCTGGCGGGTCGGCCCCAACTTCTCGGTGGGCACATTATATATGTCTATATCGTAATATAACCTAACCTAACCCATCTAGACCCTCGCTGGTAATGTTTTACAAAATCCCGGTCGTGTCGTCCCTTACGTCTCGGTGCGGACATTATATACGTCTATAACGTTATATATCCTAACCTAAGGCAAACTAACATCGCGGATGTAGTATTTCACAACATTCCTGGCGGGTCGGCCCCAACTTCTCGGTGGGCACATTATATATGTCTATATCGTAATATAACCTAACCTAACCCATCTAGACCCTCGCTGGTAATGTTTTACAAAATCCCGGTCGTGTCGGCCCGTACTTCTCGGTGGGGAAATTATATACGTCTATAACGTTATATATCCTAACCTAAGGGAACCTAAAATCTCGGATGTAGTATTTTCCTACATTCGTGGCGGGTCGGCCGCTACTTCTCGGCGGGCACATTATATACGTCTATATCGTAATATAACCTAACCTAACCCATCTAGACCCTCGCTGGTAATGTTTTACAAAATCCCGGCCGTGTCGGCCCGTACTTCTCGGTGGGGAAATTATATACGTCTATAACGTTATATATCCTAACCTAAGGGAACCTAACATCTCGGATGTAGTATTTTCCAACATTCCTGGCGGGTCGGCCCCTACTTCTCGGCGGGCACATTATATACGTCTATATCGTAATATAACCTAACCTAACCCATCGAGTCACTGGCTGGTAATGTTTTACAAAATCCCGGTCGTGTCGGCCCGTAATTCTCGGTGGGGACATTATATACGTCTATAACGTTATATATCCTAACCTAAGGGAACCTAACATAGAGGATGTAGTATTTCACAACTTTGCTGGCGGGTCGGCGCCAATTCTCGGTGGGAACATTATATACGTCTATAACGTAATATAACCGAACCTAACCCATCTAGACCCTAACTGGGAATGTTTTACAATGTCCCGCCCTGTCGGCCCGTACTTTTCCGTGGGGACATTATATACGTCTATAACTTTATATATCCTAACCTAAGGGAACATAACATCTCGGATGTAGTATTTTCCAACATTCCTGGCGGGTCGGCCCCTACTTCTCGGCGGGCACATTATATACGTCTATATCGTAATATAACCTAACCTAACCCATCTAGACCCTCGCTGGTAATGTTTTACAAAATCCCGGTCGTGTCGGCCCGTCCTTCTCGGTGGGGACATTGTATACGTCTATAACGTTATATATCCTAACCTAAGGGAACCTAACATTTCGGATGTAGTATTTCACAACATTCCTGGCTGGTCGGCGCCAATTCTCGGTGGGAACATTATATACGTCTATAACGTAATATAACCTAACCTAACCCATCTAGCTCCTAGCTGGGAATGTTTTACAAAATCCCGGTCGTGTCGGCCCGTACATTTCCGTGAGGACATTATGTACGTCTATAACTTTATATATCCTAACCTAAGGGAACCTAACATCTCGGATTTATTATTTTCCAACATTCCCAGGGGTTCGGCCCCTACTTCTCGGTGGACACATTATATACGTCTATATCGTAATATAACCTAACCTAACCCATCTAGACACTGGCTGGTAATGTTTTACAAAATCCCGGTCGTATCGGCCCGTACTTCTCGGTTTGGACATTATATACGTCTATAACGTTATATATCCTAACCTAAGGGAACCTAACATCGCGGATGTAGTATTTCACAACATTCCTGACGGGTCGGCGCCAATTCTCGGTGGGAATATTATATACGTCTATAACGTAATATAACCTAACCTAACCCATCTAGACCCTAGCTGGGAATGATTTACAAAATCCCGCCGTGTCGGCCCGTACTTTTCTGTGGGGACATTATATACGTCTATAACTTTATATATCCTAACCTAAGGGAACATAACATCCCGGATGTAGTATTTTCCAACATTCCTGGCGGGTCGGCCCCTAACTCTCGGCGGGCACATTATATACGTCTATGTCGTAATATAACCTAACCTAACCCATCTAGACCCTGGCTGGTAATGTTTTACAAAATCCCGGTCGTGTCGGCCCGTACTTCTCGGTGCGGACATTATATACGTCTATAACGTTATATATCCTAACCTAAGGGAACCTAACATCGCGGATGTAGTATTTCACAACATTCCTGGCGGGTAGGCGCCAATTCTCGGTGGAAACATTATATACGTCTATATCGTAATATAACCTAACCTAACCCATCTAGACCCTCGCTGGTAATGTTTTACAAAATCCCGGTCGTGTCGGCCCGTACTTCTCGGTGTGGACATTATATACGTCTATAATGTTATATATCCTAACCTAAGGCAAACTAACATCGCGGATGTAGTATTTCACAACATTCCTGGCGGGTCCGCCCCAACTTCTCGGTGGGCACATTATATATGTCTATATCGTAATATAACCTAACCCAAACCATCTAGACCCTAGCGGGGAATGTTTTACAAGATCACGCCGTTTGGCCCGTACTTCTCCGTGGGGACATTATATACGTCTATCACTTTATATATCCTAACCTAAGGGAACCTAAAATCTCGGATGTAGTATTTCACAACATTCCTGGCTGGTCGGCGCCAATTCTCGGTGGGAACATTATATACGTCTATAATGTAATGTAACCTAACCTAACCCATCTAGCCCCTCGCTGGTAATGTTTTACAAAATCCCGGTCGTGTCGGCCCGTACTTCTCGGTGGGGAAATTATATACGTCTATAACGTTATATGTCCTAACCTAAGGGAACCTAACATCTCGGATGTAGTATTTTCCAATATTCCCGGGGGTTCGGCCCCTACTTCTCGGTGGGCATATTATATACGTCTATATCGTAATATAACCTAACCTAACCCATCTAGACCCTCGCTAGTTATGTTTTACAAAATCCCGGTCGTGTCGTCCCTTACGTCTCGGTGCGGACATTATATACGTCTATAACGTTATATATCCTAACCTAAGGCAAACTAACATCGCGGATGTAGTATTTCACAACATTCCTGGCGGGTCGGCCCCAACTTCTCGGTGGGAACGTTATATACGTCTATAACGTAATATAACCTAACCAACCCATCTAGCCCCTCGCTGGTAATGTTTTACAAAATCCCGGTCGTGTCGGCCCGTACTTCTCGGTGCGGACATTATATACGTCTATAACGTTATATATCCTAACCTAAGGGAACCTAACATCGCGGATGTAGTATTTCACAACATTCCTGGCGGGTAGGCGCCAATTCTCGGTGGGAACATTATATACGTCTATATCGTAATATAACCTAACCCAAACCATCTAGACCCTAGCTGGGAATGTTTTACAAGATCCCGCCGTTTGGCCCGTACTTCTCCGTGGGGACATTATATACGTCTATAACTTTATATATCCTAACCTAAGGGAACCTAAAATCTCGGATGTAGTATTTTCCAACATTCCTGGCGGGTCTGCCCCTACTTCTCGGCGGGCACATTATATACGTCTATATCGTAATATAACCTAACCTAACCCATGTAGACCCTCGCTGGTAGTGTTTTACAAAATCCCGGTCGTGTCGGCCCGTCCTTCTCGGTGGGGACATTGTATACGTCTATAACGTTATATATCCTAACCTAAGGGAACCTAACATCTCGGATGTAGTATTTCACAACATTCCTGGCTGGTCGGCGCCAATTATCGGTGGGAACATTATATACGTCTATAATGTAATATAACCTAACCTAACCCATCTAGACCCTAGATGGGAATGATTTACAAAATCCCGCCGTGTCGGCCCGTACTTTTCCGTGGGGACATTATATACGTCTATAACTTTACATATCCTAACCTAAGGGAACCTAACATCTCGGATGTAGTATTTTCCAACATTCCCGGCGGGTTCGGCCCCTACTTCTCGGTGGGCACATTATATACGTCTATATCGTAATATAACCTAACCTAACCCATCTAGACCCTCGCTAGTAATGTTTTACAAAATCCCGGTCGTGTCGTCCCTTACGTCTCGGTGGGGAAATTATATACGTCTATAACGTTATATATCCTAACCTAAGGGAACCTAAAATCTCGGATGTAGTATTTTCCTACATTCGTGGCGGGTCGGCCGCTACTTCTCGGCGGGCACATTATATACGTCTATATCGTAATATAACCTAACCTAACCCATGTAGACCCTCGCTGGTAATGTTTTACAAAATCCCGGTCGTGTCGGCCCGTCCTTCTCGGTGGGGACATTGTATACGTCTATAACGTTATATATCCTAACCTAAGGGAACCTAACATCTCGGATGTAGTATTTCACAACATTCCTGGCTGGTCGGCGCCAATTCTCGGTGGGAACATTATATACGTCTATAATGTAATATAACCTAACCTAACCCATCTAGACCCTAGCTGGGAATGATTTACAAAATCCCGCCGTGTCGGCCCGTACTTTTCCTTGGGGACATTATATACGTCTATAACTTTATATATCCTAACCTAAGGGAACATAACATCTCGGATGTAGTATTTTCCAACATTCCTGGCGGGTCGGCCCCTACCTCTCGGCGGGCACATTATATACGTCTATATCGTAATATAACCTGACCTAACCCATCTAGACCCTCGCTGGTAATGTTTTACAAAATCCCGGTCGTGCCGGCCCGTACATCCCGTTGGGGACAATATATACGTCTATATCGTTATATATCCTAACGTAAGGGAACCTAACCTCTCGGATGTAGTATTTTCCAACATTCCTGGCGGGTCGGCCCCAACTTCTCGGTGGGGACATTATACACGTCCATAACGTAATATATCCTAACCTAAGGCAACCTAACATCGCGGATGTAGTATTTCACAACATTCTTGGCGGGTTGGCGCCAATTCTCGGTGGGAACATTATATACGTCTATAACGTAATATAACCTAACCTAACCCATCTAGCCCCTAGCTGGGAATGTTTTACAAAATCCCGCCGTGTCGGCCCGTACATTTCCGTGGGGACATTATGTACGTCTATAACTTTATATATCCTAACATAAGGGAACCTAACATCTCGGATGTAGTATTTTCCAACATTCCTGGCGGGTCGGCCCCAACGTCTCGGTGGGCACATTATATACTTCTATATCGTAATATAACCTAACCTAACCCATCTAGACCCTCGCTGGTAATGTTTTACAAAATCCCGGTCGTGTCGGCCCGTACTTCTCGGTGGGGAAATTATATACGTCTATAACGTTATATATCCTAACCTAAGGGAACCTAAAGTCTCGGATGTAGTATTTTCCTACATTCGTGGCGGGTCGGCCGCTACTTCTCGGCGGGCACATTATATACGTCTATATCGTAATATAACCTAACCTAACCCATCTAGACCCTCGCTGGTAATGTTTTACAAAATCCCGGCCGTGTCGGCCCGTACTTCTCGGTGGGGAAATTATATACGTCTATAACGTTATATATCCTAACCTAAGGGAACCTAACATCTCGGATGTAGTATTTTCCAACATTCCTGGCGGGTCGGCCCCTACTTCTCGGCGGGCACATTATATACGTCTATATCGTAATATAACCTAACCTAACCCATCGAGTCACTGGCTGGTAATGTTTTACAAAATCCCGGTCGTGTCGGCCCGTAATTCTCGGTGGGGACATTATATACGTCTATAACGTTATATATCCTAACCTAAGGGAACCTAACATAGCGGATGTAGTATTTCACAACTTTGCTGGCGGGTCGGCGCCAATTCTCGGTGGGAACATTATATACGTCTATAACGTAATATAACCGAACCTAACCCATCTAGACCCTAACTGGGAATGTTTTACAAAGTCCCGCCCTGTCGGCCCGTACTTTTCCGTGGGGACATTATATACGTCTATAACTTTATATATCCTAACCTAAGGGAACATAACATCCCGGATGTAGTATTTTCCAACATTCCTGGCGGGTCGGCCCCTAACTCTCGGCGGGCACATTATATACGTCTATGTCGTAATATAACCTAACCTAACCCATCTAGACCCTGGCTGGTAATGTTTTACAAAATCCCGGTCGTGTCGGCCCGTACTTCTCGGTGCGGACATTATATACGTCTATAACGTTATATATCCTAACCTAAGGGAACCTAACATCGCGGATGTAGTATTTCACAACATTCCTGGCGGGTAGGCGCCAATTCTCGGTGGGAACATTATATACGTCTATATCGTAATATAACCTAACCTAACCCATCTAGACCCTCGCTGGTAATGTTTTACAAAATCCCGGTCGTGTCGGCCCGTACTTCTCGGTGTGGACATTATATACGTCTATAATGTTATATATCCTAACATAAGGCAAACTAACATCGCGGATGTAGTATTTCACAACATTCCTGGCGGGTCCGCCCCAACTTCTCGGTGGGCACATTATATATGTCTATATCGTAATATAACCTAACCCAAACCATCTAGACCCTAGCTGGGAATGTTTTACAAGATCACGCCGTTTGGCCCGTACTTCTCCGTGGGGACATTATATACGTCTATAACTTTATATATCCTAACCTAAGGGAACCTAAAATCTCGGATGTAGTATTTCACAACATTCCTGGCTGGTCGGCGCCAATTCTCGGTGGGAACATTATATACGTCTATAATGTAATATAACCTAACCTAACCCATCTAGACCCTAGCTGGGAATGATTTACAAAATCCCGCCGTGTCGGCCCGTACTTTTCCGTGGGGACATTATATACGTCTATAACTTTATATATCCTAACCTAAGGCAAACTAACATCGCGGATGTAGTATTTCACAACATTCCTGGCGGGTCGGCCCCAACTTCTCGGTGGGAACGTTATATACGTCTATAACGTAATATAACCTAACCAAACCCATCTAGCCCCTCGCTGGTAATGTTTTACAAAATCCCGGTCGTGTCGTCCCGTACTTCTCGGTGGGGTCATTATATACGTCTATAACGTTATATATCCTAACCTAAGGCAACCTAACATCGCGGATGTAGTATTTCACAACATTCCTGGCGGGTCGGCGCCAATTCTCAGTGGGAACATTATATACGTCTATAACGTAATGTAACCTAACCTAACCCATCTAGCCCCTCGCTGGTAATGTTTTACAAAATCCCGGTCGTGTCGGCCCGTACTTCTCGGTGGGGAAATTATATACGTCTATAACGTTATATGTCCTAACCTAAGGGAACCTAACATCTCGGATGTAGTATTTTCCAATATTCCCGGGGGTTCGGCCCCTACTTCTCGGTGGGCATATTATATACGTCTATATCGTAATATAACCTAACCTAACCCATCTAGACCCTCGCTAGTTATGTTTTACAAAATCCCGGTCGTGTCGTCCCTTACGTCTCGGTGCGGACATTATATACGTCTATAACGTTATATATCCTAACCTAAGGCAAACTAACATCGCGGATGTAGTATTTCACAACATTCCTGGCGGGTCGGCCCCAACTTCTCGGTGGGAACGTTATATACGTCTATAACGTAATATAACCTAACCAAACCCTTCTAGCCCCTCGCTGGTAATGTTTTACAAAATCCCGGTCGTGTCGTCCCGTACTTCTCGGTGGGGACATTATATACGTCTATAACGTTATATATCCTAACCTAAGGGAACCTAACATCGCGGATGTAGTATTTCACAACATTCTTGGCGGGTTGGCGCCAATTCTCGGTGGGAACATTATATACGTCTATAACGTAATATAACCTAACCTAACCCATCTAGCCCCTAGCTGGGAATGTTTTACAAAATCCCGCCGTGTCGGCCCGTACATTTCCGTGGGGACATTATGTACGTCTATAACTTTATATATCCTAACATAAGGGAACCTAACATCTCGGATGTAGTATTTTCCAACATTCCTGGCGGGTCGGCCCCAACTTCTCGGTGGGCACATTATATACTTCTATATCGTAATATAACCTAACCTAACCCATCTAGACCCTCGCTGGTAATGTTTTACAAAATCCCGGTCGTGTCGGCCCGTACTTCTCGGTGGGGAAATTATATACGTCTATAACTTTACATATCCTAACCTAAGGGAACCTAACATCTCGGATGTAGTATTTTCCAACATTCCCGGGGCGTTCGGCCCCTACTTCTCGGTGGGCACATTATATACGTCTATATCGTAATATAACCTAACCTAACCCATCTAGACCCTCGCTAGTAATGTTTTACAAAATCCCGGTCGTGTCGTCCCTTACGTCTCGGTGCGGACATTATATACGTCTATAACGTTATATATCCTAACCTAAGGCAAACTAACATCGCGGATGTAGTATTTCACAACATTCCTGGCGGGTCGGCCCCAACTTCTCGGTGGGCACATTATATATGTCTATATCGTAATATAACCTAACCTAACCCATCTAGACCCTCGCTGGTAATGTTTTACAAAATCCCGGTCGTGTCGGCCCGTACTTCTCGGTGGGGAAATTATATACGTCTATAACGTTATATATCCTAACCTAAGGGAACCTAAAATCTCGGATGTAGTATTTTCCTACATTCGTGGCGGGTCGGCCGCTACTTCTCGGCGGGCACATTATATACGTCTATATCGTAATATAACCTAACCTAACCCATCTAGACCCTCGCTGGTAATGTTTTACAAAATCCCGGCCGTGTCGGCCCGTACTTCTCGGTGGGGAAATTATATACGTCTATAACGTTATATATCCTAACCTAAGGGAACCTAACATCTCGGATGTAGTATTTTCCAACATTCCTGGCGGGTCGGCCCCTACTTCTCGGCGGGCACATTATATACGTCTATATCGTAATATAACCTAACCTAACCCATCGAGTCACTGGCTGGTAATGTTTTACAAAATCCCGGTCGTGTCGGCCCGTAATTCTCGGTGGGGACATTATATACGTCTATAACGTTATATATCCTAACCTAAGGGAACCTAACATAGCGGATGTAGTATTTCACAACTTTGCTGGCGGGTCGGCGCCAATTCTCGGTGGGAACATTATATACGTCTATAACGTAATATAACCGAACCTAACCCATCTAGACCCTAACTGGGAATGTTTTACAAAGTCCCGCCCTGTCGGCCCGTACTTTTCCGTGGGGACATTATATACGTCTATAACTTTATATATCCTAACCTAAGGGAACATAACATCCCGGATGTAGTATTTTCCAACATTCCTGGCGGGTCGGCCCCTAACTCTCGGCGGGCACATTATATACGTCTATGTCGTAATATAACCTAACCTAACCCATCTAGACCCTGGCTGGTAATGTTTTACAAAATCCCGGTCGTGTCGGCCCGTACTTCTCGGTGCGGACATTATATACGTCTATAACGTTATATATCCTAACCTAAGGGAACCTAACATCGCGGATGTAGTATTTCACAACATTCCTGGCGGGTAGGCGCCAATTCTCGGTGGGAACATTATATACGTCTATATCGTAATATAACCTAACCTAACCCATCTAGACCCTCGCTGGTAATGTTTTACAAAATCCCGGTCGTGTCGGCCCGTACTTCTCGGTGTGGACATTATATACGTCTATAATGTTATATATCCTAACATAAGGCAAACTAACATCGCGGATGTAGTATTTCACAACATTCCTGGCGGGTCCGCCCCAACTTCTCGGTGGGCACATTATATATGTCTATATCGTAATATAACCTAACCCAAACCATCTAGACCCTAGCTGGGAATGTTTTACAAGATCACGCCGTTTGGCCCGTACTTCTCCGTGGGGACATTATATACGTCTATAACTTTATATATCCTAACCTAAGGGAACCTAAAATCTCGGATGTAGTATTTCACAACATTCCTGGCTGGTCGGCGCCAATTCTCGGTGGGAACATTATATACGTCTATAATGTAATATAACCTAACCTAACCCATCTAGACCCTAGCTGGGAATGATTTACAAAATCCCGCCGTGTCGGCCCGTACTTTTCCGTGGGGACATTATATACGTCTATAACTTTATATATCCTAACCTAAGGCAAACTAACATCGCGGATGTAGTATTTCACAACATTCCTGGCGGGTCGGCCCCAACTTCTCGGTGGGAACGTTATATACGTCTATAACGTAATATAACCTAACCAAACCCATCTAGCCCCTCGCTGGTAATGTTTTACAAAATCCCGGTCGTGTCGTCCCGTACTTCTCGGTGGGGTCATTATATACGTCTATAACGTTATATATCCTAACCTAAGGCAACCTAACATCGCGGATGTAGTATTTCACAACATTCCTGGCGGGTCGGCGCCAATTCTCAGTGGGAACATTATATACGTCTATAACGTAATGTAACCTAACCTAACCCATCTAGCCCCTCGCTGGTAATGTTTTACAAAATCCCGGTCGTGTCGGCCCGTACTTCTCGGTGGGGAAATTATATACGTCTATAACGTTATATGTCCTAACCTAAGGGAACCTAACATCTCGGATGTAGTATTTTCCAATATTCCCGGGGGTTCGGCCCCTACTTCTCGGTGGGCATATTATATACGTCTATATCGTAATATAACCTAACCTAACCCATCTAGACCCTCGCTAGTTATGTTTTACAAAATCCCGGTCGTGTCGTCCCTTACGTCTCGGTGCGGACATTATATACGTCTATAACGTTATATATCCTAACCTAAGGCAAACTAACATCGCGGATGTAGTATTTCACAACATTCCTGGCGGGTCGGCCCCAACTTCTCGGTGGGAACGTTATATACGTCTATAACGTAATATAACCTAACCAAACCCTTCTAGCCCCTCGCTGGTAATGTTTCACAAAATCCCGGTCGTGTCGTCCCGTACTTCTCGGTGGGGACATTATATACGTCTATAACGTTATATATCCTAACCTAAGGGAACCTAACATCGCGGATGTAGTATTTCACAACATTCTTGGCGGGTTGGCGCCAATTCTCGGTGGGAACATTATATACGTCTATAACGTAATATAACCTAACCTAACCCATCTAGCCCCTAGCTGGGAATGTTTTACAAAATCCCGCCGTGTCGGCCCGTACATTTCCGTGGGGACATTATGTACGTCTATAACTTTATATATCCTAACATAAGGGAACCTAACATCTCGGATGTAGTATTTTCCAACATTCCTGGCGGGTCGGCCCCAACTTCTCGGTGGGCACATTATATACTTCTATATCGTAATATAACCTAACCTAACCCATCTAGACCCTCGCTGGTAATGTTTTACAAAATCCCGGTCGTGTCGGCCCGTACTTCTCGGTGGGGAAATTATATACGTCTATAACTTTACATATCCTAACCTAAGGGAACCTAACATCTCGGATGTAGTATTTTCCAACATTCCCGGGGCGTTCGGCCCCTACTTCTCGGTGGGCACATTATATACGTCTATATCGTAATATAACCTAACCTAACCCATCTAGACCCTCGCTAGTAATGTTTTACAAAATCCCGGTCGTGTCGTCCCTTACGTCTCGGTGCGGACATTATATACGTCTATAACGTTATATATCCTAACCTAAGGCAAACTAACATCGCGGATGTAGTATTTCACAACATTCCTGGCGGGTCGGCCCCAACTTCTCGGTGGGCACATTATATATGTCTATATCGTAATATAACCTAACCTAACCCATCTAGACCCTCGCTGGTAATGTTTTACAAAATCCCGGTCGTGTCGGCCCGTACTTCTCGGTGGGGAAATTATATACGTCTATAACGTTATATATCCTAACCTAAGGGAACCTAAAATCTCGGATGTAGTATTTTCCTACATTCGTGGCGGGTCGGCCGCTACTTCTCGGCGGGCACATTATATACGTCTATATCGTAATATAACCTAACCTAACCCATCTAGACCCTCGCTGGTAATGTTTTACAAAATCGCGGTCGTGTCGGCCCGTACTTCTCGGTGGGGAAATTATATACGTCTATAACGTTATATATCCTAACCTAAGGGAACCTAACATCTCGGATGTAGTATTTTCCAACATTCCTGGCGGGTCGGCCCCTACTTCTCGGCGGGCACATTATATACGTCTATATCGTAATATAACCTAACCTAACCCATCGAGTCACTGGCTGGTAATGTTTTACAAAATCCCGGTCGTGTCGGCCCGTAATTCTCGGTGGGGACATTATATACGTCTATAACGTTATATATCCTAACCTAAGGGAACCTAACATCGCGGATGTAGTATTTCACAACTTTGCTGGCGGGTCGGCGCCAATTCTCGGTGGGAACATTATATACGTCTATAACGTAATATAACCGAACCTAACCCATCTAGACCCTAACTGGGAATGTTTTACAAAGTCCCGCCCTGTCGGCCCGTACTTTTCCGTGGGGACATTATATACGTCTATAACTTTATATATCCTAACCTAAGGGAACATAACATCTCGGATGTAGTATTTTCCAACATTCCTGGCGGGTCGGCCCCTACTTCTCGGCGGGCACATTATATACGTCTATATCGTAATATAACCTAACCTAACCCATCTAGACCCTCGCTGGTAATGTTTTACAAAATCCCGGTCGTGTCGGCCCGTCCTTCTCGGTGGGGACATTGTATACGTCTATAACGTTATATATCCTAACCTAAGGGAACCTAACATCTCGGATGTAGTATTTCACAACATTCCTAGCTGGTCGGCGCCAATTCTCGGTGGGAACATTATATACGTCTATAACGTAATATAACCTAACCTAACCCATCTAGCTCCTAGCTGGGAATGTTTTACAAAATCCCGGTCGTGTCGGCCCGTACATTTCCGTGGGGACATTATGTACGTCTATAACTTTATATATCCTAACCTAAGGGAACCTAACATCTCGGATTTAGTATTTTCCAACATTCCCAGGGGTTCGGCCCCTACTTCTCGGTGGACACATTATATACGTCTATATCGTAATATAACCTAACCTAACCCATCTAGACACTGGCTGGTAATGTTTTACAAAATCCCGGTCGTATCGGCCCGTACTTCTCGGTTTGGACATTATATACGTCTATAACGTTATATATCCTAACCTAAGGGAACCTAACATCGCGGATGTAGTATTTCACAACATTCCTGACGGGTCGGCGCCAATTCTCGGTGGGAATATTATATACGTCTATAACGTAATATAACCTAACCTAACCCATCTAGACCCTAGCTGGGAATGATTTACAAAATCCCGCCGTGTCGGCCCGTACTTTTCTGTGGGGACATTATATACGTCTATAACTTTATATATCCTAACCTAAGGGAACATAACATCCCGGATGTAGTATTTTCCAACATTCCTGGCGGGTCGGCCCCTAACTCTCGGCGGGCACATTATATACGTCTATGTCGTAATATAACCTAACCTAACCCATCTAGACCCTGGCTGGTAATGTTTTACAAAATCCCGGTCGTGTCGGCCCGTACTTCTCGGTGCGGACATTATATACGTCTATAACGTTATATATCCTAACCTAAGGGAACCTAACATCGCGGATGTAGTATTTCACAACATTCCTGGCGGGTAGGCGCCAATCCTCGGTGGGAACATTATATACGTCTATATCGTAATATAACCTAACCTAACCCATCTAGACCCTCGCTGGTAATGTTTTACAAAATCCCGGTCGTGTCGGCCCGTACTTCTCGGTGTGGACATTATATACGTCTATAATGTTATATATCCTAACCTAAGGGAACCTAACATCTCGGATGTAGTATTTTCCAACATTCCCGGGGGTTCGGCCCCTACTTCTCGGTGGGCACATTATATACTTCTATATCGTAATATAACCTAACCAAACCCATCTAGACCCTCGCTGGTAATGTTTTACAAAATCCCGGTCTTGTCGGCCCGTACTTCTCGGTGGGGAAATTATATACGTCTATAACGTTATATATCCTAACCTAAGGGAACCTAACATTTCGGATGTAGTATTTCACAACATTCCTGGCTGGTTGGCGCCAATTCTCGGTGGGAACATTATATACGTCTATAACGTAATATAACCGAACCTAACCCATCTAGACCCTAACTGGGAATGTTTTACAAAGTCCCGCCCTGTCGGCCCGTACTTTTCCGTGGGGACATTATATACGTCTATAACTTTATATATCCTAACCTAAGGGAACATAACATCTCGGATGTAGTATTTTCCAACATTCCTGGCGGGTCGGCCCCTACTTCTCGGCGGGCACATTATATACGTCTATATCGTAATATAACCTAACCTAACCCATCTAGACCCTCGCTGGTAATGTTTTACAAAATCCCGGTCGTGTCGGCCCGTCCTTCTCGGTGGGGACATTGTATACGTCTATAACGTTATATATCCTAACCTAAGGGAACCTAACATCTCGGATGTAGTATTTCACAACATTCCTGGCTGGTCGGCGCCAATTCTCGGTGGGAACATTATATACGTCTATAACGTAATATAACCTAACCTAACCCATCTAGCTCCTAGCTGGGAATGTTTTACAAAATCCCGGTCGTGTCGGCCCGTACATTTCCGTGGGGACATTATGTACGTCTATAACTTTATATATCCTAACCTAAGGGAACCTAACATCTCGGATTTAGTATTTTCCAACATTCCCAGGGGTTCGGCCCCTACTTCTCGGTGGACACATTATATACGTCTATATCGTAATATAACCTAACCTAACCCATCTAGACACTGGCTGGTAATGTTTTACAAAATCCCGGTCGTATCGGCCCGTACTTCTCGGTTTGGACATTATATACGTCTATAACGTTATATATCCTAACCTAAGGGAACCTAACATCGCGGATGTAGTATTTCACAACATTCCTGACGGGTCGGCGCCAATTCTCGGTGGGAATATTATATACGTCTATAACGTAATATAACCTAACCTAACCCATCTAGACCCTAGCTGGGAATGATTTACAAAATCCCGCCGTGTCGGCCCGTACTTTTCTGTGGGGACATTATATACGTCTATAACTTTATATATCCTAACCTAAGGGAACATAACATCCCGGATGTAGTATTTTCCAACATTCCTGGCGGGTCGGCCCCTAACTCTCGGCGGGCACATTATATACGTCTATGTCGTAATATAACCTAACCTAACCCATCTAGACCCTGGCTGGTAATGTTTTACAAAATCCCGGTCGTGTCGGCCCGTACTTCTCGGTGCGGACATTATATACGTCTATAACGTTATATATCCTAACCTAAGGGAACCTAACATCGCGGATGTAGTATTTCACAACATTCCTGGCGGGTAGGCGCCAATTCTCGGTGGGAACATTATATACGTCTATATCGTAATATAACCTAACCTAACCCATCTAGACCCTCGCTGGTAATGTTTTACAAAATCCCGGTCGTGTCGGCCCGTACTTCTCGGTGTGGACATTATATACGTCTATAATGTTATATATCCTAACCTAAGGCAAACTAACATCGTGGATGTAGTATTTCACAACATTCCTGGCGGGTCCGCCCCAACTTCTCGGTGGGCACATTATATATGTCTATATCGTAATATAACCTAACCCAAACCATCTAGACCCTAGCTGGGAATGTTTTACAAGATCCCGCCGTTTGGCCCGTACTTCTCCGTGGGGACATTATATACGTCTATAACTTTATATATCCTAACCTAAGGGAACCTAAAATCTCGGATGTAGTATTTCACAACATTCCTGGCTGGTCGGCGCCAATTCTCGGTGGGAACATTATATACGTCTATAATGTAATATAACCTAACCTAACCCATCTAGACCCTAGCTGGGAATGATTTACAAAATCCCGCCGTGTCGGCCCGTACTTTTCCGTGGGGACATTATATACGTCTATAACTTTATATATCCTAACCTAAGGCAAACTAACATCGCGGATGTAGTATTTCACAACATTCCTGGCGGGTCGGCCCCAACTTCTCGGTGGGAACGTTATATACGTCTATAACGTAATATAACCTAACCAAACCCATCTAGCCCCTCGCTGGTAATGTTTTACAAAATCCCGGTCGTGTCGTCCCGTACTTCTCGGTGGGGACATTATATACGTCTATAACGTTATATGTCCTAACCTAAGGGAACCTAACATCTCGGATGTAGTATTTTCCAATATTCCCGGGGGTTCGGCCCCTACTTCTCGGTGGGCATATTATATACGTCTATATCGTAATATAACCTAACCTAACCCATCTAGACCCTCGCTAGTTATGTTTTACAAAATCCCGGTCGTGTCGTCCCTTACGTCTCGGTGCGGACATTATATACGTCTATAACGTTATATATCCTAACCTAAGGCAAACTAACATCGCGGATGTAGTATTTCACAACATTCCTGGCGGGTCGGCCCCAACTTCTCGGTGGGAACGTTATATACGTCTATAACGTAATATAACCTAACCAAACCCATCTAGCCCCTCGCAGGTAATGTTTTACAAAATCCCGGTCGTGTCGTCCCGTACTTCTCGGTGGGGACATTATATACGTCTATAACGTTATATATCCTAACCTAAGGGAACCTAACATCGCGGATGTAGTATTTCACAACATTCTTGGCGGGTTGGCGCAAATTCTCGGTGGGAACATTATATACGTCTATAACGTAATATAACCTAACCTAACCCATCTAGACCCTCGCTAGTTATGTTTTACAAAATCCCGGTCGTGTCGTCCCTTACGTCTCGGTGCGGACATTATATACGTCTATAACGTTATATATCCTAACCTAAGGCAAACTAACATCGCGGATGTAGTATTTCACAACATTCCTGGCGGGTCGGCCCCAACTTCTCGGTGGGAACGTTATATACGTCTATAACGTAATATAACCTAACCAAACCCATCTAGCCCCTCGCAGGTAATGTTTTACAAAATCCCGGTCGTGTCGTCCCGTACTTCTCGGTGGGGATATTATATACGTCTATAACGTTATATATCCTAACCTAAGGGAACCTAACATCGCGGATGTAGTATTTCACAACATTCTTGGCGGGTTGGCGCCAATTCTCGGTGGGAACATTATATACGTCTATAACGTAATATAACCTAACCTAACCCATCTAGCCCCTAGCTGGGAATGTTTTACAAAATCCCGCCGTGTCGGCCCGTACATTTCCGTGGGGACATTATGTACGTCTATAACTTTATATATCCTAACATAAGGGAACCTAACATCTCGGATGTAGTATTTTCCAACATTCCTGGCGGGTCGGCCCCAACTTCTCGGTGGGCACATTATATACTTCTATATCGTAATATAACCTAACCTAACCCATCTAGACCCTCGCTGGTAATGTTTTACAAAATCCCGGTCGTGTCGGCCCGTACTTCTCGGTGGGGAAATTATATACGTCTATAACTTTACATATCCTAACCTAAGGGAACCTAACATCTCGGATGTAGTATTTTCCAACATTCCCGGGGGGTTCGGCCCCTACTTCTCGGTGGGCACATTATATACGTCTATATCGTAATATAACCTAACCTAACCCATCTAGACCCTCGCTAGTAATGTTTTACAAAATCCCGGTCGTGTCGTCCCTTACGTCTCGGTGCGGACATTATATACGTCTATAACGTTATATATCCTAACCTAAGGCAAACTAACATCGCGGATGTAGTATTTCACCACATTCCTGGCGGGTCGGCCCCAACTTCTCGGTGGGCACATTATATATGTCTATATCGTAATATAACCTAACCTAACCCATCTAGACCCTCGCTGGTAATGTTTTACAAAATCCCGGTCGTGTCGGCCCGTACTTCTCGGTGGGGAAATTATATACGTCTATAACGTTATATATCCTAACCTAAGGGAACCTAAAATCTCGGATGTAGTATTTTCCTACATTCGTGGCGGGTCGGCCGCTACTTCTCGGCGGGCACATTATATACGTCTATATCGTAATATAACCTAACCTAACCCATCTAGACCCTCGCTGGTAATGTTTTACAAAATCCCGGTCGTGTCGGCCCGTACTTCTCGGTGGGGAAATTATATACGTCTATAACGTTATATATCCTAACCTAAGGGAACCTAACATCTCGGATGTAGTATTTTCCAACATTCCTGGCGGGTCGGCCCCTACTTCTCGGCGGGCACATTATATACGTCTATATCGTAATATAACCTAACCTAACCCATCGAGTCACTGGCTGGTAATGTTTTACAAAATCCCGGTCGTGTCGGCCCGTACTTCTCGGTGGGGAAATTATATACGTCTATAACGTTATATATCCTAACCTAAGGCAAACTAACATCGCGGATGTAGTATTTCACAACATTCCTGGCGGGTCGGCCCCAACTTCTCGGTGGGCACATTATATATGTCTATATCGTAATATAACCTAACCTAACCCATCTAGACCCTCGCTGGTAATGTTTTACAAAATCCCGGTCGTGTCGGCCCGTACTTCTCGGTGGGGAAATTATATACGTCTATAACTTTACATATCCTAACCTAAGGGAACCTAACATCTCGGATGTAGTATTTTCCAACATTCCCGGGGGGTTCGGCCCCTACTTCTCGGTGGGCACATTATATACGTCTATATCGTAATATAACCTAACCTAACCCATCTAGACCCTCGCTAGTAATGTTTTACAAAATCCCGGTCGTGTCGTCCCTTACGTCTCGGTGCGGACATTATATACGTCTATAACGTTATATATCCTAACCTAAGGCAAACTAACATCGCGGATGTAGTATTTCACAACATTCCTGGCGGGTCGGCCCCAACTTCTCGGTGGGCACATTATATATGTCTATATCGTAATATAACCTAACCTAACCCATCTAGACCCTCGCTGGTAATGTTTTACAAAATCCCGGTCGTGTCGGCCCGTACTTCTCGGTGGGGAAATTATATACGTCTATAACGTTATATATCCTAACCTAAGGGAACCTAAAATCTCGGATGTAGTATTTTCCTACATTCGTGGCGGGTCGGCCGCTACTTCTCGGCGGGCACATTATATACGTCTATATCGTAATATAACCTAACCTAACCCATCTAGACCCTCGCTGGTAATGTTTTACAAAATCCCGGTCGTGTCGGCCCGTACTTCTCGGTGGGGAAATTATATACGTCTATAACGTTATATATCCTAACCTAAGGGAACCTAACATCTCGGATGTAGTATTTTCCAACATTCCTGGCGGGTCGGCCCCTACTTCTCGGCGGGCACATTATATACGTCTATATCGTAATATAACCTAACCTAACCCATCGAGTCACTGGCTGGTAATGTTTTACAAAATCCCGGTCGTGTCGGCCCGTAATTCTCGGTGGGGACATTATATACGTCTATAACGTTATATATCCTAACCTAAGGGAACCTAACATCGCGGATGTAGTATTTCACAACTTTGCTGGCGGGTCGGCGCCAATTCTCGGTGGGAACATTATATACGTCTATAACGTAATATAACCGAACCTAACCCATCTAGACCCTAACTGGGAATGTTTTACAAAGTCCCGCCCTGTCGGCCCGTACTTTTCCGTGGGGACATTATATACGTCTATAACTTTATATATCCTAACCTAAGGGAACATAACATCTCGGATGTAGTATTTTCCAACATTCCTGGCGGGTCGGCCCCTACTTCTCGGCGGGCACATTATATACGTCTATATCGTAATATAACCTAACCTAACCCATGTAGACCCTCGCTGGTAATGTTTTACAAAATCCCGGTCGTGTCGGCCCGTCCTTCTCGGTGGGGACATTGTATACGTCTATAACGTTATATATCCTAACCTAAGGGAACCTAACATCTCGGATGTAGTATTTCACAACATTCCTGGCTGGTCGGCGCCAATTCTCGGTGGGAACATTATATACGTCTATAACGTAATATAACCTAACCTAACCCATCTAGCTCCTAGCTGGGAATGTTTTACAAAATCCCGGTCGTGTCGGCCCGTACATTTCCGTGGGGACATTATGTACGTCTATAACTTTATATATCCTAACCTAAGGGAACCTAACATCTCGGATTTAGTATTTTCCAACATTCCCAGTGGTTCGGCCCCTACTTCTTGGTGGACACATTATATACGTCTATATCGTAATATAACCTAACCTAACCCATCTAGACACTGGCTGGTAATGTTTTACAAAATCCCGGTCGTATCGGCCCGTACTTCTCGGTTTGGACATTATATACGTCTATAACGTTATATACCCTAACCTAAGGGAACCTAACATCGCGGATGTAGTATTTCACAACATTCCTGACGGGTCGGCGCCAATTCTCGGTGGGAATATTATATACGTCTATAACGTAATATAACCTAACCTAACCCATCTAGACCCTAGCTGGGAATGATTTACAAAATCCCGCCGTGTCGGCCCGTACTTCTCGGTGGGGAAATTATATACGTCTATAACGTTATATGTCCTAACCTAAGGGAACCTAACATCTCGGATGTAGTATTTTCCAATATTCCCGGGGGTTCGGCCCCTACTTCTCGGTGGGCATATTATATACGTCTATATCGTAATATAACCTAACCTAACCCATCTAGACCCTCGCTAGTTATGTTTTACAAAATCCCGGTCATGTCGTCCCTTACGTCTCGGTGCGGACATTATATACGTCTATAACGTTATATATCCTAACCTAAGGCAAACTAACATCGCGGATGTAGTATTTCACAACATTCCTGGCGGGTAGGCGCCAATTCTCGGTGGGAACATTATATACGTCTATATCGTAATATAACCTAACCTAACCCATCTAGACCCTCGCTGGTAATGTTTTACAAAATCCCGGTCGTGTCGGCCCGTACTTCTCGGTGTGGACATTATATACGTCTATAATGTTATATATCCTAACCTAAGGCAAACTAACATCGCGGATGTAGTATTTCACAACATTCCTGGCGGGTCCGCCCCAACTTCTCGGTGGGCACATTATATATGTCTATATCGTAATATAACCTAACCCAAACCATCTAGACCCTAGCTGGGAATGTTTTACAAGATCCCGCCGTTTGGCCCGTACTTCTACGTGGGGACATTATATACGTCTATAACTTTATATATCCTAACCTAAGGGAACCTAAAATCTCGGATGTAGTATTTTCCAACATTCCTGGCGGGTCTGCCCCTACTTCTCGGCGGGCACATTATATACGTCTATATCGTAATATAACCTAACCTAACCCATGTAGACCCTCGCTGGTAATGTTTTACAAAATCCCGGTCGTGTCGGCCCGTCCTTCTCGGTGGGGACATTGTATACGTCTATAACGTTATATATCCTAACCTAAGGGAACCTAACATCTCGGATGTAGTATTTCACAGCATTCCTGGCTGGTCGGCGCCAATTCTCGGTGGGAACATTATATACGTCTATAATGTAATATAACCTAACCTAACCCATCTAGACCCTAGCTGGGAATGATTTACAAAATCCCGCCGTGTCGGCCCGTACTTTTCCGTGGGGACATTATATACGTCTATAACTTTATATATCCTAACCTAAGGCAAACTAACATCGCGGATGTAGTATTTCACAACATTCCTGGCGGGTCGGCCCCAACTTCTCGGTGGGAACGTTATATACGTCTATAACGTAATATAACCTAACCAAACCCATCTAGCCCCTCGCTGGTAATGTTTTACAAAATCCCGGTCGTGTCGTCCCGTACTTCTCGGTGGGGACATTATATACGTCTATAACGTTATATATCCTAACCTAAGGCAACCTAACATCGCGGATGTAGTATTTCACAACATTCCTGGCGGGTCGGCGCCAATTCTCAGTGGGAACATTATATACGTCTATAACGTAATGTAACCTAACCTAACCCATCTAGCCCCTCGCTGGTAATGTTTTACAAAATCCCGGTCGTGTCGGCCCGTACTTCTCGGTGGGGAAATTATATACGTCTATAACGTTATATGTCCTAACCTAAGGGAACCTAACATCTCGGATGTAGTATTTTCCAATATTCCCGGGGGTTCGGCCCCTACTTCTCGGTGGGCATATTATATACGTCTATATCGTAATATAACCTAACCTAACCCATCTAGACCCTCGCTAGTTATGTTTTACAAAATCCCGGTCGTGTCGTCCCTTACGTCTCGGTGCGGACATTATATACGTCTATAACGTTATATATCCTAACCTAAGGCAAACTAACATCGCGGATGTAGTATTTCACAACATTCCTGGCGGGTCGGCCCCAACTTCTCGGTGGGAACGTTATATACGTCTATAACGTAATATAACCTAACCAAACCCATCTAGACCCTCGCTGGTAAAGTTTTACAAAATCCCGGTCGTGTCGTCCCGTACTTCTCGGTGGGGAGATTATATACGTCTATAACGTTATATATCCTAACCTAAGGGAACCTAACATCGCGGATGTAGTATTTCACAACATTCTTGGCGGGTTGGCGCCAATTCTCGGTGGGAACATTATATACGTCTATAACGTAATATAACCTAACCTAACCCATCTAGACCCTCGCTAGTTATGTTTTACAAAATCCCGGTCGTGTCGTCCCTTACGTCTCGGTGCGGACATTATATACGTCTATAACGTTATATATCCTAACCTAAGGCAAACTAACATCGCGGATGTAGTATTTCACAACATTCCTGGCGGGTCGGCCCCAACTTCTCGGTGGGAACGTTATATACGTCTATAACGTAATATAACCTAACCAAACCCATCTAGCCCCTCGCAGGTAATGTTTTACAAAATCCCGGTCGTGTCGTCCCGTACTTCTCGGTGGGGATATTATATACGTCTATAACGTTATATATCCTAACCTAAGGGAACCTAACATCGCGGATGTAGTATTTCACAACATTCTTGGCGGGTTGGCGCCAATTCTCGGTGGGAACATTATATACGTCTATAACGTAATATAACCTAACCTAACCCGTCTAGCCCCTAGCTGGGAATGTTTTACAAAATCCCGCCGTGTCGGCCCGTACATTTCCGTGGGGACATTATGTACGTCTATAACTTTATATATCCTAACATAAGGGAACCTAACATCTCGGATGTAGTATTTTCCAACATTCCTGGCGGGTCGGCCCCAACTTCTCGGTGGGCACATTATATACTTCTATATCGTAATATAACCTAACCTAACCCATCTAGACCCTCGCTGGTAATGTTTTACAAAATCCCGGTCGTGTCGGCCCGTACTTCTCGGTGGGGAACTTGTATACGTCTATAACTTTACATATCTTAACCTAAGGGAACCTAACATCTCGGATGTAGTATTTTCCAACATTCCCGGGGGGTTCGGCCCCTACTTCTCGGTGGGCACATTATATACGTCTATATCGTAATATAACCTAACCTAACCCATCTAGACCCTCGCTAGTAATGTTTTACAAAATCCCGGTCGTGTCGTCCCTTACGTCTCGGTGCGGACATTATATACGTCTATAACGTTATATATCCTAACCTAAGGCAAACTAACATCGCGGATGTAGTATTTCACAACATTCCTGGCGGGTCGGCCCCAACTTCTCGGTGGGCACATTATATATGTCTATATCGTAATATAACCTAACCTAACCCATCTAGACCCTCGCTGGTAATGTTTTACAAAATCCCGGTCGTGTCGGCCCGTACTTCTCGGTGGGGAAATTATATACGTCTATAACGTTATATATCCTAACCTAAGGGAACCTAAAATCTCGGATGTAGTATTTTCCTACATTCGTGGCGGGTCGGCCGCTACTTCTCGGCGGGCACATTATATACGTCTATATCGTAATATAACCTAACCTAACCCATCTAGACCCTCGCTGGTAATGTTTTACAAAATCCCGGTCGTGTCGGCCCGTACTTCTCGGTGGGGAAATTATATACGTCTATAACGTTATATATCCTAACCTAAGGGAACCTAACATCTCGGATGTAGTATTTTCCAACATTCCTGGCGGGTCGGCCCCTACTTCTCGGCGGGCACATTATATACGTCTATATCGTAATATAACCTAACCTAACCCATCGAGTCACTGGCTGGTAATGTTTTACAAAATCCCGGTCGTGTCGGCCCGTAATTCTCGGTGGGGACATTATATACGTCTATAACGTTATATATCCTAACCTAAGGGAACCTAACATCGCGGATGTAGTATTTCACAACTTTGCTGGCGGGTCGGCGCCAATTCTCGGTGGGAACATTATATACGTCTATAACGTAATATAACCGAACCTAACCCATCTAGACCCTAACTGGGAATGTTTTACAAAGTCCCGCCCTGTCGGCCCGTACTTTTCCGTGGGGACATTATATACGTCTATAACTTTATATATCCTAACCTAAGGGAACATAACATCTCGGATGTAGTATTTTCCAACATTCCTGGCGGGTCGGCCCCTACTTCTCGGCGGGCACATTATATACGTCTATATCGTAATATAACCTAACCTAACCCATGTAGACCCTCGCTGGTAATGTTTTACAAAATCCCGGTCGTGTCGGCCCGTCCTTCTCGGTGGGGACATTGTATACGTCTATAACGTTATATATCCTAACCTAAGGGAACCTAACATCTCGGATGTAGTATTTCACAACATTCCTGGCTGGTCGGCGCCAATTCTCGGTGGGAACATTATATACGTCTATAACGTAATATAACCTAACCTAACCCATCTAGCTCCTAACTGGGAATGTTTTACAAAATCCCGGTCGTGTCGGCCCGTACATTTCCGTGGGGACATTATGTACGTCTATAACTTTATATATCCTAACCTAAGGGAACCTAACATCTCGGATTTAGTATTTTCCAACATTCCCAGTGGTTCGGCCCCTACTTCTTGGTGGACACATTATATACGTCTATATCGTAATATAACCTAACCTAACCCATCTAGACACTGGCTGGTAATGTTTTACAAAATCCCGGTCGTATCGGCCCGTACTTCTCGGTTTGGACATTATATACGTCTATAACGTTATATACCCTAACCTAAGGGAACCTAACATCGCGGATGTAGTATTTCACAACATTCCTGACGGGTCGGCGCCAATTCTCGGTGGGAATATTATGTACGTCTATAACGTAATATAACCTAACCTAACCCATCTAGACCCTAGCTGGGAATGATTTACAAAATCCCGCCGTGTCGGCCCGTACTTCTCGGTGGGGAAATTATATACGTCTATAACGTTATATGTCCTAACCTAAGGGAACCTAACATCTCGGATGTAGTATTTTCCAATATTCCCGGGGGTTCGGCCCCTACTTCTCGGTGGGCATATTATATACGTCTATATCGTAATATAACCTAACCAAACCCATCTAGACCCTCGCTAGTTATGTTTTACAAAATCCCGGTCATGTCGTCCCTTACGTCTCGGTGCGGACATTATATACGTCTATAACGTTATATATCCTAACCTAAGGCAAACTAACATCGCGGATGTAGTATTTCACAACATTCCTGGCGGGTAGGCGCCAATTCTCGGTGGGAACATTATATACGTCTATATCGTAATATAACCTAACCTAACCCATCTAGACCCTCGCTGGTAATGTTTTACAAAATCCCGGTCGTGTCGGCCCGTACTTCTCGGTGTGGACATTATATACGTCTATAATGTTATATATCCTAACCTAAGGCAAACTAACATCGCGGATGTAGTATTTCACAACATTCCTGGCGGGTCCGCCCCAACTTCTCGGTGGGCACATTATATATGTCTATATCGTAATATAACCTAACCCAAACCATCTAGACCCTAGCTGGGAATGTTTTACAAGATCCCGCCGTTTGGCCCGTACTTCTCCGTGGGGACATTATATACGTCTATAACTTTATATATCCTAACCTAAGGCAAACTAACATCGCGGATGTAGTATTTCACAACATTCCTGGCGGGTCGGCCCCAACTTCTCGGTGGGAACGTTATATACGTCTATAACGTAATATAACCTAACCAAACCCATCTAGCCCCTCGCTGGTAATGTTTTACAAAATCCCGGTCGTGTCGTCCCGTACTTCTCGGTGGGGACATTATAAACGTCTATAACGTTATATATCCTAACCTAAGGGAACCTAACATCGCGGATGTAGTATTTCACAACATTCTTGGCGGGTTGGCGCCAATTCTCGGTGGGAACATTATATACGTCTATAACGTAATATAACCTAACCTAACCCATCTAGCCCCTAGCTGGGAATGTTTTACAAAATCCCGCCGTGTCGGCCCGTACATTTCCGTGGGGACATTATGTACGTCTATAACTTTATATATCCTAACATAAGGGAACCTAACATCTCGGATGTAGTATTTTCCAACATTCCTGGCGGGTCGGCCCCAACTTCTCGGTGGGCACATTATATACTTCTATATCGTAATATAACCTAACCTAACCCATCTAGACCCTCGCTGGTAATGTTTTACAAAATCCCGGTCGTGTCGGCCCGTACTTCTCGGTGGGGAAATTATATACGTCTATAACTTTACATATCCTAACCTAAGGGAACCTAACATCTCGGATGTAGTATTTTCCAACATTCCCGGGGGGTTCGGCCCCTACTTCTCGGTGGGCACATTATATACGTCTATATCGTAATATAACCTAACCTAACCCATCTAGACCCTCGCTAGTAATGTTTTACAAAATCCCGGTCGTGTCGTCCCTTACGTCTCGGTGCGGACATTATATACGTCTATAACGTTATATATCCTAACCTAAGGCAAACTAACATCGCGGATGTAGTATTTCACAACATTCCTGGCGGGTCGGCCCCAACTTCTCGGTGGGCACATTATATATGTCTATATCGTAATATAACCTAACCTAACCCATCTAGACCCTCGCTGGTAATGTTTTACAAAATCCCGGTCGTGTCGGCCCGTAATTCTCGGTGGGGACATTATATACGTCTATAACGTTATATATCCTAACCTAAGGGAACCTAACATCGCGGATGTAGTATTTCACAACTTTGCTGGCGGGTCGGCGCCAATTCTCGGTGGGAACATTATATACGTCTATAACGTAATATAACCGAACCTAACCCATCTAGACCCTAACTGGGAATGTTTTACAAAGTCCCGCCCTGTCGGCCCGTACTTTTCCGTGGGGACATTATATACGTCTATAACTTTATATATCCTAACCTAAGGGAACATAACATCTCGGATGTAGTATTTTCCAACATTCCTGGCGGGTCGGCCCCTACTTCTCGGCGGGCACATTATATACGTCTATATCGTAATATAACCTAACCTAACCCATGTAGACCCTCGCTGGTAATGTTTTACAAAATCCCGGTCGTGTCGGCCCGTCCTTCTCGGTGGGGACATTGTATACGTCTATAACGTTATATATCCTAACCTAAGGGAACCTAACATCTCGGATGTAGTATTTCACAACATTCCTGGCTGGTCGGCGCCAATTCTCGGTGGGAACATTATATACGTCTATAACGTAATATAACCTAACCTAACCCATCTAGCTCCTAACTGGGAATGTTTTACAAAATCCCGGTCGTGTCGGCCCGTACATTTCCGTGGGGACATTATGTACGTCTATAACTTTATATATCCTAACCTAAGGGAACCTAA
The DNA here is from genome assembly GCA_963969225.1 of Xylocopa violacea. NCBI lineage: Eukaryota > Metazoa > Arthropoda > Insecta > Hymenoptera > Apidae > Xylocopa > Xylocopa violacea. The sequence continues at coordinate 2,076,027 of CAXAJV010000061.1, read as the reverse complement.
CATCTCGGATTTAGTATTTTCCAACATTCCCAGTGGTTCGGCCCCTACTTCTTGGTGGACACATTATATACGTCTATATCGTAATATAACCTAACCTAACCCATCTAGACACTGGCTGGTAATGTTTTACAAAATCCCGGTCGTATCGGCCCGTACTTCTCGGTTTGGACATTATATACGTCTATAACGTTATATACCCTAACCTAAGGGAACCTAACATCGCGGATGTAGTATTTCACAACATTCCTGACGGGTCGGCGCCAATTCTCGGTGGGAATATTATATACGTCTATAACGTAATATAACCTAACCTAACCCATCTAGACCCTAGCTGGGAATGATTTACAAAATCCCGCCGTGTCGGCCCGTACTTCTCGGTGGGGAAATTATATACGTCTATAACGTTATATGTCCTAACCTAAGGGAACCTAACATCTCGGATGTAGTATTTTCCAATATTCCCGGGGGTTCGGCCCCTACTTCTCGGTGGGCATATTATATACGTCTATATCGTAATATAACCTAACCTAACCCATCTAGACCCTCGCTAGTTATGTTTTACAAAATCCCGGTCATGTCGTCCCTTACGTCTCGGTGCGGACATTATATACGTCTATAACGTTATATATCCTAACCTAAGGCAAACTAACATCGCGGATGTAGTATTTCACAACATTCCTGGCGGGTAGGCGCCAATTCTCGGTGGGAACATTATATACGTCTATATCGTAATATAACCTAACCTAACCCATCTAGACCCTCGCTGGTAATGTTTTACAAAATCCCGGTCGTGTCGGCCCGTACTTCTCGGTGTGGACATTATATACGTCTATAATGTTATATATCCTAACCTAAGGCAAACTAACATCGCGGATGTAGTATTTCACAACATTCCTGGCGGGTCCGCCCCAACTTCTCGGTGGGCACATTATATATGTCTATATCGTAATATAACCTAACCCAAACCATCTAGACCCTAGCTGGGAATGTTTTACAAGATCCCGCCGTTTGGCCCGTACTTCTCCGTGGGGACATTATATACGTCTATAACTTTATATATCCTAACCTAAGGGAACCTAAAATCTCGGATGTAGTATTTTCCAACATTCCTGGCGGGTCTGCCCCTACTTCTCGGTGGGAACAATATATACGTCTATATTGTAATATAACCTAACCTAACCCATCTAGACCCTAGCTGGGAATGATTTACAAAATCCCGCCGTGTCGGCCCGTACTTTTCCGTGGGGACATTATATACGTCTATAACTTTATATATCCTAACCTAAGGCAAACTAACATCGCGGATGTAGTATTTCACAACATTCCTGGCGGGTCGGCCCCAACTTCTCGGTGGGAACGTTATATACGTCTATAACGTAATATAACCTAACCAAACCCATCTAGCCCCTCGCTGGTAATGTTTTACAAAATCCCGGTCGTGTCGTCCCGTACTTCTCGGTGGGGACATTATATACGTCTATAACGTTATATATCCTAACCTAAGGCAACCTAACATCGCGGATGTAGTATTTCACAACATTCCTGGCGGGTCGGCGCCAATTCTCAGTGGGAACATTATATACGTCTATAACGTAATGTAACCTAACCTAACCCATCTAGCCCCTCGCTGGTAATGTTTTACAAAATCCCGGTCGTGTCGGCCCGTACTTCTCGGTGGGGAAATTATATACGTCTATAACGTTATATGTCCTAACCTAAGGGAACCTAACATCTCGGATGTAGTATTTTCCAATTATCCCGGGGGTTCGGCCCCTACTTCTCGGTGGGCATATTATATACGTCTATATCGTAATATAACCTAACCTAACCCATCTAGACCCTCGCTAGTTATGTTTTACAAAATCCCGGTCGTGTCGTCCCTTACGTCTCGGTGCGGACATTATATACGTCTATAACGTTATATATCCTAACCTAAGGCAAACTAACATCGCGGATGTAGTATTTCACAACATTCCTGGCGGGTCGGCCCCAACTTCTCGGTGGGAACGTTATATACGTCTATAACGTAATATAACCTAACCAAACCCATCTAGCCCCTCGCTGGTAATGTTTTACAAAATCCCGGTCGTGTCGTCCCGTACTTCTCGGTGGGGACATTATATACGTCTATAACGTTATATATCCTAACCTAAGGGAACCTAACATCGCGGATGTAGTATTTCACAACATTCTTGGCGGGTTGGCGCCAATTCTCGGTGGGAACATTATATACGTCTATAACGTAATATAACCTAACCTAACCCATCTAGCCCCTAGCTGGGAATGTTTTACAAAATCCCGCCGTGTCGGCCCGTACATTTCCGTGGGGACATTATGTACGTCTATAACTTTATATATCCTAACATAAGGGAACCTAACATCTCGGATGTAGTATTTTCCAACATTCCTGGCGGGTCGGCCCCAACTTCTCGGTGGGCACATTATATACTTCTATATCGTAATATAACCTAACCTAACCCATCTAGACCCTCGCTGGTAATGTTTTACAAAATCCCGGTCGTGTCGGCCCGTACTTCTCGGTGGGGAAATTATATACGTCTATAACTTTACATATCCTAACCTAAGGGAACCTAACATCTCGGATGTAGTATTTTCCAACATTCCCGGGGGGTTCGGCCCCTACTTCTCGGTGGGCACATTATATACGTCTATATCGTAATATAACCTAACCTAACCCATCTAGACCCTCGCTAGTAATGTTTTACAAAATCCCGGTCGTGTCGTCCCTTACGTCTCGGTGCGGACATTATATACGTCTATAACGTTATATATCCTAACCTAAGGCAAACTAACATCGCGGATGTAGTATTTCACAACATTCCTGGCGGGTCGGCCCCAACTTCTCGGTGGGCACATTATATATGTCTATATCGTAATATAACCTAACCTAACCCATCTAGACCCTCGCTGGTAATGTTTTACAAAATCCCGGTCATGTCGGCCCGTACTTCTCGGTGGGGAAATTATATACGTCTATAACGTTATATATCCTAACCTAAGGGAACCTAAAATCTCGGATGTAGTATTTTCCTACATTCGTGGCGGGTCGGCCGCTACTTCTCGGCGGGCACATTATATACGTCTATATCGTAATATAACCTAACCTAACCCATCTAGACCCTCGCTGGTAATGTTTTACAAAATCGCGGTCGTGTCGGCCCGTACTTCTCGGTGGGGAAATTATATACGTCTATAACGTTATATATTCTAACCTAAGGGAACCTAACATCTCGGATGTAGTATTTTCCAACATTCCTGGCGGGTCGGCCCCTACTTCTCGGCGGGCACATTATATACGTCTATATCGTAATATAACCTAACCTAACCCATCGAGTCACTGGCTGGTAATGTTTTACAAAATCCCGGTCGTGTCGGCCCGTAATTCTCGGTGGGGACATTATATACGTCTATAACGTTATATATCCTAACCTAAGGGAACCTAACACCGCGGATGTAGTATTTCACAACTTTGCTGGCGGGTCGGCGCCAATTCTCGGTGGGAACATTATATACGTCTATAACGTAATATAACCGAACCTAACCCATCTAGACCCTAACTGGGAATGTTTTACAAAGTCCCGCCCTGTCGGCCCGTACTTTTCCGTGGGGACATTATATACGTCTATAACTTTATATATCCTAACCTAAGGGAACATAACATCTCGGATGTAGTATTTTCCAACATTCCTGGCGGGTCGGCCCCTACTTCTCGGCGGGCACATTATATACGTCTATATCGTAATATAACCTAACCTAACCCATCTAGACCCTCGCTGGTAATGTTTTACAAAATCCCGGTCGTGTCGGCCCGTCCTTCTCGGTGGGGACTTTGTATACGTCTATAACGTTATATATCCTAACCTAAGGGAACCTAACATCTCGGATGTAGTATTTCACAACATTCCTGGCTGGTCGGCGCCAATTCTCGGTGGGAACATTATATACGTCTATAACGTAATATAACCTAACCTAACCCATCTAGCTCCTAGCTGGGAATGTTTTACAAAATCCCGGTCGTGTCGGCCCGTACATTTCCGTGGGGACATTATGTACGTCTATAACTTTATATATCCTAACCTAAGGGAACCTAACATCTCGGATTTAGTATTTTCCAACATTCCCAGGGGTTCGGCCCCTACTTCTCGGTGGACACATTATATACGTCTATATCGTAATATAACCTAACCTAACCCATCTAGACACTGGCTGGTAATGTTTTACAAAATCCCGGTCGTATCGGCCCGTACTTCTCGGTTTGGACATTATATACGTCTATAACGTTATATATCCTAACCTAAGGGAACCTAACATCGCGGATGTAGTATTTCACAAAATTCCTGACGGGTCGGCGCCAATTCTCGGTTGGAATATTATATACGTCTATAACGTAATATAACCTAACCTAACCCATCTAGACCCTAGCTGGGAATGATTTACAAAATCCCGCCGTGTCGGCCCGTACTTTTCTGTGGGGACATTATATACGTCTATAACTTTATATATCCTAACCTAAGGGAACATAACATCCCGGATGTAGTATTTTCCAACATTCCTGGCGGGTCGGCCCCTAACTCTCGGCGGGCACATTATATACGTCTATGTCGTAATATAACCTAACCTAACCCATCTAGACCCTGGCTGGTAATGTTTTACAAAATCCCGGTCGTGTCGGCCCGTACTTCTCGGTGCGGACATTATATACGTCTATAACGTTATATATCCTAACCTAAGGGAACCTAACATTGCGGATGTAGTATTTCACAACATTCCTGGCGGGTAGGCGCCAATTCTCGGTGGGAACATTATATACGTCTATATCGTAATATAACCTAACCTAACCCATCTAGACCCTCGCTGGTAATGTTTTACAAAATCCCGGTCGTGTCGGCCCGTACTTCTCGGTGTGGACATTATATACGTCTATAATGTTATATATCCTAACCTAAGGGAACCTAACATCTCGGATGTAGTATTTTCCAACATTCCCGGGGGTTCGGCCCCTACTTCTCGGTGGGCACATTATATACTTCTATATCGTAATATAACCTAACCAAACCCATCTAGACCCTCGCTGGTAATGTTTTACAAAATCCCGGTCTTGTCGGCCCGTACTTCTCGGTGGGGAAATTATATACGTCTATAACGTTATATATCCTAACCTAAGGGAACCTAACATTTCGGATGTAGTATTTCACAACATTCCTGGCTGGTCGGCGCCAATTCTCGGTGGGAACATTATATACGTCTATAACGTAATATAACCTAACCTAACCCATCTAGCTTCTAGCTGGGAATGTTTTACAAAATCCCGGTCGTGTCGGCCCGTACATTTCCGTGGGGACATTATGTACGTCTATAACTTTATATATCCTAACATAAGGGAACCTAACATCTCGGATGTAGTATTTTCCAACATTCCTGGCGGGTCGGCCCCAACTTCTCGGTGGGCACATTATATACTTCTATATCGTAATATAACCTAACCTAACCCATCTAGACCCTCGCTGGTAATGTTTTACAAAATCCCGGTCGTGTCGGCCCGTACTTCTCGGTGGGGAAATTATATACGTCTATAACTTTATATGTGCTAACCTAAGGGAACCTAACATCTCGGATGTAGTATTTTCCAACATTCCCGGGGGGTTCGGCCCCTACTTCTCGGTGGGCACATTATATACGTCTATGTCGTAATATAACCTAACCTAACCCATCTAGACCCTAGCTGGTAATGTTTTACAAAATCCCGGTCGTGTCGGCCCTTACATTTCTGTGGGGACATTATGTACGTCTATAACTTTACATATCCTAACCTAAGGGAACCTAAGATCTCGGATGTAGTATTTTCCAACATTCCCGGGGGGTTCGGCCCCTACTTCTCGGTGGGCACATTATATACGTCTATATCGTAATATAACCTAACCTAACCCATCTAGACCCTCGCTGGTAATGTTTTACAAAATCCCGGTCGTGTCGGCCCGTACTTCTCGGTGGGGAAATTATATACGTCTATAACGTTATATATCCTAACCTAAGGCAAACTAACATCGCGGATGTAGTATTTCACAACATTCCTGGCGGGTCGGCCCCAACTTCTCGGTGGGCACATTATATATGTCTATATCGTAATATAACCTAACCTAACCCATCTAGACCCTCGCTGGTAATGTTTTACAAAATCCCGGTCGTGTCGGCCCGTACTTCTCGGTGGGGAAATTATATACGTCTATAACGTTATATATCCTAACCTAAGGGAACCTAAAATCTAGGATGTAGTATTTTCCAACATTCCTGGCGGGTCGGCCCCTACTTCTCGGCGGGCACATTATATACGTCTATATCGTAATATAACCTAACCTAACCCATCTAGACACTGGCTGGTAATGTTTTACAAAATCGCGGTCGTGTTCGCCCGTACGTCTCGGTGGGGACATTATATACGTCTATAACGTTATATATCCTAACCTAAGGGAACCTAACATCGCGGATGTAGTATTTCACAACATTCCTGGCGGGTCGGCGCCAATTCTCGGTCGGAATATTATATACGTCTATAACGTAATATAACCTAACCTAACCCATCTAGACCCTAACTGGGAATGTTTTACAAAATCCCGCCGTGTCGGCCCGTACTTTTCCGTGGGGACATTATATACGTCTATAACTTTATATATCCTAACCTAAGGGAACATAACATCCCGGATGTAGTATTTTCCAACATTCCTGGCGGGTCGGCCCCTAACTCTCGGCGGGCACATTATATACGTCTATGTCGTAATATAACCTAACCTAACCCATCTAGACCCTGGCTGGTAATGTTTTACAAAATCCCGGTCGTGTCGGCCCGTACTTCTCGGTGCGGACATTATATACGTCTATAACGTTATATATCCTAACCTAAGGGAAACTAACATCGCGGATGTAGTATTTCACAACATTCCTGGCGGGTAGGCGCCAATTCTCGGTGGGAACATTATATACGTCTATATCGTAATATAACCTAACCTAACCCATCTAGACCCTCGCTGGTAATGTTTTACAAAATCCCGGTCGTGTCGGCCCGTACTTCTCGGTGTGGACATTATATACGTCTATAATGTTATATATCCTAACCTAAGGCAAACTAACATCGCGGATGTAGTATTTCACAACATTACTGGCGGGTCCGCCCCAACTTCTCGGTGGGCACATTATATATGTCTATATCGTAATATAACCTAACCCAAACCATCTAGACCCTAGCTGGGAATGTTTTACAAGATCCCGCCGTTTGGCCCGTACTTCTCCGTGGGGACATTATATACGTCTATAACTTTATATATCCTAACCTAAGGGAACCTAACATCTCGGATGTAGTATTTTCCAACATTCCTGGCGGGTCGGCCCCAACTTCTCGGTGGGCACATTATATACTTCTATATCGTAATATAACCTAACCTAACCCATCTAGACCCTCGCAGCTAATGTTTTACAAAATCCCGGTCGTGTCGGCCCGTACTTCTCGGTGGGGAAATTATATACGTCTATAACTTTACATATCCTAACCTAAGGGAACCTAACATCTCGGATGTAGTATTTTCCAACATTCCCGGGGGGTTCGGCCCCTACTTCTCGGTGGGCACATTATATACGTCTATATCGTAATATAACCTAACCTAACCCATCTAGACCCTCGCTAGTAATGTTTTACAAAATCCCGGTTGTGTCGTCCCTTACGTCTCGGTGCGGACATTATATACGTCTATAACGTTATATATCCTAACCTAAGGCAAACTAACATCGCGGATGTAGTATTTCACAACATTCCTGGCGGGTCGGCCCCAACTTCTCGGTGGGCACATTATATATGTCTATATCGTAATATAACCTAACCTAACCCATCTAGACCCTCGCTGGTAATGTTTTACAAAATCCCGGTCGTGTCGGCCCGTACTTCTCGGTGGGGAAATTATATACGTCTATAACGTTATATATCCTAACCTAAGGGAACCTAACATCTCGGATGTAGTATTTTCCAACATTCCTGGCGGGTCGGCCCCTACTTCTCGGCGGGCACATTATATACGTCTATATCGTAATATAACCTAACCTAACCCATCGAGTCACTGGCTGGTAATGTTTTACAAAATCCCGGTCGTGTCGGCCCGTACTTCTCGGTGGGGACATTATATACGTCTATAACGTTATATATCCTAACCTAAGGGAACCTAACATCGCGGATGTAGTATTTCACAACTTTGCTGGCGGGTCGGCGCCAATTCTCGGTGGGAACATTATATACGTCTATAACGTAATATAACCGAACCTAACCCATCTAGACCCTAACTGGGAATGTTTTACATAATCCCGGTCGTGTCGGCCCGTACTTTTCCGTGGGGACATTATATGCGCCTATTACTTTATATATCCTAACCTAAGGGAACCTAACATCTCGGATGTAGTATTTTCCAACATTCCTGGCGGGTCGGCCCCTACTTCTCGGTGGGCACATTATATACGTCTATATCGTGATATAACCTAACCTAACCCATCTAGACCATCGCTAGTAATGTTTTACAAAATCCCGGTCGTGTCGTCCCGTACGTCTCGGTGCGGGCATTATGTACGTCTATAAATTTATATATCCTAACCTAAGGGAGACTTACATCTCGGATGTAGTATTTTCCAACATTCCCGGGGGTTCGGCCCCTACTTCTCGGTGGGCACATTATATACGTCTATATCGTAATATAACCTAACCTAACCCATCTAGACCCTGGCTGGTAATGTTTTACAAAATCCCGGTCGTGTCGGCCCGTACTTCTCGTTGGGGACATTATATACGTCTATAATGTTATGTATCCTAACCTAAGGGAACCTAACAACGCGGATGTAGTATTTCACAACATTCCTGACGGGTCGGCGCCAATTCTCGGTAGGAACATTATATACGTCTATAACGTAATATAACCTAACCTAACCCATCTAGCCCCTAGCTGGGAATGTTTTACAAAATCCCGCCGTGTCGGCCCGTACATTTCCGTGGGGACATTATGTACGTCTATAACTTTATATATCCTAACATAAGGGAACCTAACATCTCGGATGTAGTATTTTCCAATATTCCCGGGGGTTCGGCCCCTACTTCTCGGTGGGCATATTATATACGTCTATATCGTAATATAACCTAACCTAACCCATCTAGACCCTCGCTAGTTATGTTTTACCAAATCCCGGTCGTGTCGTCCCTTACGTCTCGGTGCGGACATTATATACGTCTATAACGTTATATATCCTAACCTAAGGCAAACTAACATCGCGGATGTAGTATTTCACAACATTCCTGGCGGGTCGGCCCCAACTTCTCGGTGGGAACGTTATATACGTCTATAATGTAATATAACCTAACCTAACCCATCTAGCCCCTCGCTGGTAATGTTTTACAAAATCCCGGTCGTGTCGGCACGTACATTTCCGTGGGGACATTATGTACGTCTATAACTTTATATATCCTAACCTAAGGGAACCTAACATCTCGGATGTAGTATTTTCCAACATTCCCGGGGTTTCGGCCCCTACTTCTCGGTGGGCACATTATATACGTCTATATCGTAATATAACCGAACCTAACCCATCTAGACCCTCGCTGGTAATGTTTTACAAAATCCCGGTCGTGTCGGCCCGTACTTCTCGGTGGGGAAATTATATACGTCTATAACGTTATATATCCTAACCTAAGGGAACATAACATCTCGGATGTAGTATTTTCCAACATTCCTGGCGGGTTGGTCCCTACTTCTCGGCGGGCACAATATACGTCTAGATCGTAATATAACCTAACCTAACCCATCTAGACCCTCGCTGGTAATGTTTTACAAAATCCCGGTCGTGTCGGCCCGTACTTCTCCGTGGGGACATTATATACGTCTATAACTTTATATATCCTAACCTAAGGGAACCTAACATCTCGGATGTAGTATTTTCCAACATTCCTGGCGGGTTGGTCCCAACTTTTCGGCGGGCACATTATATACGTCTATATCGTAATATAACCTAACCTAACCCATTTAGACACTGGCTGGTAATGTTTTACAAAATCCCGGTCGTGTCGGCCCCTACTTCTCGGTGGGGACATTATATACGTCTATAACGTTATATATCCTAACCTAAGAGAACCTAACATCGCGGATGTAGTATTTCACAACATTCCTGGCGGATCAGCGCCAATTCTCGGTGGGAACATTATATACGTCTATAACGTAATATAACCTAACCTAACCCATCTAGCCCCTAACTGGGAATGTTTTACAAAATCCCGCCGTGTCGGCCCGTACTTTTCCGTGGGGACATTATATACGTCTATAACTTTATATATCCTAACCTAAGGGAACCTAACATCTCGGATGTAGTATTTTCCAACATTCCTGGCGGGTCGGCCCCTACTCCTCGGCGGTCACATTATATACGTCTATATCGTAATATAACCTAATCTAACCCACCTAGACCCCGGCTGGCAATGTTTTACAAAATCCCGGTCGTGTCGGCCCGTACTTTTCCGCGGGGACATTATATACGTCTATAACGTGATATATCCTAACCTAAGGGAACCTAACATCGCGGATGTAGTATTTCACAACATTCCTGGCGGGTCGGCGCCAATTCTCGGTGGGAACATTATATACGTCTATAACGTAATATAACCTAACCTAACCCATTTAGCCTCTACCTGGGAATGTTTTACAAAATCCCGCCGTGTCGGCCCGTACATTTCCGTGGCGACATTATGTACGTATATAACTTTATATATCCTAACCTAAGGGAACCTAACATCTCGGATGTAGTATTTTCCAACATTCCGGGGGGTCGGCCCCTACTTCTCGGTGGGCACATTATATACGTCTATATCGTAATATAACCTAACCTAACCCATCTAGACCCTCGCTGGTAATGTTTTACAAAATCCCGGTCGTGTCGTCCCTTACGTCTCGGTGCGGACATTATATACGTCTATAACGTTATATATCCTAACCTAAGGCAAACTAACATCGCGGATGTAGTATTTCACAACATTCCTGGCGGGTCGGCCCCAACTTCTCGGTGGGCACATTATATACATCTATATCGTAATATAACCTAACCCAACCCATCTAGACCCTCGCTGGTAATGTTTTACAAAATCCCGGTCTTGTCGGCCCGTACTTCTCGGTGGGGAAATTATATACGTCTATAACGTTATATATCCTAACCTAAGGGAACCTAACATCTCGGATGTAGTATTTTCCAACATTCCTGGCGGGTCGGCCCCTACTTCTCGGCGGGCACATTATATACGTCTATATCGTAATATAACCTAACCTAACCCATCTAGACCCTGGCTGGTAATGTTTTACAAAATTCCGGTCGTGTCGGCCCGTACTTCTCGGTGCGGACATTATATACGTCTATAACGTAATATATCCTAACCTAAGGCAAACTAACATCGCGGATGTAGTATTTTCCAACATTCCTGGCGGGTCGGCCCCTACTTCTCGGCGGGCACATTATATACGTCTATATCGTAATATAACCTAACCTAACCCATCTAGACCCTGGCTGGTAATGTTTTACAAAATTCCGGTCGTGTCGGCCCGTACTTCTCGGTGCGGACATTATATACGTCTATAACGTAATATATCCTAACCTAAGGCAAACTAACATCGCGGATGTAGTATTTTCCAACATTCCTGGCGGGTCGGCCCCTACTTCTCGGCGGGCACATTATATACGTCTATATCGTAATATAACCTAACCTAACCCATCTAGATCCTGGCTGGTAATGTTTTACAATATCCCGGTCGTGTCGGCCCGTACTTCTCGGTGGGGACATCATATACGTCTATAATGTTATGTATCCTAACCTAAGGGAACCTAACATCGCGGATGTAGGATTTCACAACATTCCTGGCTGGTCGGCGCCAATTCTCGGTGAGAACATTATATACGTCTACAACGTAATATAACCTAACCTAACCCATCTAGCTCCTAGCTGGTATTGTTTTACAAAATCCCGGTCGTATCGGCCCGTACATTTCCGTGGGGACATTATGTACGTCTATAACTTTATATATCATAACCTAAGGGAACCTAACATCTCGGATGTAGTATTTTCCAACATTCCTGGCGGGTCGGCCCCTACTTCTCGGCGGGCACATTATATACGTCTATATCGTAATGTAACCTAATCTAACCCATCTAGTCCCCGGCTGGCAATGTTTTACAAAATCCCGGTCGTGTCGGCCCGAACTTCTCGGTGGGGTCATTATATACGTCTATAATGTTATGTATCCTAACCTAAGGGAACCTAACATCGCGGATGTAGTATTTCACAACATTCCTGACGGGTCGGCACCAATTCTCGGTGGGAACATTATATACGTCTATAACGTAATATAACCTAACCTAACCCATCTAGCCCCTACCTGGGAATGTTTTACAAAATCCCGCTGTGTCGGCCCGTACTTTTCCGCGGGGACATTATATACGTCTATAACTTTATATATCCTAACCTAAGGGAACCTAACATCTCGGATGTAGTATTTTCCAACATTCCCGGGGGTTCGGCCCCTACTTCTCGGTGGGCACATTATATACGTCTATATCGTAATATAACCTAACCTAACCCATCTAGACCCCCGCTAGTAATGTTTTACAAAATCCCGGTCGTGGCGTCCCTTACGTCTCGGTGCGGACATTATATACGTCTATAACGTTATATATCCTAACCTAAGGCAAACTAACATCGCGGATGTAGTATTTCACAACATTCCTGGCGGGTCGGCCCCAACTTCTCGGTGGGCACATTATATACGTCTATATCGTAATATAACCTAACCTAACCCATCTAGACCCTCGCTGGTAATGTTTTACAAAATCCCGGTCGTGTCGGCCCGTTCTTCTCGGTGGGGACATTATATACGTCTATAACTTTATATATCCTAACCTAAGGGAACCTAACATCTCGGATGTAGTATTTTCCAACATTCCTGGCGGGTTGGTCCCAACTTCTCGGCGGGCACATTATATACGTCTATATCGTAATGTAACCTAACCTAACCCATTTAGACACTGGCTGGTAATGTTTTACAAAATCCCGGTCGTGTCGGCCCCTACTTCTCGGTGGGGACATTATATACGTCTATAACGTTATATATCCTAACCTAAGGGAACCTAACATCGCGGATGTAGTATTTCACAACATTCCTGGCGGGTCAGCGCCAATTCTCGGTGGGAACATTATATACGTCTATAACGTAATATAACCTAACCTAACCCATCTAGCCCCTAACTGGGAATGTTTTACAAAATCCCGCCGTGTCGGCCCGTACTTTTCCGCGGGGACATTATATACGTCTATAACTTTATATATCCTAACCTAAGGGAACCAAACATCTCGGATGTAGTATTTTCCAACATTCCCGGGGGTTCGGCCCCTACTTCTCGGTGGGCACATTATATACGTCTATATCGTAATATAACCTAACCTAACCCATCTAGACACTGGCTGGTAGTGTTTTACAAAATCCCGGTCGTGTCGGGCCGTACTTCTCGGTGGGGACATTATATACGTCTATAACGTTATATATCCTAACCTAAGGGAACCTAACATCGCGGATGTAGTATTTCACAACATTCCTGGCGGGTAGGCGCCAATTCTCGGTGGGCACATTATATACGTCTATATCGTAATATAACCTAACCTAACCCATCTACACCCTCGCTGGTAATGTTTTACAAAATCCCGGTCGTGTCGGCCCGTACTTCTCGGTGGGGACGTTATATACGTCTATAACGCTATATATCCTATCCTAAGGGAACCTAACATCTCGGATGTAGTATTTTCCAACATTCCAGGCGTGACGGCCCCTACTTCTCAGTGTGGACAATATATACGTCTATATCGTAATATAACCTAACCTATCCCTTTTTGCCCCTCGGTGATAATGTTTTACAGAATCCCGGCCGTGTCGTCCCGTACGTCTCGGTAGGGACATTGTATGCATCTGTAACGTTATATACTCTAACATAAGGCAACCTAACATCTCGAATGTAGTATTTCACAACATTCCTGGCGGGTCCGCCCCACTTCTCGGTGGGAACATTATATACGTCTATATCGTAATATAACCCAACCTAACCCATCTAGACCCTCGCTGGTAATGTTTTACAAAATCCCGGTCGTGTCGGCCCGTACTTCTCGTTGGGGACATTATATACGTCTATAATGTTATATATCCTAACCTAAGGGAACCTAACATCGCGGATGTAGTATTTCTCAACATTCCTGGCGGGTCTGCGCCAATTCTCGGTGGGAACATTATATACGTCTATAACGTAATATAACCTAATCTAACCCATCTAGCTCCTAGCTGGGAATGTTTTACAAAATCCCGGTCGTGTCGGCACGTACATTTCCGTGGGGACATTATGTACGTCTATAACTTTATATATCCTAACCTAAGGGAACCAAACATCTCGGATGTAGTATTTTGCAACATTCCCGGGGGTTCGGCCCCTACTTCTCGGTGGGCACATTATATACGTCTATATCGTAATATAACCTAACCTAACCCATCTAGACCCCCGCTAGTAATGTTTTACAAAATCCCGGTCGTAGCGTCCCTTACGTCTCGGTGCGGACATTATATACGTCTATAACGTTATATATCCTAACCTAAGGCAAAATAACATCGCGGATGTAGTATTTCACAACATTCCTGGCGGGTCGGCCCCAACTTCTCGGTGGGCACATTATATACGTCTATATCGTAATATAACCTAACCTAACCCATCTAGACCCTCGCTGGTAATGTTTTACAAAATCCCGGTCGTGTCGTCCCTTACGTCTCGGTGCGGACATTATATACGTCTATAACGTTATATATCCTAACCTAAGGGAACCTAACATCTCGGATGTAGTATTTTCCAACATTCCCGGGGGATCGGGCCCTACTTCTCGGTGGGCACATTATATACGTCTATATCGTAATATAACCTAACCTAACCCATCTAGACCCTCGCTAGTAATGTTTTACAAAATCCCGGTCGTGTCGTCCCTTACGTCACGGTGCGGACATTATATACGTATATAACGAAATATATCCTAACCTAAGGCAACCTAACATCGCGGATGTAGTATTTCACAACATTCCTGGCGGGTCGGCCCCTACTTCTCGGCGGGCACATTATATACGTCTATATCGTAATATAACCTAACCTAACCCATCTAGACCCTGGCTGTTAATGTTTTACAAAATCCCGGTCGTGTCGGCCCGTACTTCTCGGTGGGGACATTATATACGTCTATAACGTGATATATCCTAACCTAAGGGAACCTAACATCGCGGATGTAGTATTTCACAACATTCCTGGCGGGTCGGCCCCAACTTCTCGGTGGGCACATTATATACTTCTATATAGTAATATAACCTAACCTAACCCATCTAGAACCTCGCTGGTAATGTTTTACAAAATCCCGGTCGTGTCGGCCCGTACTTCTCGGTGGGGAAATTATATACGTCTATAACGTTATGTGTCCTAACCTAAGGGAACCTAACATCGCGGATGTAGGATTTCACAACATTCCTGTCTGGTCGACGCCAATTCTCGGTGAGAACATTATATACGTCTATAACGTAATATAACCTAACCTAACCCATCTAGCTCCTAGCTGGTATTGTTTTACAAAATCCCGGTCGTGTCGGCCCGTACATTTCCGTGGGGACATTATGTACGTCTATAACTTTATATATCCTAACCTAAGGGAACCTAACATCTCGGATGTAGTATTTTCCAACATTCCTGGCGGGTCGGCCCCTACTTCTCGGCGGCCACATTATATACGTCTATATCGTAATGTAACCTAATCTAACCCATCTAGACCCCGGCTGGCAATGTTTTACAAAATCCCGGTCGTGTCGGCCCGAACTTCTCGGTGGGGTCATTATATACGTCTATAATGTTATGTATCCTAACCTAAGGGAACCTAACATCGCGGATGTAGTATTTCACAACATTCCTGACGGGTCGGCACCAATTCTCGGTGGGAACATTATATACGTCTATAACGTAATATAACCTAACCTAACCCATCTAGCCCCTAGCTGGGAATGTTTTACAAATTCCCGCCGTGTCGGCGCCAATTCTCAGTGGGAACATTATATACGTCTATAACGTAATATAACCTAACCTAACCCATCTAGCCCCTAGCTGGGAATGTTTTACAAAATCCCGCCGTGTCGGCCCGTACTTTTCCGCGGGGACATTATATACGTCTATAACTTTATATATCCTAACCTAAGGGAACCTAACATCTTGGATGTAGTATTTTCCAACATTCACGGGGGTTCGGCCCCTACTTCTCGGTGGGCACATTATATACGTCTATATCGTAATATAACCTAACCCAACCCATCTAGACCCTCGCTGGTAATGTTTTACAAAATCCCGGTCTTGTCGGCCCGTACTTCTCGGTGGGGAAATTATATACGTCAATAACGTTATATATCCTAACCTAATGGAACCTAACATCTCGGATGTAGTATTTTCCAACATTCCTGGCGGGTCGGCCCCTACTTCTCGGCGGGCACATTATATACGTCTATAACGTAATATAACCTAACCTAACCCATCTAGCCCCTAGCTGGGAATGTTTTACAAAATCCCGCCGTGTCGGCCCGTACCTTTCCGCGGGGTCATTATATACGTCTATAACTTTATATATCCTAACCTAAGGGAACCTAACATCTCGGATGTAGTATTTTCCAACATTCCCGGGGGTTCGGCCCCTACTTCTCGGTGGGCACATTATATACGTCTATATCGTAATATAACCTAACCTAACCCATCTAGACCCCCGCTAGTAATGTTTTACAAAATCCCGGTCGTGTCGTCCCTTACGTCTCAGTGCGGACATTATATACGTCTATAACGTAATATATCCTAACCTAAGGCAACCTAACATCGCGGATGTAGTATTTCACAACATTCCTGGCGGGACAGCGCCAATTCTCAGTGGGAACATTATATACGTCTATATCGTAATGTAACCTAACCTAACCCATCTAGAACCCGGCTGGCAATGTTTTACAAAATCCCGGTCGTGTCGGCCCGTACTTCTCTGTTGGGACATTATATACGCATATTACTTTATATATACTAACCTAAGGGAACCTAACATCTCGGATGTAGTATTTTCCAACATTCCTGGCGGGTCGGCCCCTACTTCTCGGTGGGCACATTATATGCGTCTATATCGTAATATAACCTAACCTAACCCATCTAGACCCTCGCTGGTAATATTTTACAAAATCCCGGTCGTGTCGTCCCTTACGTCACGGTGCGGATATTATATACGTCTATAACGTAATATATCCTAACCTAAGGCAACCTAACATCGCGGATGTAGTATTTCACAACATTCCTGGCGGGTCGGCCCCTACTTCTCGGCGGGCACATTATATACGTCTATATCGTAATATAACCTAACCTAACCCATGTAGACCCTCGCTGGTAATGTTTTACAAAATCCCGGTCGTGTCGGCGCGTACTTCTCGGTGGGGACATTGTATACGTCTATATCGTTATATATCCTGACCTAAGGGAACCTAACATCGCGGATGTAGTATTTCACAACATTCCTGGCGGGTAGGCGCCAATTCTCGGTGGGGACATTATATACGTCTATAACGTAATATAACCTAACCTAACCCATCTAGCCCCTCGCTGTAATGTTTTACAAAATCACGGTCGTGTCGTCCCGTACGTCTCCGTGCGGACATTATATACGTCTATAACGTTATATATCCTAACCTAAGGGAACCTAACATCGCGGATGTAGTATTTCACAACATTCCTTGCGGGTCGGCGCCAATTATCGGTGGGAACATTATATACGTCTATAACGTAATATAACCTAACCTCACCTATCTAGAACCTCGCTTGTAATGTTTTACAAAATCCCGGTCGTGTCGGCGCGTACTTCTCGGTTGGGACATTGTATACGTCTATAATGTTATATATCCTGACCTAAGGGAACCTAACATCGCGGACGTAGTATATCACAACATTCCTGGCGGGTAGGCGCCAATTCTCGGTGGGGACATTATATACGTCTATATCGTAATATAACCTAACCTAACCCATCTAGACCCTGGCTGGTAATGTTTTACAAAATCACGGTCGTGTCGGCCCGTACGTCTCCGTGCGGACATTATATACGTCTATAACGTTATATATCCTAACCTAAGGCAACCTAACATCGCGGATGTAGTATTTCACAACATTCCTGGCGGGTGGGCGCCAATTCTCGGTGGGAACATTATATACGTCTATAACGTAATATAACCTAACCTAACCCATCTAGACCCTGGCTGGTAATGTTTTACAAAATTCCGGTCGTGTCGGCCCGTACTTTTCCGTCGGGACATTATATACGTCTATTACTTTATATATCCTAACCTAAGGGAACCTATCATCTCGGATGTAGTATTTTACAACATTCCTGGCGGGTCGGCCCCTACTTCTCGGTGGGCACATTATATACGTCTATATCGTAATATAACCTAACCTAACCCATCTAGACCCTGGCTGGTAATGTTTTACAAAATTCCGGTCGCGTCGGCCCGTACTTTTCCGTGGGGACATTATATACGTCTATTACTTTATATATCCTAACCTAAGGGAACCTAACATCTTGGATGTAGTATTTTCCAACATTCCTGGCGGGTCGGCCCCTACTTCTCGGTGGGCACATTATATACGTCTATATCGTAATATAACCTAACCTAACCCATGTAGACCCTCGCTGGTAATATTTTGCAAAATCCCGGTCGTGTTGGCGCGTACTTCTCGGTGGGGACATTGTATACGTCTATATCGTTATATATCCTGACCTAAGGGAACCTAACATCGCGGATGTAGTATTTCACAACATTCCTGGCGGGTAGGCGCCAATTCTCGGTGGGGACATTATATACGTCTATATCGTAATATAACCTAACCCAACCCATCTAGACTCTCGCTGGTAATGTTTTACAAAATCCCGGTCGTGTCGGCCCGTACTTCTCGGTGGGGAAATTATATACGTCTATAACGTTATATATCCTAACCTAATGGAACCTAACATCTCGGATGTAGTATTTTCCAACATTCCTGGCGGGTCGGCCCCTACTTCTCGGCGGGCACATTATATACGTCTATAACGTAATATAACCTAACCTAACCCATCTAGCCCCTAGCTGGGAATGTTTTACAAAATCCCGCCGTGTCGGCCCGTACCTTTCCGCGGGGTCATTATATACGTCTATAACTTTATATATCCTAACCTAAGGGAACCTAACATCTCGGATGTAGTATTTTCCAACATTCCCGGGGGTTCGGCCCCTACTTCTCGGTGGGCACATTATATACGTCTATATCGTAATATAACCTAACCTAACCCATCTAGACCCTCGCTAGTAATGTTTTACAAAATCCCGGTCGTGTCGTCCCTTACGTCTCAGTGCGGACATTATATACGTCTATAACGTAATATATCCTAACCTAAGGCAACCTAACATCGCGGATGTATTATTTCACAACATTCCTGGCGGGACAGCGCCAATTCTCAGTGGGAACATTATATACGTCTATATCGTAATGTAACCTAACCTAACCCATCTAGAACCCGGCTGGCAATGTTTTACAAAATCCCGGTCGTGTCGGCCCGTACTTCTCTGTTGGGACATTATATACGCATATTACTTTATATATACTAACCTAAGGGAACCTAACATCTCGGATGTAGTATTTTCCAACATTCCTGGCGGGTCGGCCCCTACTTCTCGGTGGGCACATTATATGCGTCTATATCGTAATATAACCTAACCTAACCCATCTAGACCCTCGCTGGTAATATTTTACAAAATCCCGGTCGTGTCGTCCCTTACGTCACGGTGCGGATATTATATACGTCTATAACGTAATATATCCTAACCTAAGGCAACCTAACATCGCGGATGTAGTATTTCACAACATTCCTGGCGGGTCGGCCCCTACTTCTCGGCGGGCACATTATATACGTCTATATCGTAATATAACCTAACCTAACCCATGTAGACCCTCGCTGGTAATGTTTTACAAAATCCCGGTCGTGTCGGCGCGTACTTCTCGGTGGGGACATTGTATACGTCTATATCGTTATATATCCTGACCTAAGGGAACCTAACATCGCGGATGTAGTATTTCACAACATTCCTGGCGGGTAGGCGCCAATTCTCGGTGGGGACATTATATACGTCTATAACGTAATATAACCTAACCTAACCCATCTAGCCCCTCGCTGTAATGTTTTACAAAATCACGGTCGTGTCGTCCCGTACGTCTCCGTGCGGACATTATATACGTCTATAACGTTATATATCCTAACCTAAGGGAACCTAACATCGCGGATGTAGTATTTCACAACATTCCTTGCGGGTCGGCGCCAATTATCGGTGGGAACATTATATACGTCTATAACGTAATATAACCTAACCTCACCTATCTAGAACCTCGCTTGTAATGTTTTACAAAATCCCGGTCGTGTCGGCGCGTACTTCTCGGTTGGGACATTGTATACGTCTATAATGTTATATATCCTGACCTAAGGGAACCTAACATCGCGGACGTAGTATATCACAACATTCCTGGCGGGTAGGCGCCAATTCTCGGTGGGGACATTATATACGTCTATATCGTAATATAACCTAACCTAACCCATCTAGACCCTGGCTGGTAATGTTTTACAAAATCACGGTCGTGTCGGCCCGTACGTCTCCGTGCGGACATTATATACGTCTATAACGTTATATATCCTAACCTAAGGCAACCTAACATCGCGGATGTAGTATTTCACAACATTCCTGGCGGGTGGGCGCCAATTCTCGGTGGGAACATTATATACGTCTATAACGTAATATAACCTAACCTAACCCATCTAGACCCTGGCTGGTAATGTTTTACAAAATTCCGGTCGTGTCGGCCCGTACTTTTCCGTCGGGACATTATATACGTCTATTACTTTATATATCCTAACCTAAGGGAACCTATCATCTCGGATGTAGTATTTTACAACATTCCTGGCGGGTCGGCCCCTACTTCTCGGTGGGCACATTATATACGTCTATATCGTAATATAACCTAACCTAACCCATCTAGACCCTGGCTGGTAATGTTTTACAAAATTCCGGTCGCGTCGGCCCGTACTTTTCCGTGGGGACATTATATACGTCTATTACTTTATATATCCTAACCTAAGGGAACCTAACATCTTGGATGTAGTATTTTCCAACATTCCTGGCGGGTCGGCCCCTACTTCTCGGTGGGCACATTATATACGTCTATATCGTAATATAACCTAACCTAACCCATGTAGACCCTCGCTGGTAATATTTTGCAAAATCCCGGTCGTGTTGGCGCGTACTTCTCGGTGGGGACATTGTATACGTCTATATCGTTATATATCCTGACCTAAGGGAACCTAACATCGCGGATGTAGTATTTCACAACATTCCTGGCGGGTAGGCGCCAATTCTCGGTGGGGACATTATATACGTCTATATCGTAATATAACCTAACCCAACCCATCTAGACTCTCGCTGGTAATGTTTTACAAAATCCCGGTCGTGTCGGCCCGTACTTCTCGGTGGGGAAATTATATACGTCTATAACGTTATATATCCTAACCTAATGGAACCTAACATCTCGGATGTAGTATTTTCCAACATTCCTGGCGGGTCGGCCCCTACTTCTCGGCGGGCACATTATATACGTCTATAACGTAATATAACCTAACCTAACCCATCTAGCCCCTAGCTGGGAATGTTTTACAAAATCCCGCCGTGTCGGCCCGTACCTTTCCGCGGGGTCATTATATACGTCTATAACTTTATATATCCTAACCTAAGGGAACCTAACATCTCGGATGTAGTATTTTCCAACATTCCCGGGGGTTCGGCCCCTACTTCTCGGTGGGCACATTATATACGTCTATATCGTAATATAACCTAACCTAACCCATCTAGACCCTCGCTAGTAATGTTTTACAAAATCCCGGTCGTGTCGTCCCTTACGTCTCAGTGCGGACATTATATACGTCTATAACGTAATATATCCTAACCTAAGGCAACCTAACATCGCGGATGTATTATTTCACAACATTCCTGGCGGGACAGCGCCAATTCTCAGTGGGAACATTATATACGTCTATATCGTAATGTAACCTAACCTAACCCATCTAGAACCCGGCTGGCAATGTTTTACAAAATCCCGGTCGTGTCGGCCCGTACTTCTCTGTTGGGACATTATATACGCATATTACTTTATATATACTAACCTAAGGGAACCTAACATCTCGGATGTAGTATTTTCCAACATTCCTGGCGGGTCGGCCCCTACTTCTCGGTGGGCACATTATATGCGTCTATATCGTAATATAACCTAACCTAACCCATCTAGACCCTCGCTGGTAATATTTTACAAAATCCCGGTCGTGTCGTCCCTTACGTCACGGTGCGGATATTATATACGTCTATAACGTAATATATCCTAACCTAAGGCAACCTAACATCGCGGATGTAGTATTTCACAACATTCCTGGCGGGTCGGCCCCTACTTCTCGGCGGGCACATTATATACGTCTATATCGTAATATAACCTAACCTAACCCATGTAGACCCTCGCTGGTAATGTTTTACAAAATCCCGGTCGTGTCGGCGCGTACTTCTCGGTGGGGACATTGTATACGTCTATATCGTTATATATCCTGACCTAAGGGAACCTAACATCGCGGATGTAGTATTTCACAACATTCCTGGCGGGTAGGCGCCAATTCTCGGTGGGGACATTATATACGTCTATAACGTAATATAACCTAACCTAACCCATCTAGCCCCTCGCTGTAATGTTTTACAAAATCACGGTCGTGTCGTCCCGTACGTCTCCGTGCGGACATTATATACGTCTATAACGTTATATATCCTAACCTAAGGGAACCTAACATCGCGGATGTAGTATTTCACAACATTCCTTGCGGGTCGGCGCCAATTATCGGTGGGAACATTATATACGTCTATAACGTAATATAACCTAACCTCACCTATCTAGAACCTCGCTTGTAATGTTTTACAAAATCCCGGTCGTGTCGGCGCGTACTTCTCGGTTGGGACATTGTATACGTCTATAATGTTATATATCCTGACCTAAGGGAACCTAACATCGCGGACGTAGTATATCACAACATTCCTGGCGGGTAGGCGCCAATTCTCGGTGGGGACATTATATACGTCTATATCGTAATATAACCTAACCTAACCCATCTAGACCCTGGCTGGTAATGTTTTACAAAATCACGGTCGTGTCGGCCCGTACGTCTCCGTGCGGACATTATATACGTCTATAACGTTATATATCCTAACCTAAGGCAACCTAACATCGCGGATGTAGTATTTCACAACATTCCTGGCGGGTGGGCGCCAATTCTCGGTGGGAACATTATATACGTCTATAACGTAATATAACCTAACCTAACCCATCTAGACCCTGGCTGGTAATGTTTTACAAAATTCCGGTCGTGTCGGCCCGTACTTTTCCGTCGGGACATTATATACGTCTATTACTTTATATATCCTAACCTAAGGGAACCTATCATCTCGGATGTAGTATTTTACAACATTCCTGGCGGGTCGGCCCCTACTTCTCGGTGGGCACATTATATACGTCTATATCGTAATATAACCTAACCTAACCCATCTAGACCCTGGCTGGTAATGTTTTACAAAATTCCGGTCGCGTCGGCCCGTACTTTTCCGTGGGGACATTATATACGTCTATTACTTTATATATCCTAACCTAAGGGAACCTAACATCTTGGATGTAGTATTTTCCAACATTCCTGGCGGGTCGGCCCCTACTTCTCGGTGGGCACATTATATACGTCTATATCGTAATATAACCTAACCTAACCCATGTAGACCCTCGCTGGTAATATTTTGCAAAATCCCGGTCGTGTTGGCGCGTACTTCTCGGTGGGGACATTGTATACGTCTATATCGTTATATATCCTGACCTAAGGGAACCTAACATCGCGGATGTAGTATTTCACAACATTCCTGGCGGGTAGGCGCCAATTCTCGGTGGGGACATTATATACGTCTATATCGTAATATAACCTAACCCAACCCATCTAGACTCTCGCTGGTAATGTTTTACAAAATCCCGGTCGTGTCGGCCCGTACTTCTCGGTGGGGACATTATATACGTCTATATCGTAATATAACCTAACCCAACCCATCTAGACCCTCGCTGGTAATGTTTTACAAAATCCCGGTCGTGTCGGCCCGTACTTCTCGGTGGGGACATTATATACGTCTATAACGTTATATATCCTAGCCTAAGGGAACCTAACATCGCGGATGTAGTATTTCACAACATTCCTTGCGGGTCGGCGCCAATTCTCGGTGGGAACATTATATATGTCTATAACGTAATATAACCTAACCTAACCCATCTAGCCCCTCGCTGTAATGTTTTACAAAATCACGGTCGTGTCGTCCCGTACGTCTCCGTGCGGACATTATATACGTCTATAACGTTATATATCCTAACCTAAGGGAACCTAACATCGCGGATGTCGTATTTTCCATCATTCCTGGCGGGTCGGCCCCTACTTCTTGGCGGGCACATTATATACGTCTATATCGTAATATAACCTAACCTAACCCATCTAGACCCTGGCTGGTAATGTTTTACAAAATCCCGGTCGTGTCGGCGCGTACTTCTCGGTGGGGACATTGTATACGTCTATAATGTTATATATCCTGACCTAAGGGAACCTAACATCGCGGATGTAGTATTTCACAACATTCCTGGCGGGTCGGCGCCAATTCTCGGTGGGAACATTATATACGTCTATAACGTAATATAACCTAACCTAACGCATCTAGAACCTCGCAGGTAATGTTTTACAAAATCCCGGTCGTGTCGGCCCGTACTTCTCGGTGGGGACATTATATACGTCTATAACGTTATATATCCTAACCTAAGGGAACCTAGCATCGCGGATGTAGTATTTCACAGCATTCCTGGCGGGTCGGGGCCAATTCTCGGTGGGAACATTATATACGTCTATAACGTAATATAACCTAACCTAACCCATCTAGCCCCTAACTGGGAATGTTTTACAAAATCCCGCCGTGTCGGCCCGTACTTTTCCGTGGGGACATTATATACGTCTATAACTCGGATGTAGCATTTTCCAACATTCCTGGCGGGTCGGCCCCTACTTCTCGGCAGGCACATTATATACGTCTATATCGTAATATAACCTAACCTAACCCATCTAGTCCCTGGCTGGTAATGTTTTACAAAATCCCAGTCATGTCGGCCCGTACTTCTCGGTGGGCACATTATATACGTCTATATCGTAATATAACCTAACCTAACCCATCTAGACCCTCGCTGGTAATGTTTTACAAAATCCCGGTCGTGTCGGCGCGTACTTCTCGGTGGGGACATTGTATACGTCTATAACGTTATATATCCTGACCTAAGGGAACCTAACATCGCGGATGTAGTGTTTCACAATATTCCTGGCGGGTAGGCGCCAATTCTCGGTGGGGACATTATATACGTCTATATCGTAATATAACCTAACCCAACCCATCTAGACCCTCGCTGGTAATGTTTTACAAAATCCCGGTCGTGTCGGCCCGTACTTCTCGGTGGGGACATTATATACGTCTATAACGTTATATATCCTAGCCTAAGGGAACCTAACATCGCGGATGTAGTATTTCACAACATTCCTTGCGGGTCGGCGCCAATTATCGGTGGGAACATTATATACGTCTATAACGTAATATAACCTAACCTAACCTATCTAGAACCTCGCTTGTAATGTTTTACAAAATCCCGGTCGTGTCGGCGCGTACTTCTCGGTTGGGACATTGTATACGTCTATAACGTTATATATCCTGACCTAAGGGAACCTAACATCGCGGACGTAGTATTTCACAACATTCCTGGCGGGTAGGCGCCAATTCTCGGTGGGGACATTATATACGTCTATATCGTAATATAACCTAACCTAACCCATCTAGACCCTCGCTGGTAATGTTTTACAAAATCCCGGTCGTGTCGGCCCGTGCGTCTCCGTGCGGACATTATATACGTCTATAACGTTATATATCCTAACCTAAGGCAACCTAACATCGCGGATGTAGTATTTCACAACATTCCTGGCGGGTGGGCGCCAATTCTCGGTGGGAACATTATATACGTCTATAACGTAATATAACCTAACCTAACCCATCTAGACCCTCGCTGGTAATGTTTTACAAAATTCCGGTCGTGTCGGCCCGTACTTTTCCGTCGGGACATTATATACGTCTATTACTTTATATATCCTAACCTAAGGGAACCTATCATCTCGGATGTAGTATTTTCCAACATTCCTGGCGGGTCGGCCCCTACTTCTCGGTGGGCACATTATATACGTCTATATCGTAATATAACCTAACCTAACCCATCTAGACCCTGGCTGGTAATGTTTTACAAAATTCCGGTCGTGTCGGCCCGTACTTTTCCGTGGGGACATTATATACGTCTATTACTTTATATATCCTAACCTAAGGGAACCTAACATCTTGGATGTAGTATTTTCCAACATTCCTGGCGGGTCGGCCCCTACTTCTCGGTGGGCACATTATATACGTCTATATCGTAATATAACCTAACCTAACCCATGTAGACCCTCGCTGGTAATGTTTTACAAAATCCCGGTCGTGTCGGCGCGTACTTCTCGGTGGGGACATTGTATACGTCTATATCGTTATATATCCTGACCTAAGGGAACCTAACATCGCGGATGTAGTATTTCACAACATTCCTGGCGGGTAGGCGCCAATTCACGGTGGGGACATTATATACGTCTATATCGTAATATAACCTAACCCAACCCATCTAGACCCTCGCTGGTAATGTTTTACAAAATCCCGGTCGTGTCGGCTCGTACTTCTCGGTGGGGACATTGTATACGTCTATATCGTTATATATCCTGACCTAAGGGAACCTAACATCGCGGATGTAGTATTTCACAACATTCCTGGCGGGTAGGCGCCAATTCTCGGTGGGGACATTATATACGTCTATATCGTAATATAACCTAACCCAACCCATCTAGACCCTCGCTGGTAATGTTTTACAAAATCCCGGTCGTGTCGGCCCGTACTTCTCGGTGGGGACATTGTATACGTCTATATCGTTATATATCCTGACCTAAGGGAACCTAACATCGCGGATGTAGTATTTCACAACATTCCTGGCGGGTAGGCGCCAATTCTCGGTGGGGACATTATATACGTCTATATCGTAATATAACCTAACCCAACCCATCTAGACCCTCCCTGGTAATGTTTTACAAAATCCCGGTCGTGTCGGCCCGTACTTCTCGGTGGGGACATTATATACGTCTATATCGTAATATAACCTAACCCAACCCATCTAGACCCTCGCTGGTAATGTTTTACAAAATCCCGGTCGTGTCGGCGCGTACTTCTCGGTTGGGACATTGTATACGTCTATAACGTTATATATCCTGACCTAAGGGAACCTAACATCGCGGACGTAGTATTTCACAACATTCCTGGCGGGTAGGCGCCAATTCTCGGTGGGGACATTATATACGTCTATATCGTAATATAACCTAACCTAACCCATCTAGACCCTGGCTGGTAATGTTTTACAAAATCACGGTCGTGTCGGCCCGTACGTCTCCGTGCGGACATTATATACGTCTATAACGTTATATATCCTAACCTAAGGCAACCTAACATCGCGGATGTAGTATTTCACAACATTCCTGGCGGGTGGGCGCCAATTCTCGGTGGGAACATTATATACGTCTATAACGTAATATAACCTAACCTAACCCATCTAGACCCTGGCTGGTAATGTTTTACAAAATTCCGGTCGTGTCGGCCCGTACTTTTCCGTCGGGACATTATATACGTCTATTACTTTATATATCCTAACCTAAGGGAACCTATCATCTCGGATGTAGTATTTTCCAACATTCCTGGCGGGTCGGCCCCTACTTCTCGGTGGGCACATTATATACGTCTATATCGTAATATAACCTAACCTAACCCATCTAGACCCTGGCTGGTAATGTTTTACAAAATTCCGGTCGTGTCGGCCCGTACTTTTCCGTGGGGACATTATATACGTCTATTACTTTATATATCCTAACCTAAGGGAACCTAACATCTTGGATGTAGTATTTTCCAACATTCCTGGCGGGTCGGCCCCTACTTCTCGGTGGGCACATTATATACGTCTATATCGTAATATAACCTAACCTAACCCATGTAGACCCTCGCTGGTAATGTTTTACAAAATCCAGGTCGTGTCGTCGCGTACTTCTCGGTGGGGACATTGTATACGTCTATATCGTTATATATCCTGACCTAAGGGAACCTAACATCGCGGATGTAGTATTTCACAACATTCCTGGCGGGTAGGCGCCAATTCAGGGTGGGGACATTATATACGTCTATATCGTAATATAACCTAACCCAACCCATCTAGACCCTCGCTGGTAATGTTTTACAAAATCCCGGTCGTGTCGGCCCGTACTTCTCGGTGGGGACATTATATACGTCTATAACGTTATATATCCTAGCCTAAGGGAACCTAACATCGCGGATGTAGTATTTCACAATATTCCTTGCGGGTCGGCGCCAATTCTCGGTGGGAACATTATATATGTCTATAACGTAATATAACCTAACCTAACCCATCTAGCCCTTCGCTGTAATGTTTTACAAAATCAAGGTCGTGTCGTCCCGTACGTCTCCGTGCGGACATTATATACGTCTATAACGTTATATATCCTAACCTAAGGCAACCTAACATCGCGGATGTAGTATTTCACAACATTCCTGGCGGGTGGGCGCCAATTCTCGGTGGGAACATTATATACGTCCATAACGTAATATAACCTAACCTAAGGGAACCTAACATCGCGGATGTAGTATTTCACAACATTCCTGGCGGGTCGGCCCCAACTTCTCGGCGGGAACATTATATACGTCTATAACGTAATATAACCTAACCTAACCCATCTAGACCCTGGCTGGTAATGTTTTACAAAATCCCAGTCGTGTCGGTCCGTACATTTCCGTGGGGACATTATGTACGTCTATAACTTTATATATCCTAACCTAAGGGGACCTAACATCTCGGATGTCGTATTTTCCATCATTCCTGGCGGGTCGGCCCCTACTTCTTGGCGGGCACATTATATACGTCTATATCGTAATATAACCTAACCTAACCCATCTAGACCCTGGCTGGTAATGTTTTACAAAATCCCGGTCGTGTCGGCGCGTACTTCTCGGTGGGGATATTGTATACGTCTATAATGTTATATATCCTGACCTAAGGGAACCTAACATCGCGGATATAGTATTTTCCAACATTCCTGGCGGGTCGACCCCTACTTCTCGGTGGGCACATTATATACGTCTATATCGTAATATAACCTAACCTAACCCATCTAGACCCTCGCTGGTAATGTTTTACAAAATCCCGGTCGTGTCGGACCGTACTTCTCGGTGGGGACATTATATACGTCTATAACGTTATATATCCTAGCCTAAGGGAACCTAACATCGCGGATGTAGTATTTCACAACATTCCTGGCGGGTCGGCGCCAATTCTCGGTGGGAACATTATATACGTCTATAACGTAATATAACCTAACCTAACCCATCTAGCCCCTCGCTGTAATGTTTTACAAAATCCCGGTCGTGTCGTCCCGTACGTCTCCGTGCGGACATTATATACGTCTATAACGGTATATATCCTAACCTAAGGTAACCTAACATCGCGGATGTAGTATTTCACAACATTCCTGGCGGGTCGGCCCCAACTTCTCGGTGGGCACATTATATACGTCTATATCGTAATAAAACCTAACCTAACCCATCTAGACCCTCGCTGGTAATGTTTTACAAAATTCCTGTCGTGTCGGCCCCTACTTCTCGTTGGGGAAATTATATACGTCTATAACGTTATATATCCTATCCTAAGGGAACCTAACATCTCGGATGTAGTATTTTCCAACATTCCTGGCGGGTCGGCCCCTACTTCTCGGCGGGCACATTATATACGTCTATATCGTAATATAACCTAACCCAACCCATCTAGACCCTCGCTGGTAATGTTTTACAAAATCCCGGTCGTGTCGGCCCGTACTTCTCGGTGGGGACATTATATACGTCTATAACGTTATATATCCTAGCCTAAGGGAACCTAACATCGCGGATGTAGTATTTCACAACATTCCTTGCGGGTCGGCGCCAATTCTCGGTGGGAACATTATATATGTCTATAACGTAATATAACCTAACCTAACCCATCTAGCCCCTCGCTGTAATGTTTTACAAAATCACGGTCGTGTCGTCCCGTACGTCTCCGTGCGGACATTATATACGTCTATAACGTTATATATCCTAACCTAAGGGAACCTAACATCGCGGATGTCGTATTTTCCATCATTCCTGGCGGGTCGGCCCCTACTTCTTGGCGGGCACATTATATACGTCTATATCGTAATATAACCTAACCTAACCCATCTAGACCCTGGCTGGTAATGTTTTACAAAATCCCGGTCGTGTCGGCGCGTACTTCTCGGTGGGGACATTGTATACGTCTATAATGTTATATATCCTGACCTAAGGGAACCTAACATCGCGGATGTAGTATTTCACAACATTCCTGGCGGGTCGGCGCCAATTCTCGGTGGGAACATTATATACGTCTATAACGTAATATAACCTAACCTAACGCATCTAGAACCTCGCAGGTAATGTTTTACAAAATCCCGGTCGTGTCGGCCCGTACTTCTCGGTGGGGACATTATATACGTCTATAACGTTATATATCCTAACCTAAGGGAACCTAGCATCGCGGATGTAGTATTTCACAGCATTCCTGGCGGGTCGGGGCCAATTCTCGGTGGGAACATTATATACGTCTATAACGTAATATAACCTAACCTAACCCATCTAGCCCCTAACTGGGAATGTTTTACAAAATCCCGCCGTGTCGGCCCGTACTTTTCCGTGGGGACATTATATACGTCTATAACTCGGATGTAGCATTTTCCAACATTCCTGGCGGGTCGGCCCCTACTTCTCGGCAGGCACATTATATACGTCTATATCGTAATATAACCTAACCTAACCCATCTAGTCCCTGGCTGGTAATGTTTTACAAAATCCCAGTCATGTCGGCCCGTACTTCTCGGTGGGCACATTATATACGTCTATATCGTAATATAACCTAACCTAACCCATCTAGACCCTCGCTGGTAATGTTTTACAAAATCCCGGTCGTGTCGGCGCGTACTTCTCGGTGGGGACATTGTATACGTCTATAACGTTATATATCCTGACCTAAGGGAACCTAACATCGCGGATGTAGTGTTTCACAATATTCCTGGCGGGTAGGCGCCAATTCTCGGTGGGGACATTATATACGTCTATATCGTAATATAACCTAACCCAACCCATCTAGACCCTCGCTGGTAATGTTTTACAAAATCCCGGTCGTGTCGGCCCGTACTTCTCGGTGGGGACATTATATACGTCTATAACGTTATATATCCTAGCCTAAGGGAACCTAACATCGCGGATGTAGTATTTCACAACATTCCTTGCGGGTCGGCGCCAATTATCGGTGGGAACATTATATACGTCTATAACGTAATATAACCTAACCTAACCTATCTAGAACCTCGCTTGTAATGTTTTACAAAATCCCGGTCGTGTCGGCGCGTACTTCTCGGTTGGGACATTGTATACGTCTATAACGTTATATATCCTGACCTAAGGGAACCTAACATCGCGGACGTAGTATTTCACAACATTCCTGGCGGGTAGGCGCCAATTCTCGGTGGGGACATTATATACGTCTATATCGTAATATAACCTAACCTAACCCATCTAGACCCTCGCTGGTAATGTTTTACAAAATCCCGGTCGTGTCGGCCCGTGCGTCTCCGTGCGGACATTATATACGTCTATAACGTTATATATCCTAACCTAAGGCAACCTAACATCGCGGATGTAGTATTTCACAACATTCCTGGCGGGTGGGCGCCAATTCTCGGTGGGAACATTATATACGTCTATAACGTAATATAACCTAACCTAACCCATCTAGACCCTCGCTGGTAATGTTTTACAAAATTCCGGTCGTGTCGGCCCGTACTTTTCCGTCGGGACATTATATACGTCTATTACTTTATATATCCTAACCTAAGGGAACCTATCATCTCGGATGTAGTATTTTCCAACATTCCTGGCGGGTCGGCCCCTACTTCTCGGTGGGCACATTATATACGTCTATATCGTAATATAACCTAACCTAACCCATCTAGACCCTGGCTGGTAATGTTTTACAAAATTCCGGTCGTGTCGG
This sequence comes from Xylocopa violacea, assembly GCA_963969225.1. Lineage (NCBI taxonomy): Eukaryota > Metazoa > Arthropoda > Insecta > Hymenoptera > Apidae > Xylocopa > Xylocopa violacea. Next base: position 2,043,489 of record CAXAJV010000061.1, on the reverse strand, counting down.
CCCGTACTTTTCCGTGGGGACATTATATACGTCTATTACTTTATATATCCTAACCTAAGGGAACCTAACATCTTGGATGTAGTATTTTCCAACATTCCTGGCGGGTCGGCCCCTACTTCTCGGTGGGCACATTATATACGTCTATATCGTAATATAACCTAACCTAACCCATGTAGACCCTCGCTGGTAATGTTTTACAAAATCCCGGTCGTGTCGGCGCGTACTTCTCGGTGGGGACATTGTATACGTCTATATCGTTATATATCCTGACCTAAGGGAACCTAACATCGCGGATGTAGTATTTCACAACATTCCTGGCGGGTAGGCGCCAATTCACGGTGGGGACATTATATACGTCTATATCGTAATATAACCTAACCCAACCCATCTAGACCCTCGCTGGTAATGTTTTACAAAATCCCGGTCGTGTCCGCTCGTACTTCTCGGTGGGGACATTGTATACGTCTATATCGTTATATATCCTGACCTAAGGGAACCTAACATCGCGGATGTAGTATTTCACAACATTCCTGGCGGGTAGGCGCCAATTCTCGGTGGGGACATTATATACGTCTATATCGTAATATAACCTAACCCAACCCATCTAGACCCTCGCTGGTAATGTTTTACAAAATCCCGGTCGTGTCGGCCCGTACTTCTCGGTGGGGACATTGTATACGTCTATATCGTTATATATCCTGACCTAAGGGAACCTAACATCGCGGATGTAGTATTTCACAACATTCCTGGCGGGTAGGCGCCAATTCTCGGTGGGGACATTATATACGTCTATATCGTAATATAACCTAACCCAACCCATCTAGACCCTCCCTGGTAATGTTTTACAAAATCCCGGTCGTGTCGGCCCGTACTTCTCGGTGGGGACATTATATACGTCTATATCGTAATATAACCTAACCCAACCCATCTAGACCCTCGCTGGTAATGTTTTACAAAATCCCGGTCGTGTCGGCGCGTACTTCTCGGTTGGGACATTGTATACGTCTATAACGTTATATATCCTGACCTAAGGGAACCTAACATCGCGGACGTAGTATTTCACAACATTCCTGGCGGGTAGGCGCCAATTCTCGGTGGGGACATTATATACGTCTATATCGTAATATAACCTAACCTAACCCATCTAGACCCTGGCTGGTAATGTTTTACAAAATCACGGTCGTGTCGGCCCGTACGTCTCCGTGCGGACATTATATACGTCTATAACGTTATATATCCTAACCTAAGGCAACCTAACATCGCGGATGTAGTATTTCACAACATTCCTGGCGGGTGGGCGCCAATTCTCGGTGGGAACATTATATACGTCTATAACGTAATATAACCTAACCTAACCCATCTAGACCCTGGCTGGTAATGTTTTACAAAATTCCGGTCGTGTCGGCCCGTACTTTTCCGTCGGGACATTATATACGTCTATTACTTTATATATCCTAACCTAAGGGAACCTATCATCTCGGATGTAGTATTTTCCAACATTCCTGGCGGGTCGGCCCCTACTTCTCGGTGGGCACATTATATACGTCTATATCGTAATATAACCTAACCTAACCCATCTAGACCCTGGCTGGTAATGTTTTACAAAATTCCGGTCGTGTCGGCCCGTACTTTTCCGTGGGGACATTATATACGTCTATTACTTTATATATCCTAACCTAAGGGAACCTAACATCTTGGATGTAGTATTTTCCAACATTCCTGGCGGGTCGGCCCCTACTTCTCGGTGGGCACATTATATACGTCTATATCGTAATATAACCTAACCTAACCCATGTAGACCCTCGCTGGTAATGTTTTACAAAATCCAGGTCGTGTCGTCGCGTACTTCTCGGTGGGGACATTGTATACGTCTATATCGTTATATATCCTGACCTAAGGGAACCTAACATCGCGGATGTAGTATTTCACAACATTCCTGGCGGGTAGGCGCCAATTCAGGGTGGGGACATTATATACGTCTATATCGTAATATAACCTAACCCAACCCATCTAGACCCTCGCTGGTAATGTTTTACAAAATCCCGGTCGTGTCGGCCCGTACTTCTCGGTGGGGACATTATATACGTCTATAACGTTATATATCCTAGCCTAAGGGAACCTAACATCGCGGATGTAGTATTTCACAATATTCCTTGCGGGTCGGCGCCAATTCTCGGTGGGAACATTATATATGTCTATAACGTAATATAACCTAACCTAACCCATCTAGCCCTTCGCTGTAATGTTTTACAAAATCAAGGTCGTGTCGTCCCGTACGTCTCCGTGCGGACATTATATACGTCTATAACGTTATATATCCTAACCTAAGGCAACCTAACATCGCGGATGTAGTATTTCACAACATTCCTGGCGGGTGGGCGCCAATTCTCGGTGGGAACATTATATACGTCCATAACGTAATATAACCTAACCTAAGGGAACCTAACATCGCGGATGTAGTATTTCACAACATTCCTGGCGGGTCGGCCCCAACTTCTCGGCGGGAACATTATATACGTCTATAACGTAATATAACCTAACCTAACCCATCTAGACCCTGGCTGGTAATGTTTTACAAAATCCCAGTCGTGTCGGTCCGTACATTTCCGTGGGGACATTATGTACGTCTATAACTTTATATATCCTAACCTAAGGGGACCTAACATCTCGGATGTCGTATTTTCCATCATTCCTGGCGGGTCGGCCCCTACTTCTTGGCGGGCACATTATATACGTCTATATCGTAATATAACCTAACCTAACCCATCTAGACCCTGGCTGGTAATGTTTTACAAAATCCCGGTCGTGTCGGCGCGTACTTCTCGGTGGGGACATTGTATACGTCTATAATGTTATATATCCTGACCTAAGGGAACCTAACATCGCGGATATAGTATTTTCCAACATTCCTGGCGGGTCGACCCCTACTTCTCGGTGGGCACATTATATACGTCTATATCGTAATATAACCTAACCTAACCCATCTAGACCCTCGCTGGTAATGTTTTACAAAATCCCGGTCGTGTCGGACCGTACTTCTCGGTGGGGACATTATATACGTCTATAACGTTATATATCCTAGCCTAAGGGAACCTAACATCGCGGATGTAGTATTTCACAACATTCCTGGCGGGTCGGCGCCAATTCTCGGTGGGAACATTATATACGTCTATAACGTAATATAACCTAACCTAACCCATCTAGCCCCTCGCTGTAATGTTTTACAAAATCCCGGTCGTGTCGTCCCGTACGTCTCCGTGCGGACATTATATACGTCTATAACGGTATATATCCTAACCTAAGGTAACCTAACATCGCGGATGTAGTATTTCACAACATTCCTGGCGGGTCGGCCCCAACTTCTCGGTGGGCACATTATATACGTCTATATCGTAATAAAACCTAACCTAACCCATCTAGACCCTCGCTGGTAATGTTTTACAAAATTCCTGTCGTGTCGGCCCCTACTTCTCGTTGGGGAAATTATATACGTCTATAACGTTATATATCCTATCCTAAGGGAACCTAACATCTCGGATGTAGTATTTTCCAACATTCCTGGCGGGTCGGCCCCTACTTCTCGGTGGGCACATTATATACGTCTATATCGTAATATAACCTAACCCAACCCATCTAGACCCTCGCTGGTAATGTATTACAAAATCCCGGTCGCGTCGGCCCGTACTTCTCGGTGGGGACATTATATACGTCTATAACGTTATATATCCTAGCCTAAGGGAACCTAACATCGCGGATATAGTATTTTCCAACATTCCTGGCGGGTCGGCGCCAATTCTCGGTGGGAACATTATATACGTCTATAACGTAATATAACCTAACCTAACCCATCTAGCCCCTAACTGGGAATGTTTTACAAAATCCCGCCGTGTCGGCCGGTACTTTTCCGTGGGGACATTATATACGTCTATAACTCGGATGTAGTATTTTCCAACATTCCTGGCGGGTCGGCCCCTACTTCTCGGCGGGCACATTATATACGTCTATATCGTAATATAACCTAACCTAACCCATCTAGTCCCTGGCTGGTAATGTTTTACAAAATCCCGGTCGTGTCGGCCCGTACTTCTCGGTGGGGACATTATATACGTCTATAACGTTATATATCCTAGCCTAAGGGAACCTAACATCGCGGATGTAGTATTTCACAACATTCCTTGCGGGTCGGCGCCAATTCTCGGTGGGAACATTATATATGTCTATAACGTAATATAACCTAACCTAACCCATCTAGCCCCTCGCTGTAATGTTTTACAAAATCACGGTCGTGTCGTCCCGTACGTCTCCGTGCGGACATTATATACGTCTATAACGTTATATATCCTAACCTAAGGGAACCTAACATCGCGGATGTCGTATTTTCCATCATTCCTGGCGGGTCGGCCCCTACTTCTTGGCGGGCACATTATATACGTCTATATCGTAATATAACCTAACCTAACCCATCTAGACCCTGGCTGGTATTGTTTTACAAAATCCCGGTCGTGTCGGCCCGTACTTCTCGGTGGGGACATTATATACGTCTATAACGTTATATATCCTAACCTAAGGCAACCTAACATCGCGGATGTAGTATTTCACAACATTCCTGGCGGGTGGGCGCCAATTCTCGGTGGGAACATTATATACGTCCATAACGTAATATAACCTAACCTAAGGGAACCTAACATCGCGGATGTAGTATTTCACAACATTCCTGGCGGGTCGGCCCCAACTTCTCGGCGGGAACATTATATACGTCTATAACGTAATATAACCTAACCTAACCCATCTAGACCCTGGCTGGTAATGTTTTACAAAATCCCAGTCGTGTCGGTCCGTACATTTCCGTGGGGACATTATGTACGTCTATAACTTTATATATCCTAACCTAAGGGGACCTAACATCTCGGATGTCGTATTTTCCATCATTCCTGGCGGGTCGGCCCCTACTTCTTGGCGGGCACATTATATACGTCTATATCGTAATATAACCTAACCTAACCCATCTAGACCCTGGCTGGTAATGTTTTACAAAATCCCGGTCGTGTCGGCGCGTACTTCTCGGTGGGGACATTGTATACGTCTATAATGTTATATATCCTGACCTAAGAGAACCTAACATCGCGGATATAGTATTTTCCAACATTCCTGGCGGGTCGACCCCTACTTCTCGGTGGGCAAATTATATACGTCTATATCGTAATATAACCTAACCTAACCCATCTAGACCCTCGCTGGTAATGTTTTACAAAATCCCGGTCGTGTCGGACCGTACTTCTCGGTGGGGACATTATATACGTCTATAACGTTATATATCCTAGCCTAAGGGAACCTAACATCGCGGATGTAGTATTTCACAACATTCCTGGCGGGTCGGCGCCAATTCTCGGTGGGAACATTATATACGTCTATAACGTAATATAACCTAACCTAACCCATCTAGCCCCTCGCTGTAATGTTTTACAAAATCCCGGTCGTGTCGTCCCGTACGTCTCCGTGCGGACATTATATACGTCTATAACGGTATATATCCTAACCTAAGGTAACCTAACATCGCGGATGTAGTATTTCACAACATTCCTGGCGGGTCGGCCCCAACTTCTCGGTGGGCACATTATATACGTCTATATCGTAATAAAATCTAACCTAACCCATCTAGACCCTCGCTGGTAATGTTTTACAAAATTCCTGTCGTGTCGGCCCCTACTTCTCGGTGGGGAAATTATATACGTCTATAACGTTATATATCCTATCCTAAGGGAACCTAACATCTCGGATGTAGTATTTTCCAACATTCCTGGCGGGTCGGCCCCTACTTCTCGGTGGGCACATTATATACGTCTATATCGTAATATAACCTAACCTAACCCATCTAGACCCTGGCTGGTAATGTTTTACAAAATCCCGGTCGTGTCGGCGCGTACTTCTCGGTGGGGACATTGTATACGTCTATAACGTTATATATCCTGACCTAAGGGAACCTAACATCGCGGATGTAGTATTTCACAATATTCCTGGCGGGTAGGCGCCAATTCTCGGTGGGGACATTATATACGTCTATATCGTAATATAACCTAACCCAACCCATCTAGACCCTCGCTGGTAATGTTTTACAAAATCCCGGTCGTGTCGGCCCGTACTTCTCGGTGGGGACATTATATACGTCTATAACGTTATATATCCTAGCCTAAGGGAACCTAACATCGCGGATGTAGTATTTCACAACATTCCTTGCCGGTCGGCGCAAATTATCGGTGGGAACATTATATACGTCTATAACGTAATATAACCTAACCTAACCTATCTAGAACCTCGCTTGTAATGTTTTACATAATCCCGGTCGTGTCGGCGCGTACTTCTCGGTTGGGACATTGTATACGTCTATAACGTTATATATCCTGACCTAAGGGAACCTAACATCGCGGACGTAGTATTTCACAACATTCCTGGCGGGTAGGCGCCAATTCTCGGTGGGGACATTATATACGTCTATATCGTAATATAACCTAACCTAACCCATCTAGACCCTGGCTGGTAATGTTTTACAAAATCACGGTCGTGTCGGCCCGTGCGTCTCCGTGCGGACATTATATACGTCTATAACGTTATATATCCTAACCTAAGGCAACCTAACATCGCGGATGTAGTATTTCACAACATTCCTGGCGGGTGGGCGCCAATTCTCGGTGGGAACATTATATACGTCTATAACGTAATATAACCTAACCTAACGCATCTAGACCCTCGCTGGTAATGTTTTACAAAATTCCGGTCGTGTCGGCCCGTACTTTTCCGTCGGGACATTATATACGTCTATTACTTTATATATCCTAACCTAAGGGAACCTATCATCTCGGATGTAGTATTTTCCAACATTCCTGGCGGGTCGGCCCCTACTTCTCGGTGGGCACATTATATACGTCTATATCGTAATATAACCTAACCTAACCCATCTAGACCCTGGCTGGTAATGTTTTACAAAATTCCGGTCGTGTCGGCCCGTACTTTTCCGTGGGGACATTATATACGTCTATTACTTTATATATCCTAACCTAAGGGAACCTAACATCTTGGATGTAGTATTTTCCAACATTCCTGGCGGGTCGGCCCCTACTTCTCGGTGGGCACATTATATACGTCTATATCGTAATATAACCTAACCTAACCCATGTAGACCCTCGCTGGTAATGTTTTACAAAATCCCGGTCGTGTCGGCGCGTACTTCTCGGTGGGGACATTGTATACGTCTATATCGTTATATATCCTGACCTAAGGGAACCTAACATCGCGGATGTAGTATTTCACAACATTCCTGGCGGGTAGGCGCCAATTCACGGTGGGGACATTATATACGTCTATATCGTAATATAACCTAACCCAACCCATCTAGACCCTCGCTGGTAATGTTTTACAAAATCCCGGTCGTGTCGGCTCGTACTTCTCGGTGGGGACATTGTATTCGTCTATATCGTTATATATCCTGACCTAAGGGAACCTAACATCGCGGATGTAGTATTTCACAACATTCCTGGCGGGTAGGCGCCAATTCTCGGTGGGGACATTATATACGTCTATATCGTAATATAACCTAACCCAACCCATCTAGACCCTCGCTGGTAATGTTTTACAAAATCCCGGTCGTGTCGGCCCGTACTTCTCGGTGGGGACATTGTATACGTCTATATCGTTATATATCCTGACCTAAGGGAACCTAACATCGCGGATGTAGTATTTCACAACATTCCTGGCGGGTAGGCGCCAATTCTCGGTGGGGACATTATATACGTCTATATCGTAATATAACCTAACCCAACCCATCTAGATCCTCCCTGGTAATGTTTTACAAAATCCCGGTCGTGTCGGCCCGTACTTCTCGGTGGGGACATTATATACGTCTATATCGTAATATAACCTAACCCAACCCATCTAGACCCTCGCTGGTAATGTTTTACAAAATCCCGGTCGTGTCGGCCCGTACTTCTCGGTGGGGACATTATATACGTCTATAACGTTATATATCCTAGCCTAAGGGAACCTAACATCGCGGATGTAGTATTTCACAACATTCCTTGCGGGTCGGCGCCAATTATCGGTGGGAACATTATATACGTCTATAACGTAATATAACCTAACCTAACCTATCTAGAACCTCGCTTGTAATGTTTTACAAAATCCCGGTCGTGTCGGCGCGTACTTCTCGGTTGGGACATTGTATACGTCTATAATGTTATATATCCTGACCTAAGGGAACCTAACATCGCGGACGTAGTATTTCACAACATTCCTGGCGGGTCGGCGCCAATTCTCGGTGGGGACATTATATACGTCTATATCGTAATATAACCTAACCCAACCCATCTAGACCCTCGCTGGTAATGTTTTACAAAATCCCGGTCGTGTCGGCCCGTACTTCTCGGTGGGGACATTGTATACGTCTATATCGTTATATATCCTGACCTAAGGGAACCTAACATCGCGGATGTAGTATTTCACAACATTCCTGGCGGGTAGGCGCCAATTCTCGGTGGGGACATTATATACGTCTATATCGTAATATAACCTAACCCAACCCATCTAGATCCTCCCTGGTAATGTTTTACAAAATCCCGGTCGTGTCGGCCCGTACTTCTCGGTGGGGACATTATATACGTCTATATCGTAATATAACCTAACCCAACCCATCTAGACCCTCGCTGGTAATGTTTTACAAAATCCCGGTCGTGTCGGCCCGTACTTCTCGGTGGGGACATTATATACGTCTATAACGTTATATATCCTGACCTATGGGAACCTAACATCTCGGATGTAGTATTTTCCAACATTCCTGGCGGGTCGGCCCCTACTTCTCGGTGGGCACATTATATACGTCTATATCGTAATATAACCTAACCTAACCTATCTAGACACTCGCTAGTAATGTTTTACAAAATACCGGTCGTGTCGTCCCTTACGTCTCGGTGCGGACATTATATACGTCTATTACTTTATATATCCTAACCTAAGGGAACCTAACATCTCGGATGTAGTATTTTCCAACATTCCTGGCGGGTCGGCCCCTACTTCTCGGTGGGCACATTATATACGTCTATATCGTAATATAACCTAACCCAACCCATCTAGACCCTCGCTGGTAATGTTTTACAAAATCCCGGTCGTGTCGGCCCGTACTTCTCGGTGGGGACATTATATACGTCTATAACGTTATATATCCTAGCCTAAGGGAACCTAACATCGCGGATGTAGTATTTCACAACATTCCTTGCGGGTCGGCGCCAATTATTGGTGGGAACATTATATACGTCTATAACGTAATATAACCTAACCTAACCTATCTAGAACCTCGCTTGTAATGTTTTACAAAATCCCGGTCGTGTCGGCGCGTACTTCTCGGTTGGGACATTGTATACGTCTATAACGTTATATATCCTGACCTAAGGGAACCTAACATCGCGGACGTAGTATTTCACAACATTCCTGGCGGGTAGGCGCCAATTCTCGGTGGGGACATTATATACGTCTATATCGTAATATAACCTAACCTAACCCATCTAGACCCTGGCTGGTAATGTTTTACAAAATCACGGTCGTGTCGGCCCGTACGTCTCCGTGCGGACATTATATACGTCTATAACGTTATATATCCTAACCTAAGGCAACCTAACATCGCGGATGTAGTATTTCACAACATTCCTGGCGGGTGGGCGCCAATTCTCGGTGGGAACATTATATACGTCTATAACGTAATATAACCTAACCTAACCCATCTAGACCCTGGCTGGTAATGTTTTACAAAATTCCGGTCGTGTCGGCCCGTACTTTTCCGTCGGGACATTATATACGTCTATTACTTTATATATCCTAACCTAAGGGAACCTATCATCTCGGATGTAGTATTTTCCAACATTCCTGGCGGGTCGGCCCCTACTTCTCGGTGGGCACATTATATACGTCTATATCGTAATATAACCTAACCTAACCCATCTAGACCCTGGCTGGTAATGTTTTACAAAATTCCGGTCGTGTCGGCCCGTACTTTTCCGTGGGGACATTATATACGTCTATTACTTTATATATCCTAACCTAAGGGAACCTAACATCTTGGATGTAGTATTTTCCAACATTCCTGGCGGGTCGGCCCCTACTTCTCGGTGGGCACATTATATACGTCTATATCGTAATATAACCTAACCTAACCCATGTAGACCCTCGCTGGTAATGTTTTACAAAATCCCGGTCGTGTCGTCGCGTACTTCTCGGTGGGGACATTGTATACGTCTATATCGTTATATATCCTGACCTAAGGGAACCTAACATCGCGGATGTAGTATTTCACAACATTCATGGCGGGTAGGCGCCAATTCAGGGTGGGGACATTATATACGTCTATATCGTAATATAACCTAACCCAACCCATCTAGACCCTCGCTGGTAATGTTTTACAAAATCCCGGTCGTGTCGGCCCGTACTTCTCGGTGGGGACATTATATACGTCTATAACGTTATATATCCTAGCCTAAGGGAACCTAACATCGCGGATGTAGTATTTCACAATATTCCTTGCGGGTCGGCGCCAATTCTCGGTGGGAACATTATATATGTCTATAACGTAATATAACCTAACCTAACCCATCTAGCCCTTCGCTGTAATGTTTTACAAAATCAAGGTCGTGTCGTCCCGTACGTCTCCGTGCGGACATTATATACGTCTATAACGTTATATATCCTAACCTAAGGCAACCTAACATCGCGGATGTAGTATTTCACAACATTCCTGGCGGGTGGGCGCCAATTCTCGGTGGGAACATTATATACGTCCATAACGTAATATAACCTAACCTAAGGGAACCTAACATCGCGGATGTAGTATTTCACAACATTCCTGGCGGGTCGGCCCCAACTTCTCGGCGGGAACATTATATACGTCTATAACGTAATATAACCTAACCTAACCCATCTAGACCCTGGCTGGTAATGTTTTACAAAATCCCAGTCGTGTCGGTCCGTACATTTCCGTGGGGACATTATGTACGTCTATAACTTTATATATCCTAACCTAAGGGGACCTAACATCTCGGATGTCGTATCTTCCATCATTCCTGGCGGGTCGGCCCCTACTTCTTGGCGGGCACATTATATACGTCTATATCGTAATATAACCTAACCTAACCCATCTAGACCCTGGCTGGTAATGTTTTACAAAATCCCGGTCGTGTCGGCGCGTACTTCTCGGTGGGGACATTGTATACGTCTATAATGTTATATATCCTGACCTAAGGGAACCTAACATCGCGGATATAGTATTTTCCAACATTCCTGGCGGGTCGACCCCTACTTCTCGGTGGGCACATTATATACGTCTATATCGTAATATAACCTAACCTAACCCATCTAGACCCTCGCTGGTAATGTTTTACAAAATCCCGGTCGTGTCGGACCGTACTTCTCGGTGGGGACATTATATACGTCTATAACGTTATATATCCTAGCCTAAGGGAACCTAACATCGCGGATGTAGTATTTCACAACATTCCTGGCGGGTCGGCGCCAATTCTCGGTGGGAACATTATATACGTCTATAACGTAATATAACCTAACCTAACCCATCTAGCCCCTCGCTGTAATGTTTTACAAAATCCCGGTCGTGTCGTCCCGTACGTCTCCGTGCGGACATTATATACGTCTATAACGGTATATATCCTAACCTAAGGTAACCTAACATCGCGGATGTAGTATTTCACAACATTCCTGGCGGGTCGGCACCAACTTCTCGGTGGGCACATTATATACGTCTATATCGTAATAAAACCTAACCTAACCCATCTAGACCCTCGCTGGTAATGTTTTACAAAATTCCTGTCGTGTCGGCCCCTACTTCTCGGTGGGGAAATTATATACGTCTATAACGTTATATATCCTATCCTAAGGGAACCTAACATCTCGGATGTAGTATTTTCCAACATTCCTGGCGGGTCGGCCCCTACTTCTCGGCGGGCACATTATATACGTCTATATCGTAATATAACCTAACCTAACCCATCTAGACCCTGGCTGGTAATGTTTTACAAAATCCCGGTCGTGTCGGCCCGTACTTCCCGGTGGGGACATTATACACGTCTATAACTTTATATATCCTAACCTAAGGGAACCTAACATCTCGGATGTAGTATTTTCCAACATTCCTGGCGGGTCGGCCCCTACTTCTCGGTGGGCACATTATATACGTCTATATCGTAATATAACCTAACCCAACCCATCTAGACCCTCGCTGGTAATGTATTACAAAATCCCGGTCGTGTCGGCCCGTACTTCTCGGTGGGGACATTATATACGTCTATAACGTTATATATCCTAGCCTAAGGGAACCTAACATCGCGGATATCGTATTTTCCAACATTCCTGTCGGGTCGGCGCCAATTCTCGGTGGGAACATTATATACGTCTATAACGTAATATAACCTAACCTAACCCATCTAGCCCCTAACTGGGAATGTTTTACAAAATCCCGCCGTGTCGGCCGGTACTTTTCCGTGGGGACATTATATACGTCTATAACTCGGATGTAGTATTTTCCAACATTCCTGGCGGGTCGGCCCCTACTTCTCGGCGGGCACATTATATATGTCTATAACGTAATATAACCTAACCTAACCCATCTAGCCCCTCGCTGTAATGTTTTACAAAATCCCGGTCGTGTCGTCCCGTACGTCTCCGTGCGGACATTATATACGTCTATAACGGTATATATCCTAACCTAAGGTAACCTAACATCGCGGATGTAGTATTTCACAACATTCCTGGCGGGTCGGCCCCAACTTCTCGGTGGGCACATTATATACGTCTATATCGTAATAAAACCTAACCTAACCCATCTAGACCCTCGCTGGTAATGTTTTACAAAATTCCTGTCGTGTCGGCCCCTACTTCTCGGTGGGGAAATTATATACGTCTATAACGTTATATATCCTATCCTAAGGGAACCTAACATCTCGGATGTAGTATTTTCCAACATTCCTGGCGGGTCGGCCCCTACTTCTCGGCGGGCACATTATATACGTCTATATCGTAATATAACCTAACCTAACCCATCTAGACCCTGGCTGGTAATGTTTTACAAAATCCCGGTCGTGTCGGCCCGTACTTCCCGGTGGGGACATTATATACGTCTATAACTTTATATATCCTAACCTAAGGGAACCTAACATCTCGGATGTAGTATTTTCCAACATTCCTGGCGGGTCGGCCCCTACTTCTCGGTGGGCACATTATATACGTCTATATCGTAATATAACCTAACCCAACCCATCTAGACCCTCGCTGGTAATGTATTACAAAATCCCGGTCGTGTCGGCCCGTACTTCTCGGTGGGGACATTATATACGTCTATAACGTTATATATCCTAGCCTAAGGGAACCTAACATCGCGGATATAGTATTTTCCAACATTCCTGGCGGGTCGGCGCCAATTCTCGGTGGGAACATTATATACGTCTATAACGTAATATAACCTAACCTAACCCATCTAGCCCCTAACTGGGAATGTTTTACAAAATCCCGCCGTGTCGGCCGGTACTTTTCCGTGGGGACATTATATACGTCTATAACTCGGATGTAGTATTTTCCAACATTCCTGGCGGGTCGGCCCCTACTTCTCGGCGGGCACATTATATACGTCTATATCGTAATATAACCTAACCTAACCCATCTAGACCGTCGCTGGTAATGTATTACAAAATCCCGGTCGTGTCGGCCCGTACTTCTCGGTGGGGACATTATATACGTCTATAACGTTATATATCCTAGCCTAAGGGAACCTAACATCGCGGATATAGTATTTTCCAACATTCCTGGCGGGTCGGCGCCAATTCTCGGTGGGAACATTATATACGTCTATAACGTAATATAACCTAACCTAACCCATCTAGCCCCTAACTGGGAATGTTTTACAAAATCCCGCCGTGTCGGCCGGTACTTTTCCGTGGGGACATTATATACGTCTATAACTCGGATGTAGTATTTTCCAACATTCCTGGCGGGTCGGCCCCTACTTCTCGGCGGGCACATTATATACGTCTATATCGTAATATAACCTAACCTAACCCATCTAGTCCCTGGCTGGTAATGTTTTACAAAATCCCGGTCGTGTCGGCCCGTACTTCTCGGTGGGGACATTATATACGTCTATAACGTTATGTATCCTAGCCTAAGGGAACCTAACATCGCGGATGTAGTATTTCACAACATTCCTTGCGGGTCGGCGCCAATTCTCGGTGGGAACATTATATATGTCTATAACGTAATATAACCTAACCTAACCCATCTAGCCCCTCGCTGTAATGTTTTACAAAATCACGGTCGTGTCGTCCCGTACGTCTCCGTGCGGACATTATATACGTCTATAACGTTATATATCCTAACCTAAGGGAACCTAACATCGCGGATGTCGTATTTTCCATCATTCCTGGCGGGTCGGCCCCTACTTCTTGGCGGGCACATTATATACGTCTATATCGTAATATAACCTAACCTAACCCATCTAGACCCTGGCTGGTAATGTTTTACAAAATCCCGGTCGTGTCGGCGCGTACTTCTCGGTGGGGACATTGTATACGTCTATAATGTTATATATCCTGACCTAAGGGAACCTAACATCGCGGATGTAGTATTTCACAACATTCCTGGCGGGTCGGCGCCAATTCTCGGTGGGAACATTATATACGTCTATAACGTAATATAACCTAACCTAACGCATCTAGAACCTCGCAGGTAATGTTTTACAAAATCACGGTCGTGTCGGCCCGTACTTCTCGGTGGGGACATTATATACGTCTATAACGTTATATATCCTGACCTATGGGAACCTAACATCTCGGATGTAGTATTTTCCAACATTCCTGGCGGGTCGGCCCCTACTTCTCGGTGGGCACATTATATACGTCTATATCGTAATATAACCTAACCTAACCTATCTAGACACTCGCTAGTAATGTTTTACAAAATACCGGTCGTGTCGTCCCTTACGTCTCGGTGCGGACATTATATACGTCTATTACTTTATATATCCTAACCTAAGGGAACCTAACATCTCGGATGTAGTATTTTCCAACATTCCTGGCGGGTCGGCCCCTACTTCTCGGTGGGCACATTATATACGTCTATATCGTAATATAACCTAACCCAACCCATCTAGACCCTCGCTGGTAATGTTTTACAAAATCCCGGTCGTGTCGGCCCGTACTTCTCGGTGGGGACATTATATACGTCTATAACGTTATATATCCTAGCCTAAGGGAACCTAACATCGCGGATGTAGTATTTCACAACATTCCTTGCGGGTCGGCGCCAATTATCGGTGGGAACATTATATACGTCTATAACGTAATATAACCTAACCTAACCTATCTAGAACCTCGCTTGTAATGTTTTACAAAATCCCGGTCGTGTCGGCGCGTACTTCTCGGTTGGGACATTGTATACGTCTATAACGTTATATATCCTGACCTAAGGGAACCTATCACCTCGGATGTAGTATTTTCCAACATTCCTGGCGTGTCGGCCCCTACTTCTCGGTGGGCACATTATATACGTCTATATCGTAATATAACCTAACCTAACCCATCTAGACCCTGGCTGGTAATGTTTAACAAAATTCCGGTCGTGTCGGCCCGTACTTTTCCGTGGGGACATTATATACGTCTATTACTTTATATATCCTAACCTAAGGGAACCTAACATCTTGGATGTAGTATTTTCCAACATTCCTGGCGGGTCGGCCCCTACTTCTCGGTGGGTACATTATATACGTCTATATCGTAATATAACCTAACCTAACCCATGTAGACCCTCGCTGGTAATGTTTTACAAAATCCCGGTCGTGTCGTCGCGTACTTCTCGGTGGGGACATTGTATACGTCTATATCGTTATATATCCTGACCTAAGGGAACCTAACATCGCGGATGTAGTATTTCACAACATTCCTGGCGAGTAGGCGCCAATTCTCGGTGGGGACATTATATACGTCTATATCGTAATATAACCTAACCCAACCCATCTAGACCCTCGCTGGTAATGTTTTACAAAATCCCGGTCGTGTCGGCTCGTACTTCTCGGTGGGGACATTGTATACGTCTATATCGTTATATATCCTGACCTAAGGGAACCTAACATCGCGGATGTAGTATTTCACAACATTCCTGGCGGGTAGGCGCCAATTCTCGGTGGGGACATTATATACGTCTATATCGTAATATAACCTAACCCAACCCATCTAGACCCTCGCTGGTAATGTTTTACAAAATCCCGGTCGTGTCGGCCCGTACTTCTCGGTGGGGACATTGTATACGTCTATATCGTTATATATCCTGACCTAAGGGAACCTAACATCTCGGATGTAGTATTTTCCAACATTCCTGGCGGGTCGGACCCTACTTCTCGGTGGGCACATTATATACGTCTATATCGTAATATAACCTAACCTAACCCATGTAGACCCTCGCTGGTAATGTTTTACAAACTCCCGGTCGTGTCGGCCCGTACTTCTCGGTGGGGACATTGTATACGTCTATAACGTTATATATCCTAGCCTAAGGGAACCTAACATCGCGGATGTAGTATTTCACAATATTCCTTGCGGGTCGGCGCCAATTCTCGGTGGGAACATTATATATGTCTATAACGTAATATAACCTAACCTAACCCATCTAGCCCTTCGCTGTAATGTTTTACAAAATCAAGGTCGTGTCGTCCCGTACGTCTCCGTGCGGACATTATATACGTCTATAACGTTATATATCCTAACCTAAGGCAACCTAACATCGCGGATGTAGTATTTCACAACATTCCTGGCGGGTGGGCGCCAATTCTCGGTGGGAACATTATATACGTCCATAACGTAATATAACCTAACCTATCCCATCTAGCCCATAGCTGGGAATGTTTTACAAAATCCCGGTCGTGTCGTCCCGTACGTCTCCGTGCGGACATTATATACGTCTATAACGTTATATATCCTAACCTAAGGTAACCTAACATCGCGGATGTAGTATTTCACAACATTCCTGGCGGGTCGGCCCCAACTTCTCGGTGGGCACATTATATACGTCTATATCGTAATAAAACCTAACCTAACCCATCTAGACCCTCGCTGGTAATGTTATACAGAATCCCGGTCGTGTCGTCCCGTACGTCTCCGTGCGGACATTATATACGTCTATAACGTTATATATCCTAACCTAAGGCAACCTAACATCGCGGATGTAGTATTTCACAACATTCCTGGCGGGTCGGCCCCTACTTCTTGGCGGGCACATTATATACGTCTATATCGTAATATAACCTAACCTAACCCATCTAGACCCTGGCTGGTAATGTTTTACAAATTCCCGGTCGTGTCGGCGCGTACTTCTCGGTGGGGACATTGTATACGTCTATAATGTTATATATCCTGACCTAAGGGAACCTAACATCGCGGATATAGTATTTTCCAACATTCCTGGCGGGTCGGCCCCTACTTCTCGGTGGGCACATTATATACGTCTATATCGTAATATAACCTAACCTAACCCATCTAGACCCTCGCTGGTAATGTTTTACAAAATCCCGGTCGTGTCGGACCGTACTTCTCGGTGGGGACATTATATACGTCTATAACGTTATATATCCTAGCCTAAGGGAACCTAACATCGCGGATGTAGTATTTCACAACATTCCTGGCGGGTCGGCGCCAATTCTCGGTGGGAACATTGTATACGTCTATAACGTAATATAACCTAACCTAACCCATCTAGCCCCTCGCTGTAATGTTTTACAAAATCCCGGTCGTGTCGTCCCGTACGTCTCCGTGCGGACATTATATACGTCTATAACGTTATATATCCTAACCTAAGGCAACCTAACATCGCGGATGTAGTATTTCACAACATTCCTGGCGGGTCGGCCCCAACTTCTCGGTGGGCACATTATATACGTCTATATCGTAATAAAACCTAACCTAACCCATCTAGACCCTCGCTGGTAATGTTTTACAAAATTCCTGTCGTGTCGGCCCGTACTTCTCGGTGGGGAAATTATATACGTCTATAACGTTATATATCCTAACCTAAGGGAACCTAACATCTCGGATGTAGTATTTTCCAACATTCCTGGCGGGTCGGCCCCTACTTCTCGGTGGGCACATTATATACGTCTATATCGTAATATAACCTAACCTAACCCATCTAGACCCTCGCTGGTAATGTTTTACAAAATCCCGGTCGTGTCGGACCGTACTTCTCGGTGGGGACATTATATACGTCTATAACGTTATATATCCTAGCCTAAGGGAACCTAACATCGCGGATGTAGTATTTTACAATATTCCTTGCGGGTCGGCGCCAATTCTCGGTGGGAACATTATATACGTCCATAACGTAATATAACCTAACCTGTCCCATCTAGCCCATAGCTGGGAATGTTTTACAAAATCCCAGTCGTGTCGGTCCGTACATTTCCGTGGGGACATTATGTACGTCTATAACTTTATATATCCTAACCTAAGGGGACCTAACATCTCGGATGTCGTATTTTCCATCATTCCTGGCGGGTCGGCCCCTACTTCTTGGCGGGCACATTATATACGTCTATATCGTAATATAACCTAACCTAACCCATCTAGACCCTGGCTGGTAATGTTTTACAAAATCCCGGTCGTGTCGGCGCGTACTTTTCGGTGGGGACATTATATACGTCTATAACTTTATATATCCTAACCTAAGGGAACCTAACATCTCGGATGTAGTATTTTCCAACATTCCTGGCGGGTCGGCCCCTACTTCTCGGTGGGCACATTATATACGTCTATATCGTAATATAACCTAACCCAACCCATCTAGACCCTCGCTGGTAATGTATTACAAAATCCCGGTCGTGTCGGCCCGTACTTCTCGGTGGGGACGTTATATACGTCTATAACGTTATATATCCTAACCTAAGGCAACCTAACATCGCGGATGTAGTATTTCACAACATTCCTGGCGGGTCGGCCCCAACTTCTCGGTGGGCACATTATGTACGTCTATATCGTAATAAAACCTAACCTAACCCATCTAGACCTTCGCTGGTAATGTTTT
Source organism: Xylocopa violacea (assembly GCA_963969225.1). NCBI lineage: Eukaryota > Metazoa > Arthropoda > Insecta > Hymenoptera > Apidae > Xylocopa > Xylocopa violacea. The sequence goes on along the minus strand of CAXAJV010000061.1, from coordinate 2,024,385 downwards.
ACAAAATTCCTGTCGTGTCGGCCCGTACTTCTCGGTGGGGAAATTATATACGTCTATAACGTTATATATCCTAACCTAAGGGAACCTAACATCTCGGATGTAGTATTTTCCAACATTCCTGGCGGTTCGGCTCCTACTTCTCGGCGGGCACATTATACACGTCTATATCGTAATATAACCTAACCTAACCCATCTAGACCCTGGCTGGTAATGTTTTACAAAATCCCGGTCGTGTCGGCCCGTACTTCTCGGTGGGGACATTATATACGTCTATAACTTTATATATCCTAACCTAAGGGAACCTAACATCTCGGATGTAGTATTTTCCAACATTCCTGGCGGGTCGGCCCCTACTTCTAGGTGGGCACATTATATACGTCTATATCGTAATATAACCTAACCCAACCCATCTAGACCCTCGCTGGTAATGTATTACAAAATCCCGGTCGTGTCGGCCCGTACTTCTCGGTGGGGACATTATATACGTCTATAACGTTATATATCCTAGCCTAAGGGAACCTAACATCGCGGATATAGTATTTTCCAACATTCCTGGCGGGTCGGCGCCAATTCTCGGTGGGAACATTATATACGTCTATAACGTAATATAACCTAACGTAACCCATCTAGTCCCTGGTTGGTAATGTTTTACAAAATCCCGGTCGTGTCGGCCCGTACTTCTCGGTGGGGACATTATATACGTCTATAACTTTATATATCCTAACCTAAGGGAACCTAACATCTCGGATGTAGTATTTTCCAACATTCCTGGCGGGTCGGCCCCTACTTCTCGGTGGGCACATTATATACGTCTATATCGTAATATAATCTAACCTAACCCATCTAGACCCTGGCTGGTAATGTTTTACAAAATTCCGGTCGTGTCGGCCCGTACTTTTCCGTGGGGACATTATATACGTCTATTACTTTATATATCCTAACCTAAGGGAACCTAACATCTCGGATGTAGTATTTTCCAACATTCCTGTCGGGTCGGCCCCTACTTCTCGGTGGGCACATTATATACTTCTATATCGTAATATATCCTAACCTAACCCATGTAGACCCTCGCTGGTAATGTTTTACAAAATCCCGGTCGTGTCGGCCCGTACTTCTCGGTGGGGACATTGTATACGTCTATAACGTTATATATCCTAACCTAAGGGAACCTAACATCGCGGATGTAGTATTTCACAACATTCCTGGCGGGTCGGCGCCAATTCTCTGTGGGAACATTATATACGTCTATAACGTAATATAACCTAACCTAACCCATCTAGCTCCTAGCTGGGAATGTTTTACAAAATCCCGGTCGTGTCGGTCCGTGCATTTCCGTGGGGACATTATGTACGTCTATAACTTTATATATCCTAACCTAAGGGAACCTAACATCTCGGATGTAGTATTTTCCAACATTCCCGGGGGTTCGGCCCCTACTTCTCGGTGGGAACATTATATACGTCTATATCGTAATATAACCTAACCTAACCCATCTAGACCCTCGCTGGTAATGTTTTACAAAATCCCGGTCGTGTCGGACCGTACTTCTCGGTGGGGACATTATATACGTCTATAACGTTATATATCCTAGCCTAAGGGAACCTAACATCGCGGATGTAGTATTTCACAATATTCCTTGCGGGTCGGCGCCAATTCTCGGTGGGAACATTATATATGTCTATAACGTAATATAACCTAACCTAACCCATCTAGCCCTTCGCTGTAATGTTTTACAAAATCACGGTCGTGTCGTCCCGTACGTCTCCGTGCGGACATTATATACGTCTATAACGTTATATATCCTAACCTAAGGCAACCTAACATCGCGGATGTAGTATTTCACAACATTCCTGGCGGGTGGGCGCCAATTCTCGGTGGGAACATTATATACGTCCATAACGTAATATAACCTAACCTATCCCATCTAGCCCATAGCTGGGAATGTTTTACAAAATCCCAGTCGTGTCGGTCCGTACATTTCCGTGGGGACATTATGTACGTCTATAACTTTATATATCATAACCTAAGGGGACCTAACATCTCGGATGTCGTATCTTCCATCATTCCTGGCGGGTCGGCCCCTACTTCTTGGCGGGCACATTATATACGTCTATATCGTAATATAACCTAACCTAACCCATCTAGACCCTGGCTGGTAATGTTTTACAAAATCCCGGTCGTATCGGCGCGTACTTCTCGGTGGGGACATTATATACGTCTATAACTTTATATATCCTAACCTAAGGGAACCTAACATCTCGCATGTAGTATTTTCCAACATTCCTGGCGGGTCGGCCCCTACTTCTCGGTGGGCACATTATATACTTCTATATCGTAATATAACCTAACCTAACCCATGTAGACCCTCGCTAGTAATGTTTTACAAAATCCCGGTCGTGTCGTCCCTAACGTCTCGGTGCGGACATTATATACGTCTATAACGTTATATATCCTAACCTAAGGCAAACTAACATCGCGGATGTAGTATTTCACAACATTCCTGGCGGGTAGGCGCCAATTCTCGGTGGGCACATTATATACGTCTATATCGTAATATAACCTAACCTAACCCATCTAGACCCTCGCTGGTAATGTTTTACAAAATCCCGGTCGTGTCGGACCGTACTTCTCGGTGGGGACATTATATACGTCTATAACGTTATATATCCTAGCCTAAGGGAACCTAACATCGCGGATGTAGTATTTCAAAACATTCCTGGCGGGTCGGCGCCAATTCTCGGTGGGAACATTATATACGTCTATAACGTAATATAACCTAACCTAACCCATCTAGCCCCTCGCTGTAATGTTTTACAAAATCCCGGTCGTGTCGTCCCGTATGTCTCCGTGCGGACATTATATACGTCTATAACGTTATATATCCTAACCTAAGGCAACCTAACATCGCGGATGTAGTATTTCACAACATTCCTGGCGGGTGGGCGCCAATTCTCGGTGGGAACATTATATACGTCCATAACGTAATATAACCTAACCTATCCCATCTAGCCCATAGCTGGGAATGTTTTACAAAATCCAAGTCGTGTCGGTCCGTACATTTCCGTGGGGACATTATGTACGTCTATAACGTTATATATCCTAACCTAAGGCAACCTAACATCGCGGATGTAGTATTTCACAACATTCCTGGCGGGTCGGCCCCAACTTCTCGGTGGGCACATTATATACGTCTATATCGTAATAAAACCTAACCTAACCCATCTAGACCCTCGCTGGTAATGTTTTACAAAATTCCTGTCGTGTCGGCCCGTACTTCTCGGTGGGGAAATTATATACGTCTATAACGGTATATATCCTAACCTAAGGGAACCTAACATCTCGGATGTAGTATTTTCCAACATTCCTGGCGGGTCGGCCCCTACTTCTCGGCGGGCACATTATATACGTCTATATCGTAATATAACCTAACCTAACCCATCTAGACCCTGGCTGGTAATGTTTTACAAAATCCCGGTCGTGTCGGCCCGTACTTCTCGGTGGGGACATTATATACGTCTATAACTTTATATATCCTAACCTAAGGGAACCTAACATCTCGGATGTAGTATTTTCCAACATTCCTGGCGGGTCGGCCCCTACTTCTCGGTGGGCACATTATATACGTCTATATCGTAATATAACCTAACCCAACCCATCTAGACCCTCGCTGGTAATGTATTACAAAATCCCGGTCGTGTCGGCCCGTACTTCTCGGTGGGAACATTATATACGTCTATAACGTAATATAACCTAACCTAACCCATCTAGCCCCTAACTGGGAATGTTTTACAAAATCCCGCCGTGTCGGCCGGTACTTTTCCGTGGGGACATTATATACGTCTATAACTCGGATGTAGTATTTTCCAACATTCCCGGCGGGTCGGCCAATACTTCTCGGCGGGCACATTATATACGTCTATATCGTAATATAACCTAACCTAACCCATCTAGTCCCTGGCTGGTAATGTTTTACAAAATCCCGGTCGTGTCCGCCCGTACTTCTCGGTGGGGACATTATATACGTCTATAACTTTATATATCCTAACCTAAGGGAACCTAACATCTCGGATGTAGTATTTTCCAACATTCCTGGCGGGTCGGCCCCTACTTCTCGGTGGGCACATTATATACGTCTATATCGTAATATAACCTAACCCAACCCATCTAGACCCTCGCTGGTAATGTTTTACAAAATCCCGGTCGTGTCGGCCCGTACTTCTCGGTGGGGACATTATATACGTCTATTACTTTATATATCCTAACCTAAGGGAACCTAACATCTCGGATGTAGTAGTTTCCAACATTCCTGGCGTGTCGGCCCCTACTTCTCGGCGGGCACATTATATACGTCTATATCGTAATATAACCTAACCTAACCTATCTAGACCCTCGCTAGTAATGTTTTACAAAATCCCGGTCGTGTCGTCCCTAACGTCTCGGTGCGGACATTATATACGTCTATAACGTTATATATCCTAACCTAAGGCAAACTAACATCGCGGATGTAGTATTTCACAATATTCCTGGCGGGTAGGCGCCAATTATCGGTGGGCACATTATATACGTCTATATCGTAATATAACCTAACCTAACCCATCTAGACCCTCGCTGGTAATGTTTTACAAAATCCCGGTCGTGTCGGCCCGTACTTCTCGGTGGGGAAATTATATACGTCTATAACGTTATATATCCTAGCCTAAGGGAACCTAACATCGCGGATGTAGTATTTCACAATATTCCTTGCGGGTCGGCGCCAATTCTCGGTGGGAACATTATATATGTCTATAACGTAATATAACCTAACCTAACCCATCTAGCCCTTCGTTGTAATGTTTTACAAAATCAAGGTCGTGTCGTCCCGTACGTCTCCGTGCGGACATTATATACGTCTATAACGTTATATATCCTAACCTAAGGCAACCTAACATCGCGGATGTAGTATTTCACAACATTCCTGGCGGGTGGGCGCCAATTCTCGGTGGGAACATTATATACGTCCATAACGTAATATAACCTAACCTGTCCCATCTAGCCCATAGCTGGGAATGTTTTACAAAATCCCAGTCGTGTCGGTCCGTACATTTCCGTGGGGACATTATGTACGTCTATAACTTTATATATCCTAACCTAAGGGGACCTAACATCTCGGATGTCGTATTTTCCATCATTCCTGGCGGGTCGGCCCCTACTTCTTGGCGGGCACATTATATACGTCTATATCGTAATATAACCTAACCTAACCCATCTAGACCCTGGCTGGTAATGTTTTACAAAATCCCGGTCGTGTCGGCGCGTACTTTTCGGTGGGGACATTATATACGTCTATAACTTTATATATCCTAACCTAAGGGAACCTAACATCTCGGATGTAGTATTTTCCAACATTCCTGGCGGGTCGGCCCCTACTTCTCGGTGGGCACATTATATACGTCTATATCGTAATATAACCTAACCCAACCCATCTAGACCCTCGCTGGTAATGTATTACAAAATCCCGGTCGTGTCGGCCCGTACTTCTCGGTGGGGACGTTATATACGTCTATAACGTTATATATCCTAACCTAAGGCAACCTAACATCGCGGATGTAGTATTTCACAACATTCCTGGCGGGTCGGCCCCAACTTCTCGGTGGGCACATTATGTACGTCTATATCGTAATAAAACCTAACCTAACCCATCTAGACCTTCGCTGGTAATGTTTTACAAAATTCCTGTCGTGTCGGCCCGTACTTCTCGGTGGGGAAATTATATACGTCTATAACGTTATATATCCTAACCTAAGGGAACCTAACATCTCGGATGTAGTATTTTCCAACATTCCTGGCGGTTCGGCTCCTACTTCTCGGCGGGCACATTATACACGTCTATATCGTAATATAACCTAACCTAACCCATCTAGACCCTGGCTGGTAATGTTTTACAAAATCCCGGTCGTGTCGGCCCGTACTTCTCGGTGGGGACATTATATACGTCTATAACTTTATATATCCTAACCTAAGGGAACCTAACATCTCGGATGTAGTATTTTCCAACATTCCTGGCGGGTCGGCCCCTACTTCTAGGTGGGCACATTATATACGTCTATATCGTAATATAACCTAACCCAACCCATCTAGACCCTCGCTGGTAATGTATTACAAAATCCCGGTCGTGTCGGCCCGTACTTCTCGGTGGGGACATTATATACGTCTATAACGTTATATATCCTAGCCTAAGGGAACCTAACATCGCGGATATAGTATTTTCCAACATTCCTGGCGGGTCGGCGCCAATTCTCGGTGGGAACATTATATACGTCTATAACGTAATATAACCTAACGTAACCCATCTAGTCCCTGGTTGGTAATGTTTTACAAAATCCCGGTCGTGTCGGCCCGTACTTCTCGGTGGGGACATTATATACGTCTATAACTTTATATATCCTAACCTAAGGGAACCTAACATCTCGGATGTAGTATTTTCCAACATTCCTGGCGGGTCGGCCCCTACTTCTCGGTGGGCACATTATATACGTCTATATCGTAATATAATCTAACCTAACCCATCTAGACCCTGGCTGGTAATGTTTTACAAAATTCCGGTCGTGTCGGCCCGTACTTTTCCGTGGGGACATTATATACGTCTATTACTTTATATATCCTAACCTAAGGGAACCTAACATCTCGGATGTAGTATTTTCCAACATTCCTGTCGGGTCGGCCCCTACTTCTCGGTGGGCACATTATATACTTCTATATCGTAATATATCCTAACCTAACCCATGTAGACCCTCGCTGGTAATGTTTTACAAAATCCCGGTCGTGTCGGCCCGTACTTCTCGGTGGGGACATTGTATACGTCTATAACGTTATATATCCTAACCTAAGGGAACCTAACATCGCGGATGTAGTATTTCACAACATTCCTGGCGGGTCGGCGCCAATTCTCTGTGGGAACATTATATACGTCTATAACGTAATATAACCTAACCTAACCCATCTAGCTCCTAGCTGGGAATGTTTTACAAAATCCCGGTCGTGTCGGTCCGTGCATTTCCGTGGGGACATTATGTACGTCTATAACTTTATATATCCTAACCTAAGGGAACCTAACATCTCGGATGTAGTATTTTCCAACATTCCCGGGGGTTCGGCCCCTACTTCTCGGTGGGAACATTATATACGTCTATATCGTAATATAACCTAACCTAACCCATCTAGACCCTCGCTGGTAATGTTTTACAAAATCCCGGTCGTGTCGGACCGTACTTCTCGGTGGGGACATTATATACGTCTATAACGTTATATATCCTAGCCTAAGGGAACCTAACATCGCGGATGTAGTATTTCACAATATTCCTTGCGGGTCGGCGCCAATTCTCGGTGGGAACATTATATATGTCTATAACGTAATATAACCTAACCTAACCCATCTAGCCCTTCGCTGTAATGTTTTACAAAATCACGGTCGTGTCGTCCCGTACGTCTCCGTGCGGACATTATATACGTCTATAACGTTATATATCCTAACCTAAGGCAACCTAACATCGCGGATGTAGTATTTCACAACATTCCTGGCGGGTGGGCGCCAATTCTCGGTGGGAACATTATATACGTCCATAACGTAATATAACCTAACCTATCCCATCTAGCCCATAGCTGGGAATGTTTTACAAAATCCCAGTCGTGTCGGTCCGTACATTTCCGTGGGGACATTATGTACGTCTATAACTTTATATATCCTAACCTAAGGGGACCTAACATCTCGGATGTCGTATCTTCCATCATTCCTGGCGGGTCGGCCCCTACTTCTTGGCGGGCACATTATATACGTCTATATCGTAATATAACCTAACCTAACCCATCTAGACCCTGGCTGGTAATGTTTTACAAAATCCCGGTCGTATCGGCGCGTACTTCTCGGTGGGGACATTATATACGTCTATAACTTTATATATCCTAACCTAAGGGAACCTAACATCTCGCATGTAGTATTTTCCAACATTCCTGGCGGGTCGGCCCCTACTTCTCGGTGGGCACATTATATACTTCTATATCGTAATATAACCTAACCTAACCCATGTAGACCCTCGCTAGTAATGTTTTACAAAATCCCGGTCGTGTCGTCCCTAACGTCTCGGTGCGGACATTATATACGTCTATAACGTTATATATCCTAACCTAAGGCAAACTAACATCGCGGATGTAGTATTTCACAACATTCCTGGCGGGTAGGCGCCAATTCTCGGTGGGCACATTATATACGTCTATATCGTAATATAACCTAACCTAACCCATCTAGACCCTCGCTGGTAATGTTTTACAAAATCCCGGTCGTGTCGGACCGTACTTCTCGGTGGGGACATTATATACGTCTATAACGTTATATATCCTAGCCTAAGGGAACCTAACATCGCGGATGTAGTATTTCAAAACATTCCTGGCGGGTCGGCGCCAATTCTCGGTGGGAACATTATATACGTCTATAACGTAATATAACCTAACCTAACCCATCTAGCCCCTCGCTGTAATGTTTTACAAAATCCCGGTCGTGTCGTCCCGTATGTCTCCGTGCGGACATTATATACGTCTATAACGTTATATATCCTAACCTAAGGCAACCTAACATCGCGGATGTAGTATTTCACAACATTCCTGGCGGGTGGGCGCCAATTCTCGGTGGGAACATTATATACGTCCATAACGTAATATAACCTAACCTATCCCATCTAGCCCATAGCTGGGAATGTTTTACAAAATCCAAGTCGTGTCGGTCCGTACATTTCCGTGGGGACATTATGTACGTCTATAACGTTATATATCCTAACCTAAGGCAACCTAACATCGCGGATGTAGTATTTCACAACATTCCTGGCGGGTCGGCCCCAACTTCTCGGTGGGCACATTATATACGTCTATATCGTAATAAAACCTAACCTAACCCATCTAGACCCTCGCTGGTAATGTTTTACAAAATTCCTGTCGTGTCGGCCCGTACTTCTCGGTGGGGAAATTATATACGTCTATAACGGTATATATCCTAACCTAAGGGAACCTAACATCTCGGATGTAGTATTTTCCAACATTCCTGGCGGGTCGGCCCCTACTTCTCGGCGGGCACATTATATACGTCTATATCGTAATATAACCTAACCTAACCCATCTAGACCCTGGCTGGTAATGTTTTACAAAATCCCGGTCGTGTCGGCCCGTACTTCTCGGTGGGGACATTATATACGTCTATAACTTTATATATCCTAACCTAAGGGAACCTAACATCTCGGATGTAGTATTTTCCAACATTCCTGGCGGGTCGGCCCCTACTTCTCGGTGGGCACATTATATACGTCTATATCGTAATATAACCTAACCCAACCCATCTAGACCCTCGCTGGTAATGTATTACAAAATCCCGGTCGTGTCGGCCCGTACTTCTCGGTGGGAACATTATATACGTCTATAACGTAATATAACCTAACCTAACCCATCTAGCCCCTAACTGGGAATGTTTTACAAAATCCCGCCGTGTCGGCCGGTACTTTTCCGTGGGGACATTATATACGTCTATAACTCGGATGTAGTATTTTCCAACATTCCCGGCGGGTCGGCCAATACTTCTCGGCGGGCACATTATATACGTCTATATCGTAATATAACCTAACCTAACCCATCTAGTCCCTGGCTGGTAATGTTTTACAAAATCCCGGTCGTGTCCGCCCGTACTTCTCGGTGGGGACATTATATACGTCTATAACTTTATATATCCTAACCTAAGGGAACCTAACATCTCGGATGTAGTATTTTCCAACATTCCTGGCGGGTCGGCCCCTACTTCTCGGTGGGCACATTATATACGTCTATATCGTAATATAACCTAACCCAACCCATCTAGACCCTCGCTGGTAATGTTTTACAAAATCCCGGTCGTGTCGGCCCGTACTTCTCGGTGGGGACATTATATACGTCTATTACTTTATATATCCTAACCTAAGGGAACCTAACATCTCGGATGTAGTAGTTTCCAACATTCCTGGCGTGTCGGCCCCTACTTCTCGGCGGGCACATTATATACGTCTATATCGTAATATAACCTAACCTAACCTATCTAGACCCTCGCTAGTAATGTTTTACAAAATCCCGGTCGTGTCGTCCCTAACGTCTCGGTGCGGACATTATATACGTCTATAACGTTATATATCCTAACCTAAGGCAAACTAACATCGCGGATGTAGTATTTCACAATATTCCTGGCGGGTAGGCGCCAATTATCGGTGGGCACATTATATACGTCTATATCGTAATATAACCTAACCTAACCCATCTAGACCCTCGCTGGTAATGTTTTACAAAATCCCGGTCGTGTCGGCCCGTACTTCTCGGTGGGGAAATTATATACGTCTATAACGTTATATATCCTAGCCTAAGGGAACCTAACATCGCGGATGTAGTATTTCACAATATTCCTTGCGGGTCGGCGCCAATTCTCGGTGGGAACATTATATATGTCTATAACGTAATATAACCTAACCTAACCCATCTAGCCCTTCGTTGTAATGTTTTACAAAATCAAGGTCGTGTCGTCCCGTACGTCTCCGTGCGGACATTATATACGTCTATAACGTTATATATCCTAACCTAAGGCAACCTAACATCGCGGATGTAGTATTTCACAACATTCCTGGCGGGTGGGCGCCAATTCTCGGTGGGAACATTATATACGTCCATAACGTAATATAACCTAACCTATCCCATCTAGCCAATAGCTGGGAATGTTTTACAAAATCCAAGTCGTGTCGGTCCGTACATTTCCGTGGGGACATTATGTACGTCTATAACGTTATATATCCTAACCTAAGGCAACCTAACATCGCGGATGTAGTATTTCACAACATTCCTGGCGGGTCGGCCCCAACTTCTCGGTGGGCACATTATATACGTCTATATCGTAATAAAACCTAACCTAACCCATCTAGACCCTCGCTGGTAATGTTTTACAAAATTCCTGTCGTGTCGGCCCGTACTTCTCGGTGGGGAAATTATATACGTCTATAACGGTATATATCCTAACCTAAGGGAACCTAACATCTCGGATGTAGTATTTTCCAACATTCCTGGCGGGTCGGCCCCTACTTCTCGGCGGGCACATTATATACGTCTATATCGTAATATAACCTAACCTAACCCATCTAGACCCTGGCTGGTAATGTTTTACAAAATCCAGGTCGTGTCGGCCCGTACTTCTCGGTGGGGACATTATATACGTCTATAACTTTATATATCCTAACCTAAGGGAACCTAACATCTCGGATGTAGTATTTTCCAACATTCCTGGCGGGTCGGCCCCTACTTCTCGGTGGGCACATTATATACGTCTATATCGTAATATAACCTAACCCAATCCATCTAGACCCTCGCTGGTAATGTATTACAAAATCCCGGTCGTGTCGGCCCGTACTTCTCGGTGGGAACATTATATACGTCTATAACGTAATATAACCTAACCTAACCCATCTAGCCCCTAACTGGGAATGTTTTACAAAATCCCGCCGTGTCGGCCGGTACTTTTCCGTGGGGACATTATATACGTCTATAACTCGGATGTAGTATTTTCCAACATTCCTGGCGGGTCGGCCCCTACTTCTCGGCGGGCACATTATATACGTCTATATCGTAATATAACCTAACCTAACCCATCTAGTCCCTGGCTGGTAATGTTTTACAAAATCCCGGTCGTGTCGGCCCGTACTTCTCGGTGGGGACATTATATACGTCTATAACGTTATATATCCTAGCCTAAGGGAACCTAACATCGCGGATATAGTATTTCACAACATTCCTTGCGGGTCGGCGCCAATTCTCGGTGGGAACATTATATACGTCTATAACGTAATATAACCTAACCTAACCCATCTAGCCCCTCGCTGTAATGTTTTACAAAATCCCGGTCGTGTCGTCCCGTACGTCTCCGTGCGGACATTATATACGTCTATAACGTTATACATCCTAACCTAAGGCAACCTAACATCGCGGATGTAGTATTTCACAACATTCCTGGCGGGTCGGCGCCAATTCTCGGTGGGAACATTATATACGTCTATAACGTAATATAACCTAACCTATCCCATCTAGCCCATAGCTGGGAATGTTTTACAAAATCCCGGTCGTGTCGGCCCGTACTTTTCCGTGGGGACATTATATACGTCTATAACTTTATATATCCTAACCTAAGGGAACCTAACATCTCGGATGTAGTAGTTTCCAACATTCCTGGCGGGTCGGCCCCTACTTCTCGGCGGGCACATTATATACGTCTATATCGTAATATAACCTAACCTAACCCATCTAGCCCCTCGCTGTAATGTTTTACAAAATCCCGGTCGTGTCGCCCCGTACGTCTCCGTGCGGACATTATATACGTCTATAACGTTATATATCCTAACCTAAGGCAACCTAACATCGCGGATGTAGTATTTCACAACATTCCTGGCGGGTCGGCCCCTACTACTCGGCGGGCACATTATGTACGTCTATATCGTAATATAACCTAACCTAACCCATCTAGACCCTGGCTGGTAATGTTTTACAAAATCCCGGTCGTGTCGGCCCGTACTTCTCGGTGGGGACATTATATACGTCTATAACTTTATATATCCTAACCTAAGGGAACCTAACATCTCGGATGTAGTATTTTCCAACATTCCTGGCGGGTCGGCCCCTACTTCTCGGTGGGCACATTATATACGTCTATATCGTAATATAACCTAACCCAACCCATCCAGACCCTCGCTGGTAATGTATTACAAAATCCCGGTCGTGTCGGCCCGTACTTCTCGGTGGGAACATTATATACGTCTATAACGTAATATAACCTAACCTAACCCATCTAGCCCCTAACTGGGAATGTTTTACAAAATCCCGCCGTGTCGGCCGGTACTTTTCCGTGGGGACATTATATACGTCTATAACTCGGATGTAGTATTTTCCAACATTCCTGGCGGGTCGGCCCCTACTTCTCGGCGGGCACATTATATACGTCTATATCGTAATATAACCTAACCTAACCCATCTAGTCCCTGGCTGGTAATGTTTTACAAAATCCCGGTCGTGTCGGCCCGTACTTCTCGGTGGGGACATTATATACGTCTATAACGTTATATATCCTAGCCTAAGGGAACCTAACATCGCGGATATAGTATTTCACAACATTCCTTGCGGGTCGGCGCCAATTCTCGGTGGGAACATTATATACGTCTATAACGTAATATAACCTAACCTAACCCATCTAGCCCCTCGCTGTAATGTCTTACAAAATCCCGGTCGTGTCGTCCCGTACGTCTCCGTGCGGACATTATATACGTCTATAACGTTATACATCCTAACCTAAGGCAACCTAACATCGCGGATGTAGTATTTCACAACATTCCTGGCGGGTCGGCGCCAATTCTCGGTGGGAACATTATATACGTCTATAACGTAATATAACCTAACCTATCCCATCTAGCCCATAGCTGGGAATGTTTTACAAAATCCCGGTCGTGTCGGCCCGTACTTTTCCGTGGGGACATTATATACGTCTATAACTTTATATATCCTAACCTAAGGGAACCTAACATCTCGGATGTAGTAGTTTCCAACATTCCCGGCTGGTCGGCCCCTACTTCTCGGCGGGCACATTATATACGTCTATATCGTAATATAACCTAACCTAACCTATCTAGACCCTCGCTAGTAATGTTTTACAAAATCCCGGTCGTGTCGTCCCTAACGTCTCGGTGCGGACATTATATACGTCTATAACGTTATATATCCTAACCTAAGGCAAACTAACATCGCGGATGTAGTATTTCACAACATTCCTGGCGGGTAGGCGCCAATTCTCGGTGGGGACATTATATACGTCTATATCGTAATATAAACTAACCCAACCCATCTAGACCCTCGCTGGTAATGTTTTACAAAATCCCGGTCGTGTCGGCCCGTACTTCTCGGTGGGGACACTATATACGTCTATATCGTAATATAACCTAACCCAACCCATCTAGACCCTCGCTGGTAATGTTTTACAAAATCCCGGTCGTGTCGGCCCGTACTTCTCGGTAGGGACATTATATACGTCTATAACGTTATATATCCGAGCCTAAGGGAACCTAACATCGCGGATGTAGTATTTCACAACATTCCTGGCGGGTCGGCGCCAATTCCCGGTGGGAACATTATATACGTCTATAACGTAATATAACCTAACCTAATGCATCTAGAACCTCGCAGGTAATGTTTTACAAAATCCCGGTCGTGTCGGCCCGTACTTCTCGGTGGGGACATTATATACGTCTATAACGTTATATATCCTAACCTAAGGGAACCTAACATCTCGGATGTAGTATTTTCCAACATTCCTGGCGGGTCGGCCCCTACTTCTTGGTGGGCACATTATATACGTCTATATCGTAATATAACCTAACCTAACCCATCTAGACCCTCGCTGGTAATGTTTTACAAAATCCCGGTCGTGTCGGACCGTACTTCTCGGTGGGGACATTATATACGTCTATAACGTTATATATCCTAGCCTAAGGGAACCTAACATCGATGTAGTATTTCACAATATGCCTTGCGGGTCGGCGCCAATTCTCGGTGGGAACATTATATATGTCTATAACGTAATATAACCTAACCTAACCCATCTAGCCCTTCGCTGTAATGTTTTACAAAATCACGGTCCTGTCGTCCCGTACGTCTCCGTGCGGACATTATATACGTCTATAACGTTATATATCCTAACCTAAGGCAACCTAACATCGCGGATGTAGTATTTCACAACATTCCTGGCGGGTCGGCCCCAACTTCTCGGTGGGCACATTATATACGTCTATATCGTAATAAAACCTAACCTAACCCATCTAGACCCTTGCTGGTAATGTTTTACAAAATTCCTGTCGTGTCGGCCGGTACTTCTCGGTGGGGAAATTGTATACGTCTATAACGTTATATATCCTAACCTAAGGGAACCTAACATCTCGGATGTAGTATTTTCCAACATTCCTGGCGGGTCGGCCCCTACTTCTCGGCGGGCACATTATATACGTCTATATCGTAATATAACCTAACCTAACCCATCTAGACCCTAACTGGGAATGTTTTACAAAATCCCGCCGTGTCGGCCGGTACTTTTCCGTGGGGACATTATATACGTCTATAACTCGGATGTAGTATTTTCCAACATTCCTGGCGGGTCGGCCCCTACTTCTCGGCGGGCACATTATATACGTCTATATCGTAATATAACCTAACCTAACCCATCTAGACCCTGGCTGGTAATGTTTTACAAAATCCCGGTCGTGTCGGCCCGTACTTCTCGGTGGGGACATTATATACGTCTATAACTTTATATATCCTAACCTAAGGGAACCTAACATCTCGGATGTAGTATTTTCCAACATTCCTGGCGGGTCGGCCCCTACTTCTCGGTGGGCACATTATATACGTCTATATCGTAATATAACCTAACCCAATCCATCTAGACCCTCGCTGGTAATGTATTACAAAATCCCGGTCGTGTCGGCCCGTACTTCTCGGTGGGAACATTATATACGTCTATAACGTAATATAACCTAACCTAACCCATCTAGCCCCTAACTGGGAATGTTTTACAAAATCCCGCCGTGTCGGCCGGTACTTTTCCGTGGGGACATTATATACGTCTATAACTCGGATGTAGTATTTTCCAACATTCCTGGCGGGTCGGCCCCTACTTCTCGGCGGGCACATTATATACGTCTATATCGTAATATAACCTAACCTAACCCATCTAGTCCCTGGCTGGTAATGTTTTACAAAATCCCGGTCGTGTCGGCCCGTACTTCTCGGTGGGGACATTATATACGTCTATAACGTTATATATCCTAGCCTAAGGGAACCTAACATCGCGGATATAGTATTTCACAACATTCCTTGCGGGTCGGCGCCAATTCTCGGTGGGAACATTATATACGTCTATAACGTAATATAACCTAACCTAACCCATCTAGCCCCTCGCTGTAATGTTTTACAAAATCCCGGTCGTGTCGTCCCGTACGTCTCCGTGCGGACATTATATACGTCTATAACGTTATACATCCTAACCTAAGGCAACCTAACATCGCGGATGTAGTATTTCACAACATTCCTGGCGGGTCGGCGCCAATTCTCGGTGGGAACATTATATACGTCTATAACGTAATATAACCTAACCTATCCCATCTAGCCCATAGCTGGGAATGTTTTACAAAATCCCGGTCGTGTCGGCCCGTACTTTTCCGTGGGGACATTATATACGTCTATAACTTTATATATCCTAACCTAAGGGAACCTAACATCTCGGATGTAGTAGTTTCCAACATTCCTGGCGGGTCGGCCCCTACTTCTCGGCGGGCACATTATATACGTCTATATCGTAATATAACCTAACCTAACCCATCTAGCCCCTCGCTGTAATGTTTTACAAAATCCCGGTCGTGTCGCCCCGTACGTCTCCGTGCGGACATTATATACGTCTATAACGTTATATATCCTAACCTAAGGCAACCTAACATCGCGGATGTAGTATTTCACAACATTCCTGGCGGGTCGGCCCCTACTACTCGGCGGGCACATTATGTACGTCTATATCGTAATATAACCTAACCTAACCCATCTAGACCCTGGCTGGTAATGTTTTACAAAATCCCGGTCGTGTCGGCCCGTACTTCTCGGTGGGGACATTATATACGTCTATAACTTTATATATCCTAACCTAAGGGAACCTAACATCTCGGATGTAGTATTTTCCAACATTCCTGGCGGGTCGGCCCCTACTTCTCGGTGGGCACATTATATACGTCTATATCGTAATATAACCTAACCCAACCCATCCAGACCCTCGCTGGTAATGTATTACAAAATCCCGGTCGTGTCGGCCCGTACTTCTCGGTGGGAACATTATATACGTCTATAACGTAATATAACCTAACCTAACCCATCTAGCCCCTAACTGGGAATGTTTTACAAAATCCCGCCGTGTCGGCCGGTACTTTTCCGTGGGGACATTATATACGTCTATAACTCGGATGTAGTATTTTCCAACATTCCTGGCGGGTCGGCCCCTACTTCTCGGCGGGCACATTATATACGTCTATATCGTAATATAACCTAACCTAACCCATCTAGTCCCTGGCTGGTAATGTTTTACAAAATCCCGGTCGTGTCGGCCCGTACTTCTCGGTGGGGACATTATATACGTCTATAACGTTATATATCCTAGCCTAAGGGAACCTAACATCGCGGATATAGTATTTCACAACATTCCTTGCGGGTCGGCGCCAATTCTCGGTGGGAACATTATATACGTCTATAACGTAATATAACCTAACCTAACCCATCTAGCCCCTCGCTGTAATGTCTTACAAAATCCCGGTCGTGTCGTCCCGTACGTCTCCGTGCGGACATTATATACGTCTATAACGTTATACATCCTAACCTAAGGCAACCTAACATCGCGGATGTAGTATTTCACAACATTCCTGGCGGGTCGGCGCCAATTCTCGGTGGGAACATTATATACGTCTATAACGTAATATAACCTAACCTATCCCATCTAGCCCATAGCTGGGAATGTTTTACAAAATCCCGGTCGTGTCGGCCCGTACTTTTCCGTGGGGACATTATATACGTCTATAACTTTATATATCCTAACCTAAGGGAACCTAACATCTCGGATGTAGTAGTTTCCAACATTCCCGGCTGGTCGGCCCCTACTTCTCGGCGGGCACATTATATACGTCTATATCGTAATATAACCTAACCTAACCTATCTAGACCCTCGCTAGTAATGTTTTACAAAATCCCGGTCGTGTCGTCCCTAACGTCTCGGTGCGGACATTATATACGTCTATAACGTTATATATCCTAACCTAAGGCAAACTAACATCGCGGATGTAGTATTTCACAACATTCCTGGCGGGTAGGCGCCAATTCTCGGTGGGGACATTATATACGTCTATATCGTAATATAAACTAACCCAACCCATCTAGACCCTCGCTGGTAATGTTTTACAAAATCCCGGTCGTGTCGGCCCGTACTTCTCGGTGGGGACACTATATACGTCTATATCGTAATATAACCTAACCCAACCCATCTAGACCCTCGCTGGTAATGTTTTACAAAATCCCGGTCGTGTCGGCCCGTACTTCTCGGTAGGGACATTATATACGTCTATAACGTTATATATCCGAGCCTAAGGGAACCTAACATCGCGGATGTAGTATTTCACAACATTCCTGGCGGGTCGGCGCCAATTCCCGGTGGGAACATTATATACGTCTATAACGTAATATAACCTAACCTAATGCATCTAGAACCTCGCAGGTAATGTTTTACAAAATCCCGGTCGTGTCGGCCCGTACTTCTCGGTGGGGACATTATATACGTCTATAACGTTATATATCCTAACCTAAGGGAACCTAACATCTCGGATGTAGTATTTTCCAACATTCCTGGCGGGTCGGCCCCTACTTCTTGGTGGGCACATTATATACGTCTATATCGTAATATAACCTAACCTAACCCATCTAGACCCTCGCTGGTAATGTTTTACAAAATCCCGGTCGTGTCGGACCGTACTTCTCGGTGGGGACATTATATACGTCTATAACGTTATATATCCTAGCCTAAGGGAACCTAACATCGATGTAGTATTTCACAATATGCCTTGCGGGTCGGCGCCAATTCTCGGTGGGAACATTATATATGTCTATAACGTAATATAACCTAACCTAACCCATCTAGCCCTTCGCTGTAATGTTTTACAAAATCACGGTCCTGTCGTCCCGTACGTCTCCGTGCGGACATTATATACGTCTATAACGTTATATATCCTAACCTAAGGCAACCTAACATCGCGGATGTAGTATTTCACAACATTCCTGGCGGGTCGGCCCCAACTTCTCGGTGGGCACATTATATACGTCTATATCGTAATAAAACCTAACCTAACCCATCTAGACCCTTGCTGGTAATGTTTTACAAAATTCCTGTCGTGTCGGCCGGTACTTCTCGGTGGGGAAATTGTATACGTCTATAACGTTATATATCCTAACCTAAGGGAACCTAACATCTCGGATGTAGTATTTTCCAACATTCCTGGCGGGTCGGCCCCTACTTCTCGGCGGGCACATTATATACGTCTATATCGTAATATAACCTAACCTAACCCATCTAGACCCTAACTGGGAATGTTTTACAAAATCCCGCCGTGTCGGCCGGTACTTTTCCGTGGGGACATTATATACGTCTATAACTCGGATGTAGTATTTTCCAACATTCCTGGCGGGTCGGCCCCTACTTCTCGGCGGGCACATTATATACGTCTATATCGTAATATAACCTAACCTAACCCATCTAGACCCTGGCTGGTAATGTTTTACAAAATCCCGGTCGTGTCGGCCCGTACTTCTCGGTGGGGACATTATATACGTCTATAACTTTATATATCCTAACCTAAGGGAACCTAACATCTCGGATGTAGTATTTTCCAACATTCCTGGCGGGTCGGCCCCTACTTCTCGGTGGGCACATTATATACGTCTATATCGTAATATAACCTAACCCAATCCATCTAGACCCTCGCTGGTAATGTATTACAAAATCCCGGTCGTGTCGGCCCGTACTTCTCGGTGGGAACATTATATACGTCTATAACGTAATATAACCTAACCTAACCCATCTAGCCCCTAACTGGGAATGTTTTACAAAATCCCGCCGTGTCGGCCGGTACTTTTCCGTGGGGACATTATATACGTCTATAACTCGGATGTAGTATTTTCCAACATTCCTGGCGGGTCGGCCCCTACTTCTCGGCGGGCACATTATATACGTCTATATCGTAATATAACCTAACCTAACCCATCTAGTCCCTGGCTGGTAATGTTTTACAAAATCCCGGTCGTGTCGGCCCGTACTTCTCGGTGGGGACATTATATACGTCTATAACGTTATATATCCTAGCCTAAGGGAACCTAACATCGCGGATATAGTATTTCACAACATTCCTTGCGGGTCGGCGCCAATTCTCGGTGGGAACATTATATACGTCTATAACGTAATATAACCTAACCTAACCCATCTAGCCCCTCGCTGTAATGTTTTACAAAATCCCGGTCGTGTCGTCCCGTACGTCTCCGTGCGGACATTATATACGTCTATAACGTTATACATCCTAACCTAAGGCAACCTAACATCGCGGATGTAGTATTTCACAACATTCCTGGCGGGTCGGCGCCAATTCTCGGTGGGAACATTATATACGTCTATAACGTAATATAACCTAACCTATCCCATCTAGCCCATAGCTGGGAATGTTTTACAAAATCCCGGTCGTGTCGGCCCGTACTTTTCCGTGGGGACATTATATACGTCTATAACTTTATATATCCTAACCTAAGGGAACCTAACATCTCGGATGTAGTAGTTTCCAACATTCCTGGCGGGTCGGCCCCTACTTCTCGGCGGGCACATTATATACGTCTATATCGTAATATAACCTAACCTAACCCATCTAGCCCCTCGCTGTAATGTTTTACAAAATCCCGGTCGTGTCGCCCCGTACGTCTCCGTGCGGACATTATATACGTCTATAACGTTATATATCCTAACCTAAGGCAACCTAACATCGCGGATGTAGTATTTCACAACATTCCTGGCGGGTCGGCCCCTACTACTCGGCGGGCACATTATGTACGTCTATATCGTAATATAACCTAACCTAACCCATCTAGACCCTGGCTGGTAATGTTTTACAAAATCCCGGTCGTGTCGGCCCGTACTTCTCGGTGGGGACATTATATACGTCTATAACTTTATATATCCTAACCTAAGGGAACCTAACATCTCGGATGTAGTATTTTCCAACATTCCTGGCGGGTCGGCCCCTACTTCTCGGTGGGCACATTATATACGTCTATATCGTAATATAACCTAACCCAACCCATCCAGACCCTCGCTGGTAATGTATTACAAAATCCCGGTCGTGTCGGCCCGTACTTCTCGGTGGGAACATTATATACGTCTATAACGTAATATAACCTAACCTAACCCATCTAGCCCCTAACTGGGAATGTTTTACAAAATCCCGCCGTGTCGGCCGGTACTTTTCCGTGGGGACATTATATACGTCTATAACTCGGATGTAGTATTTTCCAACATTCCTGGCGGGTCGGCCCCTACTTCTCGGCGGGCACATTATATACGTCTATATCGTAATATAACCTAACCTAACCCATCTAGTCCCTGGCTGGTAATGTTTTACAAAATCCCGGTCGTGTCGGCCCGTACTTCTCGGTGGGGACATTATATACGTCTATAACGTTATATATCCTAGCCTAAGGGAACCTAACATCGCGGATATAGTATTTCACAACATTCCTTGCGGGTCGGCGCCAATTCTCGGTGGGAACATTATATACGTCTATAACGTAATATAACCTAACCTAACCCATCTAGCCCCTCGCTGTAATGTTTTACAAAATCCCGGTCGTGTCGTCCCGTACGTCTCCGTGCGGACATTATATACGTCTATAACGTTATACATCCTAACCTAAGGCAACCTAACATCGCGGATGTAGTATTTCACAACATTCCTGGCGGGTCGGCGCCAATTCTCGGTGGGAACATTATATACGTCTATAACGTAATATAACCTAACCTATCCCATCTAGCCCATAGCTGGGAATGTTTTACAAAATCCCGGTCGTGTCGGCCCGTACTTTTCCGTGGGGACATTATATACGTCTATAACTTTATATATCCTAACCTAAGGGAACCTAACATCTCGGATGTAGTAGTTTCCAACATTCCTGGCGGGTCGGCCCCTACTTCTCGGCGGGCACATTATATACGTCTATATCGTAATATAACCTAACCTAACCCATCTAGCCCCTCGCTGTAATGTTTTACAAAATCCCGGTCGTGTCGCCCCGTACGTCTCCGTGCGGACATTATATACGTCTATAACGTTATATATCCTAACCTAAGGCAACCTAACATCGCGGATGTAGTATTTCACAACATTCCTGGCGGGTCGGCCCCTACTACTCGGCGGGCACATTATGTACGTCTATATCGTAATATAACCTAACCTAACCCATCTAGACCCTGGCTGGTAATGTTTTACAAAATCCCGGTCGTGTCGGCCCGTACTTCTCGGTGGGGACATTATATACGTCTATAACTTTATATATCCTAACCTAAGGGAACCTAACATCTCGGATGTAGTATTTTCCAACATTCCTGGCGGGTCGGCCCCTACTTCTCGGTGGGCACATTATATACGTCTATATCGTAATATAACCTAACCCAACCCATCCAGACCCTCGCTGGTAATGTATTACAAAATCCCGGTCGTGTCGGCCCGTACTTCTCGGTGGGAACATTATATACGTCTATAACGTAATATAACCTAACCTAACCCATCTAGCCCCTAACTGGGAATGTTTTACAAAATCCCGCCGTGTCGGCCGGTACTTTTCCGTGGGGACATTATATACGTCTATAACTCGGATGTAGTATTTTCCAACATTCCTGGCGGGTCGGCCCCTACTTCTCGGCGGGCACATTATATACGTCTATATCGTAATATAACCTAACCTAACCCATCTAGTCCCTGGCTGGTAATGTTTTACAAAATCCCGGTCGTGTCGGCCCGTACTTCTCGGTGGGGACATTATATACGTCTATAACGTTATATATCCTAGCCTAAGGGAACCTAACATCGCGGATATAGTATTTCACAACATTCCTTGCGGGTCGGCGCCAATTCTCGGTGGGAACATTATATACGTCTATAACGTAATATAACCTAACCTAACCCATCTAGCCCCTCGCTGTAATGTCTTACAAAATCCCGGTCGTGTCGTCCCGTACGTCTCCGTGCGGACATTATATACGTCTATAACGTTATACATCCTAACCTAAGGCAACCTAACATCGCGGATGTAGTATTTCACAACATTCCTGGCGGGTCGGCGCCAATTCTCGGTGGGAACATTATATACGTCTATAACGTAATATAACCTAACCTATCCCATCTAGCCCATAGCTGGGAATGTTTTACAAAATCCCGGTCGTGTCGGCCCGTACTTTTCCGTGGGGACATTATATACGTCTATAACTTTATATATCCTAACCTAAGGGAACCTAACATCTCGGATGTAGTAGTTTCCAACATTCCCGGCTGGTCGGCCCCTACTTCTCGGCGGGCACATTATATACGTCTATATCGTAATATAACCTAACCTAACCTATCTAGACCCTCGCTAGTAATGTTTTACAAAATCCCGGTCGTGTCGTCCCTAACGTCTCGGTGCGGACATTATATACGTCTATAACGTTATATATCCTAACCTAAGGCAAACTAACATCGCGGATGTAGTATTTCACAACATTCCTGGCGGGTAGGCGCCAATTCTCGGTGGGGACATTATATACGTCTATATCGTAATATAAACTAACCCAACCCATCTAGACCCTCGCTGGTAATGTTTTACAAAATCCCGGTCGTGTCGGCCCGTACTTCTCGGTGGGGACACTATATACGTCTATATCGTAATATAACCTAACCCAACCCATCTAGACCCTCGCTGGTAATGTTTTACAAAATCCCGGTCGTGTCGGCCCGTACTTCTCGGTAGGGACATTATATACGTCTATAACGTTATATATCCGAGCCTAAGGGAACCTAACATCGCGGATGTAGTATTTCACAACATTCCTGGCGGGTCGGCGCCAATTCCCGGTGGGAACATTATATACGTCTATAACGTAATATAACCTAACCTAATGCATCTAGAACCTCGCAGGTAATGTTTTACAAAATCCCGGTCGTGTCGGCCCGTACTTCTCGGTGGGGACATTATATACGTCTATAACGTTATATATCCTAACCTAAGGGAACCTAACATCTCGGATGTAGTATTTTCCAACATTCCTGGCGGGTCGGCCCCTACTTCTTGGTGGGCACATTATATACGTCTATATCGTAATATAACCTAACCTAACCCATCTAGACCCTCGCTGGTAATGTTTTACAAAATCCCGGTCGTGTCGGACCGTACTTCTCGGTGGGGACATTATATACGTCTATAACGTTATATATCCTAGCCTAAGGGAACCTAACATCGATGTAGTATTTCACAATATGCCTTGCGGGTCGGCGCCAATTCTCGGTGGGAACATTATATATGTCTATAACGTAATATAACCTAACCTAACCCATCTAGCCCTTCGCTGTAATGTTTTACAAAATCACGGTCCTGTCGTCCCGTACGTCTCCGTGCGGACATTATATACGTCTATAACGTTATATATCCTAACCTAAGGCAACCTAACATCGCGGATGTAGTATTTCACAACATTCCTGGCGGGTCGGCCCCAACTTCTCGGTGGGCACATTATATACGTCTATATCGTAATAAAACCTAACCTAACCCATCTAGACCCTCGCTGGTAATGTTTTACAAAATTCCTGTCGTGTCGGCCGGTACTTCTCGGTGGGGAAATTGTATACGTCTATAACGTTATATATCCTAACCTAAGGGAACCTAACATCTCGGATGTAGTATTTTCCAACATTCCTGGCGGGTCGGCCCCTACTTCTCGGCGGGCACATTATATACGTCTATATCGTAATATAACCTAACCTAACCCATCTAGACCCTAACTGGGAATGTTTTACAAAATCCCGCCGTGTCGGCCGGTACTTTTCCGTGGGGACATTATATACGTCTATAACTCGGATGTAGTATTTTCCAACATTCCTGGCGGGTCGGCCCCTACTTCTCGGCGGGCACATTATATACGTCTATATCGTAATATAACCTAACCTAACCCATCTAGCCCCTAACTGGGAATGTTTTACAAAATCCCGCCGTGTCGGCCGGTACTTTTCCGTGGGGACATTATATACGTCTATAACTCGGATGTAGTATTTTCCAACATTCCTGGCGGGTCGGCCCCTACTTCTCGGCGGGCACATTATATACGTCTATATCGTAATATAACCTAACCTAACCCATCTAGTCCCTGGCTGGTAATGTTTTACAAAATCCCGGTCGTGTCGGCCCGTACTTCTCGGTGGGGACATTATATACGTCTATAACTTTATATATCCTAACCTAAGGGAACCTAACATCTCGGATGTAGTATTTTCCAACATTCCTGGCGGGTCGGCCCCTACTTCTCGGTGGGCACATTATATACGTCTATATCGTAATATAACCTAACCCAACCCATCTAGACCCTCGCTGGTAATGTATTACAAAATCCCGGTCGTGTCGGCCCGTACTTCTCGGTGGGGACATTATGTACGTCTATAACGTTATATATCCTAGCCTAAGGGAACCTAACATCGCGGATATAGTATTTTCCAACATTCCTGGCGGGTCGGCGCCAATTCTCGGTGGGAACATTATATACGTCTATAACGTAATATAACCTAACCTAACCCATCTAGCCCCTCACTGGGAATGTTTTACAAAATCCCGCCGTGTCGGCCGGTACTTTTCCGTGGGGACATTATATACGTCTATAACTCGGATGTAGTATTTTCCAACATTCCTGGCGGGTCGGCCCCTACTTCTCGGCGGGCACATTATATACGTCTATATCGTAATATAACCTAACCTAACCCATCTAGTCCCTGGCTGGTAATGTTTTACAAAATCCCGGTCGTGTCGGCCCGTACTTCTCGGTGGGGACATTATATACGTCTATAACTTTATATATCCTAACCTAAGGGAACCTAACATCTCGGATGTAGTATTTTCCAACATTCCTGGCGGGTCGGCCCCTACTTCTCGGTGGGCACATTATATACGTCTATATCGTAATATAACCTAACCCAACCCATCTAGACCCTCGCTGGTAATGTATTACAAAATCCCGGTCGTGTCGGCCCGTACTTCTCGGTGGGGACATTATGTACGTCTATAACGTTATATATCCTAGCCTAAGGGAACCTAACATCGCGGATATAGTATTTTCCAACATTCCTGGCGGGTCGGCGCCAATTCTCGGTGGGAACATTATATACGTCTATAACGTAATATAACCTAACCTAACCCATCTAGCCCCTCACTGGGAATGTTTTACAAAATCCCGCCGTGTCGGCCGGTACTTTTCCGTGGGGACATTATATACGTCTATAACTCGGATGTAGTATTTTCCAACATTCCTGGCGGGTCGGCCCCTACTTCTCGGCGGGCACATTATATACGTCTATATCGTAATATAACCTAACCTAACCCATCTAGTCCCTGGCTGGTAATGTTTTACAAAATCCCGGTCGTGTCGGCCCGTACTTCTCGGTGGGGACATTATATACGTCTATAACTTTATATATCCTAACCTAAGGGAACCTAACATCTCGGATGTAGTATTTTCCAACATTCCTGGCGGGTCGGCCCCTACTTCTCGGTGGGCACATTATATACGTCTATATCGTAATATAACCTAACCTAACCCATCTAGACCCTGGCTGGTAATGTTTTCCAAAATTCCGGTCGTGTCGGCCCGTACTTTTCCGTGGGGACATTATATACGTCTATTACTTTGTATATCCTAACCTAAGGGAACCTAACATCTCGGATGTAGTATTTTCCAACATTCCTGGCGGGTCGGCCCCTACTTCTCGGTGGGCACATTATATACGTCTATATCGTAATATAACCTAACCTAACCCATCTAGACCCTGGCTGGTAATGTTTTCCAAAATTCCGGTCGTGTCGGCCCGTACTTTTCCGTGGGGACATTATATACGTCTATTACTTTGTATATCCTAACCTAAGGGAACCTAACATCGCGGATATAGTATTTTCCAACATTCCTGGCGGGTCGGCGCCAATTCTCGGTGGGAACATTATATACGTCTATAACGTAATATAACCTAACCTAACCCATCTAGCCCCTAACTGGGAATGTTTTACAAAATCCCGCCGTGTCGGCCGGTACTTTTCCGTGGGGACATTATATACGTCTATAACTCGGATGTAGTATTTCACAACATTCCTGGCGGGTCGGCCCCAACTTCTCGGTGGGAACATTATATACGTCTATATCGTAATATAACCTAACCTAACCTATCTAGATCCTCGCTAGTAATGTTTTACAAAATACCGGTCGTGTCGTCCCTTACGTCTCGGTGCGGACATTATATACGTCTATTACTTTATATATCCTAACCTAAGGGAACCTAACATCTCGGATGTAGTATTTTCCAACATTCCTGGCGGGTCGGCCCCTACTTCTCGGTGGGCACATTATATACGTCTATATCGTAATATAACCTAACCTAACCCATGTAGACCCTGGCTGGTAATGTTTTACAAAATCCCGGTCGTGTCGGCGCGTACTTCTCGGTGGGGACATTATATACGTCTATAACGTTATATATCCTAGCCTAAGGGAACCTAACATCGCGGATGTAGTATTTCACAACATTCCTGGCGGGTCGGCGCCAATTCTCGGTGGGAACATTATATACGTCTATAACGTAATATAACCTAACCTAACCCATCTAGCCCCTCGCTGTAATGTTTTACAAAATCCCGGTCGTGTCGTCCCGTACGTCTCCGTGCGGACATTATATACGTCTATAACGTTATATATCCTAACCTAAGGCAACCTAACATCGCGGATGTAGTATTTCACAACATTCCTGGCGGGTCGGCCCCAACTTCTCGGTGGGCACATTATATACGTCTATATCGTAATAAAACCTAACCTAACCCATCTAGACCCTCGCTGGTAATGTTTTACAAAATGCCTGTCGTGTCGGCCCGTACTTCTCGGTGGGGAAATTATATACGTCTATAACGTTATATATCCTAACCTAAGGGAACCTAACATCTCGGATGTAGTATTTTCCAACATTCCTGGAGGGTCGGCCCCTACTTCTCGGCGGGCACATTATATACGTCTATATCGTAATATAACCTAACCTAACCCATCTAGACCCTAACTGGGAATGTTTTACAAAATCCCGCCGTGTCGGCCGGTACTTTTCCGTGGGGACATTATATACGTCTATAACTCGGATGTAGTATTTTCCAACATTCCTGGCGGGTCGGCCCCTACTTCTCGGCGGGCACATTATATACGTCTATATCGTAATATAACCTAACCTAACCCATCTAGTCCCTGGCTGGTAATGTTTTACAAAATCCCGGTCGTGTCGGCCCGTACTTCTCGGTGGAGACATTATATACGTCTATAACTTTATATATCCTAACCTAAGGGAACCTAACATCTCGGATGTAGTATTTTCCAACATTCCTGGCGGGTCGGCCCCTACTTCTCGGTGGGCACATTATATACGTCTATATCGTAATATAACCTAACCCAACCCATCTAGACCCTCGCTGGTAATGTTTTACAAAATCCCGGTCGTGTCGGGCCGTACTTCTCGGTGGGGACATTATATACGTCTATAACGTTATATATCCTAGCCTAAGGGAACCTAACATCGCGGATATAGTATTTCACAACATTCCTTGCGGGTCGGCGCCAATTCTCGGTGGGAACATTATATACGTCTATAACGTAATATAACCTAACCTAACCCATCTAGCCCCTCGCTGTAATGTTTTACAAAATCCCGGTCGTGTCGTCCCGTACGTCTCCGTGCGGACATTATATACGTCTATAACGTTATACATCCTAACCTAAGGCAACCTAACATCGCGGATGTAGTATTTCACAACATTCCTGGCGGGTCGGCGCCAATTCTCGGTGGGAACATTATATACGTCTATAACGTAATATAACCTAACCTATCCCATCTAGCCCATAGCTGGGAATGTTTTACAAAATCCCGGTCGTGTCGGCCCGTACTTTTCCGTGGGGACATTATATACGTCTATAACTTTATATATCCTAACCTAAGGGAACCTAACATCTCGGATGTAGTAGTTTCCAACATTCCTGGCGGGTCCGCCCCTACTTCTCGGCGGGCACATTATATACGTCTATATCGTAATATAACCTAACCTAACCTATCTAGACCCTCGCTAGTAATGTTTTACAAAATCCCGGTCGTGTCGTCCCTAACGTCTCGGTGCGGACATTATATACGTCTATAACGTTATATATCCTAACCTAAGGCAAACTAACATCGCGGATGTAGTATTTCACAACATTCCTGGCGGGTAGGCGCCAATTCTCGGTGGGGACATTATATACGTCTATATCGTAATATAACCTAACCCAACCCATCTAGACCCTCGCTGGTAATGTTTTACAAAATCCCGGTCGTGTCGGCCCGTACTTCTCGGTGGGGACATTATATACGTCTATATCGTAATATAACCTAACCTAACCCATCTAGACCCTGGCTGGTAATGTTTTACAAAATCCCGGTCGTGTCGGCGCGTACTTCTCGGTGGGGACATTGTATACGTCTATAATGTTATATATCCTGACCTAAGGGAACCTAACATCGCGGATGTAGTATTTCACAACATTCCTGGCGGGTTGGCGCCAATTCTCGGTGGGAACATTATATACGTCTATAACGTAATATAACCTAACCTAACGCATCTAGAACCTCGCAGGTAATGTTTTACAAAATCCCGGTCGTGTCGGCCCGTACTTCTCGGTGGGGACATTATATACGTCTATAACGTTATATATCCTAACCTAAGGGAACCTAACATCTCGGATGTAGTACTTTCCAACATTCCTGGCGGGACGGCCCCTACTTCTCGGTGGGCACATTATATACGTCTATATCGTAATATAACCTAACCTAACCCATCTAGACCCTCGCTGGTAATGTTTTACAAAATCCCGGTCGTGTCGGACCGTACTTCTCGGTGGGGACATTATATACGTCTATAACGTCATATATCCTAGCCTAAGGGAACCTAACATCGCGGATGTATTATTTCACAATATTCCTTGCGGGTCGGCGCCAATTCTCGGTGGGAACATTATATATGTCTATAACGTAATATAACCTAACCTAACCCATCTAGCCCTTCGCTGTAATGTTTTACAAAATCACGGTCGTGTCGTCCCGTACGTCTCCGTGCGCACATTATATACGTCTATAACGTTATATATCCTAACCTAAAGCAACCTAACATCGCGGATGTAGTATTTCACAACATTCCTGGCGGGTGGGCGCCAATTCTCGGTGGGAACATTATATACGTCCATAACGTAATATAACCTAACCTATCCCATCTAGCCCATAGCTGGGAATGTTTTACAAAATCCCAGTCGTGTCGTTCCGTACATTTCCGTGGGGACATTATGTACGTCTATAACTTTATATATCCTAACCTAAGGGGACCTAACATCTCGGATGTCGTATTTTCCATCATTCCTGGCGGGTCGGCCCCTACTTCTTGGCGGGCACATTATATACGTCTATATCGTAATATACCCTAACCTAACCCATCTAGACCCTGGATGGTAATGTTTTACAAAATCCCGGACGTGTCGGCGCGTACTTCTCGATGGGGAAATTATATACGTCTATAACGTTATATATCCTATCCTAAAGGAACCTAACATCTCGGATGTAGTATTTTCCAACATTCCTGTCGCGTCAGCCCCTACTTCTCGGCGGGCACATTATATACGTCTATAACGTAATATAACCTAACCTAACCCATCTAGACCCTGGCTGTTAATGTTTTACAAAATTCCGGTCGTGTCGGCGCGTACTTCTCGGTGGGGACATTGTATACGTCTATAACGTTATATATCCTGACCTAAGGGAACCTAACATCGCGGATGTAGTATTTCACAACATTCCTGGCGGGTCGGCGCCAATTCTCGGTGGGAACATTATATACGTCTATAACGTAATATAACCTAACCTAACCCATCTAGACCCTCGCTGGTAATGTTTTACAAAATCCCGGTCGTGTCGTCCCGTACCTCCCCGTGCGGACATTATATACGTCTATAACGTTATATATCCTAACCTAAGGCAACCTAACATCGCGGATGTAGTATTTCACAACAGTCCTGGCGGGTCGGCCCCAACTTCTCGGTGGGCACATTATATACGTCTATATCGTAATATAACCTAACCTAACCCATCTAGACCCTGGCTGGTAATGTTTTACAAAATTCCGGTCGTGTCGGCCCGTACTTTTCCGTCGGGACATTATATACGTCTATTACTTTATATATCCTAACCTAAGGGAACCTAACATCTCGGATGTAGTATTTTCCAACATTCCTGGCGGGTCGGCCCCTACTTCTCGGTGGGCACATTAAATACGTCTATATCGTAATATAACCTAGCCTAACCCATGTAGACCCTCGCTGGTAATGTTTTACAAAATCCCGGTCGTGTCGGCCCGTACTTCTAGGTGGGGACATTGTATACGTCTATAACGTTATATATCCTAACCTAATGGAACCTAACATCGCGTATGTAGTATTTCACAACATTCCTGGCGGGTCGGCGCCAATTCTCGGTGGGAACATTATATACGTCTATAACGTAATATAACCTAACCTAACCCATCTAGCTCCTAGCTGGGAATGTTTTACAAAATCCCGGTCGTGTCGGCCCGTACATTTCCGTGGGGACATTATGTACGTCTATAACTTTATATATCCTAACCTAAGGGACCCTAACATCTCGGATGTAGTATTTTCCAACATTCCCGGGGGTTCGGCCCGTACTTCTCGGTGGGCACATTATATACGTCTATATCGTAATATAACCTAACCTAACCTATCTAGACCCTCGCTAGTAATTTTTACAAAATCCCGGTCGTGTCGGCCCGTACTTCTCGGTGGGGACATTATATACGTCTATAACGTTATATATCCTAGCCTAAGGGAACCTAACATCGCGGATGTAGTATTCCACAACATTCCTGGCGGGTCGGCGCCAATTCTCGGTGGGAAAATTATATACGTCTATAACGTAATATAAACTAACCTAACCCATCTAGCCCCTAGCTGGGAATGTTTTACAAAATCCCGTCGTGTCGGCCCGTACATTTCCGTGGGGACATTATATACGTCTATAACGTTATATATCCTTACCTAAGGCAACCTAACATCGCGGATGTAGTATTTCACAATATTCCTGGCGGGTGGGCGCCAATTCTCGGTGGGAACGTTATATACGTCTATAACGTAATATAACCTAACCTAACCCATCTAGACCCTCGCTGGTAACGTTTTACAAAATCCCGGTCGTGTCGTCCCGTACCTCTCCGTGCGGACATTATATACGTCTATAACGTTATATATCCTAACCTAAGGCAACCTAACATTGCGGATGTAGTATTTCACAACATTCCTGGCGGGTCGGCCCCAACTTCTCGGTGGGCACATTATATACGTCTATATCGTAATATAACCTAACCTAACCCATCTAGACCCTGGCTGGTAATGTTTTACAAAATTCCGGTCGTGTCGGCCCGTACTTTTCCGTCGGGACATTATATACGTCTATTACTTTATATATCCTAACCTAAGGGAACCTAACATCTCGGATGTAGTATTTTCCAACATTCCTGGCGGGTCGGCCCCTACTTCGCGGTGGGCACATTATATACGTCTATATCGTAATATAACCTAGCCTAACCCATGTAGACCCTCGCTGGTAATGTTTTACAAAATCCCGGTCGTGTCGGCCCGTACTTCTAGGTGGGGACATTGTATACGTCTATAACGTTATATATCCTAACCTAAGGGAACCTAACATCGCGGATGTAGTATTTCACAACATTCCTGGCGGGTAGGCGCCAATTCTCGGTGGGAACATTATATACGTCTATAACGTAATATAACATAACCTAACCCATCTAGCCCCTAGTTGGGAATGTTTTACAAAATCACGTCGTGTCGGCCCGTACATTTCCGTGGGGACATTATATACGTCTATAACTTTATATATCCTAACCTAAGTCAAACTAGCATCGCGGATGTAGTATTTCACAACATTCCTGGCGGGTCGGCCCCAACTTCTCGGTGGGCACATTATATACGTCTATATCGTGTTATAACCTAACCTAACCGATCTAGACCCTGGCTGGTAATGTTTTACAAAATCCCGGTCGTGTCGGCCCGTACTTCTCGGTGGGGACATTATATACGTCTATAACGTTATATATCCTAACCTAAGGGAACCTAACATCGCGGATGTAGTATTTCACAACATTCCTGGCGGGTAGGCGCCAATTCTCGGTGGGAACATTATATACTTCTATATCGTAATATAACCTAACCTAACCCATCTAGACCCTCGCTGGTAATGTTTTACAAAATCCCGGTCTTGTCGGCCCGTACTTCTCGGTGGGGAAATTATATACGTCTACAACGTTATATATCTTAACCTAAGGGAACCTAACATCTCGGATGTAGTATTTTCCAACATTCCTGGCGGGTCGGCCCCAACTTCTCGGTGGGCACATTATATACGTCTATATCGTAATATAACCTAACCTAACCCATCTAGACCCTCGCTGGTAATGTTTTACAGAATCCCGGTCGTGTCGGCCCGTACTTCTCGGTGGGGACATTATATACGTCTATAACTTTATATATCCTAACCTAAGGGAACCTAACATCTCGGATGTAGTATTTTCCAACATTCCTGGCGGGTCGGCCCCTACTTCTCGGCGGGCACATTATATGCGTCTATATCGTAATATAACCTAACCTAACCCATCTAGCCCCTCGCTGTAATGTTTTACGAAATCCCGTCGTGTCGTCCCGTACGTCTCCGTGGGGACATTATATACGTCTATAACGTTATATATCCTAACCTAAGGCAAACTAACATCGCGGATGTAGTATTTCACAACATTCCTGGCGGGTCGGCGCCAATTCTCGGTGGGAACATTATATACGTCTATAACGTAATATAACCTAACCTAACCCATCTAGCCCCTAGTTGGGAATGTTTTACAAAATCCCGGTCGTGTCGGCCCGTACATTTCCGTGGGGACATTATATACGTCTATAACGTTATATATCCTAACCTAAGGGAACCTAACATCGCGGATGTAGTATTTCACAACATTCCTGGCGGATAGGCGCCAATTCTCGGTGGGAACATTATATACTTCTATATCGTAATATAACCTAACCTAACCCATCTAGACCCTCGCTGGTAATGTTTTACAAAATCCCGGTCTTGTCGGCCCGTAGTTCTCGGTGGGGAAATTATATACGTCTATAACGTTATATATCTTAACCTAAGGGAACCTAGCATCTCGGATGTAGTATTATCCAACATTCCTGGCGGGTCGGCCCCAACTTCTCGGTGGGCACATTATATACGTCTATATCGTAATATAACCTAACCTAACCCATCTAGACCCTCGCTGGTAATGTTTTACAGAATCCCGGTCGTGTCGGCCCGTACTTCTCGGTGGGGACATTATATACGTCTATAACTTTATATATCCTAACCTAAGGGAACCTAACATCTCGGATGTAGTATTTTCCAACATTCCTGGCGGGTCGGCCCCTACTTCTCGGTGGGCAAATTATATACGTCTATATCGTAATAAAACCTAACCTAACCCATCTAGACCCTCGCTGGTAATGATTTACAAAATCCCGGTCGTGTCGGACCGTATTTCTCGGTGGGGACATTATATACGTCTATAACGTTATATATCCTAGCCTAAGGGAACCTAACATCGCGGATGTAGTATTTCACAACATTCCTGGCGGGTCGGCGCCAATTCTCGGTGGGAACATTATATACGTCTATAACGTAATAAAACCTAACCTAACCCATCTAGACCCTCGCTGGTAATGTTTTACAAAATTCCTGTCGTGTCGGCCCGTACTTCTCGGTGGGGAAATTATATACGTCTATAACGGTATATATCCTAACCTAAGGGAACCTAACATCTCGGATGTAGTATTTTCCAACATTCCTGGCGGGTCGGCCCCTACTTCTCGGCGGGCACATTATATACGTCTATATCGTAATATAACCTAACCTAACCCATCTAGACCCTGGCTGGTAATGTTTTACAAAATCCCGGTCGTGTCGGCCCGTACTTCTCGGTGGGGACATTATATACGTCTATAACTTTATATATCCTAACCTAAGGGACCCTAACATCTCGGATGTAGTATTTTCCAACATTCCCGGGGGTTCGGCCCGTACTTCTCGGTGGGCACATTATATACGTCTATATCGTAATATAACCTAACCTAACCTATCTAGACCCTCGCTAGTAATTTTTACAAAATCCCGGTCGTGTCGGCCCGTACTTCTCGGTGGGGACATTATATACGTCTATAACGTTATATATCCTAGCCTAAGGGAACCTAACATCGCGGATGTAGTATTCCACAACATTCCTGGCGGGTCGGCGCCAATTCTCGGTGGGAAAATTATATACGTCTATAACGTAATATAAACTAACCTAACCCATCTAGCCCCTAGCTGGGAATGTTTTACAAAATCCCGTCGTGTCGGCCCGTACATTTCCGTGGGGACATTATATACGTCTATAACGTTATATATCCTTACCTAAGGCAACCTAACATCGCGGATGTAGTATTTCACAATATTCCTGGCGGGTGGGCGCCAATTCTCGGTGGGAACGTTATATACGTCTATAACGTAATATAACCTAACCTAACCCATCTAGACCCTCGCTGGTAACGTTTTACAAAATCCCGGTCGTGTCGTCCCGTACCTCTCCGTGCGGACATTATATACGTCTATAACGTTATATATCCTAACCTAAGGCAACCTAACATTGCGGATGTAGTATTTCACAACATTCCTGGCGGGTCGGCCCCAACTTCTCGGTGGGCACATTATATACGTCTATATCGTAATATAACCTAACCTAACCCATCTAGACCCTGGCTGGTAATGTTTTACAAAATTCCGGTCGTGTCGGCCCGTACTTTTCCGTCGGGACATTATATACGTCTATTACTTTATATATCCTAACCTAAGGGAACCTAACATCTCGGATGTAGTATTTTCCAACATTCCTGGCGGGTCGGCCCCTACTTCGCGGTGGGCACATTATATACGTCTATATCGTAATATAACCTAGCCTAACCCATGTAGACCCTCGCTGGTAATGTTTTACAAAATCCCGGTCGTGTCGGCCCGTACTTCTAGGTGGGGACATTGTATACGTCTATAACGTTATATATCCTAACCTAAGGGAACCTAACATCGCGGATGTAGTATTTCACAACATTCCTGGCGGGTAGGCGCCAATTCTCGGTGGGAACATTATATACGTCTATAACGTAATATAACATAACCTAACCCATCTAGCCCCTAGTTGGGAATGTTTTACAAAATCACGTCGTGTCGGCCCGTACATTTCCGTGGGGACATTATATACGTCTACAACGTTATATATCTTAACCTAAGGGAACCTAACATCTCGGATGTAGTATTTTCCAACATTCCTGGCGGGTCGGCCCCAACTTCTCGGTGGGCACATTATATACGTCTATATCGTAATATAACCTAACCTAACCCATCTAGACCCTCGCTGGTAATGTTTTACAGAATCCCGGTCGTGTCGGCCCGTACTTCTCGGTGGGGACATTATATACGTCTATAACTTTATATATCCTAACCTAAGGGAACCTAACATCTCGGATGTAGTATTTTCCAACATTCCTGGCGGGTCGGCCCCTACTTCTCGGCGGGCACATTATATGCGTCTATATCGTAATATAACCTAACCTAACCCATCTAGCCCCTCGCTGTAATGTTTTACGAAATCCCGTCGTGTCGTCCCGTACGTCTCCGTGGGGACATTATATACGTCTATAACGTTATATATCCTAACCTAAGGCAAACTAACATCGCGGATGTAGTATTTCACAACATTCCTGGCGGGTCGGCGCCAATTCTCGGTGGGAACATTATATACGTCTATAACGTAATATAACCTAACCTAACCCATCTAGCCCCTAGTTGGGAATGTTTTACAAAATCCCGGTCGTGTCGGCCCGTACATTTCCGTGGGGACATTATATACGTCTATAACGTTATATATCCTAACCTAAGGGAACCTAACATCGCGGATGTAGTATTTCACAACATTCCTGGCGGATAGGCGCCAATTCTCGGTGGGAACATTATATACTTCTATATCGTAATATAACCTAACCTAACCCATCTAGACCCTCGCTGGTAATGTTTTACAAAATCCCGGTCTTGTCGGCCCGTAGTTCTGGGTGGGGAAATTATATACGTCTATAACGTTATATATCTTAACCTAAGGGAACCTAGCATCTCGGATGTAGTATTATCCAACATTCCTGGCGGGTCGGCCCCAACTTCTCGGTGGGCACATTATATACGTCTATATCGTAATATAACCTAACCTAACCCATCTAGACCCTCGCTGGTAATGTTTTACAGAATCCCGGTCGTGTCGGCCCGTACTTCTCGGTGGGGACATTATATACGTCTATAACTTTATATATCCTAACCTAAGGGAACCTAACATCTCGGATGTAGTATTTTCCAACATTCCTGGCGGGTCGGCCCCTACTTCTCGGTGGGCAAATTATATACGTCTATATCGTAATAAAACCTAACCTAACCCATCTAGACCCTCGCTGGTAATGATTTACAAAATCCCGGTCGTGTCGGACCGTATTTCTCGGTGGGGACATTATATACGTCTATAACGTTATATATCCTAACCTAAGGCAACCTAACATCGCGGATGTAGTATTTCACAACATTCCTGGCGGGTCGGCGCCAATTCTCGGTGGGAACATTATATACGTCTATAACGTAATATAACCTAACCTAACCCATCTAGCCCCTAGTTGGGAATGTTTTACAAAATCCCGGTCGTGTCGGCCCGTACATTTCCGTGGGGACATTATATACGTCTATAACGTTATATATCCTAACCTAAGGGAACCTAACATCGCGGATGTAGTATTTCACAACATTCCTGGCGGATAGGCGCCAATTCTCGGTGGGAACATTATATACTTCTATATCGTAATATAACCTAACCTAACCCATCTAGACCCTCGCTGGTAATGTTTTACAAAATCCCGGTCTTGTCGGCCCGTAGTTCTGGGTGGGGAAATTATATACGTCTATAACGTTATATATCTTAACCTAAGGGAACCTAGCATCTCGGATGTAGTATTATCCAACATTCCTGGCGGGTCGGCCCCAACTTCTCGGTGGGCACATTATATACGTCTATATCGTAATATAACCTAACCTAACCCATCTAGACCCTCGCTGGTAATGTTTTACAGAATCCCGGTCGTGTCGGCCCGTACTTCTCGGTGGGGACATTATATACGTCTATAACTTTATATATCCTAACCTAAGGGAACCTAACATCTCGGATGTAGTATTTTCCAACATTCCTGGCGGGTCGGCCCCTACTTCTCGGTGGGCAAATTATATACGTCTATATCGTAATAAAACCTAACCTAACCCATCTAGACCCTCGCTGGTAATGATTTACAAAATCCCGGTCGTGTCGGACCGTATTTCTCGGTGGGGACATTATATACGTCTATAACGTTATATATCCTAGCCTAAGGGAACCTAACATCGCGGATGTAGTATTTCACAACATTCCTGGCGGGTCGGCGCCAATTCTCGGTGGGAACATTATATACGTCTATAACGTAATAAAACCTAACCTAACCCATCTAGACCCTCGCTGGTAATGTTTTACAAAATTCCTGTCGTGTCGGCCCGTACTTCTCGGTGGGGAAATTATATACGTCTATAACGGTATATATCCTAACCTAAGGGAACCTAACATCTCGGATGTAGTATTTTCCAACATTCCTGGCGGGTCGGCCCCTACTTCTCGGCGGGCACATTATATACGTCTATATCGTAATATAACCTAACCTAACCCATCTAGACCCTGGCTGGTAATGTTTTACAAAATCCCGGTCGTGTCGGCCCGTACTTCTCGGTGGGGACATTATATACGTCTATAACTTTATATATCCTAACCTAAGGGAACCTAACATCTCGGATGTAGTATTTTCCAACATTCCTGGCGGGTCGGCCCCTACTTCTCGGTGGGCACATTATATACGTCTATATCGTAATATAACCTAACCCAACCCATCTAGACCCTGGCTGGTAATGTTTTACAAAATCCCGGTCGTGTCGGCCCGTACTTCTCGGTGGGGACATTATATACGTCTATAACTTTATATATCCTAACCTAAGGGAACCTAACATCTCGGATGTAGTATTTTCCAACATTCCTGGCGGGTCGGCCCCTACTTCTCGGTGGGCACATTATATACGTCTATATCGTAATATAACCTAACCCAACCCATCTAGACCCTCGCTGGTAATGTATTACAAAATCCCGGTCGTGTCGGCCCGTACTTCTCGGTGGGAACATTATATACGTCTATAACGTAATATAACCTAACCTAACCCATCTAGCTCCTAGCTGGGAATGTTTTACAAAATCCCGGTCGTGTCGGCCCGTACATTTCCGTGGGGACATTATGTACGTCTATAACTTTATATATCCTAACCTAAGGGAACCTAACATCTCGGATGTAGTATTTTCCAACATTCCCGGGGGTTCGGCCCGTAATTCCCGGTGGGCACATTATATACGTCTATATCGTAATATAACCTAACCTAACCTATCTAGACCCTCGCTAGTAATTTTTACAAAATCCCGGTCGTGTCGGCCCGTACTTCTCGGTGGGGACATTATATACGTCTATAACGTTATATATCCTAGCCTAAGGGAACCTAACATCGCGGATGTAGTATTTCACAACATTCCTGGCGGGTCGGCGCCAATTTTCGGTGGGAAAATTATATACGTCTATAACGTAATATAACCTAACCTAACCCATCTAGCCCCTAGCTGGGAATGTTTTACAAAATCCCGTCGTGTCGGCCCGTACATTTCCGTGGGGACATTATATACGTCTATAACGTTATATATCCTAACCTAAGGCAACCTAACATCGCGGATGTAGTATTTCACAATATTCCTGGCGGGTGGGCGCCAATTCTCGGTGGGAACGTTATATACGTCTATAACGTAATATAACCTAACCTATCCCATCTAGCACATAGCTGGGAATGTTTTACAAAATCCCGGTCGTGTCGGCTCGTACTTTTCCGTGGGCACATTATATACGTCTATAACTTTATATATCCTAACCTAAGGGAACCTAACATCTCGGATGTAGTATTTTCCAACATTCCTGGCGGGTCGGCCCCTACTTCTCGGTGGGCACATTATATACGTCTATATCATAATATAACCTAACCTAACCCATGTAGACCCTCGCTGGTAATGTTTTACAAAATCCCGGTCGTGTCGGCCCGAACTTCTCGGTGGGGACATTATATACGTCTATAACGTTAAACATCCTAACCTAAGGGAACCTAACATCGCGGATGTAGTATTTTCGAACAGTCCCGGGGGTTCAGCCCCTATTTCTCGGCGGGCACATTATATACGTCTATATCGTAATATAACCTAACCTAACCCATCTAGACCCTGGCTGGTAATTTTTACAAAATCCCGGTCGTGACGTCCCGTACGTCTCCGTGCGGACATTATATACGTCTATAACGTTATATATCCTAACCTAAGGCAACCTAACATCGCGGATGTAGTATTTCACAACATTCCTGGCGGGTCGGCCCCAACTTCTCGGTGGGTACATTATATACCTCTATATCGTAATATAACCTAACCTAACCCATCTAGACCCTCGCTGGTAATGTTTTACAAAATCCCGGTCGTGTCGGCCCGTACTTCTCGGTGGGGACATTATATACGTCTATAACTTTATATATCCTAACCTAAGGGAACCTAACATCGCGGATGTAGTATTTCACAACATTCCTGGCGGGTCGGCGCCAATTCTCGGTGGGAACATTATATACGTCTATAACGTAATATAACCTAACCTAACCCATCTAGCCCCTCGCTGTAATGTTTTACGAAATCCCGTCGTGTCGTCCCGTACGTCTCCGTGGGGACATTATATACGTCTATAACGTTATATATCCTAACCTAAGGCAAACTAACATCGCGGATGTAGTATTTCACAACATTCCTGGCGGGTCGGCGCCAATTCTCGGTGGGAACATTATATACGTCTATAACCTAATATAACCTAACCTAACCCATCTAGCCCCTAGTTGGGAATGTTTTACAAAATCCCGGTCGTGTCGGCCCGTACATTTCCGTGGGGACATTATATACGTCTATAACGTTATATATCCTAACCTAAGGGAACCTAACATCGCGGATGTAGTATTTCACAACATTCCTGGCGGGTAGGCGCCAATTCTCGGTGGGAACATTATATACTTCTATATCGTAATATAACCTAACCTAACCCATCTAGACCCTCGCTGGTAATGTTTTACAAAATCCCGGTCTTGTCGGCCCGTAGTTCTCGGTGGGGAAATTATATACGTCTATAACGTTATATATCTTAACCTAAGGGAACCTAACATCTCGGATGTAGTATTTTCCAACATTCCTGGCGGGTCGGCCCCAACTTCTCGGTGGGCACATTATATACGTCTATATCGTAATATAACCTAACCTAACCCATCTAGACCCTCGCTGGTAATGTTTTACAGAATCCCGGTCGTGTCGGCCCGTACTTCTCGGTGGGGACATTATATACGTCTATAACTTTATATATCCTAACCTGGGGAACCTAACATCTCGGATGTAGTA
This sequence comes from Xylocopa violacea, assembly GCA_963969225.1. Taxonomy (NCBI): domain Eukaryota; kingdom Metazoa; phylum Arthropoda; class Insecta; order Hymenoptera; family Apidae; genus Xylocopa; species Xylocopa violacea. Next base: position 1,982,673 of record CAXAJV010000061.1, on the reverse strand, counting down.
TTTTCCAACATTCCTGGCGGGTCGGCCCCTACTTCTTGGCGGGCACATTATATACGTCTATATCGTAATATAACCTAACCTAACCCATCTAGACCCTGGATGGTAATGTTTTACAAAATCCCGGTCGTGTCGGCGCGTACTTCTAGGTGGGGAAATTATATACGTCTATAACGTCATATATCCTATCCTAAAGGAACCTAACATCTCGGATGTAGTATTTTCCAACATTCCTGTCGCGTCGGCCCCTACTTCTCGGCGGGCACATTATATACGTCTATAACGTAATATAACCTAACCTAACCCATCTAGACCCTGGCTGTTAATGTTTTACAAAATTCCGGTCGTGTCGGCGCGTACTTCTCGGTGGGGACATTGTATACGTCTATAACGTTATATATCCTGACCTAAGGGAACCTAACATCGCGGATGTAGTATTTCACAACATTCCTGGCGGGTCGGCGCCAATTCTCGGTGGGAACATTATATACGTCTATAACGTAATATAACCTAACCTAACCCATCTAGACCCTCGCTGGTAATGTTTTACAAAATCCCGGTCGTGTCGTCCCGTACCTCCCCGTGCGGACATTATATACGTCTATAACGTTATATATCCTAACCTAAGGCAACCTAACATCGCGGATGTAGTATTTCACAACATTCCTGGCGGGTCGGCCCCAACTTCTCGGTGGGCACATTATATACGTCTATATCGTAATATAACCTAGCCTAACCCATGTAGACCCTCGCTGGTAATGTTTTACAAAATCCCGGTCGTGTCGGCCCGTACTTCTAGGTGGGGACATTGTATACGTCTATAACGTTATATATCCTAACCTAAGGGAACCTAACATCGCGTATGTAGTATTTCACAACATTCCTGGCGGGTCGGCGCCAATTCTCGGTGGGAACATTATATACGTCTATAACGTAATATAACCTAACCTAACCCATCTAGCTCCTAGCTGGGAATGTTTTACAAAATCCCGGTCGTGTCGGCCCGTACATTTCCGTGGGGACATTATGTACGTCTATAACTTTATATATCCTAACCTAAGGGACCCTAACATCTCGGATGTAGTATTTTCCAACATTCCCGGGGGTTCGGCCCGTACTTCTCGGTGGGCACACTATATACGTCTATATCGTAATATAACCTAACCTAACCTATCTAGACCCTCGCTAGTAATTTTTACAAAATCCCGGTCGTGTCGGCCCGTACTTCTCGGTGGGGACATTATATACGTCTATAACGTTATATATCCTAGCCTAACGGAACCTAACATCGCGGATGTAGTATTTCACAACATTCCTGGCGGGTCGGCGCCAATTCTCGGTGGGAAAATTATATACGTCTATAACGTAATATAAACTAACCTAACCCATCTAGCCCCTAGCTGGGAATGTTTTACAAAATCCCGTCGTGTCGGCCCGTACATTTCCGTGGGGACATTATATACGTCTATAACGTTATATATCCTAACCTAAGGCAACCTAACATCGCGGATGTAGTATTTCACAATATTCCTGGCGGGTGGGCGCCAATTCTCGGTGGGAACGTTATATACGTCTATAACGTAATATAACCTAACCTAACCCATCTAGACCCTCGCTGGTAATGTTTTACAAAATCCCGGTCGTGTCGTCCCGTACCTCTCCGTGCGGATATTATATACGTCTATAACGTTATATATCCTAACCTAAGGCAACCTAACATCGCGGATGTAGTATTTCACAACATTCCTGGCGGGTCGGCCCCAACTTCTCGGTGGGCACATTATATACGTCTATATCGTAATATAACCTAACCTAACCCATCTAGACCCTGGCTGGTAATGTTTTACAAAATTCCGGTCGTGTCGGCCCGTACTTTTCCGTCGGGACATTATATACGTCTATTGCTTTATATATCCTAACCTAAGGGAACCTAACATCTCGGATGTAGTATTTTCCAACATTCCTGGCGGGTCGGCCCCTACTTCTCGGTGGGCACATTATATACGTCTATATCGTAATATAACCTAACCTAACCCATGTAGACCCTCGCTGGTAATGTTTTACAAAATCCCGGTCGTGTCGGCCCGAACTTCTCGGTGGGGACATTATATACGTCTATAACGTTAAACATCCTAACCTAAGGGAACCTAACATCGCGGATGTAGTATTTTCCAACAGTCCCGGGGGTTCAGCCCCTATTTCTCGGCGGGCACATTATATACGTCTATATCGTAATATAACCTAACCTAACCCATCTAGACCCTGGCTGGTAATGTTTTACAAAATCCCGGTCGTGACGTCCCGTACGTCTCCGTGCGGACATTATATACGTCTATAACGTTATATATCCTAACCTAAGGCAACCTAACATCGCGGATGTAGTATTTCACAACATTCCTGGCGGGTCGGCCCCAACTTCTCGGTGGGCACATTATATACCTCTATATCGTAATATAACCTAACCTAACCCATCTAGACCCTCGCTGGTAATGTTTTACAAAATCCCGGTCGTGTCGGCCCGTACTTCTCGGTGGGGACATTATATACGTCTATAACTTTATATATCCTAACCTAAGGGAACCTAACATCGCGGATGTAGTATTTCACAACATTCCTGGCGGGTCGGCGCCAATTCCCGGTGGGAACATTATATACGTCTATAACGTAATATAACCTAACCTAACCCATCTAGCCCCTAGTTGGGAATGTTTTACAAAATCCCGGTCGTGTCGGCCCGTACATTTCCGTGGGGACATTATATACGTCTATAACGTTATATATCCTAACCTAAGGGAACCTAACATCGCGGATGTAGTATTTCACAACATTCCTGGCGGGTAGGCGCCAATTCTCGGTGGGAACATTATATACTTCTATATCGTAATATAACCTAACCTAACCCATCTAGACCCTCGCTGGTAATGTTTTACAAAATCCCGGTCTTGTCGGCCCGTAGTTCTCGGTGGGGAAATTATATACGTCTATAACGTTATATATCTTAACCTAAGGGAACCTAACATCTCGGATGTAGTATTTTCCAACATTCCTGGCGGGTCGGCCCCAACTTCTCGGTGGGCACATTATATACGTCTATATCGTAATATAACCTAACCTAACCCATCTAGACCCTCGCTGGTAATGTTTTACAGAATCCCGGTCGTGTCGTTACGTACTTCTCGGTGGGGACATTATATACGTCTATAACTTTATATATCCTAACCTAGGGAACCTAACATCTCGGATGTAGTATTTTCCAACATTCCTGGCGGGTCGGCCCCTACTTCTTGGCGGGCACATTATATACGTCTATATCGTAATATAACCTAACCTAACCCATCTAGACCCTGGATGGTAATGTTTTACAAAATCCCGGTCGTGTCGGCGCGTACTTCTCGGTGGGGAAATTATATACGTCTATAACGTCATATATCCTATCCTAAAGGAACCTAACATCTCGGATGTAGTATTTTCCAACATTCCTGTCGCGTCGGCCCCTACTTCTCGGCGGGCACATTATATACGTCTATAACGTAATATAACCTAACCTAACCCATCTAGACCCTGGCTGTTAATGTTTTACAAAATTCCGGTCGTGTCGGCGCGTACTTCTCGGTGGGGACATTGTATACGTCTATAACGTTATATATCCTGACCTAAGGGAACCTAACATCGCGGATGTAGTATTTCACAACATTCCTGGCGGGTCGGCGCCAATTCTCGGTGGGAACATTATATACGTCTATAACGTAATATAACCTAACCTAACCCATCTAGACCCTCGCTGGTAATGTTTTACAAAATCCCGGTCGTGTCGTCCCGTACCTCCCCGTGCGGACATTATATACGTCTATAACGTTATATATCCTAACCTAAGGCAACCTAACATCGCGGATGTAGTATTTCACAACATTCCTGTCGGGTCGGCCCCAACTTCTCGGTGGGCACATTATATACGTCTATATCGTAATATAACCTAACCTAACCCATCTAGACCCTGGCTGGTAATGTTTTACAAAATTCCGGTCGTGTCGGCCCGTACTTTTCCGACGGGACATTATATACGTCTATTACTTTATATATCCTAACCTAAGGGAACCTAACATCTCGGATGTAGTATTTTCCAACATTCCTGGCGGGTCGGCCCCTACTTCTCGGTGGGCACATTATATACGTGTATATCGTAATATAACCTAGCCTAACCCATGTAGACCCTCGCTGGTAATGTTTTACAAAATCCCGGTCGTGTCGGCCCGTACTTCTAGGTGGGGACATTGTATACGTCTATAACGTTATATATCCTAACCTAAGGGAACCTAACATCGCGTATGTAGTATTTCACAACATTCCTGGCGGGTCGGCGCCAATTCTCGGTGGGAACATTATATACGTCTATAACGTAATATAACCTAACCTAACCCATCTAGCTCCTAGCTGGGAATGTTTTACAAAATCCCGGTCGTGTCGGCCCGTACATTTCCGTGGGGACATTATGTACGTCTATAACTTTATATATCCTAACCTAAGGGACCCTAACATCTCGGATGTAGTATTTTCCAACATTCCCGGGGGTTCGGCCCGTACTTCTCGGTGGGCACACTATATACGTCTATATCGTAATATAACCTAACCTAACCTATCTAGACCCTCGCTAGTAATTTTTACAAAATCCCGGTCGTGTCGGCCCGTACTTCTCGGTGGGGACATTATATACGTCTATAACGTTATATATCCTAGCCTAACGGAACCTAACATCGCGGATGTAGTATTTCACAACATTCCTGGCGGGTCGGCGCCAATTCTCGGTGGGAAAATTATATACGTCTATAACGTAATATAAACTAACCTAACCCATCTAGCCCCTAGCTGGGAATGTTTTACAAAATCCCGTCGTGTCGGCCCGTACATTTCCGTGGGGACATTATATACGTCTATAACGTTATATATCCTAACCTAAGGCAACCTAACATCGCGGATGTAGTATTTCACAACATTCCTGGCGGGTCGGCCCCAACTTCTCGGTGGGCACATTATATACGTCTATATCGTAATATAACCTAACCTAACCCATCTAGACCCTGGCTGGTAATGTTTTACAAAATTCCGGTCGTGTCGGCCCGTACTTTTCCGTCGGGACATTATATACGTCTATTACTTTATATATCCTAACCTAAGGGAACCTAACATCTCGGATGTAGTATTTTCCAACATTCCTGGCGGGTCGGCCCCTACTTCTCGGTGGGCACATTATATACGTCTATATCGTAATATAACCTAACCTAACCCATGTAGACCCTCGCTGGTAATGTTTTACAAAATCCCGGTCGTGTCGGCCCGAACTTCTCGGTGGGGACATTATATACGTCTATAACGTTAAACATCCTAACCTAAGGGAACCTAACATCGCGGATGTAGTATTTTCCAACAGTCCCGGGGGTTCAGCCCCTATTTCTCGGCGGGCACATTATATACGTCTATATCGTAATATAACCTAACCTAACCCATCTAGACCCTGGCTGGTAATGTTTTACAAAATCCCGGTCGTGACGTCCCGTACGTCTCCGTGCGGACATTATATACGTCTATAACGTTATATATCCTAACCTAAGGCAACCTAACATCGCGGATGTAGTATTTCACAACATTCCTGGCGGGTCGGCCCCAACTTCTCGGTGGGCACATTATATACCTCTATATCGTAATATAACCTAACCTAACCCATCTAGACCCTCGCTGGTAATGTTTTACAAAATCCCGGTCGTGTCGGCCCGTACTTCTCGGTGGGGACATTGTATACGTCTATAACGTTATATATCCTGATCTAAGGGAACCTAACTTCGCGGATGTAGTATTTCACAACATTCCTGGCGGGTCGGCGCCAATTCTCGGTGGGAACATTATATACGTCTATAACGTAATATAACCTAACCTAACCCATCTAGACCCTCGCTGGTAATGTTTTACAAAATCCCGGTCGTGTCGTCCCGTACCTCCCCGTGCGGACATTATATACGTCTATAACGTTATATATCCTAACCTAAGGCAACCTAACATCGCGGATGTAGTATTTCACAACATTCCTGGCGGGTCGGCCCCAACTTCTCGGTGGGCACATTATATACGTCTATATCGTAATATAACCTAACCTAACCCATCTAGACCCTGGCTGGTAATGTTTTACAAAATTCCGGTCGTGTCGGCCCGTACTTTTCCGTCGGGACATTATATACGTCTATTACTTTATATATCCTAACCTAAGGGAACCTAACATCTCGGATGTAGTATTTTCCAACATTCCTGGCGGGTCGGCCCCTACTTCTCGGTGGGCACATTATATACGTCTATATCGTAATATAACCTAGCCTAACCCATGTAGACCCTCGCTGGTAATGTTTTACAAAATCCCGGTCGTGTCGGCCCGTACTTCTAGGTGGGGACATTGTATACGTCTATAACGTTATATATCCTAACCTAAGGGAACCTAACATCGCGTATGTAGTATTTCACAACATTCCTGGCGGGTCGGCGCCAATTCTCGGTGGGAACATTATATACGTCTATAACGTAATATAACCTAACCTAACCCATCTAGCTCCTAGCTGGGAATGTTTTACAAAATCCCGGTCGTGTCGGCCCGTACATTTCCGTCGGGACATTATATACGTCTATTACTTTATATATCCTAACCTAAGGGAACCTAACATCTCGGATGTAGTATTTTCCAACATTCCTGGCGGGTCGGCCCCTACTTCTCGGTGGGCACATTATATACGTGTATATCGTAATATAACCTAGCCTAACCCATGTAGACCCTCGCTGGTAATGTTTTACAAAATCCCGGTCGTGTCGGCCCGTACTTCTAGGTGGGGACATTGTATACGTCTATAACGTTATATATCCTAACCTAAGGGAACCTAACATCGCGTATGTAGTATTTCACAACATTCCTGGCGGGTCGGCGCCAATTCTCGGTGGGAACATTATATACGTCTATAACGTAATATAACCTAACCTAACCCATCTAGCTCCTAGCTGGGAATGTTTTACAAAATCCCGGTCGTGTCGGCCCGTACATTTCCGTGGGGACATTATGTACGTCTATAACTTTATATATCCTAACCTAAGGGACCCTAACATCTCGGATGTAGTATTTTCCAACATTCCCGGGGGTTCGGCCCGTACTTCTCGGTGGGCACACTATATACGTCTATATCGTAATATAACCTAACCTAACCTATCTAGACCCTCGCTAGTAATTTTTACAAAATCCCGGTCGTGTCGGCCCGTACTTCTCGGTGGGGACATTATATACGTCTATAACGTTATATATCCTAGCCTAACGGAACCTAACATCGCGGATGTAGTATTTCACAACATTCCTGGCGGGTCGGCGCCAATTCTCGGTGGGAAAATTATATACGTCTATAACGTAATATAAACTAACCTAACCCATCTAGCCCCTAGCTGGGAATGTTTTACAAAATCCCGTCGTGTCGGCCCGTACATTTCCGTGGGGACATTATATACGTCTATAACGTTATATATCCTAACCTAAGGCAACCTAACATCGCGGATGTAGTATTTCACAATATTCCTGGCGGGTGGGCGCCAATTCTCGGTGGGAACGTTATATACGTCTATAACGTAATATAACCTAACCTAACCCATCTAGACCCTCGCTGGTAATGTTTTACAAAATCCCGGTCGTGTCGTCCCGTACCTCTCCGTGCGGATATTATATACGTCTATAACGTTATATATCCTAACCTAAGGCAACCTAACATCGCGGATGTAGTATTTCACAACATTCCTGGCGGGTCGGCCCCAACTTCTCGGTGGGCACATTATATACGTCTATATCGTAATATAACCTAACCTAACCCATCTAGACCCTGGCTGGTAATGTTTTACAAAATTCCGGTCGTGTCGGCCCGTACTTTTCCGTCGGGACATTATATACGTCTATTACTTTATATATCCTAACCTAAGGGAACCTAACATCTCGGATGTAGTATTTTCCAACATTCCTGGCGGGTCGGCCCCTACTTCTCGGTGGGCACATTATATACGTCTATATCGTAATATAACCTAACCTAACCCATGTAGACCCTCGCTGGTAATGTTTTACAAAATCCCGGTCGTGTCGGCCCGAACTTCTCGGTGGGGACATTATATACGTCTATAACGTTAAACATCCTAACCTAAGGGAACCTAACATCGCGGATGTAGTATTTTCCAACAGTCCCGGGGGTTCAGCCCCTATTTCTCGGCGGGCACATTATATACGTCTATATCGTAATATAACCTAACCTAACCCATCTAGAACCTGGCTGGTAATGTTTTACAAAATCCCGGTCGTGACGTCCCGTACGTCTCCGTGCGGACATTATATACGTCTATAACGTTATATATCCTAACCTAAGGCAACCTAACATCGCGGATGTAGTATTTCACAACATTCCTGGCGGGTCGGCCCCAACTTCTCGGTGGGCACATTATATACCTCTATATCGTAATATAACCTAACCTAACCCATCTAGACCCTCGCTGGTAATGTTTTACAAAATCCCGGTCGTGTCGGCCCGTACTTCTCGGTGGGGACATTGTATACGTCTATAACGTTATATATCCTGATCTAAGGGAACCTAACTTCGCGGATGTAGTATTTCACAACATTCCTGGCGGGTCGGCGCCAATTCTCGGTGGGAACATTATATACGTCTATAACGTAATATAACCTAACCTAACCCATCTAGACCCTCGCTGGTAATGTTTTACAAAATCCCGGTCGTGTCGTCCCGTACCTCCCCGTGCGGACATTGTATACGTCTATAACGTTATATATCCTAACCTAAGGCAACCTAACATCGCGGATGTAGTATTTCACAACATTCCTGGCGGGTCGGCCCCAACTTCTCGGTGGGCACATTATATACGTCTATATCGTAATATAACCTAACCTAACCCATCTAGACCCTGGCTGGTAATGTTTTACAAAATTCCGGTCGTGTCGGCCCGTACTTTTCCGTCGGGACATTATATACGTCTATTACTTTATATATCCTAACCTAAGGGAACCTAACATCTCGGATGTAGTATTTTCCAACATTCCTGGCGGGTCGGCCCCTACTTCTCGGTGGGCACATTATATACGTCTATATCGTAATATAACCTAGCCTAACCCATGTAGACCCTCGCTGGTAATGTTTTACAAAATCCCGGTCGTGTCGGCCCGTACTTCTAGGTGGGGACATTGTATACGTCTATAACCTTATATATCCTAACCTAAGGGAACCTAACATCGCGTATGTAGTATTTCACAACATTCCTGGCGGGTCGGCGCCAATTCTCGGTGGGAACATTATATACGTCTATAACGTAATATAACCTAACCTAACCCATCTAGCTCCTAGCTGGGAATGTTTTACAAAATCCCGGTCGTGTCGGCCCGTACATTTCCGTGGGGACATTATGTACGTCTATAACTTTATATATCCTAACCTAAGGGACCCTAACATCTCGGATGTAGTATTTTCCAACATTCCTGGCGGGTCGGCCCCAACTTCTCGGTGGGCACATTATATACGTCTATATCGTAATATAACCTAACCTAACCCATCTAGACCCTCGCTGGTAATGTTTTACAGAATCCCGGTCGTGTCGGCCCGTACTTCTCGGTGGGGACATTATATACGTCTATAACTTTATATATCCTAACCTAGGGAACCTAACATCTCGGATGTAGTATTTTCCAACATTCCTGGCGGGTCGGCCCCTACTTCTTGGCGGGCACATTATATACGTCTATATCGTAATATAACCTAACCTAACCCATCTAGACCCTGGCTGTTAATGTTTTACAAAATTCCGGTCGTGTCGGCGCGTACTTCTCGGTGGGGACATTGTATACGTCTATAACGTTATATATCCTGACCTAAGGGAACCTAACATCGCGGATGTAGTATTTCACAACATTCCTGGCGGGTCGGCGCCAATTCTCGGTGGGAACATTATATACGTCTATAACGTAATATAACCTAACCTAACCCATCTAGACCCTCGCTGGTAATGTTTTACAAAATCCCGGTCGTGTCGTCCCGTACCTCCCCGTGCGGACATTATATACGTCTATAACGTTATATATCCTAACCTAAGGCAACCTAACATCGCGGATGTAGTATTTCACAACATTCCTGGCGGGTCGGCCCCAACTTCTCGGTGGGCACATTATATACGTCTATATCGTAATATAACCTAGCCTAACGCATGTAGACCCTCGCTGGTAATGTTTTACAAAATCCCGGTCGTGTCGGCCCGTACTTCTAGGTGGGGACATTGTATACGTCTATAACGTTATATATCCTAACCTAAGGGAACCTAACATCGCGTATGTAGTATTTCACAACATTCCTGGCGGGTCGGCGCCAATTCTCGGTGGGAACATTATATACGTCTATAACGTAATATAACCTAACCTAACCCATCTAGCTCCTAGCTGGGAATGTTTTACAAAATCCCGGTCGTGTCGGCCCGTACATTTCCGTGGGGACATTATGTACGTCTATAACTTTATATATCCTAACCTAAGGGACCCTAACATCTCGGATGTAGTATTTTCCAACATTCCCGGGGGTTCGGCCCGTACTTCTCGGTGGGCACACTATATACGTCTATATCGTAATATAACCTAACCTAACCTATCTAGACCCTCGCTAGTAATTTTTACAAAATCCCGGTCGTGTCGGCCCGTACTTCTCGGTGGGGACATTATATACGTCTATAACGTTATATATCCTAGCCTAAGGGAACCTAACATCGCGGATGTAGTATTTCACAACATTCCTGGCGGGTCGGCGCCAATTCTCGGTGGGAAAATTATATACGTCTATAACGTAATATAAACTAACCTAACCCATCTAGCCCCTAGCTGGGAATGTTTTACAAAATCCCGTCGTGTCGGCCCGTACATTTCCGTGGGGACATTATATACGTCTATAACGTTATATATCCTAACCTAAGGCAACCTAACATCGCGGATGTAGTATTTCACAATATTCCTGGCGGGTGGGCGCCAATTCTCGGTGGGAACGTTATATACGTCTATAACGTAATATAACCTAACCTAACCCATCTAGACCCTCGCTGGTAATGTTTTACAAAATCCCGGTCGTGTCGTCCCGTACCTCTCCGTGCGGATATTATATACGTCTATAACGTTATATATCCTAACCTAAGGCAACCTAACATCGCGGATGTAGTATTTCACAACATTCCTGGCGGGTCGGCCCCAACTTCTCGGTGGGCACATTATATACGTCTATATCGTAATATAACCTAACCTAACCCATCTAGACCCTGGCTGGTAATGTTTTACAAAATTCCGGTCGTGTCGTCCCGTACTTTTCCGTCGGGACATTATATACGTCTATTACTTTATATATCCTAACCTAAGGGAACCTAACATCTCGGATGTAGTATTTTCCAACATTCCTGGCGGGTCGGCCCCTACTTCTCGGTGGGCACATTATATACGTCTATATCGTAATATAACCTAACCTAACCCATGTAGACCCTCGCTGGTAATGTTTTACAAAATCCCGGTCGTGTCGGCCCGAACTTCTCGGTGGGGACATTATATACGTCTATAACGTTAAACATCCTAACCTAAGGGAACCTAACATCGCGGATGTAGTATTTTCCAACAGTCCCGGGGGTTCAGCCCCTATTTCTCGGCGGGCACATTATATACGTCTATATCGTAATATAACCTAACCTAACCCATCTAGAACCTGGCTGGTAATGTTTTACAAAATCCCGGTCGTGACGTCCCGTACGTCTCCGTGCGGACATTATATACGTCTATAACGTTATATATCCTAACCTAAGGCAACCTAACATCGCGGATGTAGTATTTCACAACATTCCTGGCGGGTCGGCCCCAACTTCTCGGTGGGCACATTATATACGTCTATATCGTAATATAACCTAACCTAACCCATCTAGACCCTCGCTGGTAATGTTTTACAAAATCCCGGTCGTGTCGGCCCGTACTTCTCGGTGGGGACATTGTATACGTCTATAACGTTATATATCCTGATCTAAGGGAACCTAACTTCGCGGATGTAGTATTTCACAACATTCCTGGCGGGTCGGCGCCAATTCTCGGTGGGAACATTATATACGTCTATAACGTAATATAACCTAACCTAACCCATCTAGACCCTCGCTGGTAATGTTTTACAAAATCCCGGTCGTGTCGTCCCGTACCTCCCCGTGCGGACATTATATACGTCTATAACGTTATATATCCTAACCTAAGGCAACCTAACATCGCGGATGTAGTATTTCACAACATTCCTGGCGGGTCGGCCCCAACTTCTCGGTGGGCACATTATATACGTCTATATCGTAATATAACCTAACCTAACCCATCTAGACCCTGGCTGGTAATGTTTTACAAAATTCCGGTCGTGTCGGCCCGTACTTTTCCGTCGGGACATTATATACGTCTATTACTTTATATATCCTAACCTAAGGGAACCTAACATCTCGGATGTAGTATTTTCCAACATTCCTGGCGGGTCGGCCCCTACTTCTCGGTGGGCACATTATATACGTCTATATCGTAATATAACCTAGCCTAACCCATGTAGACCCTCGCTGGTAATGTTTTACAAAATCCCGGTCGTGTCGGCCCGTACTTCTAGGTGGGGACATTGTATACGTCTATAACCTTATATATCCTAACCTAAGGGAACCTAACATCGCGTATGTAGTATTTCACAACATTCCTGGCGGGTCGGCGCCAATTCTCGGTGGGAACATTATATACGTCTATAACGTAATATAACCTAACCTAACCCATCTAGCTCCTAGCTGGGAATGTTTTACAAAATCCCGGTCGTGTCGGCCCGTACATTTCCGTGGGGACATTATGTACGTCTATAACTTTATATATCCTAACCTAAGGGACCCTAACATCTCGGATGTAGTATTTTCCAACATTCCTGGCGGGTCGGCCCCAACTTCTCGGTGGGCACATTATATACGTCTATATCGTAATATAACCTAACCTAACCCATCTAGACCCTCGCTGGTAATGTTTTACAGAATCCCGGTCGTGTCGGCCCGTACTTCTCGGTGGGGACATTATATACGTCTATAACTTTATATATCCTAACCTAGGGAACCTAACATCTCGGATGTAGTATTTTCCAACATTCCTGGCGGGTCGGCCCCTACTTCTTGGCGGGCACATTATATACGTCTATATCGTAATATAACCTAACCTAACCCATCTAGACCCTGGCTGTTAATGTTTTACAAAATTCCGGTCGTGTCGGCGCGTACTTCTCGGTGGGGACATTGTATACGTCTATAACGTTATATATCCTGACCTAAGGGAACCTAACATCGCGGATGTAGTATTTCACAACATTCCTGGCGGGTCGGCGCCAATTCTCGGTGGGAACATTATATACGTCTATAACGTAATATAACCTAACCTAACCCATCTAGACCCTCGCTGGTAATGTTTTACAAAATCCCGGTCGTGTCGTCCCGTACCTCCCCGTGCGGACATTATATACGTCTATAACGTTATATATCCTAACCTAAGGCAACCTAACATCGCGGATGTAGTATTTCACAACATTCCTGGCGGGTCGGCCCCAACTTCTCGGTGGGCACATTATATACGTCTATATCGTAATATAACCTAGCCTAACCCATGTAGACCCTCGCTGGTAATGTTTTACAAAATCCCGGTCGTGTCGGCCCGTACTTCTAGGTGGGGACATTGTATACGTCTATAACGTTATATATCCTAACCTAAGGGAACCTAACATCGCGTATGTAGTATTTCACAACATTCCTGGCGGGTCGGCGCCAATTCTCGGTGGGAACATTATATACGTCTATAACGTAATATAACCTAACCTAACCCATCTAGCTCCTAGCTGGGAATGTTTTACAAAATCCCGGTCGTGTCGGCCCGTACATTTCCGTGGGGACATTATGTACGTCTATAACTTTATATATCCTAACCTAAGGGACCCTAACATCTCGGATGTAGTATTTTCCAACATTCCCGGGGGTTCGGCCCGTACTTCTCGGTGGGCACACTATATACGTCTATATCGTAATATAACCTAACCTAACCTATCTAGACCCTCGCTAGTAATTTTTACAAAATCCCGGTCGTGTCGGCCCGTACTTCTCGGTGGGGACATTATATACGTCTATAACGTTATATATCCTAGCCTAAGGGAACCTAACATCGCGGATGTAGTATTTCACAACATTCCTGGCGGGTCGGCGCCAATTCTCGGTGGGAAAATTATATACGTCTATAACGTAATATAAACTAACCTAACCCATCTAGCCCCTAGCTGGGAATGTTTTACAAAATCCCGTCGTGTCGGCCCGTACATTTCCGTGGGGACATTATATACGTCTATAACGTTATATATCCTAACCTAAGGCAACCTAACATCGCGGATGTAGTATTTCACAATATTCCTGGCGGGTGGGCGCCAATTCTCGGTGGGAACGTTATATACGTCTATAACGTAATATAACCTAACCTAACCCATCTAGACCCTCGCTGGTAATGTTTTACAAAATCCCGGTCGTGTCGTCCCGTACCTCTCCGTGCGGATATTATATACGTCTATAACGTTATATATCCTAACCTAAGGCAACCTAACATCGCGGATGTAGTATTTCACAACATTCCTGGCGGGTCGGCCCCAACTTCTCGGTGGGCACATTATATACGTCTATATCGTAATATAACCTAACCTAACCCATCTAGACCCTGGCTGGTAATGTTTTACAAAATTCCGGTCGTGTCGGCCCGTACTTTTCCGTCGGGACATTATATACGTCTATTACTTTATATATCCTAACCTAAGGGAACCTAACATCTCGGATGTAGTATTTTCCAACATTCCTGGCGGGTCGGCCCCTACTTCTCGGTGGGCACATTATATACGTCTATATCGTAATATAACCTAACCTAACCCATGTAGACCCTCGCTGGTAATGTTTTACAAAATCCCGGTCGTGTCGGTCCGAACTTCTCGGTGGGGACATTATATACGTCTATAACGTTAAACATCCTAACCTAAGGGAACCTAACATCGCGGATGTAGTATTTTCCAACAGTCCCGGGGGTTCAGCCCCTATTTCTCGGCGGGCACATTATATACGTCTATATCGTAATATAACCTAACCTAACCCATCTAGACCCTGGCTGGTAATGTTTTACAAAATCCCGGTCGTGACGTCCCGTACGTCTCCGTGCGGACATTATATACGTCTATAACGTTATATATCCTAACCTAAGGCAACCTAACATCGCGGATGTAGTATTTCACAACATTCCTGGCGGGTCGGCCCCAACTTCTCGGTGGGCACATTATATACCTCTATATCGTAATATAACCTAACCTAACCCATCTAGACCCTCGCTGGTAATGTTTTACAAAATCCCGGTCGTGTCGGCCCGTACTTCTCGGTGGGGACATTATATACGTCTATAACTTTATATATCCTAACCTAAGGGAACCTAACATCGCGGATGTAGTATTTCACAACATTCCTGGCGGGTCGGCGCCAATTCTCGGTGGGAACATTATATACGTCTATAACGTAATATAACCTAACCTAACCCATCTAGCCCCTCGCTGTAATGTTTTACGAAATCCCGTCGTCTCGTCCCGTACGTCTCCGTGGGGACATTGTATACGTCTATAACGTTATATATCCTAACCTAAGGCAAACTAACATCGCGGATGTAGTATTTCACAACATTCCTGGCGGGTCGGCGCCAATTATCGGTGGGAACATTATATACGTCTATAACGTAATATAACCTAACCTAACCCATCTAGCCCCTAGTTGGGAATGTTTTACAAAATCCCGGTCGTGTCGGCCCGTACATTTCCGTGGGGACATTATATACGTCTATAACGTTATATATCCTAACCTAAGGGAACCTAACATCGCGGATGTAGTATTTCACAACATTCCTGGCGGGTAGGCGCCAATTCTCGGTGGGAACATTATATACTTCTATATCGTAATATAACCTAACCTAACCCATCTAGACCCTCGCTGGTAATGTTTTACAAAATCCCGGTCTTGTCGGCCCGTAGTTCTCGGTGGGGAAATTATATACGTCTATAACGTTATATATCTTAACCTAAGGGAACCTAACATCTCGGATGTAGTATTTTCCAACATTCCTGGCGGGTCGGCCCCAACTTCTCGGTGGGCACATTATATACGTCTATATCGTAATATAACCTAACCTAACCCATCTAGACCCTCGCTGGTAATGTTTTACAGAATCCCGGTCGTGTCGGCCCGTACTTCTCGGTGGGGACATTATATACGTCTATAACTTTATATATCCTAACCTAGGGAACCTAACATCTCGGATGTAGTATTTTCCAACATTCCTGGCGGGTCGGCCCCTACTTCTTGGCGGGCACATTATATACGTCTATATCGTAATATAACCTAACCTAACCCATCTAGACCCTGGATGGTAATGTTTTACAAAATCCCGGTCGTGTCGGCGCGTACTTCTCGGTGGGGAAATTATATACGTCTATAACGTCATATATCCTATCCTAAAGGAACCTAACATCTCGGATGTAGTATTTTCCAACATTCCTGTCGCGTCGGCCCCTACTTCTCGGCGGGCACATTATATACGTCTATATCGTAATATAACCTAACCTAACCCATCTAGACCCTGGCTGGTAATGTTTTACAAAATTCCGGTCGTGTCGGCCCGTACTTTTCCGTCGGGACATTATATACGTCTATTACTTTATATATCCTAACCTAAGGGAACCTAACATCTCGGATGTAGTATTTTCCAACATTCCTGGCGGGTCGGCCCCTACTTCTCGGTGGGCACATTATATACGTGTATATCGTAATATAACCTAGCCTAACCCATGTAGACCCTCGCTGGTAATGTTTTACAAAATCCCGGTCGTGTCGGCCCGTACTTCTAGGTGGGGACATTGTATACGTCTATAACGTTATATATCCTAACCTAAGGGAACCTAACATCGCGTATGTAGTATTTCACAACATTCCTGGCGGGTCGGCGCCAATTCTCGGTGGGAACATTATATACGTCTATAACGTAATATAACCTAACCTAACCCATCTAGCTCCTAGCTGGGAATGTTTTACAAAATCCCGGTCGTGTCGGCCCGTACATTTCCGTGGGGACATTATGTACGTCTATAACTTTATATATCCTAATCTAAGGGACCCTAACATCTCGGATGTAGTATTTTCCAACATTCCCGGGGGTTCGGCCCGTACTTCTCGGTGGGCACACTATATACGTCTATATCGTAATATAACCTAACCTAACCTATCTAGACCCTCGCTAGTAATTTTTACAAAATCCCGGTCGTGTCGGCCCGTACTTCTCGGTGGGGACATTATATACGTCTATAACGTTATATATCCTAGCCTAACGGAACCTAACATCGCGGATGTAGTATTTCACAACATTCCTGGCGGGTCGGCGCCAATTCTCGGTGGGAAAATTATATACGTCTATAACGTAATATAAACTAACCTAACCCATCTAGCCCCTAGCTGGGAATGTTTTACAAAATCCCGTCGTGTCGGCCCGTACATTTCCGTGGGGACATTATGTACGTCTATAACTTTATATATCCTAACCTAAGGGACCCTAACATCTCGGATGTAGTATTTTCCAACATTCCTGGCGGGTCGGCCCCAACTTCTCGGTGGGCACATTATATACGTCTATATCGTAATATAACCTAACCTAACCCATCTAGACCCTCGCTGGTAATGTTTCACAGAATCCCGGTCGTGTCGGCCCGTACTTCTCGGTGGGGACATTATATACGTCTATAACTTTATATATCCTAACCTAGGGAACCTAACATCTCGGATGTAGTATTTTCCAACATTCCTGGCGGGTCGGCCCCTACTTCTTGGCGGGCACATTATATACGTCTATATCGTAATATAACCTAACCTAACCCATCTAGACCCTGGCTGTTAATGTTTTACAAAATTCCGGTCGTGTCGGCCCGTACTTTTCCGTCGGGACATTATATACGTCTATAACTTTATATATCCTAACCTAGGGAACCTAACATCGCGGATGTAGTATTTTCCAACATTCCTGGCGGGTCGGCCCCTACTTCTCGGTGGGCACATTATATACGTCTATATCGTAATATAACCTAACCTAACCCATCTAGACCCTGGCTGGTAATGTTTTACAAAATCCCGGTCGTGACGTCCCGTACGTCTCCGTGCGGACATTATATACGTCTATAACGTTATATATCCTAACCTAAGGCAACCTAACATCGCGGATGTAGTATTTCACAACATTCCTGGCGGGTCGGCCCCAACTTCTCGGTGGGCACATTATATACCTCTATATCGTAATATAACCTAACCTAACCCATCTAGACCCTCGCTGGTAATGTTTTACAAAATCCCGGTCGTGTCGGCCCGTACTTCTCGGTGGGGACATTATATACGTCTATAACTTTATATATCCTAACCTAAGGGAACCTAACATCGCGGATGTAGTATTTCACAACATTCCTGGCGGGTCGGCGCCAATTCTCGGTGGGAACATTATATACGTCTATAACGTAATATAACCTAACCTAACCCATCTAGCCCCTCGCTGTAATGTTTTACGAAATCCCGTCGTCTCGTCCCGTACGTCTCCGTGGGGACATTATATACGTCTATAACGTTATATATCCTAACCTAAGGCAAACTAACATCGCGGATGTAGTATTTCACAACATTCCTGGCGGGTCGGCGCCAATTCCCGGTGGGAACATTATATACGTCTATAACGTAATATAACCTAACCTAACCCATCTAGCCCCTAGTTGGGAATGTTTTACAAAATCCCGGTCGTGTCGGCCCGTACATTTCCGTGGGGACATTATATACGTCTATAACGTTATATATCCTAACCTAAGGGAACCTAACATCGCGGATGTAGTATTTCACAACATTCCTGGCGGGTAGGCGCCAATTCTCGGTGGGAACATTATATACTTCTATATCGTAATATAACCTAACCTAACCCATCTAGACCCTCGCTGGTAATGTTTTACAAAATCCCGGTCTTGTCGGCCCGTAGTTCTCGGTGGGGAAATTATATACGTCTATAACGTTATATATCTTAACCTAAGGGAACCTAACATCTCGGATGTAGTATTTTCCAACATTCCTGGCGGGTCGGCCCCAACTTCTCGGTGGGCACATTATATACGTCTATATCGTAATATAACCTAACCTAACCCATCTAGACCCTCGCTGGTAATGTTTTACAGAATCCCGGTCGTGTCGGCCCGTACTTCTCGGTGGGGACATTATATACGTCTATAACTTTATATATCCTAACCTAGGGAACCTAACATCTCGGATGTAGTATTTTCCAACATTCCTGGCGGGTCGGCCCCTACTTCTTGGCGGGCACATTATATACGTCTATATCGTAATATAACCTAACCTAACCCATCTAGACCCTGGATGGTAATGTTTTACAAAATCCCGGTCGTGTCGGCGCGTACTTCTCGGTGGGGAAATTATATACGTCTATAACGTCATATATCCTATCCTAAAGGAACCTAACATCTCGGATGTAGTATTTTCCAACATTCCTGTCGCGTCGGCCCCTACTTCTCGGCGGGCACATTATATACGTCTATAACGTAATATAACCTAACCTAACCCATCTAGACCCTGGCTGTTAATGTTTTACAAAATTCCGGTCGTGTCGGCGCGTACTTCTCGGTGGGGACATTGTATACGTCTATAACGTTATATATCCTGACCTAAGGGAACCTAACATCGCGGATGTAGTATTTCACAACATTCCTGGCGGGTCGGCGCCAATTCTCGGTGGGAACATTATATACGTCTATAACGTAATATAACCTAACCTAACCCATCTAGACCCTCGCTGGTAATGTTTTACAAAATCCCGGTCGTGTCGTCCCGTACCTCCCAGTGCGGACATTATATACGTCTATAACGTTATATATCCTAACCTAAGGCAACCTAACATCGCGGATGTAGTATTTCACAACATTCCTGTCGGGTCGGCCCCAACTTCTCGGTGGGCACATTATATACGTCTATATCGTAATATAACCTAACCTAACCCATCTAGACCCTGGCTGGTAATGTTTTACAAAATTCCGGTCGTGTCGGCCCGTACTTTTCCGACGGGACATTATATACGTCTATTACTTTATATATCCTAACCTAAGGGAACCTAACATCTCGGATGTAGTATTTTCCAACATTCCTGGCGGGTCGGCCCCTACTTCTCGGTGGGCACATTATATACGTGTATATCGTAATATAACCTAGCCTAACCCATGTAGACCCTCGCTGGTAATGTTTTACAAAATCCCGGTCGTGTCGGCCCGTACTTCTAGGTGGGGACATTGTATACGTCTATAACGTTATATATCCTAACCTAAGGGAACCTAACATCGCGTATGTAGTATTTCACAACATTCCTGGCGGGTCGGCGCCAATTCTCGGTGGGAACATTATATACGTCTATAACGTAATATAACCTAACCTAACCCATCTAGCTCCTAGCTGGGAATGTTTTACAAAATCCCGGTCGTGTCGGCCCGTACATTTCCGTGGGGACATTATGTACGTCTATAACTTTATATATCCTAACCTAAGGGACCCTAACATCTCGGATGTAGTATTTTCCAACATTCCCGGGGGTTCGGCCCGTACTTCTCGGTGGGCACACTATATACGTCTATATCGTAATATAACCTAACCTAACCTATCTAGACCCTCGCTAGTAATTTTTACAAAATCCCGGTCGTGTCGGCCCGTACTTCTCGGTGGGGACATTATATACGTCTATAACGTTATATATCCTAGCCTAACGGAACCTAACATCGCGGATGTAGTATTTCACAACATTCCTGGCGGGTCGGCGCCAATTCTCGGTGGGAAAATTATATACGTCTATAACGTAATATAAACTAACCTAACCCATCTAGCCCCTAGCTGGGAATGTTTTACAAAATCCCGTCGTGTCGGCCCGTACATTTCCGTGGGGACATTATATACGTCTATAACGTTATATATCCTAACCTAAGGCAACCTAACATCGCGGATGTAGTATTTCACAACATTCCTGGCGGGTCGGCCCCAACTTCTCGGTGGGCACATTATATACGTCTATATCGTAATATAACCTAACCTAACCCATCTAGACCCTGGCTGGTAATGTTTTACAAAATTCCGGTCGTGTCGGCCCGTACTTTTCCGTCGGGACATTATATACGTCTATTACTTTATATATCCTAACCTAAGGGAACCTAACATCTCGGATGTAGTATTTTCCAACATTCCTGGCGGGTCGGCCCCTACTTCTCGGTGGGCACATTATATACGTCTATATCGTAATATAACCTAACCTAACCCATGTAGACCCTCGCTGGTAATGTTTTACAAAATCCCGGTCGTGTCGGCCCGAACTTCTCGGTGGGGACATTATATACGTCTATAACGTTAAACATCCTAACCTAAGGGAACCTAACATCGCGGATGTAGTATTTTCCAACAGTCCCGGGGGTTCAGCCCCTATTTCTCGGCGGGCACATTATATACGTCTATATCGTAATATAACCTAACCTAACCCATCTAGACCCTGGCTGGTAATGTTTTACAAAATCCCGGTCGTGACGTCCCGTACGTCTCCGTGCGGACATTATATACGTCTATAACGTTATATATCCTAACCTAAGGCAACCTAACATCGCGGATGTAGTATTTCACAACATTCCTGGCGGGTCGGCCCCAACTTCTCGGTGGGCACATTATATACCTCTATATCGTAATATAACCTAACCTAACCCATCTAGACCCTCGCTGGTAATGTTTTACAAAATCCCGGTCGTGTCGGCCCGTACTTCTCGGTGGGGACATTGTATACGTCTATAACGTTATATATCCTGATCTAAGGGAACCTAACTTCGCGGATGTAGTATTTCACAACATTCCTGGCGGGTCGGCGCCAATTCTCGGTGGGAACATTATATACGTCTATAACGTAATATAACCTAACCTAACCCATCTAGACCCTCGCTGGTAATGTTTTACAAAATCCCGGTCGTGTCGTCCCGTACCTCCCCGTGCGGACATTATATACGTCTATAACGTTATATATCCTAACCTAAGGCAACCTAACATCGCGGATGTAGTATTTCACAACATTCCTGGCGGGTCGGCCCCAACTTCTCGGTGGGCACATTATATACGTCTATATCGTAATATAACCTAACCTAACCCATCTAGACCCTGGCTGGTAATGTTTTACAAAATTCCGGTCGTGTCGGCCCGTACTTTTCCGTCGGGACATTATATACGTCTATTACTTTATATATCCTAACCTAAGGGAACCTAACATCTCGGATGTAGTATTTTCCAACATTCCTGGCGGGTCGGCCCCTACTTCTCGGTGGGCACATTATATACGTCTATATCGTAATATAACCTAGCCTAACCCATGTAGACCCTCGCTGGTAATGTTTTACAAAATCCCGGTCGTGTCGGCCCGTACTTCTAGGTGGGGACATTGTATACGTCTATAACGTTATATATCCTAACCTAAGGGAACCTAACATCGCGTATGTAGTATTTCACAACATTCCTGGCGGGTCGGCGCCAATTCTCGGTGGGAACATTATATACGTCTATAACGTAATATAACCTAACCTAACCCATCTAGCTCCTAGCTGGGAATGTTTTACAAAATCCCGGTCGTGTCGGCCCGTACATTTCCGTCGGGACATTATATACGTCTATTACTTTATATATCCTAACCTAAGGGAACCTAACATCTCGGATGTAGTATTTTCCAACATTCCTGGCGGGTCGGCCCCTACTTCTCGGTGGGCACATTATATACGTGTATATCGTAATATAACCTAGCCTAACCCATGTAGACCCTCGCTGGTAATGTTTTACAAAATCCCGGTCGTGTCGGCCCGTACTTCTAGGTGGGGACATTGTATACGTCTATAACGTTATATATCCTAACCTAAGGGAACCTAACATCGCGTATGTAGTATTTCACAACATTCCTGGCGGGTCGGCGCCAATTCTCGGTGGGAACATTATATACGTCTATAACGTAATATAACCTAACCTAACCCATCTAGCTCCTAGCTGGGAATGTTTTACAAAATCCCGGTCGTGTCGGCCCGTACATTTCCGTGGGGACATTATGTACGTCTATAACTTTATATATCCTAACCTAAGGGACCCTAACATCTCGGATGTAGTATTTTCCAACATTCCCGGGGGTTCGGCCCGTACTTCTCGGTGGGCACACTATATACGTCTATATCGTAATATAACCTAACCTAACCTATCTAGACCCTCGCTAGTAATTTTTACAAAATCCCGGTCGTGTCGGCCCGTACTTCTCGGTGGGGACATTATATACGTCTATAACGTTATATATCCTAGCCTAACGGAACCTAACATCGCGGATGTAGTATTTCACAACATTCCTGGCGGGTCGGCGCCAATTCTCGGTGGGAAAATTATATACGTCTATAACGTAATATAAACTAACCTAACCCATCTAGCCCCTAGCTGGGAATGTTTTACAAAATCCCGTCGTGTCGGCCCGTACATTTCCGTGGGGACATTATATACGTCTATAACGTTATATATCCTAACCTAAGGCAACCTAACATCGCGGATGTAGTATTTCACAATATTCCTGGCGGGTGGGCGCCAATTCTCGGTGGGAACGTTATATACGTCTATAACGTAATATAACCTAACCTAACCCATCTAGACCCTCGCTGGTAATGTTTTACAAAATCCCGGTCGTGTCGTCCCGTACCTCTCCGTGCGGATATTATATACGTCTATAACGTTATATATCCTAACCTAAGGCAACCTAACATCGCGGATGTAGTATTTCACAACATTCCTGGCGGGTCGGCCCCAACTTCTCGGTGGGCACATTATATACGTCTATATCGTAATATAACCTAACCTAACCCATCTAGACCCTGGCTGGTAATGTTTTACAAAATTCCGGTCGTGTCGGCCCGTACTTTTCCGTCGGGACATTATATACGTCTATTACTTTATATATCCTAACCTAAGGGAACCTAACATCTCGGATGTAGTATTTTCCAACATTCCTGGCGGGTCGGCCCCTACTTCTCGGTGGGCACATTATATACGTCTATATCGTAATATAACCTAACCTAACCCATGTAGACCCTCGCTGGTAATGTTTTACAAAATCCCGGTCGTGTCGGCCCGAACTTCTCGGTGGGGACATTATATACGTCTATAACGTTAAACATCCTAACCTAAGGGAACCTAACATCGCGGATGTAGTATTTTCCAACAGTCCCGGGGGTTCAGCCCCTATTTCTCGGCGGGCACATTATATACGTCTATATCGTAATATAACCTAACCTAACCCATCTAGAACCTGGCTGGTAATGTTTTACAAAATCCCGGTCGTGACGTCCCGTACGTCTCCGTGCGGACATTATATACGTCTATAACGTTATATATCCTAACCTAAGGCAACCTAACATCGCGGATGTAGTATTTCACAACATTCCTGGCGGGTCGGCCCCAACTTCTCGGTGGGCACATTATATACGTCTATATCGTAATATAACCTAACCTAACCCATCTAGACCCTCGCTGGTAATGTTTTACAAAATCCCGGTCGTGTCGGCCCGTACTTCTCGGTGGGGACATTGTATACGTCTATAACGTTATATATCCTGATCTAAGGGAACCTAACTTCGCGGATGTAGTATTTCACAACATTCCTGGCGGGTCGGCGCCAATTCTCGGTGGGAACATTATATACGTCTATAACGTAATATAACCTAACCTAACCCATCTAGACCCTCGCTGGTAATGTTTTACAAAATCCCGGTCGTGTCGTCCCGTACCTCCCCGTGCGGACATTGTATACGTCTATAACGTTATATATCCTAACCTAAGGCAACCTAACATCGCGGATGTAGTATTTCACAACATTCCTGGCGGGTCGGCCCCAACTTCTCGGTGGGCACATTATATACGTCTATATCGTAATATAACCTAACCTAACCCATCTAGACCCTGGCTGGTAATGTTTTACAAAATTCCGGTCGTGTCGGCCCGTACTTTTCCGTCGGGACATTATATACGTCTATTACTTTATATATCCTAACCTAAGGGAACCTAACATCTCGGATGTAGTATTTTCCAACATTCCTGGCGGGTCGGCCCCTACTTCTCGGTGGGCACATTATATACGTCTATATCGTAATATAACCTAGCCTAACCCATGTAGACCCTCGCTGGTAATGTTTTACAAAATCCCGGTCGTGTCGGCCCGTACTTCTAGGTGGGGACATTGTATACGTCTATAACCTTATATATCCTAACCTAAGGGAACCTAACATCGCGTATGTAGTATTTCACAACATTCCTGGCGGGTCGGCGCCAATTCTCGGTGGGAACATTATATACGTCTATAACGTAATATAACCTAACCTAACCCATCTAGCTCCTAGCTGGGAATGTTTTACAAAATCCCGGTCGTGTCGGCCCGTACATTTCCGTGGGGACATTATGTACGTCTATAACTTTATATATCCTAACCTAAGGGACCCTAACATCTCGGATGTAGTATTTTCCAACATTCCTGGCGGGTCGGCCCCAACTTCTCGGTGGGCACATTATATACGTCTATATCGTAATATAACCTAACCTAACCCATCTAGACCCTCGCTGGTAATGTTTTACAGAATCCCGGTCGTGTCGGCCCGTACTTCTCGGTGGGGACATTATATACGTCTATAACTTTATATATCCTAACCTAGGGAACCTAACATCTCGGATGTAGTATTTTCCAACATTCCTGGCGGGTCGGCCCCTACTTCTTGGCGGGCACATTATATACGTCTATATCGTAATATAACCTAACCTAACCCATCTAGACCCTGGCTGTTAATGTTTTACAAAATTCCGGTCGTGTCGGCGCGTACTTCTCGGTGGGGACATTGTATACGTCTATAACGTTATATATCCTGACCTAAGGGAACCTAACATCGCGGATGTAGTATTTCACAACATTCCTGGCGGGTCGGCGCCAATTCTCGGTGGGAACATTATATACGTCTATAACGTAATATAACCTAACCTAACCCATCTAGACCCTCGCTGGTAATGTTTTACAAAATCCCGGTCGTGTCGTCCCGTACCTCCCCGTGCGGACATTATATACGTCTATAACGTTATATATCCTAACCTAAGGCAACCTAACATCGCGGATGTAGTATTTCACAACATTCCTGGCGGGTCGGCCCCAACTTCTCGGTGGGCACATTATATACGTCTATATCGTAATATAACCTAGCCTAACCCATGTAGACCCTCGCTGGTAATGTTTTACAAAATCCCGGTCGTGTCGGCCCGTACTTCTAGGTGGGGACATTGTATACGTCTATAACGTTATATATCCTAACCTAAGGGAACCTAACATCGCGTATGTAGTATTTCACAACATTCCTGGCGGGTCGGCGCCAATTCTCGGTGGGAACATTATATACGTCTATAACGTAATATAACCTAACCTAACCCATCTAGCTCCTAGCTGGGAATGTTTTACAAAATCCCGGTCGTGTCGGCCCGTACATTTCCGTGGGGACATTATGTACGTCTATAACTTTATATATCCTAACCTAAGGGACCCTAACATCTCGGATGTAGTATTTTCCAACATTCCCGGGGGTTCGGCCCGTACTTCTCGGTGGGCACACTATATACGTCTATATCGTAATATAACCTAACCTAACCTATCTAGACCCTCGCTAGTAATTTTTACAAAATCCCGGTCGTGTCGGCCCGTACTTCTCGGTGGGGACATTATATACGTCTATAACGTTATATATCCTAGCCTAAGGGAACCTAACATCGCGGATGTAGTATTTCACAACATTCCTGGCGGGTCGGCGCCAATTCTCGGTGGGAAAATTATATACGTCTATAACGTAATATAAACTAACCTAACCCATCTAGCCCCTAGCTGGGAATGTTTTACAAAATCCCGTCGTGTCGGCCCGTACATTTCCGTGGGGACATTATATACGTCTATAACGTTATATATCCTAACCTAAGGCAACCTAACATCGCGGATGTAGTATTTCACAATATTCCTGGCGGGTGGGCGCCAATTCTCGGTGGGAACGTTATATACGTCTATAACGTAATATAACCTAACCTAACCCATCTAGACCCTCGCTGGTAATGTTTTACAAAATCCCGGTCGTGTCGTCCCGTACCTCTCCGTGCGGATATTATATACGTCTATAACGTTATATATCCTAACCTAAGGCAACCTAACATCGCGGATGTAGTATTTCACAACATTCCTGGCGGGTCGGCCCCAACTTCTCGGTGGGCACATTATATACGTCTATATCGTAATATAACCTAACCTAACCCATCTAGACCCTGGCTGGTAATGTTTTACAAAATTCCGGTCGTGTCGGCCCGTACTTTTCCGTCGGGACATTATATACGTCTATTACTTTATATATCCTAACCTAAGGGAACCTAACATCTCGGATGTAGTATTTTCCAACATTCCTGGCGGGTCGGCCCCTACTTCTCGGTGGGCACATTATATACGTCTATATCGTAATATAACCTAACCTAACCCATGTAGACCCTCGCTGGTAATGTTTTACAAAATCCCGGTCGTGTCGGCCCGAACTTCTCGGTGGGGACATTATATACGTCTATAACGTTAAACATCCTAACCTAAGGGAACCTAACATCGCGGATGTAGTATTTTCCAACAGTCCCGGGGGTTCAGCCCCTATTTCTCGGCGGGCACATTATATACGTCTATATCGTAATATAACCTAACCTAACCCATCTAGAACCTGGCTGGTAATGTTTTACAAAATCCCGGTCGTGACGTCCCGTACGTCTCCGTGCGGACATTATATACGTCTATAACGTTATATATCCTAACCTAAGGCAACCTAACATCGCGGATGTAGTATTTCACAACATTCCTGGCGGGTCGGCCCCAACTTCTCGGTGGGCACATTATATACGTCTATATCGTAATATAACCTAACCTAACCCATCTAGACCCTCGCTGGTAATGTTTTACAAAATCCCGGTCGTGTCGGCCCGTACTTCTCGGTGGGGACATTGTATACGTCTATAACGTTATATATCCTGATCTAAGGGAACCTAACTTCGCGGATGTAGTATTTCACAACATTCCTGGCGGGTCGGCGCCAATTCTCGGTGGGAACATTATATACGTCTATAACGTAATATAACCTAACCTAACCCATCTAGACCCTCGCTGGTAATGTTTTACAAAATCCCGGTCGTGTCGTCCCGTACCTCCCCGTGCGGACATTATATACGTCTATAACGTTATATATCCTAACCTAAGGCAACCTAACATCGCGGATGTAGTATTTCACAACATTCCTGGCGGGTCGGCCCCAACTTCTCGGTGGGCACATTATATACGTCTATATCGTAATATAACCTAACCTAACCCATCTAGACCCTGGCTGGTAATGTTTTACAAAATTCCGGTCGTGTCGGCCCGTACTTTTCCGTCGGGACATTATATACGTCTATTACTTTATATATCCTAACCTAAGGGAACCTAACATCTCGGATGTAGTATTTTCCAACATTCCTGGCGGGTCGGCCCCTACTTCTCGGTGGGCACACTATATACGTCTATATCGTAATATAACCTAGCCTAACCCATGTAGACCCTCGCTGGTAATGTTTTACAAAATCCCGGTCGTGTCGGCCCGTACTTCTAGGTGGGGACATTGTATACGTCTATAACCTTATATATCCTAACCTAAGGGAACCTAACATCGCGTATGTAGTATTTCACAACATTCCTGGCGGGTCGGCGCCAATTCTCGGTGGGAACATTATATACGTCTATAACGTAATATAACCTAACCTAACCCATCTAGCTCCTAGCTGGGAATGTTTTACAAAATCCCGGTCGTGTCGGCCCGTACATTTCCGTGGGGACATTATGTACGTCTATAACTTTATATATCCTAACCTAAGGGACCCTAACATCTCGGATGTAGTATTTTCCAACATTCCTGGCGGGTCGGCCCCAACTTCTCGGTGGGCACATTATATACGTCTATATCGTAATATAACCTAACCTAACCCATCTAGACCCTCGCTGGTAATGTTTTACAGAATCCCGGTCGTGTCGGCCCGTACTTCTCGGTGGGGACATTATATACGTCTATAACTTTATATATCCTAACCTAGGGAACCTAACATCTCGGATGTAGTATTTTCCAACATTCCTGGCGGGTCGGCCCCTACTTCTTGGCGGGCACATTATATACGTCTATATCGTAATATAACCTAACCTAACCCATCTAGACCCTGGCTGTTAATGTTTTACAAAATTCCGGTCGTGTCGGCGCGTACTTCTCGGTGGGGACATTGTATACGTCTATAACGTTATATATCCTGACCTAAGGGAACCTAACATCGCGGATGTAGTATTTCACAACATTCCTGGCGGGTCGGCGCCAATTCTCGGTGGGAACATTATATACGTCTATAACGTAATATAACCTAACCTAACCCATCTAGACCCTCGCTGGTAATGTTTTACAAAATCCCGGTCGTGTCGTCCCGTACCTCCCCGTGCGGACATTATATACGTCTATAACGTTATATATCCTAACCTAAGGCAACCTAACATCGCGGATGTAGTATTTCACAACATTCCTGGCGGGTCGGCCCCAACTTCTCGGTGGGCACATTATATACGTCTATATCGTAATATAACCTAGCCTAACCCATGTAGACCCTCGCTGGTAATGTTTTACAAAATCCCGGTCGTGTCGGCCCGTACTTCTAGGTGGGGACATTGTATACGTCTATAACGTTATATATCCTAACCTAAGGGAACCTAACATCGCGTATGTAGTATTTCACAACATTCCTGGCGGGTCGGCGCCAATTCTCGGTGGGAACATTATATACGTCTATAACGTAATATAACCTAACCTAACCCATCTAGCTCCCAGCTGGGAATGTTTTACAAAATCCCGGTCGTGTCGGCCCGTACATTTCCGTGGGGACATTATGTACGTCTATAACTTTATATATCCTAACCTAAGGGACCCTAACATCTCGGATGTAGTATTTTCCAACATTCCCGGGGGTTCGGCCCGTACTTCTCGGTGGGCACACTATATACGTCTATATCGTAATATAACCTAACCTAACCTATCTAGACCCTCGCTAGTAATTTTTACAAAATCCCGGTCGTGTCGGCCCGTACTTCTCGGTGGGGACATTATATACGTCTATAACGTTATATATCCTAGCCTAAGGGAACCTAACATCGCGGATGTAGTATTTCACAACATTCCTGGCGGGTCGGCGCCAATTCTCGGTGGGAAAATTATATACGTCTATAACGTAATATAAACTAACCTAACCCATCTAGCCCCTAGCTGGGAATGTTTTACAAAATCCCGTCGTGTCGGCCCGTACATTTCCGTGGGGACATTATATACGTCTATAACGTTATATATCCTAACCTAAGGCAACCTAACATCGCGGATGTAGTATTTCACAATATTCCTGGCGGGTGGGCGCCAATTCTCGGTGGGAACGTTATATACGTCTATAACGTAATATAACCTAACCTAACCCATCTAGACCCTCGCTGGTAATGTTTTACAAAATCCCGGTCGTGTCGTCCCGTACCTCTCCGTGCGGATATTATATACGTCTATAACGTTATATATCCTAACCTAAGGCAACCTAACATCGCGGATGTAGTATTTCACAACATTCCTGGCGGGTCGGCCCCAACTTCTCGGTGGGCACATTATATACGTCTATATCGTAATATAACCTAACCTAACCCATCTAGACCCTGGCTGGTAATGTTTTACAAAATTCCGGTCGTGTCGGCCCGTACTTTTCCGTCGGGACATTATATACGTCTATTACTTTATATATCCTAACCTAAGGGAACCTAACATCTCGGATGTAGTATTTTCCAACATTCCTGGCGGGTCGGCCCCTACTTCTCGGTGGGCACATTATATACGTCTATATCGTAATATAACCTAACCTAACCCATGTAGACCCTCGCTGGTAATGTTTTACAAAATCCCGGTCGTGTCGGTCCGAACTTCTCGGTGGGGACATTATATACGTCTATAACGTTAAACATCCTAACCTAAGGGAACCTAACATCGCGGATGTAGTATTTTCCAACAGTCCCGGGGGTTCAGCCCCTATTTCTCGGCGGGCACATTATATACGTCTATATCGTAATATAACCTAACCTAACCCATCTAGACCCTGGATGGTAATGTTTTACAAAATCCCGGTCGTGTCGGCGCGTACTTCTCGGTGGGGAAATTATATACGTCTATAACGTCATATATCCTATCCTAAAGGAACCTAACATCTCGGATGTAGTATTTTCCAACATTCCTGTCGCGTCGGCCCCTACTTCTCGGCGGGCACATTATATACGTCTATAACGTAATATAACCTAACCTAACCCATCTAGACCCTGGCTGTTAATGTTTTACAAAATTCCCGTCGTGTCGGCGCGTACTTCTCGGTGGGGACATTGTATACGTCTATAACGTTATATATCCTGACCTAAGGGAACCTAACATCGCGGATGTAGTATTTCACAACATTCCTGGCGGGTCGGCGCCAATTCTCGGTGGGAACATTATATACGTCTATAACGTAATATAACCTAACCTAACCCATCTAGACCCTCGCTGGTAATGTTTTACAAAATCCCGGTCGTGTCGTCCCGTACCTCCCCGTGCGGACATTATATACGTCTATAACGTTATATATCCTAACCTAAGGCAACCTAACATCGCGGATGTAGTATTTCACAACATTCCTGTCGGGTCGGCCCCAACTTCTCGGTGGGCACATTATATACGTCTATATCGTAATATAACCTAACCTAACCCATCTAGACCCTGGCTGGTAATGTTTTACAAAATTCCGGTCGTGTCGGCCCGTACTTTTCCGTCGGGACATTATATACGTCTATTACTTTATATATCCTAACCTAAGGGAACCTAACATCTCGGATGTAGTATTTTCCAACATTCCTGGCGGGTCGGCCCCTACTTCTCGGTGGGCACATTATATACGTGTATATCGTAATATAACCTAGCCTAACCCATGTAGACCCTCGCTGGTAATGTTTTACAAAATCCCGGTCGTGTCGGCCCGTACTTCTAGGTGGGGACATTGTATACGTCTATAACGTTATATATCCTAACCTAAGGGAACCTAACATCGCGTATGTAGTATTTCACAACATTCCTGGCGGGTCGGCGCCAATTCTCGGTGGGAACATTATATACGTCTATAACGTAATATAACCTAACCTAACCCATCTAGCTCCTAGCTGGGAATGTTTTACAAAATCCCGGTCGTGTCGGCCCGTACATTTCCGTGGGGACATTATGTACGTCTATAACTTTATATATCCTAATCTAAGGGACCCTAACATCTCGGATGTAGTATTTTCCAACATTCCCGGGGGTTCGGCCCGTACTTCTCGGTGGGCACACTATATACGTCTATATCGTAATATAACCTAACCTAACCTATCTAGACCCTCGCTAGTAATTTTTACAAAATCCCGGTCGTGTCGGCCCGTACTTCTCGGTGGGGACATTATATACGTCTATAACGTTATATATCCTAGCCTAACGGAACCTAACATCGCGGATGTAGTATTTCACAACATTCCTGGCGGGTCGGCGCCAATTCTCGGTGGGAAAATTATATACGTCTATAACGTAATATAAACTAACCTAACCCATCTAGCCCCTAGCTGGGAATGTTTTACAAAATCCCGTCGTGTCGGCCCGTACATTTCCGTGGGGACATTATGTACGTCTATAACTTTATATATCCTAACCTAAGGGACCCTAACATCTCGGATGTAGTATTTTCCAACATTCCTGGCGGGTCGGCCCCAACTTCTCGGTGGGCACATTATATACGTCTATATCGTAATATAACCTAACCTAACCCATCTAGACCCTCGCTGGTAATGTTTTACAGAATCCCGGTCGTGTCGGCCCGTACTTCTCGGTGGGGACATTATATACGTCTATAACTTTATATATCCTAACCTAGGGAACCTAACATCTCGGATGTAGTATTTTCCAACATTCCTGGCGGGTCGGCCCCTACTTCTTGGCGGGCACATTATATACGTCTATATCGTAATATAACCTAACCTAACCCATCTAGACCCTGGCTGTTAATGTTTTACAAAATTCCGGTCGTGTCGGCGCGTACTTCTCGGTGGGGACATTGTATACGTCTATAACGTTATATATCCTGACCTAAGGGAACCTAACATCGCGGATGTAGTATTTCACAACATTCCTGGCGGGTCGGCGCCAATTCTCGGTGGGAACATTATATACGTCTATAACGTAATATAACCTAACCTAACCCATCTAGACCCTCGCTGGTAATGTTTTACAAAATCCCGGTCGTGTCGTCCCGTACCTCCCCGTGCGGACATTATATACGTCTATAACGTTATATATCCTAACCTAAGGCAACCTAACATCGCGGATGTAGTATTTCACAACATTCCTGGCGGGTCGGCCCCAACTTCTCGGTGGGCACATTATATACGTCTATATCGTAATATAACCTAGCCTAACCCATGTAGACCCTCGCTGGTAATGTTTTACAAAATCCCGGTCGTGTCGGCCCGTACTTCTAGGTGGGGACATTGTATACGTCTATAACGTTATATATCCTAACCTAAGGGAACCTAACATCGCGTATGTAGTATTTCACAACATTCCTGGCGGGTCGGCGCCAATTCTCGGTGGGAACATTATATACGTCTATAACGTAATATAACCTAACCTAACCCATCTAGCTCCTAGCTGGGAATGTTTTACAAAATCCCGGTCGTGTCGGCCCGTACATTTCCGTGGGGACATTATGTACGTCTATAACTTTATATATCCTAACCTAAGGGACCCTAACATCTCGGATGTAGTATTTTCCAACATTCCCGGGGGTTCGGCCCGTACTTCTCGGTGGGCACACTATATACGTCTATATCGTAATATAACCTAACCTAACCTATCTAGACCCTCGCTAGTAATTTTTACAAAATCCCGGTCGTGTCGGCCCGTACTTCTCGGTGGGGACATTATATACGTCTATAACGTTATATATCCTAGCCTAAGGGAACCTAACATCGCGGATGTAGTATTTCACAACATTCCTGGCGGGTCGGCGCCAATTCTCGGTGGGAAAATTATATACGTCTATAACGTAATATAAACTAACCTAACCCATCTAGCCCCTAGCTGGGAATGTTTTACAAAATCCCGTCGTGTCGGCCCGTACATTTCCGTGGGGACATTATATACGTCTATAACGTTATATATCCTAACCTAAGGCAACCTAACATCGCGGATGTAGTATTTCACAATATTCCTGGCGGGTGGGCGCCAATTCTCGGTGGGAACGTTATATACGTCTATAACGTAATATAACCTAACCTAACCCATCTAGACCCTCGCTGGTAATGTTTTACAAAATCCCGGTCGTGTCGTCCCGTACCTCTCCGTGCGGATATTATATACGTCTATAACGTTATATATCCTAACCTAAGGCAACCTAACATCGCGGATGTAGTATTTCACAACATTCCTGGCGGGTCGGCCCCAACTTCTCGGTGGGCACATTATATACGTCTATATCGTAATATAACCTAACCTAACCCATCTAGACCCTGGCTGGTAATGTTTTACAAAATTCCGGTCGTGTCGGCCCGTACTTTTCCGTCGGGACATTATATACGTCTATTACTTTATATATCCTAACCTAAGGGAACCTAACATCTCGGATGTAGTATTTTCCAACATTCCTGGCGGGTCGGCCCCTACTTCTCGGTGGGCACATTATATACGTCTATATCGTAATATAACCTAACCTAACCCATGTAGACCCTCGCTGGTAATGTTTTACAAAATCCCGGTCGTGTCGGTCCGAACTTCTCGGTGGGGACATTATATACGTCTATAACGTTAAACATCCTAACCTAAGGGAACCTAACATCGCGGATGTAGTATTTTCCAACAGTCCCGGGGGTTCAGCCCCTATTTCTCGGCGGGCACATTATATACGTCTATATCGTAATATAACCTAACCTAACCCATCTAGACCCTGGCTGGTAATGTTTTACAAAATCCCGGTCGTGACGTCCCGTACGTCTCCGTGCGGACATTATATACGTCTATAACGTTATATATCCTAACCTAAGGCAACCTAACATCGCGGATGTAGTATTTCACAACATTCCTGGCGGGTCGGCCCCAACTTCTCGGTGGGCACATTATATACCTCTATATCGTAATATAACCTAACCTAACCCATCTAGACCCTCGCTGGTAATGTTTTACAAAATCCCGGTCGTGTCGGCCCGTACTTCTCGGTGGGGACATTGTATACGTCTATAACTTTATATATCCTAACCTAAGGGAACCTAACATCGCGGATGTAGTATTTCACAACATTCCTGGCGGGTCGGCGCCAATTCTCGGTGGGAACATTATATACGTCTATAACGTAATATAACCTAACCTAACCCATCTAGCCCCTCGCTGTAATGTTTTACGAAATCCCGTCGTCTCGTCCCGTACGTCTCCGTGGGGACATTGTATACGTCTATAACGTTATATATCCTAACCTAAGGCAAACTAACATCGCGGATGTAGTATTTCACAACATTCCTGGCGGGTCGGCGCCAATTATCGGTGGGAACATTATATACGTCTATAACGTAATATAACCTAACCTAACCCATCTAGCCCCTAGTTGGGAATGTTTTACAAAATCCCGGTCGTGTCGGCCCGTACATTTCCGTGGGGACATTATATACGTCTATAACGTTATATATCCTAACCTAAGGGAACCTAACATCGCGGATGTAGTATTTCACAACATTCCTGGCGGGTAGGCGCCAATTCTCGGTGGGAACATTATATACTTCTATATCGTAATATAACCTAACCTAACCCATCTAGACCCTCGCTGGTAATGTTTTACAAAATCCCGGTCTTGTCGGCCCGTAGTTCTCGGTGGGGAAATTATATACGTCTATAACGTTATATATCTTAA
The DNA here is from genome assembly GCA_963969225.1 of Xylocopa violacea. Taxonomy (NCBI): domain Eukaryota; kingdom Metazoa; phylum Arthropoda; class Insecta; order Hymenoptera; family Apidae; genus Xylocopa; species Xylocopa violacea. The sequence goes on along the minus strand of CAXAJV010000061.1, from coordinate 1,946,352 downwards.
CCTAAGGGAACCTAACATCTCGGATGTAGTATTTTCCAACATTCCTGGCGGGTCGGCCCCAACTTCTCGGTGGGCACATTATATACGTCTATATCGTAATATAACCTAACCTAACCCATCTAGACCCTCGCTGGTAATGTTTTACAGAATCCCGGTCGTGTCGGCCCGTACTTCTCGGTGGGGACATTATATACGTCTATAACTTTATATATCCTAACCTAGGGAACCTAACATCTCGGATGTAGTATTTTCCAACATTCCTGGCGGGTCGGCCCCTACTTCTTGGCGGGCACATTATATACGTCTATATCGTAATATAACCTAACCTAACCCATCTAGACCCTGGATGGTAATGTTTTACAAAATCCCGGTCGTGTCGGCGCGTACTTCTCGGTGGGGAAATTATATACGTCTATAACGTCATATATCCTATCCTAAAGGAACCTAACATCTCGGATGTAGTATTTTCCAACATTCCTGTCGCGTCGGCCCCTACTTCTCGGCGGGCACATTATATACGTCTATAACGTAATATAACCTAACCTAACCCATCTAGACCCTGGCTGTTAATGTTTTACAAAATTCCGGTCGTGTCGGCGCGTACTTCTCGGTGGGGACATTGTATACGTCTATAACGTTATATATCCTGACCTAAGGGAACCTAACATCGCGGATGTAGTATTTCACAACATTCCTGGCGGGTCGGCGCCAATTCTCGGTGGGAACATTATATACGTCTATAACGTAATATAACCTAACCTAACCCATCTAGACCCTCGCTGGTAATGTTTTACAAAATCCCGGTCGTGTCGTCCCGTACCTCCCCGTGCGGACATTATATACGTCTATAACGTTATATATCCTAACCTAAGGCAACCTAACATCGCGGATGTAGTATTTCACAACATTCCTGTCGGGTCGGCCCCAACTTCTCGGTGGGCACATTATATACGTCTATATCGTAATATAACCTAACCTAACCCATCTAGACCCTGGCTGGTAATGTTTTACAAAATTCCGGTCGTGTCGGCCCGTACTTTTCCGTCGGGACATTATATACGTCTATTACTTTATATATCCTAACCTAAGGGAACCTAACATCTCGGATGTAGTATTTTCCAACATTCCTGGCGGGTCGGCCCCTACTTCTCGGTGGGCACATTATATACGTGTATATCGTAATATAACCTAGCCTAACCCATGTAGACCCTCGCTGGTAATGTTTTACAAAATCCCGGTCGTGTCGGCCCGTACTTCTAGGTGGGGACATTGTATACGTCTATAACGTTATATATCCTAACCTAAGGGAACCTAACATCGCGTATGTAGTATTTCACAACATTCCTGGCGGGTCGGCGCCAATTCTCGGTGGGAACATTATATACGTCTATAACGTAATATAACCTAACCTAACCCATCTAGCTCCTAGCTGGGAATGTTTTACAAAATCCCGGTCGTGTCGGCCCGTACATTTCCGTGGGGACATTATGTACGTCTATAACTTTATATATCCTAATCTAAGGGACCCTAACATCTCGGATGTAGTATTTTCCAACATTCCCGGGGGTTCGGCCCGTACTTCTCGGTGGGCACACTATATACGTCTATATCGTAATATAACCTAACCTAACCTATCTAGACCCTCGCTAGTAATTTTTACAAAATCCCGGTCGTGTCGGCCCGTACTTCTCGGTGGGGACATTATATACGTCTATAACGTTATATATCCTAGCCTAACGGAACCTAACATCGCGGATGTAGTATTTCACAACATTCCTGGCGGGTCGGCGCCAATTCTCGGTGGGAAAATTATATACGTCTATAACGTAATATAAACTAACCTAACCCATCTAGCCCCTAGCTGGGAATGTTTTACAAAATCCCGTCGTGTCGGCCCGTACATTTCCGTGGGGACATTATATACGTCTATAACGTTATATATCCTAACCTAAGGCAACCTAACATCGCGGATGTAGTATTTCACAATATTCCTGGCGGGTGGGCGCCAATTCTCGGTGGGAACGTTATATACGTCTATAACGTAATATAACCTAACCTAACCCATCTAGACCCTCGCTGGTAATGTTTTACAAAATCCCGGTCGTGTCGTCCCGTACCTCTCCGTGCGGATATTATATACGTCTATAACGTTATATATCCTAACCTAAGGCAACCTAACATCGCGGATGTAGTATTTCACAACATTCCTGGCGGGTCGGCCCCAACTTCTCGGTGGGCACATTATATACGTCTATATCGTAATATAACCTAACCTAACCCATCTAGACCCTGGCTGGTAATGTTTTACAAAATTCCGGTCGTGTCGGCCCGTACTTTTCCGTCGGGACATTATATACGTCTATTACTTTATATATCCTAACCTAAGGGAACCTAACATCTCGGATGTAGTATTTTCCAACATTCCTGGCGGGTCGGCCCCTACTTCTCGGTGGGCACATTATATACGTCTATATCGTAATATAACCTAACCTAACCCATGTAGACCCTCGCTGGTAATGTTTTACAAAATCCCGGTCGTGTCGGCCCGAACTTCTCGGTGGGGACATTATATACGTCTATAACGTTAAACATCCTAACCTAAGGGAACCTAACATCGCGGATGTAGTATTTTCCAACAGTCCCGGGGGTTCAGCCCCTATTTCTCGGCGGGCACATTATATACGTCTATATCGTAATATAACCTAACCTAACCCATCTAGACCCTGGCTGGTAATGTTTTACAAAATCCCGGTCGTGACGTCCCGTACGTCTCCGTGCGGACATTATATACGTCTATAACGTTATATATCCTAACCTAAGGCAACCTAACATCGCGGATGTAGTATTTCACAACATTCCTGGCGGGTCGGCCCCAACTTCTCGGTGGGCACATTATATACCTCTATATCGTAATATAACCTAACCTAACCCATCTAGACCCTCGCTGGTAATGTTTTACAAAATCCCGGTCGTGTCGGCCCGTACTTCTCGGTGGGGACATTATATACGTCTATAACTTTATATATCCTAACCTAAGGGAACCTAACATCGCGGATGTAGTATTTCACAACATTCCTGGCGGGTCGGCGCCAATTCTCGGTGGGAACATTATATACGTCTATAACGTAATATAACCTAACCTAACCCATCTAGCCCCTCGCTGTAATGTTTTACGAAATCCCGTCGTGTTGTCCCGTACGTCTCCGTGGGGACATTATATACGTCTATAACGTTATATATCCTAACCTAAGGCAAACTAACATCGCGGATGTAGTATTTCACAACATTCCTGGCGGGTCGGCGCCAATTCTCGGTGGGAACATTATATACGTCTATAACGTAATATAACCTAACCTAACCCATCTAGCCCCTAGTTGGGAATGTTTTACAAAATCCCGGTCGTGTCGGCCCGTACATTTCCGTGGGGACATTATATACGTCCATAACGTTATATATCCTAACCTAAGGGAACCTAACATCGCGGATGTAGTATTTCACAACATTCCTGGCGGGTAGGCGCCAATTCTCGGTGGGAACATTATATACTTCTATATCGTAATACAACCTAACCTAACCCATCTAGACCCTCGCTGGTAATGTTTTACAAAATCCCGGTCTTGTCGGCCCGTAGTTCTCGGTGGGGAAATTATATACGTCTATAACGTTATATATCTTAACCTAAGGGAACCTAACATCTCGGATGTAGTATTTTCCAACATTCCTGGCGGGTCGGCCCCAACTTCTCGGTGGGCACATTATATACGTCTATATCGTAATATAACCTAACCTAACCCATCTAGACCCTCGCTGGTAATGTTTTACAGAATCCCGGTCGTGTCGGCCCGTACTTCTCGGTGGGGACATTATATACGTCTATAACGTCATATATCCTATCCTAAAGGAACCTAACATCTCGGATGTAGTATTTTCCAACATTCCTGTCGCGTCGGCCCCTACTTCTCGGCGGGCACATTATATACGTCTATAACGTAATATAACCTAACCTAACCCATCTAGACCCTGGCTGTTAATGTTTTACAAAATTCCGGTCGTGTCGGCGCGTACTTCTCGGTGGGGACATTGTATACGTCTATAACGTTATATATCCTGATCTAAGGGAACCTAACATCGCGGATGTAGTATTTCACAACATTCCTGGCGGGTCGGCGCCAATTCTCGGTGGGAACATTATATACGTCTATAACGTAATATAACCTAACCTAACCCATCTAGACCCTCGCTGGTAATGTTTTACAAAATCCCGGTCGTGTCGTCCCGTACCTCCCCGTGCGGACATTATATACGTCTATAACGTTATATATCCTAACCTAAGGCAACCTAACATCGCGGATGTAGTATTTCACAACATTCCTGGCGGGTCGGCCCCAACTTCTCGGTGGGCACATTATATACGTCTATATCGTAATATAACCTAACCTAACCCATCTAGACCCTGGCTGGTAATGTTTTACAAAATTCCGGTCGTGTCGGCCCGTACTTTTCCGTCGGGACATTATATACGTCTATTACTTTATATATCCTAACCTAAGGGAACCTAACATCTCGGATGTAGTATTTTCCAACATTCCTGGCGGGTCGGCCCCTACTTCTCGGTGGGCACATTATATACGTCTATATCGTAATATAACCTAGCCTAACCCATGTAGACCCTCGCTGGTAATGTTTTACAAAATCCCGGTCGTGTCGGCCCGTACTTCTAGGTGGGGACATTGTATACGTCTATAACGTTATATATCCTAACCTAAGGGAACCTAACATCGCGTATGTAGTATTTCACAACATTCCTGGCGGGTCGGCGCCAATTCTCGGTGGGAACATTATATACGTCTATAACGTAATATAACCTAACCTAACCCATCTAGCTCCTAGCTGGGAATGTTTTACAAAATCCCGGTCGTGTCGGCCCGTACATTTCCGTGGGGACATTATGTACGTCTATAACTTTATATATCCTAACCCAAGGGAACCTAACATCTCGGATGTAGTATTTTCCAACATTCCCGGGGGTTCGGCCAATACTTCTCGGTGGGCACATTATATACGTCTATATCGTAATATAACCTAACCTAACCCATCTAGACCATCGCTGGTAATGTTTTACAAAATCCCGGTCGTGTCGGCGCGTACCTCTCGGTGGGGACATTGTATACGTCTATAACGTTATATATCCTGACCTAAGGGAACCTAACATCGCGGATGTAGTATTTTCCAACATTCCTGGCGGGTCGGCCCCTACTTCTCGGTGGGCACATTATATACGTCTATATCGTAATATAACCTAACCTAACCCATGTACACCCTCGCTGGTAATGTTTTACAAAATCCCGGTCGTGTCGGCCCGTACTTCTCGGTGGGGACATTGTATACGTCTATAACGTTATATATCCTAACCTAAGGGAACCTAACATCGCGGATGCAGTATTTCACAACATTCCTGGCGGGTCGGCGCCAATTCTCGGTGGGAACATTATATACGTCTATAACGTAATATAACCTAACCTAACCCATCTAGCCCCTAGCTGGGAATGTTTTACAAAATCCCGTCGTGCCGGCCCGTACATTTCCGTGGGGACATTATGTACGTCTATAACATTATATATCCTAACCCAAGGGAACCTAACATCTCGGATGTAGTATTTTCCAACATTCCCGGGGTTTCGGCCCCTACTTCTCGGTGGGCACATTATATACCTCTATATCGTAATATAACCTAACCTAACCCATCTAGACCATCGCTGGTAATGTTTTACAAAATCCCGGTCGTGTCGGAGCGTACCTCTCGGTGGGGACATTGTATACGTCTATAACGTTATATATCCTGACCTCAGGGAACCTAACATCGCGGATGTAGTATTTTCCAACATTCCTGGCGGGTCGGCCCCTACTTCTCGTTGGGAACATTATATACGTCTATAACGTAATATAACCTAACCTAACCCATCTAGCTCCTAGCTGGGAATGTTTTACAAAATCCCGGTCGCGTCGGCCCGTAAATTTCCGTGGGGACATTATGTACGTCTATAACTTTATATATCCTAACCTAAGGGAACCTAACATGTCGGATGTAGTATTTTCCACCATTCCCGGGGGTTCGGCCCCTACTTCTCGGTGGGCACATTATATACGTCTATATCGTAATATAACCTAACCTAACCCATCTAGACCTTCGCTAGTAATGTTTTGCAAAATCCCGGTCGTGTTGGCGCGTACTTCTCGGTGGGGACATTATATACGTCTATAACTTTATATATCCTAACCTAAGGGAACCTAACATCTCGGATGTAGTATTTTCCAACATTCCTGGCGGGTCGGCCCCTACTTCTCGGTGGGCACATTATATACGTCCATATCGTAATATAACCTAACCTAACCCAACTAGACCCTCGCTGGTAATGTTTTACAAAATCCCGGTCGTGTCGGACCGTACTTCTCGGTGGGGACATTATATACGTCTATAACGTTATATATATTAGCCTAAGGGAACCTAACATCGCGCATGTAGTATTTCACAACATTCCTGGCAGGTCGGCGCCAATTCTCGGTGGGCACATTATATACGTCTATATCGTAATATAACCTAACCTAACCCATCTAGCCCCTAGCTGGGAATGTTTTACAGAATCCTGTCGTGTCGGTCCGTACATTTCCGTGGGGACATTATGTACGTCTATAACATTATATATCCTAACCCAAGGGAACCTAACATCTCGGATGTAGTATTTTCCAACATTCCCGGGGGTTCGGCCCCTACTTCTCGGTGGGCACATTATATACGTCTATATCGTAATATAACCTAACCTAACCCATCTAGCCACTCGCTGTAATGTTTTACAAAATCCCGGTCGTGTCGGCGCGTAAATCTCGGTGGGGAGATTGTATACGTCTATAACGTTATATATCCTGACCTAAGGGAACCTAACATCGCGGATGTAGTATTTCACAACATTCCTGGCGGGTCGGCGCCAATTCTTGGTGGGAACATTATATACATCTATAACGTAATATAACCTAACCTAACCCATCTAGAACCACGCTGGTAATGTTTTACAAAATCCCGGTCGTGTCGGCCCGTACTTCTCGGTGGGGACATTATATACGTCTATAACTTTATATATCCTAACCTAAGGGAACCTAACATCTCGGATTTTCCAACATTCCTGGCGGGTCGTCCCCTACTTCTCGGCGGGCACATTATATACGTCTATATCGTAATATAACCTAACCTAACCCATCTAGACCCTGGCTGGTAATGTTTTACAAAATCCCGGTCGTGTCGGCCCGTACTTCTCGGTGGGGACATTATATACGTCTATAACTTTATATATCCTAACCTAAGGGAACCTAACATCTCGGATGTAGTATTTTCCAACATTCCTGGCGGGTCGGCCCCTACTTCTCGGTGGGCACATTATATACGTCTATATCGTAATATAACCTAACCCAACCCATCTAGACCCTCGCTGGTAATGTATTACAAAATCCCGGTCGTGTCGGCCCGTACTTCTCGGTGGGAACATTATATACGTCTATAACGTAATATAACCTAACCTAACCCATCTAGCCCCTAACTGGGAATGTTTTACAAAATCCCGCCGTGTCGGCCTGTACTTTTCCGTGGGGACATTATATACGTCTATAACTCGGATGTAGTATTTTCCAACATTCCTGGCGGGTTGGCCAATACTTCTCGGCGGGCACATTATATACGTCTATATCGTAATATAACCTAACCTAACCCATCTAGTCCCTGGCTGGTAATGTTTTACAAAATCCCGGTCGTGTCCGCCCGTACTTCTCGGTGGGGACATTATATACGTCTATAACTTTATATATCCTAACCTAAGGGAACCTAACATCTCGGATGTAGTATTTTCCAACATTCCTGGCGGGTCGGCCCCTACTTCTCGGTGGGCACATTATATACGTCTATATCGTAATATAACCTAACCCAACCCATCTAGACCCTCGCTGGTAATGTTTTACAAAATCCCGGTCGTGTCGGCCCGTACTTCTCGGTGGGGACATTATATACGTCTATTACTTTATATATCCTAACCTAAGGGAACCTAACATCTCGGATGTAGTATTTTCCAACATTCCTGTCGGGTCGGCCCCTACTTCTCGGTGGGCACATTATATACTTCTATATCGTAATATAACCTAACCTAACCCATGTAGACCCTCGCTGGTAATGTTTTACAAAATCCCGGTCGTGTCGTCCCGTACGTCTCCGTGCGGACATTACATACGTCTATAACGTTATACATCCTAACCTAAGGCAACCTAACATCGCGGATGTAGTATTTCACAACATTCCTGGCGGGTCGGCGCCAATTCTCGGTGGGAACATTATATACGTCTATAACGTAATATAACCTAACCTAACCCATCTAGCCCCTCGCTGCAATGTTTTACAAAATCCCGGTCGTGTCGTCCCGTGCATCTCCGTGCGGACATTATATACGTCTATAACGTTATATATCCTAACCTAAGGCATTCTAACATCGCGGATGTAGTATTTCACAACATTCCCTGCGGGTCGGCGCCAATTCTCGGTGGGAACATTATATACGTCTATAACGTAATATAACCTAACCTAACCCATCTAGCCCCTAGCTGGGAATGTTTTACAAAATCCCGTCGTGTCGGCCCGTACATTTCCGTGGGGACATTATGTACGTCTATAACATTATATATCCTAACCCAAGGGAACCTAACATCTCGGATGTAGTATTTTCCAACATTCCCGGGGGTTCGGCCCCTACTTATCGGTGGGCACATTATATACGTCTATATCGTAAAATAACCTAACCTAACCCATCTAGACCATCGCTGGTAATGTTTTACAAAATCCCGGTCGTGTCGGCGCGTACCTCTCGGTGGGGACATTGTATACGTCTATAACGTTATATATCCTGACCTAAGGGAACCTAACATCGCGGATGTAGTATTTTCCAACATTCCTGGCGGGTCGGCCCCTACTTCTCGGTGGGCACATTATATACGTCTATATCGTAATATAACCTAACCTAACCCATGTACACCCTCGCTGGTAATGTTTTACAAAATCCCGGTCGTGTCGGCCCGTACTTTTCGGTGGGGACATTGTATACGTCTATAACGTTATATATCCTAACCTAAGGGAACCTAACATCGCGGATGCAGTATTTCACAACATTCCTGGCGGGTCGGCGCCAATTCTCGGTGGGAACATTATATACGTCTATAACGTAATATAACCTAACCTAACCCATCTAGCCCCTAGCTGGGAATGTTTTACAAAATCCCGTCGTGCCGGCCCGTACATTTCCGTGGGGACATTATGTACGTCTATAACATTATATATCCTAACCCAAGGGAACCTAACATCTCGGATGTAGTATTTTCCAACATTCCCGGGGGTTCGGCCCCTACTTCTCGGTGGGCACATTATATACGTCTATATCGTAATATAACCTAACCTAACCCATCTAGACCATCGCTGGTAATGTTTTACAAAATCCCGGTCGTGTCGGAGCGTACCTCTCGGTGGGGACATTGTATACGTCTATAACGTTATATATCCTGACCTCAGGGAACATAACATCGCGGATGTAGTATTTTCCAACATTCCTGGCGGGTCGGCCCCTACTTCTCGGTGGGCACATTATATACGTCTATATCGTAATATAACCTAACCTAACCCATGTACACCCTCGCTGGTAATGTTTTACAAAATCCCGGTCGTGTCGGCCCGTACTTCTCGGTGGGGACATTGTATACGTCTATAACGTTATATATCCTGACCTCAGGGAACCTAACATCGCGGATGTAGTATTTTCCAACATTCCTGGCGGGTCGGCCCCTACTTCTCGGTGGGCACATTATATACGTCTATAACGTAATATAACCTAACCTAACCCATCTAGACCTTCGCTAGTAATGTTTTACAAATCCCCGGTCGTGTTGGCGCGTACTTCTCGGTGGGGACATTATATACGTCTATAACTTTATATATCCTAACCTAAGGGAACCTAACATCTCGGATGTAGTATTTTCCAACATTCCTGGCGGGTCGGCCCCTACTTCTCGGTGGGCACATTATATACGTCTATATCGTAATATAACCTAACCTAACCCAACTAGACCCTCGCTGGTAATGTTTTACAAAATCCCGGTCGTGTCGGACCGTACTTCTCGGTGGGGACATTATATACGTCTATAACGTTATATATCCTAACCTAAGGGAACCTAACATCGCGGATGTAGTATTTCACAACATTCCTGGCGGGTCGGCGCCAATTGTCGGTGGGAACATTATATACGTCTATAACGTAATATAACCTAACCTAACCCATCTAGCCCCTAGCTGGGAATGTTTTACAAAATCCCGTCGTGCCGGCCCGTACATTTCCGTGGGGACATTATGTACGTCTATAACATTATATATCCTAATCCAAGGGAACCTAACATCTCGGCTGCAGTCTTTTCCAACATTCCCGGGGGTTCGGCCCCTACTTCTCGGTGGGCACATTATATACGTCTATATCGTAATATAACCTAACCTAACCCATCTAGACCATCGCTGGTAATGTTTTACAAAATCCCGGTCGAGTCGGCGCGTACCTCTCGGTGGGGACATTGTATACGTCTATAACGTTATATATCCTGACCTAAGGGAACCTAACATCGCGGATGTAGTATTTTCCAACATTCCTGGCGGGTCGGCCCCTACTTCTCGGTGGGCACATTATATACGTCTATATCGTAATATAACCTAACCTAACCCATCTAGACCATCGCTGGTAATGTTTTACAAAATCCCGGTCGTGTCGGCGCGTACCTCTCGGTGGGGACATTGTATACGTCTATAACGTTATATATCCTGACCTAAGGGAACCTAACATCTCGGATGTAGTATTTTCCAACATTCCTGGCGGGTCGGCCCCTACTTCTCGGCGGGCACATTATATACGTCTATATCGTAATATAACCTAACCTAACCCATCTAGACCCTGGCTGGTAATGTTTTACAAAATCCCGGTCGTGTCGGCCCGAACTTCTCGGTGGGGACATTATATACGTCTATAACGTTATATATCCTAACCTAAGGGAACCTAGCATCGCGGATGTAGTATTTCACAACATTCCTGGCGGGTCGGCGCCAATTCTCGTTGGGAACATTATATACGTCTATAACGTAATATAACCTAACCTAACCCATCTAGCTCGTAGCTGGGAATGTTTTACAAAATCCCGGTCGCGTCGGCCCGTACATTTCCGTGGGGACATTATGTACGTCTATAACTTTATATATCCTAACCTAAGGGAACCTAACATCTCGGATGTAGTATTTTCCACCATTCCCGGGGGTTCGGCCCCTACTTCTCGGTGGGCACATTATATACGTCTATATCGTAATATAACCTAACCTAACCCATCTAGACCTTCGCTAGTAATGTTTTACAAAATCCCGGTCGTGTCGGCCCGTACTTCTCGGTGGGGACATTATATACGTCTATAACGTTATATATCCTAACCTAAGGCAAACTAACATCACGGATGTAGTATTTCACAACATACCTGGCGGGTCGGCGCCAATTCTCGGTGGGAACATTATATACGTCTATATCGTAATATAACCTAACCTAACCCATGTACACCCTCGCTGGTAATGTTTTACAAAATCCCGGTCGTGTCGGCCCGTACTTCTCGGTGGGGACATTGTATACGTCTATAACGTTATATATCCTAACCTAGGGGAACCTAGCATCGCGGATGTAGTATTTCACAACATTCCTGGCGGGTCGGCGCCAATTCTCGTTGGGAACATTATATACGTCTATAACGTAATATAACCTAACCTAACCCATCTAGCTCCTAGCTGGGAATGTTTTACAAAATCCCGGTCGCGTCGACCCGTACTTCTCGGTGGGGACATTATATACGTCTATAACGTTATATATCCTAACCTAAGGCAAACTAACATCGCGGATGTAGTATTTCACAACATTCCTGGCGGGTCGGCGCCAATTCTCGGTGGGAACATTATATACGTCTATAGCGTAATATAACCTAACCTAACCCATCTAGCTCCTCGCTGTAATGTTTTACAAAATCCCGGGCGTGTCGTCCCGTACGTCTCCGTGCGGACATTATATACGTCTATAACGTTATATATCCTAACCTAAGGCAACCTAACATCTCGGATGTAGTATTTTCCATCATTCCTGGCGGGTCGGCCCCTACTTCTCGGCAGGCACATTATATACGTCTATATCGTAATATAACCTAACCTAACCCATCTAGACCCTGGCTGGTAATGTTTTACAAAATCCCAGTCGTGTCGGCGCGTACCTCTCGGTGGGGACATTGTATACGTCTATAACGTTATATATCCTGACCTAAGGGAACCTAACATCGCGGATGTAGTATTTCACATCATTCCTGGCGGGTCGGCGCCAATTCTTGGTGGGAACATTATATACGTCTATAACGTAATATAACCTAACCTAACCCATCTAGAACCTCGCTGGTAATGTTTTACAAAATCCCGGTCGTGTCGGCCCGTACTTCTCGTTGGGAACATTATGTACGTCTATAACTTTATATATCCTAACCTAAGGGAACCTAACATCTCGGATGTAGTATTTTCCAACATTCCTGGCGGGTCGGCCCCTACTTCTCGGCGGGCACATTATATACGTCTATATCGTAATATAACCTAACCTAACCCATCTAGACCCTGGCTGGTAATGTTTTACAAAATCCCGGTCGTGTCGGCCCGAACTTCTCGGTGGGGACATTATATACGTCTATAACGTTATATATCCTAACCTAAGGGAAACTAACATCGCGGATGTAGTATTTCACAACATTCCTGGCGGGTAGGCGCCAATTCTCGGTGGGAACATTATATACGTCTATAACGTAATATAACCTAACCTAACCCATCTAGCCCCTAGCTGGGAATGTTTTACAAAATCCCTTCGTGTTGGCCCGTACATTTCCGTGGGGACATTATGTACGTCTATAACATTATATATCCTAACCTAAGGGAACCTAACATCGCGGATGTAGTATTTCACAACATTCCTGGCGGGTCGGCGTCAATTCTCGGTGGGAACATTATCTACGTCTATAACGTAATATAACCTAACCTAACCCATCTAGCCCATAGCTGGGAATGTTTTACAAAATCCCGGTCGTGTCGGCCCGTACTTTTCCGTGGGGACATTATATACGTCTATAACTTTATATATCCTAACCTAAGGGAGCCTAACATCTCGGATGTAGTATTTTCCAACATTCCTGGCGGGTCGGCCCCTACTTCTCGGCGGGCACATTATATACGTCTATATCGTAATATAACCTAACCTAACCCATCTAGACCCTGGCTGGTAATGTTTTACAAAATCCCGGTCGTGTCGGCGCGTACCTCTCGGTGGGGACATTGTATACGTCTATAACGTTATATATCCTGACCTAAGGGAACCTAACATCGCGGATGCAGTATTTCACATCATTCCTGGCGGGTCGGCGCCAATTCTTGGTGGGAACATTATATACGTCTATAACGTAATATAACCTAACCTAACCCATCTAGACCCTGGCTGGTAATGTTTTACAAAATCCCGGTCGTGTCGGCCCGAACTTCTCGGTGGGGACATTATATACGTCTATAACGTTATATATCCTAACCTAAGGGAACCTAACATCGCGGATGTAGTATTTCACAACATTCCTGGCGGATCGGCGCCAATTCTCGGTGGGAACATTATATACGTCTATAACGTAATATAACCTAACCTAACCCATCTAGACCCTGGCTGGTAATGTTTTACAAAATCCCGGTCGTGTCGGCCTGAACTTCTCGGTGGGGACATTATATACGTCTATAACGTTATATATCCTAACCTAAGGGAACCTAACATCGCGGATGCAGTATTTCACAACATTCCTGGCGGGTCGGCGCCAATTCTCGGTGGGAACATTATATACGTCTATAACGTAATATAACCTAACCTAACCCATCTAGACCCTGGCTGGTAATGTTTTACAAAATCCCGGTCGTGTCGGCCTGAACTTCTCGGTGGGGACATTATATACGTCTATAACGTTATATATCCTAACCTAAGGGAACCTAACATCGCGGATGCAGTATTTCACAACATTCCTGGCGGGTCGGCCTGAACTTCTCGGTGGGAACATTATATACGTCTATAACGTAATATAACCTAACCTAACCCATCTAGCCCCTAGCTGGGAATGTTTTACAAAATCCCCTCGTGTCGGCCCGTACATTTCCGTGGGGACATTATGTACGTCTATAACATTATATATCCTAACCCACGGGAACCTAACATCTCGGATGTAGTATTTTCCAACATTCCCGGGGGTTCGGCCCCTACTTCTCGGTGGGCACATTATATACGTCTATATCGTAATATAACCTAACCTAACCCATCTAGACCATCGCTGGTAATGTTTTACAAAATCCCGGTCGTGTCGGCGCGTACCTCTCGCTGGGGACATTGTATACGTCTATAACGTTATATATCCTGACCTAAGGGAACCTAACATCGCGGATGTAGTATTTTCCAACATTCCTGGCGGGTCGGCCCCTACTTCTCGGTGGGCACATTATATACGTCTATGTCGTAATATAACCTAACCTAACCCATGTACACCCTCGCTGGTAATGTTTTACAAAATCCCGGTCGTGTCGGCCCGTACTTCTCGGTGGGGACATTGTATACGTCTATAACGTTATATATCCTAACCTAAGGGAACCTAGCATCGCGGATGTAGTATTTCACAACATTCCTGGCGGGTCGGCGCCAATTCTCGTTGGGAACATTATATACGTCTATAACGTAATATAACCTAACCTAACCCATGTAGCTCCTAGCTGGGAATGTTTTACAAAATCCCGGTCGCGTCGGCCCGTACTTCTCGGTGGGGACATTATATACGTCTATAACGTTATATATCCTAACCTAAGGCAAACTAACATCGCGGATGTAGTATTTCACAACATTCCTGGCGGGTCGGCGCCAATTCTCGGTGGGAACATTATATACGTCTATAGCGTAATATAACCTAACCTAACCCATCTAGCCCCTCGCTGTAATGTTTTACAAAATCCCGGGCGTGTCGTCCCGCACGTCTCCGTGCGGACATTATATACGTCTATAACGTTATATATCCTAACCTAAGGCAACCTAACATCTCGGATGTAGTATTTTCCATCATTCCTGGCGGGTCGGCCCCTACTTCTCGGCAGGCACATTATATACGTCTATATCGTAATATAACCTAACCTAACCCATCTAGACCCTGGCTGGTAATGTTTTACAAAATCCCAGTCGTGTCGGCGCGTACCTCTCGGTGGGGACATTGTATACGTCTATAACGTTATATATCCTGACCTAAGGGAACCTAACATCGCGGATGTAGTATTTCACATCATTCCTGGCGGGTCGGCGCCAATTCTTGGTGGGAACATTATATACGTCTATAACGTAATATAACCTAACCTAACCCATCTAGAACCTCGCTGGTAATGTTTTACAAAATCCCGGTCGTGTCGGCCCGTACTTCTCGTTGGGAACATTATGTACGTCTATAACTTTATATATCCTAACCTAAGGGAACCTAACATCTCGGATGTAGTATTTCCCAACATTCCTGGCGGGTCGGCCCCTACTTCTCGGCGGGCACATTATATACGTCTATATCGTAATATAACCTAACCTAACCCATCTAGACCCTGGCTGGTAATGTTTTACAAAATCCCGGTCGTGTCGGCCCGAACTTCTCGGTGGGGACATTATATACGTCTATAACGTTATATATCCTAACCTAAGGGAAACTAACATCGCGGATGTAGTATTTCACAACATTCCTGGCGGGTAGGCGCCAATTCTCGGTGGGAACATTATATACGTCTATAACGTAATATAACCTAACCTAACCCATCTAGCCCCTAGCTGGGAATGTTTTACAAAATCCCGTCGTGTCGGCCCGTACATTTCCGTGGGGACATTATGTACGTCTATAACATTATATATCCTAACCTAAGGGAACCTAACATCGCGGATGTAGTATTTCACAACATTCCTGGCGGGTCGGCGTCAATTCTCGGTGGGAACATTATCTACGTCTATAACGTAATATAACCTAACCTAACCCATCTAGCCCATAGCTGGGAATGTTTTACAAAATCCCGGTCGTGTCGGCCCGTACTTTTCCGTGGGGACATTATATACGTCTATAACTTTATATATCCTAACCTAAGGGAGCCTAACATCTCGGATGTAGTATTTTCCAACATTCCTGGCGGGTCGGCCCCTACTTCTCGGCGGGCACATTATATACGTCTATATCGTAATATAACCTAACCTAACCCATCTAGACCCTGGCTGGTAATGTTTTACAAAATCCCGGTCGTGTCGGCGCGTACCTCTCGGTGGGGACATTGTATACGTCTATAACGTTATATATCCTGACCTAAGGGAACCTAACATCGCGGATGCAGTATTTCACATCATTCCTGGCGGGTCGGCGCCAATTCTTGGTGGGAACATTATATACGTCTATAACGTAATATAACCTAACCTAACCCATCTAGACCCTGGCTGGTAATGTTTTACAAAATCCCGGTCGTGTCGGCCCGAACTTCTCGGTGGGGACATTATATACGTCTATAACGTTATATATCCTAACCTAAGGGAACCTAACATCGCGGATGTAGTATTTCACAACATTCCTGGCGGGTCGGCGCCAATTCTCGGTGGGAACATTATATACGTCTATAACGTAATATAACCTAACCTAACCCATCTAGACCCTGGCTGGTAATGTTTTACAAAATCCCGGTCGTGTCGGCCTGAACTTCTCGGTGGGGACATTATATACGTCTATAACGTTATATATCCTAACCTAAGGGAACCTAACATCGCGGATGCAGTATTTCACAACATTCCTGGCGGGTCGGCGCCAATTCTCGGTGGGAACATTATATACGTCTATAACGTAATATAACCTAACCTAACCCATCTAGACCCTGGCTGGTAATGTTTTACAAAATCCCGGTCGTGTCGGCCTGAACTTCTCGGTGGGGACATTATATACGTCTATAACGTTATATATCCTAACCTAAGGGAACCTAACATCGCGGATGCAGTATTTCACAACATTCCTGGCGGATCGGCCTGAACTTCTCGGTGGGAACATTATATACGTCTATAACGTAATATAACCTAACCTAACCCATCTAGCCCCTAGCTGGGAATGTTTTACAAAATCCCCTCGTGTCGGCCCGTACATTTCCGTGGGGACATTATGTACGTCTATAACATTATATATCCTAACCCACGGGAACCTAACATCTCGGATGTAGTATTTTCCAACATTCCCGGGGGTTCGGCCCCTACTTCTCGGTGGGCACATTATATACGTCTATATCGTAATATAACCTAACCTAACCCATCTAGACCATCGCTGGTAATGTTTTACAAAATCCCGGTCGTGTCGGCGCGTACCTCTCGCTGGGGACATTGTATACGTCTATAACGTTATATATCCTGACCTAAGGGAACCTAACATCGCGGATGTAGTATTTTCCAACATTCCTGGCGGGTCGGCCCCTACTTCTCGGTGGGCACATTATATACGTCTATGTCGTAATATAACCTAACCTAACCCATGTACACCCTCGCTGGTAATGTTTTACAAAATCCCGGTCGTGTCGGCCCGTACTTCTCGGTGGGGACATTGTATACGTCTATAACGTTATATATCCTAACCTAAGGGAACCTAGCATCGCGGATGTAGTATTTCACAACATTCCTGGCGGGTCGGCGCCAATTCTCGTTGGGAACATTATATACGTCTATAACGTAATATAACCTAACCTAACCCATCTAGAACCTCGCTGGTAATGTTTTACAAAATCCCGGTCGTGTCGGCCCGTACTTCTCGTTGGGAACATTATGTACGTCTATAACTTTATATATCCTAACCTAAGGGAACCTAACATCTCGGACGTAGTATTTTCCAACATTCCTGGCGGGTCGGCCCCTACTTCTCGGCGGGCACATTATATACGTCTATATCGTAATATAACCTAACCTAACCCATCTAGACCCTGGCTGGTAATGTTTTACAAAATCCCGGTCGTGTCGGCCCGAACTTCTCGGTGGGGACATTATATACGTCTATAACGTTATATATCCTAACCTAAGGGAAACTAACATCGCGGATGTAGTATTTCACAATATTCCTGGCGGGTAGGCGCCAATTCTCGGTGGGAACATTATATACGTCTATAACGTAATATAACCTAACCTAACCCATCTAGCCCCTAGCTGGGAATGTTTTACAAAATCCCGTCGTGTCGGCCCGTACATTTCCGTGGGGACATTATGTACGTCTATAACATTATATATCCTAACCTAAGGGAACCTAACATCGCGGATGTAGTATTTCACAACATTCCTGGCGGGTCGGCGTCAATTCTCGGTGGGAACATTATCTACGTCTATAACGTAATATAACCTAACCTAACCCATCTAGCCCATAGCTGGGAATGTTTTACAAAATCCCGGTCGTGTCGGCCCGTACTTTTCCGTGGGGACATTATATACGTCTATAACTTTATATATCCTAACCTAAGGGAGCCTAACATCTCGGATGTAGTATTTTCCAACATTCCTGGCGGGTCGGCCCCTACTTCTCGGCGGGCACATTATATACGTCTATATCGTAATATAACCTAACCTAACCCATCTAGACCCTGGCTGGTAATGTTTTACAAAATCCCGGTCGTGTCGGCGCGTACCTCTCGGTGGGGACATTGTATACGTCTATAACGTTATATATCCTGACCTAAGGGAACCTAACATCGCGGATGCAGTATTTCACATCATTCCTGGCGGGTCGGCGCCAATTCTTGGTGGGAACATTATATACGTCTATAACGTAATATAACCTAACCTAACCCATCTAGACCCTGGCTGGTAATGTTTTACAAAATCCCGGTCGTGTCGGCCCGAACTTCTCGGTGGGGACATTATACACGTCTATAACGTTATATATCCTAACCTAAGGGAAACTAACATCGCGGATGTAGTATTTCACAACATTCCTGGCGGGTCGGCGCCAATTCTCGGTGGGAACATTATATACGTCTATAACGTAATATAACCTAACCTAACCCATCTAGAACCTCGCCGGTAATGTTTTACAAAATCCCGGTCGTGTCGGCCCGTACTTCTCGTTGGGAACATTATGTACGTCTATAACTTTATATATCCTAACCTAAGGGATCCTAACATCTCGGATGTAGTATTTTCCAACATTCCTGGCGGGTCGGCCCCTACTTCTCGGCGGGCACATTATATACGTCTATATCGTAATATAACCTAACCTAACCCATCTAGACCCTGGCTGGTAATGTTTTACAAAATCCCGGTCGTGTCGGCCCGAACTTCTCGGTGGGGACATTATACACGTCTATAACGTTATATATCCTAACCTAAGGGAAACTAACATCGCGGATGTAGTATTTCACAACATTCCTGGCGGGTCGGCGCCAATTCTCGGTGGGAACATTATATACGTCTATAACGTAATATAACCTAACCTAACCCATCTAGCCCCTAGCTGGGAATGTTTTACAAAATCCCGTCGTGTCGGCCCGTACATTTCCGTGGGGACATTATGTACGTCTATAACATTATATATCCTAACCTAAGGGAACCTAACATCGCGGATGTAGTATTTCACAACATTCCTGGCGGGTCGGCCCCTACTTCTCGGCGGGCACATTATATACGTCTATATCGTAATATAACCTAACCTAACCCATCTAGACCCTTGCTGGTAATGTTTTACAAAATCCCGGTCGTGTCGGCGCGTACCTCTCGGTGGGGACATTGTATACGTCTATAACGTTATATATCCTGACCTAAGGGAACCTAACATCGCGGATGCAGTATTTCACATCATTCCTGGCTGGTCGGCGCCAATTCTTGGTGGGAACATTATATACGTCTATAAAGTAATATAACCTAACCTAACCCATCTAGACCCTGGCTAGTAATGTTTTACAAAATCCCGGTCGTGTCGGCCCGAACTTCTCGGTGGGGACATTATATACGTCTATAACGTTATATATCCTAACCTAAGGGAACCTAACTTCGCGGATGTAGTATTTCACAACATTCCTGGCGGGTCGGCGCCAATTCTCGGTGGGAATATTATATACGTCTATAACGTAATATAACCTAACCTAACCCATCTAGACCCTGGCTGGTAATGTTTTACAAAATCCCGGTCGTGTCGGCCTGAACTTCTCGGTGGGGACATTATATACGTCTATAACGTTATATATCCTAACCTAAGGGAACCTAACATCGCGGATGCAGTATTTCACAACATTCCTGGCGGGTCGGCGTCAATTCTCGGTGGGAACATTATATACGTCTATAACGTAATATAACCTAACCTAACCCATCTAGCCAATAGCTGGGAATGTTTTACAAAATCCCGTCGTGTCGGCCCGTACATTTCCGTGGGGACATTATGTACGTCTATAACATTATATATCCTAACCTAAGGGAACCTAACATCGCGGATGTAGTATTTCACAACATTCCTGGCGGGTCGGCGTCAATTCTCGGTGGGAACATTATCTACGTCTATAACGTAATATAACCTAACCTAACCCATCTAGCCCATAGCTGGGAATGTTTTACAAAATCCCGGTCGTGTCGGCCCGTACTTTTCCGCGGGGACATTATATACGTCTATAACTTTATATATCCTAACCTAAGGGAGCCTAACATCTCGGATGTAGTATTTTCCAACATTCCTGGCGGGTCGGCCCCTACTTCTCGGCGGGCACATTATATACGTCTATATCGTAATATAACCTAACCTAACCCATCTAGACCCTGGCTGGTAATGTTTTACAAAATGCCGGTCGTGTCGGCGCGTACCTCTCGGTGGGGACATTGTATACGTCTATAACGTTATATATCCTGACCTAAGGGAACCTAACATCGCGGATGCAGTATTTCACATCATTCCTGGCGGGTCGGCGCCAATTCTTGGTGGGAACATTATATACGTCTATAACGTAATATAACCTAACCTAACCCATCTAGACCCTGGCTGGTAATGTTTTACAAAATCCCGGTCGTGTCGGCCCGAACTTCTCGGTGGGGACATTATATACGTCTATAACGTTATATATCCTAACCTAAGGGAACCTAACATCGCGGATGTAGTATTTCACAACATTCCTGGCGGGTCGGCGCCAATTCTCGGTGGGAACATTATATACGTCTATAACGTAATATAACCTAACCTAACCCATCTAGACCCTGGCTGGTAATGTTTTACAAAATCCCGGTCGTGTCGGCGCGTACCTCTCGGTGGGGACATTGTATACGTCTATAACGTTATATATCCTGACCTAAGGGAACCTAACATCTCGGATGTAGTATTTTCCAACATTCCCGGGGGTTCGGCCCCTACTTCTCGGTGGGCACATTATATACGTCTATATCGTAATATAACCTAACCTAACCCATCTAGCCCCTCGCTGTAATGTTTTACAAAATCCCGGGCGTGTCGTCCCGTACGTCTCCGTGCGGACATTATATACGTCTATAACGTTATATATCCTAACCTAAGGCAACCTAACATCTCGGATGTAGTATTTTCCATCATTCCTGGCGGGTCGGCCCCTACTTCTCGGCAGGCACATTATATACGTCTATATCGTAATATAACCTAACCTAACCCATCTAGACCCTGGCTGGTAATGTTTTACAAAATCCCGGTCGTGTCGGCGCGTACCTCTCGGTGGGGACATTGTATACGTCTATAACGTTATATATCCTGACCTAAGGGAACCTAACATCGCGGATGTAGTATTTCACATCATTCCTGGCGGGTCGGCGCCAATTCTTGGTGGGAACATTATATACGTCTATAACGTAATATAACCTAACCTAACCCATCTAGAACCTCGCTGGTAATGTTTTACAAAATCCCGGTCGTGTCGGCCCGTACTTCTCGTTGGGAACATTATGTACGTCTATAACTTTATATATCCTAACCTAAGGGAACCTAACATCTCGGATGTAGTATTTTCCAACATTCCTGGCGGGTCGGCCCCTACTTCTCGGCGGGCACATTATATACGTCTATATCGTAATATAACCTAACCTAACCCATCTAGACCCTGGCTGGTAATGTTTTACAAAATCCCGGTCGTGTCGGCCCGAACTTCTCGGTGGGGACATTATACACGTCTATAACGTTATATATCCTAACCTAAGGGAAACTAACATCGCGGATGTAGTATTTCACAACATTCCTGGCGGGTCGTCGCCAATTCTCGGTGGGAACATTATATACGTCTATAACGTAATATAACCTAACCTAACCCATCTAGCCCCTAGCTGGGAATGTTTTACAAAATCCCGTCGTGTCGGCCCGTACATTTCCGTGGGGACATTATGTACGTCTATAACATTATATATCCTAACCTAAGGGAACCTAACATCGCGGATGTAGTATTTCACAACATTCCTGGCGGGTCGGCGTCAATTCTCGGTGGGAACATTATATACGTCTATAACGTAATATAACCTAACCTAACCCATCTAGCCCATAGCTGGGAATGTTTTACAAAATCCCGGTCGTGTCGGCCCGTACTTTTCCGTGGGGACATTATATACGTCTATAACTTTATATATCCTAACCTAAGGGAGCCTAACATCTCGGATGTAGTATTTTCCAACATTCCTGGCGGGTCGGCCCCTACTTCTCGGCGGGCACATTATATACGTCTATATCGTAATATAACCTAACCTAACCCATCTAGACCCTGGCTGGTAATGTTTTACAAAATCCCGGTCGTGTCGGCCCGAACTTCTCGGTGGGGACATTATATACGTCTATAACGTTATATATCCTAACCTAAGGGAAACTAACATCGCGGATGTAGTATTTCACAACATTCCTGGCGGGTAGGCGCCAATTCTCGGTGGGAACATTATATACGTCTATAACGTAATATAACCTAACCTAACCCATCTAGCCCCTAGCTGGGAATGCTTTACAAAATCCCGTCGTGTCGGCCCGTACATTTCCGTGGGGACATTATGTACGTCTATAACATTATATATCCTAACCTAAGGGAACCTAACATCGCGGATGTAGTATTTCACAACATTCCTGGCGGGTCGGCGTCAATTCTCGGTGGGAACATTATCTACGTCTATAACGTAATATAACCTAACCTAACCCATCTAGCCCATAGCTGGGAATGTTTTACAAAATCCCGGTCGTGTCGGCCCGTACTTTTCCGTGGGGACATTATATACGTCTATAACTTTATATATCCTAACCTAAGGGAGCCTAACATCTCGGATGTAGTATTTTCCAACATTCCTGGCGGGTCGGCCCCTACTTCTCGGCGGGCACATTATATACGTCTATATCGTAATATAACCTAACCTAACCCATCTAGACCCTGGCTGGTAATGTTTTACAAAATCCCGGTCGTGTCGGCGCGTACCTCTCGGTGGGGACATTGTATACGTCTATAACGTTATATATCCTGACCTAAGGGAACCTAACATCGCGGATGCAGTATTTCACATCATTCCTGGCGGGTCGGCGCCAATTCTTGGTGGGAACATTATATACGTCTATAACGTAATATAACCTAACCTAACCCATCTAGACCCTGGCTGGTAATGTTTTACAAAATCCCGGTCGTGTCGGCCCGAACTTCTCGGTGGGGACATTATATACGTCTATAACGTTATATATCCTAACCTAAGGGAACCTAACATCGCGGATGTAGTATTTCACAACATTCCTGGCGGGTCGGCGCCAATTCTCGGTGGGAACATTATATACGTCTATAACGTAATATAACCTAACCTAACCCATCTAGACCCTGGCTGGTAATGTTTTACAAAATCCCGGTCGTGTCGGCCTGAACTTCTCGGTGGGGACATTATATACGTCTATAACGTTATATATCCTAACCTAAGGGAACCTAACATCGCGGATGCAGTATTTCACAACATTCCTGGCGGGTCGGCGCCAATTCTCGGTGGGAACATTATATACGTCTATAACGTAATATAACCTAACCTAACCCATCTAGACCCTGGCTGGTAATGTTTTACAAAATCCCGGTCGCGTCGGCCTGAACTTTTCGGTGGGGACATTATATACGTCTATAACGTTATATATCCTAACCTAAGGGAACCTAACATCGCGGATGCAGTATTTCACAACATTCCTGGCGGGTCGGCCCCTACTTCTCGGCGGGCACATTATATACGTCTATATCGTAATATAACCTAACCTAACCCATCTAGACCCTGGCTGGTAATGTTTTACAAAATCCCGGTCGTGTCGGCCCGAACTTCTCGGTGGGGACATTATACACGTCTATAACGTTATATATCCTAACCTAAGGGAAACTAACATCGCGGATGTAGTATTTCACAACATTCCTGGCGGGTCGGCGTCAATTCTCGGTGGGAACATTATCTACGTCTATAACGTAATATAACCTAACCTAACCCATCTAGACCCTGGCTGGTAATGTTTTACAAAATCCCGGTCGTGTCGGCCCGAACTTTTCCGTGGGGACATTATATACGTCTATAACTTTATATATCCTAACCTAAGGGAGCCTAACATCTCGGATGTAGTATTTTCCAACATTCCTGGCGGGTCGGCCCCTACTTCTCGGCGGGCACATTATATACGTCTATATCGTAATATAACCTAACCTAACCCATCTAGACCCTGGCTGGTAATGTTTTACAAAATCCCGGTCGTGTCGGCGCGTACCTCTCGGTGGGGACATTGTATACGTCTATAACGTTATATATCCTGACCTAAGGGAACCTAACATCGCGGATGCAGTATTTCACATCATTCCTGGCGGGTCGGCGCCAATTCTTGGTGGGAACATTATATACGTCTATAACGTAATATAACCTAACCTAACCCATCTAGACCCTGGCTGGTAATGTTTTACAAAATCCCGGTCGTGTCGGCCCGAACTTCTCGGTGGGGACATTATATACGTCTATAACGTTATATATCCTAACCTAAGGGAACCTAACATCGCGGATGTAGTATTTCACAACATTCCTGGCGGGTCGGCGCCAATTCTCGGTGGGAACATTATATACGTCTATAACGTAATATAACCTAACCTAACCCATCTAGACCCTGGCTGGTAATGTTTTACAAAATCCCGGTCGTGTCGGCCTGAACTTCTCGGTGGGGACATTATATACGTCTATAACGTTATATATCCTGACCTAAGGGAACCTAACATCTCGGATGTAGTATTTTCCAACATTCCCGGGGGTTCGGCCCCTACTTCTCGGTGGGCACATTATATACGTCTATATCGTAATATAACCTAACCTAACCCATCTAGACCATCGCTGGTAATGTTTTACAAAATCCCGGTCGTGTCGGCGCGTACCTCTCGGTGGGGACATTGTATACGTCTATAACGTTATATATCCTGACCTAAGGGAACCTAACATCGCGGATGTAGTATTTTCCAACATTCCTGGCGGGTCGGCCCCTACTTCTCGGTGGGCACATTATATACGTCTATGTCGTAATATAACCTAACCTAACCCATGTACACCCTCGCTGGTAATGTTTTACAAAATCCCGGTCGTGTCGGCCCGTACTTCTCGGTGGGGACATTGTATACGTCTATAACGTTATATATCCTAACCTAAGGGAACCTAGCATCGCGGATGTAGTATTTCACAACATTCCTGGCGGGTCGGCGCCAATTCTCGTTGGGAACATTATATACGTCTATAACGTAATATAACCTAACCTAACCCATGTAGCTCCTAGCTGGGAATGTTTTACAAAATCCCGGTCGCGTCGGCCCGTACTTCTCGGTGGGGACATTATATACGTCTATAACGTTATATATCCTAACCTAAGGCAAACTAACATCGCGGATGTAGTATTTCACAACATTCCTGGCGGGTCGGCGCCAATTCTCGGTGGGAACATTATATACGTCTATAGCGTAATATAACCTAACCTAACCCATCTAGCCCCTCGCTGTAATGTTTTACAAAATCCCGGGCGTGTCGTCCCGTACGTCTCCGTGCGGACATTATATACGTCTATAACGTTATATATCCTAACCTAAGGCAACCTAACATCTCGGATGTAGTATTTTCCATCATTCCTGGCGGGTCGGCCCCTACTTCTCGGCAGGCACATTATATACGTCTATATCGTAATATAACCTAACCTAACCCATCTAGACCCTGGCTGGTAATGTTTTACAAAATCCCGGTCGTGTCGGCGCGTACCTCTCGGTGGGGACATTGTATACGTCTATAACGTTATATATCCTGACCTAAGGGAACCTAACATCGCGGATGTAGTATTTCACAACATTCCTGGCGGGTCGGCGTCAATTCTCGGTGGGAACATTATATACGTCTATAACGTAATATAACCTAACCTAACCCATCTAGCCCATAGCTGGGAATGTTTTACAAAATCCCGGTCGTGTCGGCCCGTACTTTTCCGTGGGGACATTATATACGTCTATAACTTTATATATCCTAACCTAAGGGAGCCTAACATCTCGGATGTAGTATTTTCCAACATTCCTGGCGGGTCGGCCCCTACTTCTCGGCGGGCACATTATATACGTCTATATCGTAATATAACCTAACCTAACCCATCTAGACCCTGGCTGGTAATGTTTTACAAAATCCCGGTCGTGTCGGCCCGAACTTCTCGGTGGGGACATTATACACGTCTATAACGTTATATATCCTAACCTAAGGGAAACTAACATCGCGGATGTAGTATTTCACAACATTCCTGGCGGGTCGTCGCCAATTCTCGGTGGGAACATTATATACGTCTATAACGTAATATAACCTAACCTAACCCATCTAGCCCCTAGCTGGGAATGTTTTACAAAATCCCGTCGTGTCGGCCCGTACATTTCCGTGGGGACATTATGTACGTCTATAACATTATATATCCTAACCTAAGGGAACATAACATCGCGGATGTAGTATTTCACAACATTCCTGGCGGGTCGGCGTCAATTCTCGGTGGGAACATTATATACGTCTATAACGTAATATAACCTAACCTAACCCATCTAGCCCATAGCTGGGAATGTTTTACAAAATCCCGGTCGTGTCGGCCCGTACTTTTCCGTGGGGACATTATATACGTCTATAACTTTATATATCCTAACCTAAGGGAGCCTAACATCTCGGATGTAGTATTTTCCAACATTCCTGGCGGGTCGGCCCCTACTTCTCGGCGGGCACATTATATACGTCTATATCGTAATATAACCTAACCTAACCCATCTAGACCCTGGCTGGTAATGTTTTACAAAATCCCGGTCGTGTCGGCGCGTACCTCTCGGTGGGGACATTGTACACGTCTATAACGTTATATATCCTGACCTAAGGGAACCTAACATCGCGGATGTAGTATTTTCCAACATTCCTGGCGGGTCGGCCCCTACTTCTCGGTGGGCACATTATATACGTCTATGTCGTAATATAACCTAACCTAACCCATGTACACCCTCGCTGGTAATGTTTTACAAAATCCCGGTCGTGTCGGCCCGTACTTCTCGGTGGGGACATTGTATACGTCTATAACGTTATATATCCTAACCTAAGGGAACCTAGCATCGCGGATGTAGTATTTCACAACATTCCTGGCGGGTCGGCGCCAATTCTCGTTGGGAACATTATATACGTCTATAACGTAATATAACCTAACCTAACCCATGTAGCTCCTAGCTGGGAATGTTTTACAAAATCCCGGTCGCGTCGGCCCGTACTTCTCGGTGGGGACATTATATACGTCTATAACGTTATATATCCTAACCTAAGGCAAACTAACATCGCGGATGTAGTATTTTCCAACATTCCTGGCGGGTCGGCCCCTACTTCTCGGCGGGCACATTATATACGTCTATATCGTAATATAACCTAACCTAACCCATCTAGACCCTGGCTGGTAATGTTTTACAAAATCCCGGTCGTGTCGGCCCGAACTTCTCGGTGGGGACATTATACACGTCTATAACGTTATATATCCTAACCTAAGGGAAACTAACATCGCGGATGTAGTATTTCACAACATTCCTGGCGGGTCGGCGCCAATTCTCGGTGGGAACATTATATACGTCTATAACGTAATATAACCTAACCTAACCCATCTAGCCCCTAGCTGGGAATGTTTTACAAAATCCCGTCGTGTCGGCCCGTACTTTTCCGTGGGGACATTATATACGTCTATAACTTTATATATCCTAACCTAAGGGAGCCTAACATCTCGGATGTAGTATTTTCCAACATTCCTGGCGGGTCGGCCCCTACTTCTCGGCGGGCACATTATATACGTCTATATCGTAATATAACCTAACCTAACCCATCTAGACCCTGGCTGGTAATGTTTTACAAAATCCCGGTCGTGTCGGCGCGTACCTCTCGGTGGGGACATTGTATACGTCTATAACGTTATATATCCTGACCTAAGGGAACCTAACATCGCGGATGCAGTATTTCACATCATTCCTGGCTGGTCGGCACCAATTCTTGGTGGGAACATTATATACGTCTATAACGTAATATAACCTAACCTAACCCATCTAGACCCTGGC
The DNA here is from genome assembly GCA_963969225.1 of Xylocopa violacea. Taxonomy (NCBI): domain Eukaryota; kingdom Metazoa; phylum Arthropoda; class Insecta; order Hymenoptera; family Apidae; genus Xylocopa; species Xylocopa violacea. The sequence continues at coordinate 1,917,602 of CAXAJV010000061.1, read as the reverse complement.
TGGTAATGTTTTACAAAATCCCGGTCGTGTCGGCCTGAACTTCTCGGTGGGGACATTATATACGTCTATAACGTTATATATCCTAACCTAAGGGAACCCAACATCGCGGATGCAGTATTTCACAACATTCCTGGCGGGTCGGCGCCAATTCTCGGTGGGAACATTATATACGTCTATAACGTAATATAACCTAACCTAACCCATCTAGACCCTGGCTGGTAATGTTTTACAAAATCCCGGTCGTGTCGGCCTGAACTTCTCGGTGGGGACATTATATACGTCTATAACGTTATATATCCTAACCTAAGGGAACCTAACATCGCGGATGCAGTATTTCACAACATTCCTGGCGGGTCGGCGCCAATTCTCGGTGGGAACATTATATACGTCTATAACGTAATATAACCTAACCTAACCCATCTAGCCCCTAGCTGGGAATGTTTTACAAAATCCCCTCGTGTCGGCCCGTACATTTCCGTGGGGACATTATGTACGTCTATAACATTATATATCCTAACCCAAGGGAACCTAACATCTCGGATGTAGTATTTTCCAACATTCCCGGGGGTTCGGCCCCTACTTCTCGGTGGGCACATTATATACGTCTATATCGTAATATAACCTAACCTAACCCATCTAGACCATCGCTGGTAATGTTTTACAAAATCCCGGTCGTGTCGGCGCGTACCTCTCGGTGGGGACATTGTATACGTCTATAACGTTATATATCCTGACCTAAGGGAACCTAACATCGCGGATGTAGTATTTTCCAACATTCCTGGCGGGTCGGCCCCTACTTCTCGGTGGGCACATTATATACGTCTATATCGTAATATAACCTAACCTCACTCATGTACACCCTCGCTGGTAATGTTTTACAAAATCCCGGTCGTGTCGGCCTGAACTTCTCGGTGGGGACATTATATACGTCTATAACGTTATATATCCTAACCTAAGGGAACCTAACATCGCGGATGCAGTATTTCACAACATTCCTGGCGGGTCGGCGCCAATTCTCGGTGGGAACATTATATACGTCTATAACGTAATATAACCTAACCTAACCCATCTAGCCCCTAGCTGGGAATGTTTTACAAAATCCCCTCGTGTCGGCCCGTACATTTCCGTGGGGACATTATGTACGTCTATAACATTATATATCCTAACCCAAGGGAACCTAACATCTCGGATGTAGTATTTTCCAACATTCCCGGGGGTTCGGCCCCTACTTCTCGGCGGGCACATTATATACGTCTATATCGTAATATAACCTAACCTAACCCATCTAGACCATCGCTGGTAATGTTTTACAAAATCCCGGTCGTGTCGGCGCGTACCTCTCGGTGGGGACATTGTATACGTCTATAACGTTATATATCCTGACCTAAGGGAACCTAACATCGCGGATGTAGTATTTTCCAACATTCCTGGCGGGTCGGCCCCTACTTCTCGGTGGGCACATTATATACGTCTATATCGTAATATAACCTAACCTCACTCATGTACACCCTCGCTGGTAATGTTTTACAAAATCCCGGTCGTGTCGGCCTGAACTTCTCGGTGGGGACATTATATACGTCTATAACGTTATATATCCTAACCTAAGGGAACCTAACATCGCGGATGCAGTATTTCACAACATTCCTGGCGGGTCGGCGCCAATTCTCGGTGGGAACATTATATACGTCTATAACGTAATATAACCTAACCTAACCCATCTAGCCCCTAGCTGGGAATGTTTTACAAAATCCCCTCGTGTCGGCCCGTACATTTCCGTGGGGACATTATGTACGTCTATAACATTATATATCCTAACCCAAGGGAACCTAACATCTCGGATGTAGTATTTTCCAACATTCCCGGGGGTTCGGCCCCTACTTCTCGGCGGGCACATTATATACGTCTATATCGTAATATAACCTAACCTAACCCATCTAGACCATCGCTGGTAATGTTTTACAAAATCCCGGTCGTGTCGGCGCGTACCTCTCGGTGGGGACATTGTATACGTCTATAACGTTATATATCCTGACCTAAGGGAACCTAACATCGCGGATGTAGTATTTTCCAACATTCCTGGCGGGTCGGCCCCTACTTCTCGGTGGGCACATTATATACGTCTATATCGTAATATAACCTAACCTCACTCATGTACACCCTCGCTGGTAATGTTTTACAAAATCCCGGTCGTGTCGGCCCGTACTTCTCGGTGGGGACATTGTATACGTCTATAACGTTATATATCCTAACCTAAGGGAACCTAGCATCGCGGATGTAGTATTTCACAACATTCCTGGCGGGTCGGCGCCAATTCTCGTTGGGAACATTATATACGTCTATAACGTAATATAACCTAACCTAACCCATCTAGCTCCTAGCTGGGAATGTTTTACAAAATCCCGGTCGCGTCGGCCCGTACTTCTCGGTGGGGACATTATATACGTCTATAACGTTATATATCCTAACCTAAGGCAAACTAACATCGCGGATGTAGTATTTCACAACATTCCTGGCGGGTCGGCGCCAATTCTCGGTGGGAACATTATATACGTCTATAACGTAATATAACCTAACCTAACCCATCTAGCCCCTCGCTGTAATGTTTTACCAAATCCCGGGCGTGTCGTCCCGTACGTCTCCGTGCGGACATTATATACGTCTATAACGTTATATATCCTAACCTAAGGCAACCTAACATCTCGGATGTAGTATTTTCCATCATTCCTGGCGGGTCGGCCCCTACTTCTCGGCAGGCACATTATATACGTCTATATCGTAATATAACCTAACCTAACCCATCTAGACCCTGGCTGGTAATGTTTTACAAAATCCCAGTCGTGTCGGCGCGTACCTCTCGGTGGGGACATTGTATACGTCTATAACGTTATATATCCTGACCTAAGGGAACCTAACATCGCGGATGTAGTATTTCACATCATTCCTGGCGGGTCGGCGCCAATTCTTGGTGGGAACATTATATACGTCTATAACGTAATATAACCTAACCTAACCCATCTAGAACCTCGCTGGTAATGTTTTACAAAAGCCCGGGCGTGTCGGCCCGTACTTCTCGTTGGGGACATTGTATACGTCTATAACGTTATATATCCTGACCTAAGGGAACCTAACATCGCGGATGTAGTATTTTCCAACATTCCTGGCGGGTCGGCCCCTACTTCTCGGTGGGCACATTATATACGTCTATGTCGTAATATAACCTAACCTAACCCATGTACACCCTCGCTGGTAATGTTTTACAAAATCCCGGTCGTGTCGGCCCGTACTTCTCGGTGGGGACATTGTATACGTCTATAACGTTATATATCCTAACCTAAGGGAACCTAGCATCGCGGATGTAGTATTTCACAACATTCCTGGCGGGTCGGCGCCAATTCTCGTTGGGAACATTATATACGTCTATAACGTAATATAACCTAACCTAACCCATGTAGCTCCTAGCTGGGAATGTTTTACAAAATCCCGTCGTGTCGGCCCGTACTTTTCCATGGGGACATTATATACGTCTATAACTTTATATATCCTAACCTAAGGGAGCCTAACATCTCGGATGTAGTATTTTCCAACATTCCTGGCGGGTCGGCCCCTACTTCTCGGCGGGCACATTATATACGTCTATATCGTAATATAACCTAACCTAACCCATCTAGACCCTGGCTGGTAATGTTTTACAAAATCCCGGTCGTGTCGGCGCGTACCTCTCGGTGGGGACATTGTATACGTCTATAACGTTATATATCCTGACCTAAGGGAACCTAACATCGCGGATGCAGTATTTCACATCATTCCTGGCTGGTCGGCGCCAATTCTTGGTGGGAACATTATATACGTCTATAACGTAATATAACCTAACCTAACCCATCTAGACCCTGGCTGGTAATGTTTTACAAAATCCCGGTCGTGTCGGCCTGAACTTCTCGGTGGGGACATTATATACGTCTATAACGTTATATATCCTAACCTAAGGGAACCTAACATCGCGGATGCAGTATTTCACAACATTCCTGGCGGGTCGGCGCCAATTCTCGGTGGGAACATTATATACGTCTATAACGTAATATAACCTAACCTAACCCATCTAGACCCTGGCTGGTAATGTTTTACAAAATCCCGGTCGTGTCGGCCTGAACTTCTCGGTGGGGACATTATATACGTCTATAACGTTATATATCCTAACCTAAGGGAACCTAACATCGCGGATGCAGTATTTCACAACATTCCTGGCGGGTCGGCGCCAATTCTCGGTGGGAACATTATATACGTCTATAACGTAATATAACCTAACCTAACCCATCTAGCCCCTAGCTGGGAATGTTTTACAAAATCCCCTCGTGTCGGCCCGTACATTTCCGTGGGGACATTATGTACGTCTATAACATTATATATCCTAACCCAAGGGAACCTAACATCACGGATGTAGTATTTTCCAACATTCCCGGGGGTTCGGCCCCTACTTCTCGGTGGGCACATTATATACGTCTATATCGTAATATAACCTAACCTAACCCATCTAGACCATCGCTGGTAATGTTTTACAAAATCCCGGTCGTGTCGACGCGTACCTCTCGGTGGGGACATTGTATACGTCTATAACGTTATATATCCTGACCTAAGGGAACCTAACATCGCGGATGTAGTATTTTCCAACATTCCTGGCGGGTCGGCCCCTACTTCTCGGTGGGCACATTATATACGTCTATATCGTAATATAACCTAACCTCACTCATGTACACCCTCGCTGGTAATGTTTTACAAAATCCCGGTCGTGTCGGCCCGTACTTCTCGGTGGGGACATTGTATACGTCTATAACGTTATATATCCTAACCTAAGGGAACCTAGCATCGCGGATGTAGTATTTCACAACATTCCTGGCGGGTCGGCGCCAATTCTCGTTGGGAACATTATATACGTCTATAACGTAATATAACCTAACCTAACCCATCTAGCTCCTAGCTGGGAATGTTTTACAAAATCCCGGTCGCGTCGGCCCGTACTTCTCGGTGGGGACATTATATACGTCTATAACGTTATATATCCTAACCTAAGGCAAACTAACATCGCGGATGTAGTATTTCACAACATTCCTGGCGGGTCGGCGCCAATTCTCGGTGGGAACATTATATACGTCTATAACGTAATATAACCTAACCTAACCCATCTAGCCCCTCGCTGTAATGTTTTACCAAATCCCGGGCGTGTCGTCCCGTACGTCTCCGTGCGGACATTATATACGTCTATAACGTTATATATCCTAACCTAAGGCAACCTAACATCTCGGATGTAGTATTTTCCATCATTCCTGGCGGGTCGGCCCCTACTTCTCGGCAGGCACATTATATACGTCTATATCGTAATATAACCTAACCTAACCCATCTAGACCCTGGCTGGTAATGTTTTACAAAATCCCAGTCGTGTCGGCGCGTACCTCTCGGTGGGGACATTGTATACGTCTATAACGTTATATATCCTGACCTAAGGGAACCTAACATCGCGGATGTAGTATTTCACATCATTCCTGGCGGGTCGGCGCCAATTCTTGGTGGGAACATTATATACGTCTATAACGTAATATAACCTAACCTAACCCATCTAGAACCTCGCTGGTAATGTTTTACAAAATCCCGGGCGTGTCGGCCCGTACTTCTCGTTGGGAACATTATGTACGTCTATAACTTTATATATCCTAACCTAAGGGAACCTAACATCTCGGATGTAGTATTTTCCAACATTCCTGGCGGGTCGGCCCCTACTTCTCGGCGGGCACATTATATACGTCTATATCGTAATATAACCTAACCTAACCCATCTAGACCCTGGCTGGTAATGTTTTACAAAATCCCGGTCGTGTCGGCCCGAACTTCTCGGTGGGGACATTATATACGTCTATAACGTTATATATCCTAACCTAAGGGAAACTAACATCGCGGATGTAGTATTTCACAACATTCCTGGCGGGTCGGCGCCAATTCTCGGTGGGAACATTATATACGTCTATAATGTAATATAACCTAACCTAACCCATCTAGCCCCTAGCTGGGAATGTTTTACAAAATCCCGTCGTGCCGGCCCGTACATTTCCGTGGGGACATTATGTACGTCTATAACATTATATATCCTAACCCAAGGGAACCTAACATCTCGGATGTAGTATTTTCCAACATTCCCGGGGGTTCGGCCCCTACTTCTCGGTGGGCACATTATATACCTCTATATCGTAATATAACCTAACCTAACCCATCTAGACCATCGCTGGTAATGTTTTACAAAATCCCGGTCGTGTCGGAGCGTACCTCTCGGTGGGGACATTGTATACGTCTATAACGTTATATATCCTGACCTCAGGGAACCTAACATCGCGGATGTAGTATTTTCCAACATTCCTGGCGGGTCGGCCCCTACTTCTCGGTGGGCACATTATATACGTCTATATCGTAATATAACCTAACCTAACCCATGTACACCCTCGCTGGTAATGTTTTACAAAATCCCGGTCGTGTCGGCCCGTACTTCTCGGTGGGGACATTGTATACGTCTATAACGTTATATATCCTAACCTAAGGGAACCTAGCATCGCGGACGTAGTATTTCACAACATTCCTGGCGGGTCGGCGCCAATTCTCGTTGGGAACATTATATACGTCTATAACGTAATATAACCTAACCTAACCCATCTAGCTCCTAGCTGGGAATGTTTTACAAAATCCCGGTCGCGTCGGCCCGTAAATTTCCGTGGGGACATTATGTACGTCTATAACTTTATATATCCTAACCTAAGGGAACCTAACATCTCGGATGTAGTATTTTCCAACATTCCTGGCGGGTCGGCCCCTACTTCTCGGTGGGCACATTATATACGTCCATATCGTAATATAACCTAACCTAACCCAACTAGACCCTCGCTGGTAATGTTTTACAAAATCCCGGTCGTGTCGGACCGTACTTCTCGGTGGGGACATTATATACGTCTATAACGTTATATATATTAGCCTAAGGGAACCTAACATCGCGGATGTAGTATTTCACAACATTCCTGGCAGGTCGGCGCCAATTCTCGGTGGGCACATTATATACGTCTATATCGTAATATAACCTAACCTAACCCATCTAGCCCCTAGCTGGGAATGTTTTACAGAATCCCGTCGTGTCGGACCGTACATTTCCGTGGGGACATTATGTACGTCTATAACATTATATATCCTAACCCAAGGGAACCTAACATCTCGGATGTAGTATTTTCCAACATTCCCGGGGGTTCGGCCCCTACTTCTCGGTGGGCACATTATATACGTCTATATCGTAATATAACCTAACCTAACCCATCTAGCCACTCGCTGTAATGTTTTACAAAATCCCGGTCGTGTCGGCGCGTAAATCTCGGTGGGGAGATTGTATACGTCTATAACGTTATATATCCTGACCTAAGGGAACCTAACATCGCGGATGTAGTATTTCACAACATTCCTGGCGGGTCGGCGCCAATTCTTGGTGGGAACATTATATACGTCTATAACGTAATATAACCTAACCTAACCCATCTAGAACCACGCTGGTAATGTTTTACAAAATCCCGGTCGTGTCGGCCCGTACTTCTCGGTGGGGACACTATATACGTCTATAACTTTATATATCCTAACCTAAGGGAACCTAACATCTCGGATTTTCCAACATTCCTGGCGGGTCGTCCCCTACTTCTCGGTGGGCACACTATATACGTCTATATCGTAATATAACCTAACCTAACCCATCTAGACCCTCGCTGGTAATGTTTTACAAAATCCCGGTCGTGTCGGCCCGTACTTCTCGGTGGGGACATTATATACGTCTATAACGTTATATATCCTAGCCTAAGGGAACCTAACATCGCGGATGTAGTATTTCACAACATTCCTGGCGGGTCGGCGCCAATTCTCGGTGGGAACATTATATACGTCTATAACGTAATATAACCTAACCTAACCCATCTAGCCCTTCGCTGCAATGTTTTACAAAATCCCGGTCGTGTCGGCCTGAACTTCTCGGTGGGGACATTATATACGTCTATAACGTTATATATCCTAACCTAAGGGAACCTAACATCGCGGATGCAGTATTTCACAACATTCCTGGCGGGTCGGCGCCAATTCTCGGTGGGAACATTATATACGTCTATAACGTAATATAACCTAACCTAACCCATCTAGCCCCTAGCTGGGAATGTTTTACAAAATCCCCTCGTGTCGGCCCGTACATTTCCGTGGGGACATTATGTACGTCTATAACATTATATATCCTAACCCAAGGGAACCTAACATCTCGGATGTAGTATTTTCCAACATTCCCGGGGGTTCGGCCCCTACTTCTCGGTGGGCACATTATATACGTCTATATCGTAATATAACCTAACCTAACCCATCTAGACCATCGCTGGTAATGTTTTACAAAATCCCGGTCGTGTCGGCGCGTACCTCTCGGTGGGGACATTGTATACGTCTATAACGTTATATATCATGACCTAAGGGAACCTAACATCGCGGATGTAGTATTTTCCAACATTCCTGGCGGGTCGGCCCCTACTTCTCGGTGGGCACATTATATACGTCTATATCGTAATATAACCTAACCTAACCCATGTACACCCTCGCTGGTAATGTTTTACAAAATCCCGGTCGTGTCGGCCCGTACTTCTCGGTGGGGACATTGTATACGTCTATAACGTTATATATCCTAACCTAAGGGAACCTAGCATCGCGGATGTAGTATTTCACAACATTCCTGGCGGGTCGGCGCCAATTCTCGTTGGGAACATTATATACGTCTATAACGTAATATAACCTAACCTAACCCATCTAGCTCCTAGCTGGGAATGTTTTACAAAATCCCGGTCGCGTCGGCCCGTACTTCTCGGTGGGGACATTATATACGTCTATAACGTTATATATCCTAACCTAAGGCAAACTAACATCGCGGATGTAGTATTTCACAACATTCCTGGCGGGTCGGCGCCAATTCTCGGTGGGAACATTATATACGTCTATAACGTAATATAACCTAACCTAACCCATCTAGCCCCTCGCTGTAATGTTTTACCAAATCCCGGGCGTATCGGCCCGTACATTTCCGTGGGGACATTGTATACGTCTATAACGTTATATATCCTGACCTCAGGGAACCTAACATCGCGGATGTAGTATTTTCCAACATTCCTGGCGGGTCGGCCCCTACTTCTCGGTGGGCACATTATATACGTCTATATCGTAATATAACCTAACCTAACCCATGTACACCCTCGCTGGTAATGTTTTACAAAATCCCGGTCGTGTCGGCCCGTACTTCTCGGTGGGGACATTGTATACGTCTATAACGTTATATATCCTGACCTCAGGGAACCTAACATCGCGGATGTAGTATTTTCCAACATTCCTGGCGGGTCGGCCCCTACTTCTCGGTGGGCACATTATATACGTCTATATCGTAATATAACCTAACCTAACCCATCCAGACCTTCGCTAGTAATGTTTTACAAAATCCCGGTCGTGTTGGCGCGTACTTCTCGGTGGGGACATTATATACGTCTATAACTTTATATATCCTAATCTAAGGGAACCTAACATCTCGGATTTTCCAACATTCCTGGCGGGTCGTCCCCTACTTCTCGGTGGGCACACTATATACGTCTATATCGTAATATAACCTAACCTAACCCATCTAGACCCTCGCTGGTAATGTTTTACAAAATCCCGGTCGTGTCGGCCCGCACTTCTCGGTGGGGACATTATATACGTCTATAACGTTATATATCCTAGCCTAAGGGAACCTAACATCGCGGATGTAGTGTTTCACAACATTCCTGGCGGGTCGGCGCCCATTCTCGGTGGGAACATTATATACGTCTATAACGTAATATAACCTTACCTAACCCATCTAGCCCCTCGCTGTAATGTTTTACAAAATCCCGGTCGTGTCGTCCCGTGCATCTCCGTGCGGACATTATATACGTCTATAACGTTATATACCCTAACCTAAGGCATTCTAACATCGCGGATGTAGTATTTCATAACATTCCCTGCGGGTCGACGCCAATTCTCGGTGGGAACATTATATACGTCTATAACGTAATATAACCTAACCTAACCCATCTAGCCCATAGCTGGGAATGTTTTACAAAATCCCGGTCGTGTCGTCCCGTACTTTTCCGTGGGGACATTATATACGTCTATAACTTTATATATCCTAACCTAAGGGAACCTAACATCTCGGATGTAGTATTTTCCAACATTCCTGGCGGGTCGGCCCCTACTTCTCGGCGGGCACATTATATACGTCTATATCGTAATATAACCTAACCTAACCCATCTAGAACCTGGCTGGTAATGTTTTACAAAATCCCGGTCTTGTCGGCCCGAACTTCTCGGTGGGGACATTATATACGTCTATAACGTTATATATCCTAACCTAAGGGAACCTAACATCGCGGATGTAGTATTTCACAACATTCCTGGCGGGTCGGCGCCAATTCTCGGTGGGAACATTATATACGTCTATAACGTAATATAACCTAACCTAACACATCTAGACCCTGGCTGGTAATGTTTTACAAAATCCCGGTCGTGTCGGCCCGAACTTCTCGGTGGGGACATTATATACGTCTATAACGTTATATATCCTAACCTAAGGGAACCTAACATCGCGGATGCAGTATTGCACAACATTCCTGGCGGGTCGGCGCCAATTGTCGGTGGGAACATTATATACGTCTATAACGTAATATAACCTAATCTAACCCATCTAGCCCCTAGCTGGGAATGTTTTACAAAATCCCGTCGTGCCGGCCCGTACATTTCCGTGGGGACATTATGTACGTCTATAACATTATATATCCTAATCCAAGGGAACCTAACATCTCGGCTGCAGTATTTTCCAACATTCCCGGGGGTTCGGCCCCTACTTCTCGGTGGGCACATTATATACGTCTATATCGTAATATAACCTAACCTAACCCATCTAGACCATCGCTGGTAATGTTTTACAAAATCCCGGTCGAGTCGGCGCGTACCTCTCGGTGGGGACATTGTATACGTCTATAACGTTATATATCCTGACCTAAGGGAACCTAACATCGCGGATGTAGTATTTTCAAACATTCCTGGCGGGTCGGCCCCTACTTCTCGGTGGGCACATTATATACGTCTATATCGTAATATAACCTAACCTAACCCATCTAGACCATCGCTGGTAATGTTTTACAAAATCCCGGTCGTGTCGGCGCGTACCTCTCGGTGGGGACATTGTATACGTCTATAACGTTATATATCCTGACCTAAGGGAACCTAACATCTCGGATGTAGTATTTTCCAACATTCCTGGCGGGTCGGCCCCTACTTCTCGGCGGGCACATTATATACGTCTATATCGTAATATAACCTAACCTAACCCATCTAGACCCTGGCTGGTAATGTTTTACAAAATCCCGGTCGTGTCGGCCCGAACTTCTCGGTGGGGACATTATATACGTCTATAACGTTATATATCCTAACCTAAGGGAACCTAGCATCGCGGATGTAGTATTTCACAACATTCCTGGCGGGTCGGCGCCAATTCTCGTTGGGAACATTATATACGTCTATAACGTAATATAACCTAACCTAACCCATCTAGCTCCTAGCTGGGAATGTTTTACAAAATCCCGGTCGCGTCGGCCCGTACATTTCCGTGGGGACATTATGTACGTCTATAACTTTATATATCCTAACCTAAGGGAACCTAACATCTCGGATGTAGTATTTTCCACCATTCCCGGGGGTTCGGCCCCTACTTCTCGGTGGGCACATTATATACGTCTATATCGTAATATAACCTAACCTAACCCATCTAGACCTTCGCTAGTAATGTTTTACAAAATCCCGGTCGTGTCGGCCCGTACTTCTCGGTGGGGACATTATATACGTCTATAACGTTATATATCCTAACCTAAGGCAAACTAACATCGCGGATGTAGTATTTCACAACATACCTAGCGGGTCGGCGCCAATTCTCGGTGGGAACATTATATACGTCTATATCGTAATATAACCTAACCTAACCCATGTACACCCTCGCTGGTAATGTTTTACAAAATCCCGGTCATGTCGGCCCGTACTTCTCGGTGGGGACATTGTATACGTCTATAACGTTATATATCCTAACCTAAGGGAACCTAGCATCGCGGATGTAGTATTTCACAACATTCCTGGCGGGTCGGCGCCAATTCTCGTTGGGAACATTATATACGTCTATAACGTAATATAACCTAACCTAACCCATCTAGCTCCTAGCTGGGAATGTTTTACAAAATCCCGGTCGCGTCGGCCCGTACTTCTCGGTGGGGACATTATATACGTCTATAACGTTATATATCCTAACCTAAGGCAAACTAACATCGCGGATGTAGTATTTCACAACATTCCTGGCGGGTCGGCGCCAATTCTCGGTGGGAACATTATATACGTCTATAGCGTAATATAACCTAACCTAACCCATCTAGCTCCTCGCTGTAATGTTTTACAAAATCCCGGGCGTGTCGTTCCGTACGTCTCCGTGCGGACATTATATACGTCTATAACGTTATATATCCTAACCTAAGGCAACCTAACATCTCGGATGTAGTATTTTCCATCATTCCTGGCGGGTCGGCCCCTACTTCTCGGCAGGCACATTATATACGTCTATATCGTAATATAACCTAACCTAACCCATCTAGACCCTGGCTGGTAATGTTTTACAAAATCCCAGTCGTGTCGGCGCGTACCTCTCGGTGGGGACATTGTATACGTCTAGAACGTTATATATCCTGACCTAAGGGAACCTAACTACGCGGATGTAGTATTTCACACCATTCCTGGCGGGTCGGCGCCAATTCTTGGTGGGAACATTATATACGTCTATAACGTAATATAACCTAACCTAACCCATCTAGAACCTCGCTGGTAATGTTTTACAAAATCCCGGTCGTGTCGGCCCGTACTTCTCGTTGGGAACATTATGTACGTCTATAACTTTATATATCCTAACCTAAGGGAACCTAACATCTCGGATGTAGTATTTCACAACATTCCTGGCGGGTCGGCGTCAATTCTCGGTGGGAACATTATATACGTCTATAACGTAATATAACCTAACCTAACCCATCTAGCCCATAGCTGGGAATGTTTTACAAAATCCCGGTCGTGTCGGCCCGTACTTTTCCGTGGGGACATTATATACGTCTATAACTTTATATATCCTAACCTAAGGGAGCCTAACATCTCGGATGTAGTATTTTCCAACATTCCTGGCGGGTCGGCCCCTACTTCTCGGCGGGCACATTATATACGTCTATATCGTAATATAACCTAACCTAACCCATCTAGACCCTGGCTGGTAATGTTTTACAAAATCCCGGTCGTGTCGGCGCGTACCTCTCGGTGGGGACATTGTATACGTCTATAACGTTATATATCCTGACCTAAGGGAACCTAACATCGCGGATGCAGTATTTCACATCATTCCTGGCGGGTCGGCGCCAATTCTTGGTGGGAACATTATATACGTCTATAACGTAATATAACGTAACCTAACCCATCTAGACCCTGGCTGGTAATGTTTTACAAAATCCCGGTCGTGTCGGCCCGAACTTCTCGGTGGGGACATTATATACGTCTATAACGTTATATATCCTAACCTAAGGGAACCTAACATCGCGGATGTAGTATTTCACAACATTCCTGGCGGGTCGGCGCCAATTCTCGGTGGGAACATTATATACGTCTATAACGTAATATAACCTAACCTAACCCATCTAGACCCTGGCTGGTAATGTTTTACAAAATCCCGGTCGTGTCGGCCTGAACTTCTCGGTGGGGACATTATATACGTCTATAACGTTATATATCCTAACCTAAGGGAACCTAACATCGCGGATGCAGTATTTCACAACATTCCTGGCGGGTCGGCGCCAATTCTCGGTGGGAACATTATATACGTCTATAACGTAATATAACCTAACCTAACCCATCTAGACCCTGGCTGGTAATGTTTTACAAAATCCCGGTCGTGTCGGCCTGAACTTCTCGGTGGGGACATTATATACGTCTATAACGTTATATATCCTAACCTAAGGGAACCTAACATCGCGGATGCAGTATTTCACAACATTCCTGGCGGGTCGGCGCCAATTCTCGGTGGGAACATTATATACGTCTATAACGTAATATAACCTAACCTAACCCATCTAGCCCCTAGCTGGGAATGTTTTACAAAATCCCCTCGTGTCGGCCCGTACATTTCCGTGGGGACATTATGTACGTCTATAACATTATATATCCTAACCCAAAGGAACCTAACATCTCGGATGTAGTATTTTCCAACATTCCCGGGGGTTCGGCCCCTACTTCTCGGTGGGCACATTATATACGTCTATATCGTAATATAATCTAACCTAACCCATCTAGAACATCGCTGGTAATGTTTTACAAAATCCCGGTCGTGTCGGCGCGTACCTCTCGGTGGGGACATTGTATACGTCTATAACGTTATATATCCTGACCTAAGGGAACCTAACATCGCGGATGTAGTATTTCACAACATTCCTGGCGGGTCGGCGCCAACTCTCGGTGGGAACATTATATACGTCTATAACGTAATATAACCTAACCTAACCCATCTAGCCCCTAGCTGGGAATGTTTTACAAAATCCTGTCGTGTCGGCCCGTACATTTCCGTGGGGACATTATATACGTCTATAACTTTATATATCCTAACCTAATGGAAACAAACATCTCGGATGTAGTATTTTCCAACATTCCTGGCGGGTCGGCCCCTACTTCTCGGCGGGCACATTATATACGTCTATATCGTAATATAACCTAACCTAACCCATCTAGACCTTCGCTAGTAATGTTTTGCAAAATCCCGATCGTGTCGTCCCTTACGTCTCGGTGCGGACATTATATACGTCTATAACATTATATATCCTTTTTTTTTTTTTTTTTTTTTTCGCAGGGAAATCCTCATGGATACCGTGGATTTTTTGGGAAATCCGCGGTTATGTCGGACTCTTACCGACTAAAACCCTGCGGTGGTCTTCCTACACTTGTAGCGGGTAGCCGGGAACTCTTTCGAACGCGTCCAGCATCCCGCCTCGTGTCTGAGTTCTTTGAACTCTCTGTTCATAGCTGGCGTGCGAGTTCATACTTTAGATTGGCAACGACTGCAACCACCACAGTCGTTTGCCTCTCCTCGGTCGAGCGCGTGCCGGATAGACTTGACCCAAATCCTGTCTAGCCGGCGCTCGGCTGCTCTTTCTGTTTTTTCTTATTTACTTTTTCTTTGCGCAATCTTTTCTATTACGCTTGTGTGCGAATGCATGCATTCCTCACGCGTACCTCTTTGTCGAATTTCTTGCGCCTGTCTTCAATCTTCGAAGTCGTCTTCCTCTTCTCCCGCTTGCGGCGTTTGAGATGGACGGCGACGGCGAAGCTCCGCTCCCCGGTGGGTACTTTGGAGCGACTCTCGCGCCCTGACGGACGAGAGTCCCCTACCTTGGAGTGGAACGTGGCAAACGTCTACAACGCCGACCACGTAAGGCTCGTCGAGCAGAAAGCGTGCGCTCTCTTTCGCGCTCGGCGGCTTCCTTCGCAGCCATCACTTTGTCGCAAAACAAGGTAACGGCTCGCCAGTATCTCTCCCCTTCCAGCATCTTCGGCAGGATGCTGGTCGGCGAGAGATCCCGTCCGATCTCTGCCACGAGAGCGTGGCGCAGCGTTTGCCACGCTGGACAGCGTTCCAACGTGTGCTGCGCAGAGTCGTCTCCGTCTCCGCAATGGTGACATTCAGCCGTGGCCTCTTTTCCGATCTTGCAGAGGTACTGACCGAAGCATCCATGTCCAGTCAGCACCTGCGTCACTCTGAAGGTGAGCTGCCCTCTCCTGTTTTCTACCCAGTTTTCCAAGATGGGTAGAATCGCTCCCACGATCCTGTGATTGGTCGCAGGTGCGAGTTTCTCCTTCCATTTAGAGAAAGTGAAGCGTCTCGCTTCTCTTCTAATCTCGTCCCTTGTCGGAGCAGGTGCACCTTCTTCTTCTACCTGGCGCGTTGTGCGAAGGGTTTCGTACACTATGAGGTCTTCCTGCGCCAGGTATTCCAGGGGTGCGAGACCCGCCAGCATTGTTGCCGCGTCGTAGGAAATCGTGCGATATCCTCTTATGACCCGAATGGCTATTCTTCGCCACGCGCTTCGCAGCAGCTGCAGCTTTCTGCCTCCTTTGTTAAGCGCGTCGCTCCATACCGGGGCTCCGTAAAGCGCAATGCTTTTTATCACCCCAGCATAGACTTTCCTTACTTTCTCGTCCGGTCCGTGCAGATTCGGCATGATGCGGCTTAGATAATTTGCCGCAGCATCCAGTCGAACGGCCTGACGAGCGAAGTGGAGACCAAAGTTCCATTTATCGTCGAGGAGCAGTCCGAGATACTTCATCTCGCTCCCCACTGTAACTTTGGATGGTCCAATGTTGACCACTTCGTTTCCTCCTCGCGGGTCTCTTCTTCGTCCCTTGAAGCACAGGATTTCAGATTTCTCCGGTGCCATCTGGAGCCCCATCTTCTTGATCGTATTAGCCACGACCGCAACTGCCACTTCGGCCCGGCAGATTGCGCGTTGCCGACACGTGTCGACTGCCAACACCATCGTGTCATCCGCGTAGCACGTGAGATGCACGCCGGACGGCATTGGCAGCTTCAGGACCGCGTCGTACCCGAGATTCCAGAGAAGCGGTCCGAGGACCGATCCCTGGGGAACGCCGCGATCAATCTTCTTTTTCTCGATTCCATGCCGGCTATCGTAGAGAACCGCGCGGTCGCTCAGGTAATTTTCCACGACCCTTCGCAGGTATCGCGGAAACCCGTGCTTTTCAAGCGCTCTACGAATCGTACTCCATTCGAGGGAGTTGAACGCATTCTTAATATCTAAAGATATCGCGATTACGACTCCCCCGGCGGCGATCGCGTTTTCGGCGAAACTTTTCACTTGTCGAATCGCGTCAATCGTCGATCGTCCTTCTCGGAAGCCGAATTGGTTCTCGGCTAAGTTCGGCCCGGTTCGCGACAGGTGCTCGATGAGGCGGTTGTGGATTATCCTTTCAAATAATTTTCCGACCTCGTCGAGCAAAACTATCGGCCTGTACGCTGCCGGTAAATCCTCCGATTTTCCCGGCTTTCGGAGCAATACTAATCTGCCGGTTTTCCATCTTGCTGGAAACGTACCCGTCTTCAAGCATGCTGTAAATAACTTCCGCAATCTTGAATTCAGGACACTGAGTGCCATCGACCAGGCACGGCCGGGAATTCCGTCCGGTCCGGGCGCGGTGTTCTTCTTTGTCATGCGCTTTATGGCGCGAGCCATTTCCTCCTCGGTGACGTCGTTGTCCAGCGACCAGATGATCGGGTCGATGTGTGCTGAAATTTGCGAGTTGCTCGCCGACGTAGCCTCTTCCGGTGGGAAGAGCGTGTCGACAACTCGCTTCAAGAACGGCGTCTCCATCGTCTCCGTTAACGGGGGCGCCCACGGTCGTAATTTATTCATTACTATCTTGTACGGCCGCCCCCACGGATCCTCGCGCAGTGTTTCCAGCAGCCCGTCCCATGCTCGTGCCTTTGATGTCTTTATGGCCGCCTGCAGCTCTATTTTCTTCTCCTTGTAAACTTCATAGAGCTGCGCTTTCCTCACCGAATCGGGATTCCTCCGTTTCCGGTATCTCGTATATTGTCTCCGTGCGTTTGTGCTCTCCGCACGGAGAAGAGCGATCTCGTTCCTCCACCAATATACGGGTGTACGAGTGGGGTTCGACCTTATTTTCGGCATGCTTGCGTTGCACACCGATGTCAACGTCCTCGTAAACCATTCTGCTTCTCGCTCGACTACGGCCACTTCGGTCGGTTCGCTCGGCCAGGTAGCGGCGAGGGTTGCCGCCATAAACATATCTTCGTCGATTTTTCGCAACGACCATCTATTTTGCTTCTGGTCCGCTGCCCTTCTTCCTTGTACCGTGGATATGTCGATCCTTATATATAAGTGATCAGATAAAGTTTCGATCGGATCCACTTTCCAGCTCGTGACTCTTCGAGATGCTGCGTCGTTCGCGAACGAGAGGTCGACCTTGCTCTCGCCCTGTGGACGCACGCACGTACTGGCAGATCCTTGATTCAACAGTCTGAGATTCGCGGATGCTGCCCAGTCCATCGTCGAGTGTCCACGCTGAGTCGTTCTGGAAGAGCGCCACATAGTCGCGTGCGCGTTGAAATCTCCCAGTACGAATGTCGGTTGCGAGGCGTGATTTCGCACTACACCCTCCACTTCGTCCAGGAGCTGATCGAAATCTTGCAACGACCAACTCGGCGGCGCGTATATTCCAATGACGACGCAATCCGACCACGATACTGCGACGTAACCACGCCCTTGCGCGATGGCTGTGATCGGTCGGATGCGTGTCGGCGTCGCCTGAATTATTGCAACCGTCTTCTCCCTGTTTGCTATCCATGACGGCTTGTCGTGGATTAAATACGGCTCCGCGGCAACCACTAATTCAACCACGCCGCTTTGCAGGCTTTCGAGCATAAGATCTTGTGCTCTCGCGGCGTGATTTAAATTAGTTTGCAGGATCTGGCATTTCATATTGAAAGTTACGCCAGATCCATCGCCTCCTCGCGGCTGGTGCTCGCCTTCA
This sequence comes from Xylocopa violacea, assembly GCA_963969225.1. Classification (NCBI taxonomy): domain Eukaryota; kingdom Metazoa; phylum Arthropoda; class Insecta; order Hymenoptera; family Apidae; genus Xylocopa; species Xylocopa violacea. The sequence continues at coordinate 1,898,869 of CAXAJV010000061.1, read as the reverse complement.
GAGTTTCGCGCTCCTTCTCCTCTTCGTGGTTGTGTTTGGCTGCTGCTGCAGCTTTTTCCTTCTTTTCCTCAGGTTTCTTATCCTTACCTGAGGATTTAGCGCTCGATTGAGTAGCGTTCTTCTGTCCTTTTTTTGCCGGCGGCGGGACAGTGCAGGCTTTGCTACCTGCTCTGTGTCCATGCGGGCGGTTTGCCGACTTGCATACCGGGCACGTCGGTGCCTTCTCATTGCATTCCGCAGCGCGGTGTCCCTTCTCACCGCACCGGTAACACGCCTCCGTTCGGTCCACGGTCGCGGAGCATTTCGCGATTACGTGCCCGATTTCCCAACATTTGAAGCAGGTAAGTTGTCGTGCTTCGATGGGTTCAACGCGGACGGACGTCCATCCGACCTTTACTTTACCGTTTTCGGTAACCTTCTTTGCGGCGGCGACCGGGCATTGCATAAGCATCGTGCCCATGCCGTTATACGCCGTCCTCCTGGGACCGGTTTTTATCTCGTCGGCGGTGCAGCCGCCTTGTGCGGCGACTGCTTCGACGACCTCACCGACCGTGATCGAGTCTTCCATCCTGAAGACCCTCAGGGCCGCTCTCTTGCAGGGGCGCGTGATTTTTACACCCCTCGTGATCGCGAATAGCCCGGTTAACTTGTTGGCGAGCGCGTTCGCCTTCTCTTCTTTACCTTCGCCGCTTATTTCGAGAATAAGCGCTCCGGTCAGCGCTTTCCTGGGTTTGACCTCACCGATTCCCAGGTCCGACAGTTTGATCTTCTGCCGCGCCGTTGTCATAAGCTCGGCGTATGTCGATTTACTGCCCTCCTCTATAGTGATTACGACAGCGGCCGTGCTCGGGGTTTTCATCACTATCGGCTTTTCTTTTGGCATCGACTTCGCAGCTGCTACCTTCTTGCCTGCCCTCACGGTCTTGTTTACGGTGGCCGTCGTCTCCTTTTTCGACTTTCTGCCGAGGACTTTCGTCCACGGCGTCTCCGTCTCCTTCTTGTTCTGCGGAGCAGGTGCGCTCGCTGCTGGACACTTTCCTTCGCTCTCCTTCCGAACCTGCTCCTTTTGAATCTGTTCCATCCTCTTCTGGATGGGTGATTTCTTTGTTTCCGCTTTCGCGGATTTTTTCACCGGTGGAAGGGGCATTGCCTCTCTCTTCCCAGCGGACTTCTCCTTCTTTATGATTGCGGCGCTTGTTCCCTCTTTCGCGGGTTCTTCGCGTCGCGCAACATTTCGTGCCTCCGACCGCGGACGATCCTCCTTCGGAGCGAAGCGCTTCTCCGCCTTCTCCCAAAATTGTGTAAGCCGTTCGTTGACAACGGCCCCAATCTGCTCCATTAGCAGTACGAGACCGGTGTCGGGGATGCTGGCTTCCTCCTGCTTCGTAGTCAGCGATTGCCGTCGTGTTCTTTTATCACTACGCTCGGCGATCTCCATGCTTTTGATCGCCGGCGATAATTGGCTGTTTGCCGTATTTTCGAGGGCGGTCAGCCTCTCCTTGAGAAGGGCATTCTCCTTCTCCAGTTTTTCAGCCTTAGCTTTAATAAGGCTGAATTCCTGATCTCCTGCTGTTCCGGCGATGGCGCGGCTGGCGCGTTGTTCAGCTTCCGTAGTCGCCGCTCGCAGGATTCGAACGCTGACGCGCATCGACCGTTTAATTGTGCCTTTCAGCTGCGACGACTTCGCAGCGGCATATTCAATTTTGGCCGCCGATTCCAGAGCCCAGGCTGCCAGATCCTCTATCGGCATTTTCCTGGCCTCTTCGTCAAAAACTTCCTGGTCCGGAATAGGATTTGACGTCCTTGATGGTGGCGGCGGCATGCAATCACCGTAGAGGAGCTCTCGCTCTAGAGCGTCCTCTGCATCCTTCTCGGCAGCTTTATCGGCTAGCAGTTTGGCTTCCGCCAATTTTATGTATTCCTCCGTTGTGGGGGGGCGTCCCTTCTTCTTCAGATGCTAACATTATATATCCTAACCCAAGGGAACCTAACATCTCGGATGTAGTATTTCACAACATTCTCGGCGGGTCGGCGCCAATTCTCGGTGGGAACATTATATACGTCTATAACGTAATATAACCTAACCTAACCCGTCTAGCCCCTCGCTGTAATGTTTTACAAAATCCCGGTCGTGTCGTCCCGTACGTCGCCGTGCGGACATTATATACGTCTATAACGTTATTTATCCTAACCTAAGGCAACCTAGCATCGCGGATGTAGTATTTCACAACATTCCTGGCGGGTCGGCGCCAATTCTCGGTGGGAACATTATATACGTCTATAACGTAATATAACCTAACCTAACCCATCTAGCCCATAGCTGGGAATGTTTTACAAAATCCCGGTCGTGTCGGCCCGTACTTTTCCGTGGGGACATTATATACGTCTATAACTTTATATATCCTAACCTAATGGAAACAAACATCTCGGATGTAGTATTTTCCAACATTCCTGGCGGGTCGGCCCCTACTTCTCGGCGGGCACATTATATACGTCTATATCGTAATATAACCTAACCTAACCCATCTAGTCCCTCGCTAGTACCGTTTTACAAAATCCCGATCGTGTCGTCCCTTACGTCTCGGTGCGGACATTATATACGTCTATAACATTATATATCCTAACCCAAGGGAACCTAACATCTCGGATGTAGTATTTCACAACATTCTCGGCGGGTCGGCGCCAATTCTCGGTGGGAACATTATATACGTCTATAACGTAATATAACCTAACCTAACCCGTCTAGCCCCTCGCTGTAATGTTTTACAAAATCCCGATCGTGTCGTCCCGTACGTCGCCGTGCGGACATTATATACGTCTATAACGTTATATATCCTAACCTAAGGCAACCTAACATCGCGGATGTAGTATTTCACAACATTCCTGGCGGGTCGGCGCCTATTCTCGGTGGGAACATTATATACGTTTATAACGTAATATAACCTAACCTAACCCATCTAGCCCCTAGCTGGGAATGTTTTACAAAATCCCGTCGTGTCGGCCCGTACATTTCCGTGGGGACATTATGTACGTCTATAACATTATATATCCTAACCCAAGGGAACCTAACATCTCGGATGTAGTATTTTCCAACATTCCCGGGGGTTCACCCCCTACTTCCCGGTGGGCACATTATATACGTCTATATCGTAATATAACCTAACCTAACCCATCTAGACCCTCGCTGGTAATGTTATACAAAATCCAGGTCGTGTCGTCCCTTACTTCTCGGTGCGGACATTATGTACGTCTATAACTTTATATATCCTAACCTAAGGGAACCTAACATCTCAGATGTAGTATTTTCCAACATTCCTGGCGGGACGGCCCCTACTTCTCGGCGGGCACATTATATACGTCTATATCGTAATATAACCTAACCTAACCCATCTAGCCCCTAGCTGGGAATGTTTTACAAAATCCCGTCGTGTCGGCCCGTACATTTCCGTGGGGACATTATGTACGTCTATAACATTATATATCCTAACCTAAGGGAACCTAACATCGCGGATGTAGTATTTCACAACATTCCTGGCGGGTCGGCGTCAATTCTCGGTGGGAACATTATATACGGCTATAACGTAATATAACCTAACCTAACCCATCTAGCCCATAGCTGGGAATGTTTTACAAAATCCCGGTCGTGTCGGCCCGTACTTTTCCGTGGGGACATTATATACGTCTATAACTTTATATATCCTAACCTAAGGGAGCCTAACATCTCGGATGTAGTATTTTCCAACATTCCTGGCGGGTCGGCCCCTACTTCTCGGCGGGCACATTATATACGTCTATATCGTAATATAACCTAACCTAACACATCTAGACCCTGGCTGGTAATGTTTTACAAAATCCCGGCCGTGTCGGCCCGAACTTCTGGGTGGGGACATTATGTACGTCTATAACGTTATATATCCTAACCTAAGGGAACCTAACATCGCGGATGTAGTATTTCACAACATTCCTGGCGGGTCGGCGCCAATTCTCGGTGGGAACATTATATACGTCTATAACGTAATATAACCTAACCTAACCCATCTAGCCCCTAGCTGGGAATGTTTTACAAAATCCTGTCGTGTCGGCCCGTACATTTCCGTGGGGACATTATGTACGTCTATAACATTATATATCCTAACCCAAGGGAACCTAACATCTCGGATGTAGTATTTCACAACATTCTCGGCGGGTCGGCGCCAATTCTCGGTGGGAACATTATATACGTCTATAACGTAATATAACCTAACCTAACCCGTCTAGCCCCTCGCTGTAATGTTTTACAAAATCCCGGTCGTGTCGTCCCGTACGTCGCCGTGCGGACATTATATACGTCTATAACGTTATTTATCCTAACCTAAGGCAACCTAGCATCACGGATGTAGTATTTCACAACATTCCTGGCGGGTCGGCGCCAATTCTCGGTGGGAACATTATATACGTCTATAACGTAATATAACCTAACCTAACCCATCTAGCCCATAGCTGGGAATGTTTTACAAAATCCCGGTCGTGTCGGCCCGTACTTTTCCGTGGGGACATTATATACGTCTATAACTTTATATATCCTAACCTAATGGAAACAAACATCTCGGATGTAGTATTTTCCAACATTCCTGGCGGGTCGGCCCCTACTTCTCGGCGGGCACATTATATACGTCTATATCGTAATATAACCTAACCTAACCCATCTAGACCCTCGCTAGTAACGTTTTACAAAATCCCGATCGTGTCGTCCCTTACGTCTCGGTGCGGACATTATATACGTCTATAACATTATATATCCTAACCCAAGGGAACCTAACATCTCGGATGTAGTATTTCACAACATTCTCGGCGGGTCGGCGCCAATTCTCGGTGGGAACATTATATACGTCTATAACGTAATATAACCTAACCTAACCCGTCTAGCCCCTCGCTGTAATGTTTTACAAAATCCCGGTCGTGTCGTCCCGTACGTCGCCGTGCGGACATTATATACGTCTATAACGTTATTTATCCTAACCTAAGGCAACCTAGCATCGCGGATGTAGTATTTCACAACATTCCTGGCGGGTCGGCGCCAATTCTCGGTGGGAACATTATATACGTCTATAACGTAATATAACCTAACCTAACCCATCTAGCCCATAGCTGGGAATGTTTTGCAAAATCCCGGTCGTGTCGGCCCGTACTTTTCCGTGGGGACATTATATACGTCTATAACTTTATATATCCTAACCTAATGGAAACAAGCATCTCGGATGTAGTATTTTCCAACATTCCTGGCGGGTCGGCCCCTACTTCTCGGCGGGCACATTATATACGTCTATATCGTAATATAACCTAACCTAACCCATCTAGACCCTCGCTAGTAACGTTTTACAAAATCCCGATCGTGTCGTCCCTTACGTCTCGGTGCGGACATTATATACGTCTATAACATTATATATCCTAACCCAAGGGAACCTAACATCTCGGATGTAGTATTTCACAACATTCTCGGCGGGTCGGCGCCAATTCTCGGTGGGAACATTATATACGTCTATAACGTAATATAACCTAACCTAACCCGTCTAGCCCCTCGCTGTAATGTTTTACAAAATCCCGATCGTGTCGTCCCGTACGTCGCCGTGCGGACATTATATACGTCTATAACGTTATATATCCTAACCTAAGGCAACCTAACATCGCGGATGTAGTATTTCACAACATTCCTGGCGGGTCGGCGCCTATTCTCGGTGGGAACATTATATACGTCTATAACGTAATATAACCTAACCTAACCCATCTAGCCCCTAGCTGGGAATGTTTTACAAAATCCCGTCGTGTCGGCCCGTACATTTCCGTGGGGACATTATGTACGTCTATAACATTATATATCCTAACCCAAGGGAACCTAACATCTCGGATGTAGTATTTTCCAACATTCCCGGGGGTTCGGCCCCTACTTCTCGGTGGGCACATTATATACGTCTATATCGTAATATAACCTAACCTAACCCATCTAGACCCTCGCTGGTAATGTTATACAAAATCCAGGTCGTGTCGTCCCTTACTTCTCGGTGCGGACATTATGTACGTCTATAACTTTATATATCCTAACCTAAGGGAACCTAACATCTCAGATGTAGTATTTTCCAACATTCCTGGCGGGACGGCCCCTACTTCTCGGCGGGCACATTATATACGTCTATATCGTAATATAACCTAACCTAACCCATCTAGCCCCTAGCTGGCAATGTTTTACAAAATCACGTCGTGTCGGCCCGTACATTTCCGTGGGGACATTATGTACGTCTATAACATTATATATCCTAACCTAAGGGAACCTAACATCGCGGATGTAGTATTTCACAACATTCCTGGCGGGTCGGCGTCAATTCTCGGTGGGAACATTATATACGTCTATAACGTAATATAACCTAACCTAACCCATCTAGCCCATAGCTGGGAATGTTTTACAAAATCCCGGTCGTGTCGGCCCGTACTTTTCCGTGGGGACATTATATACGTCTATAACTTTATATATCCTAACCTAAGGGAGCCTAACATCTCGGATGTAGTATTTTCCAACATTCCTGGCGGGTCGGCCCCTACTTCTCGGCGGGCACATTATATACGTCTATATCGTAATATAACCTAACCTAACACATCTAGACCCTGGCTGGTAATGTTTTACAAAATCCCGGCCGTGTCGGCCCGAACTTCTCGGTGGGGACATTATGTACGTCTATAACGTTATATATCCTAACCTAAGGGAACCTAACATCGCGGATGTAGTATTTCACAACATTCCTGGCGGGTCGGCGCCAATTCTCGGTGGGAACATTATATACGTCTATAACGTAATATAACCTAACCTAACCCATCTAGCCCCTAGCTGGGAATGTTTTACAAAATCCTGTCGTGTCGGCCCGTACATTTCCGTGGGGACATTATGTACGTCTATAACATTATATATCCTAACCCAAGGGAACCTAACATCTCGGATGTAGTATTTCACAACATTCTCGGCGGGTCGGCGCCAATTCTCGGTGGGAACATTATATACGTCTATAACGTAATATAACCTAACCTAACCCGTCTAGCCCCTCGCTGTAATGTTTTACAAAATCCCGGTCGTGTCGTCCCGTACGTCGCCGTGCGGACATTATATACGTCTAGAACGTTATTTATCCTAACCTAAGGCAACCTAGCATCACGGATGTAGTATTTCACAACATTCCTGGCGGGTCGGCGCCAATTCTCGGTGGGAACATTATATACGTCTATAACGTAATATAACCTAACCTAACCCATCTAGCCCATAGCTGGGAATGTTTTACAAAATCCCGGTCGTGTCGGCCCGTACTTTTCCGTGGGGACATTATATACGTCTATAACTTTATATATCCTAACCTAATGGAAACAAACATCTCGGATGTAGTATTTTCCAACATTCCTGGCGGGTCGGCCCCTACTTCTCGGCGGGCACATTATATACGTCTATATCGTAATATAACCTAACCTAACCCATCTAGGCCCTCGCTAGTAATGTTTTACAAAATCCCGATCGTGTCGTCCCTTACGTCTCGGTGCGGACATTATATACGTCTATAACATTATATATCCTAACCCAAGGGAACCTAACATCTCGGATGTAGTATTTCACAACATTCTCGGCGGGTCGGCGCCAATTCTCGGTGGGAACATTATATACGTCTATAACGTAATATAACCTAACCTAACCCGTCTAGCCCCTCGCTGTAATGTTTTACAAAATCCCGGTCGTGTCGTCCCGTACGTCGCCGTGCGGACATTATATACGTCTATAACGTTATTTATCCTAACCTAAGGCAACCTAGCATCGCGGATGTAGTATTTCACAACATTCCTGGCGGGTCGGCGCCAATTCTCGGTGGGAACATTATATACGTCTATAACGTAATATAACCTAACCTAACCCATCTAGCCCATAGCTGGGAATGTTTTACAAAATCCCGGTCGTGTCGGCCCGTACTTTTCCGTGGCGACATTATATACGTCTATAACTTTATATATCCTAACCTAATGGAAACAAACATCTCGGATGTAGTATTTTCCAACATTCCTGGCGGGTCGGCCCCTACTTCTCGGCGGGCACATTATATACGTCTATATCGTAATATAACCTAACCTAACCCATCTAGACCCTCGCTAGTAACGTTTTACAAAATCCCGATCGTGTCGTCCCTTACGTCTCGGTGCGGACATTATATACGTCTATAACATTATATATCCTAACCCAAGGGAACCTAACATCTCGGATGTAGTATTTCACAACATTCTCGGCGGGTCGGCGCCAATTCTCGGTGGGAACATTATATACGTCTATAACGTAATATAACCTAACCTAACCCGTCTAGCCCCTCGCTGTAATGTTTTACAAAATCCCGGTCGTGTCGTCCCGTACGTCGCCGTGCGGACATTATATACGTCTATAACGTTATTTATCCTAACCTAAGGCAACCTAGCATCACGGATGTAGTATTTCACAACATTCCTGGCGGGTCGGCGCCAATTCTCGGTGGGAACATTATATACGTCTATAACGTAATATAACCTAACCTAACCCATCTAGCCCATAGCTGGGAATGTTTTACAAAATCCCGGTCGTGTCGGCCCGTACTTTTCCGTGGGGACATTATATACGTCTATAACTTTATATATCCTAACCTAATGGAAACAAACATCTCGGATGTAGTATTTTCCAACATTCCTGGCGGGTCGGCCCCTACTTCTCGGCGGGCACATTATATACGTCTATATCGTAATATAACCTAACCTAACCCATCTAGACCCTCGCTAGTAACGTTTTACAAAATCCCGATCGTGTCGTCCCTTACGTCTCGGTGCGGACATTATATACGTCTATAACATTATATATCCTAACCCAAGGGAACCTAACATCTCGGATGTAGTATTTCACAACATTCTCGGCGGGTCGGCGCCAATTCTCGGTGGGAACATTATATACGTCTATAACGTAATATAACCTAACCTAACCCGTCTAGCCCCTCGCTGTAATGTTTTACAAAATCCCGGTCGTGTCGTCCCGTACGTCGCCGTGCGGACATTATATACGTCTATAACGTTATTTATCCTAACCTAAGGCAACCTAGCATCGCGGATGTAGTATTTTCCAACATTCCCGGGGGTTCGGCCCCTACTTCTCGGTGGGCACATTATATACGTCTATATCGTAATATAACCTAACCTAACCCATCTAGACCCTCGCTGGTAATGTTATACAAAATCCAGGTCGTGTCGTCCCTTACTTCTCGGTGCGGACATTATGTACGTCTATAACTTTATATATCCTAACCTAAGGGAACCTAACATCTCAGATGTAGTATTTTCCAACATTCCTGGCGGGACGGCCCCTACTTCTCGGCGGGCACATTATATACGTCTATATCGTAATATAACCTAACCTAACCCATCTAGCCCCTAGCTGGCAATGTTTTACAAAATCCCGTCGTGTCGGCCCGTACATTTCCGTGGGGACATTATGTACGTCTATAACATTATATATCCTAACCTAAGGGAACCTAACATCGCGGATGTAGTATTTCACAACATTCCTGGCGGGTCGGCGTCAATTCTCGGTGGGAACATTATATACGTCTATAACGTAATATAACCTAACCTAACCCATCTAGCCCATAGCTGGGAATGTTTTACAAAATCCCGGTCGTGTCGGCCCGTACTTTTCCGTGGGGACATTATATACGTCTATAACTTTATATATCCTAACCTAAGGGAGCCTAACATCTCGGATGTAGTATTTTCCAACATTCCTGGCGGGTCGGCCCCTACTTCTCGGCGGGCACATTATATACGTCTATATCGTAATATAACCTAACCTAACACATCTAGACCCTGGCTGGTAATGTTTTACAAAATCCCGGCCGTGTCGGCCCGAACTTCTCGGTGGGGACATTATGTACGTCTATAACGTTATATATCCTAACCTAAGGGAACCTAACATCGCGGATGTAGTATTTCACAACATTCCTGGCGGGTCGGCGCCAATTCTCGGTGGGAACATTATATACGTCTATAACGTAATATAACCTAACCTAACCCATCTAGCCCCTAGCTGGGAATGTTTTACAAAATCCTGTCGTGTCGGCCCGTACATTTCCGTGGGGACATTATGTACGTCTATAACATTATATATCCTAACCCAAGGGAACCTAACATCTCGGATGTAGTATTTCACAACATTCTCGGCGGGTCGGCGCCAATTCTCGGTGGGAACATTATATACGTCTATAACGTAATATAACCTAACCTAACCCGTCTAGCCCCTCGCTGTAATGTTTTACAAAATCCCGGTCGTGTCGTCCCGTACGTCGCCGTGCGGACATTATATACGTCTAGAACGTTATTTATCCTAACCTAAGGCAACCTAGCATCACGGATGTAGTATTTCACAACATTCCTGGCGGGTCGGCGCCAATTCTCGGTGGGAACATTATATACGTCTATAACGTAATATAACCTAACCTAACCCATCTAGCCCATAGCTGGGAATGTTTTACAAAATCCCGGTCGTGTCGGCCCGTACTTTTCCGTGGGGACATTATATACGTCTATAACTTTATATATCCTAACCTAATGGAAACAAACATCTCGGATGTAGTATTTTCCAACATTCCTGGCGGGTCGGCCCCTACTTCTCGGCGGGCACATTATATACGTCTATATCGTAATATAACCTAACCTAACCCATCTAGGCCCTCGCTAGTAATGTTTTACAAAATCCCGATCGTGTCGTCCCTTACGTCTCGGTGCGGACATTATATACGTCTATAACATTATATATCCTAACCCAAGGGAACCTAACATCTCGGATGTAGTATTTCACAACATTCTCGGCGGGTCGGCGCCAATTCTCGGTGGGAACATTATATACGTCTATAACGTAATATAACCTAACCTAACCCGTCTAGCCCCTCGCTGTAATGTTTTACAAAATCCCGGTCGTGTCGTCCCGTACGTCGCCGTGCGGACATTATATACGTCTATAACGTTATTTATCCTAACCTAAGGCAACCTAGCATCGCGGATGTAGTATTTCACAACATTCCTGGCGGGTCGGCGCCAATTCTCGGTGGGAACATTATATACGTCTATAACGTAATATAACCTAACCTAACCCATCTAGCCCATAGCTGGGAATGTTTTACAAAATCCCGGTCGTGTCGGCCCGTACTTTTCCGTGGCGACATTATATACGTCTATAACTTTATATATCCTAACCTAATGGAAACAAACATCTCGGATGTAGTATTTTCCAACATTCCTGGCGGGTCGGCCCCTACTTCTCGGCGGGCACATTATATACGTCTATATCGTAATATAACCTAACCTAACCCATCTAGACCCTCGCTAGTAACGTTTTACAAAATCCCGATCGTGTCGTCCCTTACGTCTCGGTGCGGACATTATATACGTCTATAACATTATATATCCTAACCCAAGGGAACCTAACATCTCGGATGTAGTATTTCACAACATTCTCGGCGGGTCGGCGCCAATTCTCGGTGGGAACATTATATACGTCTATAACGTAATATAACCTAACCTAACCCGTCTAGCCCCTCGCTGTAATGTTTTACAAAATCCCGGTGGTGTCGTCCCGTACGTCGCCGTGCGGACATTATATACGTCTATAACGTTATTTATCCTAACCTAAGGCAACCTAGCATCACGGATGTAGTATTTCACAACATTCCTGGCGGGTCGGCGCCAATTCTCGGTGGGAACATTATATACGTCTATAACGTAATATAACCTAACCTAACCCATCTAGCCCATAGCTGGGAATGTTTTACAAAATCCCGGTCGTGTCGGCCCGTACTTTTCCGTGGGGACATTATATACGTCTATAACTTTATATATCCTAACCTAATGGAAACAAACATCTCGGATGTAGTATTTTCCAACATTCCTGGCGGGTCGGACCCTACTTCTCGGCGGGCACATTATATACGTCTATATCGTAATATAACCTAACCTAACCCATCTAGACCCTCGCTAGTAACGTTTTACAAAATCCCGATCGTGTCGTCCCTTACGTCTCGGTGCGGACATTATATACGTCTATAACATTATATATCCTAACCCAAGGGAACCTAACATCTCGGATGTAGTATTTCACAACATTCTCGGCGGGTCGGCGCCAATTCTCGGTGGGAACATTATATACGTCTATAACGTAATATAACCTAACCGAACCCGTCTAGCCCCTCGCTGTAATGTTTTACAAAATCCCGGTCGTGTCGTCCCGTACGTCGCCGTGCGGACATTATATACGTCTATAACGTTATTTATCCTAACCTAAGGCAACCTAGCATCGCGGATGTAGTATTTCACAACATTCCTGGCGGGTCGGCGCCAATTCTCGGTGGGAACATTATATACGTCTATAACGTAATATAACCTAACCTAACCCATCTAGCCCATAGCTGGGAATGTTTTACAAAATCCCGGTCGTGTCGGCCCGTACTTTTCCGTGGCGACATTATATACGTCTATAACTTTATATATCCTAACCTAATGGAAACAAACATCTCGGATGTAGTATTTTCCAACATTCCTGGCGGGTCGGCCCCTACTTCTCGGCGGGCACATTATATACGTCTATATCGTAATATAACCTAACCTAACCCATCTACACCCTCGCTAGTAACGTTTTACAAAATCCCGATCGTGTCGTCCCTTACGTCTCGGTGCGGACATTATATACGTCTATAACATTATATATCCTAACCCAAGGGAACCTAACATCTCGGATGTAGTATTTCACAACATTCCTGGCGGGTCGGCGCCAATTCTCGGTGGGAACATTATATACGTCTATAACGTAATATAACCTAACCTAACCCATCTAGACCCTGGCTGGTAATGTTTTACAAAATCCCGGTCGTGTCGTCCCTTACGTCTCGGTGCGGACATTATATACGTCTATAACTTTATATATCCTAACCTAAGGGAACCTAACATCTCAGATGTAGTATTTTCCAACATTCCTGGCGGGACGGCCCCTACTTCTCGGCGGGCACATTATATACGTCTATATCGTAATATAACCTAACCTAACCCATCTAGACCCTGGCTGGTAATGTTTTACAAAATCCCAGTTGTGTCGGCCCGTACTTTTCCGTGGGGACATTATATACGTCTATTACTTTATATATCCTAACCTAAGGGAACCTAACATCTCGGATGTAGTATTTTCCAACATTCCTGGCGGGTCGGCGCCAATTCTCGGTGGGAACATTATATACGTCTGTAACGTAATATAACCTAACCTAACCCATCTAGCCCCTAGCTGGGAATGTTTTACAAAATCCCGTCGTGTCGGCGCGTACATTTCCGTGGGGACATTATGTACGTCTATAACATTATATATCCTAACCCAAGGGAACCTAACATCTCGGATGTAGTATTTCACAACATTCTCGGCGGGTCGGCGCCAATTCTCGGTGGGAACATTATATACGTCTATAACGTAATATAACCTAACCTAACCCGTCTAGCCCCTGGCTGGTAATGTTTTACAAAATCCCGGTCGTGTCGGCGCGTACTTCTCGGTGGGGACATTGTATACGTCTATAACGTTATATATCCTGACCTAAGGGAACCTAACATCTCGGATGTAGTATTTCACAACATTCTCGGCGGGTCGGCGCCAATTCTCGGTGGGAACATTATATACGTCTATAACGTAATATAACCTAACCTAACCCATCTAGCCCCTCGCTGTAATGTTTTACAAAATCACGGTCGTGTCATACCGTACGTCTCCGTGCGGACATTATATACGTCTATAACGTTATATATCCTAACCTAAGGGAAACAAGCATCTCGGATGTAGTATTTTCCAACATTCCTGGCGGGTCGGCCCCTTCTTCTCGACGGGCACATTATATACGTCTATATCGTAATATAATCTAACCTAACCCATCTAGACCCTGGCTGGTAATGTTTTACAAAATCCCGGTCGTGTCGGCGCGTACTTCTCGGTGGGGACATTGTATACGTCTATAACGTTATATATCCTGACCTAAGGGAACCTAACATCTCGGATGTAGTATTTCACAACATTCTCGGCGGGTCGGCGCCAATTCTCGGTAGGAACATTATATACGTCTATAACGTAATATAACCTAGCCTAACCCGTCTAGCCCCTCGCTGTAATGTTTTACAAAATCCCGGGCGTGTCGTCCCGTACGTCGCCGTGCGGACATTATATACGTCTATAACGTTATTTATCCTAACCTAAGGCAACCTAGCATCACGGATGTAGTATTTCACAACATTCCTGGCGGGTCGGCGCCAATTCTCGGTGGGCACATTATATACGTCTATATCGTAATATAACCAGATCTAACCCATCTAGACCCTAGCTGGTAATGTTTTACAAAATCCCGGTCGTGTCGTCCCTTACGTCTCGGAGCGGACATTATATACGTCTATAACTTTATATATCCTAACCTAAGGGAACCTAACATCTCAGATGTAGTATTTTCCAACATTCCTGGCGGGACGGCCCCTACTTCTCGGCGGGCACATTATATACGTCTATATCGTAATATAACCTAACCTAACCCATCTAGACCCTGGCTGGTAATGTTTTACAAAATCCCAGTTGTGTCGGCCCGTACTTTTCCGTGGGGACATTATATACGTCTATTACTTTATATATCCTAACCTAAGGGAACCTAACATCTCGGATGTAGTATTTTCCAACATTCCTGGCGGGTCGGCGCCAATTCTCGGTGGGAACATTATATACGTCTGTAACGTAATATAACCTAACCTAACCCATCTAGCCCCTAGCTGGGAATGTTTTACAAAATCCCGTCGTGTCGGCGCGTACATTTCCGTGGGGACATTATGTACGTCTATAACATTATATATCCTAACCCAAGGGAACCTAACATCTCGGATGTAGTATTTCACAACATTCTCGGCGGGTCGGCGCCAATTCTCGGTGGGAACATTATATACGTCTATAACGTAATATAACCTAACCTAACCCGTCTAGCCCCTCGCTGTAATGTTTTACAAAATCCCGGTCGTGTCGTCCCGTACGTCGCCGTGCGGACATTATATACGTCTATACCGTTATATACCCTAACCTAAGGCAACCTAACATCGCGGATGTAGTGTTTCACAACATTCCTGGCGGGTCGGCGCCAATTCTCGGTGGGAACATTATATACGTCTATAACGTAATATAACCTAACCTAACCCATCTAGCCCATAGCTGGGAATGTTTTACAAAATCCCGGTCGTGTCGGCCCGTGCTTTTCCGTGGGGACATTATATACGTCTATAACTTTATATATCCTAACCTAAGGGAAACAAACATCTCGGATGTAGTATTTTCCAACATTCCTGGCGGGTCGGCCCCTTCTTCTCGACGGGCACATTATATACGTCTATATCGTAATATAATCTAACCTAACCCATCTAGACCCTGGCTGGTAATGTTTTACAAAATCCCGGTCGTGTCGGCGCGTACTTCTCGGTGGGGACATTGTATACGTCTATAACGTTATATATCCTGACCTAAGGGAACCTAACATCTCGGATGTAGTATTTCACAACATTCTCGGCGGGTCGGCGCCAATTCTCGGTGGGAACATTATATACGTCTATAACGTAATATAACCTAACCTAACCCGTCTAGCCCCTCGCTGTAATGTTTTACAAAATCCCGGTCGTGTCGTCCCGTACGTCGCCGTGCGGATATTATATACGTCTATAACGTTATTTATCCTAACCTAAGGCAACCTAGCATCACGGATGTAGTATTTCACAACATTCCTGGCGGGGCGGCGCCAATTCTCGGTGGGAACATTATATACGTCTATATCGTAATATAACCTAACCTAACCCATCTAGACCCTCGCTAGTTATGTTTTACAAAATCCCGGTCGTGTCGTCCCTTACGTCTCGGTGCGGACATTATATACGTCTACAACGTTATATATCCTAACCTAAGGGAACCTAACATCGCGGATGTAGTATTTCACAACATTCCTGGCGGGTCGGCGCCAATTCTCGGTGGGAACATTATATACGTCTATAACGTAATATAACCTAACCTAACCCATCTAGACCCTGGCTGGTAATGTTTTACAAAATCCCGGTCGTGTCGGCCCGTACTTTTCCGTGGGGACATTATATACGTCTATTACATTATATATCCTAGCCTAAGGGAACCTAACATCGCGGATGTAGTATTTCACAACATTCCTGGCGGGTCGGCGCCAATTCTCGGTGGGAACATTATATACGTCTATAACGTAATATAACCTAACCTAACCCATCTAGCCCCTCGCTGTAATGTTTTACAAAATCACGGTCGTGTCGTACCGTACGTCTCCGTGCGGACATTATATACGTCTATAACGTTATATATCCTAACCTAAGGGAAACAAACATCTCGGATGTAGTATTTTCCAACATTCCTGGCGGGTCGGCCCCTTCTTCTCGACGGGCACATTATATACGTCTATATCGTAATATAATCTAACCTAACCCATCTAGACCCTGGCTGGTAATGTTTTACAAAATCCCGGTCGTGTCGGCGCGTACTTCTCGGTGGGGACATTGTATACGTCTATAACGTTATATATCCTGACCTAAGGGAACCTAACATCTCGGATGTAGTATTTCACAACATTCTCGGCGGGTCGGCGCCAATTCTCGGTGGGAACATTATATACGTCTATAACGTAATATAACCTAACCTAACCCGTCTAGCCCCTCGCTGTAATGTTTTACAAAATCCCGGTCGTGTCGTCCCGTACGTCGCCGTGCGGACATTATATACGTCTATAACGTTATTTATCCTAACCTAAGGCAACCTAGCATCACGGATGTAGTATTTCACAACATTCCTGGCGGGTCGGCGCCAATTCTCGGTGGGAACATTATATACGTCTATATCGTAATATAACCTAACCTAACCCATCTAGACCCTCGCTAGTAATGTTTTACAAAATCCCGGTCGTGTCGTCCCTTACGTCTCGGTGCGGACATTATATACGTCTACAACGTTATATATCCTAACCTAAGGGAACCTAACATCGCGGATGTAGTATTTCACAACATTCCTGGCGCGTCGGCGCCAATTCTCGGTGGGAACATTATATACGTCTATAACGTAATATAACCTAACCTAACCCATCTAGACCCTGGCTGGTAATGTTTTACAAAATCCCGGTCGTGTCGGCCCGTACTTTTCCGTGGGGACATTATATACGTCTATTACATTATATATCCTAGCCTAAGGGAACCTAACATCGCGGATGTAGTATTTCACAACATTCCTGGCGGGTCGGCGCCAATTCTCGGTGGGAACATTATATACGTCTATATCGTAATATAACCTAACCTAACCCATCTAGACCCTCGCTGGTAATGTTTTACAAAATCCCGGTCGTGTCGGCCCGTACTTCTCGGTGGGGAAATTATATACGTCTATAACGTTATATATCCTAACCTAAGGGAACCTAACATCTCGGATGTAGTATTTTCCAACATTCCTGGCGGGTCGGCCCCTACTTCTCGGTGGGCACATTATATACGTCTATATCGTAATATAACCTAACCTAACCCATGTAGACCCTCGCTGGTAATGTTTTACAAATTCCCGGTCGTGTCGGCCCGTACTTCTCGGTGGGGACATTGTATACGTCTATAACGTTATATATCCTAAACTAAGGGAACCTAACATCGCGGATGTAGTATTTCACAACATTCCTGGCGGGTCGGCGCCAATTCTCGGTGGGAACATTATATACGTCTATAACGTAATATAACCTAACCTAACCCATCTAGCCCCTAGCTGGGAATGTTTTACAAAATCCCGTCGTGTCGGCGCGTACATTTCCGTGGGGACATTATGTACGTCTATAACATTATATATCCTAACCCAAGGGAACCCAACATCTCGGATGTAGTATTTCACAACATTCTCGGCGGGTCGGCGCCAATTCTCGGTGGGAACATTATATACGTCTATAACGTAATATAACCTAACCTAACCCATCTAGCACATAGCTGGGAATGTTTTACAAAATCCCGGTCGTGTCGGCCCGTACTTTTCCGTGGGGACATTATATACGTCTATAACTTTATATATCCTAACCTAAGGGAAACAAACATCTCGGATGTAGTATTTTCCAACATTCCCGCGGGTTCGGCCCCTACTTCTCGGTGGGCACATTATATACGTCTATATCGTAATATAACCTAACCTAACCCATCCAGACCCTCGCTGGTAATGTTTTACAAAATCCCGGTCGTGTCGGCCCGTACTTCTCGGTGGGGAAATTATATACGTCTATAACGTTATATATCCTAACCTAAGGGCACCTAACATCTCGGATGTAGTATTTTCCATCATTCCTGGCGGGTCGGCCCCTACTTCTCGGCGGGCACATCATATACGTCTATATCGCAATATAACCTAACCTAACCCATCTAGACCCTGGCTGGTAATGTTTTACAAAATCCCGGTCGTGTCGGCCCGTACTTCTCGGTGGGGACATTATATACGTCTATAACGTTATATATCCTAACCTAAGGGAACCTAAGATCGCGGATGTAGTATTTCACAACATTCCTGGCGGGTCGGCGTCAATTCTCGGTGGGAACATTATATACGTCTATAACGTAATATAACCTAACCTAACCCATCTAGCCCCTAGCTGGGAATGTTTTACAAAATCCCGTCGTGTCGGCCCGTACATTTCCGTGGGGACATTATGTAAGTCTATAACGTTATATATCCTAACCCAAGGGAACTTAACATCTCGGATGTAGTATTTCACAACATTCTCGGCGGGTCGGCGCCAATTCTCGGTGGGAACATTATATACGTCTATAACGTAATATAACCTAACCTAACCCGTCTAGCCCCTCGCTGTAATGTTTTACAAAATCCCGGTCGTGTCGTCCCGTACGTCGCCGTGCGGACATTATATACGTCTATAACGTTATATATCCTAACCTAAGGCAACCTAACATCGCGGATGTAGTATTTCACAACATTCCTGGCGGGTCGGCGCCAATTCTCGGTGGGAACATTATATACGTCTATAACGTAATATAACCTAACCTAACCCATCTAGCCCATAGCTGGGAATGTTTTACAACATCCCGGTCGTGTCGGCCCGTACTTTTCCGTGGGGACATTATATACGTCTATAACTTTATATATCCTAACCTAAGGGAAACAAACACCTCGGATGTAGTATTTTCCAACATTCCTGGCGGGTCGGCCCCTTCTTCTCGACGGGCACATTATATACGTCTATATCGTAATATAATCTAACCTAACCCATCTAGACCCTGGCTGGTAATGTTTTACAAAATCCCGGTCGTGTCGGCGCGTACTTCTCGGTGGGGACATTGTATACGTCTATAACGTTATATATCCTGACCTAAGGGAACCTAACATCGCGGATGTAGTATTTCACAACATTCCTGGCGGGTCGGCGCCAATTCTCGGTGGGAAAATTATATACGTCTATAACGTAATATAACCTAACCTAACCCATCTAGCTGCTAGCTGGGAATGTTTTACAAAATCCCGGTCGTGTCGGCCCGTGCATTTCCGTGGGTACATTATGTACGTCTATAACTTTATATATCCTAACCTAAGGGAACCTAACATCTCGGATATAGTATTTTCCAACATTCCCGGGTGTTCGGCCCCTACTTCTCGTTGGGCACATTATATACGTCTATATCGTAATATAACCTAACCTAACCCATCTAGACCCTCGCTAGTAATGTTTTACAAAATCCCGGTCGTGTCGTCCCTTACGTCTCGGTGCGGACATTATATACGTCTACAACGTTATATATCCTAACCTAAGGGAACCTAACATCGCGGATGTAGTATTTCACAACATTCCTGGCGGGTCGGCGCCAATTCTCGGTGGGAACATTATATACGTCTATAACGTAATATAACCTAACCTAACCCATCTAGCCCCTAGCTGGGAATGTTTTACAAAATCCCGTCGTGTCGGCGCGTACATTTCCGTGGGGACATGATGTACGTCTATAACATTATATATCCTAACCCAAGGGAACCTAACATCTCGGATGTAGTATTTCACAACATTCTCGGCGGGTCGGCGCCAATTCTCGGTGGGAACATTATATACGTCTATAACGTAATATAACCTAACCTAACCCGTCTAGCCCCTCGCTGTAATGTTTTACAAAATCCCGGTCGTGTCGTCCCGTACGTCGCCGTGCGGACATTATATACGTCTATACCGTTATATATCCTAACCTAAGGCAACCTAACATCGCGGATGTAGTATTTCACAACATTCCTGGCGGGTCGGCGCCAATTCTCGGTGGGAACATTATATACGTCTATAACGTAATATAACCTAACCTAACCCATCTAGCCCATAGCTGGGAATGTTTTACAAAATCCCGGTCGTGTCGGCCCGTACTTTTCCGTGGGGACATTATATACGTCTATAACTTTATATATACTAACCTAAGGGAAACAAACATCTCGGATGTAGTATTTTCCAACATTCCTGGGGGTCGGCCCCTACTTCTCGGCGGGCACATTATATACGTCTATATCGTAATATAACCTAACCTAACCCATCTAGACCCTGGCTGGTAATGTTTTACAAAATCCCGGACGTGTCGGCCCGTACTTCTCGGTGGGGACATTATGTACGTCTATAACTTTATATATCCGAACCTAAGGGAACTTAACATCTCGAATGTAGTATTTTCCAACATTCCCGGGGGTTCGGCCCCTACTTCTCGGTGGGCACATTATATACGTCTATATCGTAATATAACCTAACCTAACCCATCCAGACCCTCGCTGGTAATGTTTTACAAAATCCCGGTCGTGTCGGCCCGTACTTCTCGGTGGGCACATTATATACGTCTATAACATTATATATCCTAACCTAAGGGAACCTAAGATCGCGGCTGTAGTATTTCACAACATTCCTGGCGGGTCAGCGTCAATTCTCGGTGGGAACATTATATACGTCTATAACGTAATATAACCTAACCTAACCCATCTAGCCCCTAACTGGGAATGTTTTACAAAATCCCGCCGTGTCGGCCCGTACTTTTCCGTGGGGACATTGTATACGTCTATAACTTTATTTATCCTAACCTAAGGGAACATAACATCTCGGATGTAGTATGTTCCAACATTCCTGGCGGGTCGGCCCCTACTTCTCGGCGGGCACATTCTATACGTCTATATCGTAATATAACCTAACCTAACCCATCTAGACCCTCGCTGGTAATGTTTTACAAAATCCCGGTCGTGTCGGCCCGTACTTCTCGGTGGGGACATTATATACGTCTATAACGTTATATATCCTAACCTAAGGGAACCTAACATCGCGGATGTAGTATTTCACAACATTCCTGGAGGGTAGGCGCCAATTCTCGGTGGGAACATTATATACGTCTATATCGTAATATAACCTAACCTAACCCATCTAGACCCTCGCTGGTAATGTTTTACAAAATCCCGGTCGTTTCGGCCCGTACTTCTCGGTGGGGACATTATATACGTCTATAACTTTATATATCCTAACCTAAGGGAACATAACATCTCGGATGTAGTATTTTCCAACATTCCTGGCGGGTCGGCCCCTACTTCTCGGCGGTCACATTATATACGTCTATATCGTAATATAACCTAACCTAACCCATCTAGACCATGGCTGGTAATGTTTTACAAAATCCCGGACGTGTCGGCCCGTACTTCTCGGTGGGGACATTATGTACGTCTATAACTTTATATATCCGAACCTAAGGGAACTTAACATCTCGGATGTAGTATTTTCCAACATTCCCGGGGGTTCGGCCCCTACTTCTCGGTGGGCACATTATATACGTCTATATCGTAATATAACCTAACCTAACCCATCTAGACCCTCGCTGGTAGTTTTACAAAATCGCGGTCGTGTCGGCCCGTACTTCTCGGTGGGGACATTATATACGTCTATAACGTTATATATCCTAACCTAAGGGAACCTAACATCGCGGATGTAGTATTTCACAACATTCCTGGAGGGTAGGCGCCAATTCTCGGTGGGAACATTATATACGTCTATATCGTAATATAACCTAACCTAACCCGTCTAGCCCCTCGCTGTAATGTTTTACAAAATCCCGGTCGTGTCGTCCCGTACGTCGCCGTGCGGATATTATATACGTCTATAACGTTATTTATCCTAACCTAAGGCAACCTAGCATCACGGATGTAGTATTTCACAACATTCCTGGCGGGGCGGCGCCAATTCTCGGTGGGAACATTATATACGTCTATATCGTAATATAACCTAACCTAACCCATCTAGACCCTCGCTAGTTATGTTTTACAAAATCCCGGTCGTGTCGTCCCTTACGTCTCGGTGCGGACATTATATACGTCTACAACGTTATATATCCTAACCTAAGGGAACCTAACATCGCGGATGTAGTATTTCACAACATTCCTGGCGGGTCGGCGCCAATTCTCGGTGGGAACATTATATACGTCTATAACGTAATATAACCTAACCTAACCCATCTAGACCCTGGCTGGTAATGTTTTACAAAATCCCGGTCGTGTCGGCCCGTACTTTTCCGTGGGGACATTATATACGTCTATTACATTATATATCCTAGCCTAAGGGAACCTAACATCGCGGATGTAGTATTTCACAACATTCCTGGCGGGTCGGCGCCAATTCTCGGTGGGAACATTATATACGTCTATAACGTAATATAACCTAACCTAACCCATCTAGCCCCTCGCTGTAATGTTTTACAAAATCACGGTCGTGTCGTACCGTACGTCTCCGTGCGGACATTATATACGTCTATAACGTTATATATCCTAACCTAAGGGAAACAAACATCTCGGATGTAGTATTTTCCAACATTCCTGGCGGGTCGGCCCCTTCTTCTCGACGGGCACATTATATACGTCTATATCGTAATATAATCTAACCTAACCCATCTAGACCCTGGCTGGTAATGTTTTACAAAATCCCGGTCGTGTCGGCGCGTACTTCTCGGTGGGGACATTGTATACGTCTATAACGTTATATATCCTGACCTAAGGGAACCTAACATCTCGGATGTAGTATTTCACAACATTCTCGGCGGGTCGGCGCCAATTCTCGGTGGGAACATTATATACGTCTATAACGTAATATAACCTAACCTAACCCGTCTAGCCCCTCGCTGTAATGTTTTACAAAATCCCGGTCGTGTCGTCCCGTACGTCGCCGTGCGGACATTATATACGTCTATAACGTTATTTATCCTAACCTAAGGCAACCTAGCATCACGGATGTAGTATTTCACAACATTCCTGGCGGGTCGGCGCCAATTCTCGGTGGGAACATTATATACGTCTATATCGTAATATAACCTAACCTAACCCATCTAGACCCTCGCTAGTAATGTTTTACAAAATCCCGGTCGTGTCGTCCCTTACGTCTCGGTGCGGACATTATATACGTCTACAACGTTATATATCCTAACCTAAGGGAACCTAACATCGCGGATGTAGTATTTCACAACATTCCTGGCGCGTCGGCGGCAATTCTCGGTGGGAACATTATATACGTCTATAACGTAATATAACCTAACCTAACCCATCTAGACCCTGGCTGGTAATGTTTTACAAAATCCCGGTCGTGTCGGCCCGTACTTTTCCGTGGGGACATTATATACGTCTATTACATTATATATCCTAGCCTAAGGGAACCTAACATCGCGGATGTAGTATTTCACAACATTCCTGGCGGGTCGGCGCCAATTCTCGGTGGGAACATTATATACGTCTATATCGTAATATAACCTAACCTAACCCATCTAGACCCTCGCTGGTAATGTTTTACAAAATCCCGGTCGTGTCGGCCCGTACTTCTCGGTGGGGAAATTATATACGTCTATAACGTTATATATCCTAACCTAAGGGAACCTAACATCTCGGATGTAGTATTTTCCAACATTCCTGGCGGGTCGGCCCCTACTTCTCGGTGGGCACATTATATACGTCTATATCGTAATATAACCTAACCTAACCCATGTAGACCCTCGCTGGTAATGTTTTACAAATTCCCGGTCGTGTCGGCCCGTACTTCTCGGTGGGGACATTGTATACGTCTATAACGTTATATATCCTAAACTAAGGGAACCTAACATCGCGGATGTAGTATTTCACAACATTCCTGGCGGGTCGGCGCCAATTCTCGGTGGGAACATTATATACGTCTATAACGTAATATAACCTAACCTAACCCATCTAGCCCCTAGCTGGGAATGTTTTACAAAATCCCGTCGTGTCGGCGCGTACATTTCCGTGGGGACATTATGTACGTCTATAACATTATATATCCTAACCCAAGGGAACCCAACATCTCGGATGTAGTATTTCACAACATTCTCGGCGGGTCGGCGCCAATTCTCGGTGGGAACATTATATACGTCTATAACGTAATATAACCTAACCTAACCCATCTAGCACATAGCTGGGAATGTTTTACAAAATCCCGGTCGTGTCGGCCCGTACTTTTCCGTGGGGACATTATATACGTCTATAACTTTATATATCCTAACCTAAGGGAAACAAACATCTCGGATGTAGTATTTTCCAACATTCCTGGCGGGTCGGCCCCTACTTCTCGGCGGGCACATTATATACGTCTATATCGTAATATAACCTAACCTAACCCATCTAGACCCTGGCTGGTAATGTTTTACAAAATCCCGGACGTGTCGGCCCGTACTTCTCGGTGGGGACATTATGTACGTCTATAACTTTATATATCCGAACCTAAGGGAACTTAACATCTCGGATGTAGTATTTTCCAACATTCCCGGGGGTTCGGCCCCTACTTCTCGGTGGGCACATTATATACGTCTATATCGTAATATAACCTAACCTAACCCATCCAGACCCTCGCTGGTAATGTTTTACAAAATCCCGGTCGTGTCGGCCCGTACTTCTCGGTGGGGAAATTATATACGTCTATAACGTTATATATCCTAACCTAAGGGCACCTAACATCTCGGATGTAGTATTTTCCATCATTCCTGGCGGGTCGGCCCCTACTTCTCGGCGGGCACATCATATACGTCTATATCGCAATATAACCTAACCTAACCCATCTAGACCCTGGCTGGTAATGTTTTACAAAATCCCGGTCGTGTCGGCCCGTACTTCTCGGTGGGGACATTATATACGTCTATAACGTTATATATCCTAACCTAAGGGAACCTAAGATCGCGGATGTAGTATTTCACAACATTCCTGGCGGGTCGGCGTCAATTCTCGGTGGGAACATTATATACGTCTATAACGTAATATAACCTAACCTAACCCATCTAGCCCCTAGCTGGGAATGTTTTACAAAATCCCGTCGTGTCGGCCCGTACATTTCCGTGGGGACATTATGTAAGTCTATAACGTTATATATCCTAACCCAAGGGAACTTAACATCTCGGATGTAGTATTTCACAACATTCTCGGCGGGTCGGCGCCAATTCTCGGTGGGAACATTATATACGTCTATAACGTAATATAACCTAACCTAACCCGTCTAGCCCCTCGCTGTAATGTTTTACAAAATCCCGGTCGTGTCGTCCCGTACGTCGCCGTGCGGACATTATATACGTCTATAACGTTATATATCCTAACCTAAGGCAACCTAACATCGCGGATGTAGTATTTCACAACATTCCTGGCGGGTCGGCGCCAATTCTCGGTGGGAACATTATATACGTCTATAACGTAATATAACCTAACCTAACCCATCTAGCCCATAGCTGGGAATGTTTTACAACATCCCGGTCGTGTCGGCCCGTACTTTTCCGTGGGGACATTATATACGTCTATAACTTTATATATCCTAACCTAAGGGAAACAAACACCTCGGATGTAGTATTTTCCAACATTCCTGGCGGGTCGGCCCCTTCTTCTCGACGGGCACATTATATACGTCTATATCGTAATATAATCTAACCTAACCCATCTAGACCCTGGCTGGTAATGTTTTACAAAATCCCGGTCGTGTCGGCGCGTACTTCTCGGTGGGGACATTGTATACGTCTATAACGTTATATATCCTGACCTAAGGGAACCTAACATCGCGGATGTAGTATTTCACAACATTCCTGGCGGGTCGGCGCCAATTCTCGGTGGGAAAATTATATACGTCTATAACGTAATATAACCTAACCTAACCCATCTAGCTGCTAGCTGGGAATGTTTTACAAAATCCCGGTCGTGTCGGCCCGTGCATTTCCGTGGGGACATTATGTACGTCTATAACTTTATATATCCTAACCTAAGGGAACCTAACATCTCGGATATAGTATTTTCCAACATTCCCGGGTGTTCGGCCCCTACTTCTCGTTGGGCACATTATATACGTCTATATCGTAATATAACCTAACCTAACCCATCTAGACCCTCGCTAGTAATGTTTTACAAAATCCCGGTCGTGTCGTCCCTTACGTCTCGGTGCGGACATTATATACGTCTACAACGTTATATATCCTAACCTAAGGGAACCTAACATCGCGGATGTAGTATTTCACAACATTCCTGGCGGGTCGGCGCCAATTCTCGGTGGGAACATTATATACGTCTATAACGTAATATAACCTAACCTAACCCATCTAGCCCCTAGCTGGGAATGTTTTACAAAATCCCGTCGTGTCGGCGCGTACATTTCCGTGGGGACATGATGTACGTCTATAACATTATATATCCTAACCCAAGGGAACCTAACATCTCGGATGTAGTATTTCACAACATTCTCGGCGGGTCGGCGCCAATTCTCGGTGGGAACATTATATACGTCTATAACGTAATATAACCTAACCTAACCCGTCTAGCCCCTCGCTGTAATGTTTTACAAAATCCCGGTCGTGTCGTCCCGTACGTCGCCGTGCGGACATTATATACGTCTATACCGTTATATATCCTAACCTAAGGCAACCTAACATCGCGGATGTAGTATTTCACAACATTCCTGGCGGGTCGGCGCCAATTCTCGGTGGGAACATTATATACGTCTATAACGTAATATAACCTAACCTAACCCATCTAGCCCATAGCTGGGAATGTTTTACAAAATCCCGGTCGTGTCGGCCCGTACTTTTCCGTGGGGACATTATATACGTCTATAACTTTATATA
Organism: Xylocopa violacea; assembly: GCA_963969225.1. NCBI lineage: Eukaryota > Metazoa > Arthropoda > Insecta > Hymenoptera > Apidae > Xylocopa > Xylocopa violacea. The sequence continues at coordinate 1,871,632 of CAXAJV010000061.1, read as the reverse complement.
TACTAACCTAAGGGAAACAAACATCTCGGATGTAGTATTTTCCAACATTCCTGGGGGTCGGCCCCTACTTCTCGGCGGGCACATTATATACGTCTATATCGTAATATAACCTAACCTAACCCATCTAGACCCTGGCTGGTAATGTTTTACAAAATCCCGGACGTGTCGGCCCGTACTTCTCGGTGGGGACATTATGTACGTCTATAACTTTATATATCCGAACCTAAGGGAACTTAACATCTCGAATGTAGTATTTTCCAACATTCCCGGGGGTTCGGCCCCTACTTCTCGGTGGGCACATTATATACGTCTATATCGTAATATAACCTAACCTAACCCATCCAGACCCTCGCTGGTAATGTTTTACAAAATCCCGGTCGTGTCGGCCCGTACTTCTCGGTGGGCACATTATATACGTCTATAACATTATATATCCTAACCTAAGGGAACCTAAGATCGCGGCTGTAGTATTTCACAACATTCCTGGCGGGTCAGCGTCAATTCTCGGTGGGAACATTATATACGTCTATAACGTAATATAACCTAACCTAACCCATCTAGCCCCTAACTGGGAATGTTTTACAAAATCCCGCCGTGTCGGCCCGTACTTTTCCGTGGGGACATTGTATACGTCTATAACTTTATTTATCCTAACCTAAGGGAACATAACATCTCGGATGTAGTATGTTCCAACATTCCTGGCGGGTCGGCCCCTACTTCTCGGCGGGCACATTCTATACGTCTATATCGTAATATAACCTAACCTAACCCATCTAGACCCTCGCTGGTAATGTTTTACAAAATCCCGGTCGTGTCGGCCCGTACTTCTCGGTGGGGACATTATATACGTCTATAACGTTATATATCCTAACCTAAGGGAACCTAACATCGCGGATGTAGTATTTCACAACATTCCTGGAGGGTAGGCGCCAATTCTCGGTGGGAACATTATATACGTCTATATCGTAATATAACCTAACCTAACCCATCTAGACCCTCGCTGGTAATGTTTTACAAAATCCCGGTCGTTTCGGCCCGTACTTCTCGGTGGGGACATTATATACGTCTATAACTTTATATATCCTAACCTAAGGGAACATAACATCTCGGATGTAGTATTTTCCAACATTCCTGGCGGGTCGGCCCCTACTTCTCGGCGGTCACATTATATACGTCTATATCGTAATATAACCTAACCTAACCCATCTAGACCATGGCTGGTAATGTTTTACAAAATCCCGGACGTGTCGGCCCGTACTTCTCGGTGGGGACATTATGTACGTCTATAACTTTATATATCCGAACCTAAGGGAACTTAACATCTCGGATGTAGTATTTTCCAACATTCCCGGGGGTTCGGCCCCTACTTCTCGGTGGGCACATTATATACGTCTATATCGTAATATAACCTAACCTAACCCATCTAGACCCTCGCTGGTAGTTTTACAAAATCGCGGTCGTGTCGGCCCGTACTTCTCGGTGGGACATTATATACGTCTATAACGTTATATATCCTAACCTAAGGGAACCTAACATCGCGGATGTAGTATTTCACAACATTCCTGGAGGGTAGGCGCCAATTCTCGGTGGGAACATTATATACGTCTATATCGTAATATAACCTAACCTAACCCATCTAGACCCTCGCTGGTAATGTTTTACAAAATCCCGGTCGTGTCGGCCCGTACTTCTCGGTGGGGAAATTATATACGTCTATAACGTTATATATCCTAACCTAAGGGAACCTAACATCTCGGATGTAGTATTTTCCAACATTCCTGGCGGGTCGGCCCCTACTTCTCGGCGGTCACATTATATACGTCTATATCGTAATATAACCTAACCTAACCCATCTAGACCCTGGCTGGTAATGTTTTACAAAATCCCGGACGTGTCGGCCCGTACTTCTCGGTGGGGACATTATGTACGTCTATAACTTTATATATCCGAACCTAAGGGAACTTAACATCTCGGATGTAGTATTTTCCAACATTCCCGGGGGTTCGGCCCCTACTTCTCGGTGGGCACATTATATACGTCTATATCGTAATATAACCTAACCTAACCCATCTAGACCCTCGCTGGTAGTTTTACAAAATCGCGGTCGTGTCGACCCGTACTTCTCGGTGGTGACAGTATGTACGTCTATATCGTAATATAACCTAACCTAACCCATCTAGACCCTCGCTGGTAATGTTTTACAAAATCCCGGTCGTGTCGGCCCGTACTTCTCGGTGGGGACATTATATACGTCTATAACGTTATATATCCTAACCTAAGGGAACCTAACATCGCGGATGTAGTATCTCACAACATTCCTGGCGGGTCGGCGCCAATTCTCGGTGGGCACATTATATACGTCTATATTGTAATATAACCTAACCTAACCCATGTAGACCCTCGCTGGTAATGTTTTACAAATTCCCGGTCGTGTCGGCCCGTACTTCTCGGTGGGGACATTGTATACGTCTATAACGTTATATATCCTAAACTAAGGGAACCTATCAACGGGGATGTAGTATTTCACAACATTCCTGGCGGGTCGGCGCCAATTCTCGGTGGGAACATTACATACGTCTATAACGTAATATAACCTAACCTAACCCATCTAGCCCATAGCTGGGAATGTTTTACAAAATCCCGGTCGTGTCGGCCCGTACTTTTCCGTGGGGACATTATATACGTCTATAACTTTATATATACTAACCTAAGGGAAACAAACATCTCGGATGTAGTATTTTCCAACATTCCTGGCGGGTCGGCCCCTTCTTCTCGGCGGGCACATTATATACGTCTATATCGTAATATAACCTAACCTAACCCATCTAGACCCTGGCTGGTAATGTTTTACAAAATCCCGGTCGTGTCGGCCCGTACTTCTCGGTGGGGACATTATGTACGTCTATAACTTTATATATCCTAACCTAAGGGAACCTAACATCTCGGATGTAGTATTTTCCAACATTCCCGGGGATTCGGCCCCTACTTCTCGGTGGGCACATTATATACGTCTATATCGTAATATAACCTAACCTAACCCATCTAGACCCTCGCTGGTAATGTTTTACAAAATCCCGGTCGTGTCGGCCCGTACTTCTTGGTGGGGAAATTATATACGTCTATAACGTTATATATCCTAACCTAAGGGCACCTAACATCTCGGATGTAGTATTTTCCATCATTCCTGGCGGGTCGGCCCCTACTTCTCGGCGGGCACATTATATACATCTATATCGTAATATAACCTAACCTAACCCATCTAGACCCTGGCTGGTAATGTTTTACAAAATCCCGGTCGTGTCGGACCGTACTTCTCGGTCTGGACATTATATACGTCTATAACGTTATATATCCTAACCTAAGGGAACCTAAGATCGCGGATGTAGTATTGCACAACATTCCTGGCGGGTCGGCGTCAATTCTCGGTGGGAACATTATATACTTCTATAACGTAATATAACCTAACCTAACCCATCTAGCCCCTAACTGGGAATGTTTTACAAAATCCCGCCGTGTCGGCCCGTACTTTTCCGTGGGGACATTATATACGTCTATAACTTTATATATCCTAACCTAAGGGAACATAACATCTCGGATGTAGTATGTTCCAACATTCCTGGCGGGTCGGCCCCTACTTCTCGGCGGGCACATTAAATACGTCTATATCGTAATATAACCTAACCTAACCCATCTAGACCCTCGCTGGTAATGTTTTACAAAATCCCGGTCGTGTCGGCCCGTACTTCTCGGTGGGGACATTATATACGTCTATAACGTTATATATCCTAACCTAAGGGAACCTAACATCGCGGATGTAGTATTTCACAACATTCCTGGAGGGTAGGCGCCAATTCTCGGTGGGAACATTATATACGTCTATATCGTAATATAACCTAACCTAACCCATCTAGACCCTCGCTGGTAATGTTTTACAAAATCCCGGTCGTGTCGGCCCGTACTTCTCGGTGGGGAAATTATATACGTCTATAACGTTATATATCCTAACCTAAGGGAACCTAACATCTCGGATGTAGTATTTTCCAACATTCCTGGCGGGTCGGCCCTACTTCTCGGTGGGGACATTATATACGTCTATAACTTTATATATCCTAACCTAAGGGAACATAACATCTCGGATGTAGTATTTTCCAACATTCCTGGCGGGTCGGCCCCTACTTCTCGGCGGGCACATTATATACGTCTATATCGTAATATAACCTAACCTAACCCATCTAGACCCTGGCTGGTAATGTTTTACAAAATCCCGGTCGTGTCGGCGCGTACTTCTCGGTGGGGACATTGTATACGTCTATAACGTTATATATCCTGACCTAAGGGAACCTAACATCGCGGATGTAGTATTTCACAACATTCCTGGCGGGTCGGCGCCAATTATCGGTGGGAAAATTATATACGTCTATAACGTAATATAACCTAACCTAACCCATCTAGACCCTCGCTGGTAGTTTTACAAAATCCCGGTCGTGTCGGCCCGTACTTCTCGGTGGTGACATTATGTACGTCTATATCGTAATATAACCTAACCTAACCCATCTAGACCCTGGCTGGTAATGTTTTACAAAATCCCGGTCGTGTCGGCCCGTACTTCTCGGTGGGGACATTATATACGTCTATAACGTTATATATCCTGACCTAAGGGAACCTAACATCGCGGATGTAGTATTTCACAACATTCCTGGCGGGTCGGCGCCAATTATCGGTGGGAAAATTATATACGTCTATAACGTAATATAACCTAACCTAACCCATCTAGACCCTCGCTGGTAGTTTTACAAAATCCCGGTCGTGTCGGCCCGTACTTCTCGGTGGTGACATTATGTACGTCTATATCGTAATATAACCTAACCTAACCCATCTAGACCCTGGCTGGTAATGTTTTACAAAATCCCGGTCGTGTCGGCCCGTACTTCTCGGTGGGGTCATTATATACGTCTATAACGTTATATATCCTAACCTAAGGGAACCTAACATCGCGGATGTAGTATTTCACAACATTCCTGGCGGGTCGGCGCCAATTCTCGGTGGGCACATTATATACGTCTATATTGTAATATAACCTAACCTAACCCATGTAGACCCTCGCTGGTAATGTTTTACAAATTCCCGGTCGTGTCGGCCCGTACTTCTCGGTGGGGACATTGTATACGTCTATAACGTTATATATCCTAAACTAAGGGAACCTAACAACGGGGATGTAGTATTTCACAACATTCCTGGCGGGTCGGCGCCAATTCTCGGTGGGAACATTACATACGTCTATAACGTAATATAACCTAACCTAACCCATCTAGCCCATAGCTGGGAATGTTTTACAAAATCCCGGTCGTGTCGGCCCGTACTTTTCCGTGGGGACATTATATACGTCTATAACTTTATATATACTAACCTAAGGGAAACAAACATCTCGGATGTAGTATTTTCCAACATTCCTGGCGGGTCGGCCCCTTCTTCTCGGCGGGCACATTATATACGTCTATATCGTAATATAACCTAACCTAACCCATCTAGACACTGGCTGGTAATGTTTTACAAAATCCCGGTCGTGTCGGCCCGTACTTCTCGGTGGGGACATTATGTACGTCTATAACTTTATATATCCTAACCTAAGGGAACCTAACATCTCGGATGTAGTATTTTCCAACATTCCCGGGGATTCGGCCCCTACTTCTCGGTGGGCACATTATATACGTCTATATCGTAATATAACCTAACCTAACCCATCTAGACCCTCGCTGGTAATGTTTTACAAAATCCCGGTCGTGTCGGCCCGTACTTCTTGGTGGGGAAATTATATACGTCTATAACGTTATATATCCTAACCTAAGGGCACCTAACATCTCGGATGTAGTATTTTCCAACATTCCTGGCGGGTCGGCCCCTTCTTCTCGGCGGGCACATTATATACGTCTATATCGTAATATAACCTAACCTAACCCATCTAGACACTGGCTGGTAATGTTTTACAAAATCCCGGTCGTGTCGGCCCGTACTTCTCGGTGGGGACATTATGTACGTCTATAACTTTATATATCCTAACCTAAGGGAACCTAACATCTCGGATGTAGTATTTTCCAACATTCCCGGGGATTCGGCCCCTACTTCTCGGTGGGCACATTATATACGTCTATATCGTAATATAACCTAACCTAACCCATCTAGACCCTCGCTGGTAATGTTTTACAAAATCCCGGTCGTGTCGGCCCGTACTTCTTGGTGGGGAAATTATATACGTCTATAACGTTATATATCCTAACCTAAGGGCACCTAACATCTCGGATGTAGTATTTTCCATCATTCCTGGCGGGTCGGCCCCTACTTCTCGGCGGGCACATTATATACATCTATATCGTAATATAACCTAACCTAACCCATCTAGACCCTGGCTGGTAATGTTTTACAAAATCCCGGTCGTGTCGGCCCGTACTTCTCGGTGGGGACATTATGTACGTCTATAACTTTATATATCCTAACCTAAGGGAACCTAACATCTCGGATGTAGTATTTTCCAACATTCCCGGGGATTCGGCCCCTACTTCTCGGTGGGCACATTATATACGTCTATATCGTAATATAACCTAACCTAACCCATCTAGACCCTCGCTGGTAATGTTTTACAAAATCCCGGTCGTGTCGGCCCGTACTTCTTGGTGGGGAAATTATATACGTCTATAACGTTATATATCCTAACCTAAGGGCACCTAACATCTCGGATGTAGTATTTTCCATCATTCCTGGCGGGTCGGCCCCTACTTCTCGGCGGGCACATTATATACATCTATATCGTAATATAACCTAACCTAACCCATCTAGACCCTGGCTGGTAATGTTTTACAAAATCCCGGTCGTGTCGGCCCGTACTTCTCGGTGGGGACATTATGTACGTCTATAACTTTATATATCCTAACCTAAGGGAACCTAACATCTCGGATGTAGTATTTTCCAACATTCCCGGGGATTCGGCCCCTACTTCTCGGTGGGCACATTATATACGTCTATATCGTAATATAACCTAACCTAACCCATCTAGACCCTCGCTGGTAATGTTTTACAAAATCCCGGTCGTGTCGGCCCGTACTTCGCGGTGGGGAAATTATATACGTCTATAACGTTATATATCCTAACCTAAGGGCACCTAACATCTCGGATGTAGTATTTTCCATCATTCCTGGCGGGTCGGCCCCTACTTCTCGGCGGGCACATTATATACGTCTATATCGTAATATAACCTAACCTAACCCATCTAGAACCTGGCTGGTAATGTTTTACAAAATCCCGGTCGTGTCGGCCCGTACTTCTCGGTGGGGACATTATATACGTCTATAACGTTATAAATCCTAACCTAAGGGAACCTAAGATCGCGGATGTAGTATGTTCCAACATTCCTGGCGGGTCGGCCCCTACTTCTCGGCGGGCACATTATATACGTCTATATCGTAATATAACATAACCTAACCCATCTAGACCCTCGCTGGTAATGTTTTACAAAATCCCGGTCGTGTCGGCCCGTACTTCTCGGTGGGGACATTATATACGTCTATAACGTTATATATCCTAACCTAAGGGAACCTAACATCGCGGATGTAGTATTTCACAACATTCCTGGAGGGTAGGCGCCAATTCTCGGTGGGAACATTATATACGTCTATATCGTAATATAACCTAACCTAACCCATCTAGACCCTCGCTGGTAATGTTTTACAAAATCCCGGTCGTGTCGGCCCGTACTTCTCGGTGGGGAAATTATATACGTCCATAACGTTATATATCCTAACCTAAGGGAACCTAACATCTCGGATGTAGTATTTTCCAACATTCCTGGCGGGTCGGCCCTACTCCTCGGTGGGGACATTATATACGTCTATATCTTTATATATCCTAACCTAAGGGAACCTAACATGTCGGATGTAGTATTTTCCAACATTCCTGGAAGGTCGGCCCCTACTTCTCGGCGGGCACATTATATACGTCTATATCGTAATATAATCTAACCTAACCCATCTAGACCCTGGCTGGTAATGTTTTACAAAATCCCGGTCGTGTCGGCGCGTACTTCTCGGTGGGGACATTGTATACGTCTATAACGTTATATATCCTGACCTAAGGGAACCTAACATCGCGGATGTAGTATTTCACAACATTCCTGGCGGGTCGGCGCCAATTCTCGGTGGGAAAATTATATACGTCTATAACGTAATATAACCTAACCTAACCCATCTAGCCCCTAGCTGGGAATGTTTTACAAAATCCCGTCGCGTCGGCCCGTACATTTCCGTGGGGACATTATGTACGTCTATAACATTATATATCCTAACCCAAGGGAACCTAACATCTCGGATGTAGTATTTTCAAACATTCCCGGGGGTTCGGCCACTACTTCTCGGTGGGCACATTATATACGTCTATATCGTAATATAACCTAACCTAACCCATCTAGACCCTCGCTGGTAATGTTTTACAAAATCCCGGTCGTGTCGTCCCTTACGTCTCGGTGCGGACATTATATACGTCTATAACTTTATATATCCTAACCTAAGGGAACCTAACATCTCAGATGTAGTATTTCACAACATTCCTGGCGGGTCGGCGTCAATTCTCGGTGGGAACATTATATACGTCTATAACGTAATATAACCTAACCTAACCCATCTAGCCCCTAGCTGGGAATGTTTTACAAAATCCCGTCGTGTCGGCCCGTACATTTCCGTGGGGACATTATGTAAGTCTATAACGTTATATATCCTAACCCAAGGGAACCTAACATCTCGGATGTAGTATTTCACAACATTCTCGGCGGGTCGGCGCCAATTCTCGGTGGGAACATTATATACGTCTATAACGTAATATAACCTAACCTAACCCGTCTAGCCCCTCGCTGTAATGTTTTACAAAATCCCGGTCGTGTCGTCCCGTACGTCGCCGTGCGGACATTATATACGTCTATAACGTTATATATCCTAACCTAAGGCAACCTAACATCGCAGATGTAGTATTTCACAACATCCCTGGCGGGTCGGCGCCAATTCTCGGTGGGAACATTATATACGTCTATAACGTAATATAACCTAACCTAACCCATCTAGCCCATAGCTGGGAATGTTTTACAAAATCCCGGTCGTGTCGGCCCGTACTTTTCCGTGGGGACATTATATACGTCTATAACTTTATATATCCTAACCTAAGGGAAACAAACACCTCGGATGTAGTATTTTCCAACATTCCTGGCGGGTCGGCCCCTTCTTCTCGACGGGCACATTATATACGTCTATATCGTAATATAATCTAACCTAACCCATCTAGACCCTGGCTGGTAATGTTTTACAAAATCCCGGTCGTGTCGGCGCGTACTTCTCGGTGGGGACATTGTATACGTCTATAACGTTATATATCCTGACCTAAGGGAACCTAACATCGCGGATGTAGTATTTCACAACATTCCTGGCGGGTCGGCGCCAATTCTCGGTGGGAAAATTATATACGTCTATAACGTAATATAACCTAACCTAACCCATCTAGCCCCTAGCTGGGAATGTTTTACAAAATCCCGTCGCGTCGGCCCGTACATTTCCGTGGGGACATTATGTACGTCTATAACATTATATATCCTAACCCAAGGGAACCTAACATCTCGGATGTAGTATTTTCAAACATTCCCGGGGGTTCGGCCCCTACTTCTCGGTGGGCACATTATATACGTCTATATCGTAATATAACCTAACCTAACCCATCTAGACCCTCGCTGGTAATGTTTTACAAAATCCCGGTCGTGTCGTCCCTTACGTCTCGGTGCGGACATTATATACGTCTATAACTTTATATATCCTAACCTAAGGGAACCTAACATCTCAGATGTAGTATTTTCCAACATTCCTGGCGGGACGGCCCCTACTTCTCGGCGGGCACATTATATACGTCTATATCGTAATATAACCTAACCTAACCCATCTAGACCCTGGCTGGTAATGTTCTACAAAATCCCGGTCGTGTCGGCCCGTACTTTTCCGTGGGGACATTATATACGTCTATAACTTTATATATCCTAACCTAAGGGAAACAAACATCTCGGATGTAGTATTTTCCAACATTCCTGGCGGGTCGGCCCCTACTTCTCGGCGGGCACATTATATACGTCTATATCGTAATATAACCTAACCTAACCCATCTAGACCCTGGCTGGTAATGTTTTACAAAATCCCGGTCGCGTCGGCCCGTACTTCTCGGTGGGGACATTATATACGTCTATAACATTATATATCCTAACCTAAGGGAACCTAAGATCGCGGCTGTAGTATTTCACAACATTCCTGGCGGGTCAGCGTCAATTCTCGGTGGGAACATTATATACGTCTATAACGTAATATAACCTAACCTAACCCATCTAGCCCCTAACTGGGAATGTTTTACAAAATCCCGCCGTGTCGGCCCGTACTTCTCGGTGGTGACATTATGTACGTGTATATCGTGATATAACCTAACCTAACCCATCTAGACCCTGGCTGGTAATGTTTTACAAAATCCCGGTCGTGTCGGCGCGTACTTCTCGGTGGGGACATTGTATACGTCTATAACGTTATATATCCTGACCTAAGGGAACCTAACATCGCGGATGTAGTATTTCACAACATTCCTGGCGGGTCGGCGCCAATTCTCGGTGGGAAAATTATATACGTCTATAACGTAATATAACCTAACCTAACCCATCTAGCCCCTAGCTGGGAATGTTTTACAAAATCCCGTCGCGTCGGCCCGTACATTTCCGTGGGGACATTATGTACGTCTATAACATTATATATCCTAACCCAAGGGAACCTAACATCTCGGATGTAGTATTTTCAAACATTCCCGGGGGTTCGGCCCCTACTTCTCGGTGGGCACATTATATACGTCTATATCGTAATATAACCTAACCTAACCCATCTAGACCCCCGCTGGTAATGTTTTACAAAATCCCGGTCGTGTCGGCCCGTACTTCTCGGTGGGGAAATTATATACGTCTATAACGTTATATATCCTAACCTAAGGGCACCTAACATCTCGGATGTATTATTTTCCATCATTCCTGGCGGGTCGTCCCCTACTTCTCGGCGGGCACATTATATACGTCTATATCGTAATATAACCTAACCTAACCCATCTAGACCCTGGCTGGTAATGTTTTACAAAATCCCGGTCGCGTCGGCCCGTACTTCTCGGTGGGGACATTATATACGTCTATAACATTATATATCCTAACCTAAGGGAACCTAAGATCGCGGCTGTAGTATTTCACAACATTCCTGGCGGGTCAGCGTCAATTCTCGGTGGGAACATTATATACGTCTATAACGTAATATAACCTAACCTAACCCATCTAGCCCCTAACTGGGAATGTTTTACAAAATCCCGCCGTGTCGGCCCGTACTTCTCGGTGGTGACATTATGTACGTGTATATCGTGATATAACCTAACCTAACCCATCTAGACCCTGGCTGGTAATGTTTTACAAAATCCCGGTCGTGTCGGCGCGTACTTCTCGGTGGGGACATTGTATACGTCTATAACGTTATATATCCTGACCTAAGGGAACCTAACATCGCGGATGTAGTATTTCACAACATTCCTGGCGGGTCGGCGCCAATTCTCGGTGGGAAAATTATATACGTCTATAACGTAATATAACCTAACCTAACCCATCTAGCCCCTAGCTGGGAATGTTTTACAAAATCCCGTCGCGTCGGCCCGTACATTTCCGTGGGGACATTATGTACGTCTATAACATTATATATCCTAACCCAAGGGAACCTAACATCTCGGATGTAGTATTTTCAAACATTCCCGGGGGTTCGGCCCCTACTTCTCGGTGGGCACATTATATACGTCTATATCGTAATATAACCTAACCTAACCCATCTAGACCCTCGCTGGTAATGTTTTACAAAATCCCGGTCGTGTCGTCCCTTACGTCTCGGTGCGGACATTATATACGTCTATAACTTTATATATCCTAACCTAAGGGAACCTAACATCTCAGATGTAGTATTTCACAACATTCCTGGCGGGTCGGCGCCAATTCTCGGTGGGAACATTATATACGTCTATAACGTAATATAACCTAACCTAACCCATCTAGCCCCTAGCTGGGAATGTTTTACAAAATCCCGTCGCGTCGGCCCGTACATTTCCGTGGGGACATTATGTACGTCTATAACATTATATATCCTAACCCAAGGGAACCTAACATCTCGGATGTAGTATTTTCAAACATTCCCGGGGGTTCGGCCCCTACTTCTCGGTGGGCACATTATATACGTCTATATCGTAATATAACCTAACCTAACCCATCTAGACCCTCGCTGGTAATGTTTTACAAAATCCCGGTCGTGTCGTCCCTTACGTCTCGGTGCGGACATTATATACGTCTATAACTTTATATATCCTAACCTAAGGGAACCTAACATCTCAGATGTAGTATTTTCCAACATTCCTGGCGGGACGGCCCCTACTTCTCGGCGGGCACATTATATACGTCTATATCGTAATATAACCTAACCTAACCCATCTAGACCCTGGCTGGTAATGTTCTACAAAATCCCGGTCGTGTCGGCCCGTACTTTTCCGTGGGGACATTATATACGTCTATAACTTTATATATCCTAACCTAAGGGAAACAAACATCTCGGATGTAGTATTTTCCAACATTCCTGGCGGGTCGGCCCCTACTTCTCGGCGGGCACATTATATACGTCTATATCGTAATATAACCTAACCTAACCCATCTAGACCCTGGCTGGTAATGTTTTACAAAATCCCGGTCGCGTCGGCCCGTACTTCTCGGTGGGGACATTATATACTTCTATAACATTATATATCCTAACCTAAGGGAACCTAAGATCGCGGCTGTAGTATTTCACAACATTCCTGGCGGGTCAGCGTCAATTCTCGGTGGGAACATTATATACGTCTATAACGTAATATAACCTAACCTAACCCATCTAGCCCCTAACTGGGAATGTTTTACAAAATCCCGCCGTGTCGGCCCGTACTTCTCGGTGGTGACATTATGTACGTGTATATCGTGATATAACCTAACCTAACCCATCTAGACCCTGGCTGGTAATGTTTTACAAAATCCCGGTCGCGTCGGCCCGTACTTCTCGGTGGGGACATTATATACGTCTATAACGTTATATATCCTAACCTAAGGGAACCTAACATCGCGGATGTAGTATTTCACAACATTCCTGGCGGGTCGGCGCCAATTCTCGGTGGGCACATTATATACGTCTATATCGTAATATAACCTAACCTAACCCATGTAGACCCTCGCTGGTAATGTTTTACAAATTCCCGGTCGTGTCGGCCCGTACTTCTCTGTGGGGACATTGTATACGTCTATAACGTTATATATCCTAAACTAAGGGAACCTAACATCGCGGACGTAGTATTTTCCAACATTCCTGGCGGGTCGGCCCCTTCTTCTCGACGGGCACATTATATACGTCTATATCGTAATATAATCTAACCTAACCCATCTAGACCCTGGCTGGTAATGTTTTACAAAATCCCGGTCGTGTCGGCGCGTACTTCTCGGTGGGGACATTGTATACGTCTATAACGTTATATATCCTGACCTAAGGGAACCTAACATCGCGGATGTAGTATTTCACAACATTCCTGGCGGGTCGGCGCCAATTCTCGGTGGGAAAATTATATACGTCTATAACGTAATATAACCTAACCTAACCCATCTAGCCCCTAGCTGGGAATGTTTTACAAAATCCCGTCGCGTCGGCCCGTACATTTCCGTGGGGACATTATGTACGTCTATAACATTATATATCCTAACCCAAGGGAACCTAACATCTCGGATGTAGTATTTTCAAACATTCCCGGGGGTTCGGCCCCTACTTCTCGGTGGGCACATTATATACGTCTATATCGTAATATAACCTAACCTAACCCATCTAGACCCCCGCTGGTAATGTTTTACAAAATCCCGGTCGTGTCGGCCCGTACTTCTCGGTGGGGAAATTATATACGTCTATAACGTTATATATCCTAACCTAAGGGCACCTAACATCTCGGATGTATTATTTTCCATCATTCCTGGCGGGTCGTCCCCTACTTCTCGGCGGGCACATTATATACGTCTATATCGTAATATAACCTAACCTAACCCATCTAGACCCTGGCTGGTAATGTTTTACAAAATCCCGGTCGTGTCGGCCCGTACTTCTCGGTTGGGACATTATGTACGTCTATAACATTATATATCCTAACCCAAGGGAACCTAACATCTCGGATGTAGTATTTTCAAACATTCCCGGGGGTTCGGCCCCTACTTCTCGGTGGGCACATTATATACGTCTATATCGTAATATAACCTAACCTAACCCATCTAGACCCTCGCTGGTAATGTTTTACAAAATCCCGGTCGTGTCGTCCCTTACGTCTCGGTGCGGACATTATATACGTCTATAACTTTATATATCCTAACCTAAGGGAACCTAACATCTCAGATGTAGTATTTTCCAACATTCCTGGCGGGACGGCCCCTACTTCTCGGTGGGCACATTATATACGTCTATATCGTAATATAACCTAACCTAACCCATCTAGACCCTGGCTGGTAATGTTCTACAAAATCCCGGTCGTGTCGGCCCGTACTTTTCCGTGGGGACATTATATACGTCTATAACTTTATATATCCTAACCTAAGGGAAACAAACATCTCGGATGTAGTATTTTCCAACATTCCTGGCGGGTCGGCCCCTACTTCTCGGCGGGCACATTATATACGTCTATATCGTAATATAACCTAACCTAACCCATCTAGACCCTGGCTGGTAATGTTTTACAAAATCCCGGACGTGTCGGCCCGTACTTCTCGGTGGGGACATGATGTACGTCTATAACTTTATATATCCTAACCTAAGGGAACCTAACATCTCGGATGTAGTATTTTCCAACATTCCCGGGGGTTCGGCCCCTACTTCTCGGTGGGCACATTATATACGTCTATATCGTAATATAACCTAACCTAACCCATCTAGACCCCCGCTGGTAATGTTTTACAAAATCCCGGTCGTGTCGGCCCGTACTTCTCGGTGGGGAAATTATATACGTCTATAACGTTATATATCCTAACCTAAGGGCACCTAACATCTCGGATGTATTATTTTCCATCATTCCTGGCGGGTCGTCCCCTACTTCTCGGCGGGCACATTATATACGTCTATATCGTAATATAACCTAACCTAACCCATCTAGACCCTGGCTGGTAATGTTTTACAAAATCCCGGTCGTGTCGGCCCGTACTTCTCGGTGGGGACATTATATGCGTCTATAACATTATATATCCTAACCTAAGGGAACCTAAGATCGCGGCTGTAGTATTTCACAACATTCCTGGCGGGTCAGCGTCAATTCTCGGTGGGAACATTATATACGTCTATAACGTAATATAACCTAACCTAACACATCTAGCCCCTAACTGGGAATGTTTTACAAAATCCCGCCGTGTCGGCCCGTACTTCGCGGTGGTGACATTATGTACGTGTATATCGTAATATAATCTAACCTAACCCATCTAGACCCTGGCTGGTAATGTTTTACAAAATCCCGGTCGTGTCGGCGCGTACTTCTCGGTGGGGACATTGTATACGTCTATAACGTTATATATCCTGACCTAAGGGAACCTAACATCGCGGATGTAGTATTTCACAACATTCCTGGCGGGTCGGCGCCAATTCTCGGTGGGAAAATTATATACGTCTATAACGTAATATAACCTAACCTAACCCATCTAGCCCCTAGCTGGGAATGTTTTACAAAATCCCGTCGCGTCGGCCCGTACATTTCCGTGGGGACATTATGTACGTCTATAACATTATATATCCTAACCCAAGGGAACCTAACATCACGGATGTAGTATTTTCAAACATTCCCGGGGGTTCGGCCCCTACTTCTCGGTGGGCACATTATATACGTCTATATCGTAATATAACCTAACCTAACCCATCTAGACCCTCGCTGGTAATGTTTTACAAAATCCCGGTCGTGTCGTCCCTTACGTCTCGGTGCGGACATTATATACGTCTATAACTTTATATATCCTAACCTAAGGGAACCTAACATCTCAGATGTAGTATTTTCCAACATTCCTGGCGGGACGGCCCCTACTTCTCGGCGGGCACATTATATACGTCTATATCGTAATATAACCTAACCTAACCCATCTAGACCCTGGCTGGTAATGTTCTACAAAATCCCGGTCGTGTCGGCCCGTACTTTTCCGTGGGGACATTATATACGTCTATAACTTTATATATCCTAACCTAAGGGAAACAAACATCTCGGATGTAGTATTTTCCAACATTCCTGGCGGGTCGGCCCCTACTTCTCGGCGGGCACATTATATACGTCTATATCGTAATATAACCTAACCTAACCCATCCAGACCCTGGCTGGTAATGTTTTACAAAATCCCGGACGTGTCGGCCCGTACTTCTCGGTGGGGACATTATGTACGTCTATAACTTTATATATCCTAACCTAAGGGAACCTAACATCTCGGATGTAGTGTTTTCCAACATTCCCGGCGGTTCGGCCCCTACTTCTCGGTGGGCACATTATATACGTCTATA
The DNA here is from genome assembly GCA_963969225.1 of Xylocopa violacea. Lineage (NCBI taxonomy): Eukaryota > Metazoa > Arthropoda > Insecta > Hymenoptera > Apidae > Xylocopa > Xylocopa violacea. The sequence goes on along the minus strand of CAXAJV010000061.1, from coordinate 1,854,989 downwards.
TCGTAATATAACCTAACCTAACCCATCTAGACCCTCGCTGGTAATGTTTTACAAAATCCCGGTCGTGTCGGCCCGTACTTCTCGGTGGTGACATTATGTACGTCTATATCGTAATATAACCTAACCTAACCCATCTAGACCCTGGCTGGTAATGTTTTACAAAATCCCGGTCGTGTCGGCCCGTACTTCTCGGTGGGGACATTATATACGTCTATAACGTTATATATCCTGACCTAAGGGAACCTAACATCGCGGATGTAGTATTTCACAACATTCCTGGCGGGTCGGCGCCAATTATCGGTGGGAAAATTATATACGTCTATAACGTAATATAACCTAACCTAACCCATCTAGACCCTCGCTGGTAGTTTTACAAAATCCCGATCGTGTCGGCCCGTACTTCTCGGTGGTGACATTATGTACGTCTATATCGTAATATAACCTAACCTAACCCATCTAGACCCTGGCTGGTAATGTTTTACAAAATCCCGGTCGTGTCGGCCCGTACTTCTCGGTGGGGTCATTATATACGTCTATAACGTTATATATCCTAACCTAAGGGCACCTAACATCTCGGATGTAGTATTTTCCATCATTCCTGGCGGGTCGGCCCCTACTTCTCGGCGGGCACATTATATACATCTATATCGTAATATAACCTAACCTAACCCATCTAGACCCTGGCTGGTAATGTTTTACAAAATCCCGGTCGTGTCGGCCCGTACTTCTCGGTGGGGACATTATGTACGTCTATAACTTTATATATCCTAACCTAAGGGAACCTAACATCTCGGATGTAGTATTTTCCAACATTCCCGGGGATTCGGCCCCTACTTCTCGGTGGGCACATTATATACGTCTATATCGTAATATAACCTAACCTAACCCATCTAGACCCTCGCTGGTAATGTTTTACAAAATCCCGGTCGTGTCGGCCCGTACTTCTTGGTGGGGAAATTATATACGTCTATAACGTTATATATCCTAACCTAAGGGCACCTAACATCTCGGATGTAGTATTTTCCATCATTCCTGGCGGGTCGGCCCCTACTTCTCGGCGGGCACATTATATACATCTATATCGTAATATAACCTAACCTAACCCATCTAGACCCTGGCTGGTAATGTTTTACAAAATCCCGGTCGTGTCGGCCCGTACTTCTCGGTGGGGACATTATGTACGTCTATAACTTTATATATCCTAACCTAAGGGAACCTAACATCTCGGATGTAGTATTTTCCAACATTCCCGGGGATTCGGCCCCTACTTCTCGGTGGGCACATTATATACGTCTATATCGTAATATAACCTAACCTAACCCATCTAGACCCTCGCTGGTAATGTTTTACAAAATCCCGGTCGTGTCGGCCCGTACTTCGCGGTGGGGAAATTATATACGTCTATAACGTTATATATCCTAACCTAAGGGCACCTAACATCTCGGATGTAGTATTTTCCATCATTCCTGGCGGGTCGGCCCCTACTTCTCGGCGGGCACATTATATACGTCTATATCGTAATATAACTTAACCTAACCCATCTAGAACCTGGCTGGTAATGTTTTACAAAATCCCGGTCGTGTCGGCCCGTACTTCTCGGTGGGGACATTATATACGTCTATAACGTTATAAATCCTAACCTAAGGGAACCTAAGATCGCGGATGTAGTATGTTCCAACATTCCTGGCGGGTCGGCCCCTACTTCTCGGCGGGCACATTATATACGTCTATATCGTAATATAACATAACCTAACCCATCTAGACCCTCGCTGGTAATGTTTTACAAAATCCCGGTCGTGTCGGCCCGTACTTCTCGGTGGGGACATTATATACGTCTATAACGTTATATATCCTAACCTAAGGGAACCTAACATCGCGGATGTAGTATTTCACAACATTCCTGGAGGGTAGGCGCCAATTCTCGGTGGGAACATTATATACGTCTATATCGTAATATAACCTAACCTAACCCATCTAGACCCTCGCTGGTAATGTTTTACAAAATCCCGGTCGTGTCGGCCCGTACTTCTCGGTGGGGAAATTATATACGTCCATAACGTTATATATCCTAACCTAAGGGAACCTAACATCTCGGATGTAGTATTTTCCAACATTCCTGGCGGGTCGGCCCTACTCCTCGGTGGGGACATTATATACGTCTATATCTTTATATATCCTAACCTAAGGGAACCTAACATGTCGGATGTAGTATTTTCCAACATTCCTGGCAGGTCGGCCCCTACTTCTCGGCGGGCACATTATATACGTCTATATCGTAATGTAATCTAACCTAACCCATCTAGACCCTGGCTGGTAATGTTTTACAAAATCCCGGTCGTGTCGGCGCGTACTTCTCGGTGGGGACATTGTATACGTCTATAACGTTATATATCCTGACCTAAGGGAACCTAACATCGCGGATGTAGTATTTCACAACATTCCTGGCGGGTCGGCGCCAATTCTCGGTGGGAAAATTATATACGTCTATAACGTAATATAACCTAACCTAACCCATCTAGCCCCTAGCTGGGAATGTTTTACAAAATCCCGTCGCGTCGGCCCGTACATTTCCGTGGGGACATTATGTACGTCTATAACATTATATATCCTAACCCAAGGGAACCTAACATCTCGGATGTAGTATTTTCAAACATTCCCGGGGGTTCGGCCACTACTTCTCGGTGGGCACATTATATACGTCTATATCGTAATATAACCTAACCTAACCCATCTAGACCCTCGCTGGTAATGTTTTACAAAATCCCGGTCGTGTCGTCCCTTACGTCTCGGTGCGGACATTATATACGTCTATAACTTTATATATCCTAACCTAAGGGAACCTAACATCTCAGATGTAGTATTTCACAACATTCCTGGCGGGTCGGCGCCAATTCTCGGTGGGAAAATTATATACGTCTATAACGTAATATAACCTAACCTAACCCATCTAGCCCCTAACTGGGAATGTTTTACAAAATCCCGCCGTGTCGGCCCGTACTTCTCGGTGGTGACATTATGTACGTGTATATCGTGATATAACCTAACCTAACCCATCTAGACCCTGGCTGGTAATGTTTTACAAAATCCCGGTCGTGTCGGCCCGTACTTCTCGGTGGGGACATTATATACGTCTATAACGTTATATATCCTAACCTAAGGGAACCTAACATCGCGGATGTAGTATTTCACAACATTCCTGGCGGGTCGGCGCCAATTCTCGGTGGGCACATTATATACGTCTATATCGTAATATAACCTAACCTAACCCATGTAGACCCTCGCTGGTAATGTTTTACAAATTCCCGGTCGTGTCGGCCCGTACTTCTCTGTGGGGACATTGTATACGTCTATAACGTTATATATCCTAAACTAAGGGAACCTAACATCGCGGATGTAGTATTTTCCAACATTCCTGGCGGGTCGGCCCCTTCTTCTCGACGGGCACATTATATACGTCTATATCGTAATATAATCTAACCTAACCCATCTAGACCCTGGCTGGTAATGTTTTACAAAATCCCGGTCGTGTCGGCGCGTACTTCTCGGTGGGGACATTGTATACGTCTATAACGTTATATATCCTGACCTAAGGGAACCTAACATCGCGGATGTAGTATTTCACAACATTCCTGGCGGGTCGGCGCCAATTCTCGGTGGGAAAATTATATACGTCTATAACGTAATATAACCTAACCTAACCCATCTAGCCCCTAGCTGGGAATGTTTTACAAAATCCCGTCGCGTCGGCCCGTACATTTCCGTGGGGACATTATGTACGTCTATAACATTATATATCCTAACCCAAGGGAACCTAACATCTCGGATGTAGTATTTTCAAACATTCCCGGGGGTTCGGCCCCTACTTCTCGGTGGGCACATTATATACGTCTATATCGTAATATAACCTAACCTAACCCATCTAGACCCCCGCTGGTAATGTTTTACAAAATCCCGGTCGTGTCGGCCCGTACTTCTCGGTGGGGAAATTATATACGTCTATAACGTTATATATCCTAACCTAAGGGCACCTAACATCTCGGATGTATTATTTTCCATCATTCCTGGCGGGTCGTCCCCTACTTCTCGGCGGGCACATTATATACGTCTATATCGTAATATAACCTAACCTAACCCATCTAGACCCTGGCTGGTAATGTTTTACAAAATCCCGGTCGTGTCGGCCCGTACTTCTCGGTGGGGACATTATGTACGTCTATAACATTATATATCCTAACCCAAGGGAACCTAACATCTCGGATGTAGTATTTTCAAACATTCCCGGGGGTTCGGCCCCTACTTCTCGGTGGGCACATTATATACGTCTATATCGTAATATAACCTAACCTAACCCATCTAGACCCTCGCTGGTAATGTTTTACAAAATCCCGGTCGTGTCGTCCCTTACGTCTCGGTGCGGACATTATATACGTCTATAACTTTATATATCCTAACCTAAGGGAACCTAACATCTCAGATGTAGTATTTTCCAACATTCCTGGCGGGACGGCCCCTACTTCTCGGTGGGCACATTATATACGTCTATATCGTAATATAACCTAACCTAACCCATCTAGACCCTGGCTGGTAATGTTCTACAAAATCCCGGTCGTGTCGGCCCGTACTTTTCCGTGGGGACATTATATACGTCTATAACTTTATATATCCTAACCTAAGGGAAACAAACATCTCGGATGTAGTATTTTCCAACATTCCTGGCGGGTCGGCCCCTACTTCTCGGCGGGCACATTATATACGTCTATATCGTAATATAACCTAACCTAACCCATCTAGACCCTGGCTGGTAATGTTTTACAAAATCCCGGACGTGTCGGCCCGTACTTCTCGGTGGGGACATTATGTACGTCTATAACTTTATATATCCTAACCTAAGGGAACCTAACATCTCGGATGTAGTATTTTCCAACATTCCCGGGGGTTCGGCCCCTACTTCTCGGTGGGCACATTATATACGTCTATATCGTAATATAACCTAACCTAACCCATCTAGACCCCGGCTGGTAATGTTTTACAAAATCCCGGTCGTGTCGGCCCGTACTTCTCGGTGGGGAAATTATATACGTCTATAACGTTATATATCCTAACCTAAGGGCACCTAACATCTCGGATGTATTATTTTCCATCATTCCTGGCGGGTCGTCCCCTACTTCTCGGCGGGCACATTATATACGTCTATATCGTAATATAACCTAACCTAACCCATCTAGACCCTGGCTGGTAATGTTTTACAAAATCCCGGTCGTGTCGGCCCGTACTTCTCGGTGGGGACATTATATGCGTCTATAACATTATATATCCTAACCTAAGGGAACCTAAGATCGCGGCTGTAGTATTTCACAACATTCCTGGCGGGTCAGCGTCAATTCTCGGTGGGAACATTATATACGTCTATAACGTAATATAACCTAACCTAACCCATCTAGCCCCTAACTGAGAATGTTTTACAAAATCCCGCCGTGTCGGCCCGTACTTCTCGGTGGTGACATTATGTACGTGTATATCGTAATATAATCTAACCTAACCCATCTAGACCCTGGCTGGTAATGTTTTACAAAATCCCGGTCGTGTCGGCGCGTACTTCTCGGTGGGGACATTGTATACGTCTATAACGTTATATATCCTGACCTAAGGGAACCTAACATCGCGGATGTAGTATTTCACAACATTCCTGGCGGGTCGGCGCCAATTCTCGGTGGGAAAATTATATACGTCTATAACGTAATATAACCTAACCTAACCCATCTAGCCCCTAGCTGGGAATGTTTTACAAAATCCCGTCGCGTCGGCCCGTACATTTCCGTGGGGACATTATGTACGTCTATAACATTATATATCCTAACCCAAGGGAACCTAACATCTCGGATGTAGTATTTTCAAACATTCCCGGGGGTTCGGCCCCTACTTCTCGGTGGGCACATTATATACGTCTATATCGTAATATAACCTAACCTAACCCATCTAGACCCTCGCTGGTAATGTTTTACAAAATCCCGGTCGTGTCGTCCCTTACGTCTCGGTGCGGACATTATATACGTCTATAACTTTATATATCCTAACCTAAGGGAACCTAACATCTCAGATGTAGTATTTTCCAACATTCCTGGCGGGACGGCCCCTACTTCTCGGCGGGCACATTATATACGTCTATATCGTAATATAACCTAACCTAACCCATCTAGACCCTGGCTGGTAATGTTCTACAAAATCCCGGTCGTGTCGGCCCGTACTTTTCCGTGGGGACATTATATACGTCTATAACTTTATATATCCTAACCTAAGGGAAACAAACATCTCGGATGTAGTATTTTCCAACATTCCTGGCGGGTCGGCCCCTACTTCTCGGCGGGCACATTATATACGTCTATATCGTAATATAACCTAACCTAACCCATCCAGACCCTGGCTGGTAATGTTTTACAAAATCCCGGACGTGTCGGCCCGTACTTCTCGGTGGGGACATTATGTACGTCTATAACTTTATATATCCTAACCTAAGGGAACCTAACATCTCGGATGCAGTATTTTCCAACATTCCCGGCGGTTCGGCCCCTACTTCTCGGTGGGCACATTATATACGTCTATATCGTAATATAACCTAACCTAACCCATCTAGACCCTCGCTGGTAATGTTTTACAAAATCCCGGTCGTGTCGGCCCGTACTTCTCGGTGGGGAAATTATATACGTCTATAACGTTATATATCCTAACCTAAGGGCACCTAACATCTCGGATGTATTATTTTCCATCATTCCTGGCGGGTCGTCCCCTACTTCTCGGCGGGCACATTATATACGTCTATATCGTAATATAACCTAACCTAACCCATCTAGACCCTGGCTGGTAATGTTTTACAAAATCCCGGTCGTGTCGGCCCGTACTTCTCGGTGGGGACATTATATACGTCTATAACATTATATATCCTAACCTAAGGGAACCTAAGATCGCGGCTGTAGTATTTCACAACATTCCTGGCGGGTCAGCGTCAATTCTCGGTGGGAACATTATATACGTCTATAACGTAATATAACCTAACCTAACCCATCTAGCCCCTAACTGGGAATGTTTTACAAAATCCCGCCGTGTCGGCCCGTACTTTTCCGTGGGGACATTGTATACGTCTATAACTTTATTTATCCTAACCTAAGGGAACATAACATCTCGGATGTAGTATGTTCCAACATTCCTGGCGGGTCGGCCCCTACTTCTCGGCGGGCACATTATATACGTCTATATCGTAATATAACCTAACCTAACCCATCTAGAACCTGGCTGGTAATGTTTTACAAAATCCCGGTCGTGTCGGCCCGTACTTCTCGGTGGGGAAATTATATACGTCTATAACGTTATATATCCTAACCTAAGGGAACCTAACATCTCGGATGTAGTATTTTCCAACATTCCTGGCGGGTCGGCCCTACTTCTCGGTGGGGACATTATATACGTCTATAACTTTATATATCCTAACCTAAGGGAACATAAATTCTCGGATGTAGTATTTTCCAATATTCCTGGCGGGTCGGCCCCTACTTCTCGGCGGGCACATTATATACGTCTATATCGTAATATAACCTAACCTAACCCATCCAGACCCTGGCTGGTAATGTTTTACAAAATCCCGGTCGTGTCGGCGCGTACTTCTCGGTGGGGACATTGTATACGTCTATAACGTTATATATCCTGACCTAAGGGAACCTAACATCGCGGATGTAGTATTTCACAACATTCCTGGCGGGTCGGCGCCAATTATCGGTGGGAAAATTATATACGTCTATAACGTAATATAACCTAACCTAACCCATCTAGACCCTCGATGGTAATGTTTTACAAAATCCCGGTCGTGTCGGCCCGTACTTCTCGGTGGGGACATTATGTACGTCTATAACTTTATATATGCTAACCTAAGGGAACCTAACATCTCGGATGTAGTATTTTCCAACATTCCCGGGGATTCGGCCCCTACTTCTCGGTGGGCACATTATATACGTCTATATCGTAATATAACCTAACCTAACCCATCTAGACCCTCGCTGGTAATGTTTTACAAAATCCCGGTCGTGTCGGCCCGTACTTCTCGGTGGGGACATTATATACGTCTATAACGTTATATATCCTAACCTAAGGGAACCTAACATCGCGGATGTAGTATTTCACAACATTCCTGGAGGGTAGGCGCCAATTCTCGGTGGGAACATTATATACGTCTATATCGTAATATAACCTAACCTAACCCATCTAGACCCTCGCTGGTAATGTTTTACAAAATCCCGGTCGTTTCGGCCCGTACTTCTCGGTGGGGACATTATATACGTCTATAACATTATATATCCTAACCTAAGGGAACCTAAGATCGCGGCTGTAGTATTTCACAACATTCCTGGCGGGTCAGCGTCAATTCTCGGTGGGAACATTATATACGTCTATAACGTAATATAACCTAACCTAACCCATCTAGCCCCTAACTGGGAATGTTTTACAAAATCCCGCCGTGTCGGCCCGTACTTCTCGGTGGTGACATTATGTACGTGTATATCGTGATATAACCTAACCTAACCCATCTAGACCCTGGCTGGTAATGTTTTACAAAATCCCGGTCGTGTCGGCCCGTACTTCTCGGTGGGGACATTATATACGTCTATAACGTTATATATCCTAACCTAAGGGAACCTAACATCGCGGATGTAGTATTTCACAACATTCCTGGCGGGTCGGCGCCAATTCTCGGTGGGCACATTATATACGTCTATATCGTAATATAACCTAACCTAACCCATGTAGACCCTCGCTGGTAATGTTTTACAAATTCCCGGTCGTGTCGGCCCGTACTTCTCTGTGGGGACATTGTATACGTCTATAACGTTATATATCCTAAACTAAGGGAACCTAACATCGCGGATGTAGTATTTTCCAACATTCCTGGCGGGTCGGCCCCTTCTTCTCGACGGGCACATTATATACGTCTATATCGTAATATAATCTAACCTAACCCATCTAGACCCTGGCTGGTAATGTTTTACAAAATCCCGGTCGTGTCGGCGCGTACTTCTCGGTGGGGACATTGTATACGTCTATAACGTTATATATCCTGACCTAAGGGAACCTAACATCGCGGATGTAGTATTTCACAACATTCCTGGCGGGTCGGCGCCAATTCTCGGTGGGAAAATTATATACGTCTATAACGTAATATAACCTAACCTAACCCATCTAGCCCCTAGCTGGGAATGTTTTACAAAATCCCGTCGCGTCGGCCCGTACATTTCCGTGGGGACATTATGTACGTCTATAACATTATATATCCTAACCCAAGGGAACCTAACATCTCGAATGTAGTATTTTCAAACATTCCCGGGGGTTCGGCCCCTACTTCTCGGTGGGCACATTATATACGTCTATATCGTAATATAACCTAACCTAACCCATCTAGACCCCCGCTGGTAATGTTTTACAAAATCCCGGTCGTGTCGGCCCGTACTTCTCGGTGGGGAAATTATATACGTCTATAACGTTATATATCCTAACCTAAGGGCACCTAACATCTCGGATGTATTATTTTCCATCATTCCTGGCGGGTCGTCCCCTACTTCTCGGCGGGCACATTATATACGTCTATATCGTAATATAACCTAACCTAACCCATCTAGACCCTGGCTGGTAATGTTTTACAAAATCCCGGTCGTGTCGGCCCGTACTTCTCGGTGGGGACATTATGTACGTCTATAACATTATATATCCTAACCCAAGGGAACCTAACATCTCGGATGTAGTATTTTCAAACATTCCCGGGGGTTCGGCCCCTACTTCTCGGTGGGCACATTATATACGTCTATATCGTAATATAACCTAACCTAACCCATCTAGACCCTCGCTGGTAATGTTTTACAAAATCCCGGTCGTGTCGTCCCTTACGTCTCGGTGCGGACATTATATACGTCTATAACTTTATATATCCTAACCTAAGGGAACCTAACATCTCAGATGTAGTATTTTCCAACATTCCTGGCGGGACGGCCCCTACTTCTCGGTGGGCACATTATATACGTCTATATCGTAATATAACCTAACCTAACCCATCTAGACCCTGGCTGGTAATGTTCTACAAAATCCCGGTCGTGTCGGCCCGTACTTTTCCGTGGGGACATTATATACGTCTATAACTTTATATATCCTAACCTAAGGGAAACAAACATCTCGGATGTAGTATTTTCCAACATTCCTGGCGGGTCGGCCCCTACTTCTCGGCGGGCACATTATATACGTCTATATCGTAATATAACCTAACCTAACCCATCTAGACCCTGGCTGGTAATGTTTTACAAAATCCCGGACGTGTCGGCCCGTACTTCTCGGTGGGGACATTATGTACGTCTATAACTTTATATATCCTAACCTAAGGGAACCTAACATCTCGGATGTAGTATTTTCCAACATTCCCGGGGGTTCGGCCCCTACTTCTCGGTGGGCACATTATATACGTCTATATCGTAATATAACCTAACCTAACCCATCTAGACCCCCGCTGGTAATGTTTTACAAAATCCCGGTCGTGTCGGCCCGTACTTCTCGGTGGGGAAATTATATACGTCTATAACGTTATATATCCTAACCTAAGGGCACCTAACATCTCGGATGTATTATTTTCCATCATTCCTGGCGGGTCGTCCCCTACTTCTCGGCGGGCACATTATATACGTCTATATCGTAATATAACCTAACCTAACCCATCTAGACCCTGGCTGGTAATGTTTTACAAAATCCCGGTCGTGTCGGCCCGTACTTCTCGGTGGGGACATTATATGCGTCTATAACATTATATATCCTAACCTAAGGGAACCTAAGATCGCGGCTGTAGTATTTCACAACATTCCTGGCGGGTCAGCGTCAATTCTCGGTGGGAACATTATATACGTCTATAACGTAATATAACCTAACCTAACCCATCTAGCCCCTAACTGAGAATGTTTTACAAAATCCCGCCGTGTCGGCCCGTACTTCTCGGTGGTGACATTATGTACGTGTATATCGTAATATAATCTAACCTAACCCATCTAGACCCTGGCTGGTAATGTTTTACAAAATCCCGGTCGTGTCGGCGCGTACTTCTCGGTGGGGACATTGTATACGTCTATAACGTTATATATCCTGACCTAAGGGAACCTAACATCGCGGATGTAGTATTTCACAACATTCCTGGCGGGTCGGCGCCAATTCTCGGTGGGAAAATTATATACGTCTATAACGTAATATAACCTAACCTAACCCATCTAGCCCCTAGCTGGGAATGTTTTACAAAATCCCGTCGCGTCGGCCCGTACATTTCCGTGGGGACATTATGTACGTCTATAACATTATATATCCTAACCCAAGGGAACCTAACATCTCGGATGTAGTATTTTCAAACATTCCCGGGGGTTCGGCCCCTACTTCTCGGTGGGCACATTATATACGTCTATATCGTAATATAACCTAACCTAACCCATCTAGACCCTCGCTGGTAATGTTTTACAAAATCCCGGTCGTGTCGTCCCTTACGTCTCGGTGCGGACATTATATACGTCTATAACTTTATATATCCTAACCTAAGGGAACCTAACATCTCAGATGTAGTATTTTCCAACATTCCTGGCGGGACGGCCCCTACTTCTCGGCGGGCACATTATATACGTCTATATCGTAATATAACCTAACCTAACCCATCTAGACCCTGGCTGGTAATGTTCTACAAAATCCCGGTCGTGTCGGCCCGTACTTTTCCGTGGGGACATTATATACGTCTATAACTTTATATATCCTAACCTAAGGGAAACAAACATCTCGGATGTAGTATTTTCCAACATTCCTGGCGGGTCGGCCCCTACTTCTCGGCGGGCACATTATATACGTCTATATCGTAATATAACCTAACCTAACCCATCCAGACCCTGGCTGGTAATGTTTTACAAAATCCCGGACGTGTCGGCCCGTACTTCTCGGTGGGGACATTATGTACGTCTATAACTTTATATATCCTAACCTAAGGGAACCTAACATCTCGGATGCAGTATTTTCCAACATTCCCGGCGGTTCGGCCCCTACTTCTCGGTGGGCACATTATATACGTCTATATCGTAATATAACCTAACCTAACCCATCTAGACCCTCGCTGGTAATGTTTTACAAAATCCCGGTCGTGTCGGCCCGTACTTCTCGGTGGGGAAATTATATACGTCTATAACGTTATATATCCTAACCTAAGGGCACCTAACATCTCGGATGTATTATTTTCCATCATTCCTGGCGGGTCGTCCCCTACTTCTCGGCGGGCACATTATATACGTCTATATCGTAATATAACCTAACCTAACCCATCTAGACCCTGGCTGGTAATGTTTTACAAAATCCCGGTCGTGTCGGCCCGTACTTCTCGGTGGGGACATTATATACGTCTATAACATTATATATCCTAACCTAAGGGAACCTAAGATCGCGGCTGTAGTATTTCACAACATTCCTGGCGGGTCAGCGTCAATTCTCGGTGGGAACATTATATACGTCTATAACGTAATATAACCTAACCTAACCCATCTAGCCCCTAACTGGGAATGTTTTACAAAATCCCGCCGTGTCGGCCCGTACTTTTCCGTGGGGACATTGTATACGTCTATAACTTTATTTATCCTAACCTAAGGGAACATAACATCTCGGATGTAGTATGTTCCAACATTCCTGGCGGGTCGGCCCCTACTTCTCGGCGGGCACATTATATACGTCTATATCGTAATATAACCTAACCTAACCCATCTAGAACCTGGCTGGTAATGTTTTACAAAATCCCGGTCGTGTCGGCCCGTACTTCTCGGTGGGGAAATTATATACGTCTATAACGTTATATATCCTAACCTAAGGGAACCTAACATCTCGGATGTAGTATTTTCCAACATTCCTGGCGGGTCGGCCCTACTTCTCGGTGGGGACATTATATACGTCTATAACTTTATATATCCTAACCTAAGGGAACATAAATTCTCGGATGTAGTATTTTCCAATATTCCTGGCGGGTCGGCCCCTACTTCTCGGCGGGCACATTATATACGTCTATATCGTAATATAACCTAACCTAACCCATCTAGACCCTGGCTGGTAATGTTTTACAAAATCCCGGTCGTGTCGGCGCGTACTTCTCGGTGGGGACATTGTATACGTCTATAACGTTATATATCCTGACCTAAGGGAACCTAACATCGCGGATGTAGTATTTCACAACATTCCTGGCGGGTCGGCGCCAATTATCGGTGGGAAAATTATATACGTCTATAACGTAATATAACCTAACCTAACCCATCTAGACCCTCGATGGTAATGTTTTACAAAATCCCGGTCGTGTCGGCCCGTACTTCTCGGTGGGGACATTATGTACGTCTATAACTTTATATATGCTAACCTAAGGGAACCTAACATCTCGGATGTAGTATTTTCCAACATTCCCGGGGATTCGGCCCCTACTTCTCGGTGGGCACATTATATACGTCTATATCGTAATATAACCTAACCTAACCCATCTAGACCCTCGCTGGTAATGTTTTACAAAATCCCGGTCGTGTCGGCCCGTACTTCTCGGTGGGGACATTATATACGTCTATAACGTTATATATCCTAACCTAAGGGAACCTAACATCGCGGATGTAGTATTTCACAACATTCCTGGAGGGTAGGCGCCAATTCTCGGTGGGAACATTATATACGTCTATATCGTAATATAACCTAACCTAACCCATCTAGACCCTCGCTGGTAATGTTTTACAAAATCCCGGTCGTTTCGGCCCGTACTTCTCGGTGGGGACATTATATACGTCTATAACTTTATATATCCTAACCTAAGGGAACATAACATCTCGGATGTAGTATTTTCCAACATTCCTGGCGGGTCGGCCCCTACTTCTCGGCGGTCACATTATATACGTCTATAACGTAATATAACCTAACCTAACCCATCTAGCCCATAGCTGGGAATGTTCTACAAAATCCCGGTCGTGTCGGCCCGTACTTTTCCGTGGGGACATTATATACGTCTATAACTTTATATATACTAACCTAAGGGAAACAAACATCTCGGATGTAGTATTTTCCAACATTCCTGGGGGTCGGCCCCTACTTCTCGGCGGGCACATTATATACGTCTATATCGTAATATAACCTAACCTAACCCATCTAGACCCTGGCTGGTAATGTTTTACAAAATCCCGGACGTGTCGGCCCGTACTTCTCGGTGGGGACATTATGTACGTCTATAACTTTATATATCCGAACCTAAGGGAACTTAACATCTCGAATGTAGTATTTTCCAACATTCCCGGGGGTTCGGCCCCTACTTCTCAGTGGGCACATTATATACGTCTATATCGTAATATAACCTAACCTAACCCATCCAGACCCTCGCTGGTAATGTTTTACAAAATCCCGGTCGTGTCGGCCCGTACTTCTCGGTGGGCACATTATATACGTCTATAACATTATATATCCTAACCTAAGGGAACCCAAGATCGCGGCTGTAGTATTTCACAACATTCCTGGCGGGTCAGCGTCAATTCTCGGTGGGAACATTATATACGTCTATAACGTAATATAACCTAACCTAACCCATCTAGCCCCTAACTGGGAATGTTTTACAAAATCCCGCCGTGTCGGCCCGTACTTTTCCGTGGGGACATTGTATACGTCTATAACTTTATTTATCCTAACCTAAGGGAACATAACATCTCGGATGTAGTATGTTCCAACATTCCTGGCGGGTCGGCCCCTACTTCTCGGCGGGCACATTCTATACGTCTATATCGTAATATAACCTAACCTAACCCATCTAGACCCTCGCTGGTAATGTTTTACAAAATCCCGGTCGTGTCGGCCCGTACTTCTCGGTGGGGACATTATATACGTCTATAACGTTATATATCCTAACCTAAGGGAACCTAACATCGCGGATGTTGTATTTCACAACATTCCTGGAGGGTAGGCGCCAATTCTCGGTGGGAACATTATATACGTCTATATCGTAATATAACCTAACCTAACCCATCTAGACCCTCGCTGGTAATGTTTTACAAAATCCCGGTCGTTTCGGCCCGTACTTCTCGGTGGGGACATTATATACGTCTATAACTTTATATATCCTAACCTAAGGGAACATAACATCTCGGATGTAGTATTTTCCAACATTCCTGGCGGGTCGGCCCCTACTTCTCGGCGGTCACATTATATACGTCTATATCGTAATATAACCTAACCTAACCCATCTAGACCATGGCTGGTAATGTTTTACAAAATCCCGGACGTGTCGGCCCGTACTTCTCGGTGGGGACATTATGTACGTCTATAACTTTATATATCCGAACCTAAGGGAACTTAACATCTCGGATGTAGTATTTTCCAACATTCCCGGGGGTTCGGCCCCTACTTCTCGGTGGGCACATTATATACGTCTATATCGTAATATAACCTAACCTAACCCATCTAGACCCTCGCTGGTAGTTTTACAAAATCGCGGTCGTGTCGGCCCGTACTTCTCGGTGGTGACATTATGTACGTCTATATCGTAATATAACCTAACCTAACCCATCTAGACCCTCGCTGGTAATGTTTTACAAAATCCCGGTCGTGTCGGCCCGTACTTCTCGGTGGGGACATTATATACGTCTATAACATTATATATCCTAACCTAAGGGAACCCAAGATCGCGGCTGTAGTATTTCACAACATTCCTGGCGGGTCAGCGTCAATTCTCGGTGGGAACATTATATACGTCTATAACGTAATATAACCTAACCTAACCCATCTAGCCCCTAACTGGGAATGTTTTACAAAATCCCGCCGTGTCGGCCCGTACTTTTCCGTGGGGACATTGTATACGTCTATAACTTTATTTATCCTAACCTAAGGGAACATAACATCTCGGATGTAGTATGTTCCAACATTCCTGGCGGGTCGGCACCTACTTCTCGGCGGGCACATTCTATACGTCTATATCGTAATATAACCTAACCTAACCCATCTAGACCCTCGCTGGTAATGTTTTACAAAATCCCGGTCGTTTCGGCCCGTACTTCTCGTTGGGGACATTATATACGTCTATAACGTTATATATCCTAACCTAAGGGAACCTAACATCGCGGATGTAGTATTTCACAACATTCCTGGAGGGTAGGCGCCAATTCTCGGTGGGAACATTATATACGTCTATATCGTAATATAACCTAACCTAACCCATCTAGACCCTCGCTGGTAATGTTTTACAAAATCCCGGTCGTTTCGGCCCGTACTTCTCGGTGGGGACATTATATACGTCTATAACTTTATATATCCTAACCTAAGGGAACATAACATCTCGGATGTAGTATTTTCCAACATTCCTGGCGGGTCGGCCCCTACTTCTCGGCGGTCACATTATATACGTCTATATCGTAATATAACCTAACCTAACCCATCTAGACCATGGCTGGTAATGTTTTACAAAATCCCGGACGTGTCGGCCCGTACTTCTCGGTGGGGACATTATGTACGTCTATAACTTTATATATCCGAACCTAAGGGAACTTAACATCTCGGATGTAGTATTTTCCAACATTCCCGGGGGTTCGGCCCCTACTTCTCGGTGGGCACATTATATACGTCTATATCGTAATATAACCTAACCTAACCCATCTAGACCCTCGCTGGTAGTTTTACAAAATCGCGGTCGTGTCGGCCCGTACTTCTCGGTGGTGACATTATGTACGTCTATATCGTAATATAACCTAACCTAACCCATCTAGACCCTCGCTGGTAATGTTTTACAAAATCCCGGTCGTGTCGGCCCGTACTTCTCGGTGGGGACATTATATACGTCTATAACGTTATATATCCTAACCTAAGGGAACCTAACATCGCGGATGTAGTATTTCACAACATTCCTGGAGGGTAGGCGCCAATTCTCGGTGGGAACATTATATACGTCTATATCGTAATATAACCTAACCTAACCCATCTAGACCCTCGCTGGTAATGTTTTACAAAATCCCGGTCGTGTCGGCCCGTACTTCTCGGTGGGGAAATTATATACGTCTATAACGTTATATATCCTAACCTAAGGGAACCTAACATCTCGGATGTAGTATTTTCCAACATTCCTGGCGGGTCGGCCCCTACTTCTCGGCGGTCACATTATATACGTCTATATCGTAATATAACCTAACCTAACCCATCTAGACCCTGGCTGGTAATGTTTTACAAAATCCCGGACGTGTCGGCCCGTACTTCTCGGTGGGGACATTATGTACGTCTATAACTTTATATATCCGAACCTAAGGGAACTTAACATCTCGGATGTAGTATTTTCCAACATTCCCGGGGGTTCGGCCCCTACTTCTCGGTGGGCACATTATATACGTCTATATCGTAATATAACCTAACCTAACCCATCTAGACTCTCGCTGGTAGTTTTACAAAATCGCGGTCGTGTCGGCCCGTACTTCTCGGTGGTGACAGTATGTACGTCTATATCGTAATATAACCTAACCTAACCCATCTAGACCCTCGCTGGTAATGTTTTACAAAATCCCGGTCGTGTCGGCCCGTACTTCTCGGTGGGGACATTATATACGTCTATAACGTTATATATCCTAACCTAAGGGAACCTAACATCGCGGATGTAGTATCTCACAACATTCCTGGCGGGTCGGCGCCAATTCTCGGTGGGCACATTATATACGTCTATATTGTAATATAACCTAACCTAACCCATGTAGACCCTCGCTGGTAATGTTTTACAAATTCCCGGTCGTGTCGGCCCGTACTTCTCGGTGGGGACATTGTATACGTCTATAACGTTATATATCCTAAACTAAGGGAACCTAACAACGGGGATGTAGTATTTCACAACATTCCTGGCGGGTCGGCGCCAATTCTCGGTGGGAACATTACATACGTCTATAACGTAATATAACCTAACCTAACCCATCTAGCACATAGCTGGGAATGTTTTACAAAATCCCGGTCGTGTCGGCCCGTACTTTTCCGTGGGGACATTATATACGTCTATAACTTTATATATACTAACCTAAGGGAAACAAACATCTCGGATGTAGTATTTTCCAACATTCCTGGCGGGTCGGCCCCTTCTTCTCGGCGGGCACATTATATACGTCTATATCGTAATATAACCTAACCTAACCCATCTAGACCCTGGCTGGTAATGTTTTACAAAATCCCGGTCGTGTCGGCCCGTACTTCTCGGTGGGGACATTATGTACGTCTATAACTTTATATATCCTAACCTAAGGGAACCTAACATCTCGGATGTAGTATTTTCCAACATTCCCGGGGATTCGGCCCCTACTTCTCGGTGGGCACATTATATACGTCTATATCGTAATATAACCTAACCTAACCCATCTAGACCCTCGCTGGTAATGTTTTACAAAATCCCGGTCGTGTCGGCCCGTACTTCTTGGTGGGGAAATTATATACGTCTATAACGTTATATATCCTAACCTAAGGGCACCTAACATCTCGGATGTAGTATTTTCCATCATTCCTGGCGGGTCGGCCCCTACTTCTCGGCGGGCACATTATATACATCTATATCGTAATATAACCTAACCTAACCCATCTAGACCCTGGCTGGTAATGTTTTACAAAATCCCGGTCGTGTCGGACCGTACTTCTCGGTCCGGACATTATATACGTCTATAACGTTATATATCCTAACCTAAGGGAACCTAAGATCGCGGATGTAGTATTGCACAACATTCCTGGCGGGTCGGCGTCAATTCTCGGTGGGAACATTATATACGTCTATAACGTAATATAACCTAACCTAACCCATCTAGCCCCTAACTGGGAATGTTTTACAAAATCCCGCCGTGTCGGCCCGTACTTTTCCGTGGGGACATTATATACGTCTATAACTTTATATATCCTAACCTAAGGGAACATAACATCTCGGATGTAGTATGTTCCAACATTCCTGGCGGGTCGGCCCCTACTTCTCGGCGGGCACATTAAATACGTCTATATCGTAATATAACCTAACCTAACCCATCTAGACCCTCGCTGGTAATGTTTTACAAAATCCCGGTCGTGTCGGCCCGTACTTCTCGGTGGGGACATTATATACGTCTATAACGTTATATATCCTAACCTAAGGGAACCTAACATCGCGGATGTAGTATTTCACAACATTCCTGGAGGGTAGGCGCCAATTCTCGGTGGGAACATTATATACGTCTATATCGTAATATAACCTAACCTAACCCATCTAGACCCTCGCTGGTAATGTTTTACAAAATCCCGGTCGTGTCGGCCCGTACTTCTCGGTGGGGAAATTATATACGTCTATAACGTTATATATCCTAACCTAAGGGAACCTAACATCTCGGATGTAGTATTTTCCAACATTCCTGGCGGGTCGGCCCTACTTCTCGGTGGGGACATTATATACGTCTATAACTTTATATATCCTAACCTAAGGGAACATAACATCTCGGATGTAGTATTTTCCAACATTCCTGGCGGGTCGGCCCCTACTTCTCGGCGGGCACATTATATACGTCTATATCGTAATATAACCTAACCTAACCCATCTAGACCCTGGCTGGTAATGTTTTACAAAATCCCGGTCGTGTCGGCGCGTACTTCTCGGTGGGGACATTGTATACGTCTATAACGTTATATATCCTGACCTAAGGGAACCTAACATCGCGGATGTAGTATTTCACAACATTCCTGGCGGGTCGGCGCCAATTATCGGTGGGAAAATTATATACGTCTATAACGTAATATAACCTAACCTAACCCATCTAGACCCTCGCTGGTAGTTTTACAAAATCCCGGTCGTGTCGGCCCGTACTTCTCGGTGGTGACATTATGTACGTCTATATCGTAATATAACCTAACCTAACCCATCTAGACCCTGGCTGGTAATGTTTTACAAAATCCCGGTCGTGTCGGCCCGTACTTCTCGGTGGGGACATTATATACGTCTATAACGTTATATATCCTGACCTAAGGGAACCTAACATCGCGGATGTAGTATTTCACAACATTCCTGGCGGGTCGGCGCCAATTATCGGTGGGAAAATTATATACGTCTATAACGTAATATAACCTAACCTAACCCATCTAGACCCTCGCTGGTAGTTTTACAAAATCCCGGTCGTGTCGGCCCGTACTTCTCGGTGGTGACATTATGTACGTCTATATCGTAATATAACCTAACCTAACCCATCTAGACCCTGGCTGGTAATGTTTTACAAAATCCCGGTCGTGTCGGCCCGTACTTCTCGGTGGGGTCATTATATACGTCTATAACGTTATATATCCTAACCTAAGGGAACCTAACATCGCGGATGTAGTATTTCACAACATTCCTGGCGGGTCGGCGCCAATTCTCGGTGGGCACATTATATACGTCTATATTGTAATATAACCTAACCTAACCCATGTAGACCCTCGCTGGTAATGTTTTACAAATTCCCGGTCGTGTCGGCCCGTACTTCTCGGTGGGGACATTGTATACGTCTATAACGTTATATATCCTAAACTAAGGGAACCTAACAACGGGGATGTAGTATTTCACAACATTCCTGGCGGGTCGGCGCCAATTCTCGGTGGGAACATTACATACGTCTATAACGTAATATAACCTAACCTAACCCATCTAGCCCATAGCTGGGAATGTTTTACAAAATCCCGGTTGTGTCGGCCCGTACTTTTCCGTGGGGACATTATATACGTCTATAACTTTATATATACTAACCTAAGGGAAACAAACATCTCGGATGTAGTATTTTCCAACATTCCTGGCGGGTCGGCCCCTTCTTCTCGGCGGGCACATTATATACATCTATATCGTAATATAACCTAACCTAACCCATCTAGACACTGGCTGGTAATGTTTTACAAAATCCCGGTCGTGTCGGCCCGTACTTCTCGGTGGGGACATTATGTACGTCTATAACTTTATATATCCTAACCTAAGGGAACCTAACATCTCGGATGTAGTATTTTCCAACATTCCCGGGGATTCGGCCCCTACTTCTCGGTGGGCACATTATATACGTCTATATCGTAATATAACCTAACCTAACCCATCTAGACCCTCGCTGGTAATGTTTTACAAAATCCCGGTCGTGTCGGCCCGTACTTCTTGGTGGGGAAATTATATACGTCTATAACGTTATATATCCTAACCTGAGGGCACCTAACATCTCGGATGTAGTATTTTCCATCATTCCTGGCGGGTCGGCCCCTACTTCTCGGCGGGCACATTATATACATCTATATCGTAATATAACCTAACCTAACCCATCTAGACCCTGGCTGGTAATGTTTTACAAAATCCCGGTCGTGTCGGCCCGTACTTCTCGGTGGGGACATTATGTACGTCTATAACTTTATATATCCTAACCTAAGGGAACCTAACATCTCGGATGTAGTATTTTCCAACATTCCCGGGGATTCGGCCCCTACTTCTCGGTGGGCACATTATATACGTCTATATCGTAATATAACCTAACCTAACCCATCTAGACCCTCGCTGGTAATGTTTTACAAAATCCCGGTCGTGTCGGCCCGTACTTCTTGGTGGGGAAATTATATACGTCTATAACGTTATATATCCTAACCTAAGGGCACCTAACATCTCGGATGTAGTATTTTCCATCATTCCTGGCGGGTCGGCCCCTACTTCTCGGCGGGCACATTATATACATCTATATCGTAATATAACCTAACCTAACCCATCTAGACCCTGGCTGGTAATGTTTTACAAAATCCCGGTCGTGTCGGCCCGTACTTCTCGGTGGGGACATTATGTACGTCTATAACTTTATATATCCTAACCTAAGGGAACCTAACATCTCGGATGTAGTGTTTTCCAACATTCCCGGGGATTCGGCCCCTACTTCTCGGTGGGCACATTATATACGTCTATATCGTAATATAACCTAACCTAACCCATCTAGACCCTCGCTGGTAATGTTTTACAAAATCCCGGTCGTGTCGGCCCGTACTTCGCGGTGGGGAAATTATATACGTCTATAACGTTATATATCCTAACCTAAGGGCACCTAACATCTCGGATGTAGTATTTTCCATCATTCCTGGCGGGTCGGTCCCTACTTCTCGGCGGGCACATTATATACGTCTATATCGTAATATAACCTAACCTAACCCATCTAGAACCTGGCTGGTAATGTTTTACAAAATCCCGGTCGTGTCGGCCCGTACTTCTCGGTGGGGACATTATATACGTCTATAACGTTATAAATCCTAACCTAAGGGAACCTAAGATCGCGGATGTAGTATTTTCCAACATTCCTGGCAGGTCGGCCCCTACTTCTCGGCGGGCACATTATATACGTCTATATCGTAATATAATCTAACCTAACCCATCTAGACCCTGGCTGGTAATGTTTTACAAAATCCCGGTCGTGTCGGCGCGTACTTCTCGGTGGGGACATTGTATACGTCTATAACGTTATATATCCTGACCTAAGGGAACCTAACATCGCGGATGTAGTATTTCACAACATTCCTGGCGGGTCGGCGCCAATTCTCGGTGGGAAAATTATATACGTCTATAACGTAATATAACCTAACCTAACCCATCTAGCCCCTAGCTGGGAATGTTTTACAAAATCCCGTCGTGTCGGCCCGTACATTTCCGTGGGGACATTATGTAAGTCTATAACGTTATATATCCTAACCCAAGGGAACCTAACATCTCGGATGTAGTATTTCACAACATTCTCGGCGGGTCGGCGCCAATTCTCGGTGGGAACATTATATACGTCTATAACGTAATATAAGCTAACCTAACCCGTCTAGCCCCTCGCTGTAATGTTTTACAAAATCCCGGTCGTGTCGTCCCGTACGTCGCCGTGCGGACATTATATACGTCTATAACGTTATATATCCTAACCTAAGGCAACCTAACATCGCAGATGTAGTATTTCACAACATCCCTGGCGGGTCGGCGCCAATTCTCGGTGGGAACATTATATACGTCTATAACGTAATATAACCCAACCTAACCCATCTAGCCCATAGCTGGGAATGTTTTACAAAATCCCGGTCGTGTCGGCCCGTACTTTTCCGTGGGGACATTATATACGTCTATAACTTTATATATCCTAACCTAAGGGAAACAAACACCTCGGATGTAGTATTTTCCAACATTCCTGGCGGGTCGGCCCCTTCTTCTCGACGGGCACATTATATACGTCTATATCGTAATATAATCTAACCTAACCCATCTAGACCCTGGCTGGTAATGTTTTACAAAATCCCGGTCGTGTCGGCGCGTACTTCTCGGTGGGGACATTGTATACGTCTATAACGTTATATATCCTGACCTAAGGGAACCTAACATCGCGGATGTAGTATTTCACAACATTCCTGGCGGGTCGGCGCCAATTCTCGGTGGGAAAATTATATACGTCTATAACGTAATATAACCTAACCTAACCCATCTAGCCCCTAGCTGGGAATGTTTTACAAAATCCCGTCGCGTCGGCCCGTACATTTCCGTGGGGACATTATGTACGTCTATAACATTATATATCCTAACCCAAGGGAACCTAACATCTCGGATGTAGTATTTTCAAACATTCCCGGGGGTTCGGCCCCTACTTCTCGGTGGGCACATTATATACGTCTATATCGTAATATAACCTAACCTAACCCATCTAGACCCTCGCTGGTAATGTTTTACAAAATCCCGGTCGTGTCGTCCCTTACGTCTCGGTGCGGACATTATATACGTCTATAACTTTATATATCCTAACCTAAGGGAACCTAACATCTCAGATGTAGTATTTTCCAACATTCCTGGCGGGACGGCCCCTACTTCTCGGCGGGCACATTATATACGTCTATATCGTAATATAACCTAACCTAACCCATCTAGACCCTGGCTGGTAATGTTCTACAAAATCCCGGTCGTGTCGGCCCGTACTTTTCCGTGGGGACATTATATACGTCTATAACTTTATATATCCTAACCTAAGGGAAACAAACATCTCGGATGTAGTATTTTCCAACATTCCTGGCGGGTCGGCCCCTACTTCTCGGCGGGCACATTATATACGTCTATATCGTAATATAACCTAACCTAACCCATCTAGAACCCCGCTGGTAATGTTTTACAAAATCCCGGTCGTGTCGGCCCGTACTTCTCGGTGGGGAAATTATATACGTCTATAACGTTATATATCCTAACCTAAGGGCACCTAACATCTCGGATGTATTATTTTCCATCATTCCTGGCGGGTCGTCCCCTACTTCTCGGCGGGCACATTATATACGTCTATATCGTAATATAACCTAACCTAACCCATCTAGACCCTGGCTGGTAATGTTTTACAAAATCCCGGTCGCGTCGGCCCGTACTTCTCGGTGGGGACATTATATACGTCTATAACATTATATATCCTAACCTAAGGGAACCTAAGATCGCGGCTGTAGTATTTCACAACATTCCTGGCGGGTCAGCGTCAATTCTCGGTGGGAACATTATATACGTCTATAACGTAATATAACATAACCTAACCCATCTAGCCCCTAACTGGGAATGTTTTACAAAATCCCGCCGTGTCGGCCCGTACTTCTCGGTGGTGACATTATGTACGTGTATATCGTGATATAACCTAACCTAACCCATCTAGAACCTGGCTGGTAATGTTTTACAAAATCCCGGTCGTGTCGGCCCGTACTTCTCGGTGGGGATATTATATACGTCTATAACGTTATATATCCTAACCTAAGGGAACCTAACATCGCGGATGTAGTATTTCACAACATTCCTGGCGGGTCGGCGCCAATTCTCGGTGGGCACATTATATACGTCTATATCGTAATATAACCCAACCTAACCCATGTAGACCCTCGCTGGTAATGTTTTACAAATTCCCGGTCGTGTCGGCCCGTACTTCTCTGTGGGGACATTGTATACGTCTATAACGTTATATATCCTAAACTAAGGGAACCTAACATCGCGGATGTAGTATTTTCCAACATTCCTGGCGGGTCGGCCCCTTCTTCTCGACGGGCACATTATATACGTCTATATCGTAATATAATCTAACCTAACCCATCTAGACCCTGGCTGGTAATGTTTTACAAAATCCCGGTCGTGTCGGCGCGTACTTCTCGGTGGGGACATTGTATACGTCTATAACGTTATATATCCTGACCTAAGGGAACCTAACATCGCGGATGTAGTATTTCACAACATTCCTGGCGGGTCGTCCCCTACTTCTCGGCGGGCACATTATATACGTCTATATCGTAATATAACCTAACCTAACCCATCTAGACCCTGGCTGGTAATGTTTTACAAAATCCCGGTCGTGTCGGCCCGTACTTCTCGGTGGGGACATTATGTACGTCTATAACATTATATATCCTAACCCAAGGGAACCTAACATCTCGGATGTAGTATTTTCAAACATTCCCGGGGGTTCGGCCCCTACTTCTCGGTGGGCACATTATATACGTCTATATCGTAATATAACCTAACCTAACCCATCTAGACCCTCGCTGGTAATGTTTTACAAAATCCCGGTCGTGTCGTCCCTTACGTCTCGGTGCGGACATTATATACGTCTATAACTTTATATATCCTAACCTAAGGGAACCTAACATCTCAGATGTAGTATTTTCCAACATTCCTGGCGGGACGGCCCCTACTTCTCGGTGGGCACATTATATACGTCTATATCGTAATATAACCTAACCTAACCCATCTAGACCCTGGCTGGTAATGTTCTACAAAATCCCGGTCGTGTCGGCCCGTACTTTTCCGTGGGGACATTATATACGTCTATAACTTTATATATCCTAACCTAAGGGAAACAAACATCTCGGATGTAGTATTTTCCAACATTCCTGGCGGGTCGGCCCCTACTTCTCGGCGGGCACATTATATACGTCTATATCGTAATATAACCTAACCTAACCCATCTAGACCCTGGCTGGTAATGTTTTACAAAATCCCGGACGTGTCGGCCCGTACTTCTCGGTGGGGACATTATGTACGTCTATAACTTTATATATCCTAACCTAAGGGAACCTAACATCTCGGATGTAGTATTTTCCAACATTCCCGGGGGTTCGGCCCCTACTTCTCGGTGGGCACATTATATACGTCTATATCGTAATATAACCTAACCTAACCCATCTAGACCCCCGCTGGTAATGTTTTACAAAATCCCGGTCGTGTCGGCCCGTACTTCTCGGTGGGGAAATTATATACGTCTATAACGTTATATATCCTAACCTAAGGGCACCTAACATCTCGGATGTAGTATTTTCCATCATTCCTGGCGGGTCGGCCCCTACTTCTCGGCGGGCACATTATATACATCTATATCGTAATATAACCTAACCTAACCCATCTAGACCCTGGCTGGTAATGTTTTACAAAATCCCGGTCGTGTCGGCCCGTACTTCTCGGTGGGGACATTATGTACGTCTATAACTTTATATATCCTAACCTAAGGGAACCTAACATCTCGGATGTAGTATTTTCCAACATTCCCGGGGATTCGGCCCCTACTTCTCGGTGGGCACATTATATACGTCTATATCGTAATATAACCTAACCTAACCCATCTAGACCCTCGCTGGTAATGTTTTACAAAATCCCGGTCGTGTCGGCCCGTACTTCTTGGTGGGGAAATTATATACGTCTATAACGTTATATATCCTAACCTAAGGGCACCTAACATCTCGGATGTAGTATTTTCCATCATTCCTGGCGGGTCGGCCCCTACTTCTCGGCGGGCACATTATATACATCTATATCGTAATATAACCTAACCTAACCCATCTAGACCCTGGCTGGTAATGTTTTACAAAATCCCGGTCGTGTCGGCCCGTACTTCTCGGTGGGGACATTATGTACGTCTATAACTTTATATATCCTAACCTAAGGGAACCTAACATCTCGGATGTAGTATTTTCCAACATTCCCGGGGATTCGGCCCCTACTTCTCGGTGGGCACATTATATACGTCTATATCGTAATATAACCTAACCTAACCCATCTAGACCCTCGCTGGTAATGTTTTACAAAATCCCGGTCGTGTCGGCCCGTACTTCGCGGTGGGGAAATTATATACGTCTATAACGTTATATATCCTAACCTAAGGGCACCTAACATCTCGGATGTAGTATTTTCCATCATTCCTGGCGGGTCGGCCCCTACTTCTCGGCGGGCACATTATATACGTCTATATCGTAATATAACCTAACCTAACCCATCTAGAACCTGGCTGGTAATGTTTTACAAAATCCCGGTCGTGTCGGCCCGTACTTCTCGGTGGGGACATTATATACGTCTATAACGTTATAAATCCTAACCTAAGGGAACCTAAGATCGCGGATGTAGTATGTTCCAACATTCCTGGCGGGTCGGCCCCTACTTCTCGGCGGGCACATTATATACGTCTATATCGTAATATAACATAACCTAACCCATCTAGACCCTCGCTGGTAATGTTTTACAAAATCCCGGTCGTGTCGGCCCGTACTTCTCGGTGGGGACATTATATACGTCTATAACGTTATATATCCTAACCTAAGGGAACCTAACATCGCGGATGTAGTATTTCACAACATTCCTGGAGGGTAGGCGCCAATTCTCGGTGGGAACATTATATACGTCTATATCGTAATATAACCTAACCTAACCCATCTAGACCCTCGCTGGTAATGTTTTACAAAATCCCGGTCGTGTCGGCCCGTACTTCTCGGTGGGGAAATTATATACGTCCATAACGTTATATATCCTAACCTAAGGGAACCTAACATCTCGGATGTAGTATTTTCCAACATTCCTGGCGGGTCGGCCCTACTCCTCGGTGGGGACATTATATACGTCTATATCTTTATATATCCTAACCTAAGGGAACCTAACATGTCGGATGTAGTATTTTCCAACATTCCTGGAAGGTCGGCCCCTACTTCTCGGCGGGCACATTATATACGTCTATATCGTAATATAATCTAACCTAACCCATCTAGACCCTGGCTGGTAATGTTTTACAAAATCCCGGTCGTGTCGGCGCGTACTTCTCGGTGGGGACATTGTATACGTCTATAACGTTATATATCCTGACCTAAGGGAACCTAACATCGCGGATGTAGTATTTCACAACATTCCTGGCGGGTCGGCGCCAATTCTCGGTGGGAAAATTATATACGTCTATAACGTAATATAACCTAACCTAACCCATCTAGCCCCTAGCTGGGAATGTTTTACAAAATCCCGTCGCGTCGGCCCGTACATTTCCGTGGGGACATTATGTACGTCTATAACATTATATATCCTAACCCAAGGGAACCTAACATCTCGGATGTAGTATTTTCAAACATTCCCGGGGGTTCGGCCACTACTTCTCGGTGGGCACATTATATACGTCTATATCGTAATATAACCTAACCTAACCCATCTAGACCCTCGCTGGTAATGTTTTACAAAATCCCGGTCGTGTCGTCCCTTACGTCTCGGTGCGGACATTATATACGTCTATAACTTTATATATCCTAACCTAAGGGAACCTAACATCTCAGATGTAGTATTTCACAACATTCCTGGCGGGTCGGCGTCAATTCTCGGTGGGAACATTATATACGTCTATAACGTAATATAACCTAACCTAACCCATCTAGCCCCTAGCTGGGAATGTTTTACAAAATCCCGTCGTGTCGGCCCGTACATTTCCGTGGGGACATTATGTAAGTCTATAACGTTATATATCCTAACCCAAGGGAACCTAACATCTCGGATGTAGTATTTCACAACATTCTCGGCGGGTCGGCGCCAATTCTCGGTGGGAACATTATATACGTCTATAACGTAATATAACCTAACCTAACCCGTCTAGCCCCTCGCTGTAATGTTTTACAAAATCCCGGTCGTGTCGTCCCGTACGTCGCCGTGCGGACATTATATACGTCTATAACGTTATATATCCTAACCTAAGGCAACCTAACATCGCAGATGTAGTATTTCACAACATCCCTGGCGGGTCGGCGCCAATTCTCGGTGGGAACATTATATACGTCTATAACGTAATATAACCTAACCTAACCCATCTAGCCCATAGCTGGGAATGTTTTACAAAATCCCGGTCGTGTCGGCCCGTACTTTTCCGTGGGGACATTATATACGTCTATAACTTTATATATCCTAACCTAAGGGAAACAAACACCTCGGATGTAGTATTTTCCAACATTCCTGGCGGGTCGGCCCCTTCTTCTCGACGGGCACATTATATACGTCTATATCGTAATATAATCTAACCTAACCCATCTAGACCCTGGCTGGTAATGTTTTACAAAATCCCGGTCGTGTCGGCGCGTACTTCTCGGTGGGGACATTGTATACGTCTATAACGTTATATATCCTGACCTAAGGGAACCTAACATCGCGGATGTAGTATTTCACAACATTCCTGGCGGGTCGGCGCCAATTCTCGGTGGGAAAATTATATACGTCTATAACGTAATATAACCTAACCTAACCCATCTAGCCCCTAGCTGGGAATGTTTTACAAAATCCCGTCGCGTCGGCCCGTACATTTCCGTGGGGACATTATGTACGTCTATAACATTATATATCCTAACCCAAGGGAACCTAACATCTCGGATGTAGTATTTTCAAACATTCCCGGGGGTTCGGCCCCTACTTCTCGGTGGGCACATTATATACGTCTATATCGTAATATAACCTAACCTAACCCATCTAGACCCTCGCTGGTAATGTTTTACAAAATCCCGGTCGTGTCGTCCCTTACGTCTCGGTGCGGACATTATATACGTCTATAACTTTATATATCCTAACCTAAGGGAACCTAACATCTCAGATGTAGTATTTTCCAACATTCCTGGCGGGACGGCCCCTACTTCTCGGCGGGCACATTATATACGTCTATATCGTAATATAACCTAACCTAACCCATCTAGACCCTGGCTGGTAATGTTCTACAAAATCCCGGTCGTGTCGGCCCGTACTTTTCCGTGGGGACATTATATACGTCTATAACTTTATATATCCTAACCTAAGGGAAACAAACATCTCGGATGTAGTATTTTCCAACATTCCTGGCGGGTCGGCCCCTACTTCTCGGCGGGCACATTATATACGTCTATATCGTAATATAACCTAACCTAACCCATCTAGACCCTGGCTGGTAATGTTTTACAAAATCCCGGTCGCGTCGGCCCGTACTTCTCGGTGGGGACATTATATACGTCTATAACATTATATATCCTAACCTAAGGGAACCTAAGATCGCGGCTGTAGTATTTCACAACATTCCTGGCGGGTCAGCGTCAATTCTCGGTGGGAACATTATATACGTCTATAACGTAATATAACCTAACCTAACCCATCTAGCCCCTAACTGGGAATGTTTTACAAAATCCCGCCGTGTCGGCCCGTACTTCTCGGTGGTGACATTATGTACGTGTATATCGTGATATAACCTAACCTAACCCATCTAGACCCTGGCTGGTAATGTTTTACAAAATCCCGGTCGTGTCGGCGCGTACTTCTCGGTGGGGACATTGTATACGTCTATAACGTTATATATCCTGACCTAAGGGAACCTAACATCGCGGATGTAGTATTTCACAACATTCCTGGCGGGTCGGCGCCAATTCTCGGTGGGAAAATTATATACGTCTATAACGTAATATAACCTAACCTAACCCATCTAGCCCCTAGCTGGGAATGTTTTACAAAATCCCGTCGCGTCGGCCCGTACATTTCCGTGGGGACATTATGTACGTCTATAACATTATATATCCTAACCCAAGGGAACCTAACATCTCGGATGTAGTATTTTCAAACATTCCCGGGGGTTCGGCCCCTACTTCTCGGTGGGCACATTATATACGTCTATATCGTAATATAACCTAACCTAACCCATCTAGACCCCCGCTGGTAATGTTTTACAAAATCCCGGTCGTGTCGGCCCGTACTTCTCGGTGGGGAAATTATATACGTCTATAACGTTATATATCCTAACCTAAGGGCACCTAACATCTCGGATGTATTATTTTCCATCATTCCTGGCGGGTCGTCCCCTACTTCTCGGCGGGCACATTATATACGTCTATATCGTAATATAACCTAACCTAACCCATCTAGACCCTGGCTGGTAATGTTTTACAAAATCCCGGTCGCGTCGGCCCGTACTTCTCGGTGGGGACATTATATACGTCTATAACATTATATATCCTAACCTAAGGGAACCTAAGATCGCGGCTGTAGTATTTCACAACATTCCTGGCGGGTCAGCGTCAATTCTCGGTGGGAACATTATATACGTCTATAACGTAATATAACCTAACCTAACCCATCTAGCCCCTAACTGGGAATGTTTTACAAAATCCCGCCGTGTCGGCCCGTACTTCTCGGTGGTGACATTATGTACGTGTATATCGTGATATAACCTAACCTAACCCATCTAGACCCTGGCTGGTAATGTTTTACAAAATCCCGGTCGTGTCGGCGCGTACTTCTCGGTGGGGACATTGTATACGTCTATAACGTTATATATCCTGACCTAAGGGAACCTAACATCGCGGATGTAGTATTTCACAACATTCCTGGCGGGTCGGCGCCAATTCTCGGTGGGAAAATTATATACGTCTATAACGTAATATAACCTAACCTAACCCATCTAGCCCCTAGCTGGGAATGTTTTACAAAATCCCGTCGCGTCGGCCCGTACATTTCCGTGGGGACATTATGTACGTCTATAACATTATATATCCTAACCCAAGGGAACCTAACATCTCGGATGTAGTATTTTCAAACATTCCCGGGGGTTCGGCCCCTACTTCTCGGTGGGCACATTATATACGTCTATATCGTAATATAACCTAACCTAACCCATCTAGACCCTCGCTGGTAATGTTTTACAAAATCCCGGTCGTGTCGTCCCTTACGTCTCGGTGCGGACATTATATACGTCTATAACTTTATATATCCTAACCTAAGGGAACCTAACATCTCAGATGTAGTATTTCACAACATTCCTGGCGGGTCGGCGCCAATTCTCGGTGGGAACATTATATACGTCTATAACGTAATATAACCTAACCTAACCCATCTAGCCCCTAGCTGGGAATGTTTTACAAAATCCCGTCGCGTCGGCCCGTACATTTCCGTGGGGACATTATGTACGTCTATAACATTATATATCCTAACCCAAGGGAACCTAACATCTCGGATGTAGTATTTTCAAACATTCCCGGGGGTTCGGCCCCTACTTCTCGGTGGGCACATTATATACGTCTATATCGTAATATAACCTAACCTAACCCATCTAGACCCTCGCTGGTAATGTTTTACAAAATCCCGGTCGTGTCGTCCCTTACGTCTCGGTGCGGACATTATATACGTCTATAACTTTATATATCCTAACCTAAGGGAACCTAACATCTCAGATGTAGTATTTTCCAACATTCCTGGCGGGACGGCCCCTACTTCTCGGCGGGCACATTATATACGTCTATATCGTAATATAACCTAACCTAACCCATCTAGACCCTGGCTGGTAATGTTCTACAAAATCCCGGTCGTGTCGGCCCGTACTTTTCCGTGGGGACATTATATACGTCTATAACTTTATATATCCTAACCTAAGGGAAACAAACATCTCGGATGTAGTATTTTCCAACATTCCTGGCGGGTCGGCCCCTACTTCTCGGCGGGCACATTATATACGTCTATATCGTAATATAACCTAACCTAACCCATCTAGACCCTGGCTGGTAATGTTTTACAAAATCCCGGTCGCGTCGGCCCGTACTTCTCGGTGGGGACATTATATACTTCTATAACATTATATATCCTAACCTAAGGGAACCTAAGATCGCGGCTGTAGTATTTCACAACATTCCTGGCGGGTCAGCGTCAATTCTCGGTGGGAACATTATATACGTCTATAACGTAATATAACCTAACCTAACCCATCTAGCCCCTAACTGGGAATGTTTTACAAAATCCCGCCGTGTCGGCCCGTACTTCTCGGTGGTGACATTATGTACGTGTATATCGTGATATAACCTAACCTAACCCATCTAGACCCTGGCTGGTAATGTTTTACAAAATCCCGGTCGCGTCGGCCCGTACTTCTCGGTGGGGACATTATATACGTCTATAACGTTATATATCCTAACCTAAGGGAACCTAACATCGCGGATGTAGTATTTCACAACATTCCTGGCGGGTCGGCGCCAATTCTCGGTGGGCACATTATATACGTCTATATCGTAATATAACCTAACCTAACCCATGTAGACCCTCGCTGGTAATGTTTTACAAATTCCCGGTCGTGTCGGCCCGTACTTCTCTGTGGGGACATTGTATACGTCTATAACGTTATATATCCTAAACTAAGGGAACCTAACATCGCGGACGTAGTATTTTCCAACATTCCTGGCGGGTCGGCCCCTTCTTCTCGACGGGCACATTATATACGTCTATATCGTAATATAATCTAACCTAACCCATCTAGACCCTGGCTGGTAATGTTTTACAAAATCCCGGTCGTGTCGGCGCGTACTTCTCGGTGGGGACATTGTATACGTCTATAACGTTATATATCCTGACCTAAGGGAACCTAACATCGCGGATGTAGTATTTCACAACATTCCTGGCGGGTCGGCGCCAATTCTCGGTGGGAAAATTATATACGTCTATAACGTAATATAACCTAACCTAACCCATCTAGCCCCTAGCTGGGAATGTTTTACAAAATCCCGTCGCGTCGGCCCGTACATTTCCGTGGGGACATTATGTACGTCTATAACATTATATATCCTAACCCAAGGGAACCTAACATCTCGGATGTAGTATTTTCAAACATTCCCGGGGGTTCGGCCCCTACTTCTCGGTGGGCACATTATATACGTCTATATCGTAATATAACCTAACCTAACCCATCTAGACCCCCGCTGGTAATGTTTTACAAAATCCCGGTCGTGTCGGCCCGTACTTCTCGGTGGGGAAATTATATACGTCTATAACGTTATATATCCTAACCTAAGGGCACCTAACATCTCGGATGTATTATTTTCCATCATTCCTGGCGGGTCGTCCCCTACTTCTCGGCGGGCACATTATATACGTCTATATCGTAATATAACCTAACCTAACCCATCTAGACCCTGGCTGGTAATGTTTTACAAAATCCCGGTCGTGTCGGCCCGTACTTCTCGGTTGGGACATTATGTACGTCTATAACATTATATATCCTAACCCAAGGGAACCTAACATCTCGGATGTAGTATTTTCAAACATTCCCGGGGGTTCGGCCCCTACTTCTCGGTGGGCACATTATATACGTCTATATCGTAATATAACCTAACCTAACCCATCTAGACCCTCGCTGGTAATGTTTTACAAAATCCCGGTCGTGTCGTCCCTTACGTCTCGGTGCGGACATTATATACGTCTATAACTTTATATATCCTAACCTAAGGGAACCTAACATCTCAGATGTAGTATTTTCCAACATTCCTGGCGGGACGGCCCCTACTTCTCGGTGGGCACATTATATACGTCTATATCGTAATATAACCTAACCTAACCCATCTAGACCCTGGCTGGTAATGTTCTACAAAATCCCGGTCGTGTCGGCCCGTACTTTTCCGTGGGGACATTATATACGTCTATAACTTTATATATCCTAACCTAAGGGAAACAAACATCTCGGATGTAGTATTTTCCAACATTCCTGGCGGGTCGGCCCCTACTTCTCGGCGGGCACATTATATACGTCTATATCGTAATATAACCTAACCTAACCCATCTAGACCCTGGCTGGTAATGTTTTACAAAATCCCGGACGTGTCGGCCCGTACTTCTCGGTGGGGACATGATGTACGTCTATAACTTTATATATCCTAACCTAAGGGAACCTAACATCTCGGATGTAGTATTTTCCAACATTCCCGGGGGTTCGGCCCCTACTTCTCGGTGGGCACATTATATACGTCTATATCGTAATATAACCTAACCTAACCCATCTAGACCCCCGCTGGTAATGTTTTACAAAATCCCGGTCGTGTCGGCCCGTACTTCTCGGTGGGGAAATTATATACGTCTATAACGTTATATATCCTAACCTAAGGGCACCTAACATCTCGGATGTATTATTTTCCATCATTCCTGGCGGGTCGTCCCCTACTTCTCGGCGGGCACATTATATACGTCTATATCGTAATATAACCTAACCTAACCCATCTAGACCCTGGCTGGTAATGTTTTACAAAATCCCGGTCGTGTCGGCCCGTACTTCTCGGTGGGGACATTATATGCGTCTATAACA
Source organism: Xylocopa violacea (assembly GCA_963969225.1). Lineage (NCBI taxonomy): Eukaryota > Metazoa > Arthropoda > Insecta > Hymenoptera > Apidae > Xylocopa > Xylocopa violacea. Next base: position 1,819,611 of record CAXAJV010000061.1, on the reverse strand, counting down.
TTATATATCCTAACCTAAGGGAACCTAAGATCGCGGCTGTAGTATTTCACAACATTCCTGGCGGGTCAGCGTCAATTCTCGGTGGGAACATTATATACGTCTATAACGTAATATAACCTAACCTAACACATCTAGCCCCTAACTGGGAATGTTTTACAAAATCCCGCCGTGTCGGCCCGTACTTCGCGGTGGTGACATTATGTACGTGTATATCGTAATATAATCTAACCTAACCCATCTAGACCCTGGCTGGTAATGTTTTACAAAATCCCGGTCGTGTCGGCGCGTACTTCTCGGTGGGGACATTGTATACGTCTATAACGTTATATATCCTGACCTAAGGGAACCTAACATCGCGGATGTAGTATTTCACAACATTCCTGGCGGGTCGGCGCCAATTCTCGGTGGGAAAATTATATACGTCTATAACGTAATATAACCTAACCTAACCCATCTAGCCCCTAGCTGGGAATGTTTTACAAAATCCCGTCGCGTCGGCCCGTACATTTCCGTGGGGACATTATGTACGTCTATAACATTATATATCCTAACCCAAGGGAACCTAACATCTCGGATGTAGTATTTTCAAACATTCCCGGGGGTTCGGCCCCTACTTCTCGGTGGGCACATTATATACGTCTATATCGTAATATAACCTAACCTAACCCATCTAGACCCTCGCTGGTAATGTTTTACAAAATCCCGGTCGTGTCGTCCCTTACGTCTCGGTGCGGACATTATATACGTCTATAACTTTATATATCCTAACCTAAGGGAACCTAACATCTCAGATGTAGTATTTTCCAACATTCCTGGCGGGACGGCCCCTACTTCTCGGCGGGCACATTATATACGTCTATATCGTAATATAACCTAACCTAACCCATCTAGACCCTGGCTGGTAATGTTCTACAAAATCCCGGTCGTGTCGGCCCGTACTTTTCCGTGGGGACATTATATACGTCTATAACTTTATATATCCTAACCTAAGGGAAACAAACATCTCGGATGTAGTATTTTCCAACATTCCTGGCGGGTCGGCCCCTACTTCTCGGCGGGCACATTATATACGTCTATATCGTAATATAACCTAACCTAACCCATCCAGACCCTGGCTGGTAATGTTTTACAAAATCCCGGACGTGTCGGCCCGTACTTCTCGGTGGGGACATTATGTACGTCTATAACTTTATATATCCTAACCTAAGGGAACCTAACATCTCGGATGTAGTGTTTTCCAACATTCCCGGCGGTTCGGCCCCTACTTCTCGGTGGGCACATTATATACGTCTATATCGTAATATAACCTAACCTAACCCATCTAGACCCTCGCTGGTAATGTTTTACAAAATCCCGGTCGTGTCGGCCCGTACTTCTCGGTGGTGACATTATGTACGTCTATATCGTAATATAACCTAACCTAACCCATCTAGACCCTGGCTGGTAATGTTTTACAAAATCCCGGTCGTGTCGGCCCGTACTTCTCGGTGGGGACATTATATACGTCTATAACGTTATATATCCTGACCTAAGGGAACCTAACATCGCGGATGTAGTATTTCACAACATTCCTGGCGGGTCGGCGCCAATTATCGGTGGGAAAATTATATACGTCTATAACGTAATATAACCTAACCTAACCCATCTAGACCCTCGCTGGTAGTTTTACAAAATCCCGATCGTGTCGGCCCGTACTTCTCGGTGGTGACATTATGTACGTCTATATCGTAATATAACCTAACCTAACCCATCTAGACCCTGGCTGGTAATGTTTTACAAAATCCCGGTCGTGTCGGCCCGTACTTCTCGGTGGGGTCATTATATACGTCTATAACGTTATATATCCTAACCTAAGGGCACCTAACATCTCGGATGTAGTATTTTCCATCATTCCTGGCGGGTCGGCCCCTACTTCTCGGCGGGCACATTATATACATCTATATCGTAATATAACCTAACCTAACCCATCTAGACCCTGGCTGGTAATGTTTTACAAAATCCCGGTCGTGTCGGCCCGTACTTCTCGGTGGGGACATTATGTACGTCTATAACTTTATATATCCTAACCTAAGGGAACCTAACATCTCGGATGTAGTATTTTCCAACATTCCCGGGGATTCGGCCCCTACTTCTCGGTGGGCACATTATATACGTCTATATCGTAATATAACCTAACCTAACCCATCTAGACCCTCGCTGGTAATGTTTTACAAAATCCCGGTCGTGTCGGCCCGTACTTCTTGGTGGGGAAATTATATACGTCTATAACGTTATATATCCTAACCTAAGGGCACCTAACATCTCGGATGTAGTATTTTCCATCATTCCTGGCGGGTCGGCCCCTACTTCTCGGCGGGCACATTATATACATCTATATCGTAATATAACCTAACCTAACCCATCTAGACCCTGGCTGGTAATGTTTTACAAAATCCCGGTCGTGTCGGCCCGTACTTCTCGGTGGGGACATTATGTACGTCTATAACTTTATATATCCTAACCTAAGGGAACCTAACATCTCGGATGTAGTATTTTCCAACATTCCCGGGGATTCGGCCCCTACTTCTCGGTGGGCACATTATATACGTCTATATCGTAATATAACCTAACCTAACCCATCTAGACCCTCGCTGGTAATGTTTTACAAAATCCCGGTCGTGTCGGCCCGTACTTCGCGGTGGGGAAATTATATACGTCTATAACGTTATATATCCTAACCTAAGGGCACCTAACATCTCGGATGTAGTATTTTCCATCATTCCTGGCGGGTCGGCCCCTACTTCTCGGCGGGCACATTATATACGTCTATATCGTAATATAACTTAACCTAACCCATCTAGAACCTGGCTGGTAATGTTTTACAAAATCCCGGTCGTGTCGGCCCGTACTTCTCGGTGGGGACATTATATACGTCTATAACGTTATAAATCCTAACCTAAGGGAACCTAAGATCGCGGATGTAGTATGTTCCAACATTCCTGGCGGGTCGGCCCCTACTTCTCGGCGGGCACATTATATACGTCTATATCGTAATATAACATAACCTAACCCATCTAGACCCTCGCTGGTAATGTTTTACAAAATCCCGGTCGTGTCGGCCCGTACTTCTCGGTGGGGACATTATATACGTCTATAACGTTATATATCCTAACCTAAGGGAACCTAACATCGCGGATGTAGTATTTCACAACATTCCTGGAGGGTAGGCGCCAATTCTCGGTGGGAACATTATATACGTCTATATCGTAATATAACCTAACCTAACCCATCTAGACCCTCGCTGGTAATGTTTTACAAAATCCCGGTCGTGTCGGCCCGTACTTCTCGGTGGGGAAATTATATACGTCCATAACGTTATATATCCTAACCTAAGGGAACCTAACATCTCGGATGTAGTATTTTCCAACATTCCTGGCGGGTCGGCCCTACTCCTCGGTGGGGACATTATATACGTCTATATCTTTATATATCCTAACCTAAGGGAACCTAACATGTCGGATGTAGTATTTTCCAACATTCCTGGCAGGTCGGCCCCTACTTCTCGGCGGGCACATTATATACGTCTATATCGTAATGTAATCTAACCTAACCCATCTAGACCCTGGCTGGTAATGTTTTACAAAATCCCGGTCGTGTCGGCGCGTACTTCTCGGTGGGGACATTGTATACGTCTATAACGTTATATATCCTGACCTAAGGGAACCTAACATCGCGGATGTAGTATTTCACAACATTCCTGGCGGGTCGGCGCCAATTCTCGGTGGGAAAATTATATACGTCTATAACGTAATATAACCTAACCTAACCCATCTAGCCCCTAGCTGGGAATGTTTTACAAAATCCCGTCGCGTCGGCCCGTACATTTCCGTGGGGACATTATGTACGTCTATAACATTATATATCCTAACCCAAGGGAACCTAACATCTCGGATGTAGTATTTTCAAACATTCCCGGGGGTTCGGCCACTACTTCTCGGTGGGCACATTATATACGTCTATATCGTAATATAACCTAACCTAACCCATCTAGACCCTCGCTGGTAATGTTTTACAAAATCCCGGTCGTGTCGTCCCTTACGTCTCGGTGCGGACATTATATACGTCTATAACTTTATATATCCTAACCTAAGGGAACCTAACATCTCAGATGTAGTATTTCACAACATTCCTGGCGGGTCGGCGCCAATTCTCGGTGGGAAAATTATATACGTCTATAACGTAATATAACCTAACCTAACCCATCTAGCCCCTAACTGGGAATGTTTTACAAAATCCCGCCGTGTCGGCCCGTACTTCTCGGTGGTGACATTATGTACGTGTATATCGTGATATAACCTAACCTAACCCATCTAGACCCTGGCTGGTAATGTTTTACAAAATCCCGGTCGTGTCGGCCCGTACTTCTCGGTGGGGACATTATATACGTCTATAACGTTATATATCCTAACCTAAGGGAACCTAACATCGCGGATGTAGTATTTCACAACATTCCTGGCGGGTCGGCGCCAATTCTCGGTGGGCACATTATATACGTCTATATCGTAATATAACCTAACCTAACCCATGTAGACCCTCGCTGGTAATGTTTTACAAATTCCCGGTCGTGTCGGCCCGTACTTCTCTGTGGGGACATTGTATACGTCTATAACGTTATATATCCTAAACTAAGGGAACCTAACATCGCGGATGTAGTATTTTCCAACATTCCTGGCGGGTCGGCCCCTTCTTCTCGACGGGCACATTATATACGTCTATATCGTAATATAATCTAACCTAACCCATCTAGACCCTGGCTGGTAATGTTTTACAAAATCCCGGTCGTGTCGGCGCGTACTTCTCGGTGGGGACATTGTATACGTCTATAACGTTATATATCCTGACCTAAGGGAACCTAACATCGCGGATGTAGTATTTCACAACATTCCTGGCGGGTCGGCGCCAATTCTCGGTGGGAAAATTATATACGTCTATAACGTAATATAACCTAACCTAACCCATCTAGCCCCTAGCTGGGAATGTTTTACAAAATCCCGTCGCGTCGGCCCGTACATTTCCGTGGGGACATTATGTACGTCTATAACATTATATATCCTAACCCAAGGGAACCTAACATCTCGGATGTAGTATTTTCAAACATTCCCGGGGGTTCGGCCCCTACTTCTCGGTGGGCACATTATATACGTCTATATCGTAATATAACCTAACCTAACCCATCTAGACCCCCGCTGGTAATGTTTTACAAAATCCCGGTCGTGTCGGCCCGTACTTCTCGGTGGGGAAATTATATACGTCTATAACGTTATATATCCTAACCTAAGGGCACCTAACATCTCGGATGTATTATTTTCCATCATTCCTGGCGGGTCGTCCCCTACTTCTCGGCGGGCACATTATATACGTCTATATCGTAATATAACCTAACCTAACCCATCTAGACCCTGGCTGGTAATGTTTTACAAAATCCCGGTCGTGTCGGCCCGTACTTCTCGGTGGGGACATTATGTACGTCTATAACATTATATATCCTAACCCAAGGGAACCTAACATCTCGGATGTAGTATTTTCAAACATTCCCGGGGGTTCGGCCCCTACTTCTCGGTGGGCACATTATATACGTCTATATCGTAATATAACCTAACCTAACCCATCTAGACCCTCGCTGGTAATGTTTTACAAAATCCCGGTCGTGTCGTCCCTTACGTCTCGGTGCGGACATTATATACGTCTATAACTTTATATATCCTAACCTAAGGGAACCTAACATCTCAGATGTAGTATTTTCCAACATTCCTGGCGGGACGGCCCCTACTTCTCGGTGGGCACATTATATACGTCTATATCGTAATATAACCTAACCTAACCCATCTAGACCCTGGCTGGTAATGTTCTACAAAATCCCGGTCGTGTCGGCCCGTACTTTTCCGTGGGGACATTATATACGTCTATAACTTTATATATCCTAACCTAAGGGAAACAAACATCTCGGATGTAGTATTTTCCAACATTCCTGGCGGGTCGGCCCCTACTTCTCGGCGGGCACATTATATACGTCTATATCGTAATATAACCTAACCTAACCCATCTAGACCCTGGCTGGTAATGTTTTACAAAATCCCGGACGTGTCGGCCCGTACTTCTCGGTGGGGACATTATGTACGTCTATAACTTTATATATCCTAACCTAAGGGAACCTAACATCTCGGATGTAGTATTTTCCAACATTCCCGGGGGTTCGGCCCCTACTTCTCGGTGGGCACATTATATACGTCTATATCGTAATATAACCTAACCTAACCCATCTAGACCCCGGCTGGTAATGTTTTACAAAATCCCGGTCGTGTCGGCCCGTACTTCTCGGTGGGGAAATTATATACGTCTATAACGTTATATATCCTAACCTAAGGGCACCTAACATCTCGGATGTATTATTTTCCATCATTCCTGGCGGGTCGTCCCCTACTTCTCGGCGGGCACATTATATACGTCTATATCGTAATATAACCTAACCTAACCCATCTAGACCCTGGCTGGTAATGTTTTACAAAATCCCGGTCGTGTCGGCCCGTACTTCTCGGTGGGGACATTATATGCGTCTATAACATTATATATCCTAACCTAAGGGAACCTAAGATCGCGGCTGTAGTATTTCACAACATTCCTGGCGGGTCAGCGTCAATTCTCGGTGGGAACATTATATACGTCTATAACGTAATATAACCTAACCTAACCCATCTAGCCCCTAACTGAGAATGTTTTACAAAATCCCGCCGTGTCGGCCCGTACTTCTCGGTGGTGACATTATGTACGTGTATATCGTAATATAATCTAACCTAACCCATCTAGACCCTGGCTGGTAATGTTTTACAAAATCCCGGTCGTGTCGGCGCGTACTTCTCGGTGGGGACATTGTATACGTCTATAACGTTATATATCCTGACCTAAGGGAACCTAACATCGCGGATGTAGTATTTCACAACATTCCTGGCGGGTCGGCGCCAATTCTCGGTGGGAAAATTATATACGTCTATAACGTAATATAACCTAACCTAACCCATCTAGCCCCTAGCTGGGAATGTTTTACAAAATCCCGTCGCGTCGGCCCGTACATTTCCGTGGGGACATTATGTACGTCTATAACATTATATATCCTAACCCAAGGGAACCTAACATCTCGGATGTAGTATTTTCAAACATTCCCGGGGGTTCGGCCCCTACTTCTCGGTGGGCACATTATATACGTCTATATCGTAATATAACCTAACCTAACCCATCTAGACCCTCGCTGGTAATGTTTTACAAAATCCCGGTCGTGTCGTCCCTTACGTCTCGGTGCGGACATTATATACGTCTATAACTTTATATATCCTAACCTAAGGGAACCTAACATCTCAGATGTAGTATTTTCCAACATTCCTGGCGGGACGGCCCCTACTTCTCGGCGGGCACATTATATACGTCTATATCGTAATATAACCTAACCTAACCCATCTAGACCCTGGCTGGTAATGTTCTACAAAATCCCGGTCGTGTCGGCCCGTACTTTTCCGTGGGGACATTATATACGTCTATAACTTTATATATCCTAACCTAAGGGAAACAAACATCTCGGATGTAGTATTTTCCAACATTCCTGGCGGGTCGGCCCCTACTTCTCGGCGGGCACATTATATACGTCTATATCGTAATATAACCTAACCTAACCCATCCAGACCCTGGCTGGTAATGTTTTACAAAATCCCGGACGTGTCGGCCCGTACTTCTCGGTGGGGACATTATGTACGTCTATAACTTTATATATCCTAACCTAAGGGAACCTAACATCTCGGATGCAGTATTTTCCAACATTCCCGGCGGTTCGGCCCCTACTTCTCGGTGGGCACATTATATACGTCTATATCGTAATATAACCTAACCTAACCCATCTAGACCCTCGCTGGTAATGTTTTACAAAATCCCGGTCGTGTCGGCCCGTACTTCTCGGTGGGGAAATTATATACGTCTATAACGTTATATATCCTAACCTAAGGGCACCTAACATCTCGGATGTATTATTTTCCATCATTCCTGGCGGGTCGTCCCCTACTTCTCGGCGGGCACATTATATACGTCTATATCGTAATATAACCTAACCTAACCCATCTAGACCCTGGCTGGTAATGTTTTACAAAATCCCGGTCGTGTCGGCCCGTACTTCTCGGTGGGGACATTATATACGTCTATAACATTATATATCCTAACCTAAGGGAACCTAAGATCGCGGCTGTAGTATTTCACAACATTCCTGGCGGGTCAGCGTCAATTCTCGGTGGGAACATTATATACGTCTATAACGTAATATAACCTAACCTAACCCATCTAGCCCCTAACTGGGAATGTTTTACAAAATCCCGCCGTGTCGGCCCGTACTTTTCCGTGGGGACATTGTATACGTCTATAACTTTATTTATCCTAACCTAAGGGAACATAACATCTCGGATGTAGTATGTTCCAACATTCCTGGCGGGTCGGCCCCTACTTCTCGGCGGGCACATTATATACGTCTATATCGTAATATAACCTAACCTAACCCATCTAGAACCTGGCTGGTAATGTTTTACAAAATCCCGGTCGTGTCGGCCCGTACTTCTCGGTGGGGAAATTATATACGTCTATAACGTTATATATCCTAACCTAAGGGAACCTAACATCTCGGATGTAGTATTTTCCAACATTCCTGGCGGGTCGGCCCTACTTCTCGGTGGGGACATTATATACGTCTATAACTTTATATATCCTAACCTAAGGGAACATAAATTCTCGGATGTAGTATTTTCCAATATTCCTGGCGGGTCGGCCCCTACTTCTCGGCGGGCACATTATATACGTCTATATCGTAATATAACCTAACCTAACCCATCCAGACCCTGGCTGGTAATGTTTTACAAAATCCCGGTCGTGTCGGCGCGTACTTCTCGGTGGGGACATTGTATACGTCTATAACGTTATATATCCTGACCTAAGGGAACCTAACATCGCGGATGTAGTATTTCACAACATTCCTGGCGGGTCGGCGCCAATTATCGGTGGGAAAATTATATACGTCTATAACGTAATATAACCTAACCTAACCCATCTAGACCCTCGATGGTAATGTTTTACAAAATCCCGGTCGTGTCGGCCCGTACTTCTCGGTGGGGACATTATGTACGTCTATAACTTTATATATGCTAACCTAAGGGAACCTAACATCTCGGATGTAGTATTTTCCAACATTCCCGGGGATTCGGCCCCTACTTCTCGGTGGGCACATTATATACGTCTATATCGTAATATAACCTAACCTAACCCATCTAGACCCTCGCTGGTAATGTTTTACAAAATCCCGGTCGTGTCGGCCCGTACTTCTCGGTGGGGACATTATATACGTCTATAACGTTATATATCCTAACCTAAGGGAACCTAACATCGCGGATGTAGTATTTCACAACATTCCTGGAGGGTAGGCGCCAATTCTCGGTGGGAACATTATATACGTCTATATCGTAATATAACCTAACCTAACCCATCTAGACCCTCGCTGGTAATGTTTTACAAAATCCCGGTCGTTTCGGCCCGTACTTCTCGGTGGGGACATTATATACGTCTATAACATTATATATCCTAACCTAAGGGAACCTAAGATCGCGGCTGTAGTATTTCACAACATTCCTGGCGGGTCAGCGTCAATTCTCGGTGGGAACATTATATACGTCTATAACGTAATATAACCTAACCTAACCCATCTAGCCCCTAACTGGGAATGTTTTACAAAATCCCGCCGTGTCGGCCCGTACTTCTCGGTGGTGACATTATGTACGTGTATATCGTGATATAACCTAACCTAACCCATCTAGACCCTGGCTGGTAATGTTTTACAAAATCCCGGTCGTGTCGGCCCGTACTTCTCGGTGGGGACATTATATACGTCTATAACGTTATATATCCTAACCTAAGGGAACCTAACATCGCGGATGTAGTATTTCACAACATTCCTGGCGGGTCGGCGCCAATTCTCGGTGGGCACATTATATACGTCTATATCGTAATATAACCTAACCTAACCCATGTAGACCCTCGCTGGTAATGTTTTACAAATTCCCGGTCGTGTCGGCCCGTACTTCTCTGTGGGGACATTGTATACGTCTATAACGTTATATATCCTAAACTAAGGGAACCTAACATCGCGGATGTAGTATTTTCCAACATTCCTGGCGGGTCGGCCCCTTCTTCTCGACGGGCACATTATATACGTCTATATCGTAATATAATCTAACCTAACCCATCTAGACCCTGGCTGGTAATGTTTTACAAAATCCCGGTCGTGTCGGCGCGTACTTCTCGGTGGGGACATTGTATACGTCTATAACGTTATATATCCTGACCTAAGGGAACCTAACATCGCGGATGTAGTATTTCACAACATTCCTGGCGGGTCGGCGCCAATTCTCGGTGGGAAAATTATATACGTCTATAACGTAATATAACCTAACCTAACCCATCTAGCCCCTAGCTGGGAATGTTTTACAAAATCCCGTCGCGTCGGCCCGTACATTTCCGTGGGGACATTATGTACGTCTATAACATTATATATCCTAACCCAAGGGAACCTAACATCTCGAATGTAGTATTTTCAAACATTCCCGGGGGTTCGGCCCCTACTTCTCGGTGGGCACATTATATACGTCTATATCGTAATATAACCTAACCTAACCCATCTAGACCCCCGCTGGTAATGTTTTACAAAATCCCGGTCGTGTCGGCCCGTACTTCTCGGTGGGGAAATTATATACGTCTATAACGTTATATATCCTAACCTAAGGGCACCTAACATCTCGGATGTATTATTTTCCATCATTCCTGGCGGGTCGTCCCCTACTTCTCGGCGGGCACATTATATACGTCTATATCGTAATATAACCTAACCTAACCCATCTAGACCCTGGCTGGTAATGTTTTACAAAATCCCGGTCGTGTCGGCCCGTACTTCTCGGTGGGGACATTATGTACGTCTATAACATTATATATCCTAACCCAAGGGAACCTAACATCTCGGATGTAGTATTTTCAAACATTCCCGGGGGTTCGGCCCCTACTTCTCGGTGGGCACATTATATACGTCTATATCGTAATATAACCTAACCTAACCCATCTAGACCCTCGCTGGTAATGTTTTACAAAATCCCGGTCGTGTCGTCCCTTACGTCTCGGTGCGGACATTATATACGTCTATAACTTTATATATCCTAACCTAAGGGAACCTAACATCTCAGATGTAGTATTTTCCAACATTCCTGGCGGGACGGCCCCTACTTCTCGGTGGGCACATTATATACGTCTATATCGTAATATAACCTAACCTAACCCATCTAGACCCTGGCTGGTAATGTTCTACAAAATCCCGGTCGTGTCGGCCCGTACTTTTCCGTGGGGACATTATATACGTCTATAACTTTATATATCCTAACCTAAGGGAAACAAACATCTCGGATGTAGTATTTTCCAACATTCCTGGCGGGTCGGCCCCTACTTCTCGGCGGGCACATTATATACGTCTATATCGTAATATAACCTAACCTAACCCATCTAGACCCTGGCTGGTAATGTTTTACAAAATCCCGGACGTGTCGGCCCGTACTTCTCGGTGGGGACATTATGTACGTCTATAACTTTATATATCCTAACCTAAGGGAACCTAACATCTCGGATGTAGTATTTTCCAACATTCCCGGGGGTTCGGCCCCTACTTCTCGGTGGGCACATTATATACGTCTATATCGTAATATAACCTAACCTAACCCATCTAGACCCCCGCTGGTAATGTTTTACAAAATCCCGGTCGTGTCGGCCCGTACTTCTCGGTGGGGAAATTATATACGTCTATAACGTTATATATCCTAACCTAAGGGCACCTAACATCTCGGATGTATTATTTTCCATCATTCCTGGCGGGTCGTCCCCTACTTCTCGGCGGGCACATTATATACGTCTATATCGTAATATAACCTAACCTAACCCATCTAGACCCTGGCTGGTAATGTTTTACAAAATCCCGGTCGTGTCGGCCCGTACTTCTCGGTGGGGACATTATATGCGTCTATAACATTATATATCCTAACCTAAGGGAACCTAAGATCGCGGCTGTAGTATTTCACAACATTCCTGGCGGGTCAGCGTCAATTCTCGGTGGGAACATTATATACGTCTATAACGTAATATAACCTAACCTAACCCATCTAGCCCCTAACTGAGAATGTTTTACAAAATCCCGCCGTGTCGGCCCGTACTTCTCGGTGGTGACATTATGTACGTGTATATCGTAATATAATCTAACCTAACCCATCTAGACCCTGGCTGGTAATGTTTTACAAAATCCCGGTCGTGTCGGCGCGTACTTCTCGGTGGGGACATTGTATACGTCTATAACGTTATATATCCTGACCTAAGGGAACCTAACATCGCGGATGTAGTATTTCACAACATTCCTGGCGGGTCGGCGCCAATTCTCGGTGGGAAAATTATATACGTCTATAACGTAATATAACCTAACCTAACCCATCTAGCCCCTAGCTGGGAATGTTTTACAAAATCCCGTCGCGTCGGCCCGTACATTTCCGTGGGGACATTATGTACGTCTATAACATTATATATCCTAACCCAAGGGAACCTAACATCTCGGATGTAGTATTTTCAAACATTCCCGGGGGTTCGGCCCCTACTTCTCGGTGGGCACATTATATACGTCTATATCGTAATATAACCTAACCTAACCCATCTAGACCCTCGCTGGTAATGTTTTACAAAATCCCGGTCGTGTCGTCCCTTACGTCTCGGTGCGGACATTATATACGTCTATAACTTTATATATCCTAACCTAAGGGAACCTAACATCTCAGATGTAGTATTTTCCAACATTCCTGGCGGGACGGCCCCTACTTCTCGGCGGGCACATTATATACGTCTATATCGTAATATAACCTAACCTAACCCATCTAGACCCTGGCTGGTAATGTTCTACAAAATCCCGGTCGTGTCGGCCCGTACTTTTCCGTGGGGACATTATATACGTCTATAACTTTATATATCCTAACCTAAGGGAAACAAACATCTCGGATGTAGTATTTTCCAACATTCCTGGCGGGTCGGCCCCTACTTCTCGGCGGGCACATTATATACGTCTATATCGTAATATAACCTAACCTAACCCATCCAGACCCTGGCTGGTAATGTTTTACAAAATCCCGGACGTGTCGGCCCGTACTTCTCGGTGGGGACATTATGTACGTCTATAACTTTATATATCCTAACCTAAGGGAACCTAACATCTCGGATGCAGTATTTTCCAACATTCCCGGCGGTTCGGCCCCTACTTCTCGGTGGGCACATTATATACGTCTATATCGTAATATAACCTAACCTAACCCATCTAGACCCTCGCTGGTAATGTTTTACAAAATCCCGGTCGTGTCGGCCCGTACTTCTCGGTGGGGAAATTATATACGTCTATAACGTTATATATCCTAACCTAAGGGCACCTAACATCTCGGATGTATTATTTTCCATCATTCCTGGCGGGTCGTCCCCTACTTCTCGGCGGGCACATTATATACGTCTATATCGTAATATAACCTAACCTAACCCATCTAGACCCTGGCTGGTAATGTTTTACAAAATCCCGGTCGTGTCGGCCCGTACTTCTCGGTGGGGACATTATATACGTCTATAACATTATATATCCTAACCTAAGGGAACCTAAGATCGCGGCTGTAGTATTTCACAACATTCCTGGCGGGTCAGCGTCAATTCTCGGTGGGAACATTATATACGTCTATAACGTAATATAACCTAACCTAACCCATCTAGCCCCTAACTGGGAATGTTTTACAAAATCCCGCCGTGTCGGCCCGTACTTTTCCGTGGGGACATTGTATACGTCTATAACTTTATTTATCCTAACCTAAGGGAACATAACATCTCGGATGTAGTATGTTCCAACATTCCTGGCGGGTCGGCCCCTACTTCTCGGCGGGCACATTATATACGTCTATATCGTAATATAACCTAACCTAACCCATCTAGAACCTGGCTGGTAATGTTTTACAAAATCCCGGTCGTGTCGGCCCGTACTTCTCGGTGGGGAAATTATATACGTCTATAACGTTATATATCCTAACCTAAGGGAACCTAACATCTCGGATGTAGTATTTTCCAACATTCCTGGCGGGTCGGCCCTACTTCTCGGTGGGGACATTATATACGTCTATAACTTTATATATCCTAACCTAAGGGAACATAAATTCTCGGATGTAGTATTTTCCAATATTCCTGGCGGGTCGGCCCCTACTTCTCGGCGGGCACATTATATACGTCTATATCGTAATATAACCTAACCTAACCCATCTAGACCCTGGCTGGTAATGTTTTACAAAATCCCGGTCGTGTCGGCGCGTACTTCTCGGTGGGGACATTGTATACGTCTATAACGTTATATATCCTGACCTAAGGGAACCTAACATCGCGGATGTAGTATTTCACAACATTCCTGGCGGGTCGGCGCCAATTATCGGTGGGAAAATTATATACGTCTATAACGTAATATAACCTAACCTAACCCATCTAGACCCTCGATGGTAATGTTTTACAAAATCCCGGTCGTGTCGGCCCGTACTTCTCGGTGGGGACATTATGTACGTCTATAACTTTATATATGCTAACCTAAGGGAACCTAACATCTCGGATGTAGTATTTTCCAACATTCCCGGGGATTCGGCCCCTACTTCTCGGTGGGCACATTATATACGTCTATATCGTAATATAACCTAACCTAACCCATCTAGACCCTCGCTGGTAATGTTTTACAAAATCCCGGTCGTGTCGGCCCGTACTTCTCGGTGGGGACATTATATACGTCTATAACGTTATATATCCTAACCTAAGGGAACCTAACATCGCGGATGTAGTATTTCACAACATTCCTGGAGGGTAGGCGCCAATTCTCGGTGGGAACATTATATACGTCTATATCGTAATATAACCTAACCTAACCCATCTAGACCCTCGCTGGTAATGTTTTACAAAATCCCGGTCGTTTCGGCCCGTACTTCTCGGTGGGGACATTATATACGTCTATAACTTTATATATCCTAACCTAAGGGAACATAACATCTCGGATGTAGTATTTTCCAACATTCCTGGCGGGTCGGCCCCTACTTCTCGGCGGTCACATTATATACGTCTATAACGTAATATAACCTAACCTAACCCATCTAGCCCATAGCTGGGAATGTTCTACAAAATCCCGGTCGTGTCGGCCCGTACTTTTCCGTGGGGACATTATATACGTCTATAACTTTATATATACTAACCTAAGGGAAACAAACATCTCGGATGTAGTATTTTCCAACATTCCTGGGGGTCGGCCCCTACTTCTCGGCGGGCACATTATATACGTCTATATCGTAATATAACCTAACCTAACCCATCTAGACCCTGGCTGGTAATGTTTTACAAAATCCCGGACGTGTCGGCCCGTACTTCTCGGTGGGGACATTATGTACGTCTATAACTTTATATATCCGAACCTAAGGGAACTTAACATCTCGAATGTAGTATTTTCCAACATTCCCGGGGGTTCGGCCCCTACTTCTCAGTGGGCACATTATATACGTCTATATCGTAATATAACCTAACCTAACCCATCCAGACCCTCGCTGGTAATGTTTTACAAAATCCCGGTCGTGTCGGCCCGTACTTCTCGGTGGGCACATTATATACGTCTATAACATTATATATCCTAACCTAAGGGAACCCAAGATCGCGGCTGTAGTATTTCACAACATTCCTGGCGGGTCAGCGTCAATTCTCGGTGGGAACATTATATACGTCTATAACGTAATATAACCTAACCTAACCCATCTAGCCCCTAACTGGGAATGTTTTACAAAATCCCGCCGTGTCGGCCCGTACTTTTCCGTGGGGACATTGTATACGTCTATAACTTTATTTATCCTAACCTAAGGGAACATAACATCTCGGATGTAGTATGTTCCAACATTCCTGGCGGGTCGGCCCCTACTTCTCGGCGGGCACATTCTATACGTCTATATCGTAATATAACCTAACCTAACCCATCTAGACCCTCGCTGGTAATGTTTTACAAAATCCCGGTCGTGTCGGCCCGTACTTCTCGGTGGGGACATTATATACGTCTATAACGTTATATATCCTAACCTAAGGGAACCTAACATCGCGGATGTTGTATTTCACAACATTCCTGGAGGGTAGGCGCCAATTCTCGGTGGGAACATTATATACGTCTATATCGTAATATAACCTAACCTAACCCATCTAGACCCTCGCTGGTAATGTTTTACAAAATCCCGGTCGTTTCGGCCCGTACTTCTCGGTGGGGACATTATATACGTCTATAACTTTATATATCCTAACCTAAGGGAACATAACATCTCGGATGTAGTATTTTCCAACATTCCTGGCGGGTCGGCCCCTACTTCTCGGCGGTCACATTATATACGTCTATATCGTAATATAACCTAACCTAACCCATCTAGACCATGGCTGGTAATGTTTTACAAAATCCCGGACGTGTCGGCCCGTACTTCTCGGTGGGGACATTATGTACGTCTATAACTTTATATATCCGAACCTAAGGGAACTTAACATCTCGGATGTAGTATTTTCCAACATTCCCGGGGGTTCGGCCCCTACTTCTCGGTGGGCACATTATATACGTCTATATCGTAATATAACCTAACCTAACCCATCTAGACCCTCGCTGGTAGTTTTACAAAATCGCGGTCGTGTCGGCCCGTACTTCTCGGTGGTGACATTATGTACGTCTATATCGTAATATAACCTAACCTAACCCATCTAGACCCTCGCTGGTAATGTTTTACAAAATCCCGGTCGTGTCGGCCCGTACTTCTCGGTGGGGACATTATATACGTCTATAACATTATATATCCTAACCTAAGGGAACCCAAGATCGCGGCTGTAGTATTTCACAACATTCCTGGCGGGTCAGCGTCAATTCTCGGTGGGAACATTATATACGTCTATAACGTAATATAACCTAACCTAACCCATCTAGCCCCTAACTGGGAATGTTTTACAAAATCCCGCCGTGTCGGCCCGTACTTTTCCGTGGGGACATTGTATACGTCTATAACTTTATTTATCCTAACCTAAGGGAACATAACATCTCGGATGTAGTATGTTCCAACATTCCTGGCGGGTCGGCACCTACTTCTCGGCGGGCACATTCTATACGTCTATATCGTAATATAACCTAACCTAACCCATCTAGACCCTCGCTGGTAATGTTTTACAAAATCCCGGTCGTTTCGGCCCGTACTTCTCGTTGGGGACATTATATACGTCTATAACGTTATATATCCTAACCTAAGGGAACCTAACATCGCGGATGTAGTATTTCACAACATTCCTGGAGGGTAGGCGCCAATTCTCGGTGGGAACATTATATACGTCTATATCGTAATATAACCTAACCTAACCCATCTAGACCCTCGCTGGTAATGTTTTACAAAATCCCGGTCGTTTCGGCCCGTACTTCTCGGTGGGGACATTATATACGTCTATAACTTTATATATCCTAACCTAAGGGAACATAACATCTCGGATGTAGTATTTTCCAACATTCCTGGCGGGTCGGCCCCTACTTCTCGGCGGTCACATTATATACGTCTATATCGTAATATAACCTAACCTAACCCATCTAGACCATGGCTGGTAATGTTTTACAAAATCCCGGACGTGTCGGCCCGTACTTCTCGGTGGGGACATTATGTACGTCTATAACTTTATATATCCGAACCTAAGGGAACTTAACATCTCGGATGTAGTATTTTCCAACATTCCCGGGGGTTCGGCCCCTACTTCTCGGTGGGCACATTATATACGTCTATATCGTAATATAACCTAACCTAACCCATCTAGACCCTCGCTGGTAGTTTTACAAAATCGCGGTCGTGTCGGCCCGTACTTCTCGGTGGTGACATTATGTACGTCTATATCGTAATATAACCTAACCTAACCCATCTAGACCCTCGCTGGTAATGTTTTACAAAATCCCGGTCGTGTCGGCCCGTACTTCTCGGTGGGGACATTATATACGTCTATAACGTTATATATCCTAACCTAAGGGAACCTAACATCGCGGATGTAGTATTTCACAACATTCCTGGAGGGTAGGCGCCAATTCTCGGTGGGAACATTATATACGTCTATATCGTAATATAACCTAACCTAACCCATCTAGACCCTCGCTGGTAATGTTTTACAAAATCCCGGTCGTGTCGGCCCGTACTTCTCGGTGGGGAAATTATATACGTCTATAACGTTATATATCCTAACCTAAGGGAACCTAACATCTCGGATGTAGTATTTTCCAACATTCCTGGCGGGTCGGCCCCTACTTCTCGGCGGTCACATTATATACGTCTATATCGTAATATAACCTAACCTAACCCATCTAGACCCTGGCTGGTAATGTTTTACAAAATCCCGGACGTGTCGGCCCGTACTTCTCGGTGGGGACATTATGTACGTCTATAACTTTATATATCCGAACCTAAGGGAACTTAACATCTCGGATGTAGTATTTTCCAACATTCCCGGGGGTTCGGCCCCTACTTCTCGGTGGGCACATTATATACGTCTATATCGTAATATAACCTAACCTAACCCATCTAGACTCTCGCTGGTAGTTTTACAAAATCGCGGTCGTGTCGGCCCGTACTTCTCGGTGGTGACAGTATGTACGTCTATATCGTAATATAACCTAACCTAACCCATCTAGACCCTCGCTGGTAATGTTTTACAAAATCCCGGTCGTGTCGGCCCGTACTTCTCGGTGGGGACATTATATACGTCTATAACGTTATATATCCTAACCTAAGGGAACCTAACATCGCGGATGTAGTATCTCACAACATTCCTGGCGGGTCGGCGCCAATTCTCGGTGGGCACATTATATACGTCTATATTGTAATATAACCTAACCTAACCCATGTAGACCCTCGCTGGTAATGTTTTACAAATTCCCGGTCGTGTCGGCCCGTACTTCTCGGTGGGGACATTGTATACGTCTATAACGTTATATATCCTAAACTAAGGGAACCTAACAACGGGGATGTAGTATTTCACAACATTCCTGGCGGGTCGGCGCCAATTCTCGGTGGGAACATTACATACGTCTATAACGTAATATAACCTAACCTAACCCATCTAGCACATAGCTGGGAATGTTTTACAAAATCCCGGTCGTGTCGGCCCGTACTTTTCCGTGGGGACATTATATACGTCTATAACTTTATATATACTAACCTAAGGGAAACAAACATCTCGGATGTAGTATTTTCCAACATTCCTGGCGGGTCGGCCCCTTCTTCTCGGCGGGCACATTATATACGTCTATATCGTAATATAACCTAACCTAACCCATCTAGACCCTGGCTGGTAATGTTTTACAAAATCCCGGTCGTGTCGGCCCGTACTTCTCGGTGGGGACATTATGTACGTCTATAACTTTATATATCCTAACCTAAGGGAACCTAACATCTCGGATGTAGTATTTTCCAACATTCCCGGGGATTCGGCCCCTACTTCTCGGTGGGCACATTATATACGTCTATATCGTAATATAACCTAACCTAACCCATCTAGACCCTCGCTGGTAATGTTTTACAAAATCCCGGTCGTGTCGGCCCGTACTTCTTGGTGGGGAAATTATATACGTCTATAACGTTATATATCCTAACCTAAGGGCACCTAACATCTCGGATGTAGTATTTTCCATCATTCCTGGCGGGTCGGCCCCTACTTCTCGGCGGGCACATTATATACATCTATATCGTAATATAACCTAACCTAACCCATCTAGACCCTGGCTGGTAATGTTTTACAAAATCCCGGTCGTGTCGGACCGTACTTCTCGGTCCGGACATTATATACGTCTATAACGTTATATATCCTAACCTAAGGGAACCTAAGATCGCGGATGTAGTATTGCACAACATTCCTGGCGGGTCGGCGTCAATTCTCGGTGGGAACATTATATACGTCTATAACGTAATATAACCTAACCTAACCCATCTAGCCCCTAACTGGGAATGTTTTACAAAATCCCGCCGTGTCGGCCCGTACTTTTCCGTGGGGACATTATATACGTCTATAACTTTATATATCCTAACCTAAGGGAACATAACATCTCGGATGTAGTATGTTCCAACATTCCTGGCGGGTCGGCCCCTACTTCTCGGCGGGCACATTAAATACGTCTATATCGTAATATAACCTAACCTAACCCATCTAGACCCTCGCTGGTAATGTTTTACAAAATCCCGGTCGTGTCGGCCCGTACTTCTCGGTGGGGACATTATATACGTCTATAACGTTATATATCCTAACCTAAGGGAACCTAACATCGCGGATGTAGTATTTCACAACATTCCTGGAGGGTAGGCGCCAATTCTCGGTGGGAACATTATATACGTCTATATCGTAATATAACCTAACCTAACCCATCTAGACCCTCGCTGGTAATGTTTTACAAAATCCCGGTCGTGTCGGCCCGTACTTCTCGGTGGGGAAATTATATACGTCTATAACGTTATATATCCTAACCTAAGGGAACCTAACATCTCGGATGTAGTATTTTCCAACATTCCTGGCGGGTCGGCCCTACTTCTCGGTGGGGACATTATATACGTCTATAACTTTATATATCCTAACCTAAGGGAACATAACATCTCGGATGTAGTATTTTCCAACATTCCTGGCGGGTCGGCCCCTACTTCTCGGCGGGCACATTATATACGTCTATATCGTAATATAACCTAACCTAACCCATCTAGACCCTGGCTGGTAATGTTTTACAAAATCCCGGTCGTGTCGGCGCGTACTTCTCGGTGGGGACATTGTATACGTCTATAACGTTATATATCCTGACCTAAGGGAACCTAACATCGCGGATGTAGTATTTCACAACATTCCTGGCGGGTCGGCGCCAATTATCGGTGGGAAAATTATATACGTCTATAACGTAATATAACCTAACCTAACCCATCTAGACCCTCGCTGGTAGTTTTACAAAATCCCGGTCGTGTCGGCCCGTACTTCTCGGTGGTGACATTATGTACGTCTATATCGTAATATAACCTAACCTAACCCATCTAGACCCTGGCTGGTAATGTTTTACAAAATCCCGGTCGTGTCGGCCCGTACTTCTCGGTGGGGACATTATATACGTCTATAACGTTATATATCCTGACCTAAGGGAACCTAACATCGCGGATGTAGTATTTCACAACATTCCTGGCGGGTCGGCGCCAATTATCGGTGGGAAAATTATATACGTCTATAACGTAATATAACCTAACCTAACCCATCTAGACCCTCGCTGGTAGTTTTACAAAATCCCGGTCGTGTCGGCCCGTACTTCTCGGTGGTGACATTATGTACGTCTATATCGTAATATAACCTAACCTAACCCATCTAGACCCTGGCTGGTAATGTTTTACAAAATCCCGGTCGTGTCGGCCCGTACTTCTCGGTGGGGTCATTATATACGTCTATAACGTTATATATCCTAACCTAAGGGAACCTAACATCGCGGATGTAGTATTTCACAACATTCCTGGCGGGTCGGCGCCAATTCTCGGTGGGCACATTATATACGTCTATATTGTAATATAACCTAACCTAACCCATGTAGACCCTCGCTGGTAATGTTTTACAAATTCCCGGTCGTGTCGGCCCGTACTTCTCGGTGGGGACATTGTATACGTCTATAACGTTATATATCCTAAACTAAGGGAACCTAACAACGGGGATGTAGTATTTCACAACATTCCTGGCGGGTCGGCGCCAATTCTCGGTGGGAACATTACATACGTCTATAACGTAATATAACCTAACCTAACCCATCTAGCCCATAGCTGGGAATGTTTTACAAAATCCCGGTTGTGTCGGCCCGTACTTTTCCGTGGGGACATTATATACGTCTATAACTTTATATATACTAACCTAAGGGAAACAAACATCTCGGATGTAGTATTTTCCAACATTCCTGGCGGGTCGGCCCCTTCTTCTCGGCGGGCACATTATATACATCTATATCGTAATATAACCTAACCTAACCCATCTAGACACTGGCTGGTAATGTTTTACAAAATCCCGGTCGTGTCGGCCCGTACTTCTCGGTGGGGACATTATGTACGTCTATAACTTTATATATCCTAACCTAAGGGAACCTAACATCTCGGATGTAGTATTTTCCAACATTCCCGGGGATTCGGCCCCTACTTCTCGGTGGGCACATTATATACGTCTATATCGTAATATAACCTAACCTAACCCATCTAGACCCTCGCTGGTAATGTTTTACAAAATCCCGGTCGTGTCGGCCCGTACTTCTTGGTGGGGAAATTATATACGTCTATAACGTTATATATCCTAACCTGAGGGCACCTAACATCTCGGATGTAGTATTTTCCATCATTCCTGGCGGGTCGGCCCCTACTTCTCGGCGGGCACATTATATACATCTATATCGTAATATAACCTAACCTAACCCATCTAGACCCTGGCTGGTAATGTTTTACAAAATCCCGGTCGTGTCGGCCCGTACTTCTCGGTGGGGACATTATGTACGTCTATAACTTTATATATCCTAACCTAAGGGAACCTCACATCTCGGATGTAGTATTTTCCAACATTCCCGGGGATTCGGCCCCTACTTCTCGGTGGGCACATTATATACGTCTATATCGTAATATAACCTAACCTAACCCATCTAGACCCTCGCTGGTAATGTTTTACAAAATCCCGGTCGTGTCGGCCCGTACTTCTTGGTGGGGAAATTATATACGTCTATAACGTTATATATCCTAACCTAAGGGCACCTAACATCTCGGATGTAGTATTTTCCATCATTCCTGGCGGGTCGGCCCCTACTTCTCGGCGGGCACATTATATACATCTATATCGTAATATAACCTAACCTAACCCATCTAGACCCTGGCTGGTAATGTTTTACAAAATCCCGGTCGTGTCGGCCCGTACTTCTCGGTGGGGACATTATGTACGTCTATAACTTTATATATCCTAACCTAAGGGAACCTAACATCTCGGATGTAGTGTTTTCCAACATTCCCGGGGATTCGGCCCCTACTTCTCGGTGGGCACATTATATACGTCTATATCGTAATATAACCTAACCTAACCCATCTAGACCCTCGCTGGTAATGTTTTACAAAATCCCGGTCGTGTCGGCCCGTACTTCGCGGTGGGGAAATTATATACGTCTATAACGTTATATATCCTAACCTAAGGGCACCTAACATCTCGGATGTAGTATTTTCCATCATTCCTGGCGGGTCGGTCCCTACTTCTCGGCGGGCACATTATATACGTCTATATCGTAATATAACCTAACCTAACCCATCTAGAACCTGGCTGGTAATGTTTTACAAAATCCCGGTCGTGTCGGCCCGTACTTCTCGGTGGGGACATTATATACGTCTATAACGTTATAAATCCTAACCTAAGGGAACCTAAGATCGCGGATGTAGTATTTTCCAACATTCCTGGCAGGTCGGCCCCTACTTCTCGGCGGGCACATTATATACGTCTATATCGTAATATAATCTAACCTAACCCATCTAGACCCTGGCTGGTAATGTTTTACAAAATCCCGGTCGTGTCGGCGCGTACTTCTCGGTGGGGACATTGTATACGTCTATAACGTTATATATCCTGACCTAAGGGAACCTAACATCGCGGATGTAGTATTTCACAACATTCCTGGCGGGTCGGCGCCAATTCTCGGTGGGAAAATTATATACGTCTATAACGTAATATAACCTAACCTAACCCATCTAGCCCCTAGCTGGGAATGTTTTACAAAATCCCGTCGTGTCGGCCCGTACATTTCCGTGGGGACATTATGTAAGTCTATAACGTTATATATCCTAACCCAAGGGAACCTAACATCTCGGATGTAGTATTTCACAACATTCTCGGCGGGTCGGCGCCAATTCTCGGTGGGAACATTATATACGTCTATAACGTAATATAAGCTAACCTAACCCGTCTAGCCCCTCGCTGTAATGTTTTACAAAATCCCGGTCGTGTCGTCCCGTACGTCGCCGTGCGGACATTATATACGTCTATAACGTTATATATCCTAACCTAAGGCAACCTAACATCGCAGATGTAGTATTTCACAACATCCCTGGCGGGTCGGCGCCAATTCTCGGTGGGAACATTATATACGTCTATAACGTAATATAACCCAACCTAACCCATCTAGCCCATAGCTGGGAATGTTTTACAAAATCCCGGTCGTGTCGGCCCGTACTTTTCCGTGGGGACATTATATACGTCTATAACTTTATATATCCTAACCTAAGGGAAACAAACACCTCGGATGTAGTATTTTCCAACATTCCTGGCGGGTCGGCCCCTTCTTCTCGACGGGCACATTATATACGTCTATATCGTAATATAATCTAACCTAACCCATCTAGACCCTGGCTGGTAATGTTTTACAAAATCCCGGTCGTGTCGGCGCGTACTTCTCGGTGGGGACATTGTATACGTCTATAACGTTATATATCCTGACCTAAGGGAACCTAACATCGCGGATGTAGTATTTCACAACATTCCTGGCGGGTCGGCGCCAATTCTCGGTGGGAAAATTATATACGTCTATAACGTAATATAACCTAACCTAACCCATCTAGCCCCTAGCTGGGAATGTTTTACAAAATCCCGTCGCGTCGGCCCGTACATTTCCGTGGGGACATTATGTACGTCTATAACATTATATATCCTAACCCAAGGGAACCTAACATCTCGGATGTAGTATTTTCAAACATTCCCGGGGGTTCGGCCCCTACTTCTCGGTGGGCACATTATATACGTCTATATCGTAATATAACCTAACCTAACCCATCTAGACCCTCGCTGGTAATGTTTTACAAAATCCCGGTCGTGTCGTCCCTTACGTCTCGGTGCGGACATTATATACGTCTATAACTTTATATATCCTAACCTAAGGGAACCTAACATCTCAGATGTAGTATTTTCCAACATTCCTGGCGGGACGGCCCCTACTTCTCGGCGGGCACATTATATACGTCTATATCGTAATATAACCTAACCTAACCCATCTAGACCCTGGCTGGTAATGTTCTACAAAATCCCGGTCGTGTCGGCCCGTACTTTTCCGTGGGGACATTATATACGTCTATAACTTTATATATCCTAACCTAAGGGAAACAAACATCTCGGATGTAGTATTTTCCAACATTCCTGGCGGGTCGGCCCCTACTTCTCGGCGGGCACATTATATACGTCTATATCGTAATATAACCTAACCTAACCCATCTAGAACCCCGCTGGTAATGTTTTACAAAATCCCGGTCGTGTCGGCCCGTACTTCTCGGTGGGGAAATTATATACGTCTATAACGTTATATATCCTAACCTAAGGGCACCTAACATCTCGGATGTATTATTTTCCATCATTCCTGGCGGGTCGTCCCCTACTTCTCGGCGGGCACATTATATACGTCTATATCGTAATATAACCTAACCTAACCCATCTAGACCCTGGCTGGTAATGTTTTACAAAATCCCGGTCGCGTCGGCCCGTACTTCTCGGTGGGGACATTATATACGTCTATAACATTATATATCCTAACCTAAGGGAACCTAAGATCGCGGCTGTAGTATTTCACAACATTCCTGGCGGGTCAGCGTCAATTCTCGGTGGGAACATTATATACGTCTATAACGTAATATAACATAACCTAACCCATCTAGCCCCTAACTGGGAATGTTTTACAAAATCCCGCCGTGTCGGCCCGTACTTCTCGGTGGTGACATTATGTACGTGTATATCGTGATATAACCTAACCTAACCCATCTAGAACCTGGCTGGTAATGTTTTACAAAATCCCGGTCGTGTCGGCCCGTACTTCTCGGTGGGGATATTATATACGTCTATAACGTTATATATCCTAACCTAAGGGAACCTAACATCGCGGATGTAGTATTTCACAACATTCCTGGCGGGTCGGCGCCAATTCTCGGTGGGCACATTATATACGTCTATATCGTAATATAACCCAACCTAACCCATGTAGACCCTCGCTGGTAATGTTTTACAAATTCCCGGTCGTGTCGGCCCGTACTTCTCTGTGGGGACATTGTATACGTCTATAACGTTATATATCCTAAACTAAGGGAACCTAACATCGCGGATGTAGTATTTTCCAACATTCCTGGCGGGTCGGCCCCTTCTTCTCGACGGGCACATTATATACGTCTATATCGTAATATAATCTAACCTAACCCATCTAGACCCTGGCTGGTAATGTTTTACAAAATCCCGGTCGTGTCGGCGCGTACTTCTCGGTGGGGACATTGTATACGTCTATAACGTTATATATCCTGACCTAAGGGAACCTAACATCGCGGATGTAGTATTTCACAACATTCCTGGCGGGTCGTCCCCTACTTCTCGGCGGGCACATTATATACGTCTATATCGTAATATAACCTAACCTAACCCATCTAGACCCTGGCTGGTAATGTTTTACAAAATCCCGGTCGTGTCGGCCCGTACTTCTCGGTGGGGACATTATGTACGTCTATAACATTATATATCCTAACCCAAGGGAACCTAACATCTCGGATGTAGTATTTTCAAACATTCCCGGGGGTTCGGCCCCTACTTCTCGGTGGGCACATTATATACGTCTATATCGTAATATAACCTAACCTAACCCATCTAGACCCTCGCTGGTAATGTTTTACAAAATCCCGGTCGTGTCGTCCCTTACGTCTCGGTGCGGACATTATATACGTCTATAACTTTATATATCCTAACCTAAGGGAACCTAACATCTCAGATGTAGTATTTTCCAACATTCCTGGCGGGACGGCCCCTACTTCTCGGTGGGCACATTATATACGTCTATATCGTAATATAACCTAACCTAACCCATCTAGACCCTGGCTGGTAATGTTCTACAAAATCCCGGTCGTGTCGGCCCGTACTTTTCCGTGGGGACATTATATACGTCTATAACTTTATATATCCTAACCTAAGGGAAACAAACATCTCGGATGTAGTATTTTCCAACATTCCTGGCGGGTCGGCCCCTACTTCTCGGCGGGCACATTATATACGTCTATATCGTAATATAACCTAACCTAACCCATCTAGACCCTGGCTGGTAATGTTTTACAAAATCCCGGACGTGTCGGCCCGTACTTCTCGGTGGGGACATTATGTACGTCTATAACTTTATATATCCTAACCTAAGGGAACCTAACATCTCGGATGTAGTATTTTCCAACATTCCCGGGGGTTCGGCCCCTACTTCTCGGTGGGCACATTATATACGTCTATATCGTAATATAACCTAACCTAACCCATCTAGACCCCCGCTGGTAATGTTTTACAAAATCCCGGTCGTGTCGGCCCGTACTTCTCGGTGGGGAAATTATATACGTCTATAACGTTATATATCCTAACCTAAGGGCACCTAACATCTCGGATGTATTATTTTCCATCATTCCTGGCGGGTCGTCCCCTACTTCTCGGCGGGCACATTATATACGTCTATATCGTAATATAACCTAACCTAACCCATCTAGACCCTGGCTGGTAATGTTTTACAAAATCCCGGTCGTGTCGGCCCGTACTTCTCGGTGGGGACATTATGTACGTCTATAACTTTATATATCCTAACCTAAGGGAACCTAACATCTCGGATGTAGTATTTTCCAACATTCCCGGGGATTCGGCCCCTACTTCTCGGTGGGCACATTATATACGTCTATATCGTAATATAACCTAACCTAACCCATCTAGACCCTCGCTGGTAATGTTTTACAAAATC
The DNA here is from genome assembly GCA_963969225.1 of Xylocopa violacea. NCBI lineage: Eukaryota > Metazoa > Arthropoda > Insecta > Hymenoptera > Apidae > Xylocopa > Xylocopa violacea. The sequence continues at coordinate 1,791,644 of CAXAJV010000061.1, read as the reverse complement.
CCGGTCGTGTCGGCCCGTACTTCTTGGTGGGGAAATTATATACGTCTATAACGTTATATATCCTAACCTAAGGGCACCTAACATCTCGGATGTAGTATTTTCCATCATTCCTGGCGGGTCGGCCCCTACTTCTCGGCGGGCACATTATATACATCTATATCGTAATATAACCTAACCTAACCCATCTAGACCCTGGCTGGTAATGTTTTACAAAATCCCGGTCGTGTCGGCCCGTACTTCTCGGTGGGGACATTATGTACGTCTATAACTTTATATATCCTAACCTAAGGGAACCTAACATCTCGGATGTAGTATTTTCCAACATTCCCGGGGATTCGGCCCCTACTTCTCGGTGGGCACATTATATACGTCTATATCGTAATATAACCTAACCTAACCCATCTAGACCCTCGCTGGTAATGTTTTACAAAATCCCGGTCGTGTCGGCCCGTACTTCTTGGTGGGGAAATTATATACGTCTATAACGTTATATATCCTAACCTAAGGGCACCTAACATCTCGGATGTAGTATTTTCCATCATTCCTGGCGGGTCGGCCCCTACTTCTCGGCGGGCACATTATATACATCTATATCGTAATATAACCTAACCTAACCCATCTAGACCCTGGCTGGTAATGTTTTACAAAATCCCGGTCGTGTCGGCCCGTACTTCTCGGTGGGGACATTATGTACGTCTATAACTTTATATATCCTAACCTAAGGGAACCTAACATCTCGGATGTAGTGTTTTCCAACATTCCCGGGGATTCGGCCCCTACTTCTCGGTGGGCACATTATATACGTCTATATCGTAATATAACCTAACCTAACCCATCTAGACCCTCGCTGGTAATGTTTTACAAAATCCCGGTCGTGTCGTCCCTTACGTCTCGGTGCGGACATTATATACGTCTATAACTTTATATATCCTAACCTAAGGGAACCTAACATCTCAGATGTAGTATTTCACAACATTCCTGGCGGGTCGGCGTCAATTCTCGGTGGGAACATTATATACGTCTATAACGTAATATAACCTAACCTAACCCATCTAGCCCCTAGCTGGGAATGTTTTACAAAATCCCGTCGTGTCGGCCCGTACATTTCCGTGGGGACATTATGTAAGTCTATAACGTTATATATCCTAACCCAAGGGAACCTAACATCTCGGATGTAGTATTTCACAACATTCTCGGCGGGTCGGCGCCAATTCTCGGTGGGAACATTATATACGTCTATAACGTAATATAACCTAACCTAACCCGTCTAGCCCCTCGCTGTAATGTTTTACAAAATCCCGGTCGTGTCGTCCCGTACGTCGCCGTGCGGACATTGTATACGTCTATAACGTTATATATCCTAACCTAAGGCAACCTAACATCGCAGATGTAGTATTTCACAACATCCCTGGCGGGTCGGCGCCAATTCTCGGTGGGAACATTATATACGTCTATAACGTAATATAACCCAACCTAACCCATCTAGCCCATAGCTGGGAATGTTTTACAAAATCCCGGTCGTGTCGGCCCGTACTTTTCCGTGGGGACATTATATACGTCTATAACTTTATATATCCTAACCTAAGGGAAACAAACACCTCGGATGTAGTATTTTCCAACATTCCTGGCGGGTCGGCCCCTTCTTCTCGACGGGCACATTATATACGTCTATATCGTAATATAATCTAACCTAACCCATCTAGACCCTGGCTGGTAATGTTTTACAAAATCCCGGTCGTGTCGGCGCGTACTTCTCGGTGGGGACATTGTATACGTCTATAACGTTATATATCCTGACCTAAGGGAACCTAACATCGCGGATGTAGTATTTCACAACATTCCTGGCGGGTCGGCGCCAATTCTCGGTGGGAAAATTATATACGTCTATAACGTAATATAACCTAACCTAACCCATCTAGCCCCTAGCTGGGAATGTTTTACAAAATCCCGTCGCGTCGGCCCGTACATTTCCGTGGGGACATTATGTACGTCTATAACATTATATATCCTAACCCAAGGGAACCTAACATCTCGGATGTAGTATTTTCAAACATTCCCGGGGGTTCGGCCCCTACTTCTCGGTGGGCACATTATATACGTCTATATCGTAATATAACCTAACCTAACCCATCTAGACCCTCGCTGGTAATGTTTTACAAAATCCCGGTCGTGTCGTCCCTTACGTCTCGGTGCGGACATTATATACGTCTATAACTTTATATATCCTAACCTAAGGGAACCTAACATCTCAGATGTAGTATTTTCCAACATTCCTGGCGGGACGGCCCCTACTTCTCGGCGGGCACATTATATACGTCTATATCGTAATATAACCTAACCTAACCCATCTAGACCCTGGCTGGTAATGTTCTACAAAATCCCGGTCGTGTCGGCCCGTACTTTTCCGTGGGGACATTATATACGTCTATAACTTTATATATCCTAACCTAAGGGAAACAAACATCTCGGATGTAGTATTTTCCAACATTCCTGGCGGGTCGGCCCCTACTTCTCGGCGGGCACATTATATACGTCTATATCGTAATATAACCTAACCTAACCCATCTAGACCCCCGCTGGTAATGTTTTACAAAATCCCGGTCGTGTCGGCCCGTACTTCTCGGTGGGGAAATTATATACGTCTATAACGTTATATATCCTAACCTAAGGGCACCTAACATCTCGGATGTATTATTTTCCATCATTCCTGGCGGGTCGTCCCCTACTTCTCGGCGGGCACATTATATACGTCTATATCGTAATATAACCTAACCTAACCCATCTAGACCCTGGCTGGTAATGTTTTACAAAATCCCGGTCGCGTCGGCCCGTACTTCTCGGTGGGGACATTATATACGTCTATAACATTATATATCCTAACCTAAGGGAACCTAAGATCGCGGCTGTAGTATTTCACAACATTCCTGGCGGGTCAGCGTCAATTCTCGGTGGGAACATTATATACGTCTATAACGTAATATAACCTAACCTAACCCATCTAGCCCCTAACTGGGAATGTTTTACAAAATCCCGCCGTGTCGGCCCGTACTTCTCGGTGGTGACATTATGTACGTGTATATCGTGATATAACCTAACCTAACCCATCTAGACCCTGGCTGGTAATGTTTTACAAAATCCCGGTCGTGTCGGCCCGTACTTCTCGGTGGGGATATTATATACGTCTATAACGTTATATATCCTAACCTAAGGGAACCTAACATCGCGGATGTAGTATTTCACAACATTCCTGGCGGGTCGGCGCCAATTCTCGGTGGGCACATTATATACGTCTATATCGTAATATAACCCAACCTAACCCATGTAGACCCTCGCTGGTAATGTTTTACAAATTCCCGGTCGTGTCGGCCCGTACTTCTCTGTGGGGACATTGTATACGTCTATAACGTTATATATCCTAAACTAAGGGAACCTAACATCGCGGATGTAGTATTTTCCAACATTCCTGGCGGGTCGGCCCCTTCTTCTCGACGGGCACATTATATACGTCTATATCGTAATATAATCTAACCTAACCCATCTAGACCCTGGCTGGTAATGTTTTACAAAATCCCGGTCGTGTCGGCGCGTACTTCTCGGTGGGGACATTGTATACGTCTATAACGTTATATATCCTGACCTAAGGGAACCTAACATCGCGGATGTAGTATTTCACAACATTCCTGGCGGGTCGGCGCCAATTCTCGGTGGGAAAATTATATACGTCTATAACGTAATATAACCTAACCTAACCCATCTAGCCCCTAGCTGGGAATGTTTTACAAAATCCCGTCGCGTCGGCCCGTACATTTCCGTGGGGACATTATGTACGTCTATAACATTATATATCCTAACCCAAGGGAACCTAACATCTCGGATGTAGTATTTTCAAACATTCCCGGGGGTTCGGCCCCTACTTCTCGGTGGGCACATTATATACGTCTATATCGTAATATAACCTAACCTAACCCATCTAGACCCCCGCTGGTAATGTTTTACAAAATCCCGGTCGTGTCGGCCCGTACTTCTCGGTGGGGAAATTATATACGTCTATAACGTTATATATCCTAACCTAAGGGCACCTAACATCTCGGATGTATTATTTTCCATCATTCCTGGCGGGTCGTCCCCTACTTCTCGGCGGGCACATTATATACGTCTATATCGTAATATAACCTAACCTAACCCATCTAGACCCTGGCTGGTAATGTTTTACAAAATCCCGGTCGTGTCGGCCCGTACTTCTCGGTGGGGACATTATGTACGTCTATAACATTATATATCCTAACCCAAGGGAACCTAACATCTCGGATGTAGTATTTTCAAACATTCCCGGGGGTTCGGCCCCTACTTCTCGGTGGGCACATTATATACGTCTATATCGTAATATAACCTAACCTAACCCATCTAGACCCTCGCTGGTAATGTTTTACAAAATCCCGGTCGTGTCGTCCCTTACGTCTCGGTGCGGACATTATATACGTCTATAACTTTATATATCCTAACCTAAGGGAACCTAACATCTCAGATGTAGTATTTTCCAACATTCCTGGCGGGACGGCCCCTACTTCTCGGTGGGCACATTATATACGTCTATATCGTAATATAACCTAACCTAACCCATCTAGACCCTGGCTGGTAATGTTCTACAAAATCCCGGTCGTGTCGGCCCGTACTTTTCCGTGGGGACATTATATACGTCTATAACTTTATATATCCTAACCTAAGGGAAACAAACACCTCGGATGTAGTATTTTCCAACATTCCTGGCGGGTCGGCCCCTTCTTCTCGACGGGCACATTATATACGTCTATATCGTAATATAATCTAACCTAACCCATCTAGACCCTGGCTGGTAATGTTTTACAAAATCCCGGTCGTGTCGGCGCGTACTTCTCGGTGGGGACATTGTATACGTCTATAACGTTATATATCCTGACCTAAGGGAACCTAACATCGCGGATGTAGTATTTCACAACATTCCTGGCGGGTCGGCGCCAATTCTCGGTGGGAAAATTATATACGTCTATAACGTAATATAACCTAACCTAACCCATCTAGCCCCTAGCTGGGAATGTTTTACAAAATCCCGTCGCGTCGGCCCGTACATTTCCGTGGGGACATTATGTACGTCTATAACATTATATATCCTAACCCAAGGGAACCTAACATCTCGGATGTAGTATTTTCAAACATTCCCGGGGGTTCGGCCCCTACTTCTCGGTGGGCACATTATATACGTCTATATCGTAATATAACCTAACCTAACCCATCTAGACCCTCGCTGGTAATGTTTTACAAAATCCCGGTCGTGTCGTCCCTTACGTCTCGGTGCGGACATTATATACGTCTATAACTTTATATATCCTAACCTAAGGGAACCTAACATCTCAGATGTAGTATTTTCCAACATTCCTGGCGGGACGGCCCCTACTTCTCGGCGGGCACATTATATACGTCTATATCGTAATATAACCTAACCTAACCCATCTAGACCCTGGCTGGTAATGTTCTACAAAATCCCGGTCGTGTCGGCCCGTACTTTTCCGTGGGGACATTATATACGTCTATAACTTTATATATCCTAACCTAAGGGAAACAAACATCTCGGATGTAGTATTTTCCAACATTCCTGGCGGGTCGGCCCCTACTTCTCGGCGGGCACATTATATACGTCTATATCGTAATATAACCTAACCTAACCCATCTAGACCCCCGCTGGTAATGTTTTACAAAATCCCGGTCGTGTCGGCCCGTACTTCTCGGTGGGGAAATTATATACGTCTATAACGTTATATATCCTAACCTAAGGGCACCTAACATCTCGGATGTATTATTTTCCATCATTCCTGGCGGGTCGTCCCCTACTTCTCGGCGGGCACATTATATACGTCTATATCGTAATATAACCTAACCTAACCCATCTAGACCCTGGCTGGTAATGTTTTACAAAATCCCGGTCGCGTCGGCCCGTACTTCTCGGTGGGGACATTATATACGTCTATAACATTATATATCCTAACCTAAGGGAACCTAAGATCGCGGCTGTAGTATTTCACAACATTCCTGGCGGGTCAGCGTCAATTCTCGGTGGGAACATTATATACGTCTATAACGTAATATAACCTAACCTAACCCATCTAGCCCCTAACTGGGAATGTTTTACAAAATCCCGCCGTGTCGGCCCGTACTTCTCGGTGGTGACATTATGTACGTGTATATCGTGATATAACCTAACCTAACCCATCTAGACCCTGGCTGGTAATGTTTTACAAAATCCCGGTCGTGTCGGCCCGTACTTCTCGGTGGGGATATTATATACGTCTATAACGTTATATATCCTAACCTAAGGGAACCTAACATCGCGGATGTAGTATTTCACAACATTCCTGGCGGGTCGGCGCCAATTCTCGGTGGGCACATTATATACGTCTATATCGTAATATAACCCAACCTAACCCATGTAGACCCTCGCTGGTAATGTTTTACAAATTCCCGGTCGTGTCGGCCCGTACTTCTCTGTGGGGACATTGTATACGTCTATAACGTTATATATCCTAAACTAAGGGAACCTAACATCGCGGATGTAGTATTTTCCAACATTCCTGGCGGGTCGGCCCCTTCTTCTCGACGGGCACATTATATACGTCTATATCGTAATATAATCTAACCTAACCCATCTAGACCCTGGCTGGTAATGTTTTACAAAATCCCGGTCGTGTCGGCGCGTACTTCTCGGTGGGGACATTGTATACGTCTATAACGTTATATATCCTGACCTAAGGGAACCTAACATCGCGGATGTAGTATTTCACAACATTCCTGGCGGGTCGGCGCCAATTCTCGGTGGGAAAATTATATACGTCTATAACGTAATATAACCTAACCTAACCCATCTAGCCCCTAGCTGGGAATGTTTTACAAAATCCCGTCGCGTCGGCCCGTACATTTCCGTGGGGACATTATGTACGTCTATAACATTATATATCCTAACCCAAGGGAACCTAACATCTCGGATGTAGTATTTTCAAACATTCCCGGGGGTTCGGCCCCTACTTCTCGGTGGGCACATTATATACGTCTATATCGTAATATAACCTAACCTAACCCATCTAGACCCCCGCTGGTAATGTTTTACAAAATCCCGGTCGTGTCGGCCCGTACTTCTCGGTGGGGAAATTATATACGTCTATAACGTTATATATCCTAACCTAAGGGCACCTAACATCTCGGATGTATTATTTTCCATCATTCCTGGCGGGTCGTCCCCTACTTCTCGGCGGGCACATTATATACGTCTATATCGTAATATAACCTAACCTAACCCATCTAGACCCTGGCTGGTAATGTTTTACAAAATCCCGGTCGTGTCGGCCCGTACTTCTCGGTGGGGACATTATGTACGTCTATAACATTATATATCCTAACCCAAGGGAACCTAACATCTCGGATGTAGTATTTTCAAACATTCCCGGGGGTTCGGCCCCTACTTCTCGGTGGGCACATTATATACGTCTATATCGTAATATAACCTAACCTAACCCATCTAGACCCTCGCTGGTAATGTTTTACAAAATCCCGGTCGTGTCGTCCCTTACGTCTCGGTGCGGACATTATATACGTCTATAACTTTATATATCCTAACCTAAGGGAACCTAACATCTCAGATGTAGTATTTTCCAACATTCCTGGCGGGACGGCCCCTACTTCTCGGTGGGCACATTATATACGTCTATATCGTAATATAACCTAACCTAACCCATCTAGACCCTGGCTGGTAATGTTCTACAAAATCCCGGTCGTGTCGGCCCGTACTTTTCCGTGGGGACATTATATACGTCTATAACTTTATATATCCTAACCTAAGGGAAACAAACATCTCGGATGTAGTATTTTCCAACATTCCTGGCGGGTCGGCCCCTACTTCTCGGCGGGCACATTATATACGTCTATATCGTAATATAACCTAACCTAACCCATCTAGACCCTGGCTGGTAATGTTTTACAAAATCCCGGACGTGTCGGCCCGTACTTCTCGGTGGGGACATTATGTACGTCTATAACTTTATATATCCTAACCTAAGGGAACCTAACATCTCGGATGTAGTATTTTCCAACATTCCCGGGGGTTCGGCCCCTACTTCTCGGTGGGCACATTATATACGTCTATATCGTAATATAACCTAACCTAACCCATCTAGACCCCCGCTGGTAATGTTTTACAAAATCCCGGTCGTGTCGGCCCGTACTTCTCGGTGGGGAAATTATATACGTCTATAACGTTATATATCCTAACCTAAGGGCACCTAACATCTCGGATGTATTATTTTCCATCATTCCTGGCGGGTCGTCCCCTACTTCTCGGCGGGCACATTATATACGTCTATATCGTAATATAACCTAACCTAACCCATCTAGACCCTGGCTGGTAATGTTTTACAAAATCCCGGTCGTGTCGGCCCGTACTTCTCGGTGGGGACATTATATGCGTCTATAACATTATATATCCTAACCTAAGGGAACCTAAGATCGCGGCTGTAGTATTTCACAACATTCCTGGCGGGTCAGCGTCAATTCTCGGTGGGAACATTATATACGTCTATAACGTAATATAACCTAACCTAACCCATCTAGCCCCTAACTGGGAATGTTTTACAAAATCCCGCCGTGTCGGCCCGTACTTCTCGGTGGTGACATTATGTACGTGTATATCGTAATATAATCTAACCTAACCCATCTAGACCCTGGCTGGTAATGTTTTACAAAATCCCGGTCGTGTCGGCGCGTACTTCTCGGTGGGGACATTGTATACGTCTATAACGTTATATATCCTGACCTAAGGGAACCTAACATCGCGGATGTAGTATTTCACAACATTCCTGGCGGGTCGGCGCCAATTCTCGGTGGGAAAATTATATACGTCTATAACGTAATATAACCTAACCTAACCCATCTAGCCCCTAGCTGGGAATGTTTTCAAAAATCCCGTCGCGTCGGCCCGTACATTTCCGTGGGGACATTATGTACGTCTATAACATTATATATCCTAACCCAAGGGAACCTAACATCTCGGATGTAGTATTTTCAAACATTCCCGGGGGTTCGGCCCCTACTTCTCGGTGGGCACATTATATACGTCTATATCGTAATATATCCTAACCTAACCCATCTAGACCCTCGCTGGTAATGTTTTACAAAATCCCGGTCGTGTCGTCCCTTACGTCTCGGTGCGGACATTATATACGTCTATAACTTTATATATCCTAACCTAAGGGAACCTAACATCTCAGATGTAGTATTTTCCAACATTCCTGGCGGGACGGCCCCTACTTCTCGGCGGGCACATTATATACGTCTATATCGTAATATAACCTAACCTAACCCATCTAGACCCTGGCTGGTAATGTTCTACAAAATCCCGGTCGTGTCGGCCCGTACTTTTCCGTGGGGACATTATATACGTCTATAACTTTATATATCCTAACCTAAGGGAAACAAACATCTCGGATGTAGTATTTTCCAACATTCCTGGCGGGTCGGCCCCTACTTCTCGGCGGGCACATTATATACGTCTATATCGTAATATAACCTAACCTAACCCATCTAGAACCTGGCTGGTAATGTTTTACAAAATCCCGGTCGTGTCGGCCCGTACTTCTCGGTGGGGAAATTATATACGTCTATAACGTTATATATCCTAACCTAAGGGAACCTAACATCTCGGATGTAGTATTTTCCAACATTCCTGGCGGGTCGGCCCTACTTCTCGGTGGGGACATTATATACGTCTATAACTTTATATATCCTAACCTAAGGGAACATAAATTCTCGGATGTAGTATTTTCCAATATTCCTGGCGGGTCGGCCCCTACTTCTCGGCGGGCACATTATATACGTCTATATCGTAATATAACCTAACCTAACCCATCTAGACCCTGGCTGGTAATGTTTTACAAAATCCCGGTCGTGTCGGCGCGTACTTCTCGGTGGGGACATTGTATACGTCTATAACGTTATATATCCTGACCTAAGGGAACCTAACATCGCGGATGTAGTATTTCACAACATTCCTGGCGGGTCGGCGCCAATTATCGGTGGGAAAATTATATACGTCTATAACGTAATATAACCTAACCTAACCCATCTAGACCCTCGCTGGTAATGTTTTACAAAATCCCGGTCGTGTCGGCCCGTACTTCTCGGTGGTGACATTATGTACGTGTATATCGTAATATAACCTAACCTAACCCATCTAGACCCTGGCTGGTAGTGTTTTACAAAATCCCGGTCGTGTCGGCCCGTACTTCTCGGTGGGGACATTGTATACGTCTATAACGTTATATATCCTAAACTAAGGGAACCTAACATCGCGGATGTAGTATTTCACAACATTCCTGGCGGGTCGGCGCCAATTCTCGGTGGGAACATTATATACGTCTATAACGTAATATAACCTAACCTAACCCATCTAGCCCATAGCTGGGAATGTTTTACAAAATCCCGGTCGTGTCGGCCCGTACTTTTCCGTGGGGACATTATATACGTCTATAACTTTATATATACTAACCTAAGGGAAACAAACATCTCGGATGTAGTATTTTCCAACATTCCTGGCGGGTCGGCCCCTTCTTCTCGGCGGGCACATTATATACGTCTATATCGTAATATAACCTAACCTAACCCATCTTGACCCTGGCTGGTAATGTTTTACAAAATCCCGGTCGTGTCGGCCCGTACTTCTCGGTGGGGACATTATGTACGTCTATAACTTTATATATCCTAACCTAAGGGAACCTAACATCTCGGATGTAGTATTTTCCAACATTCCCGGGGATTCGGCCCCTACTTCTCGGTGGGCACATTATATACGTCTATATCGTAATATAAGCTAACCTAACCCATCTAGACCCTCGCTGGTAATGTTTTACAAAATCCCGGTCGTGTCGGCCCGTACTTCGCGGTGGGGAAATTATATACGTCTATAACGTTATATATCCTAACCTAAGGGCACCTAACATCTCGGATGCAGTATTTTCCATCATTCCTGGCGGGTCGGCCCCTACTTCTCGGCGGGCACATTATATACGTCTATATCGTAATATAACCTAACCTAACCCATCTAGAACCTGGCTGGTAATGTTTTACAAAATCCCGGTCGTGTCGGCCCGTACTTCTCGGTGGGGACATTATATACGTCTATAACGTTATATATCCTAACCTAAGGGAACCTAAGATCGCGGATGTAGTATGTTCCAACATTCCTGGCGGGTAGGCGCCAATTCTCGGTGGGAACATTATATACGTCTATATCGTAATATAACCTAACCTAACCCATCTAGACACTCGCTGGTAATGTTTTACAAAATCCCGGTCGTGTCGGCCCGTACTTCTCGGTGGGGAAATTATATACGTCTATAACTTTATATATCCTAACCTAAGGGAAACAAACATCTCGGATGTAGTATTTTCCAACATTCCTGGCGGGTCGGCCCCTACTTCTCGGTGGGCACATTATATACGTCTATATCGTAATATAACCTAACCTAACCCATCTAGACCCTCGCTGGTAATGTTTTACAAAATCCCGGTCGTGTCGGCCCGTACTTCTCGGTGGGGAAATTATATACGTCTATAACGTTATATATCCTAACCTAAGGGCACCTAACATCTCGGATGTATTATTTTCCATCATTCCTGGCGGGTCGGCCCCTACTTCTCGGCGGGCACATTATATACGTCTATATCGTAATATAACCTAACCTAACCCATCTAGACCCTGGCTGGTAATGTTTTACAAAATCCCGGTCGTGTCGGCCCGTACTTCTCGGTGGGGACATTATATACGTCTATAACATTATATATCCTAACCTAAGGGAACCTAAGATCGCGGCTGTAGTATTTCACAACATTCCTGGCGGGTCAGCGTCAATTCTCGGTGGGAACATTATATACGTCTATAACGTAATATAACCTAACCTAACCCATCTAGCCCCTAACTGGGAATGTTTTACAAAATCCCGCCGTGTCGGCCCGTACTTTTCCGTGGGGACATTGTATACGTCTATAACTTTATTTATCCTAACCTAAGGGAACATAACATCTCGGATGTAGTATGTTCCAACATTCCTGGCGGGTCGGCCCCTACTTCTCGGCGGGCACATTCTATACGTCTATATCGTAATATAACCTAACCTAACCCATCTAAGCCCTCGCTGGTAATGTTTTACAAAATCCCGGTCGTGTCGGCCCGTACTTCTCGGTGGGGACATTGTATACGTCTATAACGTTATATATCCTGACCTAAGGGAACCTAACATCGCGGATGTAGTATTTCACAACATTCCTGGCGGGTCGGCGCCAATTTTCGGTGGGAAAATTATATACGTCTATAACGTAATATAACCTAACCTAACCCATCTAGACCCTCGCTGGTAGTTTTACAAAATCCCGGTCGTGTCGGCCCGTACTTCTCGGTGGTGACATTATGTACGTCTATATCGTAATATAACCTAACCTAACCCATCTAGACCCTGGCTGGTAATGTTTTACAAAATCCCGGTCGTGTCGGCCCGTACTTCTCGGTGGGGACATTATATACGTCTATAACGTTATATATCCTAACCTAAGGGAACCTAACATCGCGGATGTAGTATTTCACAACATTCCTGGCGGGTCGGCGCCAATTCTCGGCGGGCACATTATATACGTCTATATTGTAATATAACCTAACCTAACCCATGTAGACCCTCGCTGGTAATGTTTTACAAATTCCCGGTCGTGTCGGCCCGTACTTCTCGGTGGGGACATTGTATACGTCTATAACGTTATATATCCTAAACTAAGGGACCCTAACATCTCAGATGTAGTATTTCACAACATTCCTGGCGGGTCGGCGCCAATTCTCGGTGGGAACATTACATACGTCTATAACGTAATATAACCTAACCTAACCTATCTAGCCCATAGCTGGGAATGTTTTACAAAATCCCGGTCGTGTCGGCCCGTACTTTTCCGTGGGGACATTATATACGTCTATAACTTTATATATACTAACCTAAGGGAAACAAACGTCTCGGATGTAGTATTTTCCAACATTCCTGGCGGGTCGGCCCCTTCTTCTCGGCGGGCACATTATATACGTCTATATCGTAATATAACCTAACCTAACCCATCTAGACCCTGGCTGGTAATGTTTTACAAAATCCCGGTCGTGTCGGCCCGTACTTCTCGGTGGGGACATTATGTACGTCTATAACTTTATATATCCTAACCTAAGGGAACCTAACATCTCGGATGTAATATTTTCCAACATTCCCGGGGATTCGGCCCCTACTTCTCGGTGGGCACATTATATACGTCTATATCGTAATATAACCTAACCTAACCCATCTAGACCCTCGCTGGTAATGTTTTACAAAATCCCGGTCGTGTCGGCCCGTACTTCTTGGTGGGGAAATTATATACGTCTATAACGTTATATATTCTAACCTAAGGGCACCTAACATCTCGGATGTAGTATTTTCCATCATTCCTGGCGGGTCGGCCCCTACTTCTCGGCGGGCACATTATATACATCTATATCGTAATATAACCTAACCTAACCCATCTAGACCCTGGCTGGTAATGTTTTACAAAATCCCGGTCGTGTCGGACCGTACTTCTCGGTGGGGACATTATATACGTCTATAACGTTATATATCCTATCCTAAGGGAACCTAAGATCGCGGATGTAGTATTTCACAACATTCCTGGCGGGTCGGCGTCAATTCTCGGTGGGAACATTATATACGTCTATAACGTAACATAACCTAACCTAACCCATCTAGCCCCTAACTGGGAATGTTTTACAAAATCCCGCCGTGTCGGCCCGTACTTTTCCGTGGGGACATTATATACGTCTATAACTTTATATATCCTAACCTAAGGGAACATAACATCTCGGATGTAGTATGTTCCAACATTCCTGGCGGGTCGGCCCCTACTTCTCGGCGGGCACATTAAATACGTCTATATCGTAATATAACCTAACCTAACCCATCTAGACCCTCGCTGGTAATGTTTTACAAAATCCCGGTCGTGTCGGCCCGTACTTCTCGGTGGGGACATTATATACGTCTATAACGTTATATATCCTAACCTAAGGGAACCTAACATCGCGGATGTAGTATTTCACAACATTCCTGGCGGGTCGGCGCCAATTCTCGGTGGGCACATTATATACGTCTATATCGTAATATAACCTAACCTAACCCATGTAGACCCTCGCTGGTAATGTTTTACAAATTCCCGGTCGTGTCGGCCCGTACTTCTCTGTGGGGACATTGTATAAGTCTATAACGTTATATATCCTAAACTAAGGGAACCTAACATCGCGGATGTAGTATTTCACAACATTCCTGGAGGGTAGGCGCCAATTCTCGGTGGGAACATTATATACGTCTATATCGTAATATAACCTAACCTAACCCATCTAGACCCTCGCTGGTAATGTTTTACAAAATCCCGGTCGTGTCGGCCCGTACTTCTCGGTGGTGACATTATGTACGTGTATATCGTAATATAACCTAACCTAACCCATCTAGACCCTGGCTGGTAATGTTTTACAAAATCCCGGTCGTGTCGGCCCGTACTTCTCGGTGGGGACATTATATACGTCTATAACGTTATATATCCTAACCTAAGGGAACCTAACATCGCGGATGTAGTATTTCACAACATTCCTGGCGGGCCGGCGCCAATTCTCGGTGGGCACATTATATACGTCTATATCGTAATATAACCTAACCTAACCCATTTAGACCCTCGCTGGTAATGTTTTACAAATTTCCGGTCGTGTCGGCCCGTACTTCTCTGTGGGGACATTGTATACGTCTATAACGTTATATATCCTAAACTAAGGGAACCTAACATCGCGGATGTAGTATTTCACAACATTCCTGGCGGGTCGGCGCCAATTCTCGGTGGGAATATTATATACGTCTATAACGTAATATAACCTAACCTAACCCATCTAGCCCATAGCTGGGAATGTTTTACAAAATCCCGGTCGTGTCGGCCCGTACTTTTCCGTGGGGACATTATATACGTCTATAACTTTATATATACTAACCTAAGGGAAACAAACATCTCGGATGTAGTATTTTCCAACATTCCTGGCGGGTCGGCACCTTCTTCTCGGCGGGCACATTATATACGTCTATATCGTAATATAACCTAACCTAACCCATCTAGACCCTGGCTGGTAATGTTTTACAAAATCCCGGTCGTGTCGGCCCGTACTTCTCGGTGGGGACATTATGTACGTCTATAACTTTATATATCCTAACCTAAGGGAACCTAACATCTCGGATGTAGTATTTTCCAACATTCCCGGGGATTCGGCCCCTACTTCTCGGTGGGCACATTATATACGTCTATATCGTAATATAACCTAACCTAACCCATCTAGACCCTCGCTGGTAATGTTTTACAAAATCCCGGTCGTGTCGGCCCGTACTTCGCGGTGGGGAAATTATATACGTCTATAACGTTATATATCCTAACCTAAGGGCACCTAACATCTCGGATGTAGTATTTTCCATCATTCCTGGCGGGTCGGCCCCTACTTCTCGGCGGGCACATTATATACGTCTATATCGTAATATAACCTAACCTAACCCATCTAGAACCTGGCTGGTAATGTTTTACAAAATCCCGGTCGTGTCGGCCCGTACTTCTCGGTGGGGACATTATATACGTCTATAACGTTATATATCCTAACCTAAGGGAACCTAAGATCGCGGATGTAGTATGTTCCAACATTCCTGGCGGGTCGGCCCCTACTTCTCGGCGGGCACATTATATACGTCTATATCGTAATATAACCTAACCTAACCCATCTAGACCCTCGCTGGTAATGTTTTACAAAATCCCGGTCGTGTCGGCGCGTACTTCTCGGTGGGGACATTGTATACGTCTATAACGTTATATATCCTAACCTAAGGGAACCTAACATCTCGGATGTAGTATTTTCCAACATTCCTGGCGGGTCGGCCCTACTTCTCGGTGGGGACATTATATACGTCTATAACGTTATATATCCTAACCTAAGGGAACCTAAGATCGCGGATGTAGTATTTCACAACATTCCTGGCGGGTCGGCGTCAATTCTCGGTGGGAACATTATATACGTCTATAACGTAATATAACATAACCTAACCCATCTAGCCCCTAGCTGGGAATGTTTTACAAAATCCCGTCGTGTCGGCCCGTACATTTCCGTGGGGTCATTATGTACGTCTATAACGTTATATATCCTAACCCAAGGGAACCTAACATCTCGGATGTAGTATTTCACAACATTCTCGGCGGGTCGGCGCCAATTCTCGGTGGGAACATTATATACGTCTATAACGTAATATAACCTAACCTAACCCATCTAGCCCCTAGCTGGGAATGTTTTACAAAATCCCGTCGTGTCGGCCCGTACATTTCCGTGGGGTCATTATGTACGTCTATAACGTTATATATCCTAACCCAAGGGAACCTAACATCTCGGATGTAGTATTTCACAACATTCTCGGCGGGTCGGCGCCAATTCTCGGTGGGAACATTATATACGTCTATAACGTAATATAACCTAACCTAACCCGTCTAGCCCCTCGCTGTAATGTTTTACAAAATCCCGGTCGTGTCGGCCCGTACTTCTCGGCGGGGACATTATATACGTCTATAACTTTATATATCCTAACCTAAGGGAACCTAACATGTCGGATGTAGTATTTTCCAACATTCCTGGCAGGTCGGCCCCTACTTCTCGGCGGGCACATTATATACGTCTATATCGTAATATAACCTAACCTAACCCATCTAGACCCTCGCTGGTAAAGTTTTACAAAATCCCGGTCGTGTCGGCCCGTACTTCTCGGTGGGGACATTATATACGTCTATAACTTTATATATCCTAACCTAAGGGAACCTAACATCTCGGATGTAGTATTTTCCTACATTCCTGGCACGTCGGCCCCTACTTCTCGGTGGGCACATTATATACGTCTATATCGTAATATAACCTAACCTAACCCATCCAGACCCTCGCTGGTAATGTTTTACAAAATCCCGGTCGTGTCGGACCGTACTTCTCGGTGGGGACATTATATACGTCTATAACGTTATATATCCTAGCCTAAGGGAACCTAACATCGCGGATGTAGTATTTCACAACATTCCTGGCGGGTCGGCGCCAATTCTCGGTGGGAACATTATATACGTCTATAACGTAATATAACCTAACCTAACCCATCTAGCCCCTCGCTGTAATGTTTTACAAAATTCCGGTCGTGTCGTACCGTACGTCTCCGTGCGGACATTATATACGTCTATAACGTTATATATCCTAACCTAAGGCAACCTAACATCGCGGATGTAGTATTTCACAACATTCCTGGCGGGTCGGCGCCAATTCTCGGTGGGAACATTATATACGTCTATAACACAATATAACCTAACCTAACCCATCTAGCCCCTAGCTGGGAATGTTTTACAAAATCCCGGTCGTGTCGGCCCGTCCTTTTCCCTGGGGACATTATATACGTCTATAACTTTATATATCCTAACCTAAGGGAACCTAACATGTCGGATGTAGTATTTTCCAACATTCCTGGCGGGTCGGCGCCAATACTCGGTGGGAACATTATATACGTCTATAACGTTATATAACCTAACCTAACCCATCTAGCCCCTAGCTGCGAATGTTTTACCAAATCCCGGTCGTGTCGGCCCGTACTTCTCGGTGGGGACATTATATACGTCTATAACATTATATATCCTAACCTAAGGGAACCTACCATCTCGGATGTAGTATTTTCCAACATTCCTGGCGGGTCGGCCCCTACTTCTCGGCGGGCACATTATATACGTCTATATCGTAACATAACCTAACCTAACCCATCTAGACCCTGGCTGGTAATGTTTTACAAAATCCCGGTCGTGTCGACCCGTACTTCTCGGTGGGGACATTATATACGTCTATAACGTTATATATCCTAACCTAAGGGAACCTAACATATCGGATGTAGTATTTTCCAACATTCCTGGCGGGTCGGCGCCAATACTCGGTGGGAACATTATATACGTCTATAACGTTATATAACCTAACCTAACCCATCTAGCCCCTAGCTGGGAATGTTTTACAAAATCCCGGTCGTGTCGACCCGTTCTTCTCGGTGGGGACATTATATACGTCTATAATGTTATATATCCTAACCTAAGGGAACCTAACATCGCGGATGTAGTATTTCACAACATTCCTGGCGGGTCGGCGCCAATTATCGGTGGGAACATTATATTGTCTATAACGTAATATAACCGAACCTACCCCATCTAGCCCCTAGCTGGGAATGTTTTACAAAATCCCGGTCGTGTCGGCCCGCACTTCTCGGTGGGGACATTGTATACGTCTATAACGTTATATATCCTAACCTAAGGGAACCTAACATCTCGGATGTAGTATTTTCCAACATTCCCGGGGGTTCGGCCCCTACTTCTCGGTGGGCACATTATATACGTCTATATCGTAATATAACCTAACCTAACCCATCTAGACCCTGGCTGGTAATGTTTTACAAAATCCCGGTCGTGTCGGCCCGTACTTCTCGGTGGGGACATTATATACGTCTATAACGTTATATATCCTAACCTAAGGGAACCTAAGATCGCGGATGTAGTATTTCACAACATTCCTGGCGGGTCGGCGCCAATTCTCGGTGGGAACATTATATACGTCTATAACGTAATATAACCTAACCTAACCCATCTAGCCCCTGGCTGTAATGTTTTACAAAATTCCGGTCGTGTCGTCCCGTACGTCTCCGTGCGGACATTATATACGTCTATAACGTTATATATCCTAACCTAAGGGAACCTAACATCGCGGATGTAGTATTTCACAACATTCCTGGCGGGTCGGCGCCAATTATCGGTGGGAACATTATATTGTCTATAACGTAATATAACCGAACCTACCCCATCTAGCCCCTAGCTGGGAATGTTTTACAAAATCCCGGTCGTGTCGGCCCGCACTTCTCGGTGGGGACATTGTATACGTCTATAACGTTATATATCCTAACCTAAGGGAACCTAACATCTCGGATGTAGTATTTTCCAACATTCCCGGGGGTTCGGCCCCTACTTCTCGGTGGGCACATTATATACGTCTATATCGTAATATAACCTAACCTAACCCATCTAGACCCTGGCTGGTAATGTTTTACAAAATCCCGGGCGAGTCGGCCCGTACTTCTCGGTGGGGACATTATATACGTCTATAACGTTATATATCCTAACCTAAGGGAACCTAAGATCGCGGATGTAGTATTTCACAACATTCCTGGCGGGTCGGCGCCAATTCTCGGTGGGAACATTATATTGTCTATAACGTAATATAACCGAACCTAACCCATCTAGACCCTGGCTGGTAATGTTTTACAAAATCCCGGTCGTGTCGGCGCGTACTTCTCGGTGGGGACATTGTATACGTCTATAACGTTATATATCCTGACCTAAGGGAACCTAACATCGCGGATGTAGTATTTCACAACATTCCTGGCGGGTCGGCGCCAATTCTCGGTGGGAAAATTATATACGTCTATAACGTAATATAACCTAACCTAACCCTTCTAGACCCTCGCTGGTAATGTTTTACAAAATCCTGGTCGTGTCGGCCCTTACTTCTCGGAACCTAACATCTCGGATGTAGTATTTTCCAACATTCCCGGCGGTTGGCCCCTACTTCTCGGCGGGCACATTATATAAGTCTATATCGTAATATAACCTAACCTAACCCATCTAGACCCTGGCTGGTAATGTTTTACAAAATCCCGGTCGTGTCGGCGCGTACTTCTCGGTGGGGACATTGTATATGTCTATAACGTTATATATCCTGACCTAAGGGAACCTAACATCGCGGATGTAGTATTTCACAACATTCCTGGCGGGTCGGCGCCAATTCTCGGTGGGAAAATTATATACGTCTATAACGTAATATAACCTAACCTAACCCATCTAGACGCTCGCTGGTAATGTTTTACAAAATCCCGGTCGTGTCGGCCCGTACTTCTCGGTGGGGACATTATATACGTCTATAACTTTATAAATCCTAACCTAAGGGAACCTAACATCTCGGATGTAGTATTTTCCAACATTCCTGGCAGGTCGGCCCCTACTTCTCGGCGGGCACATTATATACGTCTATATCGTAACATAACCTAACCTAACCCATCTAGACCCTGGCTGGTAATGTTTTACAAAATCCCGGTCGTGTCGACCCGTACTTCTCGGTGGGGACATTATATACGTCTATAACGTTATATATCCTAACCTAAGGGAACCTAACATATCGGATGTAGTATTTTCCAACATTCCTGGCGGGTCGGCGCCAATACTCGGTGGGAACATTATATACGTCTATAACGTTATATAACCTAACCTAACCCATCTAGCCCCTAGCTGGGAATGTTTTACAAAATCCCGGTCGTGTCGACCCGTTCTTCTCGGTGGGGACATTATATACGTCTATAATGTTATATATCCTAACCTAAGGGAACCTAACATCGCGGATGTAGTATTTCACAACATTCCTGGCGGGTCGGCGCCAATTATCGGTGGGAACATTATATTGTCTATAACGTAATATAACCGAACCTACCCCATCTAGCCCCTAGCTGGGAATGTTTTACAAAATCCCGGTCGTGTCGGCCCGTACTTCTCGGTGGGGACATTGTATACGTCTATAACGTTATATATCCTAACCTAAGGGAACCTAACATCTCGGATGTAGTATTTTCCAACATTCCCGGGGGTTCGGCCCCTACTTCTCGGTGGGCACATTATATACGTCTATATCGTAATATAACCTAACCTAACCCATCTAGACCCTGGCTGGTAATGTTTTACAAAATCCCGGTCGTGTCGGCCCGTACTTCTCGGTGGGGACATTATATACGTCTATAACGTTATATATCCTAACCTAAGGGAACCTAAGATCGCGGATGTAGTATTTCACAACATTCCTGGCGGGTCGGCGCCAATTCTCGGTGGGAACATTATATTGTCTATAACGTAATATAACCGAACCTAACCCATCTAGACCCTGGCTGGTAATGTTTTACAAAATCCCGGTCGTGTCGGCGCGTACTTCTCGGTGGGGACATTGTATACGTCTATAACGTTATATATCCTGACCTAAGGGAACCTAACATCGCGGATGTAGTATTTCACAACATTCCTGGCGGGTCGGCGCCAATTCTCGGTGGGAAAATTATATACGTCTATAACGTAATATAACCTAACCTAACCCTTCTAGACCCTCGCTGGTAATGTTTTACAAAATCCTGGTCGTGTCGGCCCTTACTTCTCGGAACCTAACATCTCGGATATAGTATTTTCCAACATTCCCGGCGGTTGGCCCCTACTTCTCGGCGGGCACATTATATAAGTCTATATCGTAATATAACCTAACCTAACCCATCTAGACCCTGGCTGGTAATGTTTTACAAAATCCCGGTCGTGTCGGCGCGTACTTCTCGGTGGGGACATTGTATACGTCTATAACGTTGTATATCCTGACCTAAGGGAACCTAACATCGCGGATGTAGTATTTCACAACATTCCTGGCGGAGCGGCGCCAATTCTCGGTGGGAACATTATATACGTCTATAACGTAATATAACCTAACCTAACCCATCTAGCCCCTAGCTGGGAATGTTTTACAAAATCCCGGTCGTGTCGGCCCGTACTTTTCCGTGGGGACATTATATACGTCTATAACTTTATATATCCTAACCTAAGGGAACCTAACATCGCGGATGTAGTATTTCACATCATTCCTGGCGGGTCGGCGCCAATTCTCGGTGGCAACATTATATACGTCTATAACGTAATATAACCGAACCTAACCCATCTAGCCCCCCGCTGGTAACGTTTTACAAAATCCCGGCCGTATCGTCCCGTACGTCTCGTTGCGGGCATTATATACGTCTATAACTTTATATATCCTAACCTAAGGGAACCTAACATCTTGGATGTAGTATTTTCCAACATTCCTGGCGGGTCGGCCCCTACTTCTCGGTGGGCACATTATATACGTCTATATCGTAATATAACCTAACCTAACCCATCTAGACCCTGGCTGGTAATGTTTTACAAAATCCCGGTCGTGTCGGCGCGTACTTCTCGGTGGGGACATTGTATACGTCTATAACGTTGTATATCCTGACCTAAGGGAACCTAACATCGCGGATGTAGTATTTCACAACATTCCTGGCGGATCGGCGCCAATTCTAGTTGGGAAAATTATATACGTCTATAACGTAATATAACCTAACCTAACCCATCTAGACCCTCGCTGGTAAAGTTTTACAAAATCCCGGTCGTGTCGGCCCGTACTTCTCGGTGGGGACATTATATACGTTTATAACTTTATATATCCTAACCTAAGGGAACCTAACATCTCGGATGTAGTATTTTCCTACATTCCTGGCAGGTCGGCCCCTACTTCTCGGTGGGCACATTATATACGTCTATATCGTAATATAACCTAACCTAACCCATCTAGACCCTCGCTGGTAATGTTTTACAAAATCCCGGTCGTGTCGTCCCGTACGTCTCCGTGCGGACATTATATACGTCTATAACGTTATATATCCTAACCTAAGGCAACCTAACATCGCGGATGTAGTATTTCACAACATTCCTGGCGGGTCGGCGCCAATTCTCGGTGGGAACATTATATACGTCTATAACGCAAAATAACCTAACCTAACCCATCTAGCCCCTAGCTGGGAATGTTTTACAAAATCCCGGTCGTGTCGGCCCGTCCTTTTTCCTGGGGACATTATATACGTCTATAACTTTATATATCCAAACCTAAGGGAACCTAACATCTCGGATGTAGTATTTTCCAACATTCCTGGCGGGTCGGCGCCAATACTCGGTGGGAACATTATATACGTCTATAACGTTATATAACCTAACTTAACCCATCTAGCCCCTAGCTGGGAATGTTTTACAAAATCCCGGTCGTGTCGGCCCGTACTTCTCGGTGGGGACATTATATACGTCTATAACATTATATATCCTAACCTAAGGGAACCTAACATCTCGGATGTAGTATTTTCCAACATTCCTGGCGGGTCGGCCCCTACTTCTCGGCGGGCACATTATATACGTCTATATCGTAACATAACCTAACCTAACCCATCTAGACCCTGGCTGTTAATGTTTTACAAAATCCCGGTCGTGTCGGACCGAACTTCACGGTGGGGACATTATATACGTCTATAACGTTATATATCCTAACCTAAGGGAACCTAACATCGCGGATGTAGTATTTCACAACATTTCTGGCGGGTCGGCGCCAATACTCGGTGGGAACATTATATACGTCTATAACGTTATATAACCTAACCTAACCCATCTAGACCCTGGCTGGTAATGTTTTACAAAATCCCGGTCGTGTCGGCCCGTACTTCTCGGTGGGGACATTGTATACGTCTATAACGTTATATATCCTAACCTAAGGGAACCTAACATCTCGGATGTAGTATTTTCCAACATTCCCGGGGGTTCGGCCCCTACTTCTCGGTGGGCACATTATATACGTCTATATCGTAATATAACCTAACCTAACCCATCTAGACCCTGGCTGGTAATGTTTTACAAAATCCCGGTCGTGTCGGCGCGTACTTCTCGGTGGGGACATTGTATACGTCTATAACGTTATATATCCTGACCTAAGGGAACCTAACATCGCGGATGTAGTATTTCACAACATTCCTGGCGGGTCGGCGCCAATTCTCGGTGGGAAAATTATATACGTCTATAACGTAATATAACCTAACCTAACCCTTCTAGACCCTCGCTGGTAATGTTTTACAAAATCCTGGTCGTGTCGGCCCTTACTTCTCGGAACCTAACATCTCGGATATAGTATTTTCCAACATTCCCGGCGGTTGGCCCCTACTTCTCGGCGGGCACATTATATAAGTCTATATCGTAATATAACCTAACCTAACCCATCTAGACCCTGGCTGGTAATGTTTTACAAAATCCCGGTCGTGTCGGCGCGTACTTCTCGGTGGGGACATTGTATACGTCTATAACGTTGTATATCCTGACCTAAGGGAACCTAACATCGCGGATGTAGTATTTCACAACATTCCTGGCGGAGCGGCGCCAATTCTCGGTGGGAACATTATATACGTCTATAACGTAATATAACCTAACCTAACCCATCTAGCCCCTAGCTGGGAATGTTTTACAAAATCCCGGTCGTGTCGGCCCGTACTTTTCCGTGGGGACATTATATACGTCTATAACTTTATATATCCTAACCTAAGGGAACCTAACATCGCGGATGTAGTATTTCACATCATTCCTGGCGGGTCGGCGCCAATTCTCGGTGGCAACATTATATACGTCTATAACGTAATATAACCGAACCTAACCCATCTAGCCCCCCGCTGGTAACGTTTTACAAAATCCCGGCCGTATCGTCCCGTACGTCTCGTTGCGGGCATTATATACGTCTATAACTTTATATATCCTAACCTAAGGGAACCTAACATCTTGGATGTAGTATTTTCCAACATTCCTGGCGGGTCGGCCCCTACTTCTCGGTGGGCACATTATATACGTCTATATCGTAATATAACCTAACCTAACCCATCTAGACCCTGGCTGGTAATGTTTTACAAAATCCCGGTCGTGTCGGCGCGTACTTCTCGGTGGGGACATTGTATACGTCTATAACGTTGTATATCCTGACCTAAGGGAACCTAACATCGCGGATGTAGTATTTCACAACATTCCTGGCGGATCGGCGCCAATTCTAGTTGGGAAAATTATATACGTCTATAACGTAATATAACCTAACCTAACCCATCTAGACCCTCGCTGGTAAAGTTTTACAAAATCCCGGTCGTGTCGGCCCGTACTTCTCGGTGGGGACATTATATACGTTTATAACTTTATATATCCTAACCTAAGGGAACCTAACATCTCGGATGTAGTATTTTCCTACATTCCTGGCAGGTCGGCCCCTACTTCTCGGTGGGCACATTATATACGTCTATATCGTAATATAACCTAACCTAACCCATCTAGACCCTCGCTGGTAATGTTTTACAAAATCCCGGTCGTGTCGTCCCGTACGTCTCCGTGCGGACATTATATACGTCTGTAACGTTATATATCCTAACCTAAGGCAACCTAACATCGCGGATGTAGTATTTCACAACATTCCTGGCGGGTCGGCGCCAATTCTCGGTGGGAACATTATATACGTCTATAACGCAAAATAACCTAACCTAACCCATCTAGCCCCTAGCTGGGAATGTTTTACAAAATCCCGGTCGTGTCGGCCCGTCCTTTTTCCTGGGGACATTATATACGTCTATAACTTTATATATCCTAACCTAAGGGAACCTAACATCTCGGATGTAGTATTTTCCAACATTCCTGGCGGGTCGGCGCCAATACTCGGTGGGAACATTATATACGTCTATAACGTTATATAACCTAACTTAACCCATCTAGCCCCTAGCTGGGAATGTTTTACAAAATCCCGGTCGTGTCGGCCCGTACTTCTCGGTGGGGACATTATATACGTCTATAACATTATATATCCTAACCTAAGGGAACCTAACATCTCGGATGTAGTATTTTCCAACATTCCTGGCGGGTCGGCCCCTACTTCTCGGCGGGCACATTATATACGTCTATATCGTAACATAACCTAACCTAACCCATCTAGACCCTGGCTGTTAATGTTTTACAAAATCCCGGTCGTGTCGGACCGAACTTCACGGTGGGGACATTATATACGTCTATAACGTTATATATCCTAACCTAAGGGAAACTAACATCGCGGATGTAGTATTTCACAACATTTCTGGCGGGTCGGCGCCAATACTCGGTGGGAACATTATATACGTCTATAACGTTATATAACCTAACCTAACCCATCTAGCCCCTAGCTGGTAATGTTTTACAAACTCCCGTTCGTGTCGGCCCATACTTCTCGGTGGGGACATGGTATACGTCTATAACGTTATATATCCTAACCTAAGGGAACCTAACATCTCGGATGTAGTGTTTTCCAACAATCCTGGCGGGTCGGCCCCTACATCTCGGTGGGCACATTATGTACGTCTATATCGTAATACAACCTAACCTAACCCATCTAGACCCTCGCTGGTAATGTTTTACCAAATCCCGGTCGAATCGGCCCGTACTTCTCGGTGGGGACATTATATACGTCTATAACGTTATATATCCTAACCTAAGGGAACCTAACATCTCGGATGTAGTATTTTCCAACATTCCTGGCGGGTCGGCCCCTACTTCTCGGCGGGCACATTATATACGTCTATATCGTAACATAACCTAACCTAACCCATCTAGACCCTGGCTGCTAATGTTTTACAAAATCCCGATCGTGTCGGCCCGAACTTATCGGTGGGGACATTATATACGTCTATAACGTTATTTATCCTAACCTAAGGGAACCTAACATCGCGGATGTAGTATTTCACAACATTTCTGGCGGGTCGGCGCCAATAATCGGTGGGAACATTATATACGTCTATATCGTAATATAACCTAACCTAACCCATCTAGACCCTGGCTGGTAATGTTTTACAAAATCCCGGTCGTGTCGGCGCGTACTTCTCGGTGGGGACATTGTATACGTCTATAACGTTGTATATCCTGACCTAAGGGAACCTAACATCGCGGATGTAGTATTTCACAACATTCCTGGCGGATCGGCGCCAATTCTAGTTGGGAAAATTATATACGTCTATAACGTTATATAACCTAACCTAACCCATCTAGCCCCTAGCTGGGAATGTTTTACAAAATCCCGGTCGTGTCGACCCGTTCTTCTCGGTGGGGACATTATATACGTCTATAATGTTATATATCCTAACCTAAGGGAACCTAACATCGCGGATGTAGTATTTCACAACATTCCTGGCGGGTCGGCGCCAATTATCGGTGGGAACATTATATTGTCTATAACGTAATATAACCGAACCTACCCCATCTAGCCCCTAGCTGGGAATGTTTTACAAAATCCCGGTCGTGTCGGCCCGTACTTCTCGGTGGGGACATTGTATACGTCTATAACGTTATATATCCTAACCTAAGGGAACCTAACATCTCGGATGTAGTATTTTCCAACATTCCCGGGGGTTCGGCCCCTACTTCTCGGTGGGCACATTATATACGTCTATATCGTAATATAACCTAACCTAACCCATCTAGACCCTGGCTGGTAATGTTTTACAAAATCCCGGTCGTGTCGGCCCGTACTTCTCGGTGGGGACATTATATACGTCTATAACGTTATATATCCTAACCTAAGGGAACCTAAGATCGCGGATGTAGTATTTCACAACATTCCTGGCGGGTCGGCGCCAATTCTCGGTGGGAACATTATATTGTCTATAACGTAATATAACCGAACCTAACCCATCTAGACCCTGGCTGGTAATGTTTTACAAAATCCCGGTCGTGTCGGCGCGTACTTCTCGGTGGGGACATTGTATACGTCTATAACGTTATATATCCTGACCTAAGGGAACCTAACATCGCGGATGTAGTATTTCACAACATTCCTGGCGGGTCGGCGCCAATTCTCGGTGGGAAAATTATATACGTCTATAACGTAATATAACCTAACCTAACCCTTCTAGACCCTCGCTGGTAATGTTTTACAAAATCCTGGTCGTGTCGGCCCTTACTTCTCGGAACCTAACATCTCGGATATAGTATTTTCCAACATTCCCGGCGGTTGGCCCCTACTTCTCGGCGGGCACATTATATAAGTCTATATCGTAATATAACCTAACCTAACCCATCTAGACCCTGGCTGGTAATGTTTTACAAAATCCCGGTCGTGTCGGCGCGTACTTCTCGGTGGGGACATTGTATACGTCTATAACGTTGTATATCCTGACCTAAGGGAACCTAACATCGCGGATGTAGTATTTCACAACATTCCTGGCGGATCGGCGCCAATTCTCGGTGGGAACATTATATACGTCTATAACGTAATATAACCTAACCTAACCCATCTAGCCCCTAGCTGGGAATGTTTTACAAAATCCCGGTCGTGTCGGCCCGTACTTTTCCGTGGGGACATTATATACGTCTATAACTTTATATATCCTAACCTAAGGGAACCTAACATCGCGGATGTAGTATTTCACATCATTCCTGGCGGGTCGGCGCCAATTCTCGGTGGCAACATTATATACGTCTATAACGTAATATAACCGAACCTAACCCATCTAGCCCCCCGCTGGTAACGTTTTACAAAATCCCGGCCGTATCGTCCCGTACGTCTCGTTGCGGGCATTATATACGTCTATAACTTTATATATCCTAACCTAAGGGAACCTAACATCTTGAATGTAGTATTTTCCAACATTCCTGGCGGGTCGGCCCCTACTTCTCGGTGGGCACATTATATACGTCTATATCGTAATATAACCTAACCTAACCCATCTAGACCCTGGCTGGTAATGTTTTACAAAATCCCGGTCGTGTCGGCGCGTACTTCTCGGTGGGGACATTGTATACGTCTATAACGTTGTATATCCTGACCTAAGGGAACCTAACATCGCGGATGTAGTATTTCACAACATTCCTGGCGGATCGGCGCCAATTCTAGTTGGGAAAATTATATACGTCTATAACGTAATATAACCTAACCTAACCCATCTAGACCCTCGCTGGTAAAGTTTTACAAAATCCCGGTCGTGTCGGCCCGTACTTCTCGGTGGGGACATTATATACGTTTATAACTTTATATATCCTAACCTAAGGGAACCTAACATCTCGGATGTAGTATTTTCCTACATTCCTGGCAGGTCGGCCCCTACTTCTCGGTGGGCACATTATATACGTCTATATCGTAATATAACCTAACCTAACCCATCTAGACCCTCGCTGGTAATGTTTTGCAAAATCCCGGTCGTGTCGTCCCGTACGTCTCCGTGCGGACATTATATACGTCTATAACGTTATATATCCTAACCTAAGGCAACCTAACATCGCGGATGTAGTATTTCACAACATTCCTGGCGGGTCGGCGCCAATTCTCGGTGGGAACATTATATACGTCTATAACGCAAAATAACCTAACCTAACCCATCTAGCCCCTAGCTGGGAATGTTTTACAAAATCCCGGTCGTGTCGGCCCGTCCTTTTTCCTGGGGACATTATATACGTCTATAACTTTATATATCCTAACCTAAGGGAACCTAACATCTCGGATGTAGTATTTTCCAACATTCCTGGCGGGTCGGCGCCAATACTCGGTGGGAACATTATATACGTCTATAACGTTATATAAACTAACTTAACCCATCTAGCCCCTACCTGGGAATGTTTTACAAAATCCCGGTCGTGTCGGCCCGTACTTCTCGGTGGGGACATTATATACGTCTATAACATTATATATCCTAACCTAAGGGAACCTAACATCTCGGATGTAGTATTTTCCAACATTCCTGGCGGGTCGGCCCCTACTTCTCGGCGGGCACATTATATACGTCTATATCGTAACATAACCTAACCTAACCCATCTAGACCCTGGCTGTTAATGTTTTACAAAATCCCGGACGTGTCGGACCGAACTTCACGGTGGGGACATTATATACGTCTATAACGTTATATATCCTAACCTAAGGGAACCTAACATCGCGGATGTAGTATTTCACAACATTTCTGGCGGGTCGGCGCCAATACTCGGTGGGAACATTATATACGTCTATAACGTTATATAACCTAACCTAACCCATCTAGCCCCTAGCTGGTAATGTTTTACAAACTCCCGTTCGTGTCGGCCTATACTTCTCGGTGGGGACATTATATACGTCTATAACGTTATTTATCCTAACCTAAGGGAACCTAACATCGCGGATGTAGTATTTCACAACATTTCTGGCGGGTCGGCGCCAATAATCGGTGGGAACATTATATACGTCTATATCGTAATATAACCTAACCTAACCCATCTAGACCCTGGCTGGTAATGTTTTACAAAATCCCGGTCGTGTCGGCGCGTACTTCTCGGTGGGGACATTGTATACGTCTATAACGTTGTATATCCTGACCTAAGGGAACCTAACATCGCGGATGTAGTATTTCACAACATTCCTGGCGGATCGGCGCCAATTCTAGTTGGGAAAATTATATACGTCTATAACGTAATATAACCTAACCTAACCCATCTAGACCCTCGCTGGTAAAGTTTTACAAAATCCCGGTCGTGTCGGCCCGTACTTCTCGGTGGGGACATTATATACGTTTATAACTTTATATATCCTAACCTAAGGGAACCTAACATCTCGGATGTAGTATTTTCCTACATTCCTGGCAGGTCGGCCCCTACTTCTCGGTGGGCACATTATATACGTCTATATCGTAATATAACCTAACCTAACCCATCTAGACCCTCGCTGGTAATGTTTTACAAAATCCCGGTCGTGTCGTCCCGTACGTCTCCGTGCGGACATTATATACGTCTATAACGTTATATATCCTAACCTAAGGCAACCTAACATCGCGGATGTAGTATTTCACAACATTCCTGGCGGGTCGGCGCCAATTCTCGGTGGGAACATTATATACGTCTATAACGCAAAATAACCTAACCTAACCCATCTAGCCCCTAGCTGGGAATGTTTTACAAAATCCCGGTCGTGTCGGCCCGTCCTTTTTCCTGGGGACATTATATACGTCTATAACTTTATATATCCTAACCTAAGGGAACCTAACATCTCGGATGTAGTATTTTCCAACATTCCTGGCGGGTCGGCGCCAATACTCGGTGGGAACATTATATACGTCTATAACGTTATATAACCTAACTTAACCCATCTAGCCCCTAGCTGGGAATGTTTTACAAAATCCCGGTCGTGTCGGCCCGTACTTCTCGGTGGGGACATTATATACGTCTATAACATTATATATCCTAACCTAAGGGAACCTAACATCTCGGATGTAGTATTTTCCAACATTCCTGGCGGGTCGGCCCCTACTTCTCGGCGGGCACATTATATACGTCTATATCGTAACATAACCTAACCTAACCCATCTAGACCCTGGCTGCTAATGTTTTACAAAATCCCGATCGTGTCGGCCCGAACTTCTCGGTGGGGACATTATATACGTCTATAACGTTATTTATCCTAACCTAAGGGAACCTAACATCGCGGATGTAGTATTTCACAACATTTCTGGCGGGTCGGCGCCAATAATCGGTGGGAACATTATATACGTCTATAACGTTATATAACCTAACCTAACCCATCTAGCATCTAGCTGGTAATGTTTTACAATCTGCCGTTCGTGTCGGCCCTTACTTCTCGGTGGGGACATTATATACGTCTATAACGTTATATATCCTAACCTAAGGGAACCTAACATATCGGATGTAGTATTTTCCAACATTCCTGGCGGGTCGGCCCCTACTTCTCGGTGGGCACATTATATACGTCTATATCGTAATATATCCTAACCTAACCCATCTAGACCCTCGCTGGTAATGTTTTACAAAATCCCGGTCGGGTCGGCCCGTACTTCTCGGTGCGGACATTATATACGTCCATAACGTTATATATCCTAACCTAAGGCAACTTAACATCTCGGATGTAGTATTTTCCAACATTCCTGGCGGGTCGGCGACAATTCTCGGTGGGAAAATTATATACGTTTATAACGTAATATAACCTAACCTAACCCATTTAGCCCCTAGCTGGGAATGTTTTACAAAATCCCAGTCGTGTCGGCCCGTACTTTTCCGTGGGAACATTATATACGTCTATAACTTTATATATCCTAACCTAAGGGAACCTAACATCTCGGACGTAGTATTTTCCAACATTCCTGGCGGGTCGGACCCTACTTCTCGGTGGGCACATTATATACGTCTATATCGTAATATAACCTAACCTAACCCATCTAGACCCTCGCTGCTAATGTTTTACAAAATCCCGGTCGTGTCGACCCGTACTTCTCGGTGGGGACATTATATACGTCTATAACGTTATATATCCTAACCTAAGGGAACCTAACATCTCGGATGTAGTATTTTCCAACATTCCTGGCGGGTCGGACCCTACTTCTCGGTGGACACATTATATACGTCTATATCGTAATTTAACCTAACCTAACCCATCTAGACCCTCGCTGGTAATGTTTTACAAAATCCCGGTCGTGTCGACCCGTACTTCTCGGTGGGGACATTATATACGTCTATAACGTTATATATCCTAACCTAAGGGAACCTAACATCGCGGATGTAGTATTTCAAAACATTCCTGGCTGGACGGCGCCAATTCTCGGTGGGAACATTATATTGTCTATAACGTAATATAACCGAACCTACCCCATCTAGCCCCTAGCTGGGACAGTTTTACAAAATCCCGGTCGTGTCGGCCCGTACTTCTCGGTGGGGACAATGTATACGTCTGTAACGTTATATATCCTAACCTAAGGGAACCTAACATCTCGGATGTAGTATTTTCCAACATTCCTGGCGGGTCGGCCCCTACTTCCCGGTGGGCACATTATATACGTCTATATCGTAATATAACCTAACCTAACCCATCTAGACCCTCGCTGGTAATGTTTTACAAAATCCCGGTCGTGTCGACCCGTACTTCTCGGTGGGGACATTATATACGTCTATAACGTTATATATCCTAACCTAAGGGAACCTAACATCTCGGATGTAGTATTTTCCAACATTCCTGGCGGGTCGGCCCCTACTTCTCGGCGGGCACATTATCTACGTCTATATCGTAACATAACCTAACCTAACCAATCTAGACCCTGGCTGGTAATGTTTTACAAAATCCCGGGCGTGTCGGCCCGTAATTTTCCGTGGGGACATTATATACGTCTATAACTTTATATATCCTAACCTAAGGGAACCTAACATCTCGGATGTACTATTTTCCAACACTCCTGGCGGGTCGGACCCTACTTCTCGGTGGACACATTATATGCGTCTATATCGTAATTTAACCTAACCTAACCCATCTAGCCCCTAGCTGGGAATGTTTTACAAAATCCCGGTCGTGTCGGCCCGTTCTTCTCGGTGGGGACATTATATACGTCTATAACGTTATATATCCTAACCTAAGGGAACCTAACATCGCGGATGTAGTATTTCACAACATTCCTGGCGGGTCGGCGCCAATTATCGGTGGGAACATTATATTGTCTATAACGTAATATAACCGAACCTACCCCATCTAGCCCCTAGCTGGGAATGTTTTACAAAATCGCGGTCGTGTCGGCCCGTACTTCTCGGTGGGGACATTGTATACGTCTATAACTTTATAAATCCTAACCTAAGGGAACCTAACATCTCGGCTGTAGTATTTTCCAACATTCCTGGCAGGTCGGCCCCTACTTCTCGGCGGGCACATTATATACGTCTATATCCTAATATAACCTAACCTAACCTATCTAGACCCTGGCTGCTAATGTTTTACAAAATCCCGGTCGTGTCGGCGCGTACTTCTCCCTTGGGACATTGTATACGTCTATAACGTTATATATCCTAGCCTAAGGGAACCTAACATCGCGGATGTAGGATTTCACAACATTCCTGGCGGGTCGGCGCCAATTCTCGGTGGGAACATTATATACGTCTATAATGTAATATAACCTAACCTAACCCATCTAGCCCCTCGCTGTAATGTTTTACAAAATTCCGGTCGTGTCGTCCCGTACGTCTCCGTGCGGACATTATATACGTCTATAACGTTATATATCCTAGCCTAAGGGAACCTAACATCGCGGATGTAGTATTTCACAACATTCGTGGCGGGTCGGCGCCAATTCTCGGTGGGAACATTATATACGTCTATATCGTAATATAACTTAACCTAACCCATCTAGACCCTGGCTGGTAATGTTTTACAAAATCCCGGTCGTGTCGGCCCGTACTTCTCGGTGTGGACATTATATACGTCTATAACTTTATATATCCTAACCTAAGGGAACCTAACATCTCGGATGTAGTATTTTCCAACATTCCCGGCGGGTCGGCCCCTACTTCTCGGCGGGCACATTATATACGTCTATATCGTAACATAACCTAACCTAACCCATCTAGACCCTGGCTGGTAATGTTTTACAAAATCCCGGTCGTGTAGGACCGAACTTCTCGGTGGGGACATTGTATACGTCTATAACGTTATATATCCTGACCTAAGGGAACCTATCATCGCGGATGTAGTATTTCACAACATTCCTGGCGGGTCGGCGCCAATTCTCGGTGGGAAAATTATATACGTCTATAACGTAATATAACCTAACCTAACCCATCTAGACCCTCGCTGGTAATGTTTTACAAAATCCCGGTCGTGTCGGCCCGTACTTCTCGGTGGGGACATTATATACGTCTATAACTTTATATATCCTAACCTAAGGGAACCTAACATCTCGGATGTAGTATTTTCCAACATTCCCGGCGGGTCGGCCCCTACTTCTCGGCGGGCACATTATATACGTCTATATCGTAACATAACCTAACCTAACCCATCTAAACCCTGGCTGGTAATGTTTTACAAAATCCCGGTCGTGTCGGACTGAACTTCTCGGTGGGGACATTGTATACGTCTATAACGTTATATATCCTGACCTAAGGGAACCTAACATCGCGGATGTAGTATTTCACAACATTCCTGGCGGGTCGGCGCCAATTCTCGGTGGGAAAATTATATACGTCTATAACGTAATATAACCTAGCCTAACCCATCTAGACCCTCGCTGGTAAAGTTTTACAAAATCCCGGTCGTGTCGGCCCGGACTTCTCGGTGGGGACATTATATACGTCTATAACTTTATATATCCTAACCTAAGGGAACCTAACATCTCGGATGTAGTACTTTCCTACATTCCTGGCAGGTCGGCCCCTACTTCTCGGTGGGCACATTATATACGTCTATATCGTAATATAACCTAACCTAACCCATCTAGACCCTCGCTGGTAATGTTTTACAAAATCCCGGTCGTGTCGGAACGTACTTCTCGGTGGGGACATTATATACGTCTATAACGTTATATATCCTAGCCTAAGGGAACCTAACATCGCGGATGTAGTATTTCACAACATTCCTGGCGGGTCGGCGCCAATTCTCGGTGGGAACATTATATACGTCTATAACGTAATATAACCTAACCTAACCCATCTAGCCCCTGGCTGTAATGTTTTACAAAATTCCGGTCGTGTCGTCCCGTACGTCTCCGTGCGGACATTATATACGTCTATAACGTTATATATCCTAACCTAAGGGAACCTAACATCGCGGATGTAGTATTTCACAACATTCCTGGCGGGTCGGCGCCAATTCTCGGTGGGAACATTATATTGTCTATAACGTAATATAACCGAACCTACCCCATCTAGCCCCTAGCTGGGAATGTTTTACAAAATCCCGGTCGTGTCGGCCCGTACTTCTCGGTGGGGACATTGTATACGTCTATAACGTTATATATCCTAACCTAAGGGAACCTAACATCTCGGATGTTGTATTTTCCAACATTCCCGGGGGTTCGGCCCCTACTTCTCGGTGGGCACATTATATACGTCTATATCGTAATATAACCTAACCTAACCCATCTAGACCCTGGCTGGTAATGTTTTACAAAATCCCGGTCGTGTCGGCCCGTACTTCTCGGTGGGGACATTATATACGTCTATAACGTTATATATCCTAACCTAAGGGAACCTAAGATCGCGGATGTAGTATTTCACAACATTCCTGGCGGGTCGGCGCCAATTCTCGGTGGGAAAATTATATACGTCTATAACGTAATATAACCTAACCTAACCCATCTAGACCCTCGCTGGTAATGTTTTACAAAATCCCGGTCGTGTCGGCCCGTACTTCTCGGTGGGGACATTATATACGTCTATAACTTTATAAATCCTAACCTAAGGGAACCTAACATCTCGGATGTAGTATTTTCCAACATTCCTGGCAGGTCGGCCCCTACTTCTCGGCGGGCACATTATATACGTCTATATCGTAATATAACCTAACCTAACCCATCTAGACCCTGGCTGGTAATGTTTTACAAAATCCCGGTCGTGTCGGCGCGTACTTCTCGGTGGGGACATTGTATACGTCTATAACGTTGTATATCCTGACCTAAGGGAACCTAACATCGCGGATGTAGTATTTCACAACATTTCTGGCGGATCGGCGCCAATTCTCGGTGGGAACATTATATACGTCTATAACGTAATATAACCTAACCTAACCCATCTAGCCCCTAGCTGGGAATGTTTTACAAAATCCCGGTCGTGTCGGCCCGTACTTTTCCGTGGGGACATTATATACGTCTATAACTTTATATATCCTAACCTAAGGGAACCTAACATCGCGGATGTAGTATTTCACATCATTCCTGGCGGGTCGGCGCCAATTCTCGGTGGCAACATTATATACGTCTATAACGTAATATAACCGAACCTAACCCATCTAGCCCCCCGCTGGTAACGTTTTACAAAATCCCGGCCGTATCGTCCCGTACGTCTCGTTGCGGGCATTATATACGTCTATAACTTTATATATCCTAACCTAAGGGAACCTAACATCTTGGATGTAGTATTTTCCAACATTCCTGGCGGGTCGGCCCCTACTTCTCGGTGGGCACATTATATACGTCTATATCGTAATATAACCTAACGAAACCCATCTAGACCCTGGCTGGTAATGTTTTACAAAATCCCGGTCGTGTCGGCGCGTACTTCTCGGTGGGGACATTGTATACGTCTATAACGTTGTATATCCTGACCTAAGGGAACCTAACATCGCGGATGTAGTATTTCACAACATTCCTGGCGGATCGGCGCCAATTCTAGTTGGGAAAATTATATACGTCTATAACGTAATATAACCTAACCTAACCCATCTAGACCCTCGCTGGTAAAGTTTTACAAAATCCCGGTCGTGTCGGCCCGTACTTCTCGGTGGCGACATTATATACGTTTATAACTTTATATATCCTAACCTAAGGGAACCTAACATCTCGGATGTTGTATTTTCCAACATTCCTGGCGGGTCGGCGCCAATACTCGGCGGGCACATTATATACGTCTATATCGTAACATAACCTAACCTAACCCATCTAGACCCTGGCTGCTAATGTTTTACAAAATCCCGATCGTGTCGGCCCGAACTTCTCGGTGGGGACATTATATACGTCTATAACGTTATATATCCTAACCTAAGGGAACCTAACATCGCGGATGTAGTATTTCACAACATTTCTGGCGGGTCGGCGCCAATAATCGGTGGGAACATTATATACGTCTATAACGTTATATAACCTAACCTAACCCATCTAGCCGCTAGCTGGTAATGTTTTACAATCTGCCGTTCGTGTCGGCCCTTACTTCTCGGTGGGGACATTATATACGTCTATAACGTTATATATCCTAACCTAAGGGAACCTAACATATCGGATGTAGTATTTTCCAACATTCCTGGCGGGTCGGCCCCTACTTCTCGGTGGGCACATTATATACGTCTATATCGTAATATATCCTAACCTAACCCATCTAGACCCTCGCTGGTAATGTTTTACAAAATCCCGGTCGGGTCGGCCCGTACTTCTCGGTGCGGACATTATATACGTCCATAACGTTATATATCCTAACCTAAGGCAACTTAACATCTCGGATGTAGTATTTTCCAACATTCCTGGCGGGTCGGCGCCAATTCTCGGTGGGAAAATTATATACGTTTATAACGTAATATAACCTAACCTAACCCATTTAGCCCCTAGCTGGGAATGTTTTACAAAATCCCAGTCGTGTCGGCCCGTACTTTTCCGTGGGGACATTATATACGTCTATAACTTTATATATCCTAACCTAAGGGAACCTAACATCTCGGATGTAGTATTTTCCAACATTCCTGGCGGGTCGGACCCTACTACTCGGTGGGCACATTATATACGTCTATATCGTAATATAACCTAACCTAACCCATCTAGACCCTCGCTGCTAATGTTTTACAAAATCCCGGTCGTGTCGACCCGTACTTCTCGGTGGGGACATTATATACGTCTATAACGTTATATATCCTAACCTAAGGGAACCTAACATCTCGGATGTAGTATTTTCCAACATTCCTGGCGGGTCGGACCCTACTTCTCGGTGGACACATTATATACGTCTATATCGTAATATAACCTAACCTAACCCATCTAGACCCTGGCTGGTAATGTTTTACAAAATCCCGGTCGTGTCGGCCCGTACTTCTCGGTGGGGACATTATATACGTCTATAACGTTATATATCCTAACCTAAGGGAACCTAAGATCGCGGATGTAGTATTTCACAACATTCCTGGCGGGTCGGCGCCAATTCTCGGTGGGAAAATTATATACGTCTATAACGTAATATAACCTAACCTAACCCATCTAGACCCTCGCTGGTAATGTTCTACAAAATCCCGGTCGTGTCGGCCCGTACTTCTCGGTGGGGACATTATATACGTCTATAACTTTATAAATCCTAACCTAAGGGAACCTAACATCTCGGATGTAGTATTTTCCAACATTCCTGGCAGGTCGGCCCCTACTTCTCGGCGGGCACATTATATACGTCTATATCGTAATATAACCTAACCTAACCCATCTAGACCCTGGCTGGTAATGTTTTACAAAATCCCGGTCGTGTCGGCGCGTACTTCTCGGTGGGGACATTGTATACGTCTATAACGTTGTATATCCTGACCTAAGGGAACCTAACATCGCGGATGTAGTATTTCACAACATTCCTGGCGGATCGGCGCCAATTCTCGGTGGGAACATTATATACGTCTATAACGTAATATAACCTAACCTAACCCATCTAGCCCCTAGCTGGGAATGTTTTACAAAATCCCGGTCGTGTCGGCCCGTACTTTTCCGTGGGGACATTATATACGTCTATAACTTTATATATCCTAACCTAAGGGAACCTAACATCGCGGATGTAGTATTTCACATCATTCCTGGCGGGTCGGCGCCAATTCTCGGTGGCAACATTATATACGTCTATAACGTAATATAACCGAACCTAACCCATCTAGCCCCCCGCTGGTAACGTTTTACAAAATCCCGGCCGTATCGTCCCGTACGTCTCGTTGCGGGCATTATATACGTCTATAACTTTATATATCCTAACCTAAGGGAACCTAACATCTTGGATGTAGTATTTTCCAACATTCCTGGCGGGTCGGCCCCTACTTCTCGGTGGGCACATTATATACGTCTATATCGTAATATAACCTAACCTAACCCATCTAGACCCTGGCTGGTAATGTTTTACAAAATCCCGGTCGTGTCGGCGCGTACTTCTCGTTGGGGACATTGTATACGTCTATAACGTTGTATATCCTGACCTAAGGGAACCTAACATCGCGGATGTAGTATTTCACAACATTCCTGGCGGATCGGCGCCAATTCTAGTTGGGAAAATTATATACGTCTATAACGTAATATAACCTAACCTAACCCATCTAGACCCTCGCTGGTAAAGTTTTACAAAATCCCGGTCGTGTCGGCCCGTACTTCTCGGTGGGGACATTATATACGTTTATAACTTTATATATCCTAACCTAAGGGAACCTAACATCTCGGATGTAGTATTTTCCTACATTCCTGGCAGGTCGGCCCCTACTTCTCGGTGGGCACATTATATACGTCTATATCGTAATATAACCTAACCTAACCCATCTAGACCCTCGCTGGTAATGTTTTACAAAATCCCGGTCGTGTCGTCCCGTACGTCTCCGTGCGGACATTATATACGTCTATAACGTTATATATCCTAACCTAAGGCAACCTAACATCGCGGATGTAGTATTTCACAACATTCCTGGCGGGTCGGCGCCAATTCTCGGTGGGAACATTATATACGTCTATAACGCAAAATAACCTAACCTAACCCATCTAGCCACTAGCTGGGAATGTTTTACAAAATCCCGGTCGTGTCGGCCCGTCCTTTTTCCTGGGGACATTATATACGTCTATAACTTTATATATCCTAACCTAAGGGAACCTAACATCTCGGATGTTGTATTTTCCAACATTCCTGGCGGGTCGGCGCCAATACTCGGTGGGAACATTATATACGTCTATAACGTTATATAACCTAACCTAACCCATCTAGACCCTGGCTGGTAATGTTTTACAAAATCCCGGTCGTTTCGGACCGAACTTCTCGGTGGGGACATTATATACGTCTATAACGTTATATATCCTAACCTAAGGGAACCTAACATATCGGATGTAGTATTTTCCAACATTCCTGGCGGGTCGGCCCCTACTTCTCGGTGGGCACATTATATACGTCTATATCGTAATATATCCTAACCTAACCCATCTAGACCCTCGCTGGTAATGTTTTACAAAATCCCGGTCGGGTCGGCCCGTACTTCTCGGTGCGGACATTATATACGTCCATAACGTTATATATCCTAACCTAAGGCAACTTAACATCTCGGATGTAGTATTTTCCAACATTCCTGGCGGGTCGGCGCCAATTCTCGGTGGGAAAATTATATACGTTTATAACGTAATATAACCTAACCTAACCCATTTAGCCCCTAGCTGGGAATGTTTTACAAAATCCCAGTCGTGTCGGCCCGTACTTTTCCGTGGGGACATTATATACGTCTATAACTTTATATATCCTAACCTAAGGGAACCTAACATCTCGGATGTAGTATTTTCCAACATTCCTGGCGGGTCGGACCCTACTACTCGGTGGGCGCATTATATACGTCTATATCGTAATATATCCTAACCTAAGGGAACCTAACATCTCGCATGTAGTATTTTCCAACATTCCTGGCGGGTCGGCCCCTACTTCTCGGTGGGCACATTATATACGTCTATATCGTAATATAACCTAACCTAACCCATCTAGACCCTCGCTGGTAATGTTTTACAAAATCCCGGTCGTGTCGACCCGTACTTCTCGGTGGGGACATTATATACGTCTATAACGTTATATATCCTAACCTAAGGGAACCTAACATCTCGGATGTAGTATTTTCCAACATTCCTGGCGGGTCGGCCCCTACTTCTCGGCGGGCACATTATCTACGTCTATATCGTAACATAACCTAACCTAACCAATCTAGACCCTGGCTGGTAATGTTTTACAAAATCCCGGGCGTGTCGGCCCGTACTTTTCCGTGGGGACATTATATACGTCTATAACTTTATATATCCTAACCTAAGGGAACTTAACATCTTGGATGTAGTATTTTCCAACATTCCTGGCGGGTCGGTCCCTACTTCTCGGTGGGCACATTATATACGTCTATATCGTAATATAACCTAACCTAACCCATCTAGACCCTCGCTGGTAATGTTTTACAAAATCCCGGTCGTGTCAGCCCGTACTTCTCGGTGGGGACATTATATACGTCTATAACTTTATATATCCTAACCTAAGGGAACCTAACATCGCGGATGTAGTATTTCACATCATTCCTGGCGGGTCGGCGCCAATACTCGGTGGGAACATTATATACGTCTATAACGTTATATAACCTAAACTAACCCATCTAGCCCCTAGCTGGCAATGTTTTACAAAATCCCTGTCGTGTCGGCCCGTACTTCTCGGCGGGGACATTATATACGTCTATAACATTATATATCCTAACCTAAGGGAACCTAACATCTCGGATGTAGTATTTTCCAACATTCCTGGCGGGTCGGCCCCTACTTCTCGGCGGGCACATTATGTACGTCTATATCGTAATACAACCTAACCTAACCCATCTAGACCCTCGCTGGTCATGTTTTACCAAATCTCGGTCGTGTCGGCCCGTACTTCTCGGTGGGGACATTATATACGTCTATAACGTTATATATCCTAACCTAAGGGAACCTAACATCTCGGATGTAGTATTTTCCAACATTCCTGGCGGGTCGGCCCCTACTTCTCGGCGGGCACATTATATACGTCTATATCGTAACATAA
This sequence comes from Xylocopa violacea, assembly GCA_963969225.1. NCBI lineage: Eukaryota > Metazoa > Arthropoda > Insecta > Hymenoptera > Apidae > Xylocopa > Xylocopa violacea. Next base: position 1,749,589 of record CAXAJV010000061.1, on the reverse strand, counting down.
CCTAACCTAACCCATCTAGACCCTGGCTGCTAATGTTTTACAATCTGCCGTTCGTGTCCGCCCATACTTCTCGGTGGGGACATTATATACGTCTATAACGTTATATATCCTAACCTAAGGGAACCTAACATCTCGGATGTAGTATTTTCCAACATTCCTGGCGGGTCGGCCCCTACTTCGCGGTGGGCACATTATATACGTCTATATCGTAATATATCCTAACCTAACCCATCTAGACCCTCGCTGGTAATGTTTTACAAAATCCCGGTCGGGTCGGCCCGTACTTCTCGGTGCGGACATTATATACGTCCATAACGTTATATATCCTAACCTAAGGCAACTTAACATCTCAGATGTAGTATTTTCCAACATTCCTGGCGGGTCGGCGCCAATTCTCGGTGGGAAAATTATATACGTTTATAACGTAATATAACCTAACCTAACCCATTTAGCCCCTAGCTGGGAATGTTTTACAAAATCCCGGTCGTGTCGGCCCGTACTTTTCCGTGGGGACATTATATACGTCTATAACTTTATATATCCTAACCTAAGGGAACCTAACATCTCGGATGTAGTATTTTCCAACATTCCTGGCGGGTCGGACCCTACTTCTCGGTGGACACATTATATACGTCTATATCGTAATTTAACCTAACCTAACCCATCTAGCCCCTAGCTGGGAATGTTTTACAAAATCCCTGTCGTGTCGGCCCGTTCTTCTCGGTGGGGACATTATATACGTCTATAACGTTATATATCCTAACCTAAGGGAACCTAACATCGCGGATGTAGTATTTCAAAACATTCCTGGCGGGTCGGCGCCAATTATCGGTGGGAACATTATATTGTCTATAACGTAATATAACCGAACCTACCCCATCTAGCCCCTAGCTGGGACAGTTTTACAAAATCCCGGTCGTGTCGGCCCGTACTTCTCGGTGGGGACATTATATACGTCTATAACGTTATATATCCTAACCTAAGGGAACCTAACATCTCGGATGTAGTATTTTCCAACATTCCTTGCGGGTCGGACTCTACTTCTCGGCGGGCACATTATATACGTATATATCGTAATATAACCTAACCTAACCCATCTAGACCCTCGCTGGTAATGTTTTACAAAATCCCGGTCGGGTCGGCCCGTACTTCTCGGTGCGGACATTATATACGTCCATAACGTTATATATCCTAACCTAAGGCAACTTAACATCTCGGATGTAGTATTTTCCAACATTCCTGGCGGGTCGGCCCCTACTTCTCGGTGGACACATTATATACGTCTATATCGTAATATAACTTAACCTAATCCATGTAGACCCTCGCTGGTAATGTTTTACAAAATCCGGGTCGTGTCGGCCCGTTCTTCTCGGTGGGGACATTTTATACGTCTATAACGTTATATATCCTAACCTAAGGCAACCTAACATCGCGGATGTAGTATTTCACATAATTCCTGGCGGGTCGGCGCCATTTCTCGGTGGGAACATTATATACGTCTATAACGTAATATAACCTAACCTAACCCATCTAGCCCCTAGCTGGGAATGTTTTACAAAATCCCGGTCGTGTCGGCCCGTACCTTTCCGTGGGGACATTATATACGTCTATAACTTTATATATCCTAACCTAAGGGAACCTAACATCGCGGATGTAGTATTTCACATCATTCCTGGCGGGTCGGCGCCAATTCTCGGTGGGAACATTATATACGTCTATAACGTAATATAACCGAACCTACCCCATCTAACCCCTAGCTGGGAATGTTTTACAAAATCCCGGTCGTGTCGGCCCGTACTTCTCGGTGGGGACATTGTATACGTCTATAACGTTATATATCTTAACCTAAGGGAACCTAACATCTCGGATGTAGTATTCACGAACTATCCTGGCGGGTCGGCCCCTACTTCTCGGTGGGCACATTATATACGTCTATATCGTAATATAACTTAACCTAACCCATCTAGACCCTCGCTGGTAATGTTTTACAAAATCCCGGTCGTGTCAGCACGTACTTCTCGGTGGGGACATTATATACGTCTATAACGTTATATATCCTAACCTAAGGGAACCTAACATCTCGGATGTAGTATTTTCCAACATTCCTGGCGGGTCGGCCCCTACTTCTCGGCGGGCACATTATCTACGTCTATATCGTAACATAACCTAACCTAACCAATCTAGACCCTGGCTGGTAATGTTTTACAAAATCCCGGTCGTGTCGGCCCGAACTTCTCGGTGGGGACATTATATACGTCTATAACGTTATATATCCAAACCTAAGGGAACCTAACATCGCGGATGTAGTATTTCACAACATTTCTGGCGGGTCGGCGCCAATAATCGGTGGGAACATTATCTACGTCTATAACGTTATATAACCTAACCTAACCCATCTAGCCGCTAGCTGGTAATGTTTTACAAACTGCCGTTCGTGTCGGCCCATACTTCTCGGTGGGGACATTATATACGTCTATAACGTTATATATCCTAACCTAAGGGAACCTAACATCTCGGATGTAGTATTTTCCAACATTCCTGGCGGGTCGGCCCCTACTTCTCGGTGGGCACATTATGTACGTCTATATCGTAATGTAACGGAACCTAAGCCATCTAGACCCTCGCTGGTTATGTTTTACAAAATTCCGGTCGTGTCGGCCCGTACTTCTCGGTGGGGACATTATATACGTCTATAACGTTATATATCCTAACCTAAGGGAACCTAACATCGCGGATGTAGTATTTCACAACATTCCTGGCGGGTCGGCGCCAATTCTCGGTGGGAACATTATATACGTCTATAACGTAATATAACCTAACCTAACCAATCTAGCCCTTCGCTGGTAATGTTTTACAGAATCTCGGTCGTGTCGTCCCGTATGTCTCGGTGCGGACATTATATACGTCTATAACGTTACATATCCTAACCTAAGGCAACTTAACATCTCGGATGTAGTATTTTCCAACATTCCTGGCGGGTCGGCCCCTACTTCTCGGTGGGCACATTATGTACGTCTATATCGTAATATAACCTAACCTACCCCATCTAGACCCTCGCTGGTAATGTTTTACAAAATCCCGGTCGTGTCGGCCCGTACTTCTCGGTGGGGACATTTTATACGTCTATAACGTTATATATCCTAACCTAAGGGAACCTAACATCGCGGATGTAGTATTTTCCAACATTCCTGGCGGGTCGGCCCCAACTTCTCGGTGGGCACATTATATATATCTATATCGTAATATAACCTAACCTAACCCATCTAGACCCTCGCTGGTAATGTTTTACAGAATCCCAGTCGTGTCGTCCCGTACGTCTCGGTGCGGACATTATATATGTCTATAACGTTATGTATCCTAACCTAAGGCAACTTAACATCTGGGATGTAGTATTTTCCAACATTCCAGGCGGGTCGGCCCCAACTTCTCGGTGGGCACATTATATACGTCTATATCGTAATATAACCTAACCTAATCCATCTACACCCTGGCTGGTAATGTTTTACAAAATCCCGGTCGTGTCGGCCCGTACGTCTCGTAGCGGGCATTATATACGTCTAAAACATTATATATCCTAACCTAGGGGAACCTAACATCTCGGATGTAGTATTTTCCAACATTCCTGGCGGGACGGCCCCTACTTCTCGGCGGGCAAATTATATTCGTCTATATCGTAACATAACCTAACCTAACCCATCTAGACCCTGGCTGGTAATGTTTTACAAAATCCCGGTCGTGTCGGCACGTACTTTTCCGTGGGGACATTATATACGTCTATTACTTTATATATCCTAACCTAAGGGAACCTAACATCTCGGATGTAGTATTTTCCAACATTGCTGGCGGGTCGGCCCCTACTTCTCGGCGGGCACATTATATACGTCTATATCGTAATATAACCTAACCTAACCCCTGTAGACCCTCGCTGGTAATGTTTTACAAAATCCCGGTGGTGTCGGCCCGTACTTCTCGGTGGGGACATTGTATACGTCTATAACGTTATATATCCTAACCTAAGGGAACCTAACATCGCGGATGTAGTATTTCACAACATTCCTGGCGGGTCGACGCAAATTCTTGGTGGGAACATTATATACGTCTATAACGTAATATAACCTAACCTAACCCATCTAGCTCCTAGCTGGGAATGTTTTACAAAATCCCGGTCGTGTCGGCCCGTACATTTCCGTGGGGACATTATGTACATCTATAACTTTATATATCCTAACCTAAGGGAACTTAACATCTCGGATGTAGTATTTTCCAACATTCCCGGGGGTTCGGCCCCTACTTCTCGGTGGGCACATTATATACGTCTATATCGTAATATAACCTCACCTAACCCATCTAGACCCTCGCTAGTAATGTTTTACAAAATCCCGGTCGTGTCGTCCCTTACGTCTCGGTGCGGAAATTATATACGTCTATAACGTTATATATCCTAACCTAAGGCAAACTAACATCGCGGATGTAGTATTTCACAACATTCCTGGCGGGTCGGCACCAACTTCTCGGTGGGCACATTATATATGTCTATATCGTAATATAACCTAACCTAACCCATCTAGACCCTGGCTGGTAATGTTTTACAGAATCCCGGTCGTGTCGGCCCGTACTTCTCGGTGGGGACATTGTATACATCTATAACGTTATATATCCTAACCTAAGGGAACCTAACATCTCGGATGTAGTATTTTCCAACATTCCCGGGGGTTCGGCCCCTACTTCTCGGTGGGCACATTATATATGTCTATATCGTAATATAACCTAACCTAACCCATCTAGCCCCTCGATGTAATGTTTTACAAAATCCCGGTCGTGTCGTCCCGTACGTCTCCGTGCGGACATTATATACGTCTATAACGTCATATATCCTAACCTAAGGCAACCTAACATCGCGGATGTAGTATTTCACAACATTCCTGGCGGGTCGGCGCCAATTCTCGGTGGGAACATTATATACGTCTATAACGTAATATAACCTAACCTAACACATCTAGCCCATAGCTGGGAATGTTTTACAAAATCCCGGTCGTGTCGTCCCTTACGTCTCGGTGCGGACATTATATACGTCTATAACTTTATATATCCTAACCTAAGGGAACCTAACATCTCGGATGTAGTATTTTCCAACATTCCCGGGGGTTCGGCCCCAACTTCTCGGTGGGCACATTACATACGTCTATATCGTAATATAACCTAACCTAACCCATCTAGACCCTCGCTGGTAATGTTTTACAAAATCCCGCCGTGTCGGCCCGTACTTTTCCGTGGGGACATTATATACGTCTATAACTTTATATATCCTAACCTAAGGGAACCTAACATCTCGGATGTAGTATTTTCCAACATTCCTGGCAGGTCGGCCCCTACTTCTCGGTGGGCACATTATATACGTCTATATCGTAATATAACCTAACCTAACCCATCTAGACCCTGGCTGGTAATGTTTTACAAAATCCCGGTCGTGTCGGCCCGTACTTCTCGGTGGGGACATTATATACGTCTATAACGTTATATATCCTAACCTAAGGGAACCTAACATCGCGGATGTAGTATTTCACAACATTCCTGGGGGGTAGGCGCCAATTCTCGGTGGGAAAATTATATACGTCTATAACGTAATATAACCTAACCTAACCCATCTAGCCCCTCGCTGGTAATGTTTTACAAAATCCCGGTCGTGTCGGACCGTACTTCTCGGTGGGGACATTATATACGTCTATAACGTTATATATCCTAGCCCAAGGGAACCTAACATCGCGGATGTAGTATTTCACAACATTCCTGGCGGGTCGGCGCCAATTCTCGGTGGGAACATTATATACGTCTATAACGTAATATAACCTAACCTAACCCATCTAGCCCCTAGCTGGGAATGTTTTACAAAATCCCGGTCGTGTCGGCCCGTACTTCTCGGTGGGGACATTATATACGTCTATAACGTTATATATCCTAACCTAAGGGAACCTAACATCTCGGATGTAGTATTTTCCAACATTCCTGGCGGGTCGGCCCCTACTTCGCGGTGGGCACATTATATACGTCTATATCGTAATATATCCTAACCTAACCCATCTAGACCCTCGCTGGTAATGTTTTACAAAATCCCGGTCGGGTCGGCCCGTACTTCTCGGTGCGGACATTATATACGTCCATAACGTTATATATCCTAACCTAAGGCAACTTAACATCTCGGATGTAGTATTTTCCAACATTCCTGGCGGGTCGGACCCTACTTCTCGGTGGACACATTATATACGTCTATAGCGTAATATAACCTAACCTAACCCATCTAGCCCCTAGCTGGGAATGTTTTACAAAATCCCGGTCGTGTCGGCCCGTACTTCTCGGTGGGGACATTATATACGTCTATAACGTTATATATCCTAACCTAAGGGAACCTAACATCGCGAATGTAGTATTTCAAAACATTCCTGGCGGGTCGGCGCCAATTATCGGTGGGAACATTATATTGTCTATAACGTAATATAACCGAACCTACCCCATCTAGCCCCTAGCTGGGAATGTTTTACAAAATCCCGGTCGTGTCGGCCCGTACTTCTCGGTGGGGACATTGTATACGTCTATAACGTTATATATCCTAACCTAAGGGAACCTAACATCTCGGATGTAGTATTTTCCAACATTCCTGGCGGGTCGGTCCCTACTTCTCGGTGGGCACATTATATACGTCTATATCGTAATATAACCTAACCTAACCCATCTAGACCCTCGCTGGTAATGTTTTACAAAATCCCGGTCGTGTCAGTCCGTACTTCTCGGTGGGGACGTTATATACGTCTATAACGTTATATATCCTAACCTAAGGGAACCTAACATCTCGGATGTAGTATTTTCCAACATTCCTGGGGGATCGGCCCCTACTTCTCGGCGGGCACATTATCTACGTCTATATCGTAACATAACCTAACCTAACCAATCTAGACCCTGGCTGGTAATGTTTTACAAAATCCCGGTCGTGTCGGCCCGAACTTCTCGGTGGGGACATTATATACGTCTATAACGTTATATATCCTAACCTAAGGGAACCTAACATCTCGGATGTAGTATTTTCCAACATTCCTTGCGGGTCGGACTCTACTTCTCGGCGGGCACATTATATACGTATATATCGTAATATAACCTAACCTAACCCATCTAGAACCTCGCTGGTAATGTTTTACAAAATCCGGGTCGTGTCGGCCCGTTCTTCTCGGTGGGGACATTTTATACGTCTATAACGTTATATATCCTAACCTAAGGCAACCTAACATCGCGGATGTAGTATTTCACATAATTCCTGGCGGGTCGGCGCCAATTCTCGGTGGGAACATTATATACGTCTATAACGTAATATAACCTAACCTAACCCATCTAGCCCCTAGCTGGGAATGTTTTACAAAATCCCGGTCGTGTCGGCCCGTACCTTTCCGTGGGGACATTATATACGTCTATAACTTTATATATCCTAACCTAAGGGAACCTAACATCGCGGATGTAGTATTTCACATCATTCCTGGCGGGTCGGCGCCAATTCTCGGTGGGAACATTATATACGTCTATAACGTAATATAACCGAACCTACCCCATCTAACCCCTAGCTGGGAATGTTTTACAAAATCCCGGTCGTGTCGGCCCGTACTTCTCGGTGGGGACATTGTATACGTCTATAACGTTATATATCCTAACCTAAGGGAACCTAACATCTCGGATGTAGTATTCACGAACTATCCTGGCGGGTCGGCCCCTACTTCTCGGTGGGCACATTATGTACGTCTATATCGTAATATAACCTAACCTAACTCATCTAGACCCTCGCTGGTAATGTTTTACAAAATCCCGGTCGTGTCGGGCCGTACTTCTCGGTGCGGACATTATATACGTCTATAACGTTATATATCCTAACCTAAGAGAACCTAACATCTCGGATGTAGTATTTTCCAACATTCCTGGCGGGTCGGCCCCTACTTCTCGGTGGGCACATTATGTACGTCTATATCGTAATGTAACCTAACCTAAGCCATCTAGACCCTCGCTGGTAATGTTTTACAAAATCCCGGTCGTGTCGACCCGTACTTCTCGGTGGGGACATTATATACGTCTATAACGTTATATATCCTAACCTAAGGGAACATAACATCGCGGATGTAGTACTTCACAACATTCCTGGCGGGTCGGCGCCAATTCTCGGTGGGAACATTATATTGTCTATAACGTAATATAACCGAACCTACCCCATCTAGCCCCTAGCTGGGAATGTTTTACAAAATCCCGGTCGTGTCGGCCCGTACTTCTCGGTGGGGACATTGTATACGTCTATAACGTTATATATCCTAACCTAAGGGAACCTAACATCTCGGATGTAGTATTTTCCAACATTCCTGGGGGATCGGCCCCTACTTCTCGGCGGGCACATTATCTACGTCTATATCGTAACATAACCTAACCTAACCAATCTAGACCCTGGCTGGTAATGTTTTACAAAATCCCGGTCGTGTCGGCCCGAACTTCTCGGTGGGGACATTATATACGTCTATAACGTTATATATCCTAACCTAAGGGAACCTAACATCTCGGATGTAGTATTTTCCAACATTCCTTGCGGGTCGGACTCTACTTCTCGGCGGGCACATTATATACGTATATATCGTAATATAACCTAACCTAACCCATCTAGAACCTCGCTGGTAATGTTTTACAAAATCCCGGTCGGGTCGGCCCGTACTTCTCGGTGCGGACATTATATACGTCCATAACGTTATATATCCTAACCTAAGGCAACTTAACATCTCGGATGTAGTATTTTCCAACATTCCTGGCGGGTCGGCCCCTACTTCTCGGTGGACACATTATATACGTCTATATCGTAATATAACTTAACCTAATCCATGTAGACCCTCGCTGTTAATGTTTTACAAAATCCGGGTCGTGTCGGCCCGTTCTTCTCGGTGGGGACATTTTATACGTCTATAACGTTATATATCCTAACCTAAGGCAACCTAACATCGCGGATGTAGTATTTCACATAATTCCTGGCGGGTCGGCGCCAATTCTCGGTGGGAACATTATATACGTCTATAACGTAATATAACCTAACCTAACCCATCTAGCCCCTAGCTGGGAATGTTTTACAAAATCCCGGTCGTGTCGGCCCGTACCTTTCCGTGGGGACATTATATACGTCTATAACTTTATATATCCTAACCTAAGGGAACCTAACATCGCGGATGTAGTATTTCACATCATTCCTGGCGGGTCGGCGCCAATTCTCGGTGGGAACATTATATACGTCTATAACGTAATATAACCGAACCTACCCCATCTAACCCCTAGCTGGGAATGTTTTACAAAATCCCGGTCGTGTCGGCCCGTACTTCTCGGTGGGGACATTGTATACGTCTATAACGTTATATATCCTAACCTAAGGGAACCTAACATCTCGGATGTAGTATTCACGAACTATCCTGGCGGGTCGGCCCCTACTTCTCGGTGGGCACATTATGTACGTCTATATCGTAATATAACCTAACCTAACTCATCTAGACCCTCGCTGGTAATGTTTTACAAAATCCCGGTCGTGTCGGGCCGTACTTCTCGGTGCGGACATTATATACGTCTATAACGTTATATATCCTAACCTAAGAGAACCTAACATCTCGGATGTAGTATTTTCCAACATTCCTGGCGGGTCGGCCCCTACTTCTCGGTGGGCACATTATGTACGTCTATATCGTAATGTAACCTAACCTAAGCCATCTAGACCCTCGCTGGTAATGTTTTACAAAATCCCGGTCGTGTCGACCCGTACTTCTCGGTGGGGACATTATATACGTCTATAACGTTATATATCCTAACCTAAGGGAACATAACATCGCGGATGTAGTACTTCACAACATTCCTGGCGGGTCGGCGCCAATTCTCGGTGGGAACATTATATTGTCTATAACGTAATATAACCGAACCTACCCCATCTAGCCCCTAGCTGGGAATGTTTTACAAAATCCCGGTCGTGTCGGCCCGTACTTCTCGGTGGGGACATTGTATACGTCTATAACGTTATATATCCTAACCTAAGGGAACCTAACATCTCGGATGTAGTATTTTCCAACATTCCTGGCGGGTCGGTCCCTACTTCTCGGTGGGCACATTATATACGTCTATATCGTAATATAACCTAACCTAACCCATCTAGACCCTCGCTGGTAATGTTTTACAAAATCCCGGTCGTGTCAGTCCGTACTTCTCGGTGGGGACGTTATATACGTCTATAACGTTATATATCCTAACCTAAGGGAACCTAACATCTCGGATGTAGTATTTTCCAACATTCCTGGGGGATCGGCCCCTACTTCTCGGCGGGCACATTATCTACGTCTATATCGTAACATAACCTAACCTAACCAATCTAGACCCTGGCTGGTAATGTTTTACAAAATCCCGGTCGTGTCGGCCCGAACTTCTCGGTGGGGACATTATATACGTCTATAACGTTATATATCCTAACCTAAGGGAACCTAACATCTCGGATGTAGTATTTTCCAACATTCCTTGCGGGTCGGACTCTACTTCTCGGCGGGCACATTATATACGTATATATCGTAATATAACCTAACCTAACCCATCTAGAACCTCGCTGGTAATGTTTTACAAAATCCCGGTCGGGTCGGCCCGTACTTCTCGGTGCGGACATTATATACGTCCATAACGTTATATATCCTAACCTAAGGCAACTTAACATCTCGGATGTAGTATTTTCCAACATTCCTGGCGGGTCGGCCCCTACTTCTCGGTGGACACATTATATACGTCTATATCGTAATATAACTTAACCTAATCCATGTAGACCCTCGCTGTTAATGTTTTACAAAATCCGGGTCGTGTCGGCCCGTTCTTCTCGGTGGGGACATTTTATACGTCTATAACGTTATATATCCTAACCTAAGGCAACCTAACATCGCGGATGTAGTATTTCACATAATTCCTGGCGGGTCGGCGCCAATTCTCGGTGGGAACATTATATACGTCTATAACGTAATATAACCTAACCTAACCCATCTAGCCCCTAGCTGGGAATGTTTTACAAAATCCCGGTCGTGTCGGCCCGTACCTTTCCGTGGGGACATTATATACGTCTATAACTTTATATATCCTAACCTAAGGGAACCTAACATCGCGGATGTAGTATTTCACATCATTCCTGGCGGGTCGGCGCCAATTCTCGGTGGGAACATTATATACGTCTATAACGTAATATAACCGAACCTACCCCATCTAACCCCTAGCTGGGAATGTTTTACAAAATCCCGGTCGTGTCGGCCCGTACTTCTCGGTGGGGACATTGTATACGTCTATAACGTTATATATCCTAACCTAAGGGAACCTAACATCTCGGATGTAGTATTCACGAACTATCCTGGCGGGTCGGCCCCTACTTCTCGGTGGGCACATTATGTACGTCTATATCGTAATATAACCTAACCTAACTCATCTAGACCCTCGCTGGTAATGTTTTACAAAATCCCGGTCGTGTCGGGCCGTACTTCTCGGTGCGGACATTATATACGTCTATAACGTTATATATCCTAACCTAAGAGAACCTAACATCTCGGATGTAGTATTTTCCAACATTCCTGGCGGGTCGGCCCCTACTTCTCGGTGGGCACATTATGTACGTCTATATCGTAATGTAACCTAACCTAAGCCATCTAGACCCTCGCTGGTAATGTTTTACAAAATCCCGGTCGTGTCGACCCGTACTTCTCGGTGGGGACATTATATACGTCTATAACGTTATATATCCTAACCTAAGGGAACATAACATCGCGGATGTAGTACTTCACAACATTCCTGGCGGGTCGGCGCCAATTCTCGGTGGGAACATTATATTGTCTATAACGTAATATAACCGAACCTACCCCATCTAGCCCCTAGCTGGGAATGTTTTACAAAATCCCGGTCGTGTCGGCCCGTACTTCTCGGTGGGGACATTGTATACGTCTATAACGTTATATATCCTAACCTAAGGGAACCTAACATCTCGGATGTAGTATTTTCCAACATTCCTGGCGGCTCGGCCCCTACTTCTCGGTGGGCACATTATATACGTCTATATCGTAATATAACCTAACCTAACCCATCTAGACCCTCGCTGGTAATGTTTTACAAAATCCCGGTCGTGTCGACCCGTACTTCTCGGTGGGGACATTATATACGTCTGTAACGTTATATATCCTAACCTAAGGGAACATAACATCGCGGATGTAGTATTTCACAACATTCCTGGCGGGTCGGCGCCAATTCTCGGTGGGAACATTATATTGTCTATAACGTAATATAACCGAACCTACCCCATCTAGCCCTTAGCTGGGACAGTTTTACAAAATCCCGGTCGTGTCGGCCCGTACTTCTCGGTGGGGACATTGTATACGTCTATAACGTTATATATCCTAACCTAAGGGAACCTAACATCTCGGATGTAGTATTTTCCAACACTCCTGGCGGGTCGGCCCCTACTTCTCGGTGGGCACATTATATACGTCTATATCGTAATATAACCTAACCTAACCCATCTAGACCCTCGCTGGTAATGTTTTACAAAATCCCGGTCGTGTCGACCCGTACTTCTCGGTGGGGACATTATATACGTCTATAACGTTATATATCCTAACCTAAGGGAACCTAACATCGCGGATGTAGTATTTTCCAACATTCCCGGGGGTTCGGCGCAAATTCTCGGTGGGAACATTATATACGTCTATAACGTAATATAACCTAACCTAACCCATCTAGCTCCTAGCTGGGAATGTTTTACAAAATCCCGGTCGTGTCGTCCCTTACGTCTCGGTGCGGACATTATATACGTCTATAACGTTATATATCCTAACCTAAGGCAAACTAACATCGCGGATGTAGTATTTCACAACATTCCTGGCGGGTCGGCACCAACTTCTCGGTGGGCACATTATATATGTCTATATCGTAATATAACCTAACCTAACCCATCTAGACCCTGGCTGGTAATGTTTTACAGAATCCCGGTCGTGTCGGCCCGTACTTCTCGGTGGGGACATTGTATACATCTATAACGTTATATATCCTAACCTAAGGGAACCTAACATCTCGGATGTAGTATTTTCCAACATTCCCGGGGGTTCGGCCCCTACTTCTCGGTGGGCACATTATATATGTCTATATCGTAATATAACCTAACCTAACCCATCTAGGACCTCGATGTAATGTTTTACAAAATCCCGGTCGTGTCGTCCCGTACGTCTCCGTGCGGACATTATATACGTCTATAACGTCATATATCCTAACCTAAGGCAACCTAACATCTCGGATGTAGTATTTTCCAACATTCCTGGCGGGTCGGCCCCTACTTCTCGGTGGGCACATTATGTACGTCTATATCGTAATGTAACCTAACCTAAGCCATCTAGACCCTCGCTGGTAATGTTTTACAAAATCCCGGTCGTGTCGACCCGTACTTCTCGGTGGGGACATTATATACGTCTATAACGTTATATATCCTAACCTAAGGGAACATAACATCGCGGATGTAGTACTTCACAACATTCCTGGCGGGTCGGCGCCAATTCTCGGTGGGAACATTATATTGTCTATAACGTAATATAACCGAACCTACCCCATCTAGCCCCTAGCTGGGAATGTTTTACAAAATCCCGGTCGTGTCGGCCCGTACTTCTCGGTGGGGACATTGTATACGTCTATAACGTTATATATCCTAACCTAAGGGAACCTAACATCTCGGATGTAGTATTTTCCAACATTCCTGGCGGCTCGGCCCCTACTTCTCGGTGGGCACATTATATACGTCTATATCGTAATATAACCTAACCTAACCCATCTAGACCCTCGCTGGTAATGTTTTACAAAATCCCGGTCGTGTCGGCCCGTACTTCTCGGTGGGGACATTGTATACGTCTATAACGTTATATATCCTAACCTAAGGGAACCTAACATCTCGGATGTAGTATTTTCCAACATTCCTGGCGGCTCGGCCCCTACTTCTCGGTGGGCACATTATATACGTCTATATCGTAATATAACCGAACCTACCCCATCTAGCCCCTAGCTGGGAATGTTTTACAAAATCCCGGTCGTGTCGACCCGTACTTCTCGGTGGGGACATTATATACGTCTATAACGTTATATATCCTAACCTAAGGGAACCTAACATCTCGGATGTAGTATTTTCCAACATTCCTGGCGGGTCGGTCCCTACTTCTCGGTGGGCACATTATATACGTCTATATCGTAATATAACCTAACCTAACCCATCTAGACCCTCGCTGGTAATGTTTTACAAAATCCCGGTCGTGTCAGTCCGTACTTCTCGGTGGGGACGTTATATACGTCTATAACGTTATATATCCTAACCTAAGGGAACCTAACATCTCGGATGTAGTATTTTCCAACATTCCTGGGGGATCGGCCCCTACTTCTCGGCGGGCACATTATCTACGTCTATATCGTAACATAACCTAACCTAACCAATCTAGACCCTGGCTGGTAATGTTTTACAAAATCCCGGTCGTGTCGGCCCGAACTTCTCGGTGGGGACATTATATACGTCTATAACGTTATATATCCTAACCTAAGGGAACCTAACATCTCGGATGTAGTATTTTCCAACATTCCTTGCGGGTCGGACTCTACTTCTCGGCGGGCACATTATATACGTATATATCGTAATATAACCTAACCTAACCCATCTAGAACCTCGCTGGTAATGTTTTACAAAATCCCGGTCGGGTCGGCCCGTACTTCTCGGTGCGGACATTATATACGTCCATAACGTTATATATCCTAACCTAAGGCAACTTAACATCTCGGATGTAGTATTTTCCAACATTCCTGGCGGGTCGGCCCCTACTTCTCGGTGGACACATTATATACGTCTATATCGTAATATAACTTAACCTAATCCATGTAGACCCTCGCTGTTAATGTTTTACAAAATCCGGGTCGTGTCGGCCCGTTCTTCTCGGTGGGGACATTTTATACGTCTATAACGTTATATATCCTAACCTAAGGCAACCTAACATCGCGGATGTAGTATTTCACATAATTCCTGGCGGGTCGGCGCCAATTCTCGGTGGGAACATTATATACGTCTATAACGTAATATAACCTAACCTAACCCATCTAGCCCCTAGCTGGGAATGTTTTACAAAATCCCGGTCGTGTCGGCCCGTACCTTTCCGTGGGGACATTATATACGTCTATAACTTTATATATCCTAACCTAAGGGAACCTAACATCGCGGATGTAGTATTTCACATCATTCCTGGCGGGTCGGCGCCAATTCTCGGTGGGAACATTATATACGTCTATAACGTAATATAACCGAACCTACCCCATCTAACCCCTAGCTGGGAATGTTTTACAAAATCCCGGTCGTGTCGGCCCGTACTTCTCGGTGGGGACATTGTATACGTCTATAACGTTATATATCCTAACCTAAGGGAACCTAACATCTCGGATGTAGTATTCACGAACTATCCTGGCGGGTCGGCCCCTACTTCTCGGTGGGCACATTATGTACGTCTATATCGTAATATAACCTAACCTAACTCATCTAGACCCTCGCTGGTAATGTTTTACAAAATCCCGGTCGTGTCGGGCCGTACTTCTCGGTGCGGACATTATATACGTCTATAACGTTATATATCCTAACCTAAGAGAACCTAACATCTCGGATGTAGTATTTTCCAACATTCCTGGCGGGTCGGCCCCTACTTCTCGGTGGGCACATTATGTACGTCTATATCGTAATGTAACCTAACCTAAGCCATCTAGACCCTCGCTGGTAATGTTTTACAAAATCCCGGTCGTGTCGACCCGTACTTCTCGGTGGGGACATTATATACGTCTATAACGTTATATATCCTAACCTAAGGGAACATAACATCGCGGATGTAGTACTTCACAACATTCCTGGCGGGTCGGCGCCAATTCTCGGTGGGAACATTATATTGTCTATAACGTAATATAACCGAACCTACCCCATCTAGCCCCTAGCTGGGAATGTTTTACAAAATCCCGGTCGTGTCGGCCCGTACTTCTCGGTGGGGACATTGTATACGTCTATAACGTTATATATCCTAACCTAAGGGAACCTAACATCTCGGATGTAGTATTTTCCAACATTCCTGGCGGGTCGGTCCCTACTTCTCGGTGGGCACATTATATACGTCTATATCGTAATATAACCTAACCTAACCCATCTAGACCCTCGCTGGTAATGTTTTACAAAATCCCGGTCCTGTCAGTCCGTACTTCTCGGTGGGGACGTTATATACGTCTATAACGTTATATATCCTAACCTAAGGGAACCTAACATCTCGGATGTAGTATTTTCCAACATTCCTGGGGGATCGGCCCCTACTTCTCGGCGGGCACATTATCTACGTCTATATCGTAACATAACCTAACCTAACCAATCTAGACCCTGGCTGGTAATGTTTTACAAAATCCCGGTCGTGTCGGCCCGAACTTCTCGGTGGGGACATTATATACGTCTATAACGTTATATATCCTAACCTAAGGGAACCTAACATCTCGGATGTAGTATTTTCCAACATTCCTTGCGGGTCGGACTCTACTTCTCGGCGGGCACATTATATACGTATATATCGTAATATAACCTAACCTAACCCATCTAGAACCTCGCTGGTAATGTTTTACAAAATCCCGGTCGGGTCGGCCCGTACTTCTCGGTGCGGACATTATATACGTCCATAACGTTATATATCCTAACCTAAGGCAACTTAACATCTCGGATGTAGTATTTTCCAACATTCCTGGCGGGTCGGCCCCTACTTCTCGGTGGACACATTATATACGTCTATATCGTAATATAACTTAACCTAATCCATGTAGACCCTCGCTGTTAATGTTTTACAAAATCCGGGTCGTGTCGGCCCGTTCTTCTCGGTGGGGACATTTTATACGTCTATAACGTTATATATCCTAACCTAAGGCAACCTAACATCGCGGATGTAGTATTTCACATAATTCCTGGCGGGTCGGCGCCAATTCTCGGTGGGAACATTATATACGTCTATAACGTAATATAACCTAACCTAACCCATCTAGCCCCTAGCTGGGAATGTTTTACAAAATCCCGGTCGTGTCGGCCCGTACCTTTCCGTGGGGACATTATATACGTCTATAACTTTATATATCCTAACCTAAGGGAACCTAACATCGCGGATGTAGTATTTCACATCATTCCTGGCGGGTCGGCGCCAATTCTCGGTGGGAACATTATATACGTCTATAACGTAATATAACCGAACCTACCCCATCTAACCCCTAGCTGGGAATGTTTTACAAAATCCCGGTCGTGTCGGCCCGTACTTCTCGGTGGGGACATTGTATACGTCTATAACGTTATATATCCTAACCTAAGGGAACCTAACATCTCGGATGTAGTATTCACGAACTATCCTGGCGGGTCGGCCCCTACTTCTCGGTGGGCACATTATGTACGTCTATATCGTAATATAACCTAACCTAACTCATCTAGACCCTCGCTGGTAATGTTTTACAAAATCCCGGTCGTGTCGGGCCGTACTTCTCGGTGCGGACATTATATACGTCTATAACGTTATATATCCTAACCTAAGAGAACCTAACATCTCGGATGTAGTATTTTCCAACATTCCTGGCGGGTCGGCCCCTACTTCTCGGTGGGCACATTATGTACGTCTATATCGTAATGTAACCTAACCTAAGCCATCTAGACCCTCGCTGGTAATGTTTTACAAAATCCCGGTCGTGTCGACCCGTACTTCTCGGTGGGGACATTATATACGTCTATAACGTTATATATCCTAACCTAAGGGAACATAACATCGCGGATGTAGTACTTCACAACATTCCTGGCGGGTCGGCGCCAATTCTCGGTGGGAACATTATATTGTCTATAACGTAATATAACCGAACCTACCCCATCTAGCCCCTAGCTGGGAATGTTTTACAAAATCCCGGTCGTGTCGGCCCGTACTTCTCGGTGGGGACATTGTATACGTCTATAACGTTATATATCCTAACCTAAGGGAACCTAACATCTCGGATGTAGTATTTTCCAACATTCCTGGCGGCTCGGCCCCTACTTCTCGGTGGGCACATTATATACGTCTATATCGTAATATAACCTAACCTAACCCATCTAGACCCTCGCTGGTAATGTTTTACAAAATCCCGGTCGTGTCGACCCGTACTTCTCGGTGGGGACATTATATACGTCTGTAACGTTATATATCCTAACCTAAGGGAACATAACATCGCGGATGTAGTATTTCACAACATTCCTGGCGGGTCGGCGCCAATTCTCGGTGGGAACATTATATTGTCTATAACGTAATATAACCGAACCTACCCCATCTAGCCCTTAGCTGGGACAGTTTTACAAAATCCCGGTCGTGTCGGCCCGTACTTCTCGGTGGGGACATTGTATACGTCTATAACGTTATATATCCTAACCTAAGGGAACCTAACATCTCGGATGTAGTATTTTCCAACACTCCTGGCGGGTCGGCCCCTACTTCTCGGTGGGCACATTATATACGTCTATATCGTAATATAACCTAACCTAACCCATCTAGACCCTCGCTGGTAATGTTTTACAAAATCCCGGTCGTGTCGACCCGTACTTCTCGGTGGGGACATTATATACGTCTATAACGTTATATATCCTAACCTAAGGGAACCTAACATCGCGGATGTAGTATTTTCCAACATTCCCGGGGGTTCGGCGCAAATTCTCGGTGGGAACATTATATACGTCTATAACGTAATATAACCTAACCTAACCCATCTAGCTCCTAGCTGGGAATGTTTTACAAAATCCCGGTCGTGTCGTCCCTTACGTCTCGGTGCGGACATTATATACGTCTATAACGTTATATATCCTAACCTAAGGCAAACTAACATCGCGGATGTAGTATTTCACAACATTCCTGGCGGGTCGGCACCAACTTCTCGGTGGGCACATTATATATGTCTATATCGTAATATAACCTAACCTAACCCATCTAGACCCTGGCTGGTAATGTTTTACAAAATCCCGGTCGTGTCGTCCCGTACGTCTCCGTGCGGACATTATATACGTCTATAACGTCATATATCCTAACCTAAGGCAACCTAACATCTCGGATGTAGTATTTTCCAACATTCCTGGCGGGTCGGCCCCTACTTCTCGGTGGGCACATTATGTACGTCTATATCGTAATGTAACCTAACCTAAGCCATCTAGACCCTCGCTGGTAATGTTTTACAAAATCCCGGTCGTGTCGACCCGTACTTCTCGGTGGGGACATTATATACGTCTATAACGTTATATATCCTAACCTAAGGGAACATAACATCGCGGATGTAGTACTTCACAACATTCCTGGCGGGTCGGCGCCAATTCTCGGTGGGAACATTATATTGTCTATAACGTAATATAACCGAACCTACCCCATCTAGCCCCTAGCTGGGAATGTTTTACAAAATCCCGGTCGTGTCGGCCCGTACTTCTCGGTGGGGACATTGTATACGTCTATAACGTTATATATCCTAACCTAAGGGAACCTAACATCTCGGATGTAGTATTTTCCAACATTCCTGGCGGCTCGGCCCCTACTTCTCGGTGGGCACATTATATACGTCTATATCGTAATATAACCTAACCTAACCCATCTAGACCCTCGCTGGTAATGTTTTACAAAATCCCGGTCGTGTCGGCCCGTACTTCTCGGTGGGGACATTGTATACGTCTATAACGTTATATATCCTAACCTAAGGGAACCTAACATCTCGGATGTAGTATTTTCCAACATTCCTGGCGGCTCGGCCCCTACTTCTCGGTGGGCACATTATATACGTCTATATCGTAATATAACCGAACCTACCCCATCTAGCCCCTAGCTGGGAATGTTTTACAAAATCCCGGTCGTGTCGACCCGTACTTCTCGGTGGGGACATTATATACGTCTATAACGTTATATATCCTAACCTAAGGGAACCTAACATCTCGGATGTAGTATTTTCCAACATTCCTGGCGGGTCGGTCCCTACTTCTCGGTGGGCACATTATATACGTCTATATCGTAATATAACCTAACCTAACCCATCTAGACCCTCGCTGGTAATGTTTTACAAAATCCCGGTCGTGTCAGTCCGTACTTCTCGGTGGGGACGTTATATACGTCTATAACGTTATATATCCTAACCTAAGGGAACCTAACATCTCGGATGTAGTATTTTCCAACATTCCTGGGGGATCGGCCCCTACTTCTCGGCGGGCACATTATCTACGTCTATATCGTAACATAACCTAACCTAACCAATCTAGACCCTGGCTGGTAATGTTTTACAAAATCCCGGTCGTGTCGGCCCGAACTTCTCGGTGGGGACATTATATACGTCTATAACGTTATATATCCTAACCTAAGGGAACCTAACATCTCGGATGTAGTATTTTCCAACATTCCTTGCGGGTCGGACTCTACTTCTCGGCGGGCACATTATATACGTATATATCGTAATATAACCTAACCTAACCCATCTAGAACCTCGCTGGTAATGTTTTACAAAATCCCGGTCGGGTCGGCCCGTACTTCTCGGTGCGGACATTATATACGTCCATAACGTTATATATCCTAACCTAAGGCAACTTAACATCTCGGATGTAGTATTTTCCAACATTCCTGGCGGGTCGGCCCCTACTTCTCGGTGGACACATTATATACGTCTATATCGTAATATAACTTAACCTAATCCATGTAGACCCTCGCTGTTAATGTTTTACAAAATCCGGGTCGTGTCGGCCCGTTCTTCTCGGTGGGGACATTTTATACGTCTATAACGTTATATATCCTAACCTAAGGCAACCTAACATCGCGGATGTAGTATTTCACATAATTCCTGGCGGGTCGGCGCCAATTCTCGGTGGGAACATTATATACGTCTATAACGTAATATAACCTAACCTAACCCATCTAGCCCCTAGCTGGGAATGTTTTACAAAATCCCGGTCGTGTCGGCCCGTACCTTTCCGTGGGGACATTATATACGTCTATAACTTTATATATCCTAACCTAAGGGAACCTAACATCGCGGATGTAGTATTTCACATCATTCCTGGCGGGTCGGCGCCAATTCTCGGTGGGAACATTATATACGTCTATAACGTAATATAACCGAACCTACCCCATCTAACCCCTAGCTGGGAATGTTTTACAAAATCCCGGTCGTGTCGGCCCGTACTTCTCGGTGGGGACATTGTATACGTCTATAACGTTATATATCCTAACCTAAGGGAACCTAACATCTCGGATGTAGTATTCACGAACTATCCTGGCGGGTCGGCCCCTACTTCTCGGTGGGCACATTATGTACGTCTATATCGTAATATAACCTAACCTAACTCATCTAGACCCTCGCTGGTAATGTTTTACAAAATCCCGGTCGTGTCGGGCCGTACTTCTCGGTGCGGACATTATATACGTCTATAACGTTATATATCCTAACCTAAGAGAACCTAACATCTCGGATGTAGTATTTTCCAACATTCCTGGCGGGTCGGCCCCTACTTCTCGGTGGGCACATTATGTACGTCTATATCGTAATGTAACCTAACCTAAGCCATCTAGACCCTCGCTGGTAATGTTTTACAAAATCCCGGTCGTGTCGACCCGTACTTCTCGGTGGGGACATTATATACGTCTATAACGTTATATATCCTAACCTAAGGGAACATAACATCGCGGATGTAGTACTTCACAACATTCCTGGCGGGTCGGCGCCAATTCTCGGTGGGAACATTATATTGTCTATAACGTAATATAACCGAACCTACCCCATCTAGCCCCTAGCTGGGAATGTTTTACAAAATCCCGGTCGTGTCGGCCCGTACTTCTCGGTGGGGACATTGTATACGTCTATAACGTTATATATCCTAACCTAAGGGAACCTAACATCTCGGATGTAGTATTTTCCAACATTCCTGGCGGCTCGGCCCCTACTTCTCGGTGGGCACATTATATACGTCTATATCGTAATATAACCTAACCTAACCCATCTAGACCCTCGCTGGTAATGTTTTACAAAATCCCGGTCGTGTCGACCCGTACTTCTCGGTGGGGACATTATATACGTCTATAACGTTATATATCCTAACCTAAGGGAACCTAACATCGCGGATGTAGTATTTCACAACATTCCTGGCGGGTCGGCGCCAATACTCGGTGGAAACATTATATACGTCTATAACGTTATATAACCTAACCTAACCCATCTAGCCCCTACCTGGGAATGTTTTACAAAATCCCGGTCGTGTCGGCCCGTACTTTTCCGTGTGGACATTATATACGTCTATAACATTATATATCCTAACCTAAGGGAACTTAACATCTTGGATGTAGTATTTTCCAACATTCCTGGCGGGTCGGTCCCTACTTCTCGGTGGGCACATTATATACGTCTATATCGTAATATAACCTAACCTAACCCATCTAGACCCTCGCTGGTAATGTTTTACAAAATCCCGGTCGTGTCAGCACGTACTTCTCGGTGGGGACATTATATACGTCTATAACGTTATATATCCTAACCTAAGGGAACCTAACATCTCGGATGTAGTATTTTCCAACATTCCTGGCGGGTCGGCCCCTACTTCTCGGCGGGCACATTATCTACGTCTATATCGTAACATAACCTAACCTACCCAATCTAGACCCTGGCTGGTAATGTTTTACAAAATCCCGGTCGTGTCGGCCCGAACTTCTCGGTGGGGACATTATATACGTCTATAACGTTATATATCCAAACCTAAGGGAACCTAACATCGCGGATGTAGTATTTCACAACATTTCTGGCGGGTCGGCGCCAATAATCGGTGGGAACATTATCTACGTCTATAACGTTATATAACCTAACCTAACCCATCTAGCCGCTAGCTGGTAATGTTTTACAAACTGCCGTTCGTGTCGGCCCATACTTCTCGGTGGGGACATTATATACGTCTATAACGTTATATATCCTAACCTAAGGGAACCTAACATCTCGGATGTAGTATTTTCCAACATTCCTGGCGGGTCGGCGCCAATTCTCGGTGGGAACATTATATACGTCTATAACGTAATATAACCTAACCTAACCCATCTAGCCCCTAGCTGGGAATGTTTTACAAAATCCCGTCGTGTCGGCCCGTACATTTCCGTGGGGACATTATGTACGTCTATAACATTATATTTCCTAACCCAAGGGAACCTAACATCTCGGATGTAGTATTTTCCAACATTCCTGGCGGGTCGGCGCCAATTCTCGGTGGGAACATTATATACGTCTATAACGTAATATAACCTAACCTAACCCATCTAGACCCTCGCTGGTAATGTTTTACAGAATCCCGGTCGTGTCGTCCCGTACGTCTCGGTGCGGACATTATATATGTCTATAACGTTATGTATCCTAACCTAAGGCAACTTAACATCTGGGATGTAGTATTTTCCAACATTCCAGGCGGGTCGGCCCCAACTTCTCGGTGGGCACATTATATACGTCTATATCGTAATATAACCTAACCTAATCCATCTAGACCCTGGCTGGTAATGTTTTACAAAATCCCGGTCGTGTCGGCCCGTACGTCTCGTAGCGGGCATTATATACGTCTAAAACATTATATATCCTAACCTAGGGGAACCTAACATCTCGGATGTAGTATTTTCCAACATTCCTGGCGGGACGGCCCCCACTTCTCGGCGGGCAAATTATATTCGTCTATATCGTAACATAACCTAACCTAACCCATCTAGACCCTGGCTGGTAATGTTTTACAAAATCCCGGTCGTGTCGGCACGTACTTTTCCGTGGGGACATTATATACGTCTATTACTTTATATATCCTAACCTAAGGGAACCTAACATCTCGGATGTAGTATTTTCCAACATTGCTGGCGGGTCGGCCCGTACTTCTCGGTGGGGACATTGTATACGTCTATAACGTTATATATCCTAACCTAAGGGAACCTAACATCGCGGATGTAGTATTTCACAACATTCCTGGCGGGTCGACGCAAATTCTCGGTGGGAACATTATATACGTCTATAACGTAATATAACCTAACCTAACCCATCTAGCTCCTAGCTGGGAATGTTTTACAAAATCCCGGTCGTGTCGGCCCGTACATTTCCGTAGGGACATTATGTACATCTATAACTTTATATATCCTAACCTAAGGGAACTTAACATCTCGGATGTAGTATTTTCCAACATTCCCGGGGGTTCGGCCCCTACTTCTCGGTGGGCACATTATATACGTCTATATCGTAATATAACCTCACCTAACCCATCTAGACCCTCGCTAGTAATGTTTTACAAAATCCCGGTCGTGTCGTCCCTTACGTCTCGGTGCGGACATTATATACGTCTATAACGTTATATATCCTAACCTAAGGCAAACTAACATCGCGGATGTAGTATTTCACAACATTCCTGGCGGGTCGGCACCAACTTCTCGGTGGGCACATTATATATGTCTATATCGTAATATAACCTAACCTAACCCATCTAGACCCTGGCTGGTAATGTTTTACAGAATCCCGGTCGTGTCGGCCCGTACTTCTCGGTGGGGACATTGTATACATCTATAACGTTATATATCCTAACCTAAGGGAACCTAACATCTCGGATGTAGTATTTTCCAACATTCCCGGGGGTTCGGCCCCTACTTCTCGGTGGGCACATTATATATGTCTATATCGTAATATAACCTAACCTAACCCATCTAGCCCCTCGATGTAATGTTTTACAAAATCCGGTCGTGTCGTCCCGTACGTCTCCGTGCGGACATTATATACGTCTATAACGTCATATATCCTAACCTAAGGCAACCTAACATCGCGGATGTAGTATTTCACAACATTCCTGGCGGGTCGGCGCCAATTCTCGGTGGGAACATTATATACGTCTATAACGTAATATAACCTAACCTAACCCATCTAGCCCATAGCTGGGAATGTTTTACAAAATCCCGGTCGTGTCGGCCCGTACTTTTCCGTGGGGACATTATATACGTCTATAACTTTATATATCCTAATCTAAGGGAGCCTAACATCTCGGATGTAGTATTTTACAACATTCCTGTCGGGTCGGCGCCAATTCTCGGTGGGAACATTATATACGTCTATAACGTAATATAACCTATCCTAACCCATCTAGCCCCTAGCTGGGAATGTTTTACAAAATCCCGTCGTGTCGGCCCGTACATTTCCGTGGGGACATTATGTACGTCTATAACATTATATATCCTAACCCAAGGGAACCTAACATCTCGGATGTAGTATTTTCCAACATTCCCGGGGGTTCGGCCCCTACTTCTCGGTGGGCACATTATATACGTCTATATCGTAATGTAACCTAACCTAACCCATCTAGACCCTCGCTGGTAATGTTTTACATAATCCCGGTCGTGTCGGCCCGTACTTCTCGGTGGGGAAATTATATACGTCTATAACGTTATATATCCTAACCTAAGGGAACCTAACATCTCGGATGTAGTATTTTCCAACATTCCTGGCGGGTCGGCCCCAACTTCTCGGTGGGCACATTATATACGTCTATATCGTAATATAACCTAACCTAACCCATCTAGACCCTGGCTGGTAATGTTTTACAAAATCCCGGTCGTGTCGGCCCATACTTCTCGGTGGGTACATTATGTACGTCTATAACTTTATATATCCTAGCCTAAGGGAACCTAGCATCGCGGATGTAGTATTTCACAACATTCCTGGCGGGTCGGCGCCAATTCTCGGTGGGAACGTTATATACGTCTATAACGAAATATAACCTAACCTAACCCATCTAGCTCCTAGCTGGGAATGTTTTACAAAATCCCGGTCGTGTCGGCCCGTACATTTCCGTGGGGACATTATGTACGTCTATAACTTTATATATCCTAACCTAACGGAACCTAACATCTCGGATGTAGTATTTTCCAACATTCCCGGGGGTTCGCTCCCTACTTCTCGGTGGGCACATTATATACGTCTATATCGTAATATAACCTAACCTAACCCATGTAGACCCTCGCTGGTAATGTTTTACAAAATCCCGGTCGTGTCGTCCCTTACGTCTCGGTGCGGACATTATATACGTCTATAACGTTATATATCCTAACCTAAGGCAAACTAACATCGCGGATGTAGTATTTCACAACATTCCTGGCGGGTCGGCCCCAACTTCTCGGTGGGCACATTATATACGTCTATATCGTAATATAACCTAACCTAACCCATCTAGACCCTGGCTGGTAATGTTTTACAAAATCCCGCTCGTGTCGGCCCGTACTTCTCGGTGGGGACATTTTATACGTCTATAACGTTATATATCCTAACCTAAGGGAACCTAACATCGCGGATGTAGTATTTCACAACATTCCTGGCGGGTCGGCGCCAATTCTCGGTGGGAACATTATATACGTCTATAACGTAATATAAACTAACCTAACCCATCTAGCTCCTAGCTGCGAATGTTTTACAAAATCCCGGTCGTGTCGTCCCTTACGTCTCGGTGCGGACATTATATACGTCTATAACGTTATATATCCTAACCTAAGGCAAACTAACATCGCGGATGTAGTATTTCACAACATTCCTGGCGGGTCGGTCCCAACTTCTCGGTGGGCACATTATATACGTCTATATCGTAATATAACCTAACCTAACCCATCTAGACCCTGGCTGGTACTGTTATACAACATCCCGGTCGTGTCGGCCCGTACTTCTCGGTGCGGACATTATATACGTCTATAACGTTATATATCCTAACCTAAGGCAAACTAACATCGCGGATGTAGTATTTCACAACATTCCTGGCGGGTCGGTCCCAACTTCTCGGTGGGCACATTATATACGTCTATATCGTAATATAACCTAACCTAACCCATCTAGACCCTGGCTGGTACTGTTTTACAAAATCCCGGTCGTGTCGGCCCGTACTTCTCGGTGGGAACATTATATACGTCTATAACGTTATATATCCTAACCTAAGGGAACCTAACATCGCGGATGTAGTATTTCACAACATTCCTGGCGGGTCGGCGCCAATTCTCGGTGGGAACATTATATACGTCTATAACGTAATATAACCTAACCTAACCCATCTAGCCCCTAACTGGGAATCTTTTACAAAATCCCGGTCGTGTCGGCCCGTACATTTCCGTGGGGACATTATGTACGTCTATAACTTTATATATCCTAGCCTAAGGGAACCTAACATCGCGGATGTAGTATTTCACAACATTCCTGGCGGGTCGGCGCCAATTCTCGGTGGGAACGTTATATACGTCTATAACGTAATATATCCTAACCTAACCCATCTAGCTCCTAGCTGGGAATGTTTTACAAAATCCCGGTCGTGTCGGCCCGTACATTTCCGTGAGGACATTATGTACGTCTATAACTTTATATATCCTAACCTAACGGAACCTAACATCTCGGATGTAGTATTTTCCAACATTCCCGGGGGTTCGGCCCCAACTTCTCGGTGGGCACATTATATACGTCTATATCGTAATATAAGCTAACCTAACCCATCTAGACCCTCGCTGGTAATGTTTTACAAAATCCCGCCGTGTCGGCCCGTACTTTTCCGTGGGGACATTATATACGTCTATAACGTTATATATCCTAACCTAAGGGAACCTAACATCTCGGATGTAGTATTTTCCAACATTCCTGGCGGGTCGGCCCCTACTTCTCGGTGGGCACATTATCTACGTCTATATCGTAACATAACCTAACCTAACCAATCTAGACCCTGGCTGGTAATGTTTCACAAAATCCCGGTCGTGTCGGCCCGAACTTCTCGGTGGGTACATTATGTACGTCTATAACTTTATATATCCTAGCCTAAGGGAACCTAGCATCGCGGATGTAGTATTTCACAACATTCCTGGCGGGTCGGCGCCAATTCTCGGTGGGAACGTTATATACGTCTATAACGAAATATAACCTAACCTAACCCATCTAGCTCCTAGCTGGGAATGTTTTACAAAATCCCGGTCGTGTCGGCCCGTACATTTCCGTGGGGACATTATGTACGTCTATAACTTTATATATCCTAACCTAACGGAACCTAACATCTCGGATGTAGTATTTTCCAACATTCCCGGGGGTTCGGCCCCTACTTCTCGGTGGGCACATTATATACGTCTATAACGTAATATAACCTCACCTAACCCATCTAGACCCTCGTTAGTAATGTTTTACAAAATCTCGGTCGTGTCGTCCCTTACGTCTCGGTGCGGACATTATATACGTCTATAACGTTATATATCCTAACCTAAGGCAAACTAACATCGCGGATGTAGTATTTCACAACATTCCTGGCGGGTCGGCCCCAACTTCTCGGTGGGCACATTATATACGTCTATATCGTAATATAACCTAACCTAACCCATCTAGACCCTAGCTGGTAATGTTTTACAAAATCCCGCTCGTGTCGGCCCGTACTTCTCGGTGGGGACATTATGTACGTCTATAACTTTATATATCCTAGCCTAAGGGAACCTAACATCGCGGATGTAGTATTTCACAACATTCCTGGCGGGTCGGCGCCAATTCTCGGTGGGAACGTTATATACGTCTATAACGTAATATAACCTAACTTAACCCATCTAGCTCCTAGCTGGGAATGTTTTACAAAATCCCGGTCGTGTCGGCCCGTACATTTCCGTGGGGACATTATGTACGTCTATAACTTTATATATCCTAACCTAACGGAACCTAACATCTCGGATGTAGTATTTTCCAACATTCCCGGGGGTTCGGCCCCAACTTCTCGGTGGGCACATTATATACGTCTATATCGTAATATAACCTAACCTAACCCATCTAGACCCTCGCTGGTAATGTTTTACAAAATCCCGGTCGTGTCGGACCGTACTTCTCGGTGGGGAAATTATATACGTCTATAACGTTATATATCCTAACCTAAGGGTACCTAACATCTCGGATGTAGTATTTTCCATCATTCCTGGCGGGTCGGCCCCTACTTCTCGGCGGGCACATTATATACGTCTATATCATAATATAACCTAACCTAACCCATCTAGACCCTGGCTGGTAATGCTTTACAAAATCCCGGTCGTGTCGGCCCGTACTTCTCGGTGGGGACATTATATACGTCTATAACGTTATATATCCTAACCTAAGGGAACCTAACATCGCGGGTGTAGTATTTCACAACATTCCTGGCGGGTCGGCGCCAATACTCGGTGGGAACATTATATACGTCTATAACGTAATATAACCTAACCCAACCCATCTAGCCCCTAACTGGTAATGTTTTACAAAATCCCGCCGTGTCGGCCCGTACTTTTCCGTGGGGACATTATATACGTCTATAACTTTATATATCCTAACCTAAGGGAACCTAACATCTCGGATGTAGTATTTTCCAACATTCCTGGCAGGTCGGCCCCTACTTCTCGGTGGGCACATTATATACGTCTATATCGTAATATAACCTAACCTAACCCATCTAGACCATGGCTGGTAATGTTTTACAAAATCCCGGTCGTGTCGGCCCGTACTTCTCGGTGGGGACATTATATACGTCTATAACGTTATATATCCTAACCTAAGGGAACCTAACATCGCGGATGTAGTATTTCACAACATTCCTGGGGGGTAGGCGCCAATTCTCGGTGGGAAAATTATATACGTCTATAACGTAATATAACCTAACCTAACCCAACTAGCCCCTCGCTGGTAGTGTTTTACAAAATCCCGGTCGTGTCGGACCGTACTTCTCGGTGGGGACATTATATACGTCTATAACGTTATATATCCTAGCCTAAGGGAACCTAACATCGCGGATGTAGTATTTCACAACATTCCTGGCGGGTCGGCGCCAATTCTCGGTGGGAACATTATATACGTCTATAACGTAATATAACCTAACCTAACCCATCTAGCCCCTCGCTGTAATGTTTTACAAAATCCCGGTCGTGTCGTCCCGTACGTCTCCGTGCGGACATTATATACGTCTATAACGTTATATATCCTAACCTAAGGGAACCTAACATCGCGGATGTAGTATTTCACAACATTCCTGGCGGGTCGGCGCCAATTCTCGGTGGGAACATTATATACGTCTATAACGTAATATAACCTAACCTAACCCATCTAGCTCCTAGCTGGGAAAGTTTTACAAAATCCCGGTCGTGTCGGCCCGTACATTTCCGCGGGGACATTATGTACGTCTATAACTTTATATATCCTAACCTAAGGGAACCTAACATCTCGGATGTAGTATTTTCCAACATTCCCGGGGGTTCGCTCCCTACTTCTCGGTGGGCACATTATATACGTCTATATCGTAATATAACCTAACCTAACCCATGTAGACCCTCGCTGGTAATGTTTTACAAAATCCCGGTCGTGTCGTCCCTTACGTCTCGGTGCGGACATTATATACGTCTATAACGTTATATATCCTAACCTAAGGCAAACTAACATCGCGGATGTAGTATTTCACAACATTCCTGGCGGGTCGGCCCCAACTTCTCGGTGGGCACATTATATACGTCTATATCGTAATATAACCTAACCTAACCCATCTAGACCCTGGCTGGTAATGTTTTACAAAATCCCGCTCGTGTCGGCCCGTACTTCTCGGTGGGGACATTTTATACGTCTATAACGTTATATATCCTAACCTAAGGGAACCTAACATCGCGGATGTAGTATTTCACAACATTCCTGGCGGGTCGGCGCCAATTCTCGGTGGGAACATTATATACGTCTATAACGTAATATAACCTAACCTAACCCATCTAGCTCCTAGCTGGGAATGTTTTACAAAATCCCGGTCGTGTCGTCCCTTACGTCTCGGTGCGGACATTATATACGTCTATAACGTTATATATCCTAACCTAAGGCAAACTAACATCGCGGATGTAGTATTTCACAACATTCCTGGCGGGTCGGTCCCAACTTCTCGGTGGGCACATTATATACGTCTATATCGTAATATAACCTAACCTAACCCATCTAGACCCTGGCTGGTACTGTTTTACAAAATCCCGGTCGTGTCGGCCCGTACTTCTCGGTGCGGACATTATATACGTCTATAACGTTATATATCCTAACCTAAGGCAAACTAACATCGCGGATGTAGTATTTCACAACATTCCTGGCGGGTCGGTCCCAACTTCTCGGTGGGCACATTATATACGTCTATATCGTAATATAACCTAACCTAACCCATCTAGACCCTGGCTGGTACTGTTTTACAAAATCCCGGTCGTGTCGTCCCTTACGTCTCGGTGCGGACATTATATACGTCTATAACTTTATATATCCTAACCTAAGGGAACCTAACATCTCGGATGTAGTATTTTCCAACATTCCCGGGGGTTCGGCCCCAACTTCTCGGTGGGTACATTATATACGTCTATATCGTAATATAACCTAACCTAACCCATCTAGACCCTCGCTGGTAATGTTTTACAAAATCCCGCCGTGTCGGCCCGTACTTTTCCGTGGGGACATTATATACGTCTATAACTTTATATATCCTAACCTAAGGGAACCTAACATCTCGGATGTAGTATTTTCCAACATTCCTGGCAGGTCGGCCGCTACTTCTCGGTGGGCACATTATATACGTCTATATCGTAATATAACCTAACCTAACCCATCTAGACCCTGGCTGGTAATGTTTTACAAAATCCCGGTCGTGTCGGCCCGTACTTCTCGGTGGGGACATTATATACGTCTATAACGTTATATATCCTAACCTAAGGGAACCTAACATCGCGGATGTAGTATTTCACAACATTCCTGGGGGGTAGGCGCCAATTCTCGGTGGGAAAATTATATACGTCTATAACGTAATATAACCTAACCTAACCCATCTAGCCCCTCGCTGGTAATGTTTTACAAAATCCCGGTCGTGTCGGACCGTACTTCTCGGTGGGGACATTATATACGTCTATAACGTTATATATCCTAGCCTAAGGGAACCTAACATCGCGGATGTAGTATTTCACAACATTCCTGGCGGGTCGGCGCCAATTCTCGGTGGGAACATTATATACGTCTATACCGTAATATAACCTAACCTAACCCATCTAGCCCCTCGCTGTAATGTTTTACAAAATCCCGGTCGTGTCGTCCCGTACGTCTCCGTGCGGACATTATATACGTCTATAACGTTATATATCCTAACCTAAGGGAACCTAACATCGCGGATGTAGTATTTCACAACATTCCTGGCGGGTCGGCGCCAATTCTCGGTGGGAACGTTATATACGTCTATAACGTAATATAACCTAACCTAACCCATCTAGCTCCTAGCTGGGTATGTTTTACAAAATCCCGGTCGTGTCGGCCCGTACATGTCCGTCGGGACATTATGTACGTCTATAACTTTATATATCCTAACCTAACGGAACCTAACATCTCGGATGTAGTATTTTCCAACATTCCCGGGGGGTCGGCCCCTACTTCTCGGTGGGCACATTATATACGTCTATAACGTAATATAACCTCACCTAACCCATGTAGACCCTCGTTAGTAATGTTTTACAAAATCTCGGTCGTGTCGTCCCTTACGTCTCGGTGCGGACATTATATACGTCTATAACGTTATATATCCTAACCTAGGGCAAACTAACATCGCGGATGTAGTATTTCACAACATTCCTGGCGGGTCGGCCCCAAACTTCTCGGTGGGCACATTATATACGTCTATATCGTAATATAACCTAACCTAACCCATCTAGACCCTCGCTGGTAATGTTTTACAAAATCCCGCCGTGTCGGCCCGTACATTTCCGTGAGGACATTATGTACGTCTATAACTTTATATATCCTAACCTAACGGAACCTAACATCTCGGATGTAGTATTTTCCAACATTCCCGGGGGTTCGGCCCCAACTTCTCGGTGGGCACATTATATACGTCTATATCGTAATATAACCTAACCTAACCCATCTAGACCCTCGCTGGTAATGTTTTACAAAATCCCGCCGTGTCGGCCCGTACTTTTCCGTGGGGACATTATATACGTCTATAACTTTATATATCCTAACCTAAGGGAACCTAACATCTCGGATGTAGTATTTTCCAACATTCCTGGCAGGTCGGCCCCTACTTCTCGGTGGGCACATTATATACGTCTATATCGTAATATAACCTAACCTAACCCATCTAGACCCTGGCTGGTAATGCTTTACAAAATCCCGGTCGTGTCGGCCCGTACTTCTCGGTGGGGACATTATATACGTCTATAACGTTATATATCCTAACCTAAGGGAACCTAACATCGCGGATGTAGTATTTCACAACATTCCTGGCGGGTCGGCGCCAATTCTCGGTGGGAACATTATATACGTCTATAACGTAATATAACCTAACCTAACCCATCTAGCACCTAACTGGGAATGTTTTACAAAATCCCGGTCGTGTCGGCCCGTACATTTCCGTGGGGACATTATGTACGTCTATAACTTTATATATCCTAGCCTAAGGGAACCTAACATCGCGGATGTAGTATTTCACAACATTCCTGGCGGGTCGGCGCCAATTCTCGGTGGGAACGTTATATACGTCTATAACGTAATATAACCTAACCTAACCCATCTAGACCCTGGCTGGTAATGTTTTACAAAATCCCGGTCGTGTCGGCCCGTACTTCTCGGTGGGGACATTATATACGTCTATAACGTTATATATCCTAACCTAAGGGAACCTAACATCGCGGATGTAGTATTTCACAACATTCCTGGGGGGTAGGCGCCAATTCTCGGTGGGAAAATTATATACGTCTATAACGTAATATAACCTAACCTAACCCATCTAGCCCCTCGCTGGTAATGTTTTACAAAATCCCGGTCGTGTCGGACCGTACTTCTCGGTGGGGACATTATATACGTCTATAACGTTATATATCCTAGCCTAAGGGAACCTAACATCGCGGATGTAGTATTTCACAACATTCCTGGCGGGTCGGCGCCAATTCTCGGTGGGAACATTATATACGTCTATAACGTAATATAACCTAACCTAACCCATCTAGCCCCTCGCTGTAATGTTTTGCAAAATCCCGGTCGTGTCGTCCCGTACGTCTCCGTGCGGACATTATATACGTCTATAACGTTATATATCCTAACCTAAGGGAACCTAACATCGCGGATGTAGTATTTCACAACATTCCTGGCGGGTCGGCGCCAATTCTCGGTGGGAACATTATATACGTCTATAACGTAATATAACCTAACCTAACCCATCTAGCTCCTAGCTGGGAATGTTTTACAAAATCCCGGTCGTGTCGGCCCGTACATTTCCGTGGGGACATTATGTACGTCTATAACTTTATATATCCTAACCTAAGGGAACCTAACATCTCGGATGTAGTATTTTCCAACATTCCCGGGGGTTCGGTCCCTACTTCTCGGTGGGCACATTATATACGTCTATATCGTAATATAACCTAACCTAACCCATCTAGACCCTCGCTGGTAATGTTTTACAAAATCCCGGTCGTGTCGTCCCTTACGTCTCGGTGCGGACATTATATACGTCTATAACTTTATATATCCTAACCTAAGGGAACCTAACATCTCAGATGTAGTATTTTCCAACATTCCTGGCGAGACGGCCCCTACTTCTCGGCGGGCACATTATATACGTCTATATCGTAATATAACCTAACCTAACCCATCTAGCCCCTCGCTGTAATGTTTTACAAAATCCCGGTCGTGTCGGCCCATACTTCTCGGTGGGTACATTATATACGTCTATAACGTTATATATCCTAGCCTAAGGGAACCTAACATCGCGGATGTAGTATTTCACAACATTCCTGGCGGGTCGGCGCCAATTCTCGGTGGGAACGTTATATACGTCTATAACGTAATATAACCTAACCTAACCCATCTAGCTCCTAGCTGGGTATGTTTTACAAAATCCCGGTCGTGTCGGCCCGTACATGTCCGTCGGGACATTATGTACGTCTATAACTTTATATATCCTAACCTAACGGAACCTAACATCTCGGATGTAGTATTTTCCAACATTCCCGGGGGGTCGGCACCTACTTCTCGGTGGGCACATTATATACGTCTATAACGTAATATAACCTCACCTAACCCATGTAGACCCTCGTTAGTAATGTTTTACAAAATCTCGGTCGTGTCGTCCCTTACGTCTCGGTGCGGACATTATATACGTCTATAACGTTATATATCCTAACCTAAGGCAAACTAACATCGCGGATGTAGTATTTCACAACATTCCTGGCGGGTCGGCCCCAAACTTCTCGGTGGGCACATTATATACGTCTATATCGTAATATAACCTAACCTAACCCATCTAGACCCTGGCTGGTAATGTTTTACAAAATCCCGGTCGTGTCGGCCCGTACATTTCCGTGAGGACATTATGTACGTCTATAACTTTATATATCCTAACCTAACGGAACCTAACATCTCGGATGTAGTATTTTCCAACATTCCCGGGGGTTCGGCCCCAACTTCTCGGTGGGCACATTATATACGTCTATATCGTAATATAACCTAACCTAACCCATCTAGACCCTCGCTGGTAATGTTTTACAAAATCCCGCCGTGTCGGCCCGTACTTTTCCGTGGGGACATTATATACGTCTATAACTTTATATATCCTAACCTAAGGGAACCTAACATCTCGGATGTAGTATTTTCCAACATTCCTGGCAGGTCGGCCCCTACTTCTCGGTGGGCACATTATATACGTCTATATCGTAATATAACCTAACCTAACCCATCTAGACCCTGGCTGGTAATGCTTTACAAAATCCCGGTCGTGTCGGCCCGTACTTCTCGGTGGGGACATTATATACGTCTATAACGTTATATATCCTAACCTAAGGGAACCTAACATCGCGGATGTAGTATTTCACAACATTCCTGGCGGGTCGGCGCCAATTCTCGGTGGGAACATTATATACGTCTATAACGTAATATAACCTAACCTAACCCATCTAGCCCCTAACTGGGAATGTTTTACAAAATCCCGGTCGTGTCGGCCCGTACATTTCCGTGGGGACATTATGTACGTCTATAACTTTATATATCCTAGCCTAAGGGAACCTAACATCGCGGATGTAATATTTCACAACATTCCTGGCGGGTCGGCGCCAATTCTCGGTGGGAACGTTATATACGTCTATAACGTAATATAACCTAACCTAACCCATCTAGCTCCTAGCTGGGAATGTTTTACAAAATCCCGGTCGTGTCGGCCCGTACATTTCCGTGGGGACATTATGTACGTCTATAACTTTATATATCCTAACATAACGGAACCTAACATCTCGGATGTAGTATTTTCCAACATTCCCGGGGGTTCGGCCCCTACTTCTCGGTGGGCACATTATATACGTCTATAACGTAATATAACCTCACCTAATCCATCTAGACCCTCGTTAGTAATGTTTTACAAAATCTCGGTCGTGTCGTCCCTTACGTCTCGGTGCGGACATTATATACGTCTATAACGTTATATATCCTAACCTAAGGCAAACTAACATCGCGGATGTAGTATTTCACAACATTCCTGGCGGGTCGGCCCCAACTTCTCGGTGGGCACATTATATACGTCTATATCGTAATATAACCTAACCTAACCCATCTAGACCCTGGCTGGTAATGTTTTACAAAATCCCGGTCGTGTCGGCCCGTACATTTCCGTGAGGACATTATGTACGTCTATAACTTTATGTATCCTAACCTAACGGAACCTTACATCTCGGATGTAGTATTTTCCAACATTCCCGGGGGTTCGGCCCCAACTTCTCGGTGGGCACATTATATACGTCTATATCGTAATATAACCTAACCTAACCCATCTAGACCCTCGCTGGTAATGTTTTACAAAATCCCGCCGTGTCGGCCCGTACTTTTCCGTGGGGACATTATATACGTCTATAACTTTATATATCCTAAACTAAGGGAACCTAACATCTCGGATGTAGTATTTTCCAACATTCCTGGCAGGTCGGCCCCTACTTCTCGGTGGGCACATTATATACGTCTATATCGTAATATAACCTAACCTAACCCATCTAGACCCTGGCTGGTAATGTTTTACAAAATCCCGGTCGTGTCGGCCCGTACTTCTCGGTGGGGACATTATATACGTCTATAACGTTATATATCCTAACCTAAGGGAACCTAACATCGCGGATGTAGTATTTCACAACATTCCTGGGGGGTAGGCGCCAATTCTCGGTGGGAAAATTATATACGTCTATAACGTAATATAACCTAACCTAACCCATCTAGCCCCTCGCTGGTAATGTTTTACAAAATCCCGGTCGTGTCGGACCGTACTTCTCGGTGGGGACATTATATACGTCTATAACGTTATATATCCTAGCCTAAGGGAACCTAACATCGCGGATGTAGTATTTCACAACATTCCTGGCGGGTCGGCGCCAATTCTCGGTGGGAACATTATATACGTCTATAACGTAATATAACCTAACCTAACCCATCTAGCCCCTCGCTGTAATGTTTTACAAAATCCCGGTCGTGTCGTCCCGTACGTCTCCGTGCGGACATTATATACGTCTATAACGTTATATATCCTAACCTAAGGGAACCTAACATCGCGGATGTAGTATTTCACAACATTCCTGGCGGGTCGGCGCCAATTCTCGGTGGGAACATTATATACGTCTATAACGTAATATAACCTAACCTAACCCATCTAGCTCCTAGCTGGGAATGTTTTACAAAATCCCGGTCGTGTCGGCCCGTACATTTCCGTGGGCACATTATGTACGTCTATAACTTTATATATCCTAACCTAAGGGAACCTAACATCTCGGATGTAGTATTTTCCAACATTCCCGGGGGTTCGGTCCCTACTTCTCGGTGGGCACATTATATACGTCTATATCGTAATATAACCTAACCTAACCCATGTAGACCCTCGCTGGTAATGTTTTACAAAATCCCGGTCGTGTCGTCCCTTACGTCTCGGTGCGGACATTATATACGTCTATAACTTTATATATCTTAACCTAAGGGAACCTAACATCTCAGATGTAGTATTTTCCAACATTCCTGGCGAGACGGCCCCTACTTCTCGGCGGGCACATTATATACGTCTATATCGTAATATAACCTAACCTAACCCATCTAGGCCCTCGCTGTAATGTTTTACAAAATCCCGGTCGTGTCGTCCCGTACGTCTCCGTGCGGACATTATATACGTCTATAACGTTATATATCCTAGCCTAAGGGAACCTAACATCGCGGATGTAGTATTTCACAACATTCCTGGCGGGTCGGCGCCAATTCTCGGTGGGAACGTTATATACGTCTATAACGTAATATAACCTAACCTAACCCATCTAGCTCCTAGCTGGGAATGTTTTACAAAATCCCGGTCGTGTCGGGCCGTACATTTCCGTGGGGACATTATGTACGTCTATAGCTTTATATATCCTAACCTAACGGAACCTAACATCTCGGATGTAGTATTTTCCAACATTCCCGGGGGTTCGGCCCCAACTTCTCGGTGGGCACATTATATACGTCTATATCGTAATATAACCTAACCTAACCCATCTAGCCCCTCGCTGGTAATGTTTTACAAAATCCCGGTCGTGTCGGACCGTACTTCTCGGTGGGGACATTATATACGTCTATAACGTTATATATCCTAGCCTAAGGGAACCTAACATCGCGGATGTAGTATTTCACAACATTCCTGGCGGGTCGGCGCCAATTCTCGGTGGGAACGTTATATACGTCTATATCGTAATATAACCTAACCTAACCCATCTAGCCCCTCGCTGTAATGTTTTACAAAATCCCGGTCGTGTCGTCCCGTACGTCCCCGTGCGGACATTATATACGTCTATAACGTTATATATCCTAGCCTAAGGGAACCTAACATCGCGGATGTAGTATTTCACAACATTCCTGGCGGGTCGGCGCCAATTCTCGGTGGGAACGTTATATACGTCTATAACGTAATATAACCTAACCTAACCCATCTAGCTCTTAGCTGGGAATGTTTTACAAAATTCCGGTCGTGTCGGCCCGTACATTTCCGTGGGGACATTATGTACGTCTATAACTTTATATATCCTAACCTAACGGAACCTAACATCTCGGATGTAGTATTTCCCAACATTCCCGGGGGTTCGGCCCCTACTTCTCGGTGGGCACATTATATACATCTATAACGTAATATAACCTCACCTAACCCATCTAGACCCTCGTTAGTAATGTTTTACAAAATCTCGGTCGTGTCGTCCCTTACGTCTCGGTGCGGACATTATATACGTCTATAACGTTATATATTCTAACCTAAGGCAAACTAACATCGCGGATGTAGTATTTCACAACATTCCTGGCGGGTCGGCCCCAACTTCTCGGTGGGCACATTATGTACGTCTATATCGTAATATAACCTAACCTAACCCATCTAGACACTGGCTGGTAATGTTTTACAAAATCCCGGTCGTGTCGGCCCGTACTTCTCGGTGGGGACATTATGTACGTCTATAACTTTATATATCCTAGCCTAAGGGAACCTAACATCGCGGATGTAGTATTTCACAACATTCCTGGCGGGTCGGCGCCAATTCTCGGCGGGCACATTATATACGTCTATATCGTAATATAACCTAACCTAACCCATCTAGCCCCTCGCCGTAATGTTTTACAAAATCCCGGTCGTGTCGTCCCGTACGTCCCCGTGCGGACATTATATACGGCTATAACGTTATATATCCTAGCCTAAGGGAACCTAACATCGCGGATGTAGTATTTCACAACATTCCTGGCGGGTCGGCGCCAATTCTCGGTGGGAACGTTATATACGTCTATAACGTAATATAACCTAACCTAACCCATCTAGCTCTTAGCTGGGAATGTTTTACAAAATTCCGGTCGTGTCGGCCCGTACATTTCCGTGGGGACATTATGTACGTCTATAACTTTATATATCCTAACCTAAGGCAAACTAACATCGCGGATGTAGTATTTCACAACATTCCTGGCGGGTCGGCCCCAACTTCTCGGTGGGCACATTATATACGTCTATAACGTAATATAACCTAACCTAACCCATCTAGCTCCTAGCTGGGAATGTTTTACAAAATCCCGGTCGTGTCGGCCCGTACATTTCCGTGGGGACATTATGTACGTCTATAGCTTTATATATCCTAACCTAAGGGAACCTAACATCTCGGATGTAGTATTTTCCAACATTCCCGGGGGTTCGGTCCCTACTTCTCGGTGGGCACATTATATACGTCTATATCGTAATATTAAGTAACCTAACCCATGTAGACCCTCGCTGGTAATGTTTTACAAAATCCCGGTCGTGTCGTCCCTTACGTCTCGGTGCGGACATTATATACGTCTATAACTTTATATATCCTAACCTAAGGGAACCTAACATCTCAGATGTAGTATTTTCCAACATTCCTGGCGGGACGGCCCCTACTTCTCGGCGGGCACATTATATACGTCTATATCGTAATATAACCTAACCTAACCCATCTAGACCCTGGCTGGTAATGTTTTACAAAATCCCGGTCGTGTCGGCCCGTACATTTCCGTGGGGACATTATGTACGTCTATAACATTATACATCCTAACCCAAGGGAACCTAACATCTCGGATGTAGTATTTTCCAACATTCCTGGCGGGACGGCCCCTACTTCTCGGCGGGCACATTATATACGTCTATATCGTAATATAACCTAACATAACCCATCTAGAACCTGGCTGGTAATGTTTTACAAAATCACGGTCGTGTCGGCCCGTACTTTTCCGTGGGGACGTTATATACGTCTATTACTTTATATATCCTAACCTAAGGGAACCTAACATCTCGGATGTAGTATTTTCCAACATTCCTGGCGGGTCGGCCCCTACTTCCCGGCGGGCACATTATATACGTCTATATCGTAATATAACCTAACCTAACCCATGTAGACCCTCGCTGGTAATGTTTTACAAAATCCCGGTGGTGTCGGCCCGTACATTTCCGTGGGGACATTATGTACGTCTATAACTTTATATATCCTAACCTAACGGAACCTAACATCTCGGATGTAGTATTTTCCAACATTCCCGGGGGTTCGGCCCCTACTTCTCGGTGGGCACATTATATACGTCTATAACGTAATATAACCTCACCTAACCCATCTAAACCCTCGTTAGTAATGTTTTACAAAATCTCGGTCGTGTCGCCCCTTACGTCTCGGTGCGGACATTATATACGTCTATAACTTTATATATCCTAACCTAAGGCAAACTAACATCGCGGATGTAGTATTTCACAACATTCCTGGCGGGTCGGCCCCAACTTCTCGGTGGGCACATTATATACGTCTATATCGTAATATAACCTAACCTAACCCATCTAGACCCTGGCTGGTAATGT
This sequence comes from Xylocopa violacea, assembly GCA_963969225.1. Classification (NCBI taxonomy): domain Eukaryota; kingdom Metazoa; phylum Arthropoda; class Insecta; order Hymenoptera; family Apidae; genus Xylocopa; species Xylocopa violacea. The sequence goes on along the minus strand of CAXAJV010000061.1, from coordinate 1,708,101 downwards.
TTTACAAAATCCCGCTCGTGTCGGCCCGTACTTCTCGGTGGGGACATTATGTACGTCTATAACTTTATATGTCCTAGCCTAAGGGAACCTAACATCGCGGATGTAGTATTTCACAACATTCCTGGCGGGTCGGCGCCAATTCTCGGTGGGAACGTTATATACGTCTATAACGTAATATAACCTAACCTAACCCATCTAGCTCCTAGCTGGGAATGTTTTACAAAATCCCGGTCGTGTCGGCCCGTACATTTCCGTGGGGACATTATGTACGTCTATAACTTTATATATCCTAACCTAACTGAACCTAACATCTCGGATGTAGTATTTTCCAACATTCCCGGGGGTTCGGCCCCAACTTCTCGGTGGGCACATTATATACGTCTATATCGTAATATAACCTAACCTAACCCATCTAGACCCTCGCTGGTAATGTTTTACAAAATCCCGGTCGTGTCGGACCGTACTTCTCGGTGGGGAAATTATATACGTCTATAACGTTATATATCCTAACCTAAGGGTACCTAACATCTCGGATGTAGTATTTTCCATCTTTCCTGGCGGGTCGGCCCCTACTTCCCGGCGGGCACATTATATACGTCTATATCGTAATATAACCTAACCTAACCCATCTAGACCCTGGCTGGTAATGCTTTACAAAATCCCGGTCGTGTCGGCCCGTACTTCTCGGTGGGGACATTATATACGTCTATAACGTTATATATCCTAACCTAAGGGAACCTAACATCGCGGATGTAGTATTTCACAACATTCCTGGCGGGTCGGCGCCAATTCTCGGTGGGAACATTATATACGTCTATAACGTAATATAACATAACCTAACCCATCTAGCCCCTCGCTGTAATGTTTTACAAAATCCCGGTCGTGTCGTCCCGTACGTCTCCGTGCGGACATTATATACGTCTATAACGTTATATATCCTAACCTAAGGGAACCTAACATCGCGGATGTAGTATTTCACAACATTCCTGGCGGGTCGGCGCCAATTCTCGGTGGGAACATTATATACGTCTATAACGTAATATAACCTAACCTAACCCATCTAGCTCCTAGCTGGGAATGTTTTACAAAATCCCGGTCGTGTCGGCCCGTACATTTCCGTGGGCACATTATGTACGTCTATAACTTTATATATCCTAACCTAAGGGAACCTAACATCTCGGATGTAGTATTTTCCAACATTCCCGGGTGTACGGTCCCTACTTCTCGGTGGGCACATTATATACGTCTATATCGTAATATAACCTAACCTAACCCATGTAGACCCTCGCTGGTAATGTTTTACAAAATCCCGGTCGTGTCGTCCCTTACGTCTCGGTGCGGACATTATATACGTCTATAACTTTATATATCCTAACCTAAGGGAACCTAACATCTCAGATGTAGTATTTTCCAACATTCCTGGCGAGACGGCCCCTACTTCTCGGCGGGCACATTATATACGTCTGTATCGTAATATAACCTAACCTAACCCATCTAGCCCCTCGCTGTAATGTTTTACAAAATCCCGGTCGTGTCATGCCGTACGTCTCCGTGCGGACATTATATACGTCTATAACGTTATATATCCTAGCCTAAGGGAACCTAACATCGCGGATGTAGTATTTCACAACATTCCTGGCGGGTCGGCGCCAATTCTCGGTGGGAACGTTATATACGTCTATAACGTAATATAACCTAACCTAACCCATCTAGCTCCTAGCTGGGTATGTTTTACAAAATCCCGGTCGTGTCGGCCCGTACATGTCCGTCGGGACATTATGTACGTCTATAACTTTATATATCCTAACCTAACGGAACCTAACATCTCGGATGTAGTATTTTCCAACATTCCCGGGGGTTCGGCCCCTACTTCTCGGTGGGCACATTATATACGTCTATAACGTAATATAGCCTCACCTAACCCATGTAGACCCTCGTTAGTAATGTTTTACAAAATCTCGGTCGTGTCGTCCCTTACGTCTCGGTGCGGACATTATATACGTCTATAACGTTATATATCCTAACCTAAGGCAAACTAACATCGCGGATGTAGTATTTCACAACATTCCTGGCGGGTCGGCCCCAACTTCTCGGTGGGCACATTATATACGTCTATAACGTAATATAACATAACCTAACCCATCTAGCCCCTCGCTGTAATGTTTTACAAAATCCCGGTCGTGTCGTCCCGTACGTCTCCGTGCGGACATTATATACGTCTATAACGTTATATATCCTAACCTAAGGGAACCTAACATCGCGGATGTAGTATTTCACAACATTCCTGGCGGGTCGGCGCCAATTCTCGGTGGGAACATTATATACGTCTATAACGTAATATAACCTAACCTAACCCATCTAGCTCCTAGCTGGGAATGTTTTACAAAATCCCGGTCGTGTCGGCCCGTACATTTCCGTGGGCACATTATGTACGTCTATAACTTTATATATCCTAACCTAAGGGAACCTAACATCTCGGATGTAGTATTTTCCAACATTCCCGGGGGTACGGTCCCTACTTCTCGGTGGGCACATTATATACGTCTATATCGTAATATAACCTAACCTAACCCATGTAGACCCTCGCTGGTAATGTTTTACAAAATCCCGGTCGTGTCGTCCCTTACGTCTCGGTGCGGACATTATATACGTCTATAACTTTATATATCCTAACCTAAGGGAACCTAACATCTCAGATGTAGTATTTTCCAACATTCCTGGCGAGACGGCCCCTACTTCTCGGCGGGCACATTATATACGTCTGTATCGTAATAAAACCTAACCTAACCCATCTAGCCCCTCGCTGTAATGTTTTACAAAATCCCGGTCGTGTCATGCCGTACGTCTCCGTGCGGACATTATATACGTCTATAACGTTATATATCCTAGCCTAAGGGAACCTAACATCGCGGATGTAGTATTTCACAACATTCCTGGCGGGTCGGCGCCAATTCTCGGTGGGAACGTTATATACGTCTATAACGTAATATAACCTAACCTAACCCATCTAGCTCCTAGCTGGGTATGTTTTACAAAATCCCGGTCGTGTCGGCCCGTACATGTCCGTCGGGACATTATGTACGTCTATAACTTTATATATCCTAACCTAACGGAACGTAACATCTCGGATGTAGTATTTTCCAACATTCCCGGGGGTTCGGCCCCTACTTCTCGGTGGGCACATTATATACGTCTATATCGTAATATAACCTAACCTAACCCATCTAGACCCTCGCTGGTAATGTTTTACACAATCCCGGTCGTGTCGGCCCGTACTTCTCGGTGGGGACATTATATACGTCTATAACGTTATATATCCTAACCTAAGGCAAACTAACATCGCGGATGTAGTATTTCACAACATTCCTGGCGGGTCGGCCCCAACTTCTCGGTGGGCACATTATATACGTCTATATCGTAATATAACCTAACCTAACCCATCTAGACCCTGGCTGGTAATGTTTTACAAAATCCCGGTCGTGTCGGCCCGTACTTCTCGGTGGGGACATTATATACGTCTATAACTCTATATATCCTAGCCTGAGGGAACCTAACATCGCGGATGTAGTATTTCACAACATTCCTGGCGGGTCGGCGCCAATTCTCGGTGGGAACGTTATATACGTCTATAACGTAATATAACCTAACCTAACCCATCTAGCTCCTAGCTGGGAATGTTTTACAAAATCCCGGTCGTGTCGGCCCGTACATTTCCGTGGCGACATTATGTACGTCTATAACTTTATATATCCTAACCTAACGGAACCTAACATCTCGGATGTAGTATTTTCCAACATTCCCGGGGGTTCGGCCCCTACTTCTCGGTGGGCACATTTTATACATCTATAACGTAATATAACCTCACCTAACCCATCTAGACCCTCGTTAGTAATGTTTTACAAAATCTCGGTCGTGTCGTCCCTTACGTCTCGGTGCGGACATTATATACGTCTATAACGTTATATATCCTAACCTAAGGCAAACTAACATCGCGGATGTAGTATTTCACAACATTCCTGGCGGGGCGGCCCCAACTTCTCGGTGGGCACATTATATACGTCTATATCGTAATATAACCTAACCTAACCCATCTAGACCCTGGCTGGTAATGTTTTACAAAATCCCGCTCGTGTCGGCCCGTACTTCTCGGTGGGGACATTATGTACGTCTATAACTTTATATATCCTAGCCTAAGGGAACCTAAGATCGCGGATGTAGTATTTCACAACATTCCTGGCGGGTCGGCGCCAATTCTCGGTGGGAACGTTATATACGTCTATAACGTAATATAACCTAACCTAACCCATCTAGCTCCTAGCTGGGAATGTTTTACAAAATCCCGGTCGTGTCGGCCCGTACATTTCCGTGGGGACATTATGTACGTCTATAACTTTATATATCCTAACCTAACGGAACCTAACATCTCGGATGTAGTATTTTCCAACATTCCCGGGGGTTCGGCCCCTACTTCTCGGTGGGCACATTATATACGTCTATAACGTAATATAACCTCACCTAACCCATCTAAACCCTCGTTAGTAATGTTTTACAAAATCTCGGTCGTGTCGTCCCTTACGTCTCGGTGCGGACATTATATACGTCTATAACGTTATATATCCTAACCTAAGGCAAACTAACATCGCGGATGTAGTATTTCACAACATTCCTGGCGGGTCGGCCCCAACTTCTCGGTGGGCACATTATATACGTCTATATCGTAATATAACCGAACCTACCCCATCTAGCCCCTAGCTGGGAATGTTTTACAAAATCCCGGTCGTTTCGGCCCGTACTTCTCGGTGGGGTCATTGTATACGTCTATAACTTTATATATCCTAACCTAAGGGAACCTAACATCTCGGATGTAGTATTTTCCAACATTTCCGGCGGTTCGGCCCCTACTTCTCGGTGGGCACATTATATACGTCTATATCGTAATATAACCTCACCTAACCCATCTACTCCCTCGCTAGTAATGTTTTACAAAATCCCGGTCGTGTCGTCCCTTACGTCTCGGTGCGGACATTATATACGTCTATAACGTTATATATCCTAAACTAAGGCAAACTAACATCGCGGATGTAGTATTTCACAACATTCCTGGTGGGTCGGCCCGAACTTCTCGGTGGGCACATCATATACGTCTATATCGTAATATAACCTAACCTAACCCATCTAGACCCTCGCTGGTAATGTTTTACAAAATCCCGGTCGTGTCGGACCGTACTTCTCGGTGGGGAAATTATATACGTCTATAACGTTATATATCCTAACCTAAGGGTACCTAACATCTCGGATGTAGTATTTTCCATCATTCCTGGCGGGTCGGCCCCTACTTCCCGGCGGGCACATTATATACGTCTATATCGTAATATTACCTAACCTAACCCATCTAGACCCTGGCTGGTAATGCTTTACAAAATCCCGGTCGTGTCGGCCCGTACTTCTCGCTGGGGACATTATATACGTCTATAACGTTATATATCCTAACCTAAGGGAACCTAACATCTCGGATGTAGTATTTTCCAACATTCCTGGCAGGTCGGCCCCTACTTCTCGGTGGGCACATTATATACGTCTATATCGTAATATAACCTAACCTAACCCATCTAGCCCCTCGCTGGTAATGTTTTACAAAATCCCGGTCGTGTCGGACCGTACTTCTCGGTGGGGACATTATATACGTCTATAACGTTATATATCCTAGCCTAAGGGAACCTAACATCGCGGATGTAGTATTTCACAACATTCCTGGCGGGTCGGCGCCAATTCTCGGCGGGCACATTATATACGTCTATATCGTAATATAACCTAACCTAACCCATCTAGCCCCTCGCTGTAATGTTTTACAAAATCCCGGTCGTGTCGTCCCGTACGTCCCCGTGCGGACATTATATACGTCTATAACGTTATATATCCTAGCCTAAGGGAACCTAACATCGCGGATGTAGTATTTCACAACATTCCTGGCGAGTCGGGGCCAATTCTCGGTGGGAACGTTATATACGTCTATAACGTAATATAACCTAACCTAACCCATCTAGCTCTTAGCTGGGAATGTTTTACAAAATTCCGGTCGTGTCGGCCCGTACATTTCCGTGGGGACATTATGTACGTCTATAACGTTATATATCCTAACCTAAGGGAACCTAACATCGCGGATGTAGTATTTCACAACATTCCTGGGGGGTAGGCGCCAATTCTCGGTGGGAAAATTATATACGTCTATAACGTAATATAACCTAACCTAACCCATCTAGCCCCTCGCTGGTAATGTTTTACAAAATCCCGGTCGTGTCGGACCGTACTTCTCGGTGGGGACATTATATACGTCTATAACGTTATATATCCTAGCCTAAGGGAACCTAACATTGCGGATGTAGTATTTCACAACATTCCTGGCGGGTCGGCGCCAATTCTCGGCGGGCACATTATATACGTCTATATCGTAATATAACCTAACCAAACCCATCTAGCCCCTCGCTGTAATGTTTTACAAAATCCCGGTCGTGTCGTCCCGTACGTCCCCGTGCGGACATTATATACGTCTATAACGTTATATATCCTAGCCTAAGGGAACCTAACATCGCGGATGTAGTATTTCACAACATTCCTGGCGGGTCGGCGCCAATTCTCGGTGGGAACGTTATATACGTCTATAACGTAATATAACCTAACCTAACCCATCTAGCTCTTAGCTGGGAATGTTTTACAAAATTCCGGTCGTGTCGGCCCGTACATTTCCGTGGGGACATTATGTACGTCTATAACTTTATATATCCTAAGCTAAGGGAACCTAACATCTCAGATGTAGTATTTTCCAACATTCCTGGCGGGACGGCCCCTGCTTCTCGGCGGGGACATTATATACGTCTATATCGTAATATAACCTAACCTAACCCATCTAGCCCCTCGCTGTAATGTTTTACAAAATCCCGGTCGTGTCGTCCCGTACGTCTCCGTGCGGACATTATATACGTCTATAACGTTATATATCTTAACCTAAGGCAACCTAACATCGCGGATGTAGTATTTCACAACATTCCTGGCGGGTCGGCGCCAATTCTCGGTGGGAACATTATATACGTCTATAACGTAATATAACCTAACCTAACCCATCTAGCCCCTAGCTGGGAATATTTTACAAAATCCCGTCGTGTCGACCCGTACATTTCCGTGGGGACATTATGTACGTCTATAACATTATATATCCTAACCCAAGGGAACCTAACATCTCGGATGTAGTATTTTCCAACATTCCTGGCGGGTCGGCCCCTACTTCTCGGCGGGCACATTATATACGTCTATATCGTAATATAACCTAACCTAACCCATGTAGACCCTCGCTGGTAATGTTTTACAAAATCCCGATGGTGTCGGCCCGTACTTCTCGGTGGGGACATTGTGTACGTCTATGACGTTATATATCCTAACCTAAGGGAACCTAACATCTCGGATGTAGTATTTTCCAACATTCCCGGGGGTTCGGTCCCTACTTCTCGGTGGGCACATTATATACGTCTATATCGTAATATAACCTAACCTAACCCATGTAGACCCTCGCTGGTAATGTTTTACAAAATCCCGGTCGTGTCGTCCCTTGCGTCTCGGTGCGGACATTATATACGTCTATAACGTTATATATCCTAACCTAAGGCAAACTAACATCGCGGATGTAGTATTTCAGAACATTCCTGGCTGGTCGGCCCGAACTTCTCGGTGGGCACATTATATACGTCTATATCGTAATATAACCTAACCTAACCCATCTAGACCCTCGCTGGTAATGTTTTACAAAATCCCGGTCGTGTCGGACCGTACTTCCAGGTGGGGAAATTATATACGTCTATAATGTTATATATCCTAACCTAAGGGCACCTAACATCTCGGATGTAGTATTTTCCATCATTCCTGGCGGGTCGGCCCCTACTTCTCGGCGGGCACATTATATACGTCTATATCGTAATATAACCTAACCTAACCCATCTAGACCCTGGCTGGTAATGTTTTACAAAATCCCGGTCGTGTCGGCCCGTACTTCTCGGTGGGGACATTGTATACGTCTATAACGTTATATATCCTAACCTAAGGGAACCTAACATCGCGAATGTAGTATTTCACAACATTCCTGGCGGGTCGGCGCCAATTCACGGTGGGAACATTATAAACGTCTATAACGTAATATAACCTAACCTAACCCATCTAGCTCCTAGCTGGGAATGTTTTACAAAATCCCGGTCGTGTCGGCCCGTACATTTCCGTGGGGACATTATGTACGTCTATAACTTTATATATCCTAACCTAAGGGAACCTAACATCTCGGATGTAGTATTTTCCAACATTCCCGGGGGTTCGGTCCCCACTTCTCGGTGTGCACATTATATACGTCTATATCGTAATATAACCTAACCTAACCCATGTAGACCCTCGCTGGTAATGTTTTACAAAATCCCGGTCGTGTCGTCCCTTACGTCTCGGTGCGGACATTATATACGTCTATAACTTTATATATCCTAACCTAAGGGAACCTAACATCGCGGATGTAGTATTTCACAACATTCCTGGCGGGTCGGCCCCAACTTCTCGGTGGGCACATTATATACGTCTATATCGTAATATAACCTAACCTAACCCATCTAGACACTGGCTGGTAATGTTTTACAAAATCCCGCTCGTGTCGGCCCGTACTTCTCGGTGGGGACATTATGTACGTCTATAACTTTATATGTCCTAGCTTAAGGGAACCTAACATCTCGGATGTAGTATTTTCCAACATTAATGGCGGGTCCGCCCCTACTTCTCGGTGGGCACATTATATACGTCTATATCGTAATATAACCTAACCTAACCCATGTAGACCCTCGCTGGTAATGTTTTACAAAATCCGGGTCGTGTCGGCCCGTTCTTCTCGGTGGGGACATTGTATACGTCTATAACGTTATATATCCTAACCTAAGGGAACCTAACATCGCGGATGTAGTATTTCACAACATTCCTGGCGGGTCGGGGCCAATTCTCGGTGGGAACATTATATACGTCTATAACGTAATATAACCTAACCTAACCCATCTAGCTCCTAGCTGGGAATGTTTTACAAAATCCCGGTCGTGTCGGCCCGTACATTTCCGTGGGGACATTATGTACGTCTATAGCTTTATATATCCTAACCTAAGGGAACCTAACATCTCGGATGTAGTATTTTCCAACATTCCCGGGGGTTCGGTCCCTACTTCTCGGTGGGCACATTATATACGTCTATATCGTAATATTAAGTAACCTAACCCATGTAGACCCTCGCTGGTAATGTTTTACAAAATCCCGGTCGTGTCGTCCCTTACGTCTCGGTGCGGACATTATATACGTCTATAACTTTATATATCCTAACCTAAGGGAACCTAACATCTCAGATGTAGTATTTTCCAACATTCCTGGCGGGACGGCCCCTACTTCTCGGCGGGCACATTATATACGTCTATATCGTAATATAACCTAACCTAACCCATCTAGACCCTGGCTGGTAATGTTTTACAAAATCCAGGTCGTGTCGGCCCGTACATTTCCGTGGGGACATTATGTACGTCTATAACTTTATATATCCTAACCTAAGGGAACCTAACATCTCGGATGTAGTATTTTCCAACATTCCCGGGGGTTCGGCCCCTACTTCTCGGTGGGTACATTATATACGTCTATATCGTAATATAACCTAACCTAACCCATGTAGACCCTCGCTGGTAATGTTTTAGAAAATACCGGTGGTGTCTGCCCGTACTTCTCGGTGGGGACATTGTATACGTCTATAACGTTATATATCCTAACATAAGGGAACCTGACATCGCGGATGTAGTATTTCAAAACATTCCTGGCGGGTCGGCGCCAATTCTCGGTGGGAACATTATATACGTCTATAACGTAATATAACTTAACCTAACCCATCTAGCTCCTAGCTGGGAATGTTTTACAAAATCCTGGTCGTTTCGGCCCGTACATTTCCGTGGGAACATTATGTACGTCTATAAATTTATATATCCTAACCTAAGGGAACCTAACATCTCGCATGTAGTATTTTCCAACATTCCCGGCGGTTCGGCCCCTACTTCTCGGTGGGCACATTATATACGTCTATATTGTAATATAACCTCACCTAACCCATCTAGACCCTCGCTAGTAATGTTTTACAAAATCCCGGTCGTGTCGTCCCTTACGTCTCGGTGCGGACATTATATACGTCTATAACGTTATATATCCTAAACTAAGGCAAACTAACATCGCGGATGTAGTATTTCACATCATTCCTGGCGGGTCGGCGCCAATTCTCGGTGAGAACATTATATACGTCTATAACGTAATATAACCTAACCTAACCCATCTAGCCCCTAGCTGGGAATGTTTTACTAAATCCCGGTCGTGTCGGCCCGTACTTCTCGGTGGGGACATTATATACGTCTATAACGTTATATATCCTAACCTAAGGGAACCTAACATCGCGGATGTAGTATTTCACAACATTCCTGGCGGGTCGGCCCCACTTCTCGGTGGGAACATTATATACGTCTATAACGTAATATAACCGAACCTACCCCATCTAGCCCCTAGCTGGGAATGTTTTACAAAATCCCGGTCATTTCGGCCCGTACTTCTCGGTGGGGACATTGTATACGTCTATAACGTTATATATCCTAACCTAAGGGAACCTAACATCTCGGATGTAGTATTTTCCAACATTCCTGGCGGGTCCGCCCCTACTTCTCGGTGGGCACATTATATACGTCTATATCGTAATATAACCTAACCTAACCCATGTAGACCCTCGCTGGTAATGTTTTACAAAATCCGGGTCGTGTCGGCCCGTTCTTCTCGGTGGGGACATTGTATACGTCTATAACGTTATATATCCTAACCTAAGGCAACCTAACATCGCGGATGTAGTATTTCACATCATTCCTGGCGGTTCGGCGCCAATTCTCGGTGGGAACATTATATACGTCTATAACGTAATATAACCTAACCTAACCCATCTAGCCCCTAGCTGGGAATGTTTTACAAAATCCCGGTCGTGTCGGCCCGTACTTCTCGATGGGGACATTATATACGTCTATAACGTTATATATCCTAACCTAAGGGAACCTAACATCGCGGATGTAGTATTTCACAACATTCCTGGCGGGTCGGCGCCAATTCTCGGTGGGAACATTATATACGTCTATAATGTAATATAACCTAACCTAACCCATCTAGCTCCTAGCTGGGAATGTTTTACAAAATCCCGGTCGTGTCGGCCCGTACATTTCCGTGGGGACATTATGTAAGTCTATAACCTTATATATCCTAACCTAAGGGAACCTAACATCTCGGATGTAGTATTTTCCAACATTCCCGGGGGTTCGGCCCCTACTTCTCGGTGGGTACATTATATACGTCTATATCGTAATATAACCTAACCTAACCCATGTAGACCCTCGCTGGTAATGTTTTACAAAATCCCGATGGTGTCTGCCCGTACTTCTCGGTGGGGACATTGTATACGTCTATAACGTTATATATCCTAACATAAGGGAACCTAACATCGCGGATGTAGTATTTCAAAATATTCCTGGCGGGTCGGCGCCAATTCTCGGTGGGAACATTATATACGTCTATAACGTAATATAACTTAACCTAACCCATCTAGCTCCTAGCTGGGAATGTTTTACAAAATCCCGGTCGTGTCGGCCCGTACATTTCCGTGGGGACATTATGTACGTCTATAACTTTATATATCCTAACCTAAGGGAACCTAACATCTCGGATGTAGTATTTTCCAACATTTCCGGCGGTTCGGCCCCTACTTCTCGGTGGGCACATTATATACGTCTATATCGTAATATAACCTCACCTAACCCATGTAGACCCTCGCTGGTAATGTTTTAAAAAATCCCGGTCGTGTCGTCCCTTACGTCTCGGTGCGGACATTATATACGTCTATAACGTTATATATCCTAACCTAAGGGAACCTAACATCGCGGATGTAGTATTTCACAACATTCCTGGCGGGTCGGCCCCACTTCTCGGTGGGAACATTATATACGTCTATAACGTAATATAACCGAACCTACCCCATCTAGCCCCTAGCTGGGAATGTTTTACAAAATCCCGGTCGTTTCGGCCCGTACTTCTCGGTGGGGTCATTGTATACGTCTATAACGTTATATATCCTAACCTAAGGGAACCTAACATCTCGGATGTAGTATTTTCCAACATTCCTGGCGGGTCCGCCCCTACTTCTCGGTGGGCACATTATATACGTCTATATCGTAATATAACCTAACCTAACCCATGTAGACCCTCGCTGGTAATGTTTTACAAAATCCGGGTCGTGTCGGCCCGTTCTTCTCGGTGGGGACATTGTATACGTCTATAACGTTATATATCCTAACCTAAGGGAACCTAACATCGCGGATGTAGTATTTCACAACATTCCTGGCGGGTCGGGGCCAATTCTCGGTGGGAACATTATATACGTCTATAACGTAATATAACCTAACCTAACCCATCTAGCTCCTAGCTGGGAATGTTTTACAAAATCCCGGTCGTGTCGGCCCGTACATTTCCGTGGGGACATTATGTACGTCTATAGCTTTATATATCCTAACCTAAGGGAACCTAACATCTCGGATGTAGTATTTTCCAACATTCCCGGGGGTTCGGTCCCTACTTCTCGGTGGGCACATTATATACGTCTATATCGTAATATTAAGTAACCTAACCCATGTAGACCCTCGCTGGTAATGTTTTACAAAATCCCTGTCGTGTCGTCCCTTACGTCTCGGTGCGGACATTATATACGTCTATAACTTTATATATCCTAACCTAAGGGAACCTAACATCTCAGATGTAGTATTTTCCAACATTCCTGGCGGGACGGCCCCTAGTTCTCGGCGGGCACATTATATACGTCTACATCGTAATATAACCTAACCTAACCCATCTAGACCCTGGCTGGTAATGTTTTACAAAATCCCGGTCGTGTCGGCCCGTACATTTCCGTGGGGACATTATGTACGTCTATAAATTTATATATCCTAACCTAAGGGAACCTAACATCTCGCATGTAGTATTTTCCAACATTCCCGGCGGTTCGGCCCCTACTTCTCGGTGGGCACATTATATACGTCTATATTGTAATATAACCTCACCTAACCCATCTAGACCCTCGCTAGTAATGTTTTACAAAATCCCGGTCGTGTCGTCCCTTACGTCTCGGTGCGGACATTATATACGTCTATAACGTTATATATTCTAACCTAAGGCAAACTAACATCGCGGATGTAGTATTTCACAACATTCCTGGCGGGTCGGCCCCAACTTCTCGGTGGGCACATTATATACGTCTATATCGTAGTATAACCTAACCTAACCCATCTAGACCCTGGCTGGTAATGTTTTACACAATCCCGGTCGTGTCGGCCCGTACTTCTCGGTGGGGACATTATATACGTCTATAACGTTATATATCCTAACCTAACGGAACCTAACATCTCGGATGTAGTATTTTCCAACATTCCCGGGGGTTCGGCCCCAACTTCTCGGTGGGCACATTATATACGTCTATATCGTAATATAACCTAACCTAACCCATCTAGACCCTCGCTGGTAATGTTTTACAAAATCCCGGTCGTGTCGGACCGTACTTCTCGGTGGGGACATTATATACGTCTATAACGTTATATATCCTAGCCTAAGGGAACCTAACATCGCGGATGTAGTATTTCACAACATTCCTGGCGGGTCGGCGCCAATTCTCGGCGGGCACATTATATACGTCTATATCGTAATATAACCTAACCTAACCCATCTAGCCCCTCGCTGTAATGTTTTACAAAATCCCGGTCGTGTCGTCCCGTACGTCCCCGTGCGGACATTATATACGTCTATAACGTTATATATCCTAGCCTAAGGGAACCTAACATCGCGGATGTAGTATTTCACAACATTCCTGGCGAGTCGGCGCCAATTCTCGGTGGGAACGTTATATACGTCTATAACGTAATATAACCTAACCTAACCCATCTAGCTCTTAGCTGGGAATGTTTTACAAAATTCCGGTCGTGTCGGCCCGTACATTTCCGTGGGGACATTATGTACGTCTATAACGTTATATATCCTAACCTAAGGGAACCTAACATCGCGGATGTAGTATTTCACAACATTCCTGGGGGGTAGGCGCCAATTCTCGGTGGGAAAATTATATACGTCTATAACGTAATATAACCTAACCTAACCCATCTAGCCCCTCGCTGGTAATGTTTTACAAAATCCCGGTCGTGTCGGACCGTACTTCTCGGTGGGGACATTATATACGTCTATAACGTTATATATCCTAGCCTAAGGGAACCTAACATTGCGGATGTAGTATTTCACAACATTCCTGGCGGGTCGGCGCCAATTCTCGGCGGGCACATTATATACGTCTATATCGTAATATAACCTAACCTAACCCATCTAGCCCCTCGCTGTAATGTTTTACAAAATCCCGGTCGTGTCGTCCCGTACGTCCCCGTGCGGACATTATATACGTCTATAACGTTATATATCCTAGCCTAAGGGAACCTAACATCGCGGATGTAGTATTTCACAACATTCCTGGCGGGTCGGCGCCAATTCTCGGTGGGAACGTTATATACGTCTATAACGTAATATAACCTAACCTAACCCATCTAGCTCTTAGCTGGGAATGTTTTACAAAATTCCGGTCGTGTCGGCCCGTACATTTCCGTGGGGACATTATGTACGTCTATAACTTTATATATCCTAACCTAACGGAACCTAACATCTCGGATGTAGTATTTTCCAACATTCCCGGGGGTTCGGCCCCTACTTCTCGGTGGGCACATTATATACATCTATAACGTAATATAACCTCACCTAACCCATCTAGACCCTCGTTAGTAATGTCTTACAAAATCTCGGTCGTGTCGTCCCTTACGTCTCGGTGCGGACATTATATACGTCTATAACGTTATATATTCTAACCTAAGGCAAACTAACATCGCGGATGTAGTATTTCACAACATTCCTGGCGGGTCGGCCCCAACTTCTCGGTGGGCACATTATATACGTCTATATCGTAGTATAACCTAACCTAACCCATCTAGACCCTGGCTGGTAATGTTTTACACAATCCCGGTCGTGTCGGCCCGTACTTCTCGGTGGGGACATTATATACGTCTATAACGTTATATATCCTAACCTAACGGAACCTAACATCTCGGATGTAGTATTTTCCAACATTCCCGGGGGTTCGGCCCCAACTTCTCGGTGGGCACATTATATACGTCTATATCGTAATATAACCTAACCTAACCCATCTAGACCCTCGCTGGTAATGTTTTACACAATCCCGGTCGTGTCGGCCCGTACTTCTCGGTGGGGACATTATATACGTCTATAACGTTATATATCCTAACCTAAGGGAACCTAACATCGCGGATGTAGTATTCCACAACATTCCTGGGGGGTAGGCGCCAATTCTCGGTGGGAAAATTATATACGTCTATAACGTAATATAACCTAACCTAACCCATCTAGCCCCTCGCTGGTAATGTTTTACAAAATCCCGGTCGTGTCGGACCGTACTTCTCGGTGGGGACATTATATACGTCTATAACGTTATATATCCTAGCCTAAGGGAACCTAACATCGCGGATGTAGTATTTCACAACATTCCTGGCGGGTCGGCGCCAATTCTCGGTGGGAACATTATATACGTCTATAACGTAATATAACCTAACCTAACCCATCTAGCCCTTCGCTGTAATGTTTTACAAAATCCCGGTCGTGTCGTCCCGTACATCTCCGTGCGGACATTATATACGTCTATAACGTTATATATCCTAACCTAAGGGAACCTAACATCGCGGATGTAGTATTTCACAACATTCCTGGCGGGTCGGCGCCAATTCTCGGTGGGAACATTATATACGTCTATAAGGTAATATAACCTAACCTAACCCATCTAGCCCCTAGCTGGGAATGTTTTACAAAATCCCGTCGTGTCGACCCGTACATTTCCGTGGGGACATTATGTACGTCTATAGCTTTATATATCCTAAGCTAAGGGAACCTAACATCTCAGATGTAGTATTTTCCAACATTCCTGGCGGGACGGCCCCTGCTTCTCGGCGGGGACATTATATACGTCTATATCGTAATATAACCTAACCTAACCCATCTAGCCCCTCGCTGTAATGTTTTACAAAATCCCGGTCGTGTCGTCCCGTACGTCTCCGTGCGGACATTATATACGTCTATAACGTTATATATCTTAACCTAAGGCAACCTAACATCGCGGATGTAGTATTTCATAACATTCCTGGCGGGTCGGCGCCAATTCTCGGTGGGAACATTATATACGTCTATAACGTAATATAACCTAACCTAACCCATCTAGCCCCTAGCTGGGAATATTTTACAAAATCCCGTCGTGTCGACCCGTACGTTTCCGTGGGGACATTATGTACGTCTATAACATTATATATCCTAACCCAAGGGAACCTAACATCTCGGATGTAGTATTTTCCAACATTCCTGGCGGGTCGGCCCCTACTTCTCGGCGGGCACATTATATACGTCTATATCGTAATATAACCTAACCTAACCCATGTAGACCCTCGCTGGTAATGTTTTACAAAATCCCGATGGTGTCGGCCCGTACTTCTCGGTGGGGACATTGTGTACGTCTATGACGTTATATATCCTAACCTAAGGGAACCTAACATCTCGGATGTAGTATTTTCCAACATTCCCGGGGGTTCGGTCCCTACTTCTCGGTGGGCACATTATATACGTCTATATCGTAATATAACCTAACCTAACCCATGTAGACCCTCGCTGGTAATGTTTTACAAAATCCCGGTCGTGTCGTCCCTTGCGTCTCGGTGCGGACATTATATACGTCTATAACGTTATATATCCTAACCTAAGGCAAACTAACATCGCGGATGTAGTATTTCAGAACATTCCTGGCTGGTCGGCCCGAACTTCTCGGTGGGCACATTATATACGTCTATATCGTAATATAACCTAACCTAACCCATCTAGACACTGGCTGGTAATGTTTTACAAAATCCCGCTCGTGTCGGCCCGTACTTCTCGGTGGGGACATTATGTACGTCTATAACTTTATATGTCCTAGCCTAAGGGAACCTAACATCGCGGATGTAGTATTTCACAACATTCCTGGCGGGTCGACGCCAATTCTCGGTGGGAACGTTATATACGTCTATAACGTAATATAACCTAACCTAACCCATCTAGCTCCTAGCTGAGAATGTTTTACAAAATCCCGTCGTGTCGACCGGTACATTTCCGTGGGGACATTATGTACGTCTATAACATTATACATCCTAACCCAAGGGAACCTAACATCTCGGATGTAGTATTTTCCAACATTCCTGGCGGGACGGCCCCTACTTCTCGGCGGGCACATTATATACGTCTATATCGTAATATAACCTAACATAACCCATCTAGAACCTGGCTGGTAATGTTTTACAAAATCACGGTCGTGTCGGCCCGTACTTTTCCGTGGGGACATTATATACGTCTATTACTTTATATATCCTAACCTAAGGGAACCTAACATCTCGGATGTAGTATTTTCCAACATTCCTGGCGGGTCGGCCCCTACTTCCCGGCGGGCACATTATATACGTCTATATCGTAATATAACCTAACCTAACCCATGTAGACCCTCGCTGGTAATGTTTTACAAAATCCCGGTGGTGTCGGCCCGTACTTCTCGGTGGGGACATTGTGTACGTCTATAACGTTATATATCCTAACCTAAGGGAACCTAACATCGCGGATGTAGTATTTCACAACATTCCTGGCGGGTCGGCCCCACTTCTCGGTGGGAACATTATATACGTCTATAACGTAATATAACCGAACCTACCCCATCTAGCCCCTAGCTGGGAATGTTTTACAAAATCCCGGTCGTTTCGGCCCGTACTTCTCGGTGGGGTCATTGTATACGTCTATAACGTTATATATCCTAACCTAAGGGAACCTAACATCTCGGATGTAGTATTTTCCAACATTCCTGGCGGGTCCGCCCCTACTTCTCGGTGGGCACATTATATACGTCTATATCGTAATATAACCTAACCTAACCCATGTAGACCCTCGCTGGTAATGTTTTACAAAATCCGGGTCGTGTCGGCCCGTTCTTCTCGGTGGGGACATTGTATACGTCTATAACGTTATATATCCTAACCTAAGGGAACCTAACATCGCGGATGTAGTATTTCACAACATTCCTGGCGGGTCGGGGCCAATTCTCGGTGGGAACATTATATACGTCTATAACGTAATATAACCTAACCTAACCCATCTAGCTCCTAGCTGGGAATGTTTTCCAAAATCCCGGTCGTGTCGGCCCGTACATTTCCGTGGGGACATTATGTACGTCTATAGCTTTATATATCCTAACCTAAGGGAACCTAACATCTCGGATGTAGTATTTTCCAACATTCCCGGGGGTTCGGTCCCTACTTCTCGGTGGGCACATTATATACGTCTATATCGTAATATTAAGTAACCTAACCCATGTAGACCCTCGCTGGTAATGTTTTACAAAATCCCGGTCGTGTCGTCCCTTACGTCTCGGTGCGGACATTATATACGTCTATAACTTTATATATCCTAACCTAAGGGAACCTAACATCTCAGATGTAGTATTTTCCAACATTCCTGGCGGGACGGCCCCTACTTCTCGGCGGGCACATTATATACGTCTATATCGTAATATAACCTAACCTAACCCATCTAGACCCTGGCTGGTAATGTTTTACAAAATCCCGGTCGTGTCGGCCCGTACATTTCCGTGGGGACATTATGTACGTCTATAACTTTATATATCCTAACCTAAGGGAACCTAACATCTCGGATGTAGTATTTTCCAACATTCCCGGGGGTTCGGCCCCTACTTCTCGGTGGGTACATTATATACGTCTATATCGTAATATAACCTAACCTAACCCATGTAGACCCTCGCTGGTAATGTTTTAGAAAATACCGGTGGTGTCTGCCCGTACTTCTCGGTGGGGACATTGTATACGTCTATAACGTTATATATCCTAACATAAGGGAACCTGACATCGCGGATGTAGTATTTCAAAACATTCCTGGCGGGTCGGCGCCAATTCTCAGTGGGAACATTATATACGTCTATAACGTAATATAACTTAACCTAACCCATCTAGCTCCTAGCTGGGAATGTTTTACAAAATCCTGGTCGTTTCGGCCCGTACATTTCCGTGGGGACATTATGTACGTCTATAAATTTATATATCCTAACCTAAGGGAACCTAACATCTCGCATGTAGTATTTTCCAACATTCCCGGCGGTTCGGCCCCTACTTCTCGGTGGGCACATTATATACGTCTATATTGTAATATAACCTCACCTAACCCATCTAGACCCTCGCTAGTAATGTTTTACAAAATCCCGGTCGTGTCGTCCCTTACGTCTCGGTGCGGACATTATATACGTCTATAACGTTATATATCCTAAACTAAGGCAAACTAACATCGCGGATGTAGTATTTCACATCATTCCTGGCGGGTCGGCGCCAATTCTCGGTGAGAACATTATATACGTCTATAACGTAATATAACCTAACCTAACCCATCTAGCCCCTAGCTGGGAATGTTTTACTAAATCCCGGTCGTGTCGGCCCGTACTTCTCGGTGGGGACATTATATACGTCTATAACGTTATATATCCTAACCTAAGGGAACCTAACATCGCGGATGTAGTATTTCACAACATTCCTGGCGGGTCGGCCCCACTTCTCGGTGGGAACATTATATACGTCTATAACGTAATATAACCGAACCTACCCCATCTAGCCCCTAGCTGGGAATGTTTTACAAAATCCCGGTCATTTCGGCCCGTACTTCTCGGTGGGGACATTGTATACGTCTATAACGTTATATATCCTAACCTAAGGGAACCTAACATCTCGGATGTAGTATTTTCCAACATTCCTGGCGGGTCCGACCCTACTTCTCGGTGGGCACATTATATACGTCTATATCGTAATATAACCTAACCTAACCCATGTAGACCCTCGCTGGTAATGTTTTACAAAATCCGGGTCGTGTCGGCCCGTTCTTCTCGGTGGGGACATTGTATACGTCTATAACGTTATATATCCTAACCTAAGGCAACCTAACATCGCGGATGTAGTATTTCACATCATTCCTGGCGGGTCGGCGCCAATTCTCGGTGGGAACATTATATACGTCTATAACGTAATATAACCTAACCTAACCCATCTAGCCCCTAGCTGGGAATGTTTTACAAAATCCCGGTCGTGTCGGCCCGTACTTCTCGATGGGGACATTATATACGTCTATAACGTTATATATCCTAACCTAAGGGAACCTATCATCGCGGATGTAGTATTTCACAACATTCCTGGCGGGTCGGCGCCAATTCTCGGTGGGAACATTATATACGTCTATAATGTAATATAACCTAACCTAACCCATCTAGCTCCTAGCTGGGAATGTTTTACAAAATCCCGGTCGTGTCGGCCCGTACATTTCCGTGGGGACATTATGTAAGTCTATAACCTTATATATCCTAACCTAAGGGAACCTAACATCTCGGATGTAGTATTTTCCAACATTCCCGGGGGTTCGGCCCCTACTTCTCGGTGGGTACATTATATACGTCTATATCGTAATATAACCTAACCTAACCCATGTAGACCCTCGCTGGTAATGTTTTACAAAATCCCGATGGTGTCTGCCCGTACTTCTCGGTGGGGACATTGTATACGTCTATAACGTTATATATCCTAACATAAGGGAACCTAACATCGCGGATGTAGTATTTCAAAACATTCCTGGCGGGTCGGCGCCAATTCTCGGTGGGAACATTATATACGTCTATAACGTAATATAACTTAACCTAACCCATCTAGCTCCTAGCTGGGAATGTTTTACAAAATCCCGGTCGTGTCGGCCCGTACATTTCCGTGGGGACATTATGTACGTCTATAACTTTATATATCCTAACCTAAGGGAACCTAACATCTCGGATGTAGTATTTTCCAACATTTCCGGCGGTTCGGCCCCTACTTCTCGGTGGGCACATTATATACGTCTATATCGTAATATAACCTCACCTAACCCATGTAGACCCTCGCTGGTAATGTTTTAAAAAATCCCGGTCGTGTCGTACCTTACGTCTCGGTGCGGACATTATATACGTCTATAACGTTATATATCCTAACCTAAGGGAACCTAACATCGCGGATGTAGTATTTCACAACATTCCTGGCGGGTCGGCCCCACTTCTCGGTGGGAACATTATATACGTCTATAACGTAATATAACCGAACCTACCCCATCTAGCCCCTAGCTGGGAATGTTTTACAAAATCCCGGTCGTTTCGGCCCGTACTTCTCGGTGAGGTCATTGTATACGTCTATAACTTTATATATCCTAACCTAAGGGAACCTAACATCTCGGATGTAGTATTTTCCAACATTTCCGGCGGTTCGGCCCCTACTTCTCGGTGGGCACATTATATACGTCTATATCGTAATATAACCTCACCTAACCCATCTACTCCCTCGCTAGTAATGTTTTACAAAATCCCGGTCGTGTCGTCCCTTACGTCTCGGTGCGGACATTATATACGTCTATAACGTTATATATCCTAAACTAAGGCAAACTAACATCGCGGATGTAGTATTTCACAACATTCCTGGTGGGTCGGCCCGAACTTCTCGGTGGGCACATCATATACGTCTATATCGTAATATAACCTAACCTAACCCATCTAGACCCTCGCTGGTAATGTTTTACAAAATCCCGGTCGTGTCGGACCGTACTTCTCGGTGGGGAAATTATATACGTCTATAACGTTATATATCCTAACCTAAGGGTACCTAACATCTCGGATGTAGTATTTTCCATCATTCCTGGCGGGTCGGCCCCTACTTCCCGGCGGGCACATTATATACGTCTATATCGTAATATAACCTAACCTAACCCATCTAGACCCTGGCTGGTAATGCTTTACAAAATCCCGGTCGTGTCGGCCCGTACTTCTCGCTGGGGACATTATATACGTCTATAACGTTATATATCCTAACCTAAGGGAACCTAACATCTCGGATGTAGTATTTTCCAACATTCCTGGCAGGTCGGCCCCTACTTCTCGGTGGGCACATTATATACGTCTATATCGTAATATAACCTAGCCTAACCCATCTAGACCCTGGCTGGTAATGTTTTACAAAATCCCGGTCGTGTCGGCCCGTACTTCTCGGTGGGGACATTATATACGTCTATAACGTTATATATCCTAACCTAAGGGAACCTAACATCGCGGATGTAGTATTTCACAACATTCCTGGGGGGTAGGCGCCAATTCTCGGTGGGAAAATTATATACGTCTATAACGTAATATAACCTAACCTAACCCATCTAGCCCCTCGCTGGTAATGTTTTACAAAATCCCGGTCGTGTCGGACCGTACTTCTCGGTGGGGACATTATATACGTCTATAACGTTATATATCCTAGCCTAAGGGAACCTAACATCGCGGATGTAGTATTTCACAACATTCCTGGCGGGTCGGCGCCAATTCTCGGCGGGCACATTATATACGTCTATATCGTAATATAACCTAACCTAACCCATCTAGCCCCTCGCTGTAATGTTTTACAAAATCCCGGTCGTGTCGTCCCGTACGTCCCCGTGCGGACATTATATACGTCTATAACGTTATATATCCTAGCCTAAGGGAACCTAACATCGCGGATGTAGTATTTCACAACATTCCTGGCGAGTCGGCGCCAATTCTCGGTGGGAACGTTATATACGTCTATAACGTAATATAACCTAACCTAACCCATCTAGCTCTTAGCTGGGAATGTTTTACAAAATTCCGGTCGTGTCGGCGCGTACATTTCCGTGGGGACATTATGTACGTCTATAACGTTATATATCCTAACCTAAGGGAACCTAACATCGCGGATGTAGTATTTCACAACATTCCTGGGGGGTAGGCGCCAATTCTCGGTGGGAAAATTATATACGTCTATAACGTAATATAACCTAACCTAACCCATCTAGCCCCTCGCTGGTAATGTTTTACAAAATCCCGGTCGTGTCGGACCGTACTTCTCGGTGGGGACATTATATACGTCTATAACGTTATATATCCTAGCCTAAGGGAACCTAACATTGCGGATGTAGTATTTCACAACATTCCTGGCGGGTCGGCGCCAATTCTCGGCGGGCACATTATATACGTCTATATCGTAATATAACCTAACCTAACCCATCTAGCCCCTCGCTGTAATGTTTTACAAAATCCCGGTCGTGTCGTCCCGTACGTCCCCGTGCGGACATTATATACGTCTATAACGTTATATATCCTAGCCTAAGGGAACCTAACATCGCGGATGTAGTATTTCACAACATTCCTGGCGGGTCGGCGCCAATTCTCGGTGGGAACGTTATATACGTCTATAACGTAATATAACCTAACCTAACCCATCTAGCTCTTAGCTGGGAATGTTTTACAAAATTCCGGTCGTGTCGGCCCGTACATTTCCGTGGGGACATTATGTACGTCTATAACTTTATATATCCTAACCTAACGGAACCTAACATCTCGGATGTAGTATTTTCCAACATTCCCGGGGGTTCGGCCCCTACTTCTCGGTGGGCACATTATATACATCTATAACGTAATATAACCTCACCTAACCCATCTAGACCCTCGTTAGTAATGTCTTACAAAATCTCGGTCGTGTCGTCCCTTACGTCTCGGTGCGGACATTATATACGTCTATAACGTTATATATTCTAACCTAAGGCAAACTAACATCGCGGATGTAGTATTTCACAACATTCCTGGCGGGTCGGCCCCAACTTCTCGGTGGGCACATTATATACGTCTATATCGTAGTATAACCTAACCTAACCCATCTAGACCCTGGCTGGTAATGTTTTACACAATCCCGGTCGTGTCGGCCCGTACTTCTCGGTGGGGACATTATATACGTCTATAACGTTATATATCCTAACCTAACGGAACCTAACATCTCGGATGTAGTATTTTCCAACATTCCCGGGGGTTCGGCCCCAACTTCTTGGTGGGCACATTATATACGTCTATATCGTAATATAACCTAACCTAACCCATCTAGACCCTCGCTGGTAATGTTTTACACAATCCCGGTCGTGTCGGCCCGTACTTCTCGGTGGGGACATTATATACGTCTATAACGTTATATATCCTAACCTAAGGGAACCTAACATCGCGGATGTAGTATTCCACAACATTCCTGGGGGGTAGGCGCCAATTCTCGGTGGGAAAATTATATACGTCTATAACGTAATATAACCTAACCTAACCCATCTAGCCCCTCGCTGGTAATGTTTTACAAAATCCCGGTCGTGTCGGACCGTACTTCTCGGTGGGGACATTATATACGTCTATAACGTTATATATCCTAGCCTAAGGGAACCTAACATCGCGGATGTAGTATTTCACAACATTCCTGGCGGGTCGGCGCCAATTCTCGGTGGGAACATTATATACGTCTATAACGTAATATAACCTAACCTAACCCATCTAGCCCTTCGCTGTAATGTTTTACAAAATCCCGGTCGTGTCGTCCCGTACGTCTCCGTGCGGACATTATATACGTCTATAACGTTATATATCCTAACCTAAGGGAACCTAACATCGCGGATGTAGTATTTCACAACATTCCTGGCGGGTCGGCGCCAATTCTCGGTGGGAACATTATATACGTCTATAAGGTAATATAACCTAACCTAACCCATCTAGCCCCTAGCTGGGAATGTTTTACAAAATCCCGTCGTGTCGACCCGTACATTTCCGTGGGGACATTATGTACGTCTATAGCTTTATGTATCCTAAGCTAAGGGAACCTAACATCTCAGATGTAGTATTTTCCAACATTCCTGGCGGGACGGCCCCTGCTTCTCGGCGGGGACATTATATACGTCTATATCGTAATATAACCTAACCTAACCCATCTAGCCCCTCGCTGTAATGTTTTACAAAATCCCGGTCGTGTCGTCCCGTACGTCTCCGTGCGGACATTATATACGTCTATAACGTTATATATCTTAACCTAAGGCAACCTAACATCGCGGATGTAGTATTTCACAACATTCCTGGCGGGTCGGCGCCAATTCTCGGTGGGAACATTATATACGTCTATAACGTAATATAACCTAACCTAACCCATCTAGCCCCTAGCTGGGAATATTTTACAAAATCCCGTCGTGTCGACCCGTACATTTCCGTGGGGACATTATGTACGTCTATAACATTATATATCCTAACCCAAGGGAACCTAACATCTCGGATGTAGTATTTTCCAACATTCCTGGCGGGTCGGCCCCTACTTCTCGGCGGGCACATTATATACGTCTATATCGTAATATAACCTAACCTAACCCATGTAGACCCTCGCTGGTAATGTTTTACAAAATCCCGATGGTGTCGGCCCGTACTTCTCGGTGGGGACATTGTGTACGTCTATGACGTTATATATCCTAACCTAAGGGAACCTAACATCTCGGATGTAGTATTTTCCAACATTCCCGGGGGTTCGGTCCCTACTTCTCGGTGGGCACATTATATACGTCTATATCGTAATATAACCTAACCTAACCCATGTAGACCCTCGCTGGTAATGTTTTACAAAATCCCGGTCGTGTCGTCCCTTGCGTCTCGGTGCGGACATTATATACGTCTATAACGTTATATATCCTAACCTAAGGCAAACTAACATCGCGGATGTAGTATTTCAGAACATTCCTGGCTGGTCGGCCCGAACTTCTCGGTGGGCACATTATATACGTCTATATCGTAATATAACCTAACCTAACCCATCTAGACCCTCGCTGGTAATGTTTTACAAAATCCCGGTCGTGTCGGACCGTACTTCCAGGTGGGGAAATTATATACGTCTATAATGTTATATATCCTAACCTAAGGGCACCTAACATCTCGGATGTAGTATTTTCCATCATTCCTGGCGGGTCGGCCCCTACTTCTCGGCGGGCACATTATATACGTCTATATCGTAATATAACCTAACCTAACCCACCTAGGCCCTGGCTGGTAATGTTTTACAAAATCCCGGTCGTGTCGGCCCGTACTTCTCGGTGGGGACATTGTATACGTCTATAACGTTATATATCCTAACCTAAGGGAACCTAACATCGCGAATGTAGTATTTCACAACATTCCTGGCGGGTCGGCGCCAATTCTCGGTGGGAACATTATAAACGTCTATAACGTAATATAACCTAACCTAACCCATCTAGCTCCTAGCTGGGAATGTTTTACAAAATCCCGGTCGTGTCGGCCCGTACATTTCCGTGGGGACATTATGTACGTCTATAACTTTATATATCCTAACCTAAGGGAACCTAACATCTCGGATGTAGTATTTTCCAACATTCCCGGGGGTTCGGTCCCTACTTCTCGGTGTGCACATTATATACGTCTATATCGTAATATAACCTAACCTAACCCATGTAGACCCTCGCTGGTAATGTTTTACAAAATCCCGGTCGTGTCGTCCCTTACGTCTCGGTGCGGACATTATATACGTCTATAACTTTATATATCCTAACCTAAGGGAACCTAACATCGCGGATGTAGTATTTCACAACATTCCTGGCGGGTCGGCCCCAACTTCTCGGTGGGCACATTATATACGTCTATATCGTAATATAACCTAACCTAACCCATCTAGACACTGGCTGGTAATGTTTTACAAAATCCCGCTCGTGTCGGCCCGTACTTCTCGGTGGGGACATTATGTACGTCTATAACTTTATATGTCCTAGCCTAAGGGAACCTAACATCGCGGATGTAGTATTTCACAACATTCCTGGCGGGTCGGCGCCAATTCTCGGTGGGAACGTTATATACGTCTATAACGTAATATAACCTAACCTAACCCATCTAGCTCCTAGCTGAGAATGTTTTACAAAATCCCGTCGTGTCGACCGGTACATTTCCGTGGGGACATTATGTACGTCTATAACATTATACATCCTAACCCAAGGGAACCTAACATCTCGGATGTAGTATTTTCCAACATTCCTGGCGGGACGGCCCCTACTTCTCGGCGGGCACATTATATACGTCTATATCGTAATATAACCTAACATAACCCATCTAGAACCTGGCTGGTAATGTTTTACAAAATCACGGTCGTGTCGGCCCGTACTTTTCCGTGGGGACATTATATACGTCTATTACTTTATATATCCTAACCTAAGGGAACCTAACATCTCGGATGTAGTATTTTCCAACATTCCTGGCGGGTCGGCCCCTACTTCCCGGCGGGCACATTATATACGTCTATATCGTAATATAACCTAACCTAACCCATGTAGACCCTCGCTGGTAATGTTTTACAAAATCCCGGTGGTGTCGGCCCGTACTTCTCGGTGGGGACATTGTGTACGTCTATAACGTTATATATCCTAACCTAAGGGAACCTAACATCGCGGATGTAGTATTTCACAACATTCCTGGCGGGTCGGCCCCACTTCTCGGTGGGAACATTATATACGTCTATAACGTAATATAACCGAACCTACCCCATCTAGCCCCTAGCTGGGAATGTTTTACAAAATCCCGGTCGTTTCGGCCCGTACTTCTCGGTGGGGTCATTGTATACGTCTATAACGTTATATATCCTAACCTAAGGGAACCTAACATCTCGGATGTAGTATTTTCCAACATTCCTGGCGGGTCCGCCCCTACTTCTCGGTGGGCACATTATATACGTCTATATCGTAATATAACCTAACCTAACCCATGTAGACCCTCGCTGGTAATGTTTTACAAAATCCGGGTCGTGTCGGCCCGTTCTTCTCGGTGGGGACATTGTATACGTCTATAACGTTATATATCCTAACCTAAGGGAACCTAACATCGCGGATGTAGTATTTCACAACATTCCTGGCGGGTCGGGGCCAATTCTCGGTGGGAACATTATATACGTCTATAACGTAATATAACCTAACCTAACCCATCTAGCTCCTAGCTGGGAATGTTTTACAAAATCCCGGTCGTGTCGGCCCGTACATTTCCGTGGGGACATTATGTACGTCTATAGCTTTATATATCCTAACCTAAGGGAACCTAACATCTCGGATGTAGTATTTTCCAACATTCCCGGGGGTTCGGTCCCTACTTCTCGGTGGGCACATTATATACGTCTATATCGTAATATTAAGTAACCTAACCCATGTAGACCCTCGCTGGTAATGTTTTACAAAATCCCGGTCGTGTCGTCCCTTACGTCTCGGTGCGGACATTATATACGTCTATATCGTAATATTAAGTAACCTAACCCATGTAGACCCTCGCTGGTAATGTTTTACAAAATCCCGGTCGTGTCGTCCCTTACGTCTCGGTGCGGACATTATATACGTCTATAACTTTATATATCCTAACCTAGGGGAACCTAACATCTCAGATGTAGTATTTTCCAACATTCCTGGCGGGACGGCCCCTACTTCTCGGCGGGCACATTATATACGTCTATATCGTAATATAACCTAACCTAACCCATCTAGACCCTGGCTGGTAATGTTTTACAAAATCCCGGTCGTTTCGGCCCGTACATTTCCGTGGGGACATTATGTACGTCTATAAATTTATATATCCTAACCTAAGGGAACCTAACATCTCGCATGTAGTATTTTCCAACATTCCCGGCGGTTCGGCCCCTACTTCTCGGTGGGCACATTATATACGTCTATATTGTAATATAACCTCACCTAACCCATCTAGACCCTCGCTAGTAATGTTTTACAAAATCCCGGTCGTGTCGTCCCTTACGTCTCGGTGCGGACATTATATACGTCTATAACGTTATATATCCTAAACTAAGGCAAACTAACATCGCGGATGTAGTATTTCACATCATTCCTGGCGGGTCGGCGCCAATTCTCGGTGAGAACATTATATACGTCTATAACGTAATATAACCTAACCTAACCCATCTAGCCCCTAGCTGGGAATGTTTTACTAAATCCCGGTCGCGTCGGCCCGCACTTCTCGGTGGGGACATTATATACGTCTATAACGTTATATATCCTAACCTAAGGGAACCTAACATCGCGGATGTAGTATTTCACAACATTCCTGGCGGGTCGGCCCCACTTCTCGGTGGGAACATTATATACGTCTATAACGTAATATAACCTAACCTAACCCATCTAGCCCCTAGCTGGGAATGTTTTACAAAATCCCGGTCGTGTCGGCCCGTACTTCTCGATGGGGACATTATATACGTCTATAACGTTATATATCCTAACCTAAGGGAACCTAACATCGCGGATGTAGTATTTCACAACATTCCTGGCGGGTCGGCGCCAATTCTCGGTGGGAACATTATATACGTCTATAATGTAATATAACCTAACCTAACCCATCTAGCTCCTAGCTGGGAATGTTTTACAAAATCCCGGTCGTGTCGGCCCGTACATTTCCGTGGGGACATTATGTAAGTCTATAACCTTATATATCCTAACCTAAGGGAACCTAACATCTCGGATGTAGTATTTTCCAACATTCCCGGGGGTTCGGCCCCTACTTCTCGGTGGGTACATTATATACGTCTATATCGTAATATAACCTAACCTAACCCATGTAGACCCTCGCTGGTAATGTTTTAGAAAATACCGGTGGTGTCTGCCCGTACTTCTCGGTGGGGACATTGTATACGTCTATAACGTTATATATCCTAACATAAGGGAACCTGACATCGCGGATGTAGTATTTCAAAACATTCCTGGCGGGTCGGCGCCAATTCTCGGTGGGAACATTATATACGTCTATAACGTAATATAACTTAACCTAACCCATCTAGCTCCTAGCTGGGAATGTTTTACAAAATCCTGGTCGTTTCGGCCCGTACATTTCCGTGGGGACATTATGTACGTCTATAAATTTATATATCCTAACCTAAGGGAACCTAACATCTCGCATGTAGTATTTTCCAACATTCCCGGCGGTTCGGCCCCTACTTCTCGGTGGGCACATTATATACGTCTATATTGTAATATAACCTCACCTAACCCATCTAGACCCTCGCTAGTAATGTTTTACAAAATCCCGGTCGTGTCGTCCCTTACGTCTCGGTGCGGACATTATATACGTCTATAACGTTATATATCCTAAACTAAGGCAAACTAACATCGCGGATGTAGTATTTCACATCATTCCTGGCGGGTCGGCGCCAATTCTCGGTGAGAACATTATATACGTCTATAACGTAATATAACCTAACCTAACCCATCTAGCCCCTAGCTGGGAATGTTTTACTAAATCCCGGTCGTGTCGGCCCGCACTTCTCGGTGGGGACATTATATACGTCTATAACGTTATATATCCTAACCTAAGGGAACCTAACATCGCGGATGTAGTATTTCACAACATTCCTGGCGGGTCGGCCCCACTTCTCGGTGGGAACATTATATACGTCTATAACGTAATATAACCTAACCTAACCCATCTAGCCCCTAGCTGGGAATGTTTTACAAAATCCCGGTCGTGTCGGCCCGTACTTCTCGATGGGGACATTATATACGTCTATAACGTTATATATCCTAACCTAAGGGAACCTAACATCGCGGATGTAGTATTTCACAACATTCCTGGCGGGTCGGCGCCAATTCTCGGTGGGAACATTATATACGTCTATAATGTAATATAACCTAACCTAACCCATCTAGCTCCTAGCTGGGAATGTTTTACAAAATCCCGGTCGTGTCGGCCCGTACATTTCCGTGGGGACATTATGTAAGTCTATAACCTTATATATCCTAACCTAAGGGAACCTAACATCTCGGATGTAGTATTTTCCAACATTCCCGGGGGTTCGGCCCCTACTTCTCGGTGGGTACATTATATACGTCTATATCGTAATATAACCTAACCTAACCCATGTAGACCCTCGCTGGTAATGTTTTACAAAATCCCGATGGTGTCTGCCCGTACTTCTCGGTGGGGACATTGTATACGTCTATAACGTTATATATCCTAACATAAGGGAACCTAACATCGCGGATGTAGTATTTCAAAACATTCCTGGCGGGTCGGCGCCAATTCTCGGTGGGAACATTATATACGTCTATAACGTAATATAACTTAACCTAACCCATCTAGCTCCTAGCTGGGAATGTTTTACAAAATCCCGGTCGTGTCGGCCCGTACATTTCCGTGGGGACATTATGTACGTCTATAACTTTATATATCCTAACCTAAGGGAACCTAACATCTCGGATGTAGTATTTTCCAACATTTCCGGCGGTTCGGCCCCTACTTCTCGGTGGGCACATTATATACGTCTATATCGTAATATAACCTCACCTAACCCATGTAGACCCTCGCTGGTAATGTTTTAAAAAATCCCGGTCGTGTCGTCCCTTACGTCTCGGTGCGGACATTATATACGTCTATAACGTTATATATCCTAACCTAAGGGAACCTAACATCGCGGATGTAGTATTTCACAACATTCCTGGCGGGTCGGCCCCACTTCTCGGTGGGAACATTATATACGTCTATAACGTAATATAACCGAACCTACCCCATCTAGCCCCTAGCTGGGAATGTTTTACAAAATCCCGGTCGTTTCGGCCCGTACTTCTCGGTGGGGTCATTGTATACGTCTATAACTTTATATATCCTAACCTAAGGGAACCTAACATCTCGGATGTAGTATTTTCCAACATTTCCGGCGGTTCGGCCCCTACTTCTCGGTGGGCACATTATATACGTCTATATCGTAATATAACCTCACCTAACCCATCTACTCCCTCGCTAGTAATGTTTTACAAAATCCCGGTCGTGTCGTCCCTTACGTCTCGGTGCGGACATTATATACGTCTATAACGTTATATATCCTAAACTAAGGCAAACTAACATCGCGGATGTAGTATTTCACAACATTCCTGGTGGGTCGGCCCGAACTTCTCGGTGGGCACATCATATACGTCTATATCGTAATATAACCTAACCTAACCCATCTAGACCCTCGCTGGTAATGTTTTACAAAATCCCGGTCGTGTCGGACCGTACTTCTCGGTGGGGAAATTATATACGTCTATAACGTTATATATCCTAACCTAAGGGTACCTAACATCTCGGATGTAGTATTTTCCATCATTCCTGGCGGGTCGGCCCCTACTTCCCGGCGGGCACATTATATACGTCTATATCGTAATATAACCTAACCTAACCCATCTAGACCCTGGCTGGTAATGCTTTACAAAATCCCGGTCGTGTCGGCCCGTACTTCTCGCTGGGGACATTATATACGTCTATAACGTTATATATCCTAACCTAAGGGAACCTAACATCTCGGATGTAGTATTTTCCAACATTCCTGGCAGGTCGGCCCCTACTTCTCGGTGGGCACATTATATACGTCTATATCGTAATATAACCTAGCCTAACCCATCTAGACCCTGGCTGGTAATGTTTTACAAAATCCCGGTCGTGTCGGCCCGTACTTCTCGGTGGGGACATTATATACGTCTATAACGTTATATATCCTAACCTAAGGGAACCTAACATCGCGGATGTAGTATTTCACAACATTCCTGGGGGGTAGGCGCCAATTCTCGGTGGGAAAATTATATACGTCTATAACGTAATATAACCTAACCTAACCCATCTAGCCCCTCGCTGGTAATGTTTTACAAAATCCCGGTCGTGTCGGACCGTACTTCTCGGTGGGGACATTATATACGTCTATAACGTTATATATCCTAGCCTAAGGGAACCTAACATCGCGGATGTAGTATTTCACAACATTCCTGGCGGGTCGGCGCCAATTCTCGGCGGGCACATTATATACGTCTATATCGTAATATAACCTAACCTAACCCATCTAGCCCCTCGCTGTAATGTTTTACAAAATCCCGGTCGTGTCGTCCCGTACGTCCCCGTGCGGACATTATATACGTCTATAACGTTATATATCCTAGCCTAAGGGAACCTAACATCGCGGATGTAGTATTTCACAACATTCCTGGCGAGTCGGCGCCAATTCTCGGTGGGAACGTTATATACGTCTATAACGTAATATAACCTAACCTAACCCATCTAGCTCTTAGCTGGGAATGTTTTACAAAATTCCGGTCGTGTCGGCCCGTACATTTCCGTGGGGACATTATGTACGTCTATAACGTTATATATCCTAACCTAAGGGAACCTAACATCGCGGATGTAGTATTTCACAACATTCCTGGGGGGTAGGCGCCAATTCTCGGTGGGAAAATTATATACGTCTATAACGTAATATAACCTAACCTAACCCATCTAGCCCCTCGCTGGTAATGTTTTACAAAATCCCGGTCGTGTCGGACCGTACTTCTCGGTGGGGACATTATATACGTCTATAACGTTATATATCCTAGCCTAAGGGAACCTAACATTGCGGATGTAGTATTTCACAACATTCCTGGCGGGTCGGCGCCAATTCTCGGCGGGCACATTATATACGTCTATATCGTAATATAACCTAACCTAACCCATCTAGCCCCTCGCTGTAATGTTTTACAAAATCCCGGTCGTGTCGTCCCGTACGTCCCCGTGCGGACATTATATACGTCTATAACGTTATATATCCTAGCCTAAGGGAACCTAACATCGCGGATGTAGTATTTCACAACATTCCTGGCGGGTCGGCGCCAATTCTCGGTGGGAACGTTATATACGTCTATAACGTAATATAACCTAACCTAACCCATCTAGCTCTTAGCTGGGAATGTTTTACAAAATTCCGGTCGTGTCGGCCCGTACATTTCCGTGGGGACATTATGTACGTCTATAACTTTATATATCCTAACCTAACGGAACCTAACATCTCGGATGTAGTATTTTCCAACATTCCCGGGGGTTCGGCCCCTACTTCTCGGTGGGCACATTATATACATCTATAACGTAATATAACCTCACCTAACCCATCTAGACCCTCGTTAGTAATGTCTTACAAAATCTCGGTCGTGTCGTCCCTTACGTCTCGGTGCGGACATTATATACGTCTATAACGTTATATATTCTAACCTAAGGCAAACTAACATCGCGGATGTAGTATTTCACAACATTCCTGGCGGGTCGGCCCCAACTTCTCGGTGGGCACATTATATACGTCTATATCGTAGTATAACCTAACCTAACCCATCTAGACCCTCGCTGGTAATGTTTTACACAATCCCGGTCGTGTCGGCCCGTACTTCTCGGTGGGGACATTATATACGTCTATAACGTTATATATCCTAACCTAAGGGAACCTAACATCGCGGATGTAGTATTCCACAACATTCCTGGGGGGTAGGCGCCAATTCTCGGTGGGAAAATTATATACGTCTATAACGTAATATAACCTAACCTAACCCATCTAGCCCCTCGCTGGTAATGTTTCACAAAATCCCGGTCGTGTCGGACCGTACTTCTCGGTGGGGACATTATATACGTCTATAACGTTATATATCCTAACCTAAGGGAACCTAACATCGCGGATGTAGTATTTCACAACATTCCTGGCGGGTCGGCCCCAACTTCTCGGTGGGCACATTATATACGTCTATATCGTAATATAACCTAACCTAACCCATCTAGACACTGGCTGGTAATGTTTTACAAAATCCCGCTCGTGTCGGCCCGTACTTCTCGGTGGGGACATTATGTACGTCTATAACTTTATATGTCCTAGCCTAAGGGAACCTAACATCGCGGATGTAGTATTTCACAACATTCCTGGCGGGTCGGCGCCAATTCTCGGTGGGAACGTTATATACGTCTATAACGTGATATAACCTAACCTAACCCATCTAGCTCCTAGCTGAGAATGTTTTACAAAATCCCGTCGTGTCGACCGGTACATTTCCGTGGGGACATTATGTACGTCTATAACATTATACATCCTAACCCAAGGGAACCTAACATCTCGGATGTAGTATTTTCCAACATTCCTGGCGGGACGGCCCCTACTTCTCGGCGGGCACATTATATACGTCTATATCGTAATATAACCTAACATAACCCATCTAGAACCTGGCTGGTAATGTTTTACAAAATCACGGTCGTGTCGGCCCGTACTTTTCCGTGGGGACATTATATACGTCTATTACTTTATATATCCTAACATAAGGGAACCTAACATCTCGGATGTAGTATTTTCCAACATTCCTGGCGGGTCGGCCCCTACTTCCCGGCGGGCACATTATATACGTCTATATCGTAATATAACCTAACCTAACCCATGTAGACCCTCGCTGGTAATGTTTTACAAAATCCCGGTGGTGTCGGCCCGTACTTCTCGGTGGGGACATTGTGTACGTCTATAACGTTATATATCCTAACCTAAGGGAACCTAACATCGCGGATGTAGTATTTCACAACATTCCTGGCGGGTCGGCCCCACTTCTCGGTGGGAACATTATATACGTCTATAACGTAATATAACCGAACCTACCCCATCTAGCCCCTAGCTGGGAATGTTTTACAAAATCCCGGTCGTTTCGGCCCGTACTTCTCGGTGGGGTCATTGTATACGTCTATAACGTTATATATCCTAACCTAAGGGAACCTAACATCTCGGATGTAGTATTTTCCAACATTCCTGGCGGGTCCGCCCCTACTTCTCGGTGGGCACATTATATACGTCTATATCGTAATATAACCTAACCTAACCCATGTAGACCCTCGCTGGTAATGTTTTACAAAATCCGGGTCGTGTCGGCCCGTTCTTCTCGGTGGGGACATTGTATACGTCTATAACGTTATATATCCTAACCTAAGGGAACCTAACATCGCGGATGTAGTATTTCACAACATTCCTGGCGGGTCGGGGCCAATTCTCGGTGGGAACATTATATACGTCTATAACGTAATATAACCTAACCTAACCCATCTAGCTCCTAGCTGGGAATGTTTTACAAAATCCCGGTCGTGTCGGCCCGTACATTTCCGTGGGGACATTATGTACGTCTATAGCTTTATATATCCTAACCTAAGGGAACCTAACATCTCGGATGTAGTATTTTCCAACATTCCCGGGGGTTCGGTCCCTACTTCTCGGTGGGCACATTATATACGTCTATATCGTAATATTAAGTAACCTAACCCATGTAGACCCTCGCTGGTAATGTTTTACAAAATCCCGGTCGTGTCGTCCCTTACGTCTCGGTGCGGACATTATATACGTCTATAACTTTATATATCCTAACCTAAGGGAACCTAACATCTCAGATGTAGTATTTTCCAACATTCCTGGCGGGACGGCCCCTACTTCTCGGCGGGCACATTATATACGTCTATATCGTAATATAACCTAACCTAACCCATCTAGACCCTGGCTGGTAATGTTTTACAAAATCCCGGTCGTGTCGGCCCGTACATTTCCGTGGGGACATTATGTACGTCTATAACTTTATATATCCTAACCTAAGGGAACCTAACATCTCGGATGTAGTATTTTCCAACATTCCCGGGGGTTCGGCCACTACTTCTCGGTGGGTACATTATATACGTCTATATCGTAATATAACCTAACCTAACCCATGTAGACCCTCGCTGGTAATGTTTTAGAAAATACCGGTGGTGTCTGCCCGTACTTCTCGGTGGGGACATTGTATACGTCTATAACGTTATATATCCTAACATAAGGGAACCTGACATCGCGGATGTAGTATTTCAAAACATTCCTGGCGGGTCGGCGCCAATTCTCGGTGGGAACATTATATACGTCTATAACGTAATATAACTTAACCTAACCCATCTAGCTCCTAGCTGGGAATGTTTTACAAAATCCTGGTCGTTTCGGCCCGTACATTTCCGTGGGGACATTATGTACGTCTATAAATTTATATATCCTAACCTAAGGGAACCTAACATCTCGCATGTAGTATTTTCCAACATTCCCGGCGGTTCGGCCCCTACTTCTCGGTGGGCACATTATATACGTCTATATTGTAATATAACCTCACCTAACCCATCTAGACCCTCGCTAGTAATGTTTTACAAAATCCCGGTCGTGTCGTCCCTTACGTCTCGGTGCGGACATTATATACGTCTATAACGTTATATATCCTAAACTAAGGCAAACTAACATCGCGGATGTAGTATTTCACATCATTCCTGGCGGGTCGGCGCCAATTCTCGGTGAGAACATTATATACGTCTATAACGTAATATAACCTAACCTAACCCATCTAGCCCCTAGCTGGGAATGTTTTACTAAATCCCGGTCGTGTCGGCCCGTACTTCTCGGTGGGGACATTATATACGTCTATAACGTTATATATCCTAACCTAAGGGAACCTAACATCGCGGATGTAGTATTTCACAACATTCCTGGCGGGTCGGCCCCACTTCTCGGTGGGAACATTATATACGTCTATAACGTAATATAACCTAACCTAACCCATCTAGCCCCTAGCTGGGAATGTTTTACAAAATCCCGGTCGTGTCGGCCCGTACTTCTCGATGGGGACATTATATACGTCTATAACGTTATATATCCTAACCTAAGGGAACCTAACATCGCGGATGTAGTATTTCACAACATTCCTGGCGGGTCGGCGCCAATTCTCGGTGGGAACATTATATACGTCTATAATGTAATATAACCTAACCTAACCCATCTAGCTCCTAGCTGGGAATGTTTTACAAAATCCCGGTCGTGTCGGCCCGTACATTTCCGTGGGGACATTATGTACGTCTATAACTTTATATATCCTAACCTAAGGGAACCTAACATCTCGGATGTAGTATTTTCCAACATTTCCGGCGGTTCGGCCCCTACTTCTCGGTGGGCACATTATATACGTCTATATCGTAATATAACCTCACCTAACCCATGTAGACCCTCGCTGGTAATGTTTTAAAAAATCCCGGTCGTGTCGTCCCTTACGTCTCGGTGCGGACATTATATACGTCTATAACGTTATATATCCTAACCTAAGGGAACCTAACATCGCGGATGTAGTATTTCACAACATTCCTGGCGGGTCGGCCCCACTTCTCGGTGGGAACATTATATACGTCTATAACGTAATATAACCGAACCTACCCCATCTAGCCCCTAGCTGGGAATGTTTTACAAAATCCCGGTCGTTTCGGCCCGTACTTCTCGGTGGGGTCATTGTATACGTCTATAACTTTATATATCCTAACCTAAGGGAACCTAACATCTCGGATGTAGTATTTTCCAACATTTCCGGCGGTTCGGCCCCTACTTCTCGGTGGGCACATTATATACGTCTATATCGTAATATAACCTCACCTAACCCATCTACTCCCTCGCTAGTAATGTTTTACAAAATCCCGGTCGTGTCGTCCCTTACGTCTCGGTGCGGACATTATATACGTCTATAACGTTATATATCCTAAACTAAGGCAAACTAACATCGCGGATGTAGTATTTCACAACATTCCTGGTGGGTCGGCCCGAACTTCTCGGTGGGCACATCATATACGTCTATATCGTAATATAACCTAACCTAACCCATCTAGACCCTCGCTGGTAATGTTTTACAAAATCCCGGTCGTGTCGGACCGTACTTCTCGGTGGGGAAATTATATACGTCTATAACGTTATATATCCTAACCTAAGGGTACCTAACATCTCGGATGTAGTATTTTCCATCATTCCTGGCGGGTCGGCCCCTACTTCCCGGCGGGCACATTATATACGTCTATATCGTAATATAACCTAACCTAACCCATCTAGACCCTGGCTGGTAATGCTTTACAAAATCCCGGTCGTGTCGGCCCGTACTTCTCGCTGGGGACATTATATACGTCTATAACGTTATATATCCTAACCTAAGGGAACCTAACATCTCGGATGTAGTATTTTCCAACATTCCTGGCAGGTCGGCCCCTACTTCTCGGTGGGCACATTATATACGTCTATATCGTAATATAACCTAGCCTAACCCATCTAGACCCTGGCTGGTAATGTTTTACAAAATCCCGGTCGTGTCGGCCCGTACTTCTCGGTGGGGACATTATATACGTCTATAACGTTATATATCCTAACCTAAGGGAACCTAACATCGCGGATGTAGTATTTCACAACATTCCTGGGGGGTAGGCGCCAATTCTCGGTGGGAAAATTATATACGTCTATAACGTAATATAACCTAACCTAACCCATCTAGCCCCTCGCTGGTAATGTTTTACAAAATCCCGGTCGTGTCGGACCGTACTTCTCGGTGGGGACATTATATACGTCTATAACGTTATATATCCTAGCCTAAGGGAACCTAACATCGCGGATGTAGTATTTCACAACATTCCTGGCGGGTCGGCGCCAATTCTCGGCGGGCACATTATATACGTCTATATCGTAATATAACCTAACCTAACCCATCTAGCCCCTCGCTGTAATGTTTTACAAAATCCCGGTCGCGTCGTCCCGTACGTCCCCGTGCGGACATTATATACGTCTATAACGTTATATATCCTAGCCTAAGGGAACCTAACATCGCGGATGTAGTATTTCACAACATTCCTGGCGAGTCGGCGCCAATTCTCGGTGGGAACGTTATATACGTCTATAACGTAATATAACCTAACCTAACCCATCTAGCTCTTAGCTGGGAATGTTTTACAAAATTCCGGTCGTGTCGGCCCGTACATTTCCGTGGGGACATTATGTACGTCTATAACGTTATATATCCTAACCTAAGGGAACCTAACATCGCGGATGTAGTATTTCACAACATTCCTGGGGGGTAGGCGCCAATTCTCGGTGGGAAAATTATATACGTCTATAACGTAATATAACCTAACCTAACCCATCTAGCCCCTCGCTGGTAATGTTTTACAAAATCCCGGTCGTGTCGGACCGTACTTCTCGGTGGGGACATTATATACGTCTATAACGTTATATATCCTAGCCTAAGGGAACCTAACATTGCGGATGTAGTATTTCACAACATTCCTGGCGGGTCGGCGCCAATTCTCGGCGGGCACATTATATACGTCTATATCGTAATATAACCTAACCTAACCCATCTAGCCCCTCGCTGTAATGTTTTACAAAATCCCGGTCGTGTCGTCCCGTACGTCCCCGTGCGGACATTATATACGTCTATAACGTTATATATCCTAGCCTAAGGGAACCTAACATCGCGGATGTAGTATTTCACAACATTCCTGGCGGGTCGGCGCCAATTCTCGGTGGGAACGTTATATACGTCTATAACGTAATATAACCTAACCTAACCCATCTAGCTCTTAGCTGGGAATGTTTTACAAAATTCCGGTCGTGTCGGCCCGTACATTTCCGTGGGGACATTATGTACGTCTATAACTTTATATATCCTAACCTAACGGAACCTAACATCTCGGATGTAGTATTTTCCAACATTCCCGGGGGTTCGGCCCCTACTTCTCGGTGGGCACATTATATACATCTATAACGTAATATAACCTCACCTAACCCATCTAGACCCTCGTTAGTAATGTCTTACAAAATCTCGGTCGTGTCGTCCCTTACGTCTCGGTGCGGACATTATATACGTCTATAACGTTATATATTCTAACCTAAGGCAAACTAACATCGCGGATGTAGTATTTCACAACATTCCTGGCGGGTCGGCCCCAACTTCTCGGTGGGCACATTATATACGTCTATATCGTAGTATAACCTAACCTAACCCATCTAGACCCTCGCTGGTAATGTTTTACACAATCCCGGTCGTGTCGGCCCGTACTTCTCGGTGGGGACATTATATACGTCTATAACGTTATATATCCTAACCTAAGGGAACCTAACATCGCGGATGTAGTATTCCACAACATTCCTGGGGGGTAGGCGCCAATTCTCGGTGGGAAAATAATATACGTCTATAACGTAATATAACCTAACCTAACCCATCTAGCCCCTCGCTGGTAATGTTTCACAAAATCCCGGTCGTGTCGGACCGTACTTCTCGGTGGGGACATTAT
This sequence comes from Xylocopa violacea, assembly GCA_963969225.1. Classification (NCBI taxonomy): domain Eukaryota; kingdom Metazoa; phylum Arthropoda; class Insecta; order Hymenoptera; family Apidae; genus Xylocopa; species Xylocopa violacea. The sequence goes on along the minus strand of CAXAJV010000061.1, from coordinate 1,667,045 downwards.
ATACGTCTATAACGTTATATATCCTAGCCTAAGGGAACCTAATATCGCGGATGTAGTATTTCACAACATTCCTGGCGGGTCGGCGCCAATTCTCGGTGGGAACATTATATACGTCTATAACGTAATATAACCTAACCTAACCCATCTAGCCCTTCGCTGTAATGTTTTACAAAATCCCGGTCGTGTCGTCCCGTACGTCTCCGTGCGGACATTATATACGTCTATAACGTTATATATCCTAACCTAAGGGAACCTAACATCGCGGATGTAGTATTTCACAACATTCCTGGCGGGTCGGCGCCAATTCTCGGTGGGAACATTATATACGTCTATAAGGTAATATAACCTAACCTAACCCATCTAGCCCCTAGCTGGGAATGTTTTACAAAATCCCGTCGTGTCGACCCGTACATTTCCGTGGGGACATTATGTACGTCTATAGCTTTATATATCCTAAGCTAAGGGAACCTAACATCTCAGATGTAGTATTTTCCAACATTCCTGGCGGGACGGCCCCTGCTTCTCGGCGGGGACATTATATACGTCTATATCGTAATATAACCTAACCTAACCCATCTAGCCCCTCGCTGTAATGTTTTACAAAATCCCGGTCGTGTCGTCCCGTACGTCTCCGTGCGGACATTATATACGTCTATAACGTTATATATCTTAACCTAAGGCAACCTAACATCGCGGATGTAGTATTTCACAACATTCCTGGCGGGTCGGCGCCAATTCTCGGTGGGAACATTATATACGTCTATAACGTAATATAACCTAACCTAACCCATCTAGCCCCTAGCTGGGAATATTTTACAAAATCCCGTCGTGTCGACCCGTACATTTCCGTGGGGACATTATGTACGTCTATAACATTATATATCCTAACCCAAGGGAACCTAACATCTCGGATGTAGTATTTTCCAACATTCCTGGCGGGTCGGCCCCTACTTCTCGGCGGGCACATTATATACGTCTATATCGTAATATAACCTAACCTAACCCATGTAGACCCTCGCTGGTAATGTTTTACAAAATCCCGATGGTGTCGGCCCGTACTTCTCGGTGGGGACATTGTGTACGTCTATGACGTTATATATCCTAACCTAAGGGAACCTAACATCTCGGATGTAGTATTTTCCAACATTCCCGGGGGTTCGGTCCCTACTTCTCGCTGGGCACATTATATACGTCTATATCGTAATATAACCTAACCTAACCCATGTAGACCCTCGCTGGTAATGTTTTACAAAATCCCGGTCGTGTCGTCCCTTGCGTCTCGGTGCGGACATTATATACGTCTATAACGTTATATATCCTAACCTAAGGCAAACTAACATCGCGGATGTAGTATTTCAGAACATTCCTGGCTGGTCGGCCCGAACTTCTCGGTGGGCACATTATATACGTCTATATCGTAATATAACCTAACCTAACCCATCTAGACCCTCGCTGGTAATGTTTTACAAAATCCCGGTCGTGTCGGACCGTACTTCCAGGTGGGGAAATTATATACGTCTATAATGTTATATATCCTAACCTAAGGGCACCTAACATCTCGGATGTAGTATTTCACAACATTTCTGGCGGGTCGGCGCCAATACTCGGTGGTAACATTATATACGTCTATAACGTTATATAACCTAACCTAACCCATCTAGCCCCTAGCTGGTAATGTTTTACAAAATCCCGGTCGTGTCGGCCCGTACATTTCCGTGGGGACATTATGTACGTCTATAACTTTATATATCCTAACCTAAGGGAACCTAACATCTCGGATGTAGTATTTTCCAACATTCCCGGGGGTTCGGTCCCTACTTCTCGGTGTGCACATTATATACGTCTATATCGTAATATAACCTAACCTAACCCATGTAGACCCTCGCTGGTAATGTTTTACAAAATCCCGGTCGTGTCGTCCCTTACGTCTCGGTGCGGACATTATATACGTCTATAACTTTATATATCCTAACCTAAGGGAACCTAACATCGCGGATGTAGTATTTCACAACATTCCTGGCGGGTCGGCCCCAACTTCTCGGTGGGCACATTATATACGTCTATATCGTAATATAACCTAACCTAACCCATCTAGACACTGGCTGGTAATGTTTTACAAAATCCCGCTCGTGTCGGCCCGTACTTCTCGGTGGGGACATTATGTACGTCTATAACTTTATATGTCCTAGCCTAAGGGAACCTAACATCGCGGATGTAGTATTTCACAACATTCCTGGCGGGTCGGCGCCAATTCTCGGTGGGAACGTTATATACGTCTATAACGTAATATAACCTAACCTAACCCATCTAGCTCCTAGCTGAGAATGTTTTACAAAATCCCGTCGTGTCGACCGGTACATTTCCGTGGGGACATTATGTACGTCTATAACATTATACATCCTAACCCAAGGGAACCTAACATCTCGGATGTAGTATTTTCCAACATTCCTGGCGGGACGGCCCCTACTTCTCGGCGGGCACATTATATACGTCTATATCGTAATATAACCTAACATAACCCATCTAGAACCTGGCTGGTAATGTTTTACAAAATCACGGTCGTGTCGGCCCGTACTTTTCCGTGGGGACATTATATACGTCTATTACTTTATATATCCTAACCTAAGGGAACCTAACATCTCGGATGTAGTATTTTCCAACATTCCTGGCGGGTCGGCCCCTACTTCCCGGCGGGCACATTATATACGTCTATATCGTAATATAACCTAACCTAACCCATGTAGACCCTCGCTGGTAATGTTTTACAAAATCCCGGTGGTGTCGGCCCGTACTTCTCGGTGGGGACATTGTGTACGTCTATAACGTTATATATCCTAACCTAAGGGAACCTAACATCGCGGATGTAGTATTTCACAACATTCCTGGCGGGTCGGCCCCACTTCTCGGTGGGAACATTATATACGTCTATAACGTAATATAACCGAACCTACCCCATCTAGCCCCTAGCTGGGAATGTTTTACAAAATCCCGGTCGTTTCGGCCCGTACTTCTCGGTGGGGTCATTGTATACGTCTATAACGTTATATATCCTAACCTAAGGGAACCTAACATCTCGGATGTAGTATTTTCCAACATTCCTGGCGGGTCCGCCCCTACTTCTCGGTGGGCACATTATATACGTCTATATCGTAATATAACCTAACCTAACCCATGTAGACCCTCGCTGGTAATGTTTTACAAAATCCGGGTCGTGTCGGCCCGTTCTTCTCGGTGGGGACATTGTATACGTCTATAACGTTATATATCCTAACCTAAGGGAACCTAACATCGCGGATGTAGTATTTCACAACATTCCTGGCGGGTCGGGGCCAATTCTCGGTGGGAACATTATATACGTCTATAACGTAATATAACCTAACCTAACCCATCTAGCTCCTAGCTGGGAATGTTTTACAAAATCCCGGTCGTGTCGGCCCGTACATTTCCGTGGGGACATTATGTACGTCTATAGCTTTATATATCCTAACCTAAGGGAACCTAACATCTCGGATGTAGTATTTTCCAACATTCCCGGGGGTTCGGTCCCTACTTCTCGGTGGGCACATTATATACGTCTATATCGTAATATTAAGTAACCTAACCCATGTAGACCCTCGCTGGTAATGTTTTACAAAATCCCGGTCGTGTCGTCCCTTACGTCTCGGTGCGGACATTATATACGTCTATAACTTTATATATCCTAACCTAAGGGAACCTAACATCTCAGATGTAGTATTACCCAACATTCCTGGCGGGACGGCCCCTACTTCTCGGCGGGCACATTATATACGTCTATATCGTAATATAACCTAACCTAACCCATCTAGACCCTGGCTGGTAATGTTTTACAAAATCCCGGTCGTGTCGGCCCGTACATTTCCGTGGGGACATTATGTACGTCTATAACTTTATATATCCTAACCTAAGGGAACCTAACATCTCGGATGTAGTATTTTCCAACATTCCCGGGGGTTCGGCCCCTACTTCTCGGTGGGTACATTATATACGTCTATATCGTAATATAACCTAACCTAACCCATGTAGACCCTCGCTGGTAATGTTTTAGAAAATACCGGTGGTGTCTGCCCGTACTTCTCGGTGGGGACATTGTATACGTCTATAACGTTATATATCCTAACATAAGGGAACCTGACATCGCGGATGTAGTATTTCAAAACATTCCTGGCGGGTCGGCGCCAATTCTCGGTGGGAACATTATATACGTCTATAACGTAATATAACTTAACCTAACCCATCTAGCTCCTAGCTGGGAATGTTTTACAAAATCCTGGTCGTTTCGGCCCGTACATTTCCGTGGGGACATTATGTACGTCTATAAATTTATATATCCTAACCTAAGGGAACCTAACATCTCGCATGTAGTATTTTCCAACATTCCCGGCGGTTCGGCCCCTACTTCTCGGTGGGCACATTATATACGTCTATATTGTAATATAACCTCACCTAACCCATCTAGACCCTCGCTAGTAATGTTTTACAAAATCCCGGTCGTGTCGTCCCTTACGTCTCGGTGCGGACATTATATACGTCTATAACGTTATATATCCTAAACTAAGGCAAACTAACATCGCGGATGTAGTATTTCACATCATTCCTGGCGGGTCGGCGCCAATTCTCGGTGAGAACATTATATACGTCTATAACGTAATATAACCTAACCTAACCCATCTAGCCCCTAGCTGGGAATGTTTTACTAAATCCCGGTCGTGTCGGCCCGTACTTCTCGGTGGGGACATTATATACGTCTATAACGTTATATATCCTAACCTAAGGGAACCTAACATCGCGGATGTAGTATTTCACAACATTCCTGGCGGGTCGGCCCCACTTCTCGGTGGGAACATTATATACGTCTATAACGTAATATAACCGAACCTACCCCATCTAGCCCCTAGCTGGGAATGTTTTACAAAATCCCGGTCATTTCGGCCCGTACTTCTCGGTGGGGACATTGTATACGTCTATAACGTTATATATCCTAACCTAAGGGAACCTAACATCTCGGATGTAGTATTTTCCAACATTCCTGGCGGGTCCGCCCCTACTTCTCGGTGGGCACATTATATACGTCTATATCGTAATATAACCTAACCTAACCCATGTAGACCCTCGCTGGTAATGTTTTACAAAATCCGGGTCGTGTCGGCCCGTTCTTCTCGGTGGGGACATTGTATACGTCTATAACGTTATATATCCTAACCTAAGGCAACCTAACATCGCGGATGTAGTATTTCACATCATTCCTGGCGGGTCGGCGCCAATTCTCGGTGGGAACATTATATACGTCTATAACGTAATATAACCTAACCTAACCCATCTAGCCCCTAGCTGGGAATGTTTTACAAAATCCCGGTCGTGTCGGCCCGTACTTCTCGATGGGGACATTATGTAAGTCTATAACCTTATATATCCTAACCTAAGGGAACCTAACATCTCGGATGTAGTATTTTCCAACATTCCCGGGGGTTCGGCCCCTACTTCTCGGTGGGTACATTATATACGTCTATATCGTAATATAACCTAACCTAACCCATGTAGACGCTCGCTGGTAATGTTTTACAAAATCCCGATGGTGTCTGCCCGTACTTCTCGGTGGGGACATTGTATACGTCTATAACGTTATATATCCTAACATAAGGGAACCTAACATCGCGGATGTAGTATTTCAAAACATTCCTGGCGGGTCGGCGCCAATTCTCGGTGGGAACATTATATACGTCTATAACGTAATATAACTTAACCTAACCCATCTAGCTCCTAGCTGGGAATGTTTTACAAAATCCCGGTCGTGTCGGCCCGTACATTTCCGTGGGGACATTATGTACGTCTATAACTTTATATATCCTAACCTAAGGGAACCTAACATCTCGGATGTAGTATTTTCCAACATTTCCGGCGGTTCGGCCCCTACTTCTCGGTGGGCACATTATATACGTCTATATCGTAATATAACCTCACCTAACCCATGTAGACCCTCGCTGGTAATGTTTTAAAAAATCCCGGTCGTGTCGTCCCTTACGTCTCGGTGCGGACATTATATACGTCTATAACGTTATATATCCTAACCTAAGGGAACCTAACATCGCGGATGTAGTATTTCACAACATTCCTGGCGGGTCGGCCCCACTTCTCGGTGGGAACATTATATACGTCTATAACGTAATATAACCGAACCTACCCCATCTAGCCCCTAGCTGGGAATGTTTTACAAAATCCCGGTCGTTTCGGCCCGTACTTCTCGGTGGGGTCATTGTATACGTCTATAACGTTATATATCCTAACCTAAGGGAACCTAACATCTCGGATGTAGTATTTTCCAACATTCCTGGCGGGTCCGCCCCTACTTCTCGGTGGGCACATTATATACGTCTATATCGTAATATAACCTAACCTAACCCATGTAGACCCTCGCTGGTAATGTTTTACAAAATCCGGGTCGTGTCGGCCCGTTCTTCTCGGTGGGGACATTGTATACGTCTATAACGTTATATATCCTAACCTAAGGGAACCTAACATCGCGGATGTAGTATTTCACAACATTCCTGGCGGGTCGGGGCCAATTCTCGGTGGGAACATTATATACGTCTATAACGTAATATAACCTAACCTAACCCATCTAGCTCCTAGCTGGGAATGTTTTACAAAATCCCGGTCGTGTCGGCCCGTACATTTCCGTGGGGACATTATGTACGTCTATAGCTTTATATATCCTAACCTAAGGGAACCTAACATCTCGGATGTAGTATTTTCCAACATTCCCGGGGGTTCGGTCCCTACTTCTCGGTGGGCACATTATATACGTCTATATCGTAATATTAAGTAACCTAACCCATGTAGACCCTCGCTGGTAATGTTTTACAAAATCCCGGTCGTGTCGTCCCTTACGTCTCGGTGCGGACATTATATACGTCTATAACTTTATATATCCTAACCTAAGGGAACCTAACATCTCAGATGTAGTATTTTCCAACATTCCTGGCGGGACGGCCCCTAGTTCTCGGCGGGCACATTATATACGTCTACATCGTAATATAACCTAACCTAACCCATCTAGACCCTGGCTGGTAATGTTTTACAAAATCCCGGTCGTGTCGGCCCGTACATTTCCGTGGGGACATTATGTACGTCTATAAATTTATATATCCTAACCTAAGGGAACCTAACATCTCGCATGTAGTATTTTCCAACATTCCCGGCGGTTCGGCCCCTACTTCTCGGTGGGCACATTATATACGTCTATATTGTAATATAACCTCACTTAACCCATCTAGACCCTCGCTAGTAATGTTTTACAAAATCCCGGTCGTGTCGGCCCGTTCTTCTCGGTGGGGACATTGTATACGTCTATAACGTTATATATCCTAACCTAAGGCAACCTAACATCGCGGATGTAGTATTTCACATCATTCCTGGCGGGTCGGCGCCAATTCTCGGTGGGAACATTATATACGTCTATAACGTAATATAACTTAACCTAACCCATCTAGCCCCTAGCTGGGAATGTTTTACAAAATCCCGGTCGTGTCGGCCCGTACTTCTCGATGGGGACATTATGTAAGTCTATAACCTTATATATCCTAACCTAAGGGAACCTAACATCTCGGATGTAGTATTTTCCAACATTCCCGGGGGTTCGGCCCCTACTTCTCGGTGGGTACATTATATACGTCTATATCGTAATATAACCTAACCTAACCCATGTAGACGCTCGCTGGTAATGTTTTACAAAATCCCGATGGTGTCTGCCCGTACTTCTCGGTGGGGACATTGTATACGTCTATAACGTTATATATCCTAACATAAGGGAACCTAACATCGCGGATGTAGTATTTCAAAACATTCCTGGCGGGTCGGCGCCAATTCTCGGTGGGAACATTATATACGTCTATAACGTAATATAACTTAACCTAACCCATCTAGCTCCTAGCTGGGAATGTTTTACAAAATCCCGGTCGTGTCGGCCCGTACATTTCCGTGGGGACATTATGTACGTCTATAACTTTATATATCCTAACCTAAGGGAACCTAACATCTCGGATGTAGTATTTTCCAACATTTCCGGCGGTTCGGCCCCTACTTCTCGGTGGGCACATTATATACGTCTATATCGTAATATAACCTCACCTAACCCATGTAGACCCTCGCTGGTAATGTTTTAAAAAATCCCGGTCGTGTCGTCCCTTACGTCTCGGTGCGGACATTATATACGTCTATAACGTTATATATCCTAACCTAAGGGAACCTAACATCGCGGATGTAGTATTTCACAACATTCCTGGCGGGTCGGCCCCACTTCTCGGTGGGAACATTATATACGTCTATAACGTAATATAACCGAACCTACCCCATCTAGCCCCTAGCTGGGAATGTTTTACAAAATCCCGGTCGTTTCGGCCCGTACTTCTCGGTGGGGTCATTGTATACGTCTATAACGTTATATATCCTAACCTAAGGGAACCTAACATCTCGGATGTAGTATTTTCCAACATTCCTGGCGGGTCCGCCCCTACTTCTCGGTGGGCACATTATATACGTCTATATCGTAATATAACCTAACCTAACCCATGTAGACCCTCGCTGGTAATGTTTTACAAAATCCGGGTCGTGTCGGCCCGTTCTTCTCGGTGGGGACATTGTATACGTCTATAACGTTATATATCCTAACCTAAGGGAACCTAACATCGCGGATGTAGTATTTCACAACATTCCTGGCGGGTCGGGGCCAATTCTCGGTGGGAACATTATATACGTCTATAACGTAATATAACCTAACCTAACCCATCTAGCTCCTAGCTGGGAATGTTTTACAAAATCCCGGTCGTGTCGGCCCGTACATTTCCGTGGGGACATTATGTACGTCTATAGCTTTATATATCCTAACCTAAGGGAACCTAACATCTCGGATGTAGTATTTTCCAACATTCCCGGGGGTTCGGTCCCTACTTCTCGGTGGGCACATTATATACGTCTATATCGTAATATTAAGTAACCTAACCCATGTAGACCCTCGCTGGTAATGTTTTACAAAATCCCGGTCGTGTCGTCCCTTACGTCTCGGTGCGGACATTATATACGTCTATAACTTTATATATCCTAACCTAAGGGAACCTAACATCTCAGATGTAGTATTTTCCAACATTCCTGGCGGGACGGCCCCTAGTTCTCGGCGGGCACATTATATACGTCTACATCGTAATATAACCTAACCTAACCCATCTAGACCCTGGCTGGTAATGTTTTACAAAATCCCGGTCGTGTCGGCCCGTACATTTCCGTGGGGACATTATGTACGTCTATAAATTTATATATCCTAACCTAAGGGAACCTAACATCTCGCATGTAGTATTTTCCAACATTCCCGGCGGTTCGGCCCCTACTTCTCGGTGGGCACATTATATACGTCTATATTGTAATATAACCTCACTTAACCCATCTAGACCCTCGCTAGTAATGTTTTACAAAATCCCGGTCGTGTCGTCCCTTACGTCTCGGTGCGGACATTATATACGTCTATAACGTTATATATCCTAAACTAAGGCAAACTAACATCGCGGATGTAGTATTTCACATCATTCCTGGCGGGTCGGCGCCAATTCTCGGTGAGAACATTATATACGTCTATAACGTAATATAACCTAACCTAACCCATCTAGCCCCTAGCTGGGAATGTTTTACAAAATCCCGGTCGTGTCGGCCCGTACTTCTCGGTGGGGACATTATATACGTCTATAACGTTATATATCCTAACCTAAGGGAACCTAACATCGCGGATGTAGTATTTCACAACATTCCTGGCGGGTCGGCGCCAATTCTCGGTGGGAACATTATATACGTCTATAACGTAATATAACTTAACCTAACCCATCTAGCTCCTAGCTGGGAATGTTTTACAAAATCCTGGTCGTTTCGGCCCGTACATTTCCGTGGGGACATTATGTACGTCTATAACGTTATATATCCTAACCTAAGGGAACCTAACATCGCGGATGTAGTATTTCACAACATTCCTGGCGGGTCGGCCCCACTTCTCGGTGGGAACATTATATACGTCTATAACGTAATATAACCGAACCTACCCCATCTAGCCCCTAGCTGGGAATGTTTTACAAAATCCCGGTCATTTCGGCCCGTACATTTCCGTGGGGACATTATGTAAGTCTATAACCTTATATATCCTAACCTAAGGGAACCTAACATCTCGGATGTAGTATTTTCCAACATTCCCGGGGGTTCGGCCCCTACTTCTCGGTGGGTACATTATATACGTCTATATCGTAATATAACCTAACCTAACCCATGTAGACCCTCGCTGGTAATGTTTTACAAAATCCCGATGGTGTCTGCCCGTACTTCTCGGTGGGGACATTGTATACGTCTATAACGTTATATATCCTAACATAAGGGAACCTAACATCGCGGATGTAGTATTTCAAAACATTCCTGGCGGGTCGGCGCCAATTCTCGGTGGGAACATTATATACGTCTATAACGTAATATAACTTAACCTAACCCATCTAGCTCCTAGCTGGGAATGTTTTACAAAATCCCGGTCGTGTCGGCCCGTACATTTCCGTGGGGACATTATGTACGTCTATAACTTTATATATCCTAACCTAAGGGAACCTAACATCTCGGATGTAGTATTTTCCAACATTTCCGGCGGTTCGGCCCCTACTTCTCGGTGGGCACATTATATACGTCTATATCGTAATATAACCTCACCTAACCCATGTAGACCCTCGCTGGTAATGTTTTAAAAAATCCCGGTCGTGTCGTCCCTTACGTCTCGGTGCGGACATTATATACGTCTATAACGTTATATATCCTAACCTAAGGGAACCTAACATCGCGGATGTAGTATTTCACAACATTCCTGGCGGGTCGGCCCCACTTCTCGGTGGGAACATTATATACGTCTATAACGTAATATAACCGAACCTACCCCATCTAGCCCCTAGCTGGGAATGTTTTACAAAATCCCGGTCGTTTCGGCCCGTACTTCTCGGTGGGTTCATTGTATACGTCTATAACGTTATATATCCTAACCTAAGGGAACCTAACATCTCGGATGTAGTATTTTCCAACATTCCTGGCGGGTCCGCCCCTACTTCTCGGTGGGCACATTATATACGTCTATATCGTAATATAACCTAACCTAACCCATGTAGACCCTCGCTGGTAATGTTTTACAAAATCCGGGTCGTGTCGGCCCGTTCTTCTCGGTGGGGACATTGTATACGTCTATAACGTTATATATCCTAACCTAAGGGAACCTAACATCGCGGATGTAGTATTTCACAACATTCCTGGCGGGTCGGGGCCAATTCTCGGTGGGAACATTATATACGTCTATAACGTAATATAACCTAACCTAACCCATGTAGACCCTCGCTGGTAATGTTTTACAAAATCCCGATGGTGTCGGCCCGTACTTCTCGGTGGGGACATTGTGTACGTCTATGACGTTATATATCCTAACCTAAGGGAACCTAACATCTCGGATGTAGTATTTTCCAACATTCCCGGGGGTTCGGTCCCTACTTCTCGGTGGGCACATTATATACGTCTATATCGTAATATAACCTAACCTAACCCATGTAGACCCTCGCTGGTAATGTTTTACAAAATCCCGGTCGTGTCGTCCCTTGCGTCTCGGTGCGGACATTATATACGTCTATAACGTTATATATCCTAACCTAAGGCAAACTAACATCGCGGATGTAGTATTTCAGAACATTCCTGGCTGGTCGGCCCGAACTTCTCGGTGGGCACATTATATACGTCTATATCGTAATATAACCTAACCTAACCCATCTAGACCCTCGCTGGTAATGTTTTACAAAATCCCGGTCGTTTCGGCCCGTACTTCTCGGTGGGGTCATTGTATACGTCTATAACGTTATATATCCTAACCTAAGGGAACCTAACATCTCGGATGTAGTATTTTCCAACATTCCTGGCGGGTCCGCCCCTACTTCTCGGTGGGCACATTATATACGTCTATATCGTAATATAACCTAACCTAACCCATGTAGACCCTCGCTGGTAATGTTTTACAAAATCCGGGTCGTGTCGGCCCGTTCTTCTCGGTGGGGACATTGTATACGTCTATAACGTTATATATCCTAACCTAAGGGAACCTAACATCGCGGATGTAGTATTTCACAACATTCCTGGCGGGTCGGGGCCAATTCTCGGTGGGAACATTATATACGTCTATAACGTAATATAACCTAACCTAACCCATCTAGCTCCTAGCTGGGAATGTTTTACAAAATCCCGGTCGTGTCGGCCCGTACATTTCCGTGGGGACATTATGTACGTCTATAGCTTTATATATCCTAACCTAAGGGAACCTAACATCTCGGATGTAGTATTTTCCAACATTCCCGGGGTTTCGGTCCCTACTTCTCGGTGGGCACATTATATACGTCTATATCGTAATATTAAGTAACCTAACCCATGTAGACCCTCGCTGGTAATGTTTTACAAAATCCCGGTCGTGTCGTCCCTTACGTCTCGGTGCGGACATTATATACGTCTATAACTTTATATATCCTAACCTAAGGGAACCTAACATCTCAGATGTAGTATTTTCCAACATTCCTGGCGGGACGGCCCCTACTTCTCGGCGGGCACATTATATACGTCTATATCGTAATATAACCTCACCTAACCCATGTAGACCCTCGCTGGTAATGTTTTAAAAAATCCCGGTCGTGTCGTCCCTTACGTCTCGGTGCGGACATTATATACGTCTATAACGTTATATATCCTAACCTAAGGGAACCTAACATCGCGGATGTAGTATTTCACAACATTCCTGGCGGGTCGGCCCCACTTCTCGGTGGGAACATTATATACGTCTATAACGTAATATAACCGAACCTACCCCATCTAGCCCCTAGCTGGGAATGTTTTACAAAATCCCGGTCGTTTCGGCCCGTACTTCTCGGTGGGGTCATTGTATACGTCTATAACGTTATATATCCTAACCTAAGGGAACCTAACATCTCGGATGTAGTATTTTCCAACATTCCTGGCGGGTCCGCCCCTACTTCTCGGTGGGCACATTATATACGTCTATATCGTAATATAACCTAACCTAACCCATGTAGACCCTCGCTGGTAATGTTTTACAAAATCCGGGTCGTGTCGGCCCGTTCTTCTCGGTGGGGACATTGTATACGTCTATAACGTTATATATCCTAACCTAAGGGAACCTAACATCGCGGATGTAGTATTTCAGAACATTCCTGGCTGGTCGGCCCGAACTTCTCGGTGGGCACATTATATACGTCTATATCGTAATATAACCTAACCTAACCCATCTAGACCCTCGCTGGTAATGTTTTACAAAATCCCGGTCGTTTCGGCCCGTACTTCTCGGTGGGGTCATTGTATACGTCTATAGCTTTATATATCCTAACCTAAGGGAACCTAACATCTCGGATGTAGTATTTTCCAACATTCCCGGGGGTTCGGTCCCTACTTCTCGGTGGGCACATTATATACGTCTATATCGTAATATTAAGTAACCTAACCCATGTAGACCCTCGCTGGTAATGTTTTACAAAATCCCGGTCGTGTCGTCCCTTACGTCTCGGTGCGGACATTATATACGTCTATAACTTTATATATCCTAACCTAAGGGAACCTAACATCTCAGATGTAGTATTTTCCAACATTCCTGGCGGGACGGCCCCTAGTTCTCGGCGGGCACATTATATACGTCTACATCGTAATATAACCTAACCTAACCCATCTAGACCCTGGCTGGTAATGTTTTACAAAATCCCGGTCGTGTCGGCCCGTACATTTCCGTGGGGACATTATGTACGTCTATAAATTTATATATCCTAACCTAAGGGAACCTAACATCTCGCATGTAGTATTTTCCAACATTCCCGGCGGTTCGGCCCCTACTTCTCGGTGGGCACATTATATACGTCTATATTGTAATATAACCTCACTTAACCCATCTAGACCCTCGCTAGTAATGTTTTACAAAATCCCGGTCGTGTCGTCCCTTACGTCTCGGTGCGGACATTATATACGTCTATAACGTTATATATCCTAAACTAAGGCAAACTAACATCGCGGATGTAGTATTTCACATCATTCCTGGCGGGTCGGCGCCAATTCTCGGTGAGAACATTATATACGTCTATAACGTAATATAACCTAACCTAACCCATCTAGCCCCTAGCTGGGAATGTTTTACAAAATCCCGGTCGTGTCGGCCCGTACTTCTCGGTGGGGACATTATATACGTCTATAACGTTATATATCCTAACCTAAGGGAACCTAACATCGCGGATGTAGTATTTCACAACATTCCTGGCGGGTCGGCGCCAATTCTCGGTGGGAACATTATATACGTCTATAACGTAATATAACTTAACCTAACCCATCTAGCTCCTAGCTGGGAATGTTTTACAAAATCCTGGTCGTTTCGGCCCGTACATTTCCGTGGGGACATTATGTACGTCTATAACGTTATATATCCTAACCTAAGGGAACCTAACATCGCGGATGTAGTATTTCACAACATTCCTGGCGGGTCGGCCCCACTTCTCGGTGGGAACATTATATACGTCTATAACGTAATATAACCGAACCTACCCCATCTAGCCCCTAGCTGGGAATGTTTTACAAAATCCCGGTCATTTCGGCCCGTACTTCTCGGTGGGGACATTGTATACGTCTATAACGTTATATATCCTAACCTAAGGGAACCTAACATCTCGGATGTAGTATTTTCCAACATTCCTGGCGGGTCCGCCCCTACTTCTCGGTGGGCACATTATATACGTCTATATCGTAATATAACCTAACCTAACCCATGTAGACCCTCGCTGGTAATGTTTTACAAAATCCGGGTCGTGTCGGCCCGTTCTTCTCGGTGGGGACATTGTATACGTCTATAACGTTATATATCCTAACCTAAGGCAACCTAACATCGCGGATGTAGTATTTCACATCATTCCTGGCGGGTCGGCGCCAATTCTCGGTGGGAACATTATATACGTCTATAACTTAATATAACCTAACCTAACCCATCTAGCCCCTAGCTGGGAATGTTTTACAAAATCCCGGTCGTGTCGGCCCGTACTTCTCGGTGGGGACATTATATACGTCTATAACGTTATATATCCTAACCTAAGGGAACCTAACATCGCGGATGTAGTATTTCACAACATTCCTGGCGGGTCGGCGCCAATTCTCGGTGGGAACATTATATACGTCTATAATGTAATATAACCTAACCTAACCCATCTAGCTCCTAGCTGGGAATGTTTTACAAAATCCCGGTCGTGTCGGCCCGTACATTTCCGTGGGGACATTATGTAAGTCTATAACCTTATATATCCTAACCTAAGGGAACCTAACATCTCGGATGTAGTATTTTCCAACATTCCCGGGGGTTCGGCCCCTACTTCTCGGTGGGTACATTATATACGTCTATATCGTAATATAACCTAACCTAACCCATGTAGACCCTCGCTGGTAATGTTTTACAAAATCCCGATGGTGTCTGCCCGTACTTCTCGGTGGGGACATTGTATACGTCTATAACGTTATATATCCTAACATAAGGGAACCTAACATCGCGGATGTAGTATTTCAAAACATTCCTGGCGGGTCGGCGCCAATTCTCGGTGGGAACATTATATACGTCTATAACGTAATATAACTTAACCTAACCCATCTAGCTCCTAGCTGGGAATGTTTTACAAAATCCCGGTCGTGTCGGCCCGTACATTTCCGTGGGGACATTATGTACGTCTATAACTTTATATATCCTAACCTAAGGGAACCTAACATCTCGGATGTAGTATTTTCCAACATTTCCGGCGGTTCGGCCCCTACTTCTCGGTGGGCACATTATATACGTCTATATCGTAATATAACCTCACCTAACCCATGTAGACCCTCGCTAGTAATGTTTTACAAAATCCCGGTCGTGTCGTCCCTTACGTCTCGGTGCGGACATTATATACGTCTATAACGTTATATATCCTAAACTAAGGCAAACTAACATCGCGGATGTAGTATTTCACATCATTCCTGGCGGGTCGGCGCCAATTCTCGGTGAGAACATTATATACGTCTATAACGTAATATAACCTAACCTAACCCATCTAGCCCCTAGCTGGGAATGTTTTACAAAATCCCGGTCGTGTCGGCCCGTACTTCTCGGTGGGGACATTATATACGTCTATAACGTTATATATCCTAACCTAAGGGAACCTAACATCGCGGATGTAGTATTTCACAACATTCCTGGCGGGTCGGCCCCACTTCTCGGTGGGAACATTATATACGTCTATAACGTAATATAACCGAACCTACCCCATCTAGCCCCTAGCTGGGAATGTTTTACAAAATCCCGGTCATTTCGGCCCGTACTTCTCGGTGGGGACATTGTATACGTCTATAACGTTATATATCCTAACCTAAGGGAACCTAACATCTCGGATGTAGTATTTTCCAACATTCCTGGCGGGTCCGCCCCTACTTCTCGGTGGGCACATTATATACGTCTATAACGTTATATATCCTAACCTAAGGGAACCTAACATCGCGGATGTAGTATTTCACAACATTCCTGGCGGGTCGGCGCCAATTCTCGGTGGGAACATTATATACGTCTATAATGTAATATAACCTAACCTAACCCATCTAGCTCCTAGCTGGGAATGTTTTACAAAATCCCGGTCGTGTCGGCCCGTACATTTCCGTGGGGACATTATGTAAGTCTATAACCTTATATATCCTAACCTAAGGGAACCTAACATCTCGGATGTAGTATTTTCCAACATTCCCGGGGGTTCGGCCCCTATTTCTCGGTGGGTACATTATATACGTCTATATCGTAATATAACCTAACCTAACCCATGTAGACCCTCGCTGGTAATGTTTTACAAAATCCCGATGGTGTCTGCCCGTACTTCTCGGTGGGGACATTGTATACGTCTATAACGTTATATATCCTAAACTAAGGCAAACTAACATCGCGGATGTAGTATTTCACAACATTCCTGGTGGGTCGGCCCGAACTTCTCGGTGGGCACATCATATACGTCTATATCGTAATATAACCTAACCTAACCCATCTAGACCCTCGCTGGTAATGTCTTACAAAATCCCGGTCGTGTCGGCCCGTACATTTCCGTGGGGACATTATGTACGTCTATAACTTTATATATCCTAACCTAAGGGAACCTAACATCTCGGATGTAGTATTTTCCAACATTTCCGGCGGTTCGGCCCCTACTTCTCGGTGGGCACATTATATACGTCTATATCGTAATATAACCTCACCTAACCCATCTACACCCTCGCTAGTAATGTTTTACAAAATCCCGGTCGTGTCGTCCCTTACGCCTCGGTGCGGACATCATATACGTCTATAACGTTATATATCCTAAACTAAGGCAAACTAACATCGCGGATATAGTATTTCACAACATTCCTGGCGGGTCGGCCCGAACTTCTCGGTGGGCACATTATATACGTCTATATCGTAATATAACCTAACCTAACCCATCTATACCCTCGCTGGTAATGTTTTACAAAATCCCGGTCGTGTCGGACCGTACTTCTCGGTGCGGACATTGTATACGTCTATAACGTTATATATCCTAACCTAAGGGAACCTAACATCGCGGATGTAGTATTTCACAACATTCCTGGCGGGTCGGCGCCAATTCTCGGTGGGAACATTATATACGTCTATAACGTAATATAACCTAACCTAACCCATCTAGCTCCTAGCTGGGAATGTTTTACAAAATCTCGGTCGTGTCGGCCCGTACATTTCCGTGGGGACATTATGTACGTCTATAACTATATATATCCTAACCTAAGGGAACCTAACATCTCGGATGTAGTATTTTCCAACATTCCCGGGGGTTCGGTCCCTACTTCTCGGTGGGAACATTATATACGTCTATATCGTAATATAACCTAACCTAACCCATGTAGACCCTCGCTGGTAATGTTTTAAAAAATCCCGGTCGTGTCGTCCCTTACGTCTCGGTGCGGACATTATATACGTCTATAACTTTATATATCCTAACCTAAGGGAACCTAACATCTCAGATGTAGTATTTTCCAACATTCCAGGCGGGACGGCCCCTACTTCTCGGCGGGCACATTATATACGTCTATATCGTAATATAACCTAACCTAACCCATCTAGACCCTGGCTGGTAATGTTTTACAAAATCCCGGTCGTGTCGGCCCGTACATTTCCGTGGGGACATTATGTACGTCTATAACTTTATATATCCTAACCTAAGGGAACCTAACATCTCGGATGTAGTATTTTCCAACATTCCAGGGGGTTCGGCCCCTACTTCTCGGTGGGTACATTATATACGTCTATATCGTAATATAACCTAACCTAACGCAAGTAGACCCTCGCTGGTAATGTTTTACAAAATCCCGGTGGTGTCTGCCCGTACTTCTTGGTGGGGACATTGTATACGTCTATAACGTTATATATCCTAACATAAGGGAACCTGACATCGCGGATGTAGTATTTCAAAACATTCCTGGCGGGTCGGCCCCACTTCTCGGTGGGAACATTATATACGTCTATAACGTAATATAACCGAACCTACCCCATCTAGCCCCTAGCTGGGAATGTTTTACAAAATCCCGGTCGTTTCGGCCCGTACTTCTCGGTGGGGTCATTGTATACGTCTATAACGTTATATATCCTAACCTAAGGGAACCTAACATCTCGGATGTAGTATTTTCCAACATTTCCGGCGGTTCGGCCCCTACTTCTCGGTGGGCACATTATATACGTCTATATCGTAATATAACCTCACCTAACCCATCTACTCCCTCGCTAGTAATGTTTTACAAAATCCCGGTCGTGTCGTCCCTTACGTCTCGGTGCGGACATTATATACGTCTATAACGTTATATATCCTAAACTAAGGCAAACTAACATCGCGGATGTAGTATTTCACAACATTCCTGGTGGGTCGGCCCGAACTTCTCGGTGGGCACATCATATACGTCTATATCGTAATATAACATAACCTAACCCATCTAGACCCTCGCTGGTAATGTCTTACAAAATCCCGGTCGTGTCGGACCGTACTTCTCGGTGGGGAAATTATATACGTCTATAACGTTATATATCCTAACCTAAGGGCACCTAACATCTCGGATGTAGTATTTTCCATCATTCCTGGCGGGTCGGCCCCTACTTCTCGGCGGGCACATTATATACGTCTATATCGTAATATAACCTAACCTAACCCATCTAGACCCTGGCTGGTAATGTTTTACAAAATCCCGGTGGTGTCTGCCCGTACTTCTCGGTGGGGACATTGTATACGTCTATAACGTTATATATCCTAACCTAAGGCAACCTAACATCGCGGATGTAGTATTTCACATCATTCCTGGCGGGTCGGCGCCAATTCTCGGTGAGAACATTATATACGTCTATAACGTAATATAACCTAACCTAACCCATCTAGCCCCTAGCTGGGAATGTTTTACAAAATCCCGGTCGTGTCGGCCCGTACTTCTCGGTGGGGACATTATATACGTCTATAACGTTATATATCCTAACCTAAGGGAACCTAACATCTCGGATGTAGTATTTTCCAACATTCCTGGCGGGTCCGCCCCTACTTCTCGGTGGGCACATTATATACGTCTATATCGTAGTATAACCTAACCTAACCCATGTAGACCCTAGCTGGGAATGTTTTACAAAATCCCGGTCGTGTCGTCCCTTACGTCTCGGTGCGGACATTATATACGTCTATAACTTTATACATCCTAACCTAAGGGAACCTAACATCTCAGGTGTAGTATTTTCCAACATTCCTGGCGGGACGGCCCCTACTTCTCGGCGGGCACATTATATACGTCTATATCGTAATATAACCTAACCTAACCCATCTAGACCCTGGCTGGTAATGTTTTACAAAATCCCGGTCGTGTCGGCCCGTACATTTCCGTGGGGACATTATGTACGTCTATAACTTTATATATCCTAACCTAAAGGAACCTAACATCTCGGATGTAGTATTTTCCAACATTCCCGGCGGTTCGGCCCCTACTTCTCGGTGGGTACATTATATACGTCTATATCGTAATATAACCTAACCTAACCCATGTAGACCCTCGCTGGTAATGTTTTACAAAATCCCGGTGGTGTCTGCCCGTACTTCTCGGTGGGGACATTGTATACGTCTATAACTTTATATATCCTAACCTAAGGGAACCTAACATCTCGCATGTAGTATTTTCCAACATTCCCGGCGGTTCGGCACCTACTTCTCGGTGGGCACATTATATACGTCTATATCGTAATATAACCTCACCTAACCCATCTAGACCCTCGCTAGTAATGTTTTACAAAATCCCGGTCGTGTCGTCCCTTACGTCTCGGTGCGGACATTATATACGTCTATAACGTTATATATCCTAACCTAAGGGAACCTAACATCGCGGATGTAGTATTTCACAACATTCCTGGCGGGTCGGCCCGAACTTCTCGGTGGGCACATTATATACGTCTATATCGTAATATAACCTAACCTAACCCATGTAGACCCTCGCTGGTAATGTTTTACAAAATCCGGGTCGTGTCGGCCCGTTCTTCTCGGTGGGGACATTGTATACGTCTATAACGTTATATATCCTAACCTAAGGCAACCTAACATCGCGGATGTAGTATTTCACATCATTCCTGGCGGGTCGGCGCCAATTCTCGGTGGGAACATTATATACGTCTATAATGTAATATAACCTAACCTAACCCATCTAGCTCCTAGCTGGGAATGTTTTACAAAATCCCGGTCGTGTCGGCCCGTACATTTCCGTGGGGACATTATGTACGTCTATAACCTTATATATCCTAACCTAAGGGAACCTAACATCTCGGATGTAGTATTTTCCAACATTCCCGGGGGTTCGGCCCCTACTTCTCGGTGGGTACATTATATACGTCTATATCGTAATATAACCTAACCTAACCCATGTAGACCCTCGCTGGTAATGTTTTACAAAATCCCGGTGGTGTCTGCCCGTACTTCTCGGTGGGGACATTGTATACGTCTATAACGTTATATATCCTAACATAAGGGAACCTAACATCGCGGATGTAGTATTTCAAAACATTCCTGGCGGGTCGGCGCCAATTCTCGGTGGGATCATTATATACGTCTATAACGTAATATAACTTAACCTAACCCATCTAGCTCCTAGCTGGGAATGTTTTACAAAATCCCGGTCGTGTCGGCCTGTACATTTCCGTGGGGACATTATGTACGTCTATAACTTTATATATCCTAACCTAAGGGAACCTAACATCTCGCATGTAGTATTTTCCAACATTACCGGGGGTTCGGCCCCTACTTCTCGGTGGCCACATTATATACGTCTATATCGTAATATAACCTCACCTAACCCATCTAGACCCTCGCTAGTAATGTTTTACAAAATCCCGGTCGTGTCGTCCCTTACGTCTCGGTGCGGACATTATATACGTCTATAACTTTATATATCCTAACCTAAGGGAACCTAACATTTCAGATGTAGTATTTTCGAACATTCCTGGCGGGACGGCCCCTACTTCTCGGCGGGCACATTATATACGTCTATATCGTAATATAACCTAACCTAACCCATCTAGACCCTGGCTGGTAATGTTTTACAAAATCCCGGTCGTGTCGGCCCGTACATTTCCGTGGGGACATTATGTACGTCTATAACTTTATATATCCTAACCTAAGGGAACCTAACATCTCGGATGTAGTATTTTCCAACATTCCCGGGGGTTCGGCCCCTACTTCTCGGTGGGTACATTATATACGTCTATATCGTAATATAACCTAACCTAACCCATGTAGACCCTCGCTGGTAATGTTTTACAAAATCCCGGTGGTGTCTGCCCGTACTTCTCGGTGGGGACATTGTATACGTCTATAACGTTATATATCCTAACATAAGGGAACCTGACATCGCGGATGTAGTATTTCAAAACATTCCTGGCGGGTCGGCGCCAATTCTCGGTGGGAACATTATATACGTCTATAACGTAATATAACTTAACCTAACCCATCTAGCTCCTAGCTGGGAATGTTTTACAAAATCCCGGTCGTTTCGGCCCGTACATTTCCGTGGGGACATTATGTACGTCTATAACTTTATATATCCTAACCTAAGGGAACCTAACATCTCGCATGTAGTATTTTCCAACATTCCCGGCGGTTCGGCCCCTACTTCTCGGTGGGCACATTATATACGTCTATATCGTAATATAACCTCACCTAACCCATCTAGACCCTCGCTGGTAATGTTTTACAAAATCCCGGTCGTGTCGTCCCTTACGTCTCGGTGCGGACATTATATACGTCTATAACGTTATATATCCTAAACTAAGGCAAACTAACATCGCGGATGTAGTATTTCACAACATTCCTGGCGGTTCGGCCCGAACTTCTCGGTGGGCACATTATATACGTCTATATCGTAATATAACCTAACCTAACCCATGTAGACCCTCGCTGGTAATGTTTTACAAAATCCCGGTGGTGTCTGCCCGTACTTCTCGGTGGGGACATTGTATACGTCTATAACGTTATATATCCTAACATAAGGGAACCTAACATCGCGGATGTAGTATTTCAAAACATTCCTGGCGGGTCGGCGCCAATTCTCGGTGGGAACATTATATACGTCTATAACGTAATATAACCTAACCTAACCCATCTAGACCCTGGCTGGTAATGTTTTACAAAATCCCGGTCGTGTCGGCCCGTACATTTCCGTGGGGACATTATGTACGTCTATAACTTTATATATCCTAACCTAAAGGAACCTAACATCTCGGATGTAGTATTTTCCAACATTCCCGGCGGTTCGGCCCCTACTTCTCGGTGGGTACATTATATACGTCTATATCGTAATATAACCTAACCTAACCCATGTAGACCCTCGCTGGTAATGTTTTACAAAATCCCGGTGGTGTCTGCCCGTACTTCTCGGTGGGGACATTGTATACGTCTATAACTTTATATATCCTAACCTAAGGGAACCTAACATCTCGCATGTAGTATTTTCCAACATTCCCGGCGGTTCGGCACCTACTTCTCGGTGGGCACATTATATACGTCTATATCGTAATATAACCTCACCTAACCCATCTAGACCCTCGCTAGTAATGTTTTACAAAATCCCGGTCGTGTCGTCCCTTACGTCTCGGTGCGGACATTATATACGTCTATAACGTTATATATCCTAACCTAAGGGAACCTAACATCGCGGATGTAGTATTTCACAACATTCCTGGCGGGTCGGCCCGAACTTCTCGGTGGGCACATTATATACGTCTATATCGTAATATAACCTAACCTAACCCATGTAGACCCTCGCTGGTAATGTTTTACAAAATCCGGGTCGTGTCGGCCCGTTCTTCTCGGTGGGGACATTGTATACGTCTATAACGTTATATATCCTAACCTAAGGCAACCTAACATCGCGGATGTAGTATTTCACATCATTCCTGGCGGGTCGGCGCCAATTCTCGGTGGGAACATTATATACGTCTATAATGTAATATAACCTAACCTAACCCATCTAGCTCCTAGCTGGGAATGTTTTACAAAATCCCGGTCGTGTCGGCCCGTACATTTCCGTGGGGACATTATGTACGTCTATAACCTTATATATCCTAACCTAAGGGAACCTAACATCTCGGATGTAGTATTTTCCAACATTCCCGGGGGTTCGGCCCCTACTTCTCGGTGGGTACATTATATACGTCTATATCGTAATATAACCTAACCTAACCCATGTTGACCCTCGCTGGTAATGTTTTACAAAATCCCGATGGTGTCTGCCCGTACTTCTCGGTGGGGACATTGTATACGTCTATAACGTTATATATCCTAAACTAAGGCAAACTAACATCGCGGATGTAGTATTTCACAACATTCCTGGTGGGTCGGCCCGAACTTCTCGGTGGGCACATCATATACGTCTATATCGTAATATAACCTAACCTAACCCATCTAGACCCTCGCTGGTAATGTCTTACAAAATCCCGGTCGTGTCGGCCCGTACATTTCCGTGGGGACATTATGTACGTCTATAACTTTATATATCCTAACCTAAGGGAACCTAACATCTCGGATGTAGTATTTTCCAACATTTCCGGCGGTTCGGCCCCTACTTCTCGGTGGGCACATTATATACGTCTATATCGTAATATAACCTCACCTAACCCATCTACACCCTCGCTAGTAATGTTTTACAAAATCCCGGTCGTGTCGTCCCTTACGCCTCGGTGCGGACATCATATACGTCTATAACGTTATATATCCTAAACTAAGGCAAACTAACATCGCGGATATAGTATTTCACAACATTCCTGGCGGGTCGGCCCGAACTTCTCGGTGGGCACATTATATACGTCTATATCGTAATATAACCTAACCTAACCCATCTATACCCTCGCTGGTAATGTTTTACAAAATCCCGGTCGTGTCGGACCGTACTTCTCGGTGCGGACATTGTATACGTCTATAACGTTATATATCCTAACCTAAGGGAACCTAACATCGCGGATGTAGTATTTCACAACATTCCTGGCGGGTCGGCGCCAATTCTCGGTGGGAACATTATATACGTCTATAACGTAATATAACCTAACCTAACCCATCTAGCTCCTAGCTGGGAATGTTTTACAAAATCTCGGTCGTGTCGGCCCGTACATTTCCGTGGGGACATTATGTACGTCTATAACTATATATATCCTAACCTAAGGGAACCTAACATCTCGGATGTAGTATTTTCCAACATTCCCGGGGGTTCGGTCCCTACTTCTCGGTGGGAACATTATATACGTCTATATCGTAATATAACCTAACCTAACCCATGTAGACCCTCGCTGGTAATGTTTTAAAAAATCCCGGTCGTGTCGTCCCTTACGTCTCGGTGCGGACATTATATACGTCTATAACTTTATATATCCTAACCTAAGGGAACCTAACATCTCAGATGTAGTATTTTCCAACATTCCAGGCGGGACGGCCCCTACTTCTCGGCGGGCACATTATATACGTCTATATCGTAATATAACCTAACCTAACCCATCTAGACCCTGGCTGGTAATGTTTTACAAAATCCCGGTCGTGTCGGCCCGTACATTTCCGTGGGGACATTATGTACGTCTATAACTTTATATATCCTAACCTAAGGGAACCTAACATCTCGGATGTAGTATTTTCCAACATTCCAGGGGGTTCGGCCCCTACTTCTCGGTGGGTACATTATATACGTCTATATCGTAATATAACCTAACCTAACGCAAGTAGACCCTCGCTGGTAATGTTTTACAAAATCCCGGTGGTGTCTGCCCGTACTTCTTGGTGGGGACATTGTATACGTCTATAACGTTATATATCCTAACATAAGGGAACCTGACATCGCGGATGTAGTATTTCAAAACATTCCTGGCGGGTCGGCCCCACTTCTCGGTGGGAACATTATATACGTCTATAACGTAATATAACCGAACCTACCCCATCTAGCCCCTAGCTGGGAATGTTTTACAAAATCCCGGTCGTTTCGGCCCGTACTTCTCGGTGGGGTCATTGTATACGTCTATAACGTTATATATCCTAACCTAAGGGAACCTAACATCTCGGATGTAGTATTTTCCAACATTTCCGGCGGTTCGGCCCCTACTTCTCGGTGGGCACATTATATACGTCTATATCGTAATATAACCTCACCTAACCCATCTACTCCCTCGCTAGTAATGTTTTACAAAATCCCGGTCGTGTCGTCCCTTACGTCTCGGTGCGGACATTATATACGTCTATAACGTTATATATCCTAAACTAAGGCAAACTAACATCGCGGATGTAGTATTTCACAACATTCCTGGTGGGTCGGCCCGAACTTCTCGGTGGGCACATCATATACGTCTATATCGTAATATAACCTAACCTAACCCATCTAGACCCTCGCTGGTAATGTCTTACAAAATCCCGGTCGTGTCGGACCGTACTTCTCGGTGGGGAAATTATATACGTCTATAACGTTATATATCCTAACCTAAGGGCACCTAACATCTCGGATGTAGTATTTTCCATCATTCCTGGCGGGTCGGCCCCTACTTCTCGGCGGGCACATTATATACGTCTATATCGTAATATAACCTAACCTAACCCATCTAGACCCTGGCTGGTAATGTTTTACAAAATCCCGGTGGTGTCTGCCCGTACTTCTCGGTGGGGACATTGTATACGTCTATAACGTTATATATCCTAACCTAAGGCAACCTAACATCGCGGATGTAGTATTTCACATCATTCCTGGCGGGTCGGCGCCAATTCTCGGTGAGAACATTATATACGTCTATAACGTAATATAACCTAACCTAACCCATCTAGCCCCTAGCGGGGAATGTTTTACAAAATCCCGGTCGTGTCGGCCCGTACTTCTCGGTGGGGACATTATATACGTCTATAACGTTATATATCCTAACCTAAGGGAACCTAACATCTCGGATGTAGTATTTTCCAACATTCCTGGCGGGTCCGCCCCTACTTCTCGGTGGGCACATTATATACGTCTATATCGTAGTATAACCTAACCTAACCCATGTAGACCCTAGCTGGGAATGTTTTACAAAATCCCGGTCGTGTCGTCCCTTACGTCTCGGTGCGGACATTATATACGTCTATAACTTTATACATCCTAACCTAAGGGAACCTAACATCTCAGGTGTAGTATTTTCCAACATTCCTGGCGGGACGGCCCCTACTTCTCGGCGGGCACATTATATACGTCTATATCGTAATATAACCTAACCTAACCCATCTAGACCCTGGCTGGTAATGTTTTACAAAATCCCGGTCGTGTCGGCCCGTACATTTCCGTGGGGACATTATGTACGTCTATAACTTTATATATCCTAACCTAAAGGAACCTAACATCTCGGATGTAGTATTTTCCAACATTCCCGGCGGTTCGGCCCCTACTTCTCGGTGGGTACATTATATACGTCTATATCGTAATATAACCTAACCTAACCCATGTAGACCCTCGCTGGTAATGTTTTACAAAATCCCGGTGGTGTCTGCCCGTACTTCTCGGTGGGGACATTGTATACGTCTATAACTTTATATATCCTAACCTAAGGGAACCTAACATCTCGCATGTAGTATTTTCCAACATTCCCGGCGGTTCGGCACCTACTTCTCGGTGGGCACATTATATACGTCTATATCGTAATATAACCTCACCTAACCCATCTAGACCCTCGCTAGTAATGTTTTACAAAATCCCGGTCGTGTCGTCCCTTACGTCTCGGTGCGGACATTATATACGTCTATAACGTTATATATCCTAACCTAAGGGAACCTAACATCGCGGATGTAGTATTTCACAACATTCCTGGCGGGTCGGCCCGAACTTCTCGGTGGGCACATTATATACGTCTATATCGTAATATAACCTAACCTAACCCATGTAGACCCTCGCTGGTAATGTTTTACAAAATCCGGGTCGTGTCGGCCCGTTCTTCTCGGTGGGGACATTGTATACGTCTATAACGTTATATATCCTAACCTAAGGCAACCTAACATCGCGGATGTAGTATTTCACATCATTCCTGGCGGGTCGGCGCCAATTCTCGGTGGGAACATTATATACGTCTATAATGTAATATAACCTAACCTAACCCATCTAGCTCCTAGCTGGGAATGTTTTACAAAATCCCGGTCGTGTCGGCCCGTACATTTCCGTGGGGACATTATGTACGTCTATAACCTTATATATCCTAACCTAAGGGAACCTAACATCTCGGATGTAGTATTTTCCAACATTCCCGGGGGTTCGGCCCCTACTTCTCGGTGGGTACATTATATACGTCTATATCGTAATATAACCTAACCTAACCCATGTAGACCCTCGCTGGTAATGTTTTACAAAATCCCGGTGGTGTCTGCCCGTACTTCTCGGTGGGGACATTGTATACGTCTATAACGTTATATATCCTAACATAAGGGAACCTAACATCGCGGATGTAGTATTTCAAAACATTCCTGGCGGGTCGGCGCCAATTCTCGGTGGGATCATTATATACGTCTATAACGTAATATAACTTAACCTAACCCATCTAGCTCCTAGCTGGGAATGTTTTACAAAATCCCGGTCGTGTCGGCCTGTACATTTCCGTGGGGACATTATGTACGTCTATAACTTTATATATCCTAACCTAAGGGAACCTAACATCTCGCATGTAGTATTTTCCAACATTCCAGGCGGGACGGCCCCTACTTCTCGGCGGGCACATTATATACGTCTATATCGTAATATAACCTAACCTAACCCATCTAGACCCTGGCTGGTAATGTTTTACAAAATCCCGGTCGTGTCGGCCCGTACATTTCCGTGGGGACATTATGTACGTCTATAACTTTATATATCCTAACCTAAGGGAACCTAACATCTCGGATGTAGTATTTTCCAACATTCCAGGGGGTTCGGCCCCTACTTCTCGGTGGGTACATTATATACGTCTATATCGTAATATAACCTAACCTAACGCAAGTAGACCCTCGCTGGTAATGTTTTACAAAATCCCGGTGGTGTCTGCCCGTACTTCTTGGTGGGGACATTGTATACGTCTATAACGTTATATATCCTAACATAAGGGAACCTGACATCGCGGATGTAGTATTTCAAAACATTCCTGGCGGGTCGGCCCCACTTCTCGGTGGGAACATTATATACGTCTATAACGTAATATAACCGAACCTACCCCATCTAGCCCCTAGCTGGGAATGTTTTACAAAATCCCGGTCGTTTCGGCCCGTACTTCTCGGTGGGGTCATTGTATACGTCTATAACGTTATATATCCTAACCTAAGGGAACCTAACATCTCGGATGTAGTATTTTCCAACATTTCCGGCGGTTCGGCCCCTACTTCTCGGTGGGCACATTATATACGTCTATATCGTAATATAACCTCACCTAACCCATCTACTCCCTCGCTAGTAATGTTTTACAAAATCCCGGTCGTGTCGTCCCTTACGTCTCGGTGCGGACATTATATACGTCTATAACGTTATA
Organism: Xylocopa violacea; assembly: GCA_963969225.1. Lineage (NCBI taxonomy): Eukaryota > Metazoa > Arthropoda > Insecta > Hymenoptera > Apidae > Xylocopa > Xylocopa violacea. The sequence continues at coordinate 1,637,893 of CAXAJV010000061.1, read as the reverse complement.
TATCCTAAACTAAGGCAAACTAACATCGCGGATGTAGTATTTCACAACATTCCTGGTGGGTCGGCCCGAACTTCTCGGTGGGCACATCATATACGTCTATATCGTAATATAACCTAACCTAACCCATCTAGACCCTCGCTGGTAATGTCTTACAAAATCCCGGTCGTGTCGGACCGTACTTCTCGGTGGGGAAATTATATACGTCTATAACGTTATATATCCTAACCTAAGGGCACCTAACATCTCGGATGTAGTATTTTCCATCATTCCTGGCGGGTCGGCCCCTACTTCTCGGCGGGCACATTATATACGTCTATATCGTAATATAACCTAACCTAACCCATCTAGACCCTGGCTGGTAATGTTTTACAAAATCCCGGTGGTGTCTGCCCGTACTTCTCGGTGGGGACATTGTATACGTCTATAACGTTATATATCCTAACCTAAGGCAACCTAACATCGCGGATGTAGTATTTCACATCATTCCTGGCGGGCCGGCGCCAATTCTCGGTGAGAACATTATATACGTCTATAACGTAATATAACCTAACCTAACCCATCTAGCCCCTAGCTGGGAATGTTTTACAAAATCCCGGTCGTGTCGGCCCGTACTTCTCGGTGGGGACATTATATACGTCTATAACGTTATATATCCTAACCTAAGGGAACCTAACATCTCGGATGTAGTATTTTCCAACATTCCTGGCGGGTCCGCCCCTACTTCTCGGTGGGCACATTATATACGTCTATATCGTAGTATAACCTAACCTAACCCATGTAGACCCTAGCTGGGAATGTTTTACAAAATCCCGGTCGTGTCGTCCCTTACGTCTCGGTGCGGACATTATATACGTCTATAACTTTATACATCCTAACCTAAGGGAACCTAACATCTCAGGTGTAGTATTTTCCAACATTCCTGGCGGGACGGCCCCTACTTCTCGGCGGGCACATTATATACGTCTATATCGTAATATAACCTAACCTAACCCATCTAGACCCTGGCTGGTAATGTTTTACAAAATCCCGGTCGTGTCGGCCCGTACATTTCCGTGGGGACATTATGTACGTCTATAACTTTATATATCCTAACCTAAAGGAACCTAACATCTCGGATGTAGTATTTTCCAACATTCCCGGCGGTTCGGCCCCTACTTCTCGGTGGGTACATTATATACGTCTATATCGTAATATAACCTAACCTAACCCATGTAGACCCTCGCTGGTAATGTTTTACAAAATCCCGGTGGTGTCTGCCCGTACTTCTCGGTGGGGACATTGTATACGTCTATAACTTTATATATCCTAACCTAAGGGAACCTAACATCTCGCATGTAGTATTTTCCAACATTCCCGGCGGTTCGGCACCTACTTCTCGGTGGGCACATTATATACGTCTATATCGTAATATAACCTCACCTAACCCATCTAGACCCTCGCTAGTAATGTTTTACAAAATCCCGGTCGTGTCGTCCCTTACGTCTCGGTGCGGACATTATATACGTCTATAACGTTATATATCCTAACCTAAGGGAACCTAACATCGCGGATGTAGTATTTCACAACATTCCTGGCGGGTCGGCCCGAACTTCTCGGTGGGCACATTATATACGTCTATATCGTAATATAACCTAACCTAACCCATGTAGACCCTCGCTGGTAATGTTTTACAAAATCCGGGTCGTGTCGGCCCGTTCTTCTCGGTGGGGACATTGTATACGTCTATAACGTTATATATCCTAACCTAAGGCAACCTAACATCGCGGATGTAGTATTTCACATCATTCCTGGCGGGTCGGCGCCAATTCTCGGTGGGAACATTATATACGTCTATAATGTAATATAACCTAACCTAACCCATCTAGCTCCTAGCTGGGAATGTTTTACAAAATCCCGGTCGTGTCGGCCCGTACTTCTCGGTGGGGACATTATATACGTCTATAACGTTATATATCCTAACCTAAGGGAACCTAACATCGCGGATGTAGTATTTCACAACATTCCTGGCGGGTCGGCGCCAATTCTCGGTGGGAACATTATATACGTCTATAATGTAATATAACCTAACCTAACCCATCTAGCTCCTAGCTGGGAATGTTTTACAAAATCCCGGTCGTGTCGGCCCGTACATTTCCGTGGGGAAATTATGTAAGTCTATAACCTTATATATCCTAACCTAAGGGAACCTAACATCTCGGATGTAGTATTTTCCAACATTCCCGGGGGTTCGGCCCCTATTTCTCGGTGGGTACATTATATACGTCTATATCGTAATATAACCTAACCTAACCCATGTAGACCCTCGCTGGTAATGTTTTACAAAATCCCGATGGTGTCTGCCCGTACTTCTCGGTGGGGACATTGTATACGTCTATAACGTTATATATCCTAAACTAAGGCAAACTAACATCGCGGATGTAGTATTTCACAACATTCCTGGTGGGTCGGCCCGAACTTCTCGGTGGGCACATCATATACGTCTATATCGTAATATAACCTAACCTAACCCATCTAGACCCTCGCTGGTAATGTCTTACAAAATCCCGGTCGTGTCGGCCCGTACATTTCCGTGGGGACATTATGTACGTCTATAACTTTATATATCCTAACCTAAGGGAACCTAACATCTCGGATGTAGTATTTTCCAACATTTCCGGCGGTTCGGCCCCTACTTCTCGGTGGGCACATTATATACGTCTATATCGTAATATAACCTCACCTAACCCATCTACACCCTCGCTAGTAATGTTTTACAAAATCCCGGTCGTGTCGTCCCTTACGCCTCGGTGCGGACATCATATACGTCTATAACGTTATATATCCTAAACTAAGGCAAACTAACATCGCGGATATAGTATTTCACAACATTCCTGGCGGGTCGGCCCGAACTTCTCGGTGGGCACATTATATACGTCTATATCGTAATATAACCTAACCTAACCCATCTATACCCTCGCTGGTAATGTTTTACAAAATCCCGGTCGTGTCGGACCGTACTTCTCGGTGCGGACATTGTATACGTCTATAACGTTATATATCCTAACCTAAGGGAACCTAACATCGCGGATGTAGTATTTCACAACATTCCTGGCGGGTCGGCGCCAATTCTCGGTGGGAACATTATATACGTCTATAACGTAATATAACCTAACCTAACCCATCTAGCTCCTAGCTGGGAATGTTTTACAAAATCTCGGTCGTGTCGGCCCGTACATTTCCGTGGGGACATTATGTACGTCTATAACTATATATATCCTAACCTAAGGGAACCTAACATCTCGGATGTAGTATTTTCCAACATTCCCGGGGGTTCGGTCCCTACTTCTCGGTGGGAACATTATATACGTCTATATCGTAATATAACCTAACCTAACCCATGTAGACCCTCGCTGGTAATGTTTTAAAAAATCCCGGTCGTGTCGTCCCTTACGTCTCGGTGCGGACATTATATACGTCTATAACTTTATATATCCTAACCTAAGGGAACCTAACATCTCAGATGTAGTATTTTCCAACATTCCAGGCGGGACGGCCCCTACTTCTCGGCGGGCACATTATATACGTCTATATCGTAATATAACCTAACCTAACCCATCTAGACCCTGGCTGGTAATGTTTTACAAAATCCCGGTCGTGTCGGCCCGTACATTTCCGTGGGGACATTATGTACGTCTATAACTTTATATATCCTAACCTAAGGGAACCTAACATCTCGGATGTAGTATTTTCCAACATTCCAGGGGGTTCGGCCCCTACTTCTCGGTGGGTACATTATATACGTCTATATCGTAATATAACCTAACCTAACGCAAGTAGACCCTCGCTGGTAATGTTTTACAAAATCCCGGTGGTGTCTGCCCGTACTTCTTGGTGGGGACATTGTATACGTCTATAACGTTATATATCCTAACATAAGGGAACCTGACATCGCGGATGTAGTATTTCAAAACATTCCTGGCGGGTCGGCCCCACTTCTCGGTGGGAACATTATATACGTCTATAACGTAATATAACCGAACCTACCCCATCTAGCCCCTAGCTGGGAATGTTTTACAAAATCCCGGTCGTTTCGGCCCGTACTTCTCGGTGGGGTCATTGTATACGTCTATAACGTTATATATCCTAACCTAAGGGAACCTAACATCTCGGATGTAGTATTTTCCAACATTTCCGGCGGTTCGGCCCCTACTTCTCGGTGGGCACATTATATACGTCTATATCGTAATATAACCTCACCTAACCCATCTACTCCCTCGCTAGTAATGTTTTACAAAATCCCGGTCGTGTCGTCCCTTACGTCTCGGTGCGGACATTATATACGTCTATAACGTTATATATCCTAAACTAAGGCAAACTAACATCGCGGATGTAGTATTTCACAACATTCCTGGTGGGTCGGCCCGAACTTCTCGGTGGGCACATCATATACGTCTATATCGTAATATAACCTAACCTAACCCATCTAGACCCTCGCTGGTAATGTCTTACAAAATCCCGGTCGTGTCGGACCGTACTTCTCGGTGGGGAAATTATATACGTCTATAACGTTATATATCCTAACCTAAGGGCACCTAACATCTCGGATGTAGTATTTTCCATCATTCCTGGCGGGTCGGCCCCTACTTCTCGGCGGGCACATTATATACGTCTATATCGTAATATAACCTAACCTAACCCATCTAGACCCTGGCTGGTAATGTTTTACAAAATCCCGGTGGTGTCTGCCCGTACTTCTCGGTGGGGACATTGTATACGTCTATAACGTTATATATCCTAACCTAAGGCAACCTAACATCGCGGATGTAGTATTTCACATCATTCCTGGCGGGTCGGCGCCAATTCTCGGTGAGAACATTATATACGTCTATAACGTAATATAACCTAACCTAACCCATCTAGCCCCTAGCGGGGAATGTTTTACAAAATCCCGGTCGTGTCGGCCCGTACTTCTCGGTGGGGACATTATATACGTCTATAACGTTATATATCCTAACCTAAGGGAACCTAACATCTCGGATGTAGTATTTTCCAACATTCCTGGCGGGTCCGCCCCTACTTCTCGGTGGGCACATTATATACGTCTATATCGTAGTATAACCTAACCTAACCCATGTAGACCCTAGCTGGGAATGTTTTACAAAATCCCGGTCGTGTCGTCCCTTACGTCTCGGTGCGGACATTATATACGTCTATAACTTTATACATCCTAACCTAAGGGAACCTAACATCTCAGGTGTAGTATTTTCCAACATTCCTGGCGGGACGGCCCCTACTTCTCGGCGGGCACATTATATACGTCTATATCGTAATATAACCTAACCTAACCCATCTAGACCCTGGCTGGTAATGTTTTACAAAATCCCGGTCGTGTCGGCCCGTACATTTCCGTGGGGACATTATGTACGTCTATAACTTTATATATCCTAACCTAAAGGAACCTAACATCTCGGATGTAGTATTTTCCAACATTCCCGGCGGTTCGGCCCCTACTTCTCGGTGGGTACATTATATACGTCTATATCGTAATATAACCTAACCTAACCCATGTAGACCCTCGCTGGTAATGTTTTACAAAATCCCGGTGGTGTCTGCCCGTACTTCTCGGTGGGGACATTGTATACGTCTATAACTTTATATATCCTAACCTAAGGGAACCTAACATCTCGCATGTAGTATTTTCCAACATTCCCGGCGGTTCGGCACCTACTTCTCGGTGGGCACATTATATACGTCTATATCGTAATATAACCTCACCTAACCCATCTAGACCCTCGCTAGTAATGTTCTACAAAATCCCGGTCGTGTCGTCCCTTACGTCTCGGTGCGGACATTATATACGTCTATAACGTTATATATCCTAACCTAAGGGAACCTAACATCGCGGATGTAGTATTTCACAACATTCCTGGCGGGTCGGCCCGAACTTCTCGGTGGGCACATTATATACGTCTATATCGTAATATAACCTAACCTAACCCATGTAGACCCTCGCTGGTAATGTTTTACAAAATCCGGGTCGTGTCGGCCCGTTCTTCTCGGTGGGGACATTGTATACGTCTATAACGTTATATATCCTAACCTAAGGCAACCTAACATCGCGGATGTAGTATTTCACATCATTCCTGGCGGGTCGGCGCCAATTCTCGGTGGGAACATTATATACGTCTATAATGTAATATAACCTAACCTAACCCATCTAGCTCCTAGCTGGGAATGTTTTACAAAATCCCGGTCGTGTCGGCCCGTACATTTCCGTGGGGACATTATGTACGTCTATAACCTTATATATCCTAACCTAAGGGAACCTAACATCTCGGATGTAGTATTTTCCAACATTCCCGGGGGTTCGGCCCCTACTTCTCGGTGGGTACATTATATACGTCTATATCGTAATATAACCTAACCTAACCCATGTAGACCCTCGCTGGTAATGTTTTACAAAATCCCGGTGGTGTCTGCCCGTACTTCTCGGTGGGGACATTGTATACGTCTATAACGTTATATATCCTAACATAAGGGAACCTAACATCGCGGATGTAGTATTTCAAAACATTCCTGGCGGGTCGGCGCCAATTCTCGGTGGGATCATTATATACGTCTATAACGTAATATAACTTAACCTAACCCATCTAGCTCCTAGCTGGGAATGTTTTACAAAATCCCGGTCGTGTCGGCCTGTACATTTCCGTGGGGACATTATGTACGTCTATAACTTTATATATCCTAACCTAAGGGAACCTAACATCTCGCATGTAGTATTTTCCAACATTACCGGGGGTTCGGCCCCTACTTCTCGGTGGCCACATTATATACGTCTATATCGTAATATAACCTCACCTAACCCATCTAGACCCTCGCTAGTAATGTTTTACAAAATCCCGGTCGTGTCGTCCCTTACGTCTCGGTGCGGACATTATATACGTCTATAACTTTATATATCCTAACCTAAGGGAACCTAACATTTCAGATGTAGTATTTTCGAACATTCCTGGCGGGACGGCCCCTACTTCTCGGCGGGCACATTATATACGTCTATATCGTAATATAACCTAACCTAACCCATCTAGACCCTGGCTGGTAATGTTTTACAAAATCCCGGTCGTGTCGGCCCGTACATTTCCGTGGGGACATTATGTACGTCTATAACTTTATATATCCTAACCTAAGGGAACCTAACATCTCGGATGTAGTATTTTCCAACATTCCCGGGGGTTCGGCCCCTACTTCTCGGTGGGTACATTATATACGTCTATATCGTAATATAACCTAACCTAACCCATGTAGACCCTCGCTGGTAATGTTTTACAAAATCCCGGTGGTGTCTGCCCGTACTTCTCGGTGGGGACATTGTATACGTCTATAACGTTATATATCCTAACATAAGGGAACCTGACATCGCGGATGTAGTATTTCAAAACATTCCTGGCGGGTCGGCGCCAATTCTCGGTGGGAACATTATATACGTCTATAACGTAATATAACTTAACCTAACCCATCTAGCTCCTAGCTGGGAATGTTTTACAAAATCCCGGTCGTTTCGGCCCGTACATTTCCGTGGGGACATTATGTACGTCTATAACTTTATATATCCTAACCTAAGGGAACCTAACATCTCGCATGTAGTATTTTCCAACATTCCCGGCGGTTCGGCCCCTACTTCTCGGTGGGCACATTATATACGTCTATATCGTAATATAACCTCACCTAACCCATCTAGACCCTCGCTAGTAATGTTTTACAAAATCCCGGTCGTGTCGTCCCTTACGTCTCGGTGCGGACATTATATACGTCTATAACGTTATATATCCTAAACTAAGGCAAACTAACATCGCGGATGTAGTATTTCACAACATTCCTGGCGGTTCGGCCCGAACTTCTCGGTGGGCACATTATATACGTCTATATCGTAATATAACCTAACCTAACCCATGTAGACCCTCGCTGGTAATGTTTTACAAAATCCCGGTGGTGTCTGCCCGTACTTCTCGGTGGGGACATTGTATACGTCTATAACGTTATATATCCTAACATAAGGGAACCTAACATCGCGGATGTAGTATTTCAAAACATTCCTGGCGGGTCGGCGCCAATTCTCGGTGGGAACATTATATACGTCTATAACGTAATATAACCTAACCTAACCCATCTAGCTCCTAGCTGGGAATGTTTTACAAAATCTCGGTCGTGTCGGCCCGTACATTTCCGTGGGGACATTATATACGTCTATAACTTTATATATCCTAACCTAAGGGAAAGTAACTTCTCAGATGTAGTATTTTCCAACATTCCTGGCGGGACGGCCCCTACTTCTCGGCGGGCACATTATATACGTCCATATCGTAATATAACCTAACCTAACCCATCTAGACCCTGGCTGGTAATGTTTTACAAAATCCCGGTGGTGTCTGCTCGTACTTCTCGGTGGGGACATTGTATACGTCTATAACGTTATATATCCTAACCTAAGGGAAGCTAACATCGCGGATGTAGTATTTCACAACATTCCTGGCGGGTCGGCGCCAATTCTCGGTGGGAACATTATATACGTCTATAATGTAATATAACCTAACCTAACCCATATAGCCCCTCGCTGTAATGTTTTACAAAATCCGGTCGTGTCGTCCCGTACGTCTCCGTGCGGACATTATATACGTCTATAACGTTATATATCCTAACCTAAGGCAACCTAACATCGCGGATGTAGTATTTCACATCATTCCTGGCGGGTCGGCGCCAATTCTCGGTGAGAACATTATATACGTCTATTACGTAATATAACCTAACCTAACCCATCTAGCCCCTAGCTGGGAATGTTTTACAAAATCCCGGTCGTGTCGTCCCTTGCGTCTCGGTGCGGACATTATATACGTCTATAACGTTATATATCCTAACCTAAGGCAAACTAACATCGCGGATGTAGTATTTCACAACATTCCTGGCTGGTCGGCCCGAACTTCTCGGTGGGCACATTATATACGTCTATATCGTAATATAACCTAACCTAACCCATCTAGACCCTCGCTGGTAATGTTTTACAAAATCCCGGTCGTGTCGGACCGTACTTCTCGGTGGGGAAATTATATACGTCTATAACGTTATATATCCTAACCTAAGGGCACCTAACATCTCGGATGTAGTATTTTCCATCATTCCTGGCGGGTCGGCCCCTACTTCTCGGCGGGCACATTATATACGTCTATATCGTAATATAACCTAACCTAACCCATCTAGACCCTGGCTGGTAATGTTTTACAAAATCCCGGTCGTGTCGGCCCGTACTTCTCGGTGGGGACATTGTATACGTCTATAACGTTATATATCCTAACCTAAGGGAACCTAACATCGCGAATGTAGTATTTCACAACATTCCTGGCGGGTCGGCGCCAATTCTCGGTGGGAACATTATAAACGTCTATAACGTAATATAACCTAACCTAACCCATCTAGCTCCTAGCTGGGAATGTTTTACAAAATCCCGGTCGTGTCGGCCCGTACATTTCCGTGGGGACATTATGTACGTCTATAACTTTATATATCCTAACCTAAGGGAACCTAACATCTCGGATGTAGTATTTTCCAACATTCCCGGGGGTTCGGTCCCTACTTCTCGGTGTGCACATTATATACGTCTATATCGTAATATAACCTAACCTAACCCATGTAGACCCTCGCTGGTAATGTTTTACAAAATCCCGGTCGTGTCGTCCCTTACGTCTCGGTGCGGACATTATATACGTCTATAACTTTATATATCCTAACCTAAGGGAACCTAACATCGCGGATGTAGTATTTCACAACATTCCTGGCGGGTCGGCCCCAACTTCTCGGTGGGCACATTATATACGTCTATATCGTAATATAACCTAACCTAACCCATCTAGACACTGGCTGGTAATGTTTTACAAAATCCCGGTCGTGTCGGCCCGTACTTCTCGGTGGGGACATTATGTACGTCTATAACTTTATATATCCTAGCCTAAGGGAACCTAACATCGCGGATGTAGTATTTCACAACATTCCTGGCGGGTCGGCGCCAATTCTCGGTGGGAACATTATATACGTCTATAACGTAATATAACCTAACCTAACCCACCTAGCCCCTAGCTGAGAATGTTTTACAAAATCCCGTCGTGTCGACCGGTACATTTCCGTGGGGACATTATGTACGTCTATAACATTATACATCCTAACCCAAGGGAACCTAACATCTCGGATGTAGTATTTTCCAACATTCCTGGCGGGACGGCCCCTACTTCTCGGCGGGCACATTATATACGTCTATATCGTAATATAACCTAACATAACCCATCTAGAACCTGGCTGGTAATGTTTTACAAAATCACGGTCGTCTCGGCCCGTACTTTTCCGTGGGGACATTATATACGTCTATTACTTTATATATCCTAACCTAAGGGAACCTAACATCTCGGATGTAGTATTTTCCAACATTCCTGGCGGGTCGGCCCCTACTTCCCGGCGGGCACATTATATACGTCTATATCGTAATATAACCTAACCTAACCCATGTAGACCCTCGCTGGTAATGTTTTACAAAATTCCGGTGGTGTCGGCCCGTACTTCTCGGTGGGGACATTGTATACGTCTATAACGTTATATATCCTAACCTAAGGGAACCTAACATCGCGGATGTAGTATTTCACAACATTCCTGGCGGGTCGGCCCCACTTCTCGGTGGGAACATTATATACGTCTATAACGTAATATAACCGAACCTACCCCATCTAGCCCCTAGCTGGGAATGTTTTACAAAATCCCGGTCGTTTCGGCCCGTACTTCTCGGTGGGGTCATTGTATACGTCTATAACGTTATATATCCTAACCTAAGGGAACCTAACATCTCGGATGTAGTATTTTCCAACATTCCTGGCGGGTCCGCCCCTACTTCTCGGTGGGCACATTATATACGTCTATATCGTAATATAACCTAACCTAACCCATGTAGACCCTCGCTGGTAATGTTTTACAAAATCCGGGTCGTGTCGGCCCGTTCTTCTCGGTGGGGACATTGTATACGTCTATAACGTTATATATCCTAACCTAAGGGAACCTAACATCGCGGATGTAGTATTTCACAACATTCCTGGCGGGTCGGGGCCAATTCTCGGTGGGAACATTATATACGTCTATAACGTAATATAACCTAACCTAACCCATCTAGCTCCTAGCTGGGAATGTTTTACAAAATCCCGGTCGTGTCGGCCCGTACATTTCCGTGGGGACATTATGTACGTCTATAGCTTTATATATCCTAACCTAAGGGAACCTAACATCTCGGATGTAGTATTTTCCAACATTCCCGGGGGTTCGGTCCCTACTTCTCGGTGGGCACATTATATACGTCTATATCGTAATATTAAGTAACCTAACCCATGTAGACCCTCGCTGGTAATGTTTTACAAAATCCCGGTCGTGTCGTCCCTTACGTCTCGGTGCGGACATTATATACGTCTATAACTTTATATATCCTAACCTAAGGGAACCTAACATCTCAGATGTAGTATTTTCCAACATTCCTGGCGGGACGGCCCCTACTTCTCGGCGGGCACATTATATACGTCTATATCGTAATATAACCTAACCTAACCCATCTAGACCCTGGCTGGTAATGTTTTACAAAATCCCGGTCGTGTCGGCCCGTACATTTCCGTGGGGACATTATGTACGTCTATAACATTATACATCCTAACCCAAGGGAACCTAACATCTCGGATGTAGTATTTTCCAACATTCCTGGCGGGACGGCCCCTACTTCTCGGCGGGCACATTATATACGTCTATATCGTAATATAACCTAACATAACCCATCTAGAACCTGGCTGGTAATGTTTTACAAAATCACGGTCGTGTCGGCCCGTACTTTTCCGTGGGGACATTATATACGTCTATTACTTTATATATCCTAACCTAAGGGAACCTAACATCTCGGATGTAGTATTTTCCAACATTCCTGGCGGGTCGGCCCCTACTTCCCGGCGGGCACATTATATACGTCTATATCGTAATATAACCTAACCTAACCCATGTAGACCCTCGCTGGTAATGTTTTACAAAATCCCGGTGGTGTCGGCCCGTACTTCTCGGTGGGGACATTGTGTACGTCTATAACCTTATATATCCTAACCTAAGGGAACCTAACATCGCGAATGTAGTATTTCACAACATTCCTGGCGGGTCGGCGCCAATTCTCGGTGGGAACATTATAAACGTCTATAACGTAATATAACCTAACCTAACCCATCTAGCTCCTAGCTGGGAATGTTTTACAAAATCCCGGTCGTGTCGGCCCGTACATTTCCGTGGGGACATTATGTACGTCTATAACTTTATATATCCTAACCTAAGGGAACCTAACATCTCGGATGTAGTATTTTCCAACATTCCCGGGGGTTCGGTCCCTACTTCTCGGTGTGCACATTATATACGTCTATATCGTAATATAACCTAACCTAACCCATGTAGACCCTCGCTGGTAATGTTTTACAAAATCCCGGTCGTGTCGTCCCTTACGTCTCGGTGCGGACATTATATACGTCTATAACTTTATATATCCTAACCTAAGGGAACCTAACATCGCGGATGTAGTATTTCACAACATTCCTGGCGGGTCGGCCCCAACTTCTCGGTGGGCACATTATATACGTCTATATCGTAATATAACCTAACCTAACCCATCTAGACACTGGCTGGTAATGTTTTACAAAATCCCGGTCGTGTCGGCCCGTACTTCTCGGTGGGGACATTATGTACGTCTATAACTTTATATATCCTAGCCTAAGGGAACCTAACATCGCGGATGTAGTATTTCACAACATTCCTGGCGGGTCGGCGCCAATTCTCGGTGGGAACATTATATACGTCTATAACGTAATATAACCTAACCTAACCCACCTAGCCCCTAGCTGAGAATGTTTTACAAAATCCCGTCGTGTCGACCGGTACATTTCCGTGGGGACATTATGTACGTCTATAACATTATACATCCTAACCCAAGGGAACCTAACATCTCGGATGTAGTATTTTCCAACATTCCTGGCGGGACGGCCCCTACTTCTCGGCGGGCACATTATATACGTCTATATCGTAATATAACCTAACATAACCCATCTAGAACCTGGCTGGTAATGTTTTACAAAATCACGGTCGTGTCGGCCCGTACTTTTCCGTGGGGACATTATATACGTCTATTACTTTATATATCCTAACCTAAGGGAACCTAACATCTCGGATGTAGTATTTTCCAACATTCCTGGCGGGTCGGCCCCTACTTCCCGGCGGGCACATTATATACGTCTATATCGTAATATAACCTAACCTAACCCATGTAGACCCTCGCTGGTAATGTTTTACAAAATCCCGGTGGTGTCGGCCCGTACTTCTCGGTGGGGACATTGTGTACGTCTATAACGTTATATATCCTAACCTAAGGGAACCTAACATCGCGGATGTAGTATTTCACAACATTCCTGGCGGGTCGGCCCCACTTCTCGGTGGGAACATTATATACGTCTATAACGTAATATAACCGAACCTACCCCATCTAGCCCCTAGCTGGGAATGTTTTACAAAATCCCGGTCGTTTCGGCCCGTACTTCTCGGTGGGGTCATTGTATACGTCTATAACGTTATATATCCTAACCTAAGGGAACCTAACATCTCGGATGTAGTATTTTCCAACATTCCTGGCGGGTCCGCCCCTACTTCTCGGTGGGCACATTATATACGTCTATATCGTAATATAACCTAACCTAACCCATGTAGACCCTCGCTGGTAATGTTTTACAAAAGCCGGGTCGTGTCAGCCCGTTCTTCTCGGTGGGGACATTGTATACGTCTATAACGTTATATATCCTAACCTAAGGGAACCTAACATCGCGGATGTAGTATTTCACAACATTCCTGGCGGGTCGGGGCCAATTCTCGGTGGGAACATTATATACGTCTATAACGTAATATAACCTAACCTAACCCATCTAGCTCCTAGCTGGGAATGTTTTACAAAATCCCGGTCGTGTCGGCCCGTACATTTCCGTGGGGACATTATGTACGTCTATAACTTTATATATCCTAACCTAAGGGAACCTAACATCTCGGATGTAGTATTTTCCAACATTCCCGGGGGTTCGGCCCCTACTTCTCGGTGGGTACATTATATACGTCTATATCGTAATATAACCTAACCTAACCCATGTAGACCCTCGCTGGTAATGTTTTACAAAATACCGGTGGTGTCTGCCCGTACTTCTCGGTGGGGACATTGTATACGTCTATAACGTTATATATCCTAACATAAGGGAACCTGACATCGCGGATGTAGTATTTCAAAACATTCCTGTCGGGTCGGCGCCAATTCTCGGTGGGAACATTATATACGTCTATAACGTAATATAACTTAACCTAACCCATCTAGCTCCTAGCTGGGAATGTTTTACAAAATCCTGGTCGTTTCGGCCCGTACATTTCCGTGGGGACATTATGTACGTCTATAAATTTATATATCCTAACATAAGGGAACCTAACATCTCGCATGTAGTATTTTCCAACATTCCCGGCGGTTCGGCCCCTACTTCTCGGTGGGCACATTATATACGTCTATATTGTAATATAACCTCACCTAACCCATCTAGACCCTCGCTAGTAATGTTTTACAAAATCCCGGTCGTGTCGTCCCTTACGTCTCGGTGCGGACATTATATACGTCTATAACGTTATATATCCTAAACTAAGGCAAACTAACATCGCGGATGTAGTATTTCACATCATTCCTGGCGGGTCGGCGCCAATTCTCGGTGAGAACATTATATACGTCTATAACGTAATATAACCTAACCTAACCCATCTAGCCCCTAGCTGGGAATGTTTTACAAAATCCCGGTCGTGTCGGCCCGTACTTCTCGGTGGGGACATTATATACGTCTATAACGTTATATATCCTAACCTAAGGGAACCTAACATCGCGGATGTAGTATTTCACAACATTCCTGGCGGGTCGGCCCCACTTCTCGGTGGGAACATTATATACGTCTATATCGTAATATAACCTAACCTAACCCATGTAGACCCTCGCTGGTAATGTTTTACAAAATCCGGGTCGTGTCGGCCCGTTCTTCTCGGTGGGGACATTGTATACGTCTATAACGTTATATATCCTAACCTAAGGCAACCTAACATCGCGGATGTAGTATTTCACATCATTCCTGGCGGGTCGGCGCCAATTCTCGGTGGGAACATTATATACGTCTATAACGTAATATAACCTAACCTAACCCATCTAGCCCCTAGCTGGGAATGTTTTACAAAATCCCGGTCGTGTCGGCCCGTACTTCTCGGTGGGGACATTATATAATCTATAACGTTATATATCCTAACCTAAGGGAACCTAACATCGCGGATGTAGTATTTCACAACATTCCTGGCGGGTCGGCGCCTATTCTCGGTGGGAACATTATATACGTCTATAATGTAATATAACCTAACCTAACCCATCTAGCTCCTAGCTGGGAATGTTTTACAAAATCCCGGTCGTGTCGGCCCGTACATTTCCGTGGGGACATTATGTAAGTCTATAACCTTATATATCCTAACCTAAGGGAACCTAACATCTCGGATGTAGTATTTTCCAACATTCCCGGGGGTTCGGCCCCTACTTCTCGGTGGGTACATTATATACGTCTATATCGTAATATAACCTAACCTAACCCATGTAGACCCTCGCTGGTAATGTTTTACAAAATCCCGATGGTGTCTGCCCGTACTTCTCGGTGGGGACATTGTATACGTCTATAACGTTATATATCCTAACATAAGGGAACCTAACATCGCGGATGTAGTATTTCAAAACATTCCTGGCGGGTCGGCGCCAATTCTCGGTGGGAACATTATATACGTCTATAACGTAATATAACTTAACCTAACCCATCTAGCTCCTAGCTGGGAATGTTTTACAAAATCCCGGTCGTGTCGGCCCGTACATTTCCGTGGGGACATTATGTACGTCTATAACTTTATATATCCTAACCTAAGGGAACCTAACATCTCGGATGTAGTATTTTCCAACATTTCCGGCGGTTCGGCCCCTACTTCTCGGTGGGCACATTATATACGTCTATATCGTAATATAACCTCACCTAACCCATGTAGACCCTCGCTGGTAATGTTTTAAAAAATCCCGGTCGTGTCGTCCCTTACGTCTCGGTGCGGACATTATATACGTCTATAACGTTATATATCCTAACCTAAGGGAACCTAACATCGCGGATGTAGTATTTCACAACATTCCTGGCGGGTCGGCCCCACTTCTCGGTGGGAACATTATATACGTCTATAACGTAATATAACCGAACCTACCCCATCTAGCCCCTAGCTGGGAATGTTTTACAAAATCCCGGGCGTTTCGGCCCGTACTTCTCGGTGGGGTCATTGTATACGTCTATAACGTTATATATCCTAACCTAAGGGAACCTAACATCTCGGATGTAGTATTTTCCAACATTCCTGGCGGGTCCGCCCCTACTTCTCGGTGGGCACATTATATACGTCTATATCGTAATATAACCTAACCTAACCCATGTAGACCCTCGCTGGTAATGTTTTACAAAATCCGGGTCGTGTCGGCCCGTTCTTCTCGGTGGGGACATTGTATACGTCTATAACGTTATATATCCTAACCTAAGGGAACCTAACATCGCGGATGTAGTATTTCACAACATTCCTGGCGGGTCGGGGCCAATTCTAGGTGGGAACATTATATACGTCTATAACGTAATATAACCTAACCTAACCCATCTAGCTCCTAGCTGGGAATGTTTTACAAAATCCCGGTCGTGTCGGCCCGTACATTTCCGTGGAGACATTATGTACGTCTATAGCTTTATATATCCTAACCTAAGGGAACCTAACATCTCGGATGTAGTATTTTCCAACATTCCCGGGGGTTCGGTCCCTACTTCTCGGTGGGCACATTATATACGTCTATATCGTAATATTAAGTAACCTAACCCATGTAGACCCTCGCTGGTAATGTTTTACAAAATCCCGGTCGTGTCGTCCCTTACGTCTCGGTGCGGACATTATATACGTCTATAACGTTATATATCCTAAACTAAGGCAAACTAACATCGCGGATGTAGTATTTCACATCATTCCTGGCGGGTCGGCGCCAATTCTCGGTGAGAACATTATATACGTCTATAACGTAATATAACCTAACCTAACCCATCTAGCCCCTAGCTGGGAATGTTTTACAAAATCCCGGTCGTGTCGGCCCGTACTTCTCGGTGGGGACATTATATACGTCTATAACGTTATATATCCTAACCTAAGGGAACCTAACATCGCGGATGTAGTATTTCACAACATTCCTGGCGGGTCGGCGCCAATTCTCGGTGGGAACATTATATACGTCTATAACGTAATATAACCTAACCTAACCCATCTAGCCCCTAGCTGGGAATGTTTTACAAAATCCCGGTCGTGTCGGCCCGTACTTCTCGGTGGGGACATTATATACGTCTATAACGTTATATATCCTAACCTAAGGGAACCTAACATCGCGGATGTAGTATTTCACAACATTCCTGGCGGGTCGGCGCCAATTCTCGGTGGGAACATTATATACGTCTATAATGTAATATAACCTAACCTAACCCATCTAGCTCCTAGCTGGGAATGTTTTACAAAATCCCGGTCGTGTCGGCCCGTACATTTCCGTGGGGACATTATGTAAGTCTATAAGCTTATATATCCTAACCTAAGGGAACCTAACATCTCGGATGTAGTATTTTCCAACATTCCCGGGGGTTCGGCCCCTACTTCTCGGTGGGTACATTATATACGTCTATATCGTAATATAACCTAACCTAACCCATGTAGACCCTCGCTGGTAATGTTTTACAAAATCCCGATGGTGTCTGCCCGTACTTCTCGGTGGGGACATTGTATACGTCTATAACGTTATATATCCTAACATAAGGGAACCTAACATCGCGGATGTAGTATTTCAAAACATTCCTGGCGGGTCGGCGCCAATTCTCGGTGGGAACATTATATACGTCTATAACGTAATATAACTTAACCTAACCCATCTAGCTCCTAGCTGGGAATGTTTTACAAAATCCCGGTCGTGTCGGCCCGTACATTTCCGTGGGGACATTATGTACGTCTATAACTTTATATATCCTGACCTAAGGGAACCTAACATCTCGGATGTAGTATTTTCCAACATTTCCGGCGGTTCGGCCCCTACTTCTCGGTGGGCACATTATATACGTCTATATCGTAATATAACCTCACCTAACCCATGTAGACCCTCGCTGGTAATGTTTTAAAAAATCCCGGTCGTGTCGTCCCTTACGTCTCGGTGCGGACATTATATACGTCTATAACGTTATATATCCTAACCTAAGGGAACCTAACATCGCGGATGTAGTATTTCACAACATTCCTGGCGGGTCGGCCCCACTTCTCGGTGGGAACATTATATACGTCTATAACGTAATATAACCGAACCTACCCCATCTAGCCCCTAGCTGGGAATGTTTTACAAAATCCCGGTCGTTTCGGCCCGTACTTCTCGGTGGGGTCATTGTATACGTCTATAACGTTATATATCCTAACCTAAGGGAACCTAACATCTCGGATGTAGTATTTTCCAACATTCCTGGCGGGTCCGCCCCTACTTCTCGGTGGGCACATTATATACGTCTATATCGTAATATAACCTAACCTAACCCATGTAGACCCTCGCTGGTAATGTTTTACAAAATCCGGGTCGTGTCGGCCCGTTCTTCTCGGTGGGGACATTGTATACGTCTATAACGTTATATATCCTAACCTAAGGGAACCTAACATCGCAGATGTAGTATTTCACAACATTCCTGGCGGGTCGGGGCCAATTCTCGGTGGGAACATTATATACGTCTATAACGTAATATAACCTAACCTAACCCATCTAGACCCTGGCTGGTAATGTTTTACAAAATCCCGGTGGTGTCGACCCGTACTTCTCGGTGGGGACATTGTGTACGTCTATAACGTTATATATCCTAACCTAAGGGAACCTAACATCGCGGATGTAGTATTTCACAACATTGCTGGCGGGTCGGCGCCAATTCTCGGTGGGAACATTATATACGTCTATAATGTAATATAACCTAACCTAACCCATCTAGCCCCTCGTTGTAATGTTTTACAAAATCCGGTCGTGTCGTCCCGTACGTCTCCGTGCGGACATTATATACGTCTATAACGTTATATATCCTAACCTAAGGCAACCTAACATCGCGGATGTAGTATTTCACATCATTCCTGACGGGTCGGCGCGAATTCTCGGGGAGAACATTATATACGTCTATAACGTAATATAACCTAACCTAACCCATCTAGCCCCTAGCTGGGAATGTTTTACAAAATCCCGGTCGTGTCGGCCCGTACTTCTCGGTGGGGACATTATATACGTCTATAACGTTATATATCCTAACCTAGGGGAACCTAACATCGCGGATGTAGTATTTCACAACATTCCTGGCGGGTCGGCCCCACTTCTCGGTGGGAACATTATATACGTCTATAACGTAATATAACCGAACCTACCCCATCTAGCCCCTAGCTGGGAATGTTTTACAAAATCCCGGTCGTGTCGGCCCGTACTTCTCGGTGGGGACATTATATACGTCTATAACGTTATATATCCTAACCTAAGGGAACCTAACATCTCGGATGTAGTATTTTCCAACATTCCTGGCGGGTCGGCCCCTACTTCTCGACGGGCACATTATATACGTCTATATCGTAATATAACCTAACCTAACCCATGTAGACCCTCGCTGGTAATGTTTTACAAAATCCCGGTGGTGTCGGCCCGTACTTCTCGGTTGGGACATTGTGTACGTCTATAACGTTATATATCCTAACCTAAGGGAACCTAACATCGCGGATGTAGTATTTCACAACATTCCTGACGGGTCGGCGCCAATTCTCGGTGGGAACATTATATACGTCTATAACGTAATATAACCTAACCTAACCCATCTAGCTCCTAGCTGGGAATGTTTTACAAAATCCCGGTCGTGTCGGCCCGTACATTTCCGTGGGGACATTATGTACGTCTATAGCTTTATATATCCTAACCTAAGGGAACCTAACATCTCGGATGTAGTATTTTCCAACATTCCCGGGGGTTGGGTCCCTACTTCTCGGTGGGCACATTATATACGTCTATATCGTAATATAAAGTAACCTAACCCATGTAGACCCTCGCTGGTAATGTTTTACAAAATCCCGGTCGTGTCGTCCCTTACGTCTCGGTGCGGACATTATATACGTCTATAACTTTATATATCCTAACCTAAGGGAACCTAACATATCAGATGTAGTATTTTCGAACATTCCTGGCGGGTCGGCGCCAATTCTCGGTGGGAACATTATATACGTCTATAACGTAATATAACTTAACCTAACCCATCTAGCTCCTAGCTGGGAATGTTTTACAAAATCCCGGTCGTTTCGGCCCGTACATTTCCGTGGGGACATTATGTACGTCTATAACTTTATATATCCTAACCTAAGGGAACCTAACAACTCGCATGTAGTATTTTCCAACATTCCCGGCGGTTCGGCCCCTACTTCTCGGTGGGCACATTATATACGTCTATATCGTAATATAACCTCACCTAACCCATCTAGACCCTCGCTAGTAATGTTTTACAAAATCCCGGTCGTGTCGTCCCTTACGTCTCGGTGCGGACATTATATACGTCTATAACGTTATATATCCTAAACTAAGGCAAACTAACATCGCGGATGTAGTATTTCACAACATTCCTGGCGGTTCGGCCCGAACTTCTCGGTGGGCACATTATATACGTCTATATCGTAATATAACCTAACCTAACCCATCTAGACCCTCGCTGATAATGTTTTACAAAATCCCGGTCGTGTCGGACCGTACTTCTCGGTGGGGAAATTATATACGTCTATAACGTTATATATCGTAACCTAAGGGCACCTAACATCTCGGATGTAGTATTTTCCATCATTCCTGGCGGGTCGGCCCCTACTTCTCGGCGGGCACATTATATACGTCTATATCGTAATATAACCTAACCTAACCCATCTAGACCCTGGCTGGTAATGTTTTACAAAATCCCGGTGGTGTCGACCCGTACTTCTCGGTGGGGACATTGTGTACGTCTATAACGTTATATATCCTAACCTAAGGGAACCTAACATCGCGGATGTAGTATTTCACAACATTCCTGGCGGGTCGGCGCCAATTCTCGGTGGGAACATTATATACGTCTATAATGTAATATAACCTAACCTAACCCATCTAGCCCCTCGTTGTAATGTTTTACAAAATCCGGTCGTGTCGTCCCGTACGTCTCCGTGCGGACATTATATACGTCTATAACGTTATATATCCTAACCTAAGGCAACCTAACATCGCGGATGTAGTATTTCACATCATTCCTGACGGGTCGGCGCGAATTCTCGGGGAGAACATTATATACGTCTATAACGTAATATAACCTAACCTAACCCATCTAGCCCCTAGCTGGGAATGTTTTACAAAATCCCGGTCGTGTCGGCCCGTACTTCTCGGTGGGGACATTATATACGTCTATAACGTTATATATCCTAACCTAGGGGAACCTAACATCGCGGATGTAGTATTTCACAACATTCCTGGCGGGTCGGCCCCACTTCTCGGTGGGAACATTATATACGTCTATAACGTAATATAACCGAACCTACCCCATCTAGCCCCTAGCTGGGAATGTTTTACAAAATCCCGGTCGTGTCGGCCCGTACTTCTCGGTGGGGACATTATATCCGTCTATAACGTTATATATCCTAACCTAAGGGAACCTAACATCGCGGATGTAGTATTTCACAACATTCCTGGCGGGTCGGCCCCACTTCTCGGTGGGAACATTATATACGTCTATAACGTAATATAACCGAACCTACCCCATCTAGCCCCTAGCTGGGAATGTTTTACAAAATCCCGGTCGTGTCGGCCCGTACTTCTCGGTGGGGACATTGTATACGTCTATAACGTTATATATCCTAACCTAAGGGAAACTAACATCTCGGATGTAGTATTTTCCAACATTCCTGGCGGGTCCGCCCCTACTTCTCGGTGGGCACATTATATACGTCTATATCGTAATATAACCTAACGTAACCCATGTAGACCCTCGCTGGTAATGTTTTACAAAATCCGGGTCGTGTCGGCCCGTTCTTCTCGGTGGGGACATTGTATACGTCTATAACGTTATATATCCTAACCTAAGGCAACCTAACATCTCGGATGTAGTATTTTCCAACATTCCTGGCGGGTCGGCCCCTACTTCTCGACGGGCACATTATATACGTCTATATCGTAATATAACCTAACCTAACCCATGTAGACCCTCGCTGGTAATGTTTTACAAAATCCCGGTGGTGTCGGCCCGTACTTCTCGGTGGGGACATTGTGTACGTCTATAACGTTATATATCCTAACCTAAGGGAACCTAACATCGCGGATGTAGTATTTCACAACATTCCTGACGGGTCGGCGCCAATTCTCGGTGGGAACATTATATACGTCTATAACGTAATATAACCTAACCTAACCCATCTAGCTCCTAGCTGGGAATGTTTTACAAAATCCCGGTCGTGTCGGCCCGTACATTTCCGTGGGGACATTATGTACGTCTATAGCTTTATATATCCTAACCTAAGGGAACCTAACATCTCGGATGTAGTATTTTCCAACATTCCCGGGGGTTGGGTCCCTACTTCTCGGTGGGCACATTATATACGTCTATATCGTAATATAAAGTAACCTAACCCATGTAGACCCTCGCTGGTAATGTTTTACAAAATCCCGGTCGTGTCGTCCCTTACGTCTCGGTGCGGACATTATATACGTCTATAACTTTATATATCCTAACCTAAGGGAACCTAACATCTCAGATGTAGTATTTTCGAACATTCCTGGCGGGACGGCCCCTACTTCTCGGTGGGCACATTATATACGTCTATATCGTAATATAACCTAACCTAACCCATCTAGACCCTGGCTGGTAATGTTTTACAAAATCCCGGTCGTGTCGGCCCGTACATTTCCGTGGGGACATTATGTACGTCTATAACTTTATATATCCTAACCTAAGGGAACCTAACATCTCGGATGTAGTATTTTCCAACATTCCCGGGGGTTCGGCCCCTACTTCTCGGTGGGTACATTATATACGTCTATATCGTAATATAACCTAACCTAACCCATGTAGACCCTCGCTGGTAATGTTTTACAAAATCCCGGTGGTGTCTGCCCGTACTTCTCGGTGGGGACATTGTATACGTCTATAACGTTATATATCCTAACATAAGGGAACCTGACATCGCGGATGTAGTATTTCAAAACATTCCTGGCGGGTCGGCGCCAATTCACGGTGGGAACATTATATACGTCTATAACGTAATATAACTTAACCTAACCCATCTAGCTCCTAGCT
The DNA here is from genome assembly GCA_963969225.1 of Xylocopa violacea. Classification (NCBI taxonomy): domain Eukaryota; kingdom Metazoa; phylum Arthropoda; class Insecta; order Hymenoptera; family Apidae; genus Xylocopa; species Xylocopa violacea. Next base: position 1,614,371 of record CAXAJV010000061.1, on the reverse strand, counting down.
GGGAATGTTTTACAAAATCCCGGTCGTTTCGGCCCGTACATTTCCGTGGGGACATTATGTACGTCTATAACTTTATATATCCTAACCTAAGGGAACCTAACATCTCGCATGTAGTATTTTCCAACATTCCCGGCGGTTCGGCCCCTACTTCTCGGTGGGCACATTATATACGTCTATATCGTAATATAACCTCACCTAACCCATCTAGACCCTCGCTAGTAATGTTTTACAAAATCCCGGTCGTGTCGTCCCTTACGTCTCGGTGCGGACATTATATACGTCTATAACGTTATATATCCTAAACTAAGGCAAACTAACATCGCGGATGTAGTATTTCACAACATTCCTGGCGGTTCGGCCCGAACTTCTCGGTGGGCACATTATATACGTCTATATCGTAATATAACCTAACCTAACCCATCTAGACCCTCGCTGATAATGTTTTACAAAATCCCGGTCGTGTCGGACCGTACTTCTCGGTGGGGAAATTATATACGTCTATAACGTTATATATCCTAACCTAAGGGCACCTAACATCTCGGATGTAGTATTTTCCATCATTCCTGGCGGGTCGGCCCCTACTTCTCGGCGGGCACATTATATACGTCTATATCGTAATATAACCTAACCTAACCCATCTAGACCCTGGCTGGTAATGTTTTACAAAATCCCGGTGGTGTCGACCCGTACTTCTCGGTGGGGACATTGTGTACGTCTATAACGTTATATATCCTAACCTAAGGGAACCTAACATCGCGGATGTAGTATTTCACAACATTCCTGGCGGGTCGGCGCCAATTCTCGGTGGGAACATTATATACGTCTATAATGTAATATAACCTAACCTAACCCATCTAGCCCCTCGTTGTAATGTTTTACAAAATCCGGTCGTGTCGTCCCGTACGTCTCCGTGCGGACATTATATACGTCTATAACGTTATATATCCTAACCTAAGGCAACCTAACATCGCGGATGTAGTATTTCACATCATTCCTGACGGGTCGGCGCGAATTCTCGGGGAGAACATTATATACGTCTATAACGTAATATAACCTAACCTAACCCATCTAGCCCCTAGCTGGGAATGTTTTACAAAATCCCGGTCGTGTCGGCCCGTACTTCTCGGTGGGGACATTATATACGTCTATAACGTTATATATCCTAACCTAGGGGAACCTAACATCGCGGATGTAGTATTTCACAACATTCCTGGCGGGTCGGCCCCACTTCTCGGTGGGAACATTATATACGTCTATAACGTAATATAACCGAACCTACCCCATCTAGCCCCTAGCTGGGAATGTTTTACAAAATCCCGGTCGTGTCGGCCCGTACTTCTCGGTGGGGACATTATATACGTCTATAACGTTATATATCCTAACCTAAGGGAACCTAACATCTCGGATGTAGTATTTTCCAACATTCCTGGCGGGTCGGCCCCTACTTCTCGACGGGCACATTATATACGTCTATATCGTAATATAACCTAACCTAACCCATGTAGACCCTCGCTGGTAATGTTTTACAAAATCCCGGTGGTGTCGGCCCGTACTTCTCGGTTGGGACATTGTGTACGTCTATAACGTTATATATCCTAACCTAAGGGAACCTAACATCGCGGATGTAGTATTTCACAACATTCCTGACGGGTCGGCGCCAATTCTCGGTGGGAACATTATATACGTCTATAACGTAATATAACCTAACCTAACCCATCTAGCTCCTAGCTGGGAATGTTTTACAAAATCCCGGTCGTGTCGGCCCGTACATTTCCGTGGGGACATTATGTACGTCTATAGCTTTATATATCCTAACCTAAGGGAACCTAACATCTCGGATGTAGTATTTTCCAACATTCCCGGGGGTTGGGTCCCTACTTCTCGGTGGGCACATTATATACGTCTATATCGTAATATAAAGTAACCTAACCCATGTAGACCCTCGCTGGTAATGTTTTACAAAATCCCGGTCGTGTCGTCCCTTACGTCTCGGTGCGGACATTATATACGTCTATAACTTTATATATCCTAACCTAAGGGAACCTAACATCTCAGATGTAGTATTTTCGAACATTCCTGGCGGGTCGGCGCCAATTCTCGGTGGGAACATTATATACGTCTATAACGTAATATAACTTAACCTAACCCATCTAGCTCCTAGCTGGGAATGTTTTACAAAATCCCGGTCGTTTCGGCCCGTACATTTCCGTGGGGACATTATGTACGTCTATAACTTTATATATCCTAACCTAAGGGAACCTAACATCTCGCATGTAGTATTTTCCAACATTCCCGGCGGTTCGGCCCCTACTTCTCGGTGGGCACATTATATACGTCTATATCGTAATATAACCTCACCTAACCCATCTAGACCCTCGCTAGTAATGTTTTACAAAATCCCGGTCGTGTCGTCCCTTACGTCTCGGTGCGGACATTATATACGTCTATAACGTTATATATCCTAAACTAAGGCAAACTAACATCGCGGATGTAGTATTTCACAACATTCCTGGCGGTTCGGCCCGAACTTCTCGGTGGGCACATTATATACGTCTATATCGTAATATAACCTAACCTAACCCATCTAGACCCTCGCTGATAATGTTTTACAAAATCCCGGTCGTGTCGGACCGTACTTCTCGGTGGGGAAATTATATACGTCTATAACGTTATATATCGTAACCTAAGGGCACCTAACATCTCGGATGTAGTATTTTCCATCATTCCTGGCGGGTCGGCCCCTACTTCTCGGCGGGCACATTATATACGTCTATATCGTAATATAACCTAACCTAACCCATCTAGACCCTGGCTGGTAATGTTTTACAAAATCCCGGTGGTGTCGACCCGTACTTCTCGGTGGGGACATTGTGTACGTCTATAACGTTATATATCCTAACATAAGGGAACCTAACATCGCGGATGTAGTATTTCACAACATTGCTGGCGGGTCGGCGCCTATTCTCGGTGGGAACATTATATACGTCTATAATGTAATATAACCTAACCTAACCCATCTAGCCCCTCGTTGTAATGTTTTACAAAATCCGGTCGTGTCGTCCCGTACGTCTCCGTGCGGACATTATATACGTCTATAACGTTATATATCCTAACCTAAGGCAACCTAACATCGCGGATGTAGTATTTCACATCATTCCTGACGGGTCGGCGCGAATTCTCGGGGAGAACATTATATACGTCTATAACGTAATATAACCTAACCTAACCCATCTAGCCCCTAGCTGGGAATGTTTTACAAAATCCCGGTCGTGTCGGCCCGTACTTCTCGGTGGGGACATTATATACGTCTATAACGTTATATATCCTAACCTAGGGGAACCTAACATCGCGGATGTAGTATTTCACAACATTCCTGGCGGGTCGGCCCCACTTCTCGGTGGGAACATTATATACGTCTATAACGTAATATAACCGAACCTACCCCATCTAGCCCCTAGCTGGGAATGTTTTACAAAATCCCGGTCGTGTCGGCCCGTACTTCTCGGTGGGGACATTATATACGTCTATAACGTTATATATCCTAACCTAAGGGAACCTAACATCGCGGATGTAGTATTTCACAACATTCCTGGCGGGTCGGCCACACTTCTCGGTGGGAACATTATATACGTCTATAACGTAATATAACCGAACCTACCCCATCTAGCCCCTAGCTGGGAATGTTTTACAAAATCCCGGTCGTGTCGGCCCGTACTTCTCGGTGGGGACATTGTATACGTCTATAACGTTATATATCCTAACCTAAGGGAAACTAACATCTCGGATGTAGTATTTTCCAACATTCCTGGCGGGTCCGCCCCTACTTCTCGGTGGGCACATTATATACGTCTATATCGTAATATAACCTAACGTAACCCATGTAGACCCTCGCTGGTAATGTTTTACAAAATCCGGGTCGTGTCGGCCCGTTCTTCTCGGTGGGGACATTGTATACGTCTATAACGTTATATATCCTAACCTAAGGCAACCTAACATCGCGGATGTAGTATTTCACATCATTCCTGGCGGGTCGGCGCCAATTCTCGGTGAGAACATTATATACGTCTATAACGTAATATAACCTAACCTAACCCATCTAGCCCCTAGCTGGGAATGTTTTACAAAATCCCGGTCGTGTCGGCCCGTACTTCTCGGTGGGGACATTGTATACGTCTATAACGTTATTTATCCTAAGCTAGGGGAACCTAACATCGCGGATGTAGTATTTCACGACATTCCTGGCGGGTCGGCGCCAATTCTCGGTGGGAACATTATATACGTCTATAACGTAATATAACCTAACCTAACCCATCTAGCTCCTAGCTGGGAATGTTTTACAAAATCCCGGTCGTGTCGGCCCGTACATTTCCGTGGGGACATTATGTACGTCTATAACTTTATATATCCTAACCTAACGGAACCTAACATCTCGGATGTAGTACTTTCCAACATTCCCGGGGGTTCGGCCCCTACTTCTCGGTGGGCACAATATATACGTGTATATCGTAATATAACCTCACCTAACCCATCTAGCCCCCCGCTGGTAATGTTTTACAAAATCCCGGTCGTGTCGGCCCGTACTTTTCCGTGGGGACATTATATACGTCTATTACTTTATATATCCTAACCTAAGGGAACCTAACATCTCGGATGTAGTATTTTCCAACATTCCTGGCGGGTCGGCCCCTACTTCTCGACGGGCACATTATATACGTCTATATCGTAATATAACCTAACCTAACCCATGTAGACCCTGGCTGGTAATGTTTTACAAAATCCCGGTGGTGTCGGCCCGTACTTCTCGGTGGGGACATTGTGTACGTCTATAACGTTATATATCCTAACCTAAGGGAACCTAACATCGCGGATGTAGTATTTCACAACATTCCTGGCGGGTCGGCGCCAATTCTCGGTGGGAACATTATATACGTCTATAATGTAATATAACCTAACCTAACCCATCTAGCCCCTCGTTGTAATGTTTTACAAAATCCGGTCGTGTCGTCCCGTACGTCTCCGTGCGGACATTATATACGTCTATAACGTTATATATCCTAACCTAAGGCAACCTAACATCGCGGATGTAGTATTTCACATCATTCCTGACGGGTCGGCGCGAATTCTCGGGGAGAACATTATATACGTCTATAACGTAATATAACCTAACCTAACCCATCTAGCCCCTAGCTGGGAATGTTTTACAAAATCCCGGTCGTGTCGGCCCGTACTTCTCGGTGGGGACATTATATACGTCTATAACGTTATATATCCTAACCTAGGGGAACCTAACATCGCGGATGTAGTATTTCACAACATTCCTGGCGGGTCGGCCCCACTTCTCGGTGGGAACATTATATACGTCTATAACGTAATATAACCGAACCTACCCCATCTAGCCCCTAGCTGGGAATGTTTTACAAAATCCCGGTCGTGTCGGCCCGTACTTCTCGGTGGGGACATTATATACGTCTATAACGTTATATATCCTAACCTAAGGGAACCTAACATCGCGGATGTAGTATTTCACAACATTCCTGGCGGGTCGGCCCCACTTCTCGGTGGGAACATTATATACGTCTATAACGTAATATAACCGAACCTACCCCATCTAGCCCCTAGCTGGGAATGTTTTACAAAATCCCGGTCGTGTCGGCCCGTACTTCTCGGTGGGGACATTGTATACGTCTATAACGTTATATATCCTAACCTAAGGGAAACTAACATCTCGGATGTAGTATTTTCCAACATTCCTGGCGGGTCCGCCCCTACTTCTCGGTGGGCACATTATATACGTCTATATCGTAATATAACCTAACGTAACCCATGTAGACCCTCGCTGGTAATGTTTTACAAAATCCGGGTCGTGTCGGCCCGTTCTTCTCGGTGGGGACATTGTATACGTCTATAACGTTATATATCCTAACCTAAGGCAACCTAACATCGCGGATGTAGTATTTCACATCATTCCTGGCGGGTCGGCGCCAATTCTCGGTGAGAACATTATATACGTCTATAACGTAATATAACCTAACCTAACCCATCTAGCCCCTAGCTGGGAATGTTTTACAAAATCCCGGTGGTGTCTGCCCGTACTTCTCGGTGGGGACATTGTATACGTCTATAACGTTATATATCCTAACCTAAGGGAACCTAACATCGCGGATGTAGTATTTCACAACATTCCTGGCGGGTCGGCCCCACTTCTCGGTGGGAACATTATATACGTCTATAACGTAATATAACCTAACCTAACCCATCTAGCGCCTAGCTGGGAATGTTTTACAAAATCCCGGTCGTGTCGGCCCGTACTTCTCGGTGGTGACATTATATACGTCTATAACGTTATATATCCTAGCCTAAGGGAACCTAACATCACGGATGTAGTATTTCACAACATTCCTGGCGGGTCGGCGCTAATTCTCGGTGGGAACATTATATACGTCTATAACGTAATATAACCTAACCTAACCCATCTAGCCCCTCGCTGTAATGTTTTACAAAATTCCGGTCGTGTCGGCCCGTTCTTCTCAGTGGGGACATTGTATACGTCTATAACTTTATATATCCTAACCTAAGGGAACCTAACATCGCGGATGTAGTATTTCACAACATTCCTGGCGGGTCGGCCCCACTTCTCGGTGGGAACATTATATACGTCTATAACGTAATATAACCGAACCTACCCCATCTAGCCCCTAGCTGGGAATGTTTTACAAAATCCCGGTCGTGTCGGCCCGTACTTCTCGGTGGGGACATTGTATACGTCTATAACGTTATATATCCTAACCTAAGGGAACCTAACATCTCGGATGTAGTATTTTCCAACATTCCTGGCGGGTCCGCCCCTACTTCTCGGTGGGCACATTATATACGTCTATATCGTAATATAACCTAACCTAACCCATCTAGCCCCTAGCTGGGAATGTTTTACAAAATCCCGGTCGTGTCGGCCCGTACTTCTCGGTGGGGACATTATATACGTCTATAACGTTATATATCCTAACCTAAGGGAACCTAACATCGCGGATATAGTATTTCACAACATTCCTGGCGGGTCGGCCCCACTTCTCGGTGGGAACATTATATACGTCTATAACGTAATATAACCTAACCTAACCCATCTAGCCCCTAGCTGGGAATGTTTTACAAAATCCCGGTCGTGTCGGCCCGTACTTCTCGGTGGTGACATTATATACGTCTATAACGTTATATATCCTAACCTAAGGGAACCTAACATCGCGGATGTAGTATTTCACAACATTCCTGGCGGGTCGGCACCAATTCTCGGTGGGAACATTATATACGTCTATAACGTAATATAACCTAACCTAACCCATCTAGCTCCTAGCTGGGAATGTTTTACAAAATCCCGGTCGTGTCGGCCCCTACATTTCCGTGGGGACATTATGTACGTCTATAACTTTATATATCCTAACCTAAGGGAACATAACATCTCGGATGTAGTATTTTCCAACATACCTGGCGGGTCGGCCCCTATTTCTCGGCGGGCACATTATATACGTCTATATCGTAATATAACCTAACCTAACCCATCTAGACCCTCGCTGGTAATGTTTTACAAAATCCCGGTCGTGTCGGACCGTACTTCTCGGTGGGGACATTATATACGTCTATAACGTTATATATCCTAGCCTAAGGGAACCTAACATCACGGATGTAGTATTTCACAACATTCCTGGCGGGTCGGCGCTAATTCTCGGTGGGAACATTATATACGTCTATAACGTAATATAACCTAACCTAACCCATCTAGCCCCTCGCTGTAATGTTTTACAAAATTCCGGTCGTGTCTTCCCGTTCTTCTCAGTGGGGACATTGTATACGTCTATAACTTTATATATCCTAACCTAAGGCAACCTAACATCGCGGATGTAGTATTTCACATCATTCCTGGCGGGTCGGCGCCAATTCTCGGTGAGAACATTATATACGTTTATAATGTAATATAACCTAACCTAACGCATCTAGCCCCTAGCTGGGAATGTTTTACAAAATCCCGGTCGTGTCGGCCCGTACTTCTCGGTGGGGACATTATATACGTCTATAACGTTATATATCCTAACCTAAGGGAACCTAACATCGCGGATATAGTATTTCACAACATTCCTGGCGGGTCGGCCCCACTTCTCGGTGGGAACATTATATACGTCTATAACGTAATATAACCTAACCTAACCCATCTAGCTCCTAGCTGGGAATGTTTTACAAAATCCCGGTCGTGTCGGCCCCTACATTTCCGTGGGGACATTATGTACGTCTATAACTTTATATATCCTAACCTAAGGGAACCTAACATCTCGGATGTAGTATTTTCCAACATTCCTGGCGGGTCGGCCCCTACTTCTCGGTGGACACATTATATACGTCTATATCGTAATATAACCTAACCTAACCCATGTAGATCCTCGCTGGTAATGTTTTACAAAATCCCGGTCGTGTCGGACCGTACTTCTCGGTGGGGAAATTATATACGTCTATAACGTTATATATCCTAACCGAAGGGCACCTAACGTCTCGGATGTAGTATTTTCCATCATTCCTGGCGGGTCGGCCCCTACTTCTCGGCGGGCACATTATATACGTCTATATCGTAATATAACCTAACCTAACCCATCTAGACCCTGGCTGGGAATGTTTTACAAAATCCCGGTCGTGTCGGCCCGTACTTTTCCCTGGGGACATTATATACGTCTATAACTTTATATATCCTGACCTAAGGGAACCTAACATTTCGGATGTAGTATTTTCCAACATTCCTGGCGGTTCGGCCCCTACTTCTCGGTGGGCACATTATATACGTCTATAACGTAATATAACCTAACCTAACCCATCTAGCCCCTAGCTGGGAATGTTTTACAAAATCCCGGTCGTGTCGGCCCGTACTTCTCGGTGGTGACATTATATACGTCTATAACGTTATATATCCTAACCTAAGGGAACCTAACATCGCGGATGTAGTATTTCACAACATTCCTGGCGGGTCGGCACCAATTCTCGGTGGGAACATTATATACGTCTATAACGTAATATAACCTAACCTAACCCATCTAGCTCCTAGCTGGGAATGTTTTACAAAATCCCGGTCGTGTCGGCCCCTACATTTCCGTGGGGACATTATGTACGTCTATAACTTTATATATCCTAACCTAAGGGAACATAACATCTCGGATGTAGTATTTTCCAACATACCTGGCGGGTCGGCCCCTATTTCTCGGCGGGCACATTATATACGTCTGTATCGTAATATAACCTAACCTAACCCATCTAGACCCTCGCTGGTAATGTTTTACAAAATCCCGGTCGTGTCGGACCGTACTTCTCGGTGGGGACATTATATACGTCTATAACGTTATATATCCTAGCCTAAGGGAACCTAACATCACGGATGTAGTATTTCACAACATTCCTGGCGGGTCGGCGCTAATTCTCGGTGGGAACGTTATATACGTCTATAACGTAATATAACCTAACCTAACCCATCTAGCCCCTCGCTGTAATGTTTTACAAAATTCCGGTCGTGTCTTCCCGTTCTTCTCAGTGGGGACATTGTATACGTCTATAACTTTATATATCCTAACCTAAGGCAACCTAACATCGCGGATGTAGTATTTTCCAACATTCCTGGCGGGTCGGCCCCTACTTCTCGGTGGGCACATTATATACGTCTATATCGTAATATAACCTAACCTAACCCATTTAGCCCCTAGCTGGGAATGCTTTACAAAATCCCGGTCGTGTCGGCCCGTACTTCTCGGTGGGGACATTGTATACGTCTATAACGTTATATATCCTAACCTAAGGGAACCTAACATCTCGGATGTAGTATTTTCCAACATTCCTGGCGGGTCCGCCCCTACTTCTCGGTGGGCACATTATATACGTCTATATCGTAATATAACCTAACCTAACCCATGTAGACCCTCGCTGGTAATGTTTTACAAAATCCGGGTCGTGTCGGCCCGTTCTTCTCGGTGGGGACATTGTATACGTCTATAACGTTATATATCCTAACCTAAGGCAACCTAACATCGCTGATGTAGTATTTCACATCATTCCTGGCGGGTCGGCGCCAATTCTCGGTGAGAACATTATATACGTCTATAACGTAATATAACCTAACCTAACCCATCTAGCCCCTAGCTGGGAATGTTTTACAAAATCCCGGTCGTGTCGGCCCGTACTTCTCGGTGGGGACATTATATACGTCTATAACGTTATATATCCTAACCTAAGGGAACCTAACATCGCGGATATAGTATTTCACAACATTCCTGGCGGGTCGGCCCCACTTCTCGGTGGGAACATTATATACGTCTATAACGTAATATAACCTAACCTAACCCATCTAGCTCCTAGCTGGGAATGTTTTACAAAATCCCGGTCGTGTCGGCCCCTACATTTCCGTGGGGACATTATGTACGTCTATAACTTTATATATCCTAACCTAAGGGAACCTAACATCTCGGATGTAGTATTTTCCAACATTCCTGGCGGGTCGGCCCCTACTTCTCGGTGGACACATTATATACGTCTATATCGTAATATAACCTAACCTAACCCATGCAGATCCTCGCTGGTAATGTTTTACAAAATCCCGGTCGTGTCGGACCGTACTTCTCGGTGGGGAAATTATATACGTCTATAACGTTATATATCCTAACCGAAGGGCACCTAACATCTCGGATGTAGTATTTTCCATCATTCCTGGCGGGTCGGCCCCTACTTCTCGGCGGGCACATTATATACGTCTATATCGTAATATAACCTAACCTAACCCATCTAGACCCTGGCTGGGAATGTTTTACAAAATCCCGGTCGTGTCGGCCCGTACTTTTCCCTGGGGACATTATATACGTCTATAACTTTATATATCCTAACCTAAGGGAACCTAACATTTCGGATGTAGTATTTTCCAACATTCCTGGCGGGTCGGCCCCTACTTCTCGGTGGGCACATTATATACGTCTATATCGTAATATAACCTAACCTAACCCATTTAGACCCTAGCTGGGAATGCTTTACAAAATCCCGGTCGTATCGGCCCGTACATTTCCGTGGGGACATTATATACGTATATAACTTTATATATCCTAACCTAAGGGAACCTAACATCTCGGATGTAGTATTTTCCAACATTCCTGGCGGGTCGGCGCCAATTCTCGGTGGGAACATTATATACGTCTATAACGTAATATAACCTAACCTAACCCATCTAGCCCCTAGCTGGGAATGTTTTACAAAATCCCGGTCGTGTCGGCCCGTACTTCTCGGTGGTGACATTATATACGTCTATAACGTTATATATCCTAACCTAAGGGAACCTAACATCGCGGATGTAGTATTTCACAACATTCCTGGCGGGTCGGCACCAATTCTCGGTGGGAACATTATATACGTCTATAACGTAATATAACCTAACCTAACCCATCTAGCTCCTAGCTGGGAATGTTTTACAAAATCCCGGTCGTGTCGGCCCCTACATTTCCGTGGGGACATTATGTACGTCTATAACTTTATATATCCTAACCTAAGGGAACCTAACATCTCGGATGTAGTGTTTTCCAACAATCCTGGCGGGTCGGCGCCAATTCTCGGTGGGAACATTATATACGTCTATAACGTAATATAACCTAACCTAACCCATCTAGCCCCTAGCTGGGAATGTTTTACAAAATCCCGCCGTGTCGGCCCGTACTTTTCCGTGGGGCCATTATATACGTCTATATCGTAATATAACCTAACCTAACCCATCTAGACCCTGGCTGGTAATGTTTTACAAAATCCCGGTCGTGTCGGCCCGTACTTCTCGGTGGGGACATTATATACGTCTATAACGTAATATAACCGAACCTAACCCATGTAGACCCTCGCTGGTAATGTTTTACAAAATCCCGGTCGTGTCTGACCGTACTTCTCGGTGGGGAAATTATATACGTCTATAACGTTATATATCCTAACCGAAGGGCACCTAACATCTCGGATGTAGTATTTTCCATCATTCCTGGCGGGTCGGCCCCTACTTCTCGGCGGGCACATTATATACGTCTATATCGTAATATAACCTAACCTAACCCATCTAGACCCTGGCTGGTAATGTGTTACAAAATCCCGGTCGTGTCGGCCCGTACTTCTCGGTGGGGACATTGTATACGTCTATAACGTTATATATCCTAGCCTAAGGGAACCTAACATCGCGGATGTAGTATTTCACAACATTCCTGGCGGGTCGGCGCCAATTCTCGGTGGGAACATTATATACGTCTATAATGTAATATAACCTAACCTAACCCATCTAGCCCCTCGTTGTAATGTTTTACAAAATCCGGTCGTGTCGTCCCGTACGTCTCCGTGCGGACATTATATACGTCTATAACGTTATATATCCTAACCTAAGGCAACCTAACATCGCGGATGTAGTATTTCACATCATTCCTGGCGGGTCGGCGCGAATTCTCGGGGAGAACATTATATACGACTATAACGTAATATAACCTAACCTAACCCATCTAGCTCCTAGCTGGGAATGTTTTACAAAATCCCGGTCGTGTCGGCCCGTACTTCTCGGTGGGGACATTATATACGTCTATAACGTTATATATCCTAACCTAGGGGAACCTAACATCGCGGATGTAGTATTTCACAACATTCCTGGCGGGTCGGCCCCACTTCTCGGTGGGAACATTATATACGTCTATAACGTAATATAACCGAACCTACCCCATCTAGCCCCTAGCTGGGAATGTTTTACAAAATCCCGGTCGTGTCGGCCCGTACTTCTCGGTGGGGACATTATATACGTCTATAACGTTATATATCCTAACCTAAGGGAACCTAACATCGCGGATGTAGTATTTCACAACATTCCTGGCGGGTCGGCCCCACTTCTCGGTGGGAACATTATATACGTCTATAACGTAATATAACCGAACCTACCCCATCTAGCCCCTAGCTGGGAATGTTTTACAAAATCCCGGTCGTGTCGGCCCGTACTTCTCGGTGGGGACATTGTATACGTCTATAACGTTATATATCCTAACCTAAGGGAACCTAACATCTCGGATGTAGTATTTTCCAACATTCCTGGCGGGTCCGCCCCTACTTCTCGGTGGGCACATTATATACGTCTATATCGTAATATAACCTAACCTAACCCATGTAGACCCTCGCTGGTAATGTTTTACAAAATCCGGGTCGTGTCGGCCCGTTCGTCTCGGTGGGGACATTGTATACGTCTATAACGTTATATATCCTAACCTAAGGCAACCTAACATCGCGGATGTAGTATTTCACATCATTCCTGGCGGGTCGGCGCCAATTCTCGGTGAGAACATTATATACGTCTATAACGTAATATAACCTAACCTAACCCATCTAGCCCCTAGCTGGGAATGTTTTACAAAATCCCGGTCGTGTCGGCCCGTACTTCTCGGTCGGGACATTATATACGTCTATAACGTTATATATCCTAACCTAAGGGAACCTAACATCGCGGATGTAGTATTTCACAACATTCCTGGCGGGTCGGCCCCACTTCTCGGTGGGAACATTATATACGTCTATAACGTAATATAACCTAACCTAACCCATCTAGCTCCTAGCTGGGAATGTTTTACAAAATCCCGGTCGTGTCGGCCCCTACATTTCCGTGGGGACATTATGTACGTCTATAACTTTATATATCCTAACCTAAGGCAACCTAACATCGCTGATGTAGTATTTCACATCATTCCTGGCGGGTCGGCGCCAATTCTCGGTGAGAACATTATATACGTCTATAACGTAATATAACCTAACCTAACCCATCTAGCTCCTAGCTGGGAATGTTTCACAAAATCCCGGTCGTGTCGGCCCGTACTTCTCGGTGGGGACATTATATACGTCTATAACGTTATATATCCTAACCTAAGGGAACCTAACATCGCGGATATAGTATTTCACAACATTCCTGGCGGGTCGGCCCCACTTCTCGGTGGGAACATTATATACGTCTATAACGTAATATAACCTAACCTATCCCATCTAGCTCCTAGCTGGGAATGTTTTACAAAATCCCGGTCGTGTCGGCCCCTACATTTCCGTGGGGACATTATGTACGTCTATAACTTTATATATCCTAACCTAAGGGAACCTAACATCTCGGATGTAGTATTTTCCAACATTCCTGGCGGGTCGGCCCCTACTTCTCGGTGGACACATTATATACGTCTATATCGTAATATAACCTAACCTAACCCATGTAGACCCTCGCTGGTAATGTTTTACAAAATCCCGGTCGTGTCGGACCGTACTTCTCGGTGGGGAAATTATATACGTCTATAACGTTATATATCCTAACCGAAGGGCACCTAACATCTCGGATGTAGTATTTTCCATCATTCCTGGCGGGTCGGCCCCTACTTCTCGGCGGGCACATTATATACGTCTATATCGTAATATAACCTAACCTAACCCATCTAGACCCTGGCTGGGAATGTTTTACAAAATCCCGGTCGTGTCGGCCCGTACTTTTCCCTGGGGACATTATATACGTCTATAACTTTATATATCCTAACCTAAGGGAACCTAACATCTCGGATGTAGTATTTTCCAACATTCCTGGCGGGTCGGCCCCTACTTCTCGGTGGGCACATTATATACGTCTATATCGTAATATAACCTAACCTAACCCATTTAGACCCTAGCTGGGAATGCTTTACAAAATCCCGGTCGTATCGGCCCGTACATTTCCGTGGGGACATTATATACGTCTATAACTTTATATATCCTAACCTAAGGGAACCTAACATCTCGGATGTAGTATTTTCCAACATTCCTGGCGGGTCGGCCCCTACTTCTCGGTGGACACATTATATACGTCTAAATCGTAATATAACCTAACCTAACCCATGTAGACCCTCGCTGGTAATGTTTTACAAAATCCGGGTCGTGTCGGCTCGTTCTTCTCGGTCGGGACATTATATACGTCTATAACGTTATATATCCTAACCTAAGGGAACCTAACATCGCGGATGTAGTATTTCACAACATTCCTGGCGGGTCGGCCCCACTTCTCGGTGGGAACATTATATACGTCTATAACGTAATATAACCTAACCTAACCCATCTAGCTCCTAGCTGGGAATGTTTTACAAAATCCCGGTCGTGTCGGCCCCTACATTTCCGTGGGGACATTATGTACGTCTATAACTTTATATATCCTAACCTAACGGAACCTAACATCTCGGATGTAGTATTTTCCAACATTCCCGGGGGTTCGGCCCCTACTTCTCGGTGGGCACATTATATACGTCTATATCGTAATATAACCTCACCTAACCCATCAAGACCCTCGCTAGTAATGTTTTACAAAATCCCGGTCGTGTCGGCCCGTACTTTTCCGTGGGGACATTATATACGTCTATAACTTTATATATCCTAACCTAAGGGAACCTAACATCTCGGATGTAGTATTTTCCAACATTCCTGGCGTGTCGGCCCCTACTTCTCGGTGGACACATTATATACGTCTATATCGTAATATAACCTAACCTAACCCTTGTAGACCCTCGCTGGTAATGTTTTACAAAATCCCGGTCGTGTCGGACCGTACTTCTCGGTGGGGAAATTATATACGTCTATAACGTTATATATCCTAACCGAAGGGCACCTAACATCTCCGATGTAGTATTTTCCATCATTCCTGGCGGGTCGGCCCCTACTTCTCGGCGGGCACATTATATACGTCTATAACGTTATATATCCTAACATAGGGGAACCTAACATCGCGGATGTAGTATTTCACAACATTCCTGGCGGGTCGGCCCCACTTCTCGGTGGGAACATTATATACGTCTATAACGTAATATAACCGAACCTACCCCATCTAGCCCCTAGCTGGGAATGTTTTACAAAATCCCGGTCGTGTCGGCCCGTACTTCTCGGTGGGGACATTATATACGTCTATAACGTTATATATCCTAACCTAAGGGAACCTAACATCGCGGATGTAGTATTTCACAACATTCCTGGCGGGTCGGCCCCACTTCTCGGTGGGAACATTATATACGTCTATAACGTAATATAACCGAACCTACCCCATCTAGCCCCTAGCTGGGAATGTTTTACAAAATCCCGGTCGTGTCGGCCCGTACTTCTCGGTGGGGACATTGTATACGTCTATAACGTTATATATCCTAACCTAAGGGAACCTAACATCTCGGATGTAGTATTTTCCAACATTCCTGGCGGGTCCGCCCCTACTTCTCGGTGGGCACATTATATACGTCTATATCGTAATATAACCTAACCTAACCCATGTAGACCCTCGCTGGTAATGTTTTACAAAATCCGGGTCGTGTCGGCCCGTTCGTCTCGGTGGGGACATTGTATACGTCTATAACGTTATATATCCTAACCTAAGGCAACCTAACATCGCGGATGTAGTATTTCACATCATTCCTGGCGGGTCGGCGCCAATTCTCGGTGAGAACATTATATACGTCTATAACGTAATATAACCTAACCTAACCCATCTAGCCCCTAGCTGGGAATGTTTTACAAAATCCCGGTCGTGTCGGCCCGTACTTCTCGGTCGGGACATTATATACGTCTATAACGTTATATATCCTAACCTAAGGGAACCTAACATCGCGGATGTAGTATTTCACAACATTCCTGGCGGGTCGGCCCCACTTCTCGGTGGGAACATTATATACGTCTATAACGTAATATAACCTAACCTAACCCATCTAGCTCCTAGCTGGGAATGTTTTACAAAATCCCGGTCGTGTCGGCCCCTACATTTCCGTGGGGACATTATGTACGTCTATAACTTTATATATCCTAACCTAAGGCAACCTAACATCGCTGATGTAGTATTTCACATCATTCCTGGCGGGTCGGCGCCAATTCTCGGTGAGAACATTATATACGTCTATAACGTAATATAACCTAACCTAACCCATCTAGCTCCTAGCTGGGAATGTTTTACAAAATCCCGGTCGTGTCGGCCCGTACTTCTCGGTGGGGACATTATATACGTCTATAACGTTATATATCCTAACCTAAGGGAACCTAACATCGCGGATATAGTATTTCACAACATTCCTGGCGGGTCGGCCCCACTTCTCGGTGGGAACATTATATACGTCTATAACGTAATATAACCTAACCTAACCCATCTAGCTCCTAGCTGGGAATGTTTTACAAAATCCCGGTCGTGTCGGCCCCTACATTTCCGTGGGGACATTATGTACGTCTATAACTTTATATATCCTAACCTAAGGGAACCTAACATCTCGGATGTAGTATTTTCCAACATTCCTGGCGGGTCGGCCCCTACTTCTCGGTGGACACATTATATACGTCTATATCGTAATATAACCTAACCTAACCCATGTAGACCCTCGCTGGTAATGTTTTACAAAATCCCGGTCGTGTCGGACCGTACTTCTCGGTGGGTAAATTATATACGTCTATAACGTTATATATCCTAACCGAAGGGCACCTAACATCTCGGATGTAGTATTTTCCATCATTCCTGGCGGGTCGGCCCCTACTTCTCGGCGGGCACATTATATACGTCTATATCGTAATATAACCTAACCTAACCCATCTAGACCCTGGCTGGGAATGTTTTACAAAATCCCGGTCGTGTCGGCCCGTACTTTTCCCTGGGGACATTATATACGTCTATAACTTTATATATCCTAACCTAAGGGAACCTAACATCTCGGATGTAGTATTTTCCAACATTCCTGGCGGGTCGGCCCCTACTTCTCGGTGGGCACATTATATACGTCTATATCGTAATATAACCTAACCTAACCCATTTAGACCCTAGCTGGGAATGCTTTACAAAATCCCGGTCGTATCGGCCCGTACATTTCCGTGGGGACATTATATACGTCTATAACTTTATATATCCTAACCTAAGGGAACCTAACATCTCGGATGTAGTATTTTCCAACATTCCTGGCGGGTCGGCCCCTACTTCTCGGTGGACACATTATATACGTCTAAATCGTAATATAACCTAACCTAACCCATGTAGACCCTCGCTGGTAATGTTTTACAAAATCCGGGTCGTGTCGGCTCGTTCTTCTCGGTCGGGACATTATATACGTCTATAACGTTATATATCCTAACCTAAGGGAACCTAACATCGCGGATGTAGTATTTCACAACATTCCTGGCGGGTCGGCCCCACTTCTCGGTGGGAACATTATATACGTCTATAACGTAATATAACCTAACCTAACCCATCTAGCTCCTAGCTGGGAATGTTTTACAAAATCCCGGTCGTGTCGGCCCCTACATTTCCGTGGGGACATTATGTACGTCTATAACTTTATATATCCTAACCTAACGGAACCTAACATCTCGGATGTAGTATTTTCCAACATTCCCGGGGGTTCGGCCCCTACTTCTCGGTGGGCACATTATATACGTCTATATCGTAATATAACCTCACCTAACCCATCAAGACCCTCGCTAGTAATGTTTTACAAAATCCCGGTCGTGTCGGCCCGTACTTTTCCGTGGGGACATTATATACGTCTATAACTTTATATATCCTAACCTAAGGGAACCTAACATCTCGGATGTAGTATTTTCCAACATTCCTGGCGTGTCGGCCCCTACTTCTCGGTGGACACATTATATACGTCTATATCGTAATATAACCTAACCTAACCCTTGTAGACCCTCGCTGGTAATGTTTTACAAAATCCCGGTCGTGTCGGACCGTACTTCTCGGTGGGGAAATTATATACGTCTATAACGTTATATATCCTAACCGAAGGGCACCTAACATCTCGGATGTAGTATTTTCCATCATTCCTGGCGGGTCGGCCCCTACTTCTCGGCGGGCACATTATATACGTCTATATCGTAATATAACCTAACCTAACCCATCTAGACCCTGGCTGGTAATGTGTTACAAAATCCCGGTCGTGTCGGCCCGTAGTTCTCGGTGGGGACATTGTATACGTCTATAACGTTATATATCCTAACCTAAGGGAACCTAACATCGCGGATGTAGTATTTCACAACATTCCTGGCGGGTCGGCGCCAATTCTCGGTGGGAACATTATATACGTCTATAACGTAATATAACCTAACCTAACCCATCTAGCTCCTAGCTGGGAATGTTTTACAAAATCCCGGTCGTGTCGGCCCGTACATTTCCGTGGGGACATTATGTACGTCTATAACTTTATATATCCTAACCTAAGGGAACCTAACATCTCGGATGTAGTATTTTCCAACATTCCTGGCGGGTCGGCGCCAATTCTCGGTGGGAACATTATATACGTCTATAACGTAATATAACCTAACCTAACCCATCTAGCCCCTAGCTGGGAATGTTTTACAAAATCCCGGTTGTGTCGGCCCGTACTTCTCGGTGGTGACATTATATACGTCTATAACGTTATATATCCTAACCTAAGGGAACCTAACATCGCGGATGTAGTATTTCACAACATTCCTGGCGGGTCGGCACCAATTCTCGGTGGGAACATTATATACGTCTATAACGTAATATAACCTAACCTAACCCATCTAGCCCCTAGCTGGGAATGTTTTACAAAATCCCGCCGTGTCGGCCCGTACTTTTCCGTGGAGACATTATATACGTCTATAACTTTATGTATCCTAACCTAAGGGAACCTAACATCTCGGATGTAGTATTTTCCAACATTCCTGGCGGGTCGGCCCCTATTTCTCGGCGGGCACATTATATACGTCTATATCGTAATATAACCTAACCTAACCCATCTAGACCCTCGCTGGTAATGTTTTACAAAATCCCGGTCGTGTCGGACCGTACTTCTCGGTGGGGACATTATATACGTCTATAACGTTATATATCCTAGCCTAAGGGAACCTAACATCGCGGATGTAGTATTTCACAACATTCCTGGCGGGTCGGCCCCACTTCTCGGTGGGAACATTATATACGTCTATAACGTAATATAACCGAACCTACCCCATCTAGCCCCTAGCTGGGAATGTTTTACAAAATCCCGGTCGTGTCGGCCCGTACTTCTCGGTGGGGACATTGTATACGTCTATAACGTTATATATCCTAACCTAAGGGAACCTAACATCTCGGATGTAGTATTTTCCAACATTCCTGGCGGGTCCGCCCCTACTTCTCGGTGGGCACATTATATACGTCTATATCGTAATATAACCTAACCTAACCCATGTAGACCCTCGCTGGTAATGTTTTACAAAATCCGGGTCGTGTCGGCCCGTTCTTCTCGGTGGGGACATTGTATACGTCTATAACGTTATATATCCTAACCTAAGGCAACCTAACATCGCTGATGTAGTATTTCACATCATTCCTGGCGGGTCGGCGCCAATTCTCGGTGAGAACATTATATACGTCTATAACGTAATATAACCTAACCTAACCCATCTAGCCCCTAGCTGGGAATGTTTTACAAAATCCCGGTCGTGTCGGCCCGTACTTCTCGGTGGGGACATTATATACGTCTATAACGTTATATATCCTAACCTAAGGGAACCTAACATCGCGGATATAGTATTTCACAACATTCCTGGCGGGTCGGCCCCACTTCTCGGTGGGAACATTATATACGTCTATAACGTAATATAACCTAACCTAACCCATCTAGCTCCTAGCTGGGAATGTTTTACAAAATCCCGGTCGTGTCGGCCCCTACATTTCCGTGGGGACATTATGTACGTCTATAACTTTATATATCCTAACCTAAGGGAACCTAACATCTCGGATGTAGTATTTTCCAACATTCCTGGCGGGTCGGCCCCTACTTCTCGGTGGACACATTATATACGTCTATATCGTAATATAACCTAACCTAACCCATGTAGACCCTCGCTGGTAATGTTTTACAAAATCCGGGTCGTGTCGGCTCGTTCTTCTCGGTCGGGACATTATATACGTCTATAACGTTATATATCCTAACCTAAGGGAACCTAACATCGCGGATGTAGTATTTCACAACATTCCTGGCGGGTCGGCCCCACTTCTCGGTGGGAACATTATATACGTCTATAACGTAATATAACCTAACCTAACCCATCTAGCTCCTAGCTGGGAATGTTTTACAAAATCCCGGTCGTGTCGGCCCCTACATTTCCGTGGGGACATTATGTACGTCTATAACTTTATATATCCTAACCTAACGGAACCTAACATCTCGGATGTAGTATTTTCCAACATTCCCGGGGGTTCGGCCCCTACTTCTCGGTGGGCACATTATATACGTCTATATCGTAATATAACCTCACCTAACCCATCAAGACCCTCGCTAGTAATGTTGTACAAAATCCCGGTCGTGTCGGCCCGTACTTTTCCGTGGGGACATTATATACGTCTATAACTTTATATATCCTAACCTAAGGGAACCTAACATCTCGGATGTAGTATTTTCCAACATTCCTGGCGTGTCGGCCCCTACTTCTCGGTGGACACATTATATACGTCTATATCGTAATATAACCTAACCTAACCCTTGTAGACCCTCGCTGGTAATGTTTTACAAAATCCCGGTCGTGTCGGACCGTACTTCTCGGTGGGGAAATTATATACGTCTATAACGTTATATATCCTAACCGAAGGGCACCTAACATCTCGGATGTAGTATTTTCCATCATTCCTGGCGGGTCGGCCCCTACTTCTCGGCGGGCACATTATATACGTCTATATCGTAATATAACCTAACCTAACCAATCTAGACCCTGGCTGGTAATGTGTTACAAAATCCCGGTCGTGTCGGCCCGTACTTCTCGGTGGGGACATTGTATACGTCTATAACGTTATATATCCTAACCTAAGGGAACCTAACATCGCGGATGTAGTATTTCACAACATTCCTGGCGGGTCGGCGCCAATTCTCGGTGGGAACATTATATACGTCTATAACGTAATATAACCTAACCTAACCCATCTAGCTCCTAGCTGGGAATGTTTTACAAAATCCCGGTCGTGTCGGCCCGTACATTTCCGTGGGGACATTATGTACGTCTATAACTTTATATATCCTAACCTAAGGGAACCTAACATCTCGGATGTAGTATTTTCCAACATTCCTGGCGGGTCGGCGCCAATTCTCGGTGGGAACATTATATACGTCTATAACGTAATATAACCTAACCTAACCCATCTAGCCCCTAGCTGGGAATGTTTTACAAAATCCCGCCGTGTCGGCCCGTACTTTTCCGTGGAGACATTATATACGTCTATAACTTTATGTATCCTAACCTAAGGGAACCTAACATCTCGGATGTAGTATTTTCCAACATTCCTGGCGGGTCGGCCCCTATTTCTCGGCGGGCACATTATATACGTCTATATCGTAATATAACCTAACCTAACCCATCTAGACCCTCGCTGGTAATGTTTTACAATATCCCGGTCGTGTCGGACCGTACTTCTCGGTGGGGACATTATATACGTCTATAACGTTATATATCCTAGCCTAAGGGAACCTAACATCGCGGATGTAGTATTTCACAACATTCCTGGCGGGTCGGCGCTAATTCTCGGTGGGAACATTATATACGTCAATAACGTAATATAACCTAACCTAACCCATCTAGACCCTCGCTGTAATGTTTTACAAAATTCCGGTCGTGTCGGCCCGTTCTTCTCAGTGGGGACATTGTATACGTCTATAACTTTATATATCCTAACCTAAGGCAACCTAACATCGCGGATGTAGTATTTCACATCATTCCTGGCGGGTCGGCGCCAATTCTCGGTGAGAACATTATATACGTCTATAACGTAATATAACCTAACCTAACCCATCTAGCCCCTCGCTGTAATGTTTTACAAAATTCCGGTCGTGTCGGCCCGTTCTTTTCAGTGGGGACATTGTATACGTCTATAACTTTATATATCCTAACCGAAGGGCACCTAACATCTCGGATGTAGTATTTTCCATCATTCCTGGCGGGTCGGCCCCTACTTCTCGGCGGGCACATTATATACGTCTATATCGTAATATAACCTAACCTAACCCATCTATACCCTGGCTGGGAATGTTTTACAAAATCCCGGTCGTGTCGGCCCGTACTTTTCCCTGGGGACATTATATACGTCTATAACTTTATATATCCTAACCTAAGGGAACCTAACATCTCGGATGTAGTATTTTCCAACATTCCTGGCGGGTCGGCCCCTACTTCTCGGTGGGCACATTATATACGTCTATATCGTAATATAACCTAACCTAACCCATTTAGACCCTAGCTGGGAATGCTTTACAAAATCCCGGTCGTATCGGCCCGTACATTTCCGTGGGGACATTATATACGTCTATAACTTTATATATCCTAACCTAAGGGAACCTAACATCTCGGATGTAGTATTTTCCAACATTCCTGGCGGGTCGGCCCCTACTTCTCGGTGGACACATTATATACGTCTAAATCGTAATATAACCTAACCTAACCCATCTAGACCCTCGCTGGTAATGTTTTACAAAATCCCGGTCGTGTCGGACCGTACTTCTCGGTGGGGACATTATATACGTCTATAACGTTATATATCCTAGCCTAAGGGAACCTAACATCGCGGATGTAGTATTTCACAACATTCCTGGCGGGTCGGCCCCACTTCTCGGTGGGAACATTATATACGTCTATAACGTAATATAACCGAACCTACCCCATCTAGCCCCTAGCTGGGAATGTTTTACAAAATCCCGGTCGTGTCGGCCCGTACTTCTCGGTGGGGACATTGTATACGTCTATAACGTTATATATCCTAACCTAAGGGAACCTAACATCTCGGATGTAGTATTTTCCAACATTCCTGGCGGGTCCGCCCCTACTTCTCGGTGGGCACATTATATACGTCTATATCGTAATATAACCTAACCTAACCCATGTAGACCCTCGCTGGTAATGTTTTACAAAATCCGGGTCGTGTCGGCCCGTTCTTCTCGGTGGGGACATTGTATACGTCTATAACGTTATATATCCTAACCTAAGGCAACCTAACATCGCTGATGTAGTATTTCACATCATTCCTGGCGGGTCGGCGCCAATTCTCGGTGAGAACATTATATACGTCTATAACGTAATATAACCTAACCTAACCCATCTAGCCCCTAGCTGGGAATGTTTTACAAAATCCCGGTCGTGTCGGCCCGTACTTCTCGGTGGGGACATTATATACGTCTATAACGTTATATATCCTAACCTAAGGGAACCTAACATCGCGGATATAGTATTTCACAACATTCCTGGCGGGTCGGCCCCACTTCTCGGTGGGAACATTATATACGTCTATAACGTAATATAACCTAACCTAACCCATCTAGCTCCTAGCTGGGAATGTTTTACAAAATCCCGGTCGTGTCGGCCCCTACATTTCCGTGGGGACATTATGTACGTCTATAACTTTATATATCCTAACCTAAGGGAACCTAACATCTCGGATGTAGTATTTTCCAACATTCCTGGCGGGTCGGCCCCTACTTCTCGGTGGACACATTATATACGTCTATATCGTAATATAACCTAACCTAACCCATGTAGACCCTCGCTGGTAATGTTTTACAAAATCCGGGTCGTGTCGGCTCGTTCTTCTCGGTCGGGACATTATATACGTCTATAACGTTATATATCCTAACCTAAGGGAACCTAACATCGCGGATGTAGTATTTCACAACATTCCTGGCGGGTCGGCCCCACTTCTCGGTGGGAACATTATATACGTCTATAACGTAATATAACCTAACCTAACCCATCTAGCTCCTAGCTGGGAATGTTTTACAAAATCCCGGTCGTGTCGGCCCCTACATTTCCGTGGGGACATTATGTACGTCTATAACTTTATATATCCTAACCTAACGGAACCTAACATCTCGGATGTAGTATTTTCCAACATTCCCGGGGGTTCGGCCCCTACTTCTCGGTGGGCACATTATATACGTCTATATCGTAATATAACCTCACCTAACCCATCAAGACCCTCGCTAGTAATGTTGTACAAAATCCCGGTCGTGTCGGCCCGTACTTTTCCGTGGGGACATTATATACGTCTATAACTTTATATATCCTAACCTAAGGGAACCTAACATCTCGGATGTAGTATTTTCCAACATTCCTGGCGTGTCGGCCCCTACTTCTCGGTGGACACATTATATACGTCTATATCGTAATATAACCTAACCTAACCCTTGTAGACCCTCGCTGGTAATGTTTTACAAAATCCCGGTCGTGTCGGACCGTACTTCTCGGTGGGGAAATTATATACGTCTATAACGTTATATATCCTAACCGAAGGGCACCTAACATCTCGGATGTAGTATTTTCCATCATTCCTGGCGGGTCGGCCCCTACTTCTCGGCGGGCACATTATATACGTCTATATCGTAATATAACCTAACCTAACCAATCTAGACCCTGGCTGGTAATGTGTTACAAAATCCCGGTCGTGTCGGCCCGTACTTCTCGGTGGGGACATTGTATACGTCTATAACGTTATATATCCTAACCTAAGGGAACCTAACATCGCGGATGTAGTATTTCACAACATTCCTGGCGGGTCGGCGCCAATTCTCGGTGGGAACATTATATACGTCTATAACGTAATATAACCTAACCTAACCCATCTAGCTCCTAGCTGGGAATGTTTTACAAAATCCCGGTCGTGTCGGCCCGTACATTTCCGTGGGGACATTATGTACGTCTATAACTTTATATATCCTAACCTAAGGGAACCTAACATCTCGGATGTAGTATTTTCCAACATTCCTGGCGGGTCGGCGCCAATTCTCGGTGGGAACATTATATACGTCTATAACGTAATATAACCTAACCTAACCCATCTAGCCCCTAGCTGGGAATGTTTTACAAAATCCCGCCGTGTCGGCCCGTACTTTTCCGTGGAGACATTATATACGTCTATAACTTTATGTATCCTAACCTAAGGGAACCTAACATCTCGGATGTAGTATTTTCCAACATTCCTGGCGGGTCGGCCCCTATTTCTCGGCGGGCACATTATATACGTCTATATCGTAATATAACCTAACCTAACCCATCTAGACCCTCGCTGGTAATGTTTTACAATATCCCGGTCGTGTCGGACCGTACTTCTCGGTGGGGACATTATATACGTCTATAACGTTATATATCCTAGCCTAAGGGAACCTAACATCGCGGATGTAGTATTTCACAACATTCCTGGCGGGTCGGCGCTAATTCTCGGTGGGAACATTATATACGTCAATAACGTAATATAACCTAACCTAACCCATCTAGACCCTCGCTGTAATGTTTTACAAAATTCCGGTCGTGTCGGCCCGTTCTTCTCAGTGGGGACATTGTATACGTCTATAACTTTATATATCCTAACCTAAGGCAACCTAACATCGCGGATGTAGTATTTCACATCATTCCTGGCGGGTCGGCGCCAATTCTCGGTGAGAACATTATATACGTCTATAACGTAATATAACCTAACCTAACCCATCTAGCCCCTCGCTGTAATGTTTTACAAAATTCCGGTCGTGTCGGCCCGTTCTTTTCAGTGGGGACATTGTATACGTCTATAACTTTATATATCCTAACCGAAGGGCACCTAACATCTCGGATGTAGTATTTTCCATCATTCCTGGCGGGTCGGCCCCTACTTCTCGGCGGGCACATTATATACGTCTATATCGTAATATAACCTAACCTAACCCATCTATACCCTGGCTGGGAATGTTTTACAAAATCCCGGTCGTGTCGGCCCGTACTTTTCCCTGGGGACATTATATACGTCTATAACTTTATATATCCTAACCTAAGGGAACCTAACATCTCGGATGTAGTATTTTCCAACATTCCTGGCGGGTCGGCCCCTACTTCTCGGTGGGCACATTATATACGTCTATATCGTAATATAACCTAACCTAACCCATTTAGACCCTAGCTGGGAATGCTTTACAAAATCCCGGTCGTATCGGCCCGTACATTTCCGTGGGGACATTATATACGTCTATAACTTTATATATCCTAACCTAAGGGAACCTAACATCTCGGATGTAGTATTTTCCAACATTCCTGGCGGGTCGGCCCCTACTTCTCGGTGGACACATTATATACGTCTAAATCGTAATATAACCTAACCTAACCCATGTAGACCCTCGCTGGTAATGTTTTACAAAATCCGGGTCGTGTCGGCTCGTTCTTCTCGGTGGGGATATTGTATACGTCTATAACGTTATATATCCTAACCTAAGGGAACCTAACATCGCGGATGTAGTATTTCACAACATTCCTGGCGGGTCGGCGCCAATACTCGGTGGGAACATTATATACATCTATAATGTTATATAACCTAACCTAACCCATCTAGCCCCTAGCTGCGAATGTTTTACAAAATCCCGGTCGTGTCGGCCCGTACTTTTCCGTGGGGACATTATATACGTCTATAACTTTATATATCCTAACCTAAGGGAACCTAACATCTCGGATGTAGTATTTTCCAACATTCCTGGCGGGTCGGCCCCTACTTCTCGGTGGGCACATTATATACGTCTATATCGTAATATAACCTAACCTAACCCATTTAGCCCCTAGCTGGGAATGCTTTACAAAATCCCGGTCGTATCGGACCGTACATTTCCGTGGGGACATTATATACGTCTATAACTTTATATATCCTAACCTAAGGGAACCTAACATCTCGGATGTAGTATTTTCCAACATTCCTGGCGGGTCGGCCCCTACTTCTCGGTGGACACATTATATACGTCTAAATCGTAATATAACCTAACCTAACCCATGTAGACCCTCGCTGGTAATGTTTTACAAAATCCGGGTCGTGTCGGCCCGTTCTTCTCGGTGGGGACATTGTATACGTCTATAACGTTATATATCCTAACCTAAGGGAACCTAACATCGCGGATGTAGTATTTCACATCATTCCTGGCGGGTCGGCGCCAATTCTCGGTGGGAACATTATATACGTCTATAACGTAATATAACCTAACCTAACCCATCTAGCCCCTAGCTGGGAATGTTTTACAAAATCCCGGTCGTGTCTGACCGTACTTCTCGGTGGGGAAATTATATACGTCTATAACGTTATATATCCTAACCGAAGGGCACCTAACATCTCGGATGTAGTATTTTCCATCATTCCTGGCGGGTCGGCCCCTACTTATCGGCGGGCACATTATATACGTCTATATCGTAATATAACCTAACCTAACCCATCTAGACCCTGGCTGGTAATGTTTTACAAAATCCCGGTCGTGTCGGCCCGTAGTTCTCGGTGGGGACATTATATACGTCTATAACGTTATATATCCTAGCCTAAGGGAACCTAACATCTCGGATGTAGTATTTCACAACATTCCTGGCGGGTCGGCGCCAATTCTCGGTGGGAACATTATATACGTCTATAACGTAATATAACCTAACCTAACCCATCTAGCCCCTAGCTGGGAATGTTTTACAAAATCCCGGTCGTGTCGGCCCGTACTTCTCGGTGCGGACATTATATACGTCTATAACGTTATATATCCTAACCTAAGGGAACCTAACATCTCGGATGTAGTGTTTTCCAACAATCCTGACGGGTCGGCGCCAATTCTCGGTGGGAACATTATATACGTCTATAACGTAATATAACCTAACCTAACCCATCTAGCCCCTAGCTGGGAATGTTTTAAAAATCCCGCCGTGTCGGCCCGTACTTTTCCGTGGGGCCATTATATACGTCTATATCGTAATATAACCTAACCTAACCCATCTAGACCCTGGCTGGTAATGTTTTACAAAATCCCGGTCGTGTCGGCCCGTACTTCTCGGTGGGGACATTATATACGTCTATAACGTAATATAACCGAACCTAACCCATGTAGACCCTCGCTGGTAATGTTTTACAAAATCCCGGTCGCGTCTGACCGTACTTCTCGGTGGGGAAATTATATACGTCTATAACGTTATATATCCTAACCGAAGGGCACCTAACATCTCGGATGTAGTATTTTCCATCATTCCTGGCGGGTCGGCCCCTACTTCTCGGCGGGCACATTATATACGTCTATATCGTAATATAACCTAACCTAACCCATCTAGACCCTGGCTGGTAATGTTTTACAAAATCCCGGTCGTGTCGGCCCGTAGTTCTCGGTGGGGACATTATATACGTCTATAACGTTATATATCCTAGCCTAAGGGAACCTAACATCTCGGATGTAGTATTTCACAACATTCCTGGCGGGTCGGCGCCAATTCTCGGTGGGAACATTATATACGTCTATAACGTTATATAACCTAACCTAACCCATCTAGCCCCTAGCTGGGAATGTTTTACAAAATCCCGGTCGTGTCGGCCCGTACTTCTCGGTGCGGACATTATATACGTCTATAACGTTATATATCCTAACCTAAGGGAAGCTAACATCGCGGATGTAGTATTTCACAACATTCCTGGCGGGTCGGCCCCACTTCTCGGTGGGAACATTATATACGTCTATAACGTAATATAACCGAACCTACCCCATCTAGCCCCTAGCTGGGAATGTTTTACAAAATCCCGGTCGTGTCGGCCCGTACTTCTCGGTGGGGACATTGTATACGTCTATAACGTTATATATCCTAACCTAAGGGAACCTAACATCTCGGATGTAGTATTTTCCAACATTCCTGGCGGGTCCGCCCCTACTTCTCGGTGGGCACATTATATACGTCTATATCGTAATATAACCTAACCTAACCCATGTAGACCCTCGCTGGTAATGTTTTACAAAATCCGGGTCGTGTCGGCCCGTTCTTCTCGGTGGGGACATTGTATACGTCTATAACGTTATATATCCTAACCTAAGGGAACCTAACATCGCGGATGTAGTATTTCACATCATTCCTGGCGGGTCGGCGCCAATTCTCGGTGAGAACATTATATACGTCTATAACGTAATATAACCTAACCTAACCCATCTAGCTCCTAGCTGGGAATGTTTTACAAAATCTCGGTCGTGTCGGCCCCTACATTTCCGTGGGGACATTATGTACGTCTATAACTTTATATATCCTAACCTAAGGGAACCTAACATCTCGGATGTAGTATTTTCCAACATTCCTGGCGGGTCGGCCCCTACTTCTCGGTGGACACATTATATACGTCTATATCGTAATATAACCTAACCTAACCCATGTAGACCCTCGCTGGTAATGTTTTACAAAATCCCGGTCGTGTCGGACCGTACTTCTCGGTGGGGAAATTATATACGTCTATAACGTTATATATCCTAACCGAAGGGCACCTAACATCTCGGATGTAGTATTTTCCATCATTCCTGGCGGGTCGGCCCCTACTTCTCGGCGGGCACATTATATACGTCTATATCGTAATATAACCTAACCTAACCCATCTAGACCCTGGCTGGGAATGTTTTACAAAATCCCGGTCGTGTCGGCCCGTACTTTTCCCTGGGGACATTATATACGTCTATAACTTTATATATCCTAACCTAAGGGAACCTAACATCTCGGATGTAGTATTTTCCAACATTCCTGGCGGGTCGGCCCCTACTTCTCGGTGGGCACATTATATACGTCTATATCGTAATATAACCTAACCTAACCCATTTAGACCCTAGTTGGGAATGCTTTACAAAATCCCGGTCGTATCGGCCCGTACATTTCCGTGGGGACATTATATACGTCTATAACTTTATATATCCTAACCTAAGGGAACCTAACATCTCGGATGTAGTATTTTCCAACATTCCTGGCGGGTCGGCCCCTACTTCTCGGTGGACACATTATATACGTCTAAATCGTAATATAACCTAACCTAACCCATGTAGACCCTCGCTGGTAATGTTTTACAAAATCCGGGTCGTGTCGGCTCGTTCTTCTCGGTGGGGACATTGTATACGTCTATAACGTTATATATCCTAACCTAAGGGAACCTAACATCGCGGATGTAGTATTTCACAACATTCCTGGCGGGTCGGCGCCAATACTCGGTGGGAACATTATATACATCTATAATGTTATATAACCTAACCTAACCCATCTAGCCCCTAGCTGCGAATGTTTTACAAAATCCCGGTCGTGTCGGCCCGTACATTTCCGTGGGGACATTATATACGTCTATAACTTTATATATCCTAACCTAAGGGAACCAAACATCTCGGATGTAGTATTTTCCAACATTCCTGGCGGGTCGGCCCCTACTTCTCGGTGGGCACATTATATACGTCTATATCGTAATATAACCTAACCTAACCCATTTAGCCCCTAGCTGGGAATGCTTTACAAAATCCCGGTCGTATCGGACCGTACATTTCCGTGGGGACATTATATACGTCTATAACGTTATATATCCTAACCGAAGGGCACCTAACATCTCGGATGTAGTATTTTCCATCATTCCTGGCGGGTCGGCCCCTACTTCTTGGCGGGCACATTATATACGTCTATATCGTAATATAACCTAACCTAACCCATCTAGACCCTGGCTGGTAATGTTTTACAAAATCCCGGTCGTGTCGGCCCGTACTTCTCGGTGGGGACATTATATACGTCTATAACGTAATATAACCGAACCTAACCCATGTAGACCCTCGCTGGTAATGTTTTACAAAATCCCGGTCGTGTCTGACCGTACTTCTCGGTGGGGAAATTATATACGTCTATAACGTTATATATCCTAACCGAAGGGCACCTAACATCTCGGATGTAGTATTTTCCATCATTCCTGGCGGGTCGGCCCCTACTTCTCGGCGGGCACATTATATACGTCTATATCGTAATATAACCTAACCTAACCCATCTAGACCCTGGCTGGTAATGTTTTACAAAATCCCGGTCGTGTCGGCCCGTAGTTCTCGGTGGGGACATTATATACGTCTATAACGTTATATATCCTAGCCTAAGGGAACCTAACATCTCGGATGTAGTATTTCACAACATTCCTGGCGGGTCGGCGCCAATTCTCGGTGGGAACATTATATACGTCTATAACGTAATATAACCTAACCTAACCCATCTAGCCCCTAGCTGGGAATGTTTTACAAAATCCCGGTCGTGTCGGCCCGTACTTCTCGGTGCGGACATTATATACGTCTATAACGTTATATATCCTAACCTAAGGGAACCTAACATCGCGGATGTAGTATTTCACAACATTCCTGGCGGGTCGGCCCCACTTCTCGGTGGGAACATTATATACGTCTATAACGTAATATAACCGAACCTACCCCATCTAGCCCCTAGCTGGGAATGTTTTACAAAATCCCGGTCGTGTCGGCCCGTACTTCTCGGTGGGGACATTGTATACGTCTATAACGTTATATATCCTAACCTAAGGGAACCTAACATTTCGGATGTAGTATTTTCCAACATTCCTGGCGGGTCCGCCCCTACTTCTCGGTGGGCACATTATATACGTCTATATCGTAATATAACCTAACCTAACCCATGTAGACCCTCGCTGGTAATGTTTTACAAAATCCGGGTCGTGTCGGCCCGTTCTTCTCGGTGGGGACATTGTATACGTCTATAACGTTATATATCCTAACCTAAGGCAACCTAACATCGCGGATGTAGTATTTCACATCATTCCTGGCGGGTCGGCGCCAATTCTCGGTGAGAACATTATATACGTCTATAACGTAATATAACCTAACCTAACCCATCTAGCCCCTAGCTGGGAATGTTTTACAAAATCCCGGTCGTGTCGGCCCGTACTTCTCGGTCGGGACATTATATACGTCTATAACGTTATATATCCTAACCTAAGGGAACCTAACATCGCGGATGTAGTATTTCACAACATTCCTGGCGGGTCGGCCCCACTTCTCGGTGGGAACATTATATACGTCTATAACGTAATATAACCTAACCTAACCCATCTAGCTCCTAGCTGGGAATGTTTTACAAAATCCCGGGCGTGTCGGCCCCTACATTTCCGTGGGGACATTATGTACGTCTATAACTTTATATATCCTAACCTAACGGAACCTAACATCTCGGATGTAGTATTTTCCAACATTCCCGGGGGTTCGGCCCCTACTTCTCGGTGGGCACATTATATACGTCTATATCGTAATATAACCTCACCTAACCCATCAAGACCCTCGCTAGTAATGTTTTACAAAATCCCGGACGTGTCGGCCCGTACTTTTCCGTGGGGACATTATATACGTCTATAACTTTATATATCCTAACCTAAGGGAACCTAACATCTCGGATGTAGTATTTTCCAACATTCCTGGCGGGTCGGCCCCTACTTCTCGGTGGACACATTATATACGTCTATATCGTAATATAACCTAACCTAACCCATGTAGACCCTCGCTGGTAATGTTTTACAAAATCCCGGTCGTGTCGGACCGTACTTCTCGGTGGGGAAATTATATACGTCTATAACGTTATATATCCTAACCCAAGGAAACCTAACATCTCGGATGTAGTATTTTCCAACATTCCTGGCGGGTCGGCTCCTACTTCTCGGTGGACACATTATATACGTCTAAATCGTAATATAACCTAACCTAACCCATGTAGACCCTCGCTGGTAATGTTTTACAAAATCCGGGTCGTGTCGGCCCGTTCTTCTCGGTGGGGACATTGTATACGTCTATAACTTTATATATCCTAACCTAAGGGAACCTAACATCTCGGATGTAGTATTTTCCAACATTCCTGGCGGGTCGGCCCCTACTTCTCGGTGGGCACATTATATACGTCTATATCGTAATATAACCTAACCTAACCCATTTAGACCCTAGCTGGGAATGCTTTACAAAATCCCGGTCGTATCGGCCCGTACATTTCCGTGGGGACATTATATACGTCTATAACTTTATATATCCTAACCTAAGGGAACCTAACATCTCGGATGTAGTATTTTCCAACATTCCTGGCGGGTCGGCCCCTACTTCTCGGTGGACACATTATATACGTCTAAATCGTAATATAACCTAACCTAACCCATGTAGACCCTCGCTGGTAATGTTTTACAAAATCCGGGTCGTGTCGGCTCGTTCTTCTCGGTGGGGACATTGTATACGTCTATAACGTTATATATCCTAACCTAAGGGAACCTAACATCGCGGATGTAGTATTTCACAACATTCCTGGCGGGTCGGCGCCAATACTCGGTGGGAACATTATATACATCTATAATGTTATATAACCTAACCTAACCCATCTAGCCCCTAGCTGCGAATGTTTTACAAAATCCCGGTCGTGTCGGCCCGTACATTTCCGTGGGGACATTATATACGTCTATAACTTTATATATCCTAACCTAAGGGAACCTAACATCTCGGATGTAGTATTTTCCAACATTCCTGGCGGGTCGGCCCCTACTTCTCGGTGGGCACATTATATACGTCTATATCGTAATATAACCTAACCTAACCCATTTAGCCCCTAGCTGGGAATGCTTTACAAAATCCCGGTCGTATCGGACCGTACATTTCCGTGGGGACATTATATACGTCTATAACGTTATATATCCTAACCGAAGGGCACCTAACATCTCGGATGTAGTATTTTCCATCATTCCTGGCGGGTCGGCCCCTACTTCTTGGCGGGCACATTATATACGTCTATATCGTAATATAACCTAACCTAACCCATCTAGACCCTGGCTGGTAATGTTTTACAAAATCCCGGTCGTGTCGGCCCGTACTTCTCGGTGGGGACATTATATACGTCTATAACGTAATATAACCGAACCTAACCCATGTAGACCCTCGCTGGTAATGTTTTACAAAATCCCGGTCGTGTCTGACCGTACTTCTCGGTGGGGAAATTATATACGTCTATAACGTTATATATCCTAACCGAAGGGCACCTAACATCTCGGATGTAGTATTTTCCATCATTCCTGGCGGGTCGGCCCCTACTTCTCGGCGGGCACATTATATACGTCTATATCGTAATATAACCTAACCTAACCCATCTAGACCCTGGCTGGGAATGTTTTACAAAATCCCGGTCGTGTCGGCCCGTACTTTTCCCTGGGGACATTATATACGTCTATAACTTTATATATCCTAACCTAAGGGAACCTAACATCTCGGATGTAGTATTTTCCAACATTCCTGGCGGGTCGGCCCCTACTTCTCGGTGGGCACATTATATACGTCTATATCGTAATATAACCTAACCTAACCCATTTAGACCCTAGCTGGGAATGCTTTACAAAATCCCGGTCGTATCGGCCCGTACATTTCCGTGGGGACATTATATACGTCTATAACTTTATATATCCTAACCTAAGGGAACCTAACATCTCGGATGTAGTATTTTCCAACATTCCTGGCGGGTCGGCCCCTACTTCTCGGTGGACACATTATATACGTCTAAATCGTAATATAACCTAACCTAACCCATGTAGACCCTCGCTGGTAATGTTTTACAAAATCCGGGTCGTGTCGGCTCGTTCTTCTCGGTGGGGACATTGTATACGTCTATAACGTTATATATCCTAACCTAAGGGAACCTAACATCGCGGATGTAGTATTTCACAACATTCCTGGCGGGTCGGCGCCAATACTCGGTGGGAACATTATATACATCTATAATGTTATATAACCTAACCTAACCCATCTAGCCCCTAGCTGCGAATGTTTTACAAAATCCCGGTCGTGTCGGCCCGTACATTTCCGTGGGGACATTATATACGTCTATAACTTTATATATCCTAACCTAAGGGAACCTAACATCTCGGATGTAGTATTTTCCAACATTCCTGGCGGGTCGGCCCCTACTTCTCGGTGGGCACATTATATACGTCTATATCGTAATATAACCTAACCTAACCCATTTAGCCCCTAGCTGGGAATGCTTTACAAAATCCCGGTCGTATCGGACCGTACATTTCCGTGGGGACATTATATACGTCTATAACGTTATATATCCTAACCGAAGGGCACCTAACATCTCGGATGTAGTATTTTCCATCATTCCTGGCGGGTCGGCCCCTACTTCTTGGCGGGCACATTATATACGTCTATATCGTAATATAACCTAACCTAACCCATCTAGACCCTGGCTGGTAATGTTTTACAAAATCCCGGTCGTGTCGGCCCGTACTTCTCGGTGGGGACATTATATACGTCTATAACGTAATATAACCGAACCTAACCCATGTAGACCCTCGCTGGTAATGTTTTACAAAATCCCGGTCGTGTCTGACCGTACTTCTCGGTGGGGAAATTATATACGTCTATAACGTTATATATCCTAACCGAAGGGCACCTAACATCTCGGATGTAGTATTTTCCATCATTCCTGGCGGGTCGGCCCCTACTTCTCGGCGGGCACATTATATACGTCTATATCGTAATATAACCTAACCTATCCCATCTAGACCCTGGCTGGTAATGTTTTACAAAATCCCGGTCGTGTCGGCCCGTAGTTCTCGGTGGGGACATTATATACGTCTATAACGTTATATATCCTAGCCTAAGGGAACCTAACATCTCGGATGTAGTATTTCACAACATTCCTGGCGGGTCGGCGCCAATTCTCGGTGGGAACATTATATACGTCTATAACGTAATATAACCTAACCTAACCCATCTAGCCCCTAGCTGGGAATGTTTTACAAAATCCCGGTCGTGTCGGCCCGTACTTCTCGGTGCGGACATTATATACGTCTATAACGTTATATATCCTAACCTAAGGGAACCTAACATCGCGGATGTAGTATTTCACAACATTCCTGGCGGGTCGGCCCCACTTCTCGGTGGGAACATTATATACGTCTATAACGTAATATAACCGAACCTACCCCATCTAGCCCCTAGCTGGG
Source organism: Xylocopa violacea (assembly GCA_963969225.1). Taxonomy (NCBI): domain Eukaryota; kingdom Metazoa; phylum Arthropoda; class Insecta; order Hymenoptera; family Apidae; genus Xylocopa; species Xylocopa violacea. The sequence goes on along the minus strand of CAXAJV010000061.1, from coordinate 1,577,584 downwards.
AATGTTTTACAAAATCCCGGTCGTGTCGGCCCGTACTTCTCGGTGGGGACATTGTATACGTCTATAACGTTATATATCCTAACCTAAGGGAACCTAACATTTCGGATGTAGTATTTTCCAACATTCCTGGCGGGTCCGCCCCTACTTCTCGGTGGGCACATTATATACGTCTATATCGTAATATAACCTAACCTAACCCATGTAGACCCTCGCTGGTAATGTTTTACAAAATCCGGGTCGTGTCGGCCCGTTCTTCTCGGTGGGGACATTGTATACGTCTATAACGTTATATATCCTAACCTAAGGCAACCTAACATCGCGGATGTAGTATTTCACATCATTCCTGGCGGGTCGGCGCCAATTCTCGGTGAGAACATTATATACGTCTATAACGTAATATAACCTAACCTAACCCATCTAGCCCCTAGCTGGGAATGTTTTACAAAATCCCGGTCGTGTCGGCCCGTACTTCTCGGTCGGGACATTATATACGTCTATAACGTTATATATCCTAACCTAAGGGAACCTAACATCGCGGATGTAGTATTTCACAACATTCCTGGCGGGTCGGCCCCACTTCTCGGTGGGAACATTATATACGTCTATAACGTAATATAACCTAACCTAACCCATCTAGCTCCTAGCTGGGAATGTTTTACAAAATCCCGGGCGTGTCGGCCCCTACATTTCCGTGGGGACATTATGTACGTCTATAACTTTATATATCCTAACCTAACGGAACCTAACATCTCGGATGTAGTATTTTCCAACATTCCCGGGGGTTCGGCCCCTACTTCTCGGTGGGCACATTATATACGTCTATATCGTAATATAACCTCACCTAACCCATCAAGACCCTCGCTAGTAATGTTTTACAAAATCCCGGACGTGTCGGCCCGTACTTTTCCGTGGGGACATTATATACGTCTATAACTTTATATATCCTAACCTAAGGGAACCTAACATCTCGGATGTAGTATTTTCCAACATTCCTGGCGGGTCGGCCCCTACTTCTCGGTGGACACATTATATACGTCTATATCGTAATATAACCTAACCTAACCCATGTAGACCCTCGCTGGTAATGTTTTACAAAATCCCGGTCGTGTCGGACCGTACTTCTCGGTGGGGAAATTATATACGTCTATAACGTTATATATCCTAACCCAAGGAAACCTAACATCTCGGATGTAGTATTTTCCAACATTCCTGGCGGGTCGGCTCCTACTTCTCGGTGGACACATTATATACGTCTAAATCGTAATATAACCTAACCTAACCCATGTAGACCCTCGCTGGTAATGTTTTACAAAATCCGGGTCGTGTCGGCCCGTTCTTCTCGGTGGGGACATTGTATACGTCTATAACTTTATATATCCTAACCTAAGGGAACCTAACATCTCGGATGTAGTATTTTCCAACATTCCTGGCGGGTCGGCCCCTACTTCTCGGTGGGCACATTATATACGTCTATATCGTAATATAACCTAACCTAACCCATTTAGACCCTAGCTGGGAATGCTTTACAAAATCCCGGTCGTATCGGCCCGTACATTTCCGTGGGGACATTATATACGTCTATAACTTTATATATCCTAACCTAAGGGAACCTAACATCTCGGATGTAGTATTTTCCAACATTCCTGGCGGGTCGGCCCCTACTTCTCGGTGGACACATTATATACGTCTAAATCGTAATATAACCTAACCTAACCCATGTAGACCCTCGCTGGTAATGTTTTACAAAATCCGGGTCGTGTCGGCTCGTTCTTCTCGGTGGGGACATTGTATACGTCTATAACGTTATATATCCTAACCTAAGGGAACCTAACATCGCGGATGTAGTATTTCACAACATTCCTGGCGGGTCGGCGCCAATACTCGGTGGGAACATTATATACATCTATAATGTTATATAACCTAACCTAACCCATCTAGCCCCTAGCTGCGAATGTTTTACAAAATCCCGGTCGTGTCGGCCCGTACATTTCCGTGGGGACATTATATACGTCTATAACTTTATATATCCTAACCTAAGGGAACCTAACATCTCGGATGTAGTATTTTCCAACATTCCTGGCGGGTCGGCCCCTACTTCTCGGTGGGCACATTATATACGTCTATATCGTAATATAACCTAACCTAACCCATTTAGCCCCTAGCTGGGAATGCTTTACAAAATCCCGGTCGTATCGGACCGTACATTTCCGTGGGGACATTATATACGTCTATAACGTTATATATCCTAACCGAAGGGCACCTAACATCTCGGATGTAGTATTTTCCATCATTCCTGGCGGGTCGGCCCCTACTTCTTGGCGGGCACATTATATACGTCTATATCGTAATATAACCTAACCTAACCCATCTAGACCCTGGCTGGTAATGTTTTACAAAATCCCGGTCGTGTCGGCCCGTACTTCTCGGTGGGGACATTATATACGTCTATAACGTAATATAACCGAACCTAACCCATGTAGACCCTCGCTGGTAATGTTTTACAAAATCCCGGTCGTGTCTGACCGTACTTCTCGGTGGGGAAATTATATACGTCTATAACGTTATATATCCTAACCGAAGGGCACCTAACATCTCGGATGTAGTATTTTCCATCATTCCTGGCGGGTCGGCCCCTACTTCTCGGCGGGCACATTATATACGTCTATATCGTAATATAACCTAACCTAACCCATCTAGACCCTGGCTGGGAATGTTTTACAAAATCCCGGTCGTGTCGGCCCGTACTTTTCCCTGGGGACATTATATACGTCTATAACTTTATATATCCTAACCTAAGGGAACCTAACATCTCGGATGTAGTATTTTCCAACATTCCTGGCGGGTCGGCCCCTACTTCTCGGTGGGCACATTATATACGTCTATATCGTAATATAACCTAACCTAACCCATTTAGACCCTAGCTGGGAATGCTTTACAAAATCCCGGTCGTATCGGCCCGTACATTTCCGTGGGGACATTATATACGTCTATAACTTTATATATCCTAACCTAAGGGAACCTAACATCTCGGATGTAGTATTTTCCAACATTCCTGGCGGGTCGGCCCCTACTTCTCGGTGGACACATTATATACGTCTAAATCGTAATATAACCTAACCTAACCCATGTAGACCCTCGCTGGTAATGTTTTACAAAATCCGGGTCGTGTCGGCTCGTTCTTCTCGGTGGGGACATTGTATACGTCTATAACGTTATATATCCTAACCTAAGGGAACCTAACATCGCGGATGTAGTATTTCACAACATTCCTGGCGGGTCGGCGCCAATACTCGGTGGGAACATTATATACATCTATAATGTTATATAACCTAACCTAACCCATCTAGCCCCTAGCTGCGAATGTTTTACAAAATCCCGGTCGTGTCGGCCCGTACATTTCCGTGGGGACATTATATACGTCTATAACTTTATATATCCTAACCTAAGGGAACCTAACATCTCGGATGTAGTATTTTCCAACATTCCTGGCGGGTCGGCCCCTACTTCTCGGTGGGCACATTATATACGTCTATATCGTAATATAACCTAACCTAACCCATTTAGCCCCTAGCTGGGAATGCTTTACAAAATCCCGGTCGTATCGGACCGTACATTTCCGTGGGGACATTATATACGTCTATAACGTTATATATCCTAACCGAAGGGCACCTAACATCTCGGATGTAGTATTTTCCATCATTCCTGGCGGGTCGGCCCCTACTTCTTGGCGGGCACATTATATACGTCTATATCGTAATATAACCTAACCTAACCCATCTAGACCCTGGCTGGTAATGTTTTACAAAATCCCGGTCGTGTCGGCCCGTACTTCTCGGTGGGGACATTATATACGTCTATAACGTAATATAACCGAACCTAACCCATGTAGACCCTCGCTGGTAATGTTTTACAAAATCCCGGTCGTGTCTGACCGTACTTCTCGGTGGGGAAATTATATACGTCTATAACGTTATATATCCTAACCGAAGGGCACCTAACATCTCGGATGTAGTATTTTCCATCATTCCTGGCGGGTCGGCCCCTACTTCTCGGCGGGCACATTATATACGTCTATATCGTAATATAACCTAACCTATCCCATCTAGACCCTGGCTGGTAATGTTTTACAAAATCCCGGTCGTGTCGGCCCGTAGTTCTCGGTGGGGACATTATATACGTCTATAACGTTATATATCCTAGCCTAAGGGAACCTAACATCTCGGATGTAGTATTTCACAACATTCCTGGCGGGTCGGCGCCAATTCTCGGTGGGAACATTATATACGTCTATAACGTAATATAACCTAACCTAACCCATCTAGCCCCTAGCTGGGAATGTTTTACAAAATCCCGGTCGTGTCGGCCCGTACTTCTCGGTGCGGACATTATATACGTCTATAACGTTATATATCCTAACCTAAGGGAACCTAACATCGCGGATGTAGTATTTCACAACATTCCTGGCGGGTCGGCCCCACTTCTCGGTGGGAACATTATATACGTCTATAACGTAATATAACCGAACCTACCCCATCTAGCCCCTAGCTGGGAATGTTTTACAAAATCCCGGTCGTGTCGGCCCGTACTTCTCGGTGGGGACATTGTATACGTCTATAACGTTATATATCCTAACCTAAGGGAACCTAACATTTCGGATGTAGTATTTTCCAACATTCCTGGCGGGTCCGCCCCTACTTCTCGGTGGGCACATTATATACGTCTATATCGTAATATAACCTAACCTAACCCATGTAGACCCTCGCTGGTAATGTTTTACAAAATCCGGGTCGTGTCGGCCCGTTCTTCTCGGTGGGGACATTGTATACGTCTATAACGTTATATATCCTAACCTAAGGCAACCTAACATCGCGGATGTAGTATTTCACATCATTCCTGGCGGGTCGGCGCCAATTCTCGGTGAGAACATTATATACGTCTATAACGTAATATAACCTAACCTAACCCATCTAGCCCCTAGCTGGGAATGTTTTACAAAATCCCGGTCGTGTCGGCCCGTACTTCTCGGTCGGGACATTATATACGTCTATAACGTTATATATCCTAACCTAAGGGAACCTAACATCGCGGATGTAGTATTTCACAACATTCCTGGCGGGTCGGCCCCACTTCTCGGTGGGAACATTATATACGTCTATAACGTAATATAACCTAACCTAACCCATCTAGCTCCTAGCTGGGAATGTTTTACAAAATCCCGGGCGTGTCGGCCCCTACATTTCCGTGGGGACATTATGTACGTCTATAACTTTATATATCCTAACCTAACGGAACCTAACATCTCGGATGTAGTATTTTCCAACATTCCCGGGGGTTCGGCCCCTACTTCTCGGTGGGCACATTATATACGTCTATATCGTAATATAACCTCACCTAACCCATCAAGACCCTCGCTAGTAATGTTTTACAAAATCCCGGACGTGTCGGCCCGTTCTTTTCCGTGGGGACATTATATACGTCTATAACTTTATATATCCTAACCTAAGGGAACCTAACATCTCGGATGTAGTATTTTCCAACATTCCTGGCGGGTCGGCCCCTACTTCTCGGTGGACACATTATATACGTCTATATCGTAATATAACCTAACCTAACCCATGTAGACCCTCGCTGGTAATGTTTTACAAAATCCCGGTCGTGTCGGACCGTACTTCTCGGTGGGGAAATTATATACGTCTATAACGTTATATATCCTAACCCAAGGAAACCTAACATCTCGGATGTAGTATTTTCCAACATTCCTGGCGGGTCGGCTCCTACTTCTCGGTGGACACATTATATACGTCTAAATCGTAATATAACCTAACCTAACCCATGTAGACCCTCGCTGGTAATGTTTTACAAAATCCGGGTCGTGTCGGCCCGTTCTTCTCGGTGGGGACATTGTATACGTCTATAACTTTATATATCCTAACCTAAGGGAACCTAACATCTCGGATGTAGTATTTTCCAACATTCCTGGCGGGTCGGCCCCTACTTCTCGGTGGGCACATTATATACGTCTATATCGTAATATAACCTAACCTAACCCATTTAGACCCTAGCTGGGAATGCTTTACAAAATCCCGGTCGTATCGGCCCGTACATTTCCGTGGGGACATTATATACGTCTATAACTTTATATATCCTAACCTAAGGGAACCTAACATCTCGGATGTAGTATTTTCCAACATTCCTGGCGGGTCCGCCCCTACTTCTCGGTGGGCACATTATATACGTCTATATCGTAATATAACCTAACCTAACCCATGTAGACCCTCGCTGGTAATGTTTTACAAAATCCGGGTCGTGTCGGCTCGTTCTTCTCGGTGGGGACATTGTATACGTCTATAACGTTATATATCCTAACCTAAGGGAACCTAACATCGCGGATGTAGTATTTCACAACATTCCTGGCGGGTCGGCGCCAATACTCGGTGGGAACATTATATACATCTATAATGTTATATAACCTAACCTAACCCATCTAGCCCCTAGCTGCGAATGTTTTACAAAATCCCGGTCGTGTCGGCCCGTACATTTCCGTGGGGACATTATATACGTCTATAACTTTATATATCCTAACCTAAGGGAACCTAACATCTCGGATGTAGTATTTTCCAACATTCCTGGCGGGTCGGCCCCTACTTCTCGGTGGGCACATTATATACGTCTATATCGTAATATAACCTAACCTAACCCATTTAGCCCCTAGCTGGGAATGCTTTACAAAATCCCGGTCGTATCGGACCGTACATTTCCGTGGGGACATTATATACGTCTATAACGTTATATATCCTAACCGAAGGGCACCTAACATCTCGGATGTAGTATTTTCCATCATTCCTGGCGGGTCGGCCCCTACTTCTTGGCGGGCACATTATATACGTCTATATCGTAATATAACCTAACCTAACCCATCTAGACCCTGGCTGGTAATGTTTTACAAAATCCCGGTCGTGTCGGCCCGTACTTCTCGGTGGGGACATTATATACGTCTATAACGTAATATAACCGAACCTAACCCATGTAGACCCTCGCTGGTAATGTTTTACAAAATCCCGGTCGTGTCTGACCGTACTTCTCGGTGGGGAAATTATATACGTCTATAACGTTATATATCCTAACCGAAGGGCACCTAACATCTCGGATGTAGTATTTTCCATCATTCCTGGCGGGTCGGCCCCTACTTCTCGGCGGGCACATTATATACGTCTATATCGTAATATAACCTAACCTAACCCATCTAGACCCTGGCTGGTAATGTTTTACAAAATCCCGGTCGTGTCGGCCCGTAGTTCTCGGTGGGGACATTATATACGTCTATAACGTTATATATCCTAGCCTAAGGGAACCTAACATCTCGGATGTAGTATTTCACAACATTCCTGGCGGGTCGGCGCCAATTCTCGGTGGGAACATTATATACGTCTATAACGTAATATAACCTAACCTAACCCATCTAGCCCCTAGCTGGGAATGTTTTACAAAATCCCGGTCGTGTCGGCCCGTACTTCTCGGTGGGGACATTGTATACGTCTATAACGTTATATATCCTAACCTAAGGGAACCTAACATTTCGGATGTAGTATTTTCCAACATTCCTGGCGGGTCCGCCCCTACTTCTCGGTGGGCACATTATATACGTCTATATCGTAATATAACCTAACCTAACCCATGTAGACCCTCGCTGGTAATGTTTTACAAAATCCGGGTCGTGTCGGCCCGTTCTTCTCGGTGGGGACATTGTATACGTCTATAACGTTATATATCCTAACCTAAGGCAACCTAACATCGCGGATGTAGTATTTCACATCATTCCTGGCGGATCGGCGCCAATTCTCGGTGAGAACATTATATACGTCTATAACGTAATATAACCTAACCTAACCCATCTAGCCCCTAGCTGGGAATGTTTTACAAAATCCCGGTCGTGTCGGCCCGTACTTCTCGGTCGGGACATTATATACGTCTATAACGTTATATATCCTAACCTAAGGGAACCTAACATCGCGGATGTAGTATTTCACAACATTCCTGGCGGGTCGGCCCCACTTCTCGGTGGGAACATTATATACGTCTATAACGTAATATAACCTAACCTAACCCATCTAGCTCCTAGCTGGGAATGTTTTACAAAATCCCGGGCGTGTCGGCCCCTACATTTCCGTGGGGACATTATGTACGTCTATAACTTTATATATCCTAACCTAACGGAACCTAACATCTCGGATGTAGTATTTTCCAACATTCCCGGGGGTTCGGCCCCTACTTCTCGGTGGGCACATTATATACGTCTATATCGTAATATAACCTCACCTAACCCATCAAGACCCTCGCTAGTAATGTTTTACAAAATCCCGGACGTGTCGGCCCGTACTTTTCCGTGGGGACATTATATACGTCTATAACTTTATATATCCTAACCTAAGGGAACCTAACATCTCGGATGTAGTATTTTCCAACATTCCTGGCGGGTCGGCCCCTACTTCTCGGTGGACACATTATATACGTCTATATCGTAATATAACCTAACCTAACCCATGTAGACCCTCGCTGGTAATGTTTTACAAAATCCCGGTCGTGTCGGACCGTACTTCTCGGTGGGGAAAATATATACGTCTATAACGTTATATATCCTAACCCAAGGAAACCTAACATCTCGGATGTAGTATTTTCCAACATTCCTGGCGGGTCGGCTCCTACTTCTCGGTGGACACATTATATACGTCTAAATCGTAATATAACCTAACCTAACCCATGTAGACCCTCGCTGGTAATGTTTTACAAAATCCGGGTCGTGTCGGCCCGTTCTTCTCGGTGGGGACATTGTATACGTCTATAACGTTATATATCCTAACCTAAGGGAACCTAACATCGCGGATGTAGTATTTCACAACATTCCTGGCGGGTCGGCGCCAATACTCGGTGGGAACATTATATACATCTATAATGTTATATAACCTAACCTAACCCATCTAGCCCCTAGCTGCGAATGTTTTACAAAATCCCGGTCGTGTCGGCCCGTACTTTTCCGTGGGGACATTATATACGTCTATAACTATATATATCCTAACCTAAGGGAACCTAACATCTCGGATGTAGTATTTTCCAACATTCCTGGCGGGTCGGCCCCTATTTCTCGGCGGGCACATTATATACGTCTATATCGTAATATAACCTAACCTAACCCATCTAGACCCTCGCTGGTAATGTTTTACAAAATCCCGGTCGTGTCGGACCGTACTTCTCGGTGGGGACATTATATACGTCTATAACGTTATATATCCTAACCTAAGGGAACCTAACATCGCGGATGTAGTATTTCACAACATTCCTGGCGGGTCGGCCCCACTTCTCGGTGGGAACATTATATACGTCTATAACGTAATATAACCGAACCTACCCCATCTAGCCCCTAGCTGGGAATGTTTTACAAAATCCCGGTCGTGTCGGCCCGTACTTCTCGGTGGGGACATTGTATACGTCTATAACGTTATATATCCTAACCTAAGGGAACCTAACATCTCGGATGTAGTATTTTCCAACATTCCTGGCGGGCCCGCCCCTACTTCTCGGTGGGCACATTATATACGTCTATATCGTAATATAACCTAACCTAACCCATGTAGACCCTCGCTGGTAATGTTTTACAAAATCCGGGTCGTGTCGGCCCGTTCTTCTCGGTGGGGACATTGTATACGTCTATAACGTTATATATCCTAACCTAAGGCAACCTAACATCGCTGATGTAGTATTTCACATCATTCCTGGCGGGTCGGCGCCAATTCTCGGTGAGAACATTATATACGTCTATAACGTAATATAACCTAACCTAACCCATCTAGCCCCTAGCTGGGAATGTTTTACAAAATCCCGGTCGTGTCGACCCGTACTTCTCGGTGGGGACATTATATACGTCTATAACGTTATATATCCTAACCTAAGGGAACCTAACATCGCGGATATAGTATTTCACAACATTCCTGGCGGGTCGGCCCCACTTCTCGGTGGGAACATTATATACGTCTATAACGTAATATAACCTAACCTAACCCATCTAGCTCCTAGCTGGGAATGTTTTACAAAATCCCGGTCGTGTCGGCCCCTACATTTCCGTGGGGACATTATGTACGTCTATAACTTTATATATCCTAACCTAAGGGAACCTAACATCTCGGATGTAGTATTTTCCAACATTCCTGGCGGGTCGGCCCCTACTTCTCGGTGGACACATTATATACGTCTATATCGTAATATAACCTAACCTAACCCATGTAGACCCTCGTTGGTAATGTTTTACAAAATCCCGGTCGTGTCGGACCGTACTTCTCGGTGGGGAAATTATATACGTCTATAACGTTATATATCCTAACCGAAGGGCACCTAACATCTCGGATGTAGTATTTTCCATCATTCCTGGCGGGTCGGCCCCTACTTCTCGGCGGGCACATTATATACGTCTATATCGTAATATAACCTAACCTAACCCATCTAGACCCTGGCTGGGAATGTTTTACAAAATCCCGGTCGTGTCGGCCCGTACTTTTCCCTGGGGACATTATATACGTCTATAACTTTATATATCCTAACCTAAGGGAACCTAACATCTCGGATGTAGTATTTTCCAACATTCCTGGCGGGTCGGCCCCTACTTCTCGGTGGACACATTATATACGTCTATATCGTAATATAACCTAACCTAACCCATTTAGACCCTAGCTGGGAATGCTTTACAAAATCCCGGTCGTATCGGCCCGTACATTTCCGTGGGGACATTATATACGTCTATAACTTTATATATCCTAACCTAAGGGAACCTAACATCTCGGATGTAGTATTTTCCAACATTCCTGGCGGGTCGGCCCCTACTTCTCGGTGGACACATTATATACGTCTAAATCGTAATATAACCTAACCTAACCCATGTAGACCCTCGCTGGTAATGTTTTACAAAATCCGGGTCGTGTCGGCTCGTTCTTCTCGGTGGGGACATTGTATACGTCTATAACGTTATATATCCTAACCTAAGGGAACCTAACATCGCGGATGTAGTATTTCACAACATTCCTGGCGGGTCGGCGCCAATACTCGGTGGGAACATTATATACATCTATAATGTTATATAACCTAACCTAACCCATGTAGCCCCTAGCTGGGAATGTTTTACAAAATCCCGGTCGTGTCGGCCCGTACTTTTCCGTGGGGACATTATATACGTCTATAACGTTATATATCCTAACCGAAGGGCACCTAACATCTCGGATGTAGTATTTTCCATCATTCCTGGCGGGTCGGCCCCTACTTCTCGGCGGGCACATTATATACGTCTATATCGTAATATAACCTAACCTAACCCATCTAGACCCTGGCTGGTAATGTTTTACAAAATCCCGGTCGTGTCGGCCCGTAGTTCTCGGTGGGGACATTATATACGTCTATAACGTTATATATCCTAGCCTAAGGGAACCTAACATCTCGGATGTAGTATTTCACAACATTCCTGGCGGGTCGGCGCCAATTCTCGGTGGGAACATTATATACGTCTATAACGTAATATAACCTAACCTAACCCATCTAGCCCCTAGCTGGGAATGTTTTACAAAATCCCGGTCGTGTCGGCCCGTACTTCTCGGTGCGGACATTATATACGTCTATAACGTTATATATCCTAACCTAAGGGAACCTAACATCTCGGATGTAGTGTTTTCCAACAATCCTGGCGGGTCGGCGCCAATTCTCGGTGGGAACATTATATACGTCTATAACGTAATATAACCTAACCTAACCCATCTAGCCCCTAGCTGGGAATGTTTTACAAAATCCCGCCGTGTCGGCCCGTACTTTTCCGTGGGGCCATTATATACGTCTATATCGTAATATAACCTAACCTAACCCATCTAGACCCTGGCTGGTAATGTTTTACAAAATCCCAGTCGTGTCGGCCCGTACTTCTCGGTGGGGACATTATATACGTCTATAACGTAATATAACCGAACCTAACCCATGTAGACCCTCGCTGGTAATGTTTTACAAAATCCCGGTCGTGTCTGACCGTACTTCTCGGTGGGGAAATTATATACGTCTATAACGTTATATATCCTAACCGAAGGGCACCTAACATCTCGGATGTAGTATTTTCCATCATTCCTGGCGGGTCGGCCCCTACTTCTCGGCGGGCACATTATATACGTCTATATCGTAATATAACCTAACCTAACCCATCTAGACCCTGGCTGGTAATGTTTTACAAAATCCCGGTCGTGTCGGCCCGTAGTTCTCGGTGGGGACATTATATACGTCTATAACGTTATATATCCTAGCCTAAGGGAACCTAACATCTCGGATGTAGTATTTCACAACATTCCTGGCGGGTCGGCGCCAATTCTCGGTGGGAACATTATATACGTCTATAACGTAATATAACCTAACCTAACCCATCTAGCCCCTAGCTGGGAATGTTTTACAAAATCCCGGTCGTGTCGGCCCGTACTTCTCGGTGCGGACATTATATACGTCTATAACGTTATATATCCTAACCTAAGGGAACCTAACATCTCGGATGTAGTGTTTTCCAACAATCCTGGCGGGTCGGCGCCAATTCTCGGTGGGAACATTATATACGTCTATAACGTAATATAACCTCACCTAACCCATCAAGACCCTCGCTAGTAATGTTTTACAAAATCCCGGACGTGTCGGCCCGTACTTTTCCGTGGGGACATTATATACGTCTATAACTTTATATATCCTAACCTAAGGGAACCTAACATCTCGGATGTAGTATTTTCCAACATTCCTGGCGGGTCGGCCCCTACTTCTCGGTGGACACATTATATACGTCTATATCGTAATATAACCTAACCTAACCCATGTAGACCCTCGCTGGTAATGTTTTACAAAATCCCGGTCGTGACGGACCGTACTTCTCGGTGGGGAAATTATATACGTCTATAACGTTATATATCCTAACCCAAGGAAACCTAACATCTCGGATGTAGTATTTTCCAACATTCCTGGCGGGTCGGCTCCTACTTCTCGGTGGACACATTATATACGTCTAAATCGTAATATAACCTAACCTAACCCATGTAGACCCTCGCTGGTAATGTTTTACAAAATCCGGGTCGTGTCGGCCCGTTCTTCTCGGTGGGGACATTGTATACGTCTATAACGTTATATATCCTAACCTAAGGCAACCTAACATCGCTGATGTAGTATTTCACATCATTCCTGGCGGGTCGGCGCCAATTCTCGGTGAGAACATTATATACGTCTATAACGTAATATAACCTAACCTAACCCATCTAGCCCCTAGCTGGGAATGTTTTACAAAATCCCGGTCGTGTCGACCCGTACTTCTCGGTGGGGACATTATATACGTCTATAACGTTATATATCCTAACCTAAGGGAACCTAACATCGCGGATATAGTATTTCACAACATTCCTGGCGGGTCGGCCCCACTTCTCGGTGGGAACATTATATACGTCTATAACGTAATATAACCTAACCTAACCCATCTAGCTCCTAGCTGGGAATGTTTTACAAAATCCCGGTCGTGTCGGCCCCTACATTTCCGTGGGGACATTATGTACGTCTATAACTTTATATATCCTAACCTAAGGGAACCTAACATCTCGGATGTAGTATTTTCCAACATTCCTGGCGGGTCGGCCCCTACTTCTCGGTGGACACATTATATACGTCTATATCGTAATATAACCTAACCTAACCCATGTAGACCCTCGTTGGTAATGTTTTACAAAATCCCGGTCGTGTCGGACCGTACTTCTCGGTGGGGAAATTATATACGTCTATAACGTTATATATCCTAACCGAAGGGCACCTAACATCTCGGATGTAGTATTTTCCATCATTCCTGGCGGGTCGGCCCCTACTTCTCGGCGGGCACATTATATACGTCTATATCGTAATATAACCTAACCTAACCCATCTAGACCCTGGCTGGGAATGTTTTACAAAATCCCGGTCGTGTCGGCCCGTACTTTTCCCTGGGGACATTATATACGTCTATAACTTTATATATCCTAACCTAAGGGAACCTAACATCTCGGATGTAGTATTTTCCAACATTCCTGGCGGGTCGGCCCCTACTTCTCGGTGGACACATTATATACGTCTATATCGTAATATAACCTAACCTAACCCATTTAGACCCTAGCTGGGAATGCTTTACAAAATCCCGGTCGTATCGGCCCGTACATTTCCGTGGGGACATTATATACGTCTATAACTTTATATATCCTAACCTAAGGGAACCTAACATCTCGGATGTAGTATTTTCCAACATTCCTGGCGGGTCGGCCCCTACTTCTCGGTGGACACATTATATACGTCTAAATCGTAATATAACCTAACCTAACCCATGTAGACCCTCGCTGGTAATGTTTTACAAAATCCGGGTCGTGTCGGCTCGTTCTTCTCGGTGGGGACATTGTATACGTCTATAACGTTATATATCCTAACCTAAGGGAACCTAACATCGCGGATGTAGTATTTCACAACATTCCTGGCGGGTCGGCGCCAATACTCGGTGGGAACATTATATACATCTATAATGTTATATAACCTAACCTAACCCATGTAGCCCCTAGCTGGGAATGTTTTACAAAATCCCGGTCGTGTCGGCCCGTACTTTTCCGTGGGGACATTATATACGTCTATAACGTTATATATCCTAACCGAAGGGCACCTAACATCTCGGATGTAGTATTTTCCATCATTCCTGGCGGGTCGGCCCCTACTTCTCGGCGGGCACATTATATACGTCTATATCGTAATATAACCTAACCTAACCCATCTAGACCCTGGCTGGTAATGTTTTACAAAATCCCGGTCGTGTCGGCCCGTAGTTCTCGGTGGGGACATTATATACGTCTATAACGTTATATATCCTAGCCTAAGGGAACCTAACATCTCGGATGTAGTATTTCACAACATTCCTGGCGGGTCGGCGCCAATTCTCGGTGGGAACATTATATACGTCTATAACGTAATATAACCTAACCTAACCCATCTAGCCCCTAGCTGGGAATGTTTTACAAAATCCCGGTCGTGTCGGCCCGTACTTCTCGGTGCGGACATTATATACGTCTATAACGTTATATATCCTAACCTAAGGGAACCTAACATCTCGGATGTAGTGTTTTCCAACAATCCTGGCGGGTCGGCGCCAATTCTCGGTGGGAACATTATATACGTCTATAACGTAATATAACCTAACCTAACCCATCTAGCCCCTAGCTGGGAATGTTTTACAAAATCCCGCCGTGTCGGCCCGTACTTTTCCGTGGGGCCATTATATACGTCTATATCGTAATATAACCTAACCTAACCCATCTAGACCCTGGCTGGTAATGTTTTACAAAATCCCAGTCGTGTCGGCCCGTACTTCTCGGTGGGGACATTATATACGTCTATAACGTAATATAACCGAACCTAACCCATGTAGACCCTCGCTGGTAATGTTTTACAAAATCCCGGTCGTGTCTGACCGTACTTCTCGGTGGGGAAATTATATACGTCTATAACGTTATATATCCTAACCGAAGGGCACCTAACATCTCGGATGTAGTATTTTCCATCATTCCTGGCGGGTCGGCCCCTACTTCTCGGCGGGCACATTATATACGTCTATATCGTAATATAACCTAACCTAACCCATCTAGACCCTGGCTGGTAATGTTTTACAAAATCCCGGTCGTGTCGGCCCGTAGTTCTCGGTGGGGACATTATATACGTCTATAACGTTATATATCCTAGCCTAAGGGAACCTAACATCTCGGATGTAGTATTTCACAACATTCCTGGCGGGTCGGCGCCAATTCTCGGTGGGAACATTATATACGTCTATAACGTAATATAACCTAACCTAACCCATCTAGCCCCTAGCTGGGAATGTTTTACAAAATCCCGGTCGTGTCGGCCCGTACTTCTCGGTGCGGACATTATATACGTCTATAACGTTATATATCCTAACCTAAGGGAACCTAACATCTCGGATGTAGTGTTTTCCAACAATCCTGGCGGGTCGGCGCCAATTCTCGGTGGGAACATTATATACGTCTATAACGTAATATAACCTCACCTAACCCATCAAGACCCTCGCTAGTAATGTTTTACAAAATCCCGGACGTGTCGGCCCGTACTTTTCCGTGGGGACATTATATACGTCTATAACTTTATATATCCTAACCTAAGGGAACCTAACATCTCGGATGTAGTATTTTCCAACATTCCTGGCGGGTCGGCCCCTACTTCTCGGTGGACACATTATATACGTCTATATCGTAATATAACCTAACCTAACCCATGTAGACCCTCGCTGGTAATGTTTTACAAAATCCCGGTCGTGACGGACCGTACTTCTCGGTGGGGAAATTATATACGTCTATAACGTTATATATCCTAACCCAAGGAAACCTAACATCTCGGATGTAGTATTTTCCAACATTCCTGGCGGGTCGGCTCCTACTTCTCGGTGGACACATTATATACGTCTAAATCGTAATATAACCTAACCTAACCCATGTAGACCCTCGCTGGTAATGTTTTACAAAATCCGGGTCGTGTCGGCCCGTTCTTCTCGGTGGGGACATTGTATACGTCTATAACGTTATATATCCTAACCTAAGGGAACCTAACATCGCGGATGTAGTATTTCACATCATTCCTGGCGGGTCGGCGCCAATTCTCGGTGGGAACATTATATACGTCTATAACGTAATATAACCTAACCTAACCCATCTAGCCCCTAGCTGGGAATGTTTTACAAAATCCCGGTCGTGTCGGCCCGTACTTCTCGGTGCGGACATTATATACGTCTATAACGTTATATATCCTAGCCTAAGGGAACCTAACATCTCGGATGTAGTATTTCACAACATTCCTGGCGGGTCGGCGCCAATTCTTGGTGGGAGCATTTTATACGTCTATAACGTAATATAACCGAACCTACCCCATCTAGCCCCTAGCTGGGAATGATTTACAAAATCCCGGTCGTGTCGGCCCGTACTTCTCGGTGGTGACATTGTATACGTCTATAACGTTATATGTCCTAACCTAAGGGAATCTAACATCTCGGATGTAGTATTCTCGAACTATCCTGGCGGGTCGGCCCCTACTTCTCGGTGGGCACATTATGTACGTCTATATCGTAATATAACCTAACCTAACCCATCTAGACCCTCGCTGGTAATGTTTTACAAAATCCCGGTCGTGTCGGACCGTACTTCTCGGTGGGGACATTATATACGTCTATAACGTTATATATCCTAGCCTAAGGGAACCTAACATCTCGGATGTAGTATTTTCCAACATTCCTGGCGGGTCGGCTCCTACTTCTCGGTGGACACATTATATACGTCTAAATCGTAATATAACCTAACCTAACCCATGTAGACCCTCGCTGGTAATGTTTTACAAAATCCGGGTCGTGTCGGCCCGTTCTTCTCGGTGGGGACATTGTATACGTCTATAACGTTATATATCCTAACCTAAGGGAACCTAACATCGCGGATGTAGTATTTCACATCATTCCTGGCGGCTCGGCGCCAATTCTCGGTGGGAACATTATATACGTCTATAACGTAATATAACCTAACCTAACCCATCTAGCCCCTAGCTGGGAATGTTTTACAAAATCCCGGTCGTGTCGGCCCGTACTTCTCGGTGCGGACATTATATACGTCTATAACGTTATATATCCTAGCCTAAGGGAACCTAACATCTCGGATGTAGTATTTCACAACATTCCTGGCGGGTCGGCGCCAATTCTTGGTGGGAGCATTATATACGTCTATAACGTAATATAACCGAACCTACCCCATCTAGCCCCTAGCTGGGAATGATTTACAAAATCCCGGTCGTGTCGGCCCGTACTTCTCGGTGGTGACATTGTATACGTCTATAACGTTATATGTCCTAACCAAAGGGAATCTAACATCTCGGATGTAGTATTCTCGAACTATCCTGGCGGGTCGGCCCCTACTTCTCGGTGGGCACATTATGCACGTCTATATCGTAATATAACCTAACCTAACCCATCTAGACCCTCGCTGGTAATGTTTTACAAAATCCCGGTCGTGTCGGACCGTACTTCTCGGTGGGGACATTATATACGTCTATAACGTTATATATCCTAGCCTAAGGGAACCTAACATCTCGGATGTAGTATTTTCCAACATTCCCGGGGGTTCGGCCCCTACTTCTCGGTGGGCACATTATATACGTCTATATCGTAATATAACCTCACCTAACCCATCAAGACCCTCGCTAGTAATGTTTTACAAAATCCCGGTCGTGTCGGCCCGTACTTTTCCGTGGGGACATTATATACGTCTATAACTTTATATATCCTAACCTAAGGGAACCTAACATCTCGGATGTAGTATTTTCCAACATTCCTGGCGGGTCGGCCCCTACTTCTCGGTGGACACATTATATACGTCTATATCGTAATATAACCTAACCTAACCCATGTAGACCCTCGCTGGTAATGTTTTACAAAATCCCGGTCGTGTCGGCCCGTACTTCTCGGTGCGGACATTATATACGTCTATAACGTTATATATCCTAGCCTAAGGGAACCTAACATCTCGGATGTAGTATTTCACAACATTCCTGGCGGGTCAGCGCCAATTCTTGGTGGGAGCATTATATACGTCTATAACGTAATATAACCGAACCTACCCCATCTAGCCCCTAGCTGGGAATGATTTACAAAATCCCGGTCGTGTCGGCCCGTACTTCTCGGTGGTGACATTGTATACGTCTATAACGTTATATGTCCTAACCTAAGGGAATCTAACATCTCGGATGTAGTATTCTCGAACTATCCTGGCGGGTCGGCCCCTACTTCTCGGTGGGCACATTATGTACGTCTATATCGTAATATAACCTAACCTAACCCATCTAGACCCTCGCTGGTAATGTTTTACAAAATCCCGGTCGTGTCGGACCGTACTTCTCGGTGGGGACATTATATACGTCTATAACGTTATATATCCTAGCCTAAGGGAACCTAACATCTCGGATGTAGTATTTTCCAACATTCCTGGCGGGTCGGCTCCTACTTCTCGGTGGACACATTATATACGTCTAAATCGTAATATAACCTAACCTAACCCATGTAGACCCTCGCTGGTAATGTTTTACAAAATCCGGGTCGTGTCGGCCCGTTCTTCTCGGTGGGGACATTGTATACGTCTATAACGTTATATATCCTAACCTAAGGGAACCTAACATCGCGGATGTAGTATTTCACATCATTCCTGGCGGGTCGGCGCCAATTCTCGGTGGGAACATTATATACGTCTATAACGTAATATAACCTAACCTAACCCATCTAGCCCCTAGCTGGGAATGTTTTACAAAATCCCGGTCGTGTCGGCCCGTACTTCTCGGTGCGGACATTATATACGTCTATAACGTTATATATCCTAGCCTAAGGGAACCTAACATCTCGGATGTAGTATTTCACAACATTCCTGGCGGGTCGGCGCCAATTCTTGGTGGGAGCATTATATACGTCTATAACGTAATATAACCGAACCTACCCCATCTAGCCCCTAGCTGGGAATGATTTACAAAATCCCGGTCGTGTCGGCCCGTACTTCTCGGTGGTGACATTGTATACGTCTATAACGTTATATGTCCTAACCAAAGGGAATCTAACATCTCGGATGTAGTATTCTCGAACTATCCTGGCGGGTCGGCCCCTACTTCTCGGTGGGCACATTATGCACGTCTATATCGTAATATAACCTAACCTAACCCATCTAGACCCTCGCTGGTAATGTTTTACAAAATCCCGGTCGTGTCGGACCGTACTTCTCGGTGGGGACATTATATACGTCTATAACGTTATATATCCTAGCCTAAGGGAACCTAACATCTCGGATGTAGTATTTTCCAACATTCCCGGGGGTTCGGCCCCTACTTCTCGGTGGGCACATTATATACGTCTATATCGTAATATAACCTCACCTAACCCATCAAGACCCTCGCTAGTAATGTTTTACAAAATCCCGGTCGTGTCGGCCCGTACTTTTCCGTGGGGACATTATATACGTCTATAACTTTATATATCCTAACCTAAGGGAACCTAACATCTCGGATGTAGTATTTTCCAACATTCCTGGCGGGTCGGCCCCTACTTCTCGGTGGACACATTATATACGTCTATATCGTAATATAACCTAACCTAACCCATGTAGACCCTCGCTGGTAATGTTTTACAAAATCCCGGTCGTGTCGGACCGTACTTCTCGGTGGGGAAATTATATACGTCTATAACGTTATATATCCTAACCGAAGGGCACCTAACTTCTCGGATGTAGTATTTTCCATCATTCCTGGCGGGTCGGCCCCTACTTCTCGGTGGGCACATTATATACGTCTATATCGTAATATAACCTAACCTAACCCATTTAGCCCCTAGCTGGGAATGCTTTACAAAATCCCGGTCGTATCGGCCCGTACATTTCCGTGGGGACATTATATACGTCTATAACTTTATATATCCTAACCTAAGGGAACCTAACATCTCGGATGTAGTATTTTCCAACATTCCTGGCGGGTCGGCTCCTACTTCTCGGTGGACACATTATATACGTCTATAACGTAATATAACCTAACCTAACCCATCTAGCCCCTAGCTGGGAATGTTTTACAAAATCCCGCCGTGTCGGCCCGTACTTTTCCGTGGGGCCATTATATACGTCTATATCGTAATATAACCTAACCTAACCCATGTAGACCCTCGCTGGTAATGTTTTACAAAATCCCGGTCGTGTCGGACCGTACTTCTCGGTGGGGAAATTATATACGTCTATAACGTTATATATCCTAACCGAAGGGCACCTAACATCTCGGATGTAGTATTTTCCATCATTCCTGGCGGGTCGGCCCCTACTTCTCGGTGGGCACATTATATACGTCTATATCGTAATATAACCTAACCTAACCCATTTAGCCCCTAGCTGGGAATGCTTTACAAAATCCCGGTCGTATCGGCCCGTACATTTCCGTGGGGACATTATATACGTCTATAACTTTATATATCCTAACCTAAGGGAACCTAACATCTCGGATGTAGTATTTTCCAACATTCCTGGCGGGTCGGCTCCTACTTCTCGGTGGACACATTATATACGTCTAAATCGTAATATAACCTAACCTAACCCATGTAGAACCTCGCTGGTAATGTTTTACAAAATCCGGGTCGTGTCGGCCCGTTCTTCTCGGTGGGGACATTGTATACGTCTATAACGTTATATATCCTAACCTAAGGGAACCTAACATCGCGGATGTAGTATTTCACATCATTCCTGGCGGGTCGGCGCCAATTCTCGGTGGGAACATTATATACGTCTATAACGTAATATAACCTAACCTAACCCATCTAGCCCCTAGCTGGGAATGTTTTACAAAATCCCGGTCGTGTCGGCCCGTACTTCTCGGTGCGGACATTATATACGTCTATAACGTTATATATCCTAGCCTAAGGGAACCTAACATCTCGGATGTAGTATTTCACAACATTCCTGGCGGGTCGGCGCCAATTCTTGGTGGGAGCATTATATACGTCTATAACGTAATATAACCGAACCTACCCCATCTAGCCCCTAGCTGGGAATGATTTACAAAATCCCGGTCGTGTCGGCCCGTACTTCTCGGTGGTGACATTGTATACGTCTATAACGTTATATGTCCTAACCTAAGGGAATCTAACATCTCGGATGTAGTATTCTCGAACTATCCTGGCGGGTCGGCCCCTACTTCTCGGTGGGCACATTATGTACGTCTATATTGTAATATAACCTAACCTAACCCATCTAGACCCTCGCTGGTAATGTTTTACAAAATCCCGGTCGTGTCGGACCGTACTTCTCGGTGGGGACATTATATACGTCTATAACTTTATATATCCTAACCTAAGGGAACCTAACATCTCGGATGTAGTATTTTCCAACATTCCTGGCGGGTCGGCCCCTACTTCTCGGTGGACACATTATATACGTCTAAATCGTAATATAACCTAACCTAACCCATGTAGACCCTCGCTGGTAATGTTTTACAAAATCCGGGTCGTGTCGGCCCGTTCTTCTCGGTGGGGACATTGTATACGTCTATAACGTTATATATCCTAACCTAAGGGAACCTAACATCGCGGATGTAGTATTTCACAACATTCCTGGCGGGTCGGCGCCAATTCTCGGTGGGAACATTATATACGTCTATAACGTAATATAACCGAACCTAACCCATGTAGACCCTCGCTGGTAATGTTTTACAAAATCCCGGTCGTGTCTGACCGTACTTCTCGGTGGGGATATTATATACGTCTATAACGTTATATATCCTAACCGAAGGGCACCTAACATCTCGGATGTAGTATTTTCCAACATTCCTGGCGGGTCGGCTCCTACTTCTCGGTGGACACATTATATACGTCTAAATCGTAATATAACCTAACCTAACCCATGTAGAACCTCGCTGGTAATGTTTTACAAAATCCGGGTCGTGTCGGCCCGTTCTTCTCGGTGGGGACATTGTATACGTCTATAACGTTATATATCCTAACCTAAGGGAACCTAACATCGCGGATGTAGTATTTCACATCATTCCTGGCGGGTCGGCGCCAATTCTCGGTGGGAACATTATATACGTCTATAACGTAATATAACCTAACCTAACCCATCTAGCCCCTAGCGGGGAATGTTTTACAAAATCCCGGTCGTGTCGGCCCGTACTTCTCGGTGCGGACATTATATACGTCTATAACGTTATATATCCTAGCCTAAGGGAACCTAACATCTCGGATGTAGTATTTCACAACATTCCTGGCGGGTCGGCGCCAATTCTTGGTGGGAGCATTATATACGTCTATAACGTAATATAACCGAACCTACCCCATCTAGCCCCTAGCTGGGAATGATTTACAAAATCCCGGTCGTGTCGGCCCGTACTTCTCGGTGGTGACATTGTATACGTCTATAACGTTATATGTCCTAACCTAAGGGAATCTAACATCTCGGATGTAGTATTCTCGAACTATCCTGGCGGGTCGGCCCCTACTTCTCGGTGGGCACATTATGTACGTCTATATCGTAATATAACCTAACCTAACCCATCTAGACCCTCGCTGGTAATGTTTTACAAAATCCCGGTCGTGTCGGCCCGTACTTCTCGGTGCGGACATTATATACGTCTATAACGTTATATATCCTAATCTAAGGGAACCTAACATCTCGGATGTAGTGTTTTCCAACAATCCTGGCGGGTCGGCGCCAATTCTCGGTGGGAACATTATATACGTCTATAACGTAATATAACCTAACCTAACCCATCTACCCCCTAGCTGGGAATGTTTTACAAAATCCCGCCGTGTCGGCCCGTAATTTTCCGTGGGGCCATTATATACGTCTATATCGTAATATAACCTAACCTAACCCATCTAGACCCTGGCTGGTAATGTTTTACAAAATCCCGGTCGTGTCGGCCCGTACTTCTCGGTGGGGACATTATATACGTCTATAACGTAATATAACCGAACCTAACCCATGTAGACCCTCGCTGGTAATGTTTTACAAAATTCCGGTCGTGTCTGACCGTACTTCTCGGTGGGGAAATTATATACGTCTATAACGTTATATATCCTAACCGAAGGGCACCTAACATCTCGGATGTAGTATTTTCCATCATTCCTGGCGGGTCGGCCCCTACTTCTCGGCGGGCACATTATATACGTCTATATCGTAATATAACCTAACCTAACCCATCTAGACCCTGGCTGGTAATGTTTTACAAAATCCCGGTCGTGTCGGCCCGTAGATCTCGGTGGGGACATTATATACGTCTATAACGTTATATATCCTAGCCTAAGGGAACCTAACATCTCGGATGTAGTATTTCACAACATTCCTGGCGGGTCGGCGCCAATTCTCGGTGGGAACATTATATACGTCTATAACGTAATATAACCTAACCTAACCCATCTAGCCCCTAGCTGGGAATGTTTTACAAAATCCCGGTCGTGTCGGCCCGTACTTCTCGGTGCGGACATTATATACGTCTATAACGTTATATATCCTAACCTAAGGGAACCTAACATCTCGGATGTAGTGTTTTCCAACAATCCTGGCGGGTCGGCGCCAATTCTCGGTGGGAACATTATATACGTCTATAACGTAATATAACCTAACCTAACCCATCTAGCCCCTAGCTGGGAATGGTTTACAAAATCCCGCCGTGTCGGCCCGTACTTTTCCGTGGGGCCATTATATACGTCTATATCGTAATATAACCTAACCTAACCCATCTAGATCCTGGCTGGTAATGTTTTACAAAATCCCGGTCGTGTCGGCCCGTACTTCTCGGTGGGGACATTATATACGTCTATAACGTTATATATCCTAGCCTAAGGGAACCTAACATCTCGGATGTAGTATTTCACAACATTCCTGGCGGGTCGGCGCCAATTCTTGGTGGGAGCATTATATACGTCTATAACGTAATATAACCGAACCTACCCCATCTAGCCCCTAGCTGGGAATGATTTACAAAATCCCGGTCGTGTCGGCCCGTACTTCTCGGTGGTGACATTGTATACGTCTATAACGTTATATGTCCTAACTTAAGGGAATCTAACATCTCGGATGTAGTATTCTCGAACTATCCTGGCGGGTCGGCCCCTACTTCTCGGTGGGAACATTATGTACGTCTATATCGTAATATAACCTAACCTAACCCATCTAGACCCTCGCTGGTAATGTTTTACAAAATCCCG
This sequence comes from Xylocopa violacea, assembly GCA_963969225.1. Lineage (NCBI taxonomy): Eukaryota > Metazoa > Arthropoda > Insecta > Hymenoptera > Apidae > Xylocopa > Xylocopa violacea. The sequence continues at coordinate 1,552,773 of CAXAJV010000061.1, read as the reverse complement.
GTCGTGTCGGACCGTACTTCTCGGCTGGGACATTATATACGTCTATAACGTTATATATCCTAGCCTAAGGGAACCTAACATCTCGGATGTAGTATTTTCCAACATTCCCGGGGGTTCGGCCCCTACTTCTCGGTGGGCACATTATATACGTCTATATCGTAATATAACCTCACCTAACCCATCAAGACCCTCGCTAGTAATGTTTTACAAAATCCCGGTCGTGTCGGCCCGTACTTTTCCGTGGGGACATTATATACGTCTATAACTTTATATATCCTAACCTAAGGGAACCTAACATCTCGGATGTAGTATTTTCCAACATTCCTGGCGGGTCGGCCCCTACTTCTCGGTGGACACATTATATACGTCTATATCGTAATATAACCTAACCTAACCCATGTAGACCCTCGCTGGTAATGTTTTACAAAATCCCGGTCGTGTCGGACCGTACTTCTCGGTGGGGAAATTATATACGTCTATAACGTTATATATCCTAACCGAAGGGCACCTAACATCTCGGATGTAGTATTTTCCATCATTCCTGGCGGGTCGGCCCCTACTTCTCGGTGGGCACATTATATACGTCTATATCGTAATATAACCTAACCTAACCCATTTAGCCCCTAGCTGGGAATGCTTTACAAAATCCCGGTCGTATCGGCCCGTACATTTCCGTGGGGACATTATATACGTCTATAACTTTATATATCCTAACCTAAGGGAACCTAACATCTCGGATGTAGTATTTTCCAACATTCCTGGCGGGTCGGCTCCTACTTCTCGGTGGACACATTATATACGTCTAAATCGTAATATAACCTAACCTAACCCATGTAGACCCTCGCTGGTAATGTTTTACAAAATCCGGGTCGTGTCGGCCCGTTCTTCTCGGTGGGGACATTGTATACGTCTATAACGTTATATATCCTAACCTAAGGGAACCTAACATCGCGGATGTAGTATTTCACATCATTCCTGGCGGCTCGGCGCCAATTCTCGGTGGGAACATTATATACGTCTATAACGTAATATAACCTAACCTAACCCATCTAGCCCCTAGCTGGGAATGTTTTACAAAATCCCGGTCGTGTCGGCCCGTACTTCTCGGTGCGGACATTATATACGTCTATAACGTTATATATCCTAGCCTAAGGGAACCTAACATCTCGGATGTAGTATTTCACAACATTCCTGGCGGGTCGGCGCCAATTCTTGGTGGGAGCATTATATACGTCTATAACGTAATATAACCGAACCTACCCCATCTAGCCCCTAGCTGGGAATGATTTACAAAATCCCGGTCGTGTCGGCCCGTACTTCTCGGTGGTGACATTGTATACGTCTATAACGTTATATGTCCTAACCAAAGGGAATCTAACATCTCGGATGTAGTATTCTCGAACTATCCTGGCGGGTCGGCCCCTACTTCTCGGTGGGCACATTATGCACGTCTATATCGTAATATAACCTAACCTAACCCATCTAGACCCTCGCTGGTAATGTTTTACAAAATCCCGGTCGTGTCGGACCGTACTTCTCGGTGGGGACATTATATACGTCTATAACGTTATATATCCTAGCCTAAGGGAACCTAACATCTCGGATGTAGTATTTTCCAACATTCCCGGGGGTTCGGCCCCTACTTCTCGGTGGGCACATTATATACGTCTATATCGTAATATAACCTCACCTAACCCATCAAGACCCTCGCTAGTAATGTTTTACAAAATCCCGGTCGTGTCGGCCCGTACTTTTCCGTGGGGACATTATATACGTCTATAACTTTATATATCCTAACCTAAGGGAACCTAACATCTCGGATGTAGTATTTTCCAACATTCCTGGCGGGTCGGCCCCTACTTCTCGGTGGACACATTATATACGTCTATATCGTAATATAACCTAACCTAACCCATGTAGACCCTCGCTGGTAATGTTTTACAAAATCCCGGTCGTGTCGGCCCGTACTTCTCGGTGCGGACATTATATACGTCTATAACGTTATATATCCTAGCCTAAGGGAACCTAACATCTCGGATGTAGTATTTCACAACATTCCTGGCGGGTCAGCGCCAATTCTTGGTGGGAGCATTATATACGTCTATAACGTAATATAACCGAACCTACCCCATCTAGCCCCTAGCTGGGAATGATTTACAAAATCCCGGTCGTGTCGGCCCGTACTTCTCGGTGGTGACATTGTATACGTCTATAACGTTATATGTCCTAACCTAAGGGAATCTAACATCTCGGATGTAGTATTCTCGAACTATCCTGGCGGGTCGGCCCCTACTTCTCGGTGGGCACATTATGTACGTCTATATCGTAATATAACCTAACCTAACCCATCTAGACCCTCGCTGGTAATGTTTTACAAAATCCCGGTCGTGTCGGACCGTACTTCTCGGTGGGGACATTATATACGTCTATAACGTTATATATCCTAGCCTAAGGGAACCTAACATCTCGGATGTAGTATTTTCCAACATTCCTGGCGGGTCGGCTCCTACTTCTCGGTGGACACATTATATACGTCTAAATCGTAATATAACCTAACCTAACCCATGTAGACCCTCGCTGGTAATGTTTTACAAAATCCGGGTCGTGTCGGCCCGTTCTTCTCGGTGGGGACATTGTATACGTCTATAACGTTATATATCCTAACCTAAGGGAACCTAACATCGCGGATGTAGTATTTCACATCATTCCTGGCGGGTCGGCGCCAATTCTCGGTGGGAACATTATATACGTCTATAACGTAATATAACCTAACCTAACCCATCTAGCCCCTAGCTGGGAATGTTTTACAAAATCCCGGTCGTGTCGGCCCGTACTTCTCGGTGCGGACATTATATACGTCTATAACGTTATATATCCTAGCCTAAGGGAACCTAACATCTCGGATGTAGTATTTCACAACATTCCTGGCGGGTCGGCGCCAATTCTTGGTGGGAGCATTATATACGTCTATAACGTAATATAACCGAACCTACCCCATCTAGCCCCTAGCTGGGAATGATTTACAAAATCCCGGTCGTGTCGGCCCGTACTTCTCGGTGGTGACATTGTATACGTCTATAACGTTATATGTCCTAACCAAAGGGAATCTAACATCTCGGATGTAGTATTCTCGAACTATCCTGGCGGGTCGGCCCCTACTTCTCGGTGGGCACATTATGCACGTCTATATCGTAATATAACCTAACCTAACCCATCTAGACCCTCGCTGGTAATGTTTTACAAAATCCCGGTCGTGTCGGACCGTACTTCTCGGTGGGGACATTATATACGTCTATAACGTTATATATCCTAGCCTAAGGGAACCTAACATCTCGGATGTAGTATTTTCCAACATTCCCGGGGGTTCGGCCCCTACTTCTCGGTGGGCACATTATATACGTCTATATCGTAATATAACCTCACCTAACCCATCAAGACCCTCGCTAGTAATGTTTTACAAAATCCCGGTCGTGTCGGCCCGTACTTTTCCGTGGGGACATTATATACGTCTATAACTTTATATATCCTAACCTAAGGGAACCTAACATCTCGGATGTAGTATTTTCCAACATTCCTGGCGGGTCGGCCCCTACTTCTCGGTGGACACATTATATACGTCTATATCGTAATATAACCTAACCTAACCCATGTAGACCCTCGCTGGTAATGTTTTACAAAATCCCGGTCGTGTCGGACCGTACTTCTCGGTGGGGAAATTATATACGTCTATAACGTTATATATCCTAACCGAAGGGCACCTAACTTCTCGGATGTAGTATTTTCCATCATTCCTGGCGGGTCGGCCCCTACTTCTCGGTGGGCACATTATATACGTCTATATCGTAATATAACCTAACCTAACCCATTTAGCCCCTAGCTGGGAATGCTTTACAAAATCCCGGTCGTATCGGCCCGTACATTTCCGTGGGGACATTATATACGTCTATAACTTTATATATCCTAACCTAAGGGAACCTAACATCTCGGATGTAGTATTTTCCAACATTCCTGGCGGGTCGGCTCCTACTTCTCGGTGGACACATTATATACGTCTATAACGTAATATAACCTAACCTAACCCATCTAGCCCCTAGCTGGGAATGTTTTACAAAATCCCGCCGTGTCGGCCCGTACTTTTCCGTGGGGCCATTATATACGTCTATATCGTAATATAACCTAACCTAACCCATGTAGACCCTCGCTGGTAATGTTTTACAAAATCCCGGTCGTGTCGGACCGTTCTTCTCGGTGGGGACATTGTATACGTCTATAACGTTATATATCCTAACCTAAGGGAACCTAACATCGCGGATGTAGTATTTCACAACATTCCTGGCGGGTCGGCGCCAATTCTCGGTGGGAACATTATATACGTCTATAACGTAATATAACCGAACCTAACCCATGTAGACCCTCGCTGGTAATGTTTTACAAAATCCCGGTCGTGTCTGACCGTACTTCTCGGTGGGGATATTATATACGTCTATAACGTTATATATCCTAACCGAAGGGCACCTAACATCTCGGATGTAGTATTTTCCAACATTCCTGGCGGGTCGGCTCCTACTTCTCGGTGGACACATTATATACGTCTAAATCGTAATATAACCTAACCTAACCCATGTAGAACCTCGCTGGTAATGTTTTACAAAATCCGGGTCGTGTCGGCCCGTTCTTCTCGGTGGGGACATTGTATACGTCTATAACGTTATATATCCTAACCTAAGGGAACCTAACATCGCGGATGTAGTATTTCACATCATTCCTGGCGGGTCGGCGCCAATTCTCGGTGGGAACATTATATACGTCTATAACGTAATATAACCGAACCTAACCCATGTAGACCCTCGCTGGTAATGTTTTACAAAATCCCGGTCGTGTCTGACCGTACTTCTCGGTGGGGAAATTATATACGTCTATAACGTTATATATCCTAACCGAAGGGCACCTAACATCTCGGATGTAGTATTTTCCATCATTCCTGGCGGGTCGGCCCCTACTTCTCGGCGGGCACATTATATACGTCTATATCGTAATATAACCTAACCTAACCCATCTAGACCCTGGCTGGTAATGTTTTACAAAATCCCGGTCGTGTCGGCCCGTAGTTCTCGGTGGGGACATTATATACGTCTATAACGTTATATATCCTAGCCTAAGGGAACCTAACATCTCGGATGTAGTATTTCACAACATTCCTGGCGGGTCGGCGCCAATTCTCGGTGGGAACATTATATACGTCTATAACGTAATATAACCTAACCTAACCCATCTAGCCCGTAGCTGGGAATGTTTTACAAAATCCCGGTCGTGTCGGCCCGTACTTCTCGGTGCGGACATTATATACGTCTATAACGTTATATATCCTAATCTAAGGGAACCTAACATCTCGGATGTAGTGTTTTCCAACAATCCTGGCGGGTCGGCGCCAATTCTCGGTGGGAACATTATATACGTCTATAACGTAATATAACCTAACCTAACCCATCTACCCCCTAGCTGGGAATGTTTTACAAAATCCCGCCGTGTCGGCCCGTAATTTTCCGTGGGGCCATTATATACGACTATATCGTAATATAACCTAACCTAACCCATCTAGACCCTGGCTGGTAATGTTTTACAAAATCCCGGTCGTGTCGGCCCGTACTTCTCGGTGGGGACATTATATACGTCTATAACGTAATATAACCGAACCTAACCCATGTAGACCCTCGCTGGTAATGTTTTACAAAATTCCGGTCGTGTCTGACCGTACTTCTCGGTGGGGAAATTATATACGTCTATAACGTTATATATCCTAACCGAAGGGCACCTAACATCTCGGATGTAGTATTTTCCATCATTCCTGGCGGGTCGGCCCCTACTTCTCGGCGGGCACATTATATACGTCTATATCGTAATATAACCTAACCTAACCCATCTAGACCCTGGCTGGTAATGTTTTACAAAATCCCGGTCGTGTCGGCCCGTAGATCTCGGTGGGGACATTATATACGTCTATAACGTTATATATCCTAGCCTAAGGGAACCTAACATCTCGGATGTAGTATTTCACAACATTCCTGGCGGGTCGGCGCCAATTCTCGGTGGGAACATTATATACGTCTATAACGTAATATAACCTAACCTAACCCATCTAGCCCCTAGCTGGGAATGTTTTACAAAATCCCGGTCGTGTCGGCCCGTACTTCTCGGTGCGGACATTATATACGTCTATAACGTTATATATCCTAACCTAAGGGAACCTAACATCTCGGATGTAGTGTTTTCCAACAATCCTGGCGGGTCGGCGCCAATTCTCGGTGGGAACATTATATACGTCTATAACGTAATATAACCTAACCTAACCCATCTAGCCCCTAGCTGGGAATGGTTTACAAAATCCCGCCGTGTCGGCCCGTACTTTTCCGTGGGGCCATTATATACGTCTATATCGTAATATAACCTAACCTAACCCATCTAGATCCTGGCTGGTAATGTTTTACAAAATCCCGGTCGTGTCGGCCCGTACTTCTCGGTGGGGACATTATATACGTCTATAACGTTATATATCCTAGCCTAAGGGAACCTAACATCTCGGATGTAGTATTTCACAACATTCCTGGCGGGTCGGCGCCAATTCTTGGTGGGAGCATTATATACGTCTATAACGTAATATAACCGAACCTACCCCATCTAGCCCCTAGCTGGGAATGATTTACAAAATCCCGGTCGTGTCGGCCCGTACTTCTCGGTGGTGACATTGTATACGTCTATAACGTTATATGTCCTAACTTAAGGGAATCTAACATCTCGGATGTAGTATTCTCGAACTATCCTGGCGGGTCGGCCCCTACTTCTCGGTGGGAACATTATGTACGTCTATATCGTAATATAACCTAACCTAACCCATCTAGACCCTCGCTGGTAATGTTTTACAAAATCCCGGTCGTGTCGGACCGTACTTCTCGGTGCGGACATTATATACGTCTATAACGTTATATATCCTAATCTAAGGGAACCTAACATCTCGGATGTAGTGTTTTCCAACAATCCTGGCGGGTCGGCGCCAATTCTCGGTGGGAACATTATATACGTCTATAACGTAATATAACCTAACCTAACCCATCTACCCCCTAGCTGGGAATGTTTTACAAAATCCCGCCGTGTCGGCCCGTAATTTTCCGTGGGGCCATTATATACGTCTATATCGTAATATAACCTAACCTAACCCATCTAGACCCTGGCTGGTAATGTTTTACAAAATCCCGGTCGTGTCGGCCCGTACTTCTCGGTGGGGACATTATATACGTCTATAACGTAATATAACCGAACCTAACCCATGTAGACCCTCGCTGGTAATGTTTTACAAAATTCCGGTCGTGTCTGACCGTACTTCTCGGTGGGGAAATTATATACGTCTATAACGTTATATATCCTAACCGAAGGGCACCTAACATCTCGGATGTAGTATTTTCCATCATTCCTGGCGGGTCGGCCCCTACTTCTCGGCGGGCACATTATATACGTCTATATCGTAATATAACCTAACCTAACCCATCTAGACCCTGGCTGGTAATGTTTTACAAAATCCCGGTCGTGTCGGCCCGTAGATCTCGGTGGGGACATTATATACGTCTATAACGTTATATATCCTAGCCTAAGGGAACCTAACATCTCGGATGTAGTATTTCACAACATTCCTGGCGGGTCGGCGCCAATTCTCGGTGGGAACATTATATACGTCTATAACGTAATATAACCTAACCTAACCCATCTAGCCCCTAGCTGGGAATGTTTTACAAAATCCCGGTCGTGTCGGCCCGTACTTCTCGGTGCGGACATTATATACGTCTATAACGTTATATATCCTAACCTAAGGGAACCTAACATCTCGGATGTAGTGTTTTCCAACAATCCTGGCGGGTCGGCGCCAATTCTCGGTGGGAACATTATATACGTCTATAACGTAATATAACCTAACCTAACCCATCTAGCCCCTAGCTGGGAATGGTTTACAAAATCCCGCCGTGTCGGCCCGTACTTTTCCGTGGGGCCATTATATACGTCTATATCGTAATATAACCTAACCTAACCCATCTAGATCCTGGCTGGTAATGTTTTACAAAATCCCGGTCGTGTCGGCCCGTACTTCTCGGTGGGGACATTATATACGTCTATAACGTTATATATCCTAGCCTAAGGGAACCTAACATCTCGGATGTAGTATTTCACAACATTCCTGGCGGGTCGGCGCCAATTCTTGGTGGGAGCATTATATACGTCTATAACGTAATATAACCGAACCTACCCCATCTAGCCCCTAGCTGGGAATGATTTACAAAATCCCGGTCGTGTCGGCCCGTACTTCTCGGTGGTGACATTGTATACGTCTATAACGTTATATGTCCTAACTTAAGGGAATCTAACATCTCGGATGTAGTATTCTCGAACTATCCTGGCGGGTCGGCCCCTACTTCTCGGTGGGAACATTATGTACGTCTATATCGTAATATAACCTAACCTAACCCATCTAGACCCTCGCTGGTAATGTTTTACAAAATCCCGGTCGTGTCGGACCGTACTTCTCGGCTGGGACATTATATACGTCTATAACGTTATATATCCTAGCCTAAGGGAACCTAACATCTCGGATGTAGTATTTTCCAACATTCCCGGGGGTTCGGCCCCTACTTCTCGGTGGGCACATTATATACGTCTATATCGTAATATAACCTCACCTAACCCATCAAGACCCTCGCTAGTAATGTTTTACAAAATCCCGGTCGTGTCGGCCCGTACTTTTCCGTGGGGACATTATATACGTCTATAACTTTATATATCCTAACCTAAGGGAACCTAACATCTCGGATGTAGTATTTTCCAACATTCCTGGCGGGTCGGCCCCTACTTCTCGGTGGACACATTATATACGTCTATATCGTAATATAACCTAACCTAACCCATGTAGACCCTCGCTGGTAATGTTTTACAAAATCCCGGTCGTGTCGGACCGTACTTCTCGGTGGGGAAATTATATACGTCTATAACGTTATATATCCTAACCGAAGGGCACCTAACATCTCGGATGTAGTATTTTCCATCATTCCTGGCGGGTCGGCCCCTACTTCTCGGTGGGCACATTATATACGTCTATATCGTAATATAACCTAACCTAACCCATTTAGCCCCTAGCTGGGAATGCTTTACAAAATCCCGGTCGTATCGGCCCGTACATTTCCGTGGGGACATTATATACGTCTATAACTTTATATATCCTAACCTAAGGGAACCTAACATCTCGGATGTAGTATTTTCCAACATTCCTGGCGGGTCGGCTCCTACTTCTCGGTGGACACATTATATACGTCTAAATCGTAATATAACCTAACCTAACCCATGTAGACCCTCGCTGGTAATGTTTTACAAAATCCGGGTCGTGTCGGCCCGTTCTTCTCGGTGGGGACATTGTATACGTCTATAACGTTATATATCCTAACCTAAGGGAACCTAACATCGCGGATGTAGTATTTCACATCATTCCTGGAGGGTCGGCGCCAATTCTCGGTGGGAACATTATATACGTCTATAACGTAATATAACCTAACCTAACCCATCTAGCCCCTAGCTGGGAATGTTTTACAAAATCCCGGTCGTGTCGGCCCGTACTTCTCGGTGCGGACATTATATACGTCTATAACGTTATATATCCTAGCCTAAGGGAACCTAACATCTCGGATGTAGTATTTCACAACATTCAAGGCGGGTCGGCGCCAATTCTTGGTGGGAGCATTATATACGTCTATAACGTAATATAACCGAACCTACCCCATCTAGCCCCTAGCTGGGAATGATTTACAAAATCCCGGTCGTGTCGGCCCGTACTTCTCGGTGGTGACATTGTATACGTCTATAACGTTATATGTCCTAACCTAAGGGAATCTAACATCTCGGATGTAGTATTCTCGAACTATCCTGGCGGGTCGGCCCCTACTTCTCGGTGGGCACATTATGTACGTCTATATCGTAATATAACCTAACCTAACCCATCTAGACCCTCGCTGGTAATGTTTTACAAAATCCCGGTCGTGTCGGACCGTACTTCTCGGTGGGGACATTATATACGTCTATAACGTTATATATCCTAGCCTAAGGGAACCTAACATCTCGGATGTAGTATTTTCCAACATTCCCGGGGGTTCGGCCCCTACTTCTCGGTGGACACATTATATACGTCTAAATCGTAATATAACCTAACCTAACCCATGTAGACCCTCGCTGGTAATGTTTTACAAAATCCGGGTCGTGTCGGCCCGTTCTTCTCGGTGGGGACATTGTATACGTCTATAACGTTATATATCCTAACCTAAGGGAACCTAACATCGCGGATGTAGTATTTCACATCATTCCTGGCGGGTCGGCGCCAATTCTCGGTGGGAACATTATATACGTCTATAACGTAATATAACCTAACTTAACCGATCTAGCCCCTAGCTGGGAATGTTTTACAAAATCCCGGTCGTGTCGGCCCGTACTTCTCGGTGCGTACATTATATACGTCTATAACGTTATATATCCTAGCCTAAGGGAACCTAACATCTCGGATGTAGTATTTCACAACATTCCTGGCGGGTCGGCGCCAAATCTCGGTGGGAACATTATATACGTCTATAACGTAATATAACCTAACCTAACCCATCTACCCCCTAGCTGGGAATGTTTTACAAAATCCCGCCGTGTCGGCCCGTAATTTTCCGTGGGGCCATTATATACGTCTATATCGTAATATAACCTAACCTAACCCATCTAGACCCTGGCTGGGAATGCTTTACAAAATCCCGGTCGTATCGGCCCGTACATTTCCGTGGGGACATTATATACGTCTATAACTTTATATATCCTAACCTAAGGGAACCTAACATCTCGGATGTAGTATTTTCCAACATTCCTGGCGGGTCGGCTCCTACTTCTCGGTGGACACATTATATACGTCTAAATCGTAATATAACCTAACCTAACCCATGTAGAACCTCGCTGGTAATGTTTTACAAAATCCGGGTCGTGTCGGCCCGTTCTTCTCGGTGGGGACATTGTATACGTCTATAACGTTATATATCCTAACCTAAGGGAACCTAACATCGCGGATGTAGTATTTCACATCATTCCTGGCGGGTCGGCGCCAATTCTCGGTGGGAACATTATATACGTCTATAACGTAATATAACCGAACCTACCCCATCTAGCCCCTAGCTGGGAATGATTTACAAAATCCCGGTCGTGTCGGCCCGTACTTCTCGGTGGTGACATTGTATACGTCTATAACGTTATATGTCCTAACCTAAGGGAATCTAACATCTCGGATGTAGTATTCTCGAACTATCCTGGCGGGTCGGCCCCTACTTCTCGGTGGGCACATTATGTACGTCTATATCGTAATATAACCTAACCTAACCCATCTAGACCCTCGCTGGTAATGTTTTACAAAATCCCGGTCGTGTCGGACCGTACTTCTCGGTGGGGACATTATATACGTCTATAACGTTATATATCCTAGCCTAAGGGAACCTAACATCTCGGATGTAGTATTTTCCAACTTTCCCGGGGGTTCGGCCCCTACTTCTCGGTGGGCACATTATATACGTCTATATCGTAATATAACCTCACCTAACCCATCAAGACCCTCGCTAGTAATGTTTTACAAAATCCCGGTCGTATCGGACCGTACATTTCCGTGGGGACATTATATACGTCTATAACTTTATATATCCTAACCTAAGGGAACCTAACATCTCGGATGTAGTATTTTCCAACATTCCTGGCGGGTCGGCCCCTACTTCTCGGTGGACACATTATATACGTCTAAATCGTAATATAACCTAACCTAACCCATGTAGACCCTCGCTGGTAATGTTTTACAAAATCCGGGTCGTGTCGGCCCGTTCTTCTCGGTGGGGACATTGTATACGTCTATAACGTTATATATCCTAACCTAAGGGAACCTAACATCGCGGATGTAGTATTTCACAACATTCCTGGCGGGTCGGCGCCAATTCTCGGTGGGAACATTATATACGTCTATAACGTAATATAACCGAACCTAACCCATGTAGACCCTCGCTGGTAATGTTTTACAAAATCCCGGTCGTGTCTGACCGTACTTCTCGGTGGGGAAATTATATACGTCTATAACGTTATATATCCTAACCGAAGGGCACCTAACATCTCGGATGTAGTATTTTCCATCATTCCTGGCGGGTCGGCCCCTACTTCTCGGCGGGCACATTATATACGTCTATATCGTAATATAACCTAACCTAACCCATCTAGACCCTGGCTGGTAATGTTTTACAAAATCCCGGTCGTGTCGGCCCGTAGTTCTCGGTGGGGACATTATATACGTCTATAACGTTATATATCCTAGCCTAAGGGAACCTAACATCTCGGATGTAGTATTTCACAACATTCCTGGCGGGTCGGCGCCAATTCTCGGTGGGAACATTATATACGTCTATAACGTAATATAACCTAACCTAACCCATCTAGCCCGTAGCTGGGAATGTTTTACAAAATCCCGGTCGTGTCGGCCCGTACTTCTCGGTGCGGACATTATATACGTCTATAACGTTATATATCCTAATCTAAGGGAACCTAACATCTCGGATGTAGTGTTTTCCAACAATCCTGGCGGGTCGGCGCCAATTCTCGGTGGGAACATTATATACGTCTATAACGTAATATAACCTAACCTAACCCATCTACCCCCTAGCTGGGAATGTTTTACAAAATCCCGCCGTGTCGGCCCGTAATTTTCCGTGGGGCCATTATATACGACTATATCGTAATATAACCTAACCTAACCCATCTAGACCCTGGCTGGTAATGTTTTACAAAATCCCGGTCGTGTCGGCCCGTACTTCTCGGTGGGGACATTATATACGTCTATAACGTAATATAACCGAACCTAACCCATGTAGACCCTCGCTGATAATGTTTTACAAAATTCCGGTCGTGTCTGACCGTACTTCTCGGTGGGGAAATTATATACGTCTATAACGTTATATATCCTAACCGAAGGGCACCTAACATCTCGGATGTAGTATTTTCCATCATTCCTGGCGGGTCGGCCCCTACTTCTCGGCGGGCACATTATATACGTCTATATCGTAATATAACCTAACCTAACCCATCTAGACCCTGGCTGGTAATGTTTTACAAAATCCCGGTCGTGTCGGCCCGTAGATCTCGGTGGGGACATTATATACGTCTATAACGTTATATATCCTAGCCTAAGGGAACCTAACATCTCGGATGTAGTATTTCACAACATTCCTGGCGGGTCGGCGCCAATTCTCGGTGGGAACATTATATACGTCTATAACGTAATATAACCTAACCTAACCCATCTAGCCCCTAGCTGGGAATGTTTTACAAAATCCCGGTCGTGTCGGCCCGTACTTCTCGGTGCGGACATTATATACGTCTATAACGTTATATATCCTAACCTAAGGGAACCTAACATCTCGGATGTAGTGTTTTCCAACAATCCTGGCGGGTCGGCGCCAATTCTCGGTGGGAACATTATATACGTCTATAACGTAATATAACCTAACCTAACCCATCTAGCCCCTAGCTGGGAATGGTTTACAAAATCCCGCCGTGTCGGCCCGTACTTTTCCGTGGGGCCATTATATACGTCTATATCGTAATATAACCTAACCTAACCCATCTAGATCCTGGCTGGTAATGTTTTACAAAATCCCGGTCGTGTCGGCCCGTACTTCTCGGTGGGGACATTATATACGTCTATAACGTTATATATCCTAGCCTAAGGGAACCTAACATCTCGGATGTAGTATTTCACAACATTCCTGGCGGGTCGGCGCCAATTCTTGGTGGGAGCATTATATACGTCTATAACGTAATATAACCGAACCTACCCCATCTAGCCCCTAGCTGGGAATGATTTACAAAATCCCGGTCGTGTCGGCCCGTACTTCTCGGTGGTGACATTGTATACGTCTATAACGTTATATGTCCTAACTTAAGGGAATCTAACATCTCGGATGTAGTATTCTCGAACTATCCTGGCGGGTCGGCCCCTACTTCTCGGTGGGCACATTATGTACGTCTATATCGTAATATAACCTAACCTAACCCATCTAGACCCTCGCTGGTAATGTTTTACAAAATCCCGGTCGTGTCGGACCGTACTTCTCGGCGTGGACATTATATACGTCTATAACGTTATATATCCTAGCCTAAGGGAACCTAACATCTCGGATGTAGTATTTTCCAACATTCCCGGGGGTTCGGCCCCTACTTCTCGGTGGGCACATTATATACGTCTATATCGTAATATAACCTCACCTAACCCATCAAGACCCTCGCTAGTAATGTTTTACAAAATCCCGGTCGTGTCGGCCCGTACTTTTCCGTGGGGACATTATATACGTCTATAACTTTATATATCCTAACCTAAGGGAACCTAACATCTCGGATGTAGTATTTTCCAACATTCCTGGCGGGTCGGCCCCTACTTCTCGGTGGACACATTATATACGTCTATATCGTAATATAACCTAACCTAACCCATGTAGACCCTCGCTGGTAATGTTTTACAAAATCCCGGTCGTGTCGGACCGTACTTCTCGGTGGTGAAATTATATACGTCTATAACGTTATATATCCTAACCGAAGGGCACCTAACATCTCGGATGTAGTATTTTCCATCATTCCTGGCGGGTCGGCCCCTACTTCTCGGTGGGCACATTATATACGTCTATATCGTAATATAACCTAACCTAACCCATTTAGCCCCTAGCTGGGAATGCTTTACAAAATCCCGGTCGTATCGGCCCGTACATTTCCGTGGGGACATTATATACGTCTATAACTTTATATATCCTAACCTAAGGGAACCTAACATCTCGGATGTAGTATTTTCCAACATTCCTGGCGGGTCGGCTCCTACTTCTCGGTGGACACATTATATACGTCTAAATCGTAATATAACCTAACCTAACCCATGTAGACCCTCGCTGGTAATGTTTTACAAAATCCGGGTCGTGTCGGCCCGTTCTTCTCGGTGGGGACATTGTATACGTCTATAACGTTATATATCCTAACCTAAGGGAACCTAACATCGCGGATGTAGTATTTCACATCATTCCTGGAGGGTCGGCGCCAATTCTCGGTGGGAACATTATATACGTCTATAACGTAATATAACCTAACCTAACCCATCTAGCCCCTAGCTGGGAATGTTTTACAAAATCCCGGTCGTGTCGGCCCGTACTTCTCGGTGCGGACATTATATACGTCTATAACGTTATATATCCTAGCCTAAGGGAACCTAACATCTCGGATGTAGTATTTCACAACATTCCAGGCGGGTCGGCGCCAATTCTTGGTGGGAGCATTATATACGTCTATAACGTAATATAACCGAACCTACCCCATCTAGCCCCTAGCTGGGAATGATTTACAAAATCCCGGTCGTGTCGGCCCGTACTTCTCGGTGGTGACATTGTATACGTCTATAACGTTATATGTCCTAACCTAAGGGAATCTAACATCTCGGATGTAGTATTCTCGAACTATCCTGGCGGGTCGGCCCCTACTTCTCGGTGGGCACATTATGTACGTCTATATCGTAATATAACCTAACCTAACCCATCTAGACCCTCGCTGGTAATGTTTTACAAAATCCCGGTCGTGTCGGACCGTACTTCTCGGTGGGGACATTATATACGTCTATAACGTTATATATCCTAGCCTAAGGGAACCTAACATCTCGGATGTAGTATTTTCCAACATTCCCGGGGTTTCGGCCCCTACTTCTCGGTGGACACATTATATACGTCTAAATCGTAATATAACCTAACCTAACCCATGTAGACCCTCGCTGGTAATGTTTTACAAAATCCGGGTCGTGTCGGCCCGTTCTTCTCGGTGGGGACATTGTATACGTCTATAACGTTATATATCCTAACCTAAGGGAACCTAACATCGCGGATGTAGTATTTCACATCATTCCTGGCGGGTCGGCGCCAATTCTCGGTGGGAACATTATATACGTCTATAACGTAATATAACCTAACTTAACCCATCTAGCCCCTAGCTGGGAATGTTTTACAAAATCCCGGTCGTGTCGGCCCGTACTTCTCGGTGCGTACATTATATACGTCTATAACGTTATATATCCTAGCCTAAGGGAACCTAACATCTCGGATGTAGTATTTCACAACATTCCTGGCGGGTCGGCGCCAATTCTTGGTGGGAGCATTATATACGTCTATAACGTAATATAACCGAACCTACCCCATCTAGCCCCTAGCTGGGAATGATTTACAAAGTCCCGGTCGTGTCGGCCCGTACTTCTCGGTGGTGACATTGTATACGTCTATAACGTTATATGTCCTAACCTAAGGGAATCTAACATCTCGGATGTAGTATTCTCGAACTATCCTGGCGGGTCGGCCCCTACTTCTCGGTGGGCACATTATGTACGTCTATATCGTAATATAACCTAACCTAACCCATCTAGACCCTCGCTGGTAATGTTTTACAAAATTCCGGTCGTGTCGGATCGTACTTCTCGGTGGGGACATTATATACGTCTATAACGTTATATATCCTAGCCTAAGGGAACCTAACATCTCGGATGTAGTATTTTCCAACATTCCCGGGGGTTCGGCCCCTACTTCTCGGTGGGCACATTATATACGTCTATATCGTAATATAACCTCACCTAACCCATCAAGACCCTCGCTAGTAATGTTTTACAAAATCCCGGTCGTGTCGGCCCGTACTTTTCCGTGGGGACATTATATACGTCTATAACTTTATATATCCTAACCTAAGGGAACCTAACATCTCGGATGTAGTATTTTCCAACATTCCTGGCGGGTCGGCCCCTACTTCTCGGTGGACACATTATATACGTCTATATCGTAATATAACCTAACCTAACCCATTTAGCCCCTAGCTGGGAATGATTTACAAAATCCCGGTCGTATCGGCCCGTACATTTCCGTGGGGACATTATATACGTCTATAACTTTATATATCCTAACCTAAGGGAACCTAACATCTCGGATGTAGTATTTTCCAACATTCCTGGCGGGTCGGCTCCTACTTCTCGGTGGACACATTATATACGTCTAAATCGTAATATAACCTAACCTAACCCATGTAGACCCTCGCTGGTAATGTTTTACAAAATCCGGGTCGTGTCGGCCCGTTCTTCTCGGTGGGGACATTGTATACGTCTATAACGTTATATATCCTAACCTAAGGGAACCTAACATCGCGGATGTAGTATTTCACAACATTCCTGGCGGGTCGGCGCCAATTCTTGGTGGGAGCATTATATACGTCTATAACGTAATATAACCGAACCTACCCCATCTAGCCCCTAGCTGGGAATGATTTACAAAATCCCGGTCGTGTCGGCCCGTACTTCTCGGTGGTGACACTGTATACGTCTATAACGTTATATGTCCTAACTTAAGGGAATCTAACATCTCGGACGTAGTATTCTCGAACTATCCTGGCGGGTCGGCCCCTACTTCTCGGTGGGCACATTATGTACGTCTATATCGTAATATAACCTAACCTAACCCATCTAGACCCTCGCTGGTAATGTTTTACAAAATCCCGGTCGTGTCGGACCGTACTTCTCGGTGGGGACATTATATACGTCTATAACGTTATATATCCTAGCCTAAGGGAACCTAACATCTCGGATGTAGTATTTTCCAACATTCCCGGGGGTTCGGCCCCTACTTCTCGGTGGGCACATTATATACGTCTATATCGTAATATAACCTCACCTAACCCATCAAGACCCTCGCTAGTAATGTTTTACAAAATCCCGGTCGTGTCGGCCCGTACTTTTCCGTGGGGACATTATATACGTCTATAACTTTATATATCCAAACCTAAGGGAACCTAACATCTCGGATGTAGTATTTTCCAACATTCCTGGCGGGTCGGCCCCTACTTCTCGGTGGACACATTATATACGTCTATATCGTAATATAACCTAACCTAACCCATGTAGACCCTCGCTGGTAATGTTTTACAAAATCCCGGTCGTGTCGGACCGTACTTCTCGGTGGGGAAATTATATACGTCTATAACGTTATATATCCTAACCGAAGGGCACCTAACATCTCGGATGTAGTATTTTCCATCATTCCTGGCGGGTCGGCCCCTACTTCTCGGTGGGCACATTATATACGTCTATATCGTAATATAACCTAACCTAACCCATTTAGCCCCTAGCTGGGAATGCTTTACAAAATCCCGGTCGTATCGGCCCGTACATTTCCGTGGGGACATTATATACGTCTATAACTTTATATATCCTAACCTAAGGGAACCTAACATCTCGGATGTAGTATTTTCCAACATTCCTGGGGGTCGGCTCCTACTTCTCGGTGGACACATTATATACGTCTAAATCGTAATATAACCTAACCTAACCCATGTAGACCCTCGCTGGTAATGTTTTACAAAATCCGGGTCGTGTCGGCCCGTTCTTCTCGGTGGGGACATTGTATACGTCTATAACGTTATATATCCTAACCTAAGGGAACCTAACATCGCGGATGTAGTATTTCACATCATTCCTGGAGGGTCGGCGCCAATTCTCGGTGGGAACATTATATACGTCTATAACGTAATATAACCTAACCTAACCCATCTAGCCCCTAGCTGGGAATGTTTTACAAAATCCCGCCGTGTCGGCCCGTACTTTTCCGTGGGGCCATTATATACGTCTATATCGTAATATAACCTAACCTAACCCATGTAGACCCTCGCTGGTAATGTTTTACAAAATCCCGGTCGTGTCGGACCGTACTTCTCGGTGGGGAAATTATATACGTCTATAACGTTATATATCCTAGCCTAAGGGAACCTAACATCTCGGATGTAGTTTTTCACAACATTCCTGGCGGGTCGGCGCCAATTCTTGGTGGGAGCATTATATACGAATATAACGTAATATAACCGAACCTACCCCATCTAGCCCCTAGCTGGGAATGATTTACAAAATCCCGGTCGTGTCGGCCCGTACTTCTCGGTGGTGACATTGTATACGTCTATAACGTTATATGTCCTAACCTAAGGGAATCTAACATCTCGGATGTAGTATTCTCGAACTATCCTGGCGGGTCGGCCCCTACTTCTCGGTGGGCACATTATGTACGTCTATATCGTAATATAACCTAACCTAACCCATCTAGACCCTCGCTGGTAATGTTTTACAAAATCCCGGTCGTGTCGGACCGTTCTTCTCGGTGGGGACATTGTATACGTCTATAACGTTATATATCCTAACCTAAGGGAACCTAACATCGCGGATGTAGTATTTCACATCATTCCTGGCGGGTCGGCGCCAATTCTCGGTGGGAACATTATATACGTCTATAACGTAATATAACCTAACCTAACCCATCTAGCCCCTAGCTGGGAATGTTTTACAAATTCCCGGTCGTGTCGGCCCGTACTTCTCGGTGCGGACATTATATACGTCTATAACGTTATATATCCTAGCCTAAGGGAACCTAACATCTCGGATGTAGTATTTTCCAACATTCCCGGGGGTTCGGCCCCTACTTCTCGGTGGGCACATTATATACGTCTATATCGTAATATAACCTAACCTAACCCATTTAGCCCCTAGCTGGGAATGCTTTACAAAATCCCGGTCGTATCGGCCCGTACATTTCCGTGGGGACATTATATACGTCTATAACTTTATATATCCTAACCTAAGGGAACCTAACATCTCGGATGTAGTATTTTCCAACATTCCTGGCGGGTCGGCTCCTACTTCTCGGTGGACACATTATATACGTCTATAACGTAATATAACCTAACCTAACCCATCTAGCCCCTAGCTGGGAATGTTTTACAAAATCCCGCCGTGTCGGCCCGTACTTTTCCGTGGGGCCATTATATACGTCTATATCGTAATATAACCTAACCTAACCCATGTAGACCCTCGCTGGTAATGTTTTACAAAATCCCGGTCGTGTCGGACCGTACTTCTCGGTGGGGAAATTATATACGTCTATAACGTTATATATCCTAACCGAAGGGCACCTAACATCTCGGATGTAGTATTTTCCATCATTCCTGGCGGGTCGGCCCCTACTTCTCGGTGGGCACATTATATACGTCTATATCGTAATATAACCTAACCTAACCCATTTAGCCCCTAGCTGGGAATGTTTTACAAAATCCCGGTCGTATCGGACCGTACATTTCCGTGGGGACATTATATACGTCTATAACTTTATATATCCTAACCTAAGGGAACCTAACATCTCGGATGTAGTATTTTCCAACATTCCTGGCGGGTCCGCCCCTACTTCTCGGTGGACACATTATATACGTCTAAATCGTAATATAACCTAACCTAACCCATGTAGACCCTCGCTGGTAATGTTTTACAAAATCCGGGTCGTGTCGGCCCGTTCTTCTCGTTGGGGACATTGTATACGTCTATAACGTTATATATCCTAACCTAAGGGAACCTAACATCGCGGATGTAGTATTTCACAACATTCCTGGCGGGTCGGCGCCAATTCTCGGTGGGAACATTATATACGTCTATAACGTAATATAACCGAACCTAACCCATGTAGACCCTCGCTGGTAATGTTTTACAAAATCCCGGTCGTGTCTGACCGTACTTCTCGGTGGGGAAATTATATACGTCTATAACGTTATATATCCTAACCGAAGGGCACCTAACATCTCGGATGTAGTATTTTCCATCATTCCTGGCGGGTCGGCCCCTACTTCTCGGCGGGCACATTATATACGTCTATATCGTAATATAACCTAACCTAACCCATTTAGCCCCTAGCTGGGAATGCTTTACAAAATCCCGGTCGTATCGGCCCGTACATTTCCGTGGGGACATTATATACGTCTATAACTTTATATATCCTAACCTAAGGGAACCTAACATCTCGGATGTAGTATTTTCCAACATTCCTGGCGGGTCGGCTCCTACTTCTCGGTGGACACATTATATACGTCTAAATCGTAATATAACCTAACCTAACCCATGTAGAACCTCGCTGGTAATGTTTTACAAAATCCGGGTCGTGTCGGCCCGTTCTTCTCGGTGGGGACATTGTATACGTCTATAACGTTATATATCCTAACCTAAGGGAACCTAACATCGCGGATGTAGTATTTCACATCATTCCTGGCGGGTCGGCGCCAATTCTCGGTGGGAACATTATATACGTCTATAACGTAATATAACCTAACCTAACCCATCTAGCCCCTAGCGGGGAATGTTTTACAAAATCCCGGTCGTGTCGGCCCGTACTTCTCGGTGCGGACATTATATACGTCTATAACGTTATATATCCCAGCCTAAGGGAACCTAACATCTCGGATGTAGTATTTCACAACATTCCTGGCGGGTCGGCGCCAATTCTTGGTGGGAGCATTATATACGTCTATAACGTAATATAACCGAACCTACCCCATCTAGCCCCTAGCTGGGAATGATTTACAAAATCCCGGTCGTGTCGGCCCGTACTTCTCGGTGGTGACATTGTATACGTCTATAACGTTATATGTCCTAACCTAAGGGAATCTAACATCTCGGATGTAGTATTCTCGAACTATCCTGGCGGGTCGGCCCCTACTTCTCGGTGGGCACATTATGTACGTCTATATCGTAATATAACCTAACCTAACCCATCTAGACCCTCGCTGGTAATGTTTTACAAAATCCCGGTCGTGTCGGACCGTACTTCTCAGTGGGGACATTATATACGTCTATAACGTTATATATCCTAGCCTAAGGGAACCTAACATCTCGGATGTAGTATTTTCCAACATTCCCGGGGGTTCGGCCCCTACTTCTCGGTGGGCACATTATATACGTCTATATCGTAATATAATCTCACCTAACCCATCAAGACCCTCGCTAGTAATGTTTTACAAAATCCCGGTCGTATCGGACCGTACATTTCCGTGGGGACATTATATACGTCTATAACTTTATATATCCTAACCTAAGGGAACCTAACATCTCGGATGTAGTATTTTCCAACATTCCTGGCGGGTCGGCCCCTACTTCTCGGTGGACACATTATATACGTCTAAATCGTAATATAACCTAACCTAACCCATGTAGACCCTCGCTGGTAATGTTTTACAAAATCCGGGTCGTGTCGGCCCGTTCTTCTCGGTGGGGACATTGTATACGTCTATAACGTTATATATCCTAACCTAAGGGAACCTAACATCGCGGATGTAGTATTTCACAACATTCCTGGCGGGTCGGCGCCAATTCTCGGTGGAAACATTATATACGTCTATAACGTAATATAACCGAACCTAACCCATGTAGACCCTCGCTGGTAATGTTTTACAAAATCCCGGTCGTGTCTGACCGTACTTCTCGGTGGGGAAATTATATACGTTTATAACGTTATATATCCTAACCGAAGGGCACCTAACATCTCGGATGTAGTATTTTCCATCATTCCTGGCGGGTCGGCCCCTACTTCTCGGCGGGCACATTATATACGTCTATATCGTAATATAACCTAACCTAACCCATCTAGACCCTGGCTGGTAATGTTTTACAAAATCCCGGTCGTGTCGGCCCGTAGTTCTCGGTGGGGACATTATATACGTCTATAACGTTATATATCCTAGCCTAAGGGAACCTAACATCTCGGATGTAGTATTTCACAACATTCCTGGCGGGTCGGCGCCAATTCTCGGTGGGAACATTATATACGTCTATAACGTAATATAACCTAACCTAACCCATCTAGCCCGTAGCTGGGAATGTTTTACAAAATCCCGGTCGTGTCGGCCCGTACTTCTCGGTGCGGACATTATATACGTCTATAACATTATATATCCTAACCGAAGGGCACCTAACATCTCGGATGTAGTATTTTCCATCATTCCTGGCGGGTCGGCCCCTACTTCTCGGCGGGCACATTATATACGTCTATATCGTAATATAACCTAACCTAACCCATCTAGACCCTGGCTGGTAATGTTTTACAAAATCCCGGTCGTGTCGGCCCGTAGATCTCGGAGGGGACATTATATACGTCTATAACGTTATATATCCTAGCCTAAGGGAACCTAACATCTCGGATGTAGTATTTCACAACATTCCTGGCGGGTCGGCGCCAATTCTCGGTGGGAACATTATATACGTCTATAACGTAATATAACCTAACCTAACCCATCTAGCCCCTAGCTGGGAATGTTTTACAAAATCCCGGTCGTGTCGGCCCGTACTTCTCGGTGCGGACATTATATACGTCTATAACGTTATATATCCTAGCCTAAGGGAACCTAACATCTCGGATGTAGTATTTCACAACATTCCTGGCGGGTCGGCGCCAATTCTTGGTGGGAGCATTATATACGTCTATAACGTAATATAACCGAACCTACCCCATCTAGCCCCTAGCTGGGAATGATTTACAAAATCCCGGTCGTGTCGGCCCGTACTTCTCGGTGGTGACATTGTATACGTCTATAACGTTATATGTCCTAACCTAAGGGAATCTAACATCTCGGATGTAGTATTCTCGAACTATCCTGGTGGGTCGGCCCCTACTTCTCGGTGGGCACATTATGTACGTCTATATCGTAATATAACCTAACCTAACCCATCTAGACCCTCGCTGGTAATGTTTTACAAAATCCCGGTCGTGTCGGACCGTACTTCTCAGTGGGGACATTATATACGTCTATAACGTTATATATCCTAGCCTAAGGGAACCTAACATCTCGGATGTAGTATTTTCCAACATTCCCGGGGGTTCGGCCCCTACTTCTCGGTGGGCACATTATATACGTCTATATCGTAATATAATCTCACCTAACCCATCAAGAACCTCGCTAGTAATGTTTTACAAAATCCCGGTCGTATCGGACCGTACATTTCCGTGGGGACATTATATACGTCTATAACTTTATATATCCTAACCTAAGGGAACCTAACATCTCGGATGTAGTATTTTCCAACATTCCTGGCGGGTCGGCCCCTACTTCTCGGTGGACACATTATATACGTCTAAATCGTAATATAACCTAACCTAACCCATGTAGACCCTCGCTGGTAATGTTTTACAAAATCCGGGTCGTGTCGGCCCGTTCTTCTCGGTGGGGACATTGTATACGTCTATAACGTTATATATCCTAACCTAAGGGAACCTAACATCGCGGATGTAGTATTTCACAACATTCCTGGCGGGTCGGCGCCAATTCTCGGTGGGAACATTATATACGTCTATAACGTAATATAACCGAACCTAACCCATGTAGACCCTCGCTGGTAATGTTTTACAAAATCCCGGTCGTGTCTGACCGTACTTCTCGGTGGGGAAATTATATACGTTTATAACGTTATATATCCTAACCGAAGGGCACCTAACATCTCGGATGTAGTATTTTCCATCATTCCTGGCGGGTCGGCCCCTACTTCTCGGCGGGCACATTATATACGTCTATATCGTAATATAACCTAACCTAACCCATCTAGACCCTGGCTGGTAATGTTTTACAAAATCCCGGTCGTGTCGGCCCGTAGTTCTCGGTGGGGACATTATATACGTCTATAACGTTATATATCCTAGCCTAAGGGAACCTAACATCTCGGATGTAGTATTTCACAACATTCCTGGCGGGTCGGCGCCAATTCTCGGTGGGAACATTATATACGTCTATAACGTAATATAACCTAACCTAACCCATCTAGCCCGTAGCTGGGAATGTTTTACAAAATCCCGGTCGTGTCGGCCCGTACTTCTCGGTGCGGACATTATATACGTCTATAACGTTATATATCCTAATCTAAGGGAACCTAACATCTCGGATGTAGTGTTTTCCAACAATCCTGGCGGGTCGGCGCCAATTCTCGGTGGGAACATTATATACGTCTATAACGTAATATAACCTAACCTAACCCATCTACCCCCTAGCTGGGAATGTTTTACAAAATCCCGCCGTGTCGGCCCGTAATTTTCCGTGGGGCCATTATATACGTCTATATCGTAATATAACCTAACCTAACCCATCTAGACCCTGGCTGGTAATGTTTTACAAAATCCCGGTCGTGTCGGCCCGTACTTCTCGGTGGGGACATTATATACGTCTATAACGTAATATAACCGAACCTAACCCATGTAGACCCTCGCTGGTAATGTTTTACAAAATTCCGGTCGTGTCTGACCGTACTTCTCGGTGGGGAAATTATATACGTCTATAACGTTATATATCCTAACCGAAGGGCACCTAACATCTCGGATGTAGTATTTTCCATCATTCCTGGCGGGTCGGCCCCTACTTCTCGGCGGGCACATTATATACGTCTATATCGTAATATAACCTAACCTAACCCATTTAGCCCCTAGCTGGGAATGCTTTACAAAATCCCGGTCGTATCGGCCCGTACTTTTCCGTGGGGCCATTATATACGTCTATATCGTAATATAACCTAACCTAACCCATCTAGATCCTGGCTGGTAATGTTTTACAAAATCCCGGTCGTGTCGGCCCGTACTTCTCGGTGGGGACATTATATACGTCTGTAACGTTATATATCCTAGCCTAAGGGAACCTAACATCTCGGATGTAGTATTTCACAACATTCCTGGCGGGTCGGCGCCAATTCTCGGTGGGAACATTATATACGTCTATAACGTAATATAACCTAACCTAACCCATCTAGCCCCTAGCTGGGAATGTTTTACAAAATCCCGGTCGTGTCGGCCCGTACTTCTCGGTGCGGACATTATATACGTCTATAACGTTATATATCCTAACCTAAGGGAACCTAACATCTCGGATGTAGTGTTTTCCAACAATCCTGGCGGGTCGGCGCCAATTCTCGGTGGGAACATTATATACGTCTATAACGTAATATAACCTAACCTAACCCATCTAGCCCCTAGCTGGGAATGTTTTACAAAATCCCGCCGTGTCGGCCCGTACTTTTCCGTGGGGCCATTATATACGTCTATATCGTAATATAACCTAACCTAACCCATCTAGATCCTGGCTGGTAATGTTTTACAAAATCCCGGTCGTGTCGGCCCGTACTTCTCGGTGGGGACATTATATACGTCTGTAACGTTATATATCCTAGCCTAAGGGAACCTAACATCTCGGATGTAGTATTTCACAACATTCCTGGCGGGTCGGCGCCAATTCTTGGTGGGAGCATTATATACGTCTATAACGTAATATAACCGAACCTACCCCATCTAGCCCCTAGCTGGGAATGATTTACAAAATCCCGGTCGTGTCGGCCCGTACTTCTCGGTGGTGACATTGTATACGTCTATAACGTTATATGTCCTAACTTAAGGGAATCTAACATCTCGGATGTAGTATTCTCGAACTATCCTGGCGGGTCGGCCCCTACTTCTCGGTGGGCACATTATGTACGTCTATATCGTAATATAACCTAACCTAACCCATCTAGACCCTCGCTGGTAATGTTTTACAAAATCCCGGTCGTGTCGGACCGTACTTCTCGGTGGGGACATTATATACGTCTATAACGTTATATATCCTAGCCTAAGGGAACCTAACATCTCGGATGTAGTATTTTCCAACATTCCTGGCGGGTCGGCCCCTACTTCTCGGTGGACACATTATATACGTCTAAATCGTAATATAACCTAACCTAACCCATGTAGACCCTCGCTGGTAATGTTTTACAAAATCCGGGTCGTGTCGGCCCGTTCTTCTCGGTGGGGACATTGTATACGTCTATAACGTTATATATCCTAACCTAAGGGAACCTAACATCGCGGATGTAGTATTTCACAACATTCCTGGCGGGTCGGCGCCAATTCTCGGTGGAAACATTATATACGTCTATAACGTAATATAACCGAACCTAACCCATGTAGACCCTCGCTGGTAATGTTTTACAAAATCCCGGTCGTGTCTGACCGTACTTCTCGGTGGGGAAATTATATACGTTTATAACGTTATATATCCTAACCGAAGGGCACCTAACATCTCGGATGTAGTATTTTCCATCATTCCTGGCGGGTCGGCCCCTACTTCTCGGCGGGCACATTATATACGTCTATATCGTAATATAACCTAACCTAACCCATCTAGACCCTGGCTGGTAATGTTTTACAAAATCCCGGTCGTGTCGGCCCGTAGTTCTCGGTGGGGACATTATATACGTCTATAACGTTATATATCCTAGCCTAAGGGAACCTAACATCTCGGATGTAGTATTTCACAACATTCCTGGCGGGTCGGCGCCAATTCTCGGTGGGAACATTATATACGTCTATAACGTAATATAACCTAACCTAACCCATCTAGCCCCTAGCTGGGAATGTTTTACAAAATCCCGGTCGTGTCGGCCCGTACTTCTCGGTGGGGACATTATATACGTCTATAACGTAATATAACCGAACCTAACCCATGTAGACCCTCGCTGGTAATGTTTTACAAAATTCCGGTCGTGTCTGACCGTACTTCTCGGTGGGGAAATTATATACGTCTATAACGTTATATATCCTAACCGAAGGGAACCTAACATCTCGGATGTAGTATTTTCCAACATTCCCGGGGGTTCGGCCCCTACTTCTCGGTGGGGACATTATATACGTCTATATCGTAATATAACCTCACCTAACCCATCAAGACCCTCGCTAGTAATGTTTTACAAAATCCCGGTCGTGTCGGCCCGTACTTTTCCGTGGGGACATTATATACGTCTATAACTTTATATATCCTAACCTAAGGGAACCTAACATCTCGGATGTAGTATTTTCCAACATTCCTGGCGGGTCGGCCCCTACTTCTCGGTGGACACATTATATACGTCTATATCGTAATATAACCTAACCTAACCCATCTAGACCCTCGCTGGTAATGTTTTACAAAATCCCGGTCGTGTCGGACCGTACTTCTCGGTGGGGACATTATATACGTCTATAACGTTATATATCCTAGCCTAAGGGAACCTAACATCTCGGATGTAGTATTTTCCAACATTCCCGGGGGTTCGGCCCCTACTTCTCGGTGGGGACATTATATACGTCTATATCGTAATATAACCTCACCTAACCCATCAAGACCCTCGCTAGTAATGTTTTACAAAATCCCGGTCGTGTCGGCCCGTACTTTTCCGTGGGGACATTATATACGTCTATAACTTTATATATCCTAACCTAAGGGAACCTAACATCTCGGATGTAGTATTTTCCAACATTCCTGGCGGGTCGGCCCCTACTTCTCGGTGGACACATTATATACGTCTATATCGTAATATAACCTAACCTAACCCATGTAGACCCTCGCTGGTAATGTTTTACAAAATCCCGGTCGTGTCGGACCGTACTTCTCGGTGGGGAAATTATATACGTCTATAACGTTATATATCCTAACCGAAGGGCACCTAACATCTCGGAAGTAGTATTTTCCATCATTCCTGGCGGGTCGGCCCCTACTTCTCGGTGGGCACATTATATACGTCTATATCGTAATATAACCTAACCTAACCCATTTAGCCCCTAGCTGGGAATGCTTTACAAAATCCCGGTCGTATCGGCCCGTACATTTCCGTGGGGACATTATATACGTCTATAACTTTATATATCCTAACCTAAGGGAACCTAACATCTCGGATGTAGTATTTTCCAACATTCCTGGCGGGTCGGCTCCTACTTCTCGGTGGACACATTATATACGTCTAAATCGTAATATAACCTAACCTAACCCATGTAGACCCTCGCTGGTAATGTTTTACAAAATCCGGGTCGTGTCGGCCCGTTCTTCTCGGTGGGGACATTGTATACGTCTATAACGTTATATATCCTAACCTAAGGGAACCTAACATCGCGGATGTAGTATTTCACATCATTCCTGGAGGGTCGGCGCCAATTCTCGGTGGGAACATTATATACGTCTATAACGTAATATAACCTAACCTAACCCATCTAGCCCCTAGCTGGGAATGTTTTACAAAATCCCGGTCGTGTCGGCCCGTACTTCTCGGTGCGGACATTATATACGTCTATAACGTTATATATCCTAGCCTAAGGGAACCTAACATCTCGGATGTAGTATTTCACAACATTCCAGGCGGGTCGGAGCCAATTCTTGGTGGGAGCATTATATACGTCTATAACGTAATATAACCGAACCTACCCCATCTAGCCCCTAGCTGGGAATGATTTACAAAATCCCGGTCGTGTCGGCCCGTACTTCTCGGTGGTGACATTGTATACGTCTATAACGTTATATGTCCTAACCTAAGGGAATCTAACATCTCGGATGTAGTATTCTCGAACTATCCTGGCGGGTCGGCCCCTACTTCTCGGTGGGCACATTATGTACGTCTATATCGTAATATAACCTAACCTAACCCATCTAGACCCCCGCTGGTAATGTTTTACAAAATCCCGGTCGTGTCGGACCGTACTTCTCGGTGGGGACATTATATACGTCTATAACGTTATATATCCTAGCCTAAGGGAACCTAACATCTCGGATGTAGTATTTTCCAACATTCCCGGGGGTTCGGCCCCTACTTCTCGGTGGACACATTATATACGTCTAAATCGTAATATAACCTAACCTAACCCATGTAGACCCTCGCTGGTAATGTTTTACAAAATCCGGGTCGTGTCGGCCCGTTCTTCTCGGTGGGGACATTGTATACGTCTATAACGTTATATATCCTAACCTAAGGGAACCTAACATCGCGGATGTAGTATTTCACATCATTCCTGGCGGGTCGGCGCCAATTCTCGGTGGGAACATTATATACGTCTATAACGTAATATAACCTAACCTAACCCATCTAGCTCCTAGCTGGGAATGTTTTACAAAATCCCGGTCGTGTCGGCCCGTACTTCTCGGTGCGTACATTATATACGTCTATAACGTTATATATCCTAGCCTAAGGGAACCTAACATCTCGGATGTAGTATTTCACAACATTCCTGGCGGGTCGGCGCCAATTCTTGGTGGGAGCATTATATACGTCTATAACGTAATATAACCGAACCTACCCCATCTAGCCCCTAGCTGGGAATGATTTACAAAATCCCGGTCGTGTCGGCCCGTACTTCTCGGTGGTGACATTGTATACGTCTATAACGTTATATGTCCTAACCTAAGGGAATCTAACATCTCGGATGTAGTATTCTCGAACTATCCTGGCGGGTCGGCCCCTACTTCTCGGTGGGCACATTATGTACGTCTATATCGTAATATAACCTAACCTAACCCATCTAGACCCTCGCTGGTAATGTTTTACAAAATCCCGGTCGTGTCGGACCGTACTTCTCGGTGCGGACATTATATACGTCTATAACGTTATATATCCTAGCCTAAGGGAACCTAACATCTCGGATGTAGTATTTCACAACATTCCTGGCGGGTCGGCGCCAATTCTTGGTGGGAGCATTATATACGTCTATAACGTAATATAACCGAACCTACCCCATCTAGCCCCTAGCTGGGAATGATTTACAAAATCCCGGTCGTGTCGGCCCGTACTTCTCGGTGGTGACATTGTATACGTCTATAACGTTATATGTCCTAACCTAAGGGAATCTAACATCTCGGATGTAGTATTCTCGAACTATCCTGGCGGGTCGGCCCCTACTTCTCGGTGGGCACATTATGTACGTCTATATCGTAATATAACCTAACCTAACCCATCTAGACCCTCGCTGGTAATGTTTTACAAAATCCCGGTCGTGTCGGACCGTACTTCTCGGTGGGGACATTATATACGTCTATAACGTTATATATCCTAGCCTAAGGGAACCTAACATCTCGGATGTAGTATTTTCCAACATTCCCGGGGGTTCGGCCCCTACTTCTCGGTGGACACATTATATACGTCTAAATCGTAATATAACCTAACCTAACCCATGTAGACCCTCGCTGGTAATGTTTTACAAAATCCGGGTCGTGTCGGCCCGTTCTTCTCGGTGGGGACATTGTATACGTCTATAACGTTATATATCCTAACCTAAGGGAACCTAACATCGCGGATGTAGTATTTCACATCATTCCTGGCGGGTCGGCGCCAATTCTCGGTGGGAACATTATATACGTCTATAACGTAATATAACCTAACCTAACCCATCTAGCCCCTAGCTGGGAATGTTTTACAAAATCCCGGTCGTGTCGGCCCGTACTTCTCGGTGCGGACATTATATACGTCTATAACGTTATATATCCTAGCCTAAGGGAACCTAACATCTCGGATGTAGTATTTCACAACATTCCTGGCGGGTCGGCGCCAATTCTTGGTGGGAGCATTATATACGTCTATAACGTAATATAACCGAACCTACCCCATCTAGCCCCTAGCTGGGAATGATTTACAAAATCCCGGTCGTGTCGGCCCGTACTTCTCGGTGGTGACATTGTATACGTCTATAACGTTATATGTCCTAACCTAAGGGAATCTAACATCTCGGATGTAGTATTCTCGAACTATCCTGGCGGGTCGGCCCCTACTTCTCGGTGGGCACATTATGTACGTCTATATCGTAATATAACCTAACCTAACCCACCTAGACCCTCGCTGGTAATGTTTTACAAAATCCCGGTCGTGTCGGACCGTACTTCTCGGTGGGGACATTATATACGTCTATAACGTTATATATCCTAGCCTAAGGGAATCTAACATCTCGGATGTAGTATTTTCCAACATTCCCGGGGGTTCGGCCCCTACTTCTCGGTGGGCACATTATATACGTCTATATCGTAATATAACCTCACCTAACCCATCAAGACCCTCGCTAGTAATGTTTTACAAAATCCCGGTCGTGTCGGCCCGTACTTTTCCGTGGGGACATTATATACGTCTATAACTTTATATATCCTAACCTAAGGGAACCTAACATCTCGGATGTAGTATTTTCCAACATTCCTGGCGGGTCGGCCCCTACTTCTCGGTGGACACATTATATACGTCTATATCGTAATATAACCTAACCTAACCCATGTAGACCCTCGCTGGTAATGTTTTACAAAATCCCGGTCGTGTCGGACCGTACTTCTCGGTGGGGAAATTATATACGTCTATAACGTTATATATCCTAACCGAAGGGCACCTAACATCTCGGATGTAGTATTTTCCATCATTCCTGGCGGGTCGGCCCCTACTTCTCGGTGGGCACATTATATACGTCTATATCGTAATATAACCTAACCTAACCCATTTAGCCCCTAGCTGGGAATGCTTTACAAAATCCCGGTCGTATCGGCCCGTACATTTCCGTGGGGACATTATATACGTCTATAACTTTATATATCCTAACCTAAGGGAACCTAACATCTCGGATGTAGTATTTTCCAACATTCCTGGCGGGTCGGCTCCTACTTCTCGGTGGACACATTATATACGTCTAAATCGTAATATAACCTAACCTAACCCATGTAGACCCTCGCTGGTAATGTTTTACAAAATCCGGGTCGTGTCGGCCCGTTCTTCTCGGTGGGGACATTGTATACGTCTATAACGTTATATATCCTAACCTAAGGGAACCTAAAATCGCGGATGTAGTATTTCACAACATTCCTGGCGGGTCGGCGCCAATACTCGGTGGGAACATTATATACGTCTATAACGTTATATAACCTAACCTAACCCATCTAGCCCCTAGCTGCGAATGTTTTACAAAATCCCGGTCGTGTCGGCCCGTACTTTTCCGTGGGGACATTATATACGTCTATAACTTTATATATCCTAACCTAAGGGAACCTAACATCTCGGATGTAGTATTTTCCATCATTCCTGGCGGGTCGGCCCCTACTTCTCGGTGGGCACATTATATACGTCTATATCGTAATATAACCTAACCTAACCCATTTAGCCCCTAGCTGGGAATGCTTTACAAAATCCCGGTCGTATCGGCCCGTACATTTCCGTGGGGACATTATATACGTCTATAACTTTATATATCCTAACCTAAGGGAACCTAACATCTCGGATGTAGTATTTTCCAACATTCCTGGCGGGTCGGCTCCTACTTCTCGGTGGACACATTATATACGTCTAAATCGTAATATAACCTAACCTAACCCATGTAGACCCTCGCTGGTAATGTTTTACAAAATCCGGGTCGTGTCGGCCCGTTCTTCTCGGTGGGGACATTGTATACGTCTATAACGTTATATATCCTAACCTAAGGGAACCTAACATCGCGGATGTAGTATTTCACAACATTCCTGGCGGGTCGGCGCTAATTCTCGGTGGGAACATTATATACGTCTATAACGTAATATAACCGAACCTACCCCATCTAGCCCCTAGCTGGGAATGTTTTACAAAATCCCGGTCGTGTCGGCCCGTACTTCTCGGTGGGGACATTGTATACGTCTATAACGTTATATGTCCTAGCCTAAGGGAACCTAACATCTCGGATGTAGTATTTCACAACATTCCTGGCGGGTCGGCGCCAATTCTCGGTGGGAACATTATATACGTCTATAACATAATATAACCTAACCTAACCCATCTAGCCCCTAGCTGGGAATGTTTTACAAAATCCCGGTCGTGTCGGCCCGTACTTCTCGGTGCGGACATTATATACGTCTATAACGTTATATATCCTAACCTAAGGGAACCTAACATCTCGGATGTAGTGTTTTCCAACAATCCTGGCGGGTCGGCGCCAATTCTCGGTGGGAACATTATATACGTCTATAACGTAATATAACCTAACCTAACCCATCTAGCCCCTAGCTGCGAATGTTTTACAAAATCCCGCCGTGTCGGCCCGTACTTTTCCGTGGGGCCATTATATACGTCTATATCGTAATATAACCTAACCTAACCCATCTAGACCCTGGCTGGTAATGTTTTACAAAATCCCGGTCGTGTCGGCCCGTACTTCTCGGTGGGGACATTATATACGTCTATAACGTTATATATCCTAGCTTAAGGGAACCTAACATCTCGGATGTAGTATTTCACAACATTCCTGGCGGGTCGGCGCCAATTCTCGGTGGGAACATTATATACGTCTATAACGTAATATAACCTAACCTAACCCATCTAGCCCCTAGCTGGGAATGTTTTACAAAATCCCGGTCGTGTCGGCCCGTACTTCTCGGTGGGGACATTATATACGTCTATAACGTTATAGATCCTAACCTAAGTGAACCTAACATCGCGGATGTAGTATTTTCCAACATTCCTGGCGGGTCGGCCCCAACTTCTCGGTGGGCACATTATATACGTCTATATCGTAATATAACCTGACCTAACCCATTTAGCCCCTAGCTGGGAATGTTTTACAAAATCCCGGTCGTGTCGGCCCGTACATTTCCGTGGGGACATTATATACGTCTATAACTTTATATATCCTAACCTAAGGGAACCTAACATCTCGGATGTAGTATTTTCCAACATTCCTGGCGGGTCGGCCCCTACTTCTCGGTGGACACATTATATACGTCTAAATCGTAATATAACCTAACCTAACCCATGTAGACCCTTGCTGGTCATGTTTTACAAAATCCGGATCGTGTCGGCCCGTTCTTCTCGGTGGGGAAGTTATATACGTCTATAACGTTATATATCCTAACCGAAGGGCACCTAACATCTCGGATGTAGTATTTTCCATCATTCCTGGCGGGTCGGCCCCTACTTCTCGGCGGGCACATTATATACGTCTATATCGTAATATAACCTAACCTAACCCATCTAGACCCTGGCTGGGAATGTTTTACAAAATCCCGGTCGTGTCGGCCCGTACTTTTCCCTGGGGACATTATATACGTCTATAACTTTATATATCCTAACCTAAGGGAACCTAACATCTCGGATGTAGTATTTTCCAACATTCCTGGCGGGTCGGCCCCTACTTCTCGGTGGGCACATTATATACGTCTATAACGTAATATAACCGAACCTACCCCATCTAGCCCCTAGCTGGGAATGTTTTACAAAATCCCGGTCGTGTCGGCCCGTACTTCTCGGTGGGGACATTGTATACGTCTATAACGTTAAATATCCTAACCTAAGGGAACCTAACATCTCGGATGTAGTATTTTCCAACATTCCTGGCGGGTCGGCCCCTACTTCTCGGTGGGCACATTATATACGTCTATATCGTAATATAACCTAACCTAACCCATCTAAACCCTCGCTGGTAATGTTTTACAAAATCCCGGTCGTGTCGACCCGTACTTCTCGGTGGGGACATTATATACGTCTATAACGCTATATATCCTAACCTAAGGGAACATAACATCGCGGATG
The DNA here is from genome assembly GCA_963969225.1 of Xylocopa violacea. NCBI lineage: Eukaryota > Metazoa > Arthropoda > Insecta > Hymenoptera > Apidae > Xylocopa > Xylocopa violacea. The sequence goes on along the minus strand of CAXAJV010000061.1, from coordinate 1,517,507 downwards.
TAGTATTTCACAACATTCCTGGCGGGTCGGCGCCAATACTCGGTGGGAGCATTATATACGTCTATAACGTAATATAACCGAACCTACCCCATCTAGCCCCTAGCTGGGAATGATTTACAAAATACCGGTCGTGTCGGCCCGTACTTCTCGGTGGGGACATTGTATACGTCTATAACGTTATATATCCTAACCTAAGGGAACCTAACATCTCGGATGTAGTGTTTTCCAACAATCCTGGCGGGTCGGCGCCAATTCTCGGTGGGAACATTATATACGTCTATAACGTAATATAACCTAACCTAACCCATCTAGCCCCTAGCTGGGAATGTTTTACAAAATCCCGCCGTGTCGGCCCGTACTTTTCCGTGGGGCCATTATATACGTCTATATCGTAATATAACCTAACCTAACCCATCTAGACCCTGGCTGGTAATGTTTTACAAAATCCCGGTCGTGTCGGCCCGTACTTCTCGGTGGGGACATTATATACGTCTATAACGTTATATATCCTAGCCTAAGGGAACCTAACATCTCGGATGTAGTATTTCACAACATTCCTGGCGGGTCGGCGCCAATTCTCGGTGGGAACATTATATACGTCTATAACGTAATATAACCTAACCTAACCCATCTAGCCCCTAGCTGGGAATGTTTTACAAAATCCCGGTTGTGTCGGCCCGTACTTCTCGGTGGGGACATTATATACGTCTATAACGTTATATATCCTAACCTAAGGGAACCTAACATCGCGGATGTAGTATTTTCCAACATTCCTGGCGGGTCGGCCCCTACTTCTCGGTGGGCACATTATATACGTCTATATCGTAATATAACCTAACCTAACCCATTTAGCCCCTAGCTGGGAATGTTTTACAAAATCCCGGTCGTGTCGGCCCGTACATTTCCGTGGGGACATTATATACGTCTATAACTTTATATATCCTAACCTAAGGGAACCTAACATCTCGGATGTAGTATTTTCCAACATTCCTGGCGGGTCGGCCCCTACTTCTCGGTGGACACATTATATACGTCTAAATCGTAATATAACCTAACCTAACCCATGTAGACCCTCGCTGGTAATGTTTTACAAAATCCGGATCGTGTCGGCCCGTTCTTCTCGGTGGGGACATTGTATACGTCTATAACGTTATATATCCTAACATAAGGGAACCTAACATCGCGGATGTAGTATTTCACAACATTCCTGGCGGGTCAGCCCCACTTCTCGGTGGGAACATTATATACGTCTATAACGTAATATAACCGAACCTACCCCATCTAGCCCCTAGCTGGTAATGTTTTACAGAATCCCGGCCGTGTCGTCCCGTACGTCACGGTGCGGGCATTATATACGTCTATAACTTTATATGTCCTAACCTAAGGGAACATAACATCTCGGATGTAGTATTTTTCAACATTCCTGCCGGGTCGGCCCCTACTTCTCGGCGGGCACATTATATACGTCTATATCGTAATATAACCTAACCTAACCCATCTAGACCCTGGCTGGTAATGTGTTACAAAATCCCGGTCGTGTCGGCCCGTACTTCTCGGTGGGGACATTATATACGTCTATAACGTTATATATCCTAGCCTAAGGGAACCTAACATCGCGGATGTAGTATTTCATAACATTTCTGGGGGGTAGGCGCCAATTCTCGGTGGGAACATTATATACGTCTATATCGTAATATAACCTAACCTAACCCATCTAGAACCTCGCTGGTAATGTTTTACAAAATCCCGGTCGTGTCGGCCCGTACTTCTCGGTGGGGAAATTATATACGTCTATAACGTTATATATCCTAACCTAAGGGAACCTAACATCTCGGATGTAGTATTTTCCAACATTCCTGGCGGGTCGGCCCCTACTTCTCGGCGGGCACATTATATACGTCTATATCGTAATATAACCTAACCTAACCCATCTAGACCCTGGCTGGTAATGTTTTACAAAATCCCGGTCGTGTCGGCCCGTACTTCTCGGTGGGGACATTATATACGTCTATAACATTATATATCCTAACCTAAGGGAACCTAACATCTCGGATGTAGTATTTTCCAACATTCCTGGCAGGTCGGCCCCTACTTCTCGGTGGGCACATTATATACGTCTATATCGTAATATAACCTAACCTAACCCATCTAGACCCTCGCTGGTAATGTTTTACAAAATCCCGGTCGTGTCGGACCGTAATTCGCGGTGGGGACATTATATACGTCTATAACGTTATATATCCTAGCCTAAGGGAACCTAACATCGCGAATGTAGTATTTCACAACATTCCTGGCGGGTCGGCGCCAATTCTCGGTGGGAACATTATATACGTCTATAACGTAATATAACCTAACCTAACCCATCTAGCCCCTCGCTGTAATGTTTTACAAAATTCCGGTAGTGTCGTCCCGTACGTCTTCGTGCGGACATTATATACGTCTATAACGTTATATATCCTAACCTAAGGGAACCTAACATCTCGGATGTAGTATTTTCCAACATTCCTGGCGGGTCGGCCCCTACTTCTCGGCGGGCACATTATATACGTCTATATCGTAATATAACCTAACCTAACCCATCTAGACCCTGGCTGGTAATGTTTTACAAAATCCCGGTCGTGTCGGCCCGTACTTCTCGGTGGGGACATTATATACGTCTATAACATTATATATCCTAACCTAAGGGAACCTAACATCTCGGATGTAGTATTTTCCAACATTCCTGGCAGGTCGGCCCCTACTTCTCGGTGGGCACATTATATACGTCTATATCGTAATATAACCTAACCTAACCCATCTAGACCCTCGCTGGTAATGTTTTACAAAATCCCGGTCGTGTCGGACCGTAATTCTCGGTGGGGACATTATATACGTCTATAACGTTATATATCCTAGCCTAAGGGAACCTAACATCGCGAATGTAGTATTTCACAACATTCCTGGCGGGTCGGCGCCAATTCTCGGTGGGAACATTATATACGTCTATAACGTAATATAACCTAACCTAACCCATCTAGCCCCTCGCTGTAATGTTTTACAAAATTCCGGTAGTGTCGTCCCGTACGTCTTCGTGCGGACATTATATACGTCTATAACGTTATATATCCTAACCTAAGGCAACCTAACATCGCGGATGTAGTATTTCACAACATTCCTGGCGGGTCGGCGCCAATTCTCGGTGGGAACATTATATACGTCTACAACGTAATATAACCTAACCTAACCCATCTAGCCCCTAGCTGGGAATGTTTTACAAAATCCCGGTCGTGTCGGCCCGTACTTTTCCCTGGGGACATTATATACGTCTATAACTTTATATATCCTAACCTAAGGCAACCTACCATCGCGGATGTAGTATTTCACAACATTCCTGGCGGGTCGGCCCCTACTTCTCGGTGGGCACATTATATACGTCTATATCGTAATATAACCTAACCTAACCCATCTAGCTCCTAGCTGGGAATGTTTTACAAAATCCCGGTCGTATCGGCCCCTACATTTCCGCGAGGACATTATGTACGTCTATAACTTTATATATCCTACCCTAAGGGTACATAACATCTTGGATGTAGTATTTTCCAACATTCCTGGCGGGTCGGTCCCTACTTCTCGGCGGGCACATTATATACGTCTATATCGTAATATAACCTCACCTAACCCATCTAGACCCTGGCTGGTAATGTTTTACAAAATCCCGGTCGTGTCGGCCCGTACTTTTCCCTGGGGACATTATATACGTCTATAACTTTATATATCCTAACCTAAGGGAACCTAACATCTCGGATGTAGTATATTCCAACATTCCTGGCGGGTCGGCCCCTACTTCTCGGTGGACACATTATATACGTCTAAATCGTAATATAACCTAACCTAACCCATGTAGACCCTCGCTGGTAATATTTCACAAAATCTCAGTCGTGTCGGCCCGTACTTCTCGGTGGGGACATTATATACGTCTATAACGTTATATACCCTAACCTAAGGCAACCTAACATCTCGAATGTAGTATTTCACAACATTCCTGGCGGGTCGGCTCCACTTCTCCGTTGGAACATTATATACGTCTATAACGTAATATATCCTAACCTAACCCATCTAGCCCCTCGCTGGTAATGTTTTACAGAATACTGGTCGTGTCTTCCCGTACGTCTCGGTGCGGACATTATATACGTCTATAACGTTATATATCCTAACCTAAGGCAACTTAACATCTCGGATGTAGTATTTTCCAACATTCCTGGCGGGTCGGTCCCAACTTCCCGGTGGGCACATTATATACGTCTATATCGTAACATAACCTAACCTAACACATCTATACCCTCGCTGGTGATGTTCTACAAAATCCCGGTCGTGTCGACCCGTACTTTTCGGTGCGGACATTATATACGTCTATAACGTTATATATCCTAACCTAAGGGAACCTAACGTCTCGGATGTAGTATTTTCCAACACTCCTGGCGGGTCGGCCCCAACTTCTCGGAGGACACATTATATACGTCTATATCGTAATATCACCTAACATAACCCATCTAGACCCTCGCTGATAATGTTTTACAAAATCCCGGTCGTGTCGGCCCGTACTTCTCGGTGGGGACATTATATACGTCTATAACGTTATATATCCTAACCTAAGGGAACCTAACATCTCGGATGTAGTATTTTCCAACATTCCTGGCGGGTCGGTCCCTACTTCTCGGCGGGCACATTATATACGTCTATATCGTAATATAACCTCAGCTAACCCATCTAGACACTGGCTGGTAATGTTTTACAAAATCCCGGTCGTGTCGACCCGTACGTCTCGGTGCGGACATTATATACGTCTATAACGTTATATATCTTAACCTAAGGCAACTTAACATCTGGGATGTAGTATTTTCCAACATTCCTGGCGGGTCGGCCCCAACTTCTCGGTGGACACATTATATACGTCTATATCGTAATATCACCTAACATAACCCATCTAGACCCTCGCTGATAATGTTTTACAAAATCCCGGTCGTGTCGGCCCGTACTTCTCGGTGGGGACATTATATACGTCTATAACGTTATATATCCTAACCTAAGGGAACCTAACATCTCGGATGTAGTATTTTCCAACATTCCTGGCGGGTCGGTCCCTACTTCTCGGCGGGCACATTATATACGTCTATATCGTAATATAACCTCACCTAACCCATCTAGACACTGGCTGGTAATGTTTTACAAAATCCCGGTCGTGTCGGCCCGTACTTCTCGGTGGGGACATTATTTACGCCTATAACGTTATATATCCTAACCTAAGTGAACCTAACATCGCGGATGTAGTATTTCACAGCATTCCTGGGGGGTAGGCGCCAATTCTCGGTGGGAACATTATATACGTCTATATCGTAATATAACCTAACCTAACCCATCTAGACCCTCGCTGGTAATGTATTACAAAATCCCCGTCGTGTCGGCCCGTACTTCTCGGTGGGGAAATTATATACGTCTATAACGTTATATATCCTAACCTAAGGGAACCTAACATCTCGGATGTAGTATTTTCCAACATTCCTGGCGGGTCGGCCCCTACTTCTCGGCGGGCACATTATATACGTCTATATCGTAATATAACCTAACCTAACCCATCTAGCCCGTAGCTGGGAATGTTTTACAAAATACCGGTCGTGTCGGCGCGTACTTCTCGGTGGGGACATTGTATACGTCTATAACGTTATATATCCTGACCTAAGGGAACCTAACATCGCGGATGTAGTATTTCACAACATTCCTGGCGGGTCGGCGCCAATTCTCGGTGGGAACATTATATACGTCTATAACGTAATATAACCTAACCTAACCCATCTAGACCCTCGCTGGTAATGTTTTACAAAATCCCGGTCGTGTCGGCCCGTACTTCTCGGTGGGGACATTATATACGTCTATAACTTTATATATCCTAACCTAAGGGAACCTAACATCTCGGCTGTAGTATTTTCCAACATTCCTGGCAGGTCGGCCCCTACTTCTCGGTGGGCACATTATATACGTCTATATCGTAATATAACCTAACCTAACCCATCTAGACCCTCGCTGGTAATGTTTTACAAAATCCCGGTCGTGTCGGACCGTACTCCTCGGTGGGGACATTATATACGTCTATAACGTTATATATCCTAACCTAAGGGAACCTAACATCGCGGATGTAGTATTTCACAACATTCCTGGGGGGTAGGCGCCAATTCTCGGTGGGAACATTATATACGTCTATATCGTAATATAACCTAACCTAACCCATCTAGACCCTCGCTGGTAATGTATTACAAAATCCCCGTCGTGTCGGCCCGTACTTCTCGGTGGGGAAATTATATACGTCTATAACGTTATATATCCTAACCTAAGGGAACCTAACATCTCGGATGTAATATTTTCCAACATTCCTGGCGGGTCGGCCCCTACTTCTCGGCGGTCACATTATATACGTCTATATCGTAATATAACCTAACCTAACCCATCTAGACCCTGGCTGGTAATGTTTTACAAAATACCGGTCGTGTCGGCGCGTACTTCTCGGTGGGGACATTGTATACGTCTATAACGTTATATATCCTAACCTAAGGGAACCTAACATCTCGGATGTAGTATTTTCCAACATTCCTGGCGGGTCGGTCCCTACTTCTCGGCGGGCACATTATATACGTCTATATCGTAATATAACCTCAGCTAACCCATCTAGACACTGGCTGGTAATGTTTTACAAAATCCCGGTCGTGTCGACCCGTACGTCTCGGTGCGGACATTATATACGTCTATAACGTTATATATCTTAACCTAAGGCAACTTAACATCTGGGATGTAGTATTTTCCAACATTCCTGGCGGGTCGGCCCCAACTTCTCGGTGGACACATTATATACGTCTATATCGTAATATCACCTAACATAACCCATCTAGACCCTCGCTGATAATGTTTTACAAAATCCCGGTCGTGTCGGCCCGTACTTCTCGGTGGGGACATTATATACGTCTATAACGTTATATATCCTAACCTAAGGGAACCTAACATCTCGGATGTAGTATTTTCCAACATTCCTGGCGGGTCGGTCCCTACTTCTCGGCGGGCACATTATATACGTCTATATCGTAATATAACCTCACCTAACCCATCTAGACACTGGCTGGTAATGTTTTACAAAATCCCGGTCGTGTCGGCCCGTACTTCTCGGTGGGGACATTATTTACGCCTATAACGTTATATATCCTAACCTAAGTGAACCTAACATCGCGGATGTAGTATTTCACAGCATTCCTGGGGGGTAGGCGCCAATTCTCGGTGGGAACATTATATACGTCTATATCGTAATATAACCTAACCTAACCCATCTAGACCCTCGCTGGTAATGTATTACAAAATCCCCGTCGTGTCGGCCCGTACTTCTCGGTGGGGAAATTATATACGTCTATAACGTTATATATCCTAACCTAAGGGAACCTAACATCTCGGATGTAGTATTTTCCAACATTCCTGGCGGGTCGGCCCCTACTTCTCGGCGGGCACATTATATACGTCTATATCGTAATATAACCTAACCTAACCCATCTAGCCCGTAGCTGGGAATGTTTTACAAAATACCGGTCGTGTCGGCGCGTACTTCTCGGTGGGGACATTGTATACGTCTATAACGTTATATATCCTGACCTAAGGGAACCTAACATCGCGGATGTAGTATTTCACAACATTCCTGGCGGGTCGGCGCCAATTCTCGGTGGGAACATTATATACGTCTATAACGTAATATAACCTAACCTAACCCATCTAGACCCTCGCTGGTAATGTTTTACAAAATCCCGGTCGTGTCGGCCCGTACTTCTCGGTGGGGACATTATATACGTCTATAACTTTATATATCCTAACCTAAGGGAACCTAACATCTCGGCTGTAGTATTTTCCAACATTCCTGGCAGGTCGGCCCCTACTTCTCGGTGGGCACATTATATACGTCTATATCGTAATATAACCTAACCTAACCCATCTAGACCCTCGCTGGTAATGTTTTACAAAATCCCGGTCGTGTCGGACCGTACTCCTCGGTGGGGACATTATATACGTCTATAACGTTATATATCCTAACCTAAGGGAACCTAACATCGCGGATGTAGTATTTCACAACATTCCTGGGGGGTAGGCGCCAATTCTCGGTGGGAACATTATATACGTCTATATCGTAATATAACCTAACCTAACCCATCTAGACCCTCGCTGGTAATGTATTACAAAATCCCCGTCGTGTCGGCCCGTACTTCTCGGTGGGGAAATTATATACGTCTATAACGTTATATATCCTAACCTAAGGGAACCTAACATCTCGGATGTAATATTTTCCAACATTCCTGGCGGGTCGGCCCCTACTTCTCGGCGGTCACATTATATACGTCTATATCGTAATATAACCTAACCTAACCCATCTAGACCCTGGCTGGTAATGTTTTACAAAATACCGGTCGTGTCGGCGCGTACTTCTCGGTGGGGACATTGTATACGTCTATAACGTTATATATCCTGACCTAAGGGAACCTAACATCGCGGATGTAGTATTTCACAACATTCCTGGCGGGTCGGCGCCAATTCTCGGTGGGAACATTATATACGTCTACAACGTAATATAACCTAACCTAACCCATCTAGCCCCTAGCTGGGAATGTTTTACAAAATCCCGGTCGTGTCGGCCCGTACTTTTCCCTGGGGACATTATATACGTCTATAACTTTATATATCCTAACCTAAGGCAACCTACCATCGCGGATGTAGTATTTCACAACATTCCTGGCGGGTCGGCCCCTACTTCTCGGTGGGCACATTATATACGTCTATATCGTAATATAACCTAACCTAACCCATCTAGCTCCTAGCTGGGAATGTTTTACAAAATCCCGGTCGTATCGGCCCCTACATTTCCGTGAGGACATTATGTACGTCTATAACTTTATATATCCTACCCTAAGGGTACATAACATCTTGGATGTAGTATTTTCCAACATTCCTGGCGGGTCGGTCCCTACTTCTCGGCGGGCACATTATATACGTCTATATCGTAATATAACCTCACCTAACCCATCTAGACCCTGGCTGGTAATGTTTTACAAAATCCCGGTCGTGTCGGCCCGTACTTCTCGGTGGGGACATTATATACGCCTATAACGTTATATATCCTAACCTAAGGGAACCTAACATCGCGGATGTAGTATTTCACAACATTCCTGGCGGGTCGGCTCCACTTCTCCGTTGGAACATTATATACGTCTATAACGTAATATATCCTAACCTAACCCATCTAGCCCCTCGCTGGTAATGTTTTACAGAATACTGGTCGTGTCTTCCCGTACGTCTCGGTGCGGACATTATATACGTCTATAACGTTATATATCCTAACCTAAGGCAACTTAACATCTCGGATGTAGTATTTTCCAACATTCCTGGCGGGTCGGTCCCAACTTCCCGGTGGGCACATTATATACGTCTATATCGTAACATAACCTAACCTAACACATCTATACCCTCGCTGGTGATGTTCTACAAAATCCCGGTCGTGTCGACCCGTACTTTTCGGTGCGGACATTATATACGTCTATAACGTTATATATCCTAACCTAAGGGAACCTAACGTCTCGGATGTAGTATTTTCCAACACTCCTGGCGGGTCGGCCCCAACTTCTCGGAGGACACATTATATACGTCTATATCGTAATATCACCTAACATAACCCATCTAGACCCTCGCTGATAATGTTTTACAAAATCCCGGTCGTGTCGGCCCGTACTTCTCGGTGGGGACATTATATACGTCTATAACGTTATATATCCTAACCTAAGGGAACCTAACATCTCGGATGTAGTATTTTCCAACATTCCTGGCGGGTCGGTCCCTACTTCTCGGCGGGCACATTATATACGTCTATATCGTAATATAACCTCAGCTAACCCATCTAGACACTGGCTGGTAATGTTTTACAAAATCCCGGTCGTGTCGACCCGTACGTCTCGGTGCGGACATTATATACGTCTATAACGTTATATATCTTAACCTAAGGCAACTTAACATCTGGGATGTAGTATTTTCCAACATTCCTGGCGGGTCGGCCCCAACTTCTCGGTGGACACATTATATACGTCTATATCGTAATATCACCTAACATAACCCATCTAGACCCTCGCTGATAATGTTTTACAAAATCCCGGTCGTGTCGGCCCGTACTTCTCGGTGGGGACATTATATACGTCTATAACGTTATATATCCTAACCTAAGGGAACCTAACATCTCGGATGTAGTATTTTCCAACATTCCTGGCGGGTCGGTCCCTACTTCTCGGCGGGCACATTATATACGTCTATATCGTAATATAACCTCACCTAACCCATCTAGACACTGGCTGGTAATGTTTTACAAAATCCCGGTCGTGTCGGCCCGTACTTCTCGGTGGGGACATTATATACGCCTATAACGTTATATATCCTAACCTAAGTGAACCTAACATCGCGGATGTAGTATTTCACAGCATTCCTGGGGGGTAGGCGCCAATTCTCGGTGGGAACATTATATACGTCTATATCGTAATATAACCTAACCTAACCCATCTAGACCCTCGCTGGTAATGTATTACAAAATCCCCGTCGTGTCGGCCCGTACTTCTCGGTGGGGAAATTATATACGTCTATAACGTTATATATCCTAACCTAAGGGAACCTAACATCTCGGATGTAGTATTTTCCAACATTCCTGGCGGGTCGGCCCCTACTTCTCGGCGGGCACATTATATACGTCTATATCGTAATATAACCTAACATAACCCATCTAGATCCTGGCTGGTAATGTTTTACAAAATACCGGTCGTGTCGGCGCGTACTTCTCGGTGGGGACATTGTATACGTCTATAACGTTATATATCCTGACCTAAGGGAACCTAACATCGCGGATGTAGTATTTCACAACATTCCTGGCGGGTCGGCGCCAATTCTCGGTGGGAACATTATATACGTCTATAACGTAATATAACCTAACCTAACCCATCTAGACCCTCGCTGGTAATGTTTTACAAAATCCCGGTCGTGTCGGCCCGTACTTCTCGGTGGGGACATTATATACGTCTATAACTTTATATATCCTAACCTAAGGGAACCTAACATCTCGGCTGTAGTATTTTCCAACATTCCTGGCAGGTCGGCCCCTACTTCTCGGTGGGCACATTATATACGTCTATATCGTAATATAACCTAACCTAACCCATCTAGACCCTCGCTGGTAATGTTTTACAAAATCCCGGTCGTGTCGGACCGTACTCCTCGGTGGGGACATTATATACGTCTATAACGTTATATATCCTAACCTAAGGGAACCTAACATCGCGGATGTAGTATTTCACAACATTCCTGGGGGGTAGGCGCCAATTCTCGGTGGGAACATTATATACGTCTATATCGTAATATAACCTAACCTAACCCATCTAGACCCTCGCTGGTAATGTATTACAAAATCCCCGTCGTGTCGGCCCGTACTTCTCGGTGGGGAAATTATATACGTCTATAACGTTATATATCCTAACCTAAGGGAACCTAACATCTCGGATGTAATATTTTCCAACATTCCTGGCGGGTCGGCCCCTACTTCTCGGCGGTCACATTATATACGTCTATATCGTAATATAACCTAACCTAACCCATCTAGACCCTGGCTGGTAATGTTTTACAAAATACCGGTCGTGTCGGCGCGTACTTCTCGGTGGGGACATTGTATACGTCTATAACGTTATATATCCTGACCTAAGGGAACCTAACATCGCGGATGTAGTATTTCACAACATTCCTAGCGGGTCGGCGCCAATTCTCGGTGGGAACATTATATACGTCTATAACGTAATATAACCTAACCTAACCCATCTAGAACCTCGCTGGTAATGTTTTACAAAATCCCGGTCGTGTCGTCCCTTACGTCTCGGTGCGGACATTATATACGTCTATAACGTTATATATCCTAACCTAAGGGAACCTAACATCTCGGATGTAGTATTTTCCAACATTCCTGGCGGGTCGGCCCCTACTTCTCGGCGGGCACATTATATACGTCTATATCGTAATATAACCTCACCTAACCCATCTAGACACTGGCTGGTAATGTTTTACAAAATCCCGGTCGTGTCGGCCCGTACTTCTCGGTGGGGACATTATATACGCCTATAACGTTATATATCCTAACCTAAGGGAACCTAACACCGCGGATGTAGTATTTCACAGCATTCCTGGGGGGTAGGCGCCAATTCTCGGTGGGAACATTATATACGTCTATATCGTAATATAACCTAACCTAACACATCTATACCCTCGCTGGTGATGTTCTACAAAATCCCGGTCGTGTCGACCCGTACTTCTCGGTGCGGACATTATATACGTCTATAACGTTATATATCCTAACCTAAGGGAACCTAACATCTCGGATGTAGTATTTTCCAACACTCCTGGCGGGTCGGTCCCTACTTCTCGGTGGGCACATTATATACGTCTATATCGTAATATAACCTAACCTAACCCATGTAGACCCTCGCTGGTAATGTTTTACAGAATCCCGGTCGTGTCGTCCCGTACGTCTCGGTGCGGACATTATATACGTCTATAACGTTATATATCTTAACCTAAGGCAACTTAACATCTGGGATGTAGTATTTTCCAACATTCCTGGCGGGTCGGCCCCAACTTCTCGGTGGGCACATTATATACGTCTGTATCGTAATATAACCTAACATAGCCCATCTAGACCCTCGCTGATAATGTTTTACAAAATCCCGGTCGTGTCGGCCCGTACTTCTCGGTGGGGACATTATATACGTCTATAACGTTATATATCCTGACCTAAGGGAACCTAACATCTCGGATGTAGTATTTTCCAACATTCCTGGCGGGTCGGGCCCTACGTCTCGGTGGGCACATTATATACGTCTATATCGTAATATAGCCTAACATAACCCATCTAGACCCCCGCTGGTAATGTTTTACAAAATCCCGGTCGTGTCGGCCCGTACTTCTAGTTGGGGACATTATATACGTCTATAACGTTATATACCCTAACCTAAGGGAACCTAACATCTCGAATGTAGTATTTCACAACATTCGTGGCGGGTCGGCCCCTACTTCTCGGCGGGCACATTATATACGTCTATATCGTAATATAACCTAACCTAACCCATCTAGACCCTCGCTAGTAATGTTTTACAAAATCCCGGTCGTGTCGTCCCTTACGTCTCGGTGCGGACATTATATGCGTCTATAACGTTATATATCCTAACCTAAGGGAACCTAACATCGCGGATGTAGTATTTCACAACATTCCTGGCGGGTCGGCGCCAATTCTCGGTGGGAACATTATATACGTCTGTAACGTAATATAACCTAACCTAACCCATCTAGACCCTCGCTGGTAATGTTTTACAAAATCCCGGTCGTGTCGGCCCGTACTTCTCGGTGGGGACATTATATACGTCTATAACGTTATATATCCTAGCCTAAGGGAACCTAACATCGCGGATGTAGTATTTCACAACATTCCTGGCGGGTCGGCCCCACTTCTCGGTGGGAACATTATATACGTCTATATCGTAATATAACCTAACCTAACCTATTTTGCCCCTCGGTGATAATGTTTTACAGAATCCTAGCCGTGTCGTCCCGTACGTCTCGGTGGGGACATTATATGCATCTGTAACGTTATATACCCTAACCTAAGGCAACCTAACATCTCGAATGTAGTATTTCACAACATTCCTGGCGGGTCGGCCCCACTTCTCGGTGGGAACATTATATACGTCTATAACGTAATATAACCTAACCTAACCCATCTAGCCCCTCGCTGGTAATGCTTTACAGAATCCCGGCCGTGTCGTCCCGTACGTCTCGGTGCGGGCATTATATACGTCTATAGCTGTATATTCCTAACTTAAGGGAACATAACATCTCGGATGTAGTATTTTCCAACATTCCTGCCGGGTCGGCACCTACTTCTCGGTGGGCACATTATATACGTCTATATCGTAATATAACCTAACCTAACCCATCTAGACCCTGGCTGGTAATGTTTTACAAAATCCCGGTCGTGTCGGCCCGTACTTCTCGGTGGGGACATTATATACGTCTATAACATTATATATCCTAACCTAAGGGAACCTAACATCTCGGATGTAGTATTTTCCAACATTCCTGGCAGGTCGGCCCCTACTTCTCGGTGGGCACATTATATACGTCTATATCGTAATATAACCTAACCTAACCCATCTAGACCCTCGCTGGTAATGTTTTACAAAATCCCGGTCGTGTCGGACCGTAATTCTCGGTGGGGACATTATATACGTCTATAACGTTATATATCCTAGCCTAAGGGAACCTAACATCGCGAATGTAGTATTTCACAACATTCCTGGCGGGTCGGCGCCAATTCTCGGTGGGAACATTATATACGTCTATAACGTAATATAACCTAACCTAACCCATCTAGCCCCTCGCTGTAATGTTTTACAAAATTCCGGTAGTGTCGTCCCGTACGTCTTCGTGCGGACATTATATACGTCTATAACGTTATATATCCTAACCTAAGGGAACCTAACATCTCGGATGTAGTATTTTCCAACATTCCTGGCGGGTCGGCCCCTACTTCTCGGCGGGCACATTATATACGTCTATATCGTAATATAACCTAACCTAACCCATCTAGACACTGGCTGGTAATGTTTTACAAAATCCCGGTCGTGTCGGCCCGTACTTCTCGGTGGGGACATTATATACGTCTATAACATTATATATCCTAACCTAAGGGAACCTAACATCTCGGATGTAGTATTTTCCAACATTCCTGGCAGGTCGGCCCCTACTTCTCGGTGGGCACATTATATACGTCTATATCGTAATATAACCTAACCTAACCCATCTAGACCCTCGCTGGTAATGTTTTACAAAATCCCGGTCGTGTCGGACCGTAATTCTCGGTGGGGACATTATATACGTCTATAACGTTATATATCCTAGCCTAAGGGAACCTAACATCGCGAATGTAGTATTTCACAACATTCCTGGCGGGTCGGCGCCAATTCTCGGTGGGAACATTATATACGTCTATAACGTAATATAACCTAACCTAACCCATCTAGCCCCTCGCTGTAATGTTTTACAAAATTCCGGTAGTGTCGTCCCGTACGTCTTCGTGCGGACATTATATACGTCTATAACGTTATATATCCTAACCTAAGGCAACCTAACATCGCGGATGTAGTATTTCACAACATTCCTGGCGGGTCGGCGCCAATTCTCGGTGGGAACATTATATACGTCTACAACGTAATATAACCTAACCTAACCCATCTAGCCCCTAGCTGGGAATGTTTTACAAAATCCCGGTCGTGTCGGCCCGTACTTTTCCCTGGGGACATTATATACGTCTATAACTTTATATATCCTAACCTAAGGCAACCTACCATCGCGGATGTAGTATTTCACAACATTCCTGGCGGGTCGGCCCCTACTTCTCGGTGGGCACATTATATACGTCTATATCGTAATATAACCTAACCTAACCCATCTAGCTCCTAGCTGGGAATGTTTTACAAAATCCCGGTCGTATCGGCCCCTACATTTCCGTGAGGACATTATGTACGTCTATAACTTTATATATCCTACCCTAAGGGTACATAACATCTTGGATGTAGTATTTTCCAACATTCCTGGCGGGTCGGTCCCTACTTCTCGGCGGGCACATTATATACGTCTATATCGTAATATAACCTCACCTAACCCATCTAGACCCTGGCTGGTAATGTTTTACAAAATCCCGGTCGTGTCGGCCCGTACTTCTCGGTGGGGACATTATATACGCCTATAACGTTATATATCCTAACCTAAGGGAACCTAACATCGCGGATGTAGTATTTCACAACATTCCTGCGGGGTAGGCGCCAATTCTCGGTGGGAACATTATATACGTCTATATCGTAATATAACCTAACCTAACCCATCTAGACCCTCGCTGGTAATGTATTACAAAATCCCGGTCGTGTCGACCCGTACTTCTCGGTGGGGAAATTATATACGTCTATAACGTTATATATCCTAACCTAAGGGATCCTAACATCTCGGATGTAGTATTTTCCAACATTCCTGGCGGGTCGGCCCCTACTTCTCGGCGGGCACATTATATACGTCTATATCGTAATATAACCTAACCTAACCCATCTAGCCCCTAGCTGGGAATGTTTTACAAAATCCCGGTCGTGTCGGCCCGTACTTTTCCCTGGGGACATTATATACGTCTATAACTTTATATATCCTAACCTAAGGGAACCTAACATCTCGGATGTAGTATATTCCAACATTCCTGGCGGGTCGGCCCCTACTTCTCGGTGGACACATTATATACGTCTAAATCGTAATATAACCTAACCTAACCCATGTAGACCCTCGCTGGTAATATTTCACAAAATCTCAGTCGTGTCGGCCCGTACTTCTCGGTGGGGACATTATATACGTCTATAACGTTATATACCCTAACCTAAGGCAACCTAACATCTCGAATGTAGTATTTCACAACATTCCTGGCGGGTCGGCTCCACTTCTCCGTTGGAACATTATATACGTCTATAACGTAATATATCCTAACCTAACCCATCTAGCCCCTCGCTGGTAATGTTTTACAGAATACTGGTCGTGTCTTCCCGTACGTCTCGGTGCGGACATTATATACGTCTATAACGTTATATATCCTAACCTAAGGCAACTTAACATCTCGTATGTAGTATTTTCCAACATTCCTGGCGGGTCGGTCCCAACTTCCCGGTGGGCACATTATATACGTCTATATCGTAACATAACCTAACCTAACACATCTATACCCTCGCTGGTGATGTTCTACAAAATCCCGGTCGTGTCGACCCGTACTTTTCGGTGCGGACATTATATACGTCTATAACGTTATATATCCTAACCTAAGGGAACCTAACGTCTCGGATGTAGTATTTTCCAACACTCCTGGCGGGTCGGCCCCAACTTCTCGGAGGACACATTATATACGTCTATATCGTAATATCACCTAACATAACCCATCTAGACCCTCGCTGATAATGTTTTACAAAATCCCGGTCGTGTCGGCCCGTACTTCTCGGTGGGGACATTATATACGTCTATAACGTTATATATCCTAACCTAAGGGAACCTAACATCTCGGATGTAGTATTTTCCAACATTCCTGGCGGGTCGGTCCCTACTTCTCGGCGGGCACATTATATACGTCTATATCGTAATATAACCTCAGCTAACCCATCTAGACACTGGCTGGTAATGTTTTACAAAATCCCGGTCGTGTCGACCCGTACTTTTCCCTGGGGACATTATATACGTCTATAACTTTATATATCCTAACCTAAGGGAACCTAACATCTCGGATGTAGTATATTCCAACATTCCTGGCGGGTCGGCCCCTACTTCTCGGTGGACACATTATATACGTCTAAATCGTAATATAACCTAACCTAACCCATGTAGACCCTCGCTGGTAATATTTCACAAAATCTCAGTCGTGTCGGCCCGTACTTCTCGGTGGGGACATTATATACGTCTATAACGTTATATACCCTAACCTAAGGCAACCTAACATCTCGAATGTAGTATTTCACAACATTCCTGGCGGGTCGGCTCCACTTCTCCGTTGGAACATTATATACGTCTATAACGTAATATATCCTAACCTAACCCATCTAGCCCCTCGCTGGTAATGTTTTACAGAATACTGGTCGTGTCTTCCCGTACGTCTCGGTGCGGACATTATATACGTCTATAACGTTATATATCCTAACCTAAGGCAACTTAACATCTCGGATGTAGTATTTTCCAACATTCCTGGCGGGTCGGTCCCAACTTCCCGGTGGGCACATTATATACGTCTATATCGTAACATAACCTAACCTAACACATCTATACCCTCGCTGGTGATGTTCTACAAAATCCCGGTCGTGTCGACCCGTACTTTTCGGTGCGGACATTATATACGTCTATAACGTTATATATCCTAACCTAAGGGAACCTAACGTCTCGGATGTAGTATTTTCCAACACTCCTGGCGGGTCGGCCCCAACTTCTCGGAGGACACATTATATACGTCTATATCGTAATATCACCTAACATAACCCATCTAGACCCTCGCTGATAATGTTTTACAAAATCCCGGTCGTGTCGGCCCGTACTTCTCGGTGGGGACATTATATACGTCTATAACGTTATATATCCTAACCTAAGGGAACCTAACATCTCGGATGTAGTATTTTCCAACATTCCTGGCGGGTCGGTCCCTACTTCTCGGCGGGCACATTATATACGTCTATATCGTAATATAACCTCACCTAACCCATCTAGACACTGGCTGGTAATGTTTTACAAAATCCCGGTCGTGTCGGCCCGTACTTCTCGGTGGGGACATTATATACGCCTATAACGTTATATATCCTAACCTAAGTGAACCTAACATCGCGGATGTAGTATTTCACAGCATTCCTGGGGGGTAGGCGCCAATTCTCGGTGGGAACATTATATACGTCTATATCGTAATATAACCTAACCTAACCCATCTAGACCCTCGCTGGTAATGTATTACAAAATCCCCGTCGTGTCGGCCCGTACTTCTCGGTGGGGAAATTATATACGTCTATAACGTTATATATCCTAACCTAAGGGAACCTAACATCTCGGATGTAGTATTTTCCAACATTCCTGGCGGGTCGGCCCCTACTTCTCGGCGGGCACATTATATACGTCTATATCGTAATATAACCTAACCTAACCCATCTAGACCCTGGCTGGTAATGTTTTACAAAATACCGGTCGTGTCGGCGCGTACTTCTCGGTGGGGACATTGTATACGTCTATAACGTTATATATCCTGACCTAAGGGAACCTAACATCGCGGATGTAGTATTTCACAACATTCCTGGCGGGTCGGCGCCAATTCTCGGTGGGAACATTATATACGTCTATAACGTAATATAACCTAACCTAACCCATCTAGAACCTCGCTGGTAATGTTTTACAAAATCCCGGTCGTGTCGTCCCTTACGTCTCGGTGCGGACATTATATACGTCTATAACGTTATATATCCTAACCTAAGGGAACCTAACATCTCGGATGTAGTATTTTCCAACATTCCTGGCGGGTCGGCCCCTACTTCTCGGCGGGCACATTATATACGTCTATATCGTAATATAACCTCACCTAACCCATCTAGACACTGGCTGGTAATGTTTTACAAAATCCCGGTCGTGTCGGCCCGTACTTCTCGGTGGGGACATTATATACGCCTATAACGTTATATATCCTAACCTAAGGGAACCTAACACCGCGGATGTAGTATTTCACAGCATTCCTGGGGGGTAGGCGCCAATTCTCGGTGGGAACATTATATACGTCTATATCGTAATATAACCTAACCTAACCCATCTAGACCCTCGCTGGTAATGTATTACAAAATCCCGGTTGTGTCGTCCCGTACGTCTTCGTGCAGACATTATATACGTCTATAACGTTATATATCCTAACCTAAGGCAACCTAACATCGCGGATGTAGTATTTCACAACATTCCTGGCGGGTCGGCGCCAATTCTCGGTGGGAACATTATATACGTCTATAACGTAATATAACCAAACCTAACCCATCTAGACCCCCGCTGGTAATGTTTTACAAAATCCCGGTCGTGTCGGCCCGTACTTCTAGTTGGGGACATTATATACGTCTATAACCTTATATACCCTAACCTAAGGGAACCTAACATCTCGAATGTAGTATTTCACAACATTCGTGGCGGGTCGGCCCCTACTTCTCGGCGGGCACATTATATACGTCTATATCGTAATATAACCTAACCTAACCCATCTAGACCCTGGCTAGTAATGTTTTACAAAATCCCGGTCGTGTCGTCCCTTACGTCTCGGTGCGGACATTATATGCGTCTATAACGTTATATATCCTGACCTAAGGGAACCTAACATCGCGGATGTAGTATTTCACAACATTCCTGGCGGGTCGGCGCCAATTCTCGGTGGGAACATTATATACGTCTATAACGTAATATAACCTAACCTAACCCATCTAGAACCTCGCTGGTAATGTTTTACAAAATCCCGGTCGTGTCGTCCCTTACGTCTCGGTGCGAACATTATATACGTCTATAACGTTATATATCCTAACCTAAGGGAACCTAACATCTCGGATGTAGTATTTTCCAACATTCCTGGCGGGTCGGCCCCTACTTCTCGGCGGGCACATTATATACGTCTATATCGTAATATAACCTCACCTAACCCATCTAGACACTGGCTGGTAATGTTTTACAAAATCCCGGTCGTGTCGGCCCGTACTTCTCGGTGGGGACATTATATACGCCTATAACGTTATATATCCTAACCTAAGGGAACCTAACACCGCGGATGTAGTATTTCACAGCATTCCTGGGGGGTAGGCGCCAATTCTCGGTGGGAACATTATATACGTCTATATCGTAATATAACCTAACCTAACCCATCTAGACCCTCGCTGGTAATGTATTACAAAATCCCGGTTGTGTCGTCCCGTACGTCTTCGTGCAGACATTATATACGTCTATAACATTATATATCCTAACCTAAGGCAACCTAACATCGCGGATGTAGTATTTCACAACATTCCTGGCGGGTCGGCGCCAATTCTCGGTGGGAACATTATATACGTCTATAACGTAATATAACCAAACCTAACCCATCTAGACCCCCGCTGGTAATGTTTTACAAAATCCCGGTCGTGTCGGCCCGTACTTCTAGTTGGGGACATTATATACGTCTATAACCTTATATACCCTAACCTAAGGGAACCTAACATCTCGAATGTAGTATTTCACAACATTCGTGGCGGGTCGGCCCCTACTTCTCGGCGGGCACATTATATACGTCTATATCGTAATATAACCTAACCTAACCCATCTAGACCCTGGCTAGTAATGTTTTACAAAATCCCGGTCGTGTCGTCCCTTACGTCTCGGTGCGGACATTATATGCGTCTATAACGTTATATATCCTAACCTAAGGGAACCTAACATCGCGGATGTAGTATTTCACAACATTCCTGGCGGGTCGGCGCCAATTCTCGGTGGGAACATTATATACGTCTGTAACGTAATATAACCTAACCTAACCCATCTAGACCCTCGCTGGTAATGTTTTACAAAATCCCAGTCGTGTCGGCCCGTACTTCTCGGTGGGGACATTATATACGTCTATAACGTTATATATCCTAGCCTAAGGGAACCTAACATCGCGGATGTAGTATTTCACAACATTCCTGGCGGGTCGGCCCCACTTCTCGGTGGGAACATTATATACGTCTATATCGTAATATAGCCTAACCTAACCTATTTTGCCCCTCGGTGATAATGTTTTACAGAATCCTAGCCGTGTCGTCCCGTACGTCTCGGTGGGGACATTATATGCATCTGTAACGTTATATACCCTAACCTAAGGCAACCTAACATCTCGAATGTAGTATTTCACAACATTCCTGGTGGGTCGGCCCCACTTCTCGGTGGGAACATTATATACGTCTATAACGTAATATAACCTAACCTAACCCATCTAGCCCCTCGCTGGTAATGCTTTACAGAATCCCGGCCGTGTCGTCCCGTACTTCTCGGTGGGGACATTATATACGTCTATAACGTTATATATCCTGACCTAAGGGAACCTAACATCTCGGATGTAGTATTTTCCAACATTCCTGGCGGGTCGGCGCCAATTCTCGGTGGGAACATTATATACGTCTATATCGTAATATAACCTAACCTAACCCATTTTGCCCCTCGGTGATAATGTTTTACAGAATCCCGGTCGTGTCGGCCCGTACTTCTAGTTGGGGACATTATATACGTCTATAACTTTATATATCCTATCCTAAGGGAACCTAACATCTCGGATGTAGTATTTCACAGCATTCCTGGCTGGTCGGCGCCAATTCTCGGTGGGAACATTATATACGTCTATATCGTAATATAGCCAAACCTAATCCATCTAGACCCTCGCTGGTAATATTTCACAAAATCTCGGTCGTGTCGGCACGTACTTCTCGGTGGGGACATTATATAGGTCTATAACGTCATATACCCTAACCTAAGACAACCTAAGATCTCGAATGTAGTATTTCACAACATTCCTGGCGGGTCGGCATCACTTCTCGGTGGGATCATTATATACGTCTAGAACGTAATATAACCTAACCTAACCCATCTAGACCCTCGCTGGTAATGTTTTACAGAATCCCGGTCGTGTCGTCCCGTACGTCTCGGTGCGGACATTATATACGTCTATAACGTTATATATCTTAACCTAAGGCAACTTAACATATGGGATGTAGTATTTCACAACATTCCTGGCGGGTCGGCGCCAATTCTCGGTGGGAACATTATATACGTCTGTAACGTAATATAACCTAACCTAACCCATCTAGACCCTCGCTGGTAATGTTTTACAAAATCCCGGTCGTGTCGGCCCGTACTTCTCGGTGGGGACATTATATACGTCTATAACGTTATATATCCTAGCCTAAGGGAACCTAATATCGCGGATGTAGTATTTCACAACATTCCTGGCGGGTCGGCCCCACTTCTCGGTGGGAACATTATATACGTCTATATCGTAATATAACCTAACCTAACCCATTTTGCCCCTCGGTGATAATGTTTTACAGAATCCTAGCCGTGTCGTCCCGTACGTCTCGGTGGGGACATTATATGCATCTGTAACGTTATATACCCTAACCTAAGGCAACCTAACATCTCGAATGTAGTATTTCACAACATTCCTGGCGGGTCGGCCCCACTTGTCGGTGGGAACATTATATACGTCTATAACGTAATATAACCTAACCTAACCCATCTAGCCCCTCGCTGGTAATGCTTTACAGAATTCCGGTCGTGTCGTCCCGTACGTCTCGGTGCGGACATTATATACGTCTATAACGTTATATATCGTAACCTAAGGCAACTTAACATCTCGGATGTAGTATTTTCCAACATTCCTGGCGGGTCGGCCCCAACTTCCCGGTGGGCACATTATATACGTCTATATCGTAATATAACCTAACCTAACACATCTATACCCTCGCTGGTGATGTTCTACAAAATCCCGGTCGTGTCGACCCGTACTTCTCGGTGCGGACATTATATACGTCTATAACGTTATATATCCTAACCTAAGGGAACCTAACATCTCGGATGTAGTATTTTCCAACACTCCTGGCGGGTCGGCTCCACTTCTCGGTTGGAACATTATATACGTCTATAACGTAATATATCCTAACCTAACCCATCTAGCCCCTCGCTGGTAATGTTTTACAGAATTCCGGTCGTGTCTTCCCGTACGTCTCGGTGCGGACATTATATACGTCTATAACGTTATATATCCTAACCTAAGGCAACTTAACATCTCGGATGTAGTATTTTCCAACATTCCTGGCGGGTCGGCCCCAACTTCCCGGTGGGCACATTATATACGTCTATATCGTAATATAACCTAACCTAACCCATGTAGACCCTCGCTGGTAATGTTTTACAGAATCCCGGTCGTGTCGTCCCGTACGTCTCGGTGCGGACATTATATACGTCTATAACGTTATATATCTTAACCTAAGGCAACTTAACATCTGGGACGTAGTATTTTCCAACATTCCTGGCGGGTCGTCCCCAACTTCTCGGTGGGCACATTATATACGTCTATATCGTAATATAACCTATCATAACCCATCTAGACCCTCGCTGATAATGTTTTACAAAATCCCGGTCGTGTCGGCCCGTACTTCTCGGTGGGGACATTATATACGTCTATAACGTTATATATCCTGACCTAAGGGAACCTAACATCTCGGATGTAGTATTTTCCAACATTCCTGCCGGGTCGGCGCCAATTCTCGGTGGGAACATTATATACGTCTATATCGTAATATAACCTAACCTAACCCATTTTGCCCCTCGGTGATAATGTTTTACAGAATCCCGGTCGTGTCGGCCCGTACTTCTAGTTGGGGACATTATATACGTCTATAACTTTATATATCCTATCCTAAGGGAACCTAACATCTCGGATGTAGTATTTCACAGCATTCCTGGCTGGTCGGCGCCAATTCTCGGTGGGAACATTATATACGTCTATATCGTAATATAACCAAACCTAATCCATCTAGACCCTCGCTGGTAAGATTTCACAAAATCTCGGTCGTGTCGGCACGTACTTCTCGGTGGGGACATTATATACGTCTATAACGTCATATACCCTAACCTAAGACAACCTAACATCTCGAATGTAGTATTTCACAACATTCCTGGCGGGTCGGCATCACTTCTCGGTGGGATCATTATATACGTCTAGAACGTAATATAACCTAACCTAACCCATCTAGACCCTCGCTGGTAATGTTTTACAGAATCCCGGTCGTGTCGTCCCGTACGTCTCGGTGCGGACATTATATACGTCTATAACGTTATATATCTTAAGCTAAGGCAACTTAACATATGGGATGTAGTATTTTCCAACATTCCTGGCGGGTCGGCCCCAACTTCTCGGTGGGCACGTTATATATGTCTATATCGTAATATAACCTAACCTAACCCATCTAGACCCTCGCTGGTAATGTTTTACAAAATCCCGGTCGTGTCGTCCGTTATGTCTCGGTGCGGACATTATATACGTCTATAACTTTATATATCCTAACCTAAGGCCACCTAACATCTCGGATGTAGTATTTTCCATCATTCCTGGCGGGTCGGCCCCTACTTCTCGGCGGGCACATTATATACGTCTATATCGTAATATAACCTAACCTAACCCATCTAGACCCTCGCTAGTAATGTTTTACAAAATCCCGGTCGTGTCGTCCCTTACGTCTCGGTGCGGACATTATATGCGTCTATAACGTTATCTATCCTAACCTAAGCTAACCTAACATCGCGGATGTAGTATTTCACAACATTCCTGGCGGGTCGGCGCCAATTCTCGGTCGGAACATTATATACGTCTATAACGTAATATAACCTAACCTAACCCATCTAGACCCTCGCTGGTAATGTTTTACAAAATCCCGGTCGTGTCGGCCCGTACTTCTCGGTGGGGACATTATATACGTCTATAACGTTATATATCCTAGCCTAAGGGAACCTAACATCGCGGATGTAGTATTTCACAACATTCCTGGCGGGTCGGCCCCACTTCTCGGTGGGAACATTATATACGTCTATATCGTAATATAACCTAACCTAACCCATTTTGCCCCTCGGTGATAATGTTTTACAGAATCCCAGCCGTGTCGTCCCGTACGTCTCGGTGGGGACATTATATGCATCTGTATCGTTATATACCCTAACCTAAGGCAACCTAACATCTGGGATGTAGTATTTTCCCACATTCCTGGCGGATCGGCGCCAATTCTCGGTGGGAACATTATATACGTCTATAACGTAATATAACCTAACCTAACCAATCTAGCCCTTCGCTGGTAATGTTTTAAAGAATCTCGGTCGTGTCGTCCCGTATGTCTCGGTGCGGACATTATATACGTCTATAACGTTACATGTCCTAACCTAAGGGAACCTAACATCGCGGATGTAGTATTTCACAACATTCCTGGCTGGTCGGCGCCAATTCTCGGTGGGAACATTATATACGTCTATATCGTAATATAACCTAACCTAACCCAGTAGACCCTCGCTGGTAATGTTTTACAAAATCCCGGTCGTGTCGGCCCGTACTTCTCGTTGGGGACATTATATACGTCTATAACTTTATATATCCTAACCTCAGGGAACCTAACATCGCGGATGTAGTATTTCACAACATTCCTGGCGGGTCGGCCCCTACTTCTCGGCTGGCACATTATATACGTCTATATCGTAATATAACCTAACCTAACCCATCTAGACCCTCGCTGATAATGTTTTACAAAATCCCGGTCGTGTCGGCCCGTACTTCTCGGTGGGGACATTATATACGTCTATAACGTTATATATCCTAGCCTAAGGGAACCTAACATCGCGGATGTAGTATTTCACAACATTCCTGGCGGGTCGGCCCCACTTCTCGGTGGGAACATTATATACGTCTATATCGTAATATAACCTAACCTAACCCATTTTGCCCCTCGGTGATAATGTTTTACAGAATCCCAGCCGTGTCGTCCCGTACGTCTCGGTGGGGACATTATATGCATCTGTAACGTTATATACCCTAACCTAAGGCAACCTAACATCTCGAATGTAGTATTTCACAACATTCCTGGCGGGTCGGCCCCACTTCTCGATGGGAACATTATATACGTCTATATCGTAATATAACCTAACATAACCCATGTAGACCCTCGCTGGTAATGTTTTACAAAATCCCTGTCGTGTCGGCCCGTACTTCTAGTTGGGGACATTATATACGTCTATAACTTTATATGTCCTATCCTAAGGGAACCTAACATCGCGGATGTAGTATTTCACAACATTCCTGGCTGGTCGGCGCCAATTCTCGGTGGGAACATTATATACGTCTATATCGTAATATAACCTAACCTAACCCATCTAGACCCTCGCTGGTAATAATTCACAAAATCTCGGTCGTGTCGGCACGTACTTCTCGGTGGGGACATTATATACGTCTATAACGTTATATACCCTAACCTAAGGCAACCTAACATCTCGAATGTAGTATTCCACAACATTCCTGGCGGGTCGGCATCACTTCTCGGTGGGAACATTATATACGTCTATATCGTAATATAACCTAACCTAACCCATCTAGACCCTGGCTGGTAATGTTTTACAAAATACCGGTCGTGTCGGCGCGTACTTCTCGGTGGGGACATTGTATACGTCTATAACGTTATATATCCTGACCTAAGGGAACCTAACATCGCGGATGTAGTATTTCACAACATTCCTGGCGGGTCGGCGCCAATTCTCGGTGGGAACATTATATACGTCTATAACGTAATATAACCTAACCTAACCCATCTAGAACCTCGCTGGTAATGTTTTACAAAATCCCGGTCGTGTCGTCCCTTACGTCTCGGTGCGGACATTATATACGTCTATAACGTTATATATCCTAACCTAAGGGAACCTAACATCTCGGATGTAGTATTTTCCAACATTCCTGGCGGGTCGGCCCCTACTTCTCGGCGGGCACATTATATACGTCTATATCGTAATATAACCTCACCTAACCCATCTAGACACTGGCTGGTAATGTTTTACAAAATCCCGGTCGTGTCGGCCCGTACTTCTCGGTGGGGACATTATATACGCCTATAACGTTATATATCCTAACCTAAGGGAACCTATCACCGCGGATGTAGTATTTCACAGCATTCCTGGGGGGTAGGCGCCAATTCTCGGTGGGAACATTATATACGTCTATATCGTAATATAACCTAACCTAACCCATCTAGACCCTCGCTGGTAATGTTTTACAAAATCCCGGTCGTGTCGGACCGTACTTCTCGGTGGGGACATTGTATACGTCTATAACGTTATATATCCTGACCTAAGGGAACCTAACATCGCGGATGTAGTATTTCACAACATTCCTGGCGGGTCGGCGCCAATTCTCGGTGGGAACATTATATACGTCTATAACGTAATATAACCAAACCTAACCCATCTAGACCCTCGCTGATAATGTTTTACAAAATCCCGGTCGTGTCGGCCCGTACTTCTCGGTGGGGACATTATATACGTCTATAACGTTATATATCCTAGCCTAAGGGAACCTAACATCGCGGATGTAGTATTTCACAACATTCCTGGCGGGTCGGCCCCACTTCTCGGTGGGAACATTATATACGTCTATATCGTAATATAACCTAACCTAACCCATTTTGCCCCTCGGTGATAATGTTTTACAGAATCCCAGCCGTGTCGTCCCGTACGTCTCGGTGGGGACATTATATGCATCTGTAACGTTATATACCCTAACCTAAGGCAACCTAACATCTCGAATGTAGTATTTCACAACATTCCTGGCGGGTCGGCCCCACTTCTCGATGGGAACATTATATACGTCTATATCGTAATATAACCTAACATAACCCATGTAGACCCTCGCTGGTAATGTTTTACAAAATCCCTGTCGCGTCGGCCCGTACTTCTAGTTGGGGACATTATATACGTCTATAACTTTATATGTCCTATCCTAAGGGAACCTAACATCGCGGATGTAGTATTTCACAACATTCCTGGCTGGTCGGCGCCAATTCTCGGTGGGAACATTATATACGTCTATATCGTAATATAACCTAACCTAACCCATCTAGACCCTCGCTGGTAATAATTCACAAAATCTCGGTCGTGTCGGCACGTACTTCTCGGTGGGGACATTATATACGTCTATAACGTTATATACCCTAACCTAAGGCAACCTAACATCTCGAATGTAGTATTCCACAACATTCCTGGCGGGTCGGCATCACTTCTCGGTGGGAACATTATATACGTCTATATCGTAATATAACCTAACCTAACCCATCTAGACCCTGGCTGGTAATGTTTTACAAAATACCGGTCGTGTCGGCGCGTACTTCTCGGTGGGGACATTGTATACGTCTATAACGTTATATATCCTGACCTAAGGGAACCTAACATCGCGGATGTAGTATTTCACAACATTCCTGGCGGGTCGGCGCCAATTCTCGGTGGGAACATTATATACGTCTATAACGTAATATAACCTAACCTAACCCATCTAGAACCTCGCTGGTAATGTTTTACAAAATCCCGGTCGTGTCGTCCCTTACGTCTCGGTGCGGACATTATATACGTCTATAACGTTATATATCCTAACCTAAGGGAACGTAACATCTCGGATGTAGTATTTTCCAACATTCCTGGCGGGTCGGCCCCTACTTCTCGGCGGGCACATTATATACGTCTATATCGTAATATAACCTCACCTAACCCATCTAGACACTGGCTGGTAATGTTTTACAAAATACCGGTCGTGTCGGCCCGTACTTCTCGGTGGGGACATTATATACGCCTATAACGTTATATATCCTAACCTAAGGGAACCTATCACCGCGGATGTAGTATTTCACAGCATTCCTGGGGGGTAGGCGCCAATTCTCGGTGGGAACATTATATACGTCTATATCGTAATATAACCTAACCTAACCCATCTAGACCCTCGCTGGTAATGTTTTACAAAATCCCGGTCGTGTCGGACCGTACTTCTCGGTGGGGACATTGTATACGTCTATAACGTTATATATCCTGACCTAAGGGAACCTAACATCGCGGATGTAGTATTTCACAACATTCCTGGCGGGTCGGCGCCAATTCTCGGTGGGAACATTATATACGTCTATAACGTAATATAAACAAACCTAACCCATCTAGACCCTCGCTGGTAATGTTTTACAAAATCCCGGTCGTGTCGGACCGTACTTCTCGGTGGGGACATTGTATACGTCTATAACGTTATATATCCTGACCTAAGGGAACCTAACATCGCGGATGTAGTATTTCACAACATTCCTGGCGGGTCGGCGCCAATTCTCGGTGGGAACATTATATACGTCTATAACGTAATATAACCAAACCTAACCCATCTAGACCCTCGCTGGTAATGTTTTACAAAATCCCGGTCGTGTCGTCCCTTACGTCTCGGTGCGGACATTATATACGTCTATAACGTTATATATCCTAACCTAAGGCAAACTAACATCGCGGATGTAGTATTTCACAACATTCCTGGCGGGTCGGCCCCAACTTCTCGGTGGGCACATTATATACGTCTGTATCGTAATATAACCTAACCCAACACATCTATACCCTCGCTGGTGATGTTTTACAGAATCCCGGTCGTGTCGTCCCGTACGTCTCGGTGCGGACATTATATACGTCTATAACGTTATATATCTTAACCTAAGGCAACTTAACATCTGGGATGTAGTATTTTCCAACATTCCTGGCGGGTCGGCCCCAACTTCTCGGTGGGCACATTATATACGTCTGTATCGTAATATAACCTAACATAACCCATCTAGACCCTCGCTGATAATGTTTTACAAAATCCCGGTCGTGTCGGCCCGTACTTCTCGGTGGGGACATTATATACGTCTATAACGTTATATATCCTGACCTAAGGGAACCTAACATCTCGGATGTAGTATTTTCCAACATTCCTGGCGGGTCGGGCCCTACGTCTCGGTGGGCACATTATATACGTCTATATCGTAATATAGCCTAACATAACCCATCTAGACCCCCGCTGGTAATGTTTTACAAAATCCCGGTCGTGTCGGCCCGTACTTCTAGTTGGGGACATTATATGCGTCTATAACGTTATATACCCTAACCTAAGGGAACCTAACATCTCGAATGTAGTATTTCACAACATTCCTGGCGGGTCGGCCCCTACTTCTCGGCGGGCACATTATATACGTCTATATCGTAATATAACCTAACCTAACCCATCTAGACCCTCGCTAGTAATGTTTTACAAAATCCCGGTCGTGTCGTCCCTTACGTCTCGGTGCGGACATTATATGCGTCTATAACGTTATATATCCTAACCTAAGGGAACCTAACATCGCGGATGTAGTATTTCACAACATTCCTGGCGGGTCGGCGCCAATTCTCGGTGGGAACATTATATACGTCTGTAACGTAATATAACCTAACCTAACCCATCTAGACCCTCGCTGGTAATGTTTTACAAAATCCCGGTCGTGTCGGCCCGTACTTCTCGGTGGGGACATTATATACGTCTATAACGTTATATATACTAGCCTAAGGGAAACTAACATCGCGGATGTAGTATTTCACAACATTCCTGGCGGGTCGGCCCCACTTCTCGGTGGGAACATTATATACGTCTATAACGTAATATAACCTAACCTAACCCATCTAGCCCCTCGCTGGTAATGCTTTACAGAATCCCGGCCGTGTCGTCCCGTACGTCTCGGTGCGGGCATTATATACGTCTATAGCTTTATATTCCTAACTTAAGGGAACATAACATCTCGGATGTAGTATTTTCCAACATTCCTGCCGGGTCGGCACCTACTTCTCGGTGGGCACATTATATACGTCTATATCGTAATATAACCTAACCTAACCCATCTAGCCCCCCGCTGGTAATGTTTTACAGAATTCCGGTCGTGTCGTCCCGTACGTCTCGGTGCGGACATTATATACGTCTATAACGTTATATCTCGTAACCTAAGGCAACTTAACATCTCGGATGTAGTATTTTCCAACATTCCTGGCGGGTCGGCCCCAACTTCTCGGTGGGCACATTATATACGTCTATATCGTAATATAACCTATCATAACCCATCTAGACCCTCGCTGATAATGTTTTACAAAATCCCGGTCGTGTCGGCCCGTACTTCTCGGTGGGGACATTATATACGTCTATAACGTTATATATCCTGACCTAAGGGAACCTAACATCTCGGATGTAGTATTTTCCAACATTCCTGGCGGGTCGGCGCCAATTCTCGGTGGGAACATTATATACGTCTATATCGTAATATAACCTAACCTAACCCATTTTGCCCCTCGGTGATAATGTTTTACAGAATCCCGGTCGTGTCGGCCCGTACTTCTAGTTGGGGACATTATATACGTCTATAACTTTATATATCTTATCCTAAGGGAACCTAACATCTCGGATGTAGTATTTCACAGCATTCCTGGCTGGTCGGCGCCAATTCTCGGTGGGAACATTATATACGTCTAGAACGTAATATAACCTAACCTAACCCATCTAGACCCTCGCTGGTAATGTTTTACAGAATCCCGGTCGTGTCGTCCCGTACGTCTCGGTGCGGACATTATATACGTCTATAACGTTATATATCTTAAGCTAAGGCAACTTAACATATGGGATGCAGTATTTTCCAACATTCCTGGCGGGTCGGCCCCAACTTCTCGGTGGGCACGTTATATACGTCTATATCGTAATATAACCTAACCTAACCCATCTAGACCCTCGCTGGTAATCTTTTACAAAATCCCGGTCGTGTCGTCCCTTATGTCTCGGTGCGGACATTATATACGTCTATAACTTTATATATCCTAACCTAAGGCCACCTAACATCTCGGATGTAGTATTTCACAACATTCCTGGCGGGTCGGCCCCACTTCTCGATGGGAACATTATATACGTCTATATCGTAATATAACCTAACATAACCCATGTAGACCCTCGCTGGTAATGTTTTACAAAATCCCTGTCGTGTCGGCCCGTACTTCTAGTTGGGGACATTATATACGTCTATAACTTTATATGTCCCATCCTAAGGGAACCTAACATCGCGGATGTAGTATTTCACAACATTCCTGGCTGGTCGGCGCCAATTCTCGGTGGGAACATTATATACGTCTATATCGTAATATAACCTAACCTAACCCATCTAGACCCTCGATGGTAATATTTCACAAAATCTCGGTCGTGTCGGCACGTACTTCTCGGTGGGGACATTATATACGTCTATAACGTTATATACCCTAACCTAAGGCAACCTAACATCTCGAATGTAGTATTCCACAACATTCCTGGCGGGTCGGCATCACTTCTCGGTGGGAACATTATATACGTCTATAACGTAATATAACCTAACCTAACCCATCTAGCCCCTAGCTGGTAATGCTTTACAGAATGCCGGCCGTGTCGTCCCGTACGTCTCGGTGCGGGCATTATATACGTCTATAACTTTATATGTCCTAACCTATGGGAACCTAACATCTCGGATGTAGTATTTTCCAACATTCCTGGCCGGTCGGCCCCTACCTCTCGGTGGGCACAGTATATACGCCTATATCGTAATATAACCTAACCTAACCCATCTAGACCCTCGCTGGTAATGTTTTACAAAATCCCGGTCGTGTCGGCCCGTACTTCTCGGTGGGGACATTATATACGGCTATAACGTTATATATTGTAACCTAAGGGAACCTAACATCTCGGATATAGTATTTCACAACATTCCTGGCGAGTCGGCGCCAATTCTCGGTGGGAACATTATATACGTCTATATCGTAATATAACCTAACCTATCCCATTTTGCCCCTCGGTGATAATGTTTTACAGAATCCCAGCCGTGTCATCCGGTACGTCTCGGTGGGGACATTATATGCATCTGTATCGTTATATACCCTAACCTAAGGCAACCTAACATCTCGAATGTAGTATTTCACAACATTCCTGGCGGATCGGCCCCAACTTCCCGGTGGGCACATTATATACGTCTATATCGTAATATAACCTAACCTAACACATCTATACCCTCGCTGGTGATGTTCTACAAAATCCCGGTCGTGTCGGCCCGTACTTCTCGGTGGGGACATTATATACGGCTATAACGTTATATATCCTAACCTAAGGGAACCTAACATCTCGGATGTAGTATTCCACAACATTCCTGGCGGGTCGGCGCCAATTCTCGGTGGGAAGATTATATACGTCTATATCGTAATATAACCTAACATAACCCATGTAGACCCTCGCTGGTAATGTTTTACAAAATCCCTGTCGTGTCGGCCCGTACTTCTAGTTGGGGACATTATATACGTCTATAACTTTATATGTCCCATCCTAAGGGAACCTAACACCGCGGATGTAGTATTTCACAACATTCCTGGCTGGTCGGCGCCAATTCTCGGTGGGAACATTATATACGTCTATATCGTAATATAACCTAACCTAACCCATCTAGACTCTCGCTGGTAATATTTCACAAAATCTCGGTCGTGTCGGCACGTACTTCTCGGTGGGGACATTATATACGTCTATAACGTTATATACCCTAACCTAAGGCAACCTAACATCTCGAATGTAGTATTCCACAACATTCCTGGCGGGTCGGCATCACTTCTCGGTGGGAACATTATATACGTCTATAACGTAATATAACCGAACCTAACCCATCTAGACCCTCGCTGGTAATGTTTTACAGAATCCCGGTCATGTCGTCCCGTACGTCTCGGTGCGGACATTATATACGTATATAACGTTATATATCTTAACCTAAGACAACTTAACATCGCGGATGTAGTATTTCACAACATTCCTGGCGGGTCGGCGCCAATTCTCGGTGGGAAAATTATATACGTTATAACGTAATATAACCTAACCTAACCCATCTAGACCCTCGCTGGTAATGTTTTACAAAATCCCGGTCGTGTCGGCCCGTACTTCTCGGTGGGGACATTATATACGGCTATAACGTTATATATCCTAACCTAAGGGAACCTAACATCTCGGATGTAGTATTTCACAACATTCCTGGCGGGTCGGCGCCAATTCTCGGTGGGAACATTATATACGTCTATATCGTAATATAACCTAACCTAACCCATTTTGCCCCTCGGTGATAATGTTTTACAGAATCCCAGCCGTGTCGTCCCGTACGTCTCGGTGGGGACATTATATGCATCTGTAAGGTTATATAACCTAACCTAAGGCAACCTAACATCTCGAATGTAGTATTTCACAACATTCCTGGCGGGTCAGCCCCACTTCTCGGTGGGAACATTATATACGTCTATAACGTAATATAACCTAACCTAACCCATCTAGCCCCTCGCTGGTAATATTTCACAAAATCTCGGTCGTGTCGGCACGTACTTCTCGGTGGGGACATTATATACGTCTATAACGTTATATACCCTAACCTAAGGCAACCTAACATCTCGAATGTAGTATTCCACAACATTCCTGGCGGGTCGGCCCCTACTTCTCGGTGGGCACATTATATACGTCTATATCGTAATATAACCTAACATAACCCATGTAGACCCTCGCTGGTAATGTTTTACAAAATCCCTGTCGTGTCGGCCCGTACTTCTAGTTGGGGACATTATATACGTCTATAACTTTATATGTCCCATCCTAAGGGAACCTAACATCGCGGATGTAGTATTTCACAACATTCCTGGCTGGTCGGCGCCAATTCTCGGTGGGAACATTACATACGTCTATATCGTAATATAACCTAACCTAACCCATCTAGACCCTCGCTGGTAATATTTCACAAAATCTCGGTCGTGTCGGCACGTACTTCTCGGTGGGGACATTATATACGTCTATAACGTTATATACCCTAACCTAAGGCAACCTAACATCTCGAATGTAGTATTCCACAACATTCCTGGCGGGTCGGCATCACTTCTCGGTGGGAACATTATATACGTCTATAACGTAATATAACCTAACCTAACCCATCTAGACCCTCGCTGGTAATGTTTTACAGAATCCCGGTCATGTCGTCCCGTACGTCTCGGTGCGGACATTATATACGTCTATAACGTTATATATCCTAACCTAAGGGAACCTAACATCTCGGATGTAGTATTTCACAACATTCCTGGCGGGTCAGCCCCACTTCTCGGTGGGAACATTATATACGTCTATATCGTAATATAACCTAACCTAACCGATCTAGACCCTCGCTGGTAATGTTTTACAAAATCCCGGTCGTGTCGGCCCGTACTTCTCGGTGGGGACATTATATACGGCTATAACGTTATATATCCTAACCTAAGGGAACCTAACATCTCGGATGTAGTATTTCACAACATTCCTGGCGGGTCGGCGCCAATTCTCGGTGGGAACATTATATACGTCTATATCGTAATATAACCTAACCTAATCCATTTTGCCCCTCGGTGATAATGTTTTACAGAATCCCAGCCGTGTCATCCGGTACGTCTCGGTAGGGACATTATATGCATCTGTATCGTTATATACCCTAACCTAAGGCAACCTAACATCTCGAATGTAGTATTTCACAACATTCCTGGCGGATCGGCCCCAACTTCCCGGTGGGCACATTATATACGTCTATATCGTAATATAACCTAACCTAACACATCTATACCCTCGCTGGTGATGTTCTACAAAATCCCGGTCGTGTCGGCCCGTACTTCTCGGTGGGGACATTATATACGGCTATAACGTTATATATCCTAACCTAAGGGAACCTAACATCTCGGATGTAGTATTTCACAACATTCCTGGCGGGTCGGCGCCAATTCTCGGTGGGAAGATTATATACGTCTATATCGTAATATAACCTAACATAACCCATGTAGACCCTCGCTGGTAATGTTTTACAAAATCCCTGTCGTGTCGGCCCGTACTTCTAGTTGGGGACATTATATACGTCTATAACTTTATATGTCCCATCCTAAGGGAACCTAACACCGCGGATGTAGTATTTCACAACATTCCTGGCTGGTCGGCGCCAATTCTCGGTGGGAACATTATATACGTCTATATCGTAATATAACCTAACCTAACCCATCTAGACTCTCGCTGGTAATATTTCACAAAATCTCGGTCGTGTCGGCACGTACTTCTCGGTGGGGACATTATATACGTCTATAACGTTATATACCCTAACCTAAGGCAACCTAACATCTCGAATGTAGTATTCCACAACATTCCTGGCGGGTCGGCATCACTTCTCGGTGGGAACATTATATACGTCTATAACGTAATATAACCTAACCTAACCCATCTAGCCCCTAGCTGGTAATGCTTTACAGAATGCCGGCCGTGTCGTCCCGTACGTCTCGGTGCGGGCATTATATACGTCTATAACTTTATATGTCCTAACCTATGGGAACCTAACATCTCGGATGTAGTATTTTCCAACATTCCTGGCCGGTCGGCCCCTACCTCTCGGTGGGCACAGTATATACGCCTATATCGTAATATAACCTAACCTAACCCATCTAGACCCTCGCTGGTAATGTTTTACAAAATCCCGGTCGTGTCGGCCCGTACTTCTCGGTGGGGACATTATATACGGCTATAACGTTATATATTGTAACCTAAGGGAACCTAACATCTCGGATATAGTATTTCACAACATTCCTGGCGAGTCGGCGCCAATTCTCGGTGGGAACATTATATACGTCTATATCGTAATATAACCTAACCTATCCCATTTTGCCCCTCGGTGATAATGTTTTACAGAATCCCAGCCGTGTCATCCGGTACGTCTCGGTGGGGACATTATATGCATCTGTATCGTTATATACCCTAACCTAAGGCAACCTAACATCTCGAATGTAGTATTTCACAACATTCCTGGCGGATCGGCCCCAACTTCCCGGTGGGCACATTATATACGTCTATATCGTAATATAACCTAACCTAACACATCTATACCCTCGCTGGTGATGTTCTACAAAATCCCGGTCGTGTCGGCCCGTACTTCTCGGTGGGGACATTATATACGGCTATAACGTTATATATCCTAACCTAAGGGAACCTAACATCTCGGATGTAGTATTCCACAACATTCCTGGCGGGTCGGCGCCAATTCTCGGTGGGAAGATTATATACGTCTATATCGTAATATAACCTAA
This sequence comes from Xylocopa violacea, assembly GCA_963969225.1. Taxonomy (NCBI): domain Eukaryota; kingdom Metazoa; phylum Arthropoda; class Insecta; order Hymenoptera; family Apidae; genus Xylocopa; species Xylocopa violacea. Next base: position 1,480,094 of record CAXAJV010000061.1, on the reverse strand, counting down.
CATAACCCATGTAGACCCTCGCTGGTAATGTTTTACAAAATCCCTGTCGTGTCGGCCCGTACTTCTAGTTGGGGACATTATATACGTCTATAACTTTATATGTCCCATCCTAAGGGAACCTAACACCGCGGATGTAGTATTTCACAACATTCCTGGCTGGTCGGCGCCAATTCTCGGTGGGAACATTATATACGTCTATATCGTAATATAACCTAACCTAACCCATCTAGACTCTCGCTGGTAATATTTCACAAAATCTCGGTCGTGTCGGCACGTACTTCTCGGTGGGGACATTATATACGTCTATAACGTTATATACCCTAACCTAAGGCAACCTAACATCTCGAATGTAGTATTCCACAACATTCCTGGCGGGTCGGCATCACTTCTCGGTGGGAACATTATATACGTCTATAACGTAATATAACCGAACCTAACCCATCTAGACCCTCGCTGGTAATGTTTTACAGAATCCCGGTCATGTCGTCCCGTACGTCTCGGTGCGGACATTATATACGTATATAACGTTATATATCTTAACCTAAGACAACTTAACATCGCGGATGTAGTATTTCACAACATTCCTGGCGGGTCGGCGCCAATTCTCGGTGGGAAAATTATATACGTTATAACGTAATATAACCTAACCTAACCCATCTAGACCCTCGCTGGTAATGTTTTACAAAATCCCGGTCGTGTCGGCCCGTACTTCTCGGTGGGGACATTATATACGGCTATAACGTTATATATCCTAACCTAAGGGAACCTAACATCTCGGATGTAGTATTTCACAACATTCCTGGCGGGTCGGCGCCAATTCTCGGTGGGAACATTATATACGTCTATATCGTAATATAACCTAACCTAACCCATTTTGCCCCTCGGTGATAATGTTTTACAGAATCCCAGCCGTGTCGTCCCGTACGTCTCGGTGGGGACATTATATGCATCTGTAAGGTTATATAACCTAACCTAAGGCAACCTAACATCTCGAATGTAGTATTTCACAACATTCCTGGCGGGTCAGCCCCACTTCTCGGTGGGAACATTATATACGTCTATAACGTAATATAACCTAACCTAACCCATCTAGCCCCTCGCTGGTAATATTTCACAAAATCTCGGTCGTGTCGGCACGTACTTCTCGGTGGGGACATTATATACGTCTATAACGTTATATACCCTAACCTAAGGCAACCTAACATCTCGAATGTAGTATTCCACAACATTCCTGGCGGGTCGGCCCCTACTTCTCGGTGGGCACATTATATACGTCTATATCGTAATATAACCTAACATAACCCATGTAGACCCTCGCTGGTAATGTTTTACAAAATCCCTGTCGTGTCGGCCCGTACTTCTAGTTGGGGACATTATATACGTCTATAACTTTATATGTCCCATCCTAAGGGAACCTAACATCGCGGATGTAGTATTTCACAACATTCCTGGCTGGTCGGCGCCAATTCTCGGTGGGAACATTACATACGTCTATATCGTAATATAACCTAACCTAACCCATCTAGACCCTCGCTGGTAATATTTCACAAAATCTCGGTCGTGTCGGCACGTACTTCTCGGTGGGGACATTATATACGTCTATAACGTTATGTACCCTAACCTAAGGCAACCTAACATCTCGAATGTAGTATTCCACAACATTCCTGGCGGGTCGGCATCACTTCTCGGTGGGAACATTATATACGTCTATAACGTAATATAACCTAACCTAACCCATCTAGACCCTCGCTGGTAATGTTTTACAGAATCCCGGTCATGTCGTCCCGTACGTCTCGGTGCGGACATTATATACGTCTATAACGTTATATATCTTAACCTAAGGCAACTTAACATCTGGGATGTAGTATTTTCCAACATTCCTGGCGGGTCGGCCCCAACTTCTCGGTGGGCACATTATATACGTCTATATCGTAATATAACCTAACCTAACCCATCTAGACCCTCGCTGGTGATGTTTTACAAAATCCCGGTCGTGTCGTCCCTTACGTCTCGGTGCGGACATTATATACGTCTATAACTTTATATATCCTAACCTAAGGCCACCTAACATCTCGGATGTAGTATTTTCCATCATTCCTGGCGGGTCGGCCCCTACTTCTCGGCGGGCACATTATATACGTCTATATCGTAATATAACCTAATCTAACCCATCTAGACCATCGCTAGTAATGTTTTACAAAATCCCGGTCGTGTCGTCCCTTACGTCTCGGTGCGGGCATTATATACGTCAATAACTTTATATGTCCTAACCTAAGGGAACCTAACATCTCGGATGTAGTATTTTCCAACATTCCTGGCGGGTCGGCCCCTACCTCTTGGTGGGCACATTATATACGTCTATATCGTAATATAACCTAACCTAACCCATCTAGACCCTCGCTGGTAATGTTTTACAAAATCCCGGTCGTGGCGGCCCGTACTTCTCGGTGCGGACATTATATACCTCTATAACGTTATATATCCTAACCTAATGCAGCTTAACATCTCGGATGTAGTATTTTCCAACATTCCTGGCGGGTCGGCTCCAACTTCTCGGTGGGCACATTATATACATCTATATCGTAATATAACCTAACCTAACCCATCTAGACCCTCGCTGGTAATGTTTTACAGAATCCCGGTCGTGTCGTCCAGTACGTCTCGGTGCGGACATTTTTATACGTCTATAACGTTATGTATCCTAACCTAAGGCAACTTAACATCTGGGATGTAGTATTTTCCAACATTCCTGCCGGGTCGGCCCCTACTTCTCGGTGGGCACATTATATACGTCTATATCGTAATATAACCTAACCTAACCCATCTAGCCCCTCGCTGGTAATGTTTTACAGAATTCCGGTCGTGTCGTCCCGTACGTCTCGGTGCGGACATTATATACGTCTATAACGTTATATATCGTAACCTAAGGCAACTTAACATCTCGGATGTAGTATTTTCCAACATTCCTGGAGGGTCGGCCCCAACTTCCCGGTGGGCACATTATATACGTCTATATCGTAATATAACCTAACCTAACACATCTGTACCCTCGCTGGTGATGTTCTACAAAATCCCGGTCGTGTCGGCCCGTACTTCTCGGTGGGGACATTATATACGTATATAACGTTATATATCCTAACCTAAGGGAACCTAACATCTCGGATGTAGTATTTTCCAACATTCCTGGCGGGTCGGCCCGTACTTCTCGGTGGGCACATTATATACATCTATATCGTAATATAACCTAACCTAACCAATCTAGCCCCTCGCTGGTAATGCTTTACAGAATTCGGGCCGTGTCGTCCCGTACGTCTCGGTGCGGGCATGATATACGTCTATAACTTTATATGTCCTAACCTAAGGGAACATAACATCTCGGATGTAGTATTTTCCAACATTCCTGCCGGGTCGGCCCCTACTTCTCGGTGGGTACATTATATACGTCTATATCGTAAAATAACCTAACCTAACCTAACCCATCTAGACCCTCGCTGGTAATGTTTTACAAAATCCCGGTCGTGTCGGCCCGTACTTCTCGGTGGGGACATTATATACGGCTATAACGTTATATATCCTAACCTAAGGGAACCTAACATCTCGGATGTAGTATTTCACAACATTCCTGGCGGGTCGGCGCCAATTCTCGGTGGGAACATTATATACGTCTATATCGTAATATAACCTAACCTAACCCATTTTGCCCCTCGGTGATAATGTTTTACAGAATCCCAGCCGTGTCGTCCCGTACGTCTCGGTGGGGACATTATATGCATCTGTAAGGTTATATAACCTAACCTAAGGCAACCTAACATCTCGAATGTAGTATTTCACAACATTCCTGGCGGGTCAGCCCCACTTCTCGGTGGGAACATTATATACGTCTATAACGTAATATAACCTAACCTAACCCATCTAGCCCCTCGCTGGTAATATTTCACAAAATCTCGGTCGTGTCGACACGTACTTCTCGGTGGGGACATTATATACGTCTATAACGTTATATACCCTAACCTAAGGCAACCTAACATCTCGAATGTAGTATTCCACAACATTCCTGGCGGGTCGGCCCCTACTTCTCGGTGGGCACATTATATACGTCTATATCGTAATATAACCTAACATAACCCATGTAGACCCTCGCTGGTAATGTTTTACAAAATCCCTGTCGTGTCGGCCCGTACTTCTAGTTGGGGACATTATATACGTCTATAACTTTATATGTCCCATCCTAAGGGAACCTAACATCGCGGATGTAGTATTTCACAACATTCCTGGCTGGTCGGCGCCAATTCTCGGTGGGAACATTACATACGTCTATATCGTAATATAACCTAACCTAACCCATCTAGACCCTCGCTGGTAATATTTCACAAAATCTCGGTCGTGTCGGCACGTACTTCTCGGTGGGGACATTATATACGTCTATAACGTTATATACCCTAACCTAAGGCAACCTAACATCTCGAATGTAGTATTCCACAACATTCCTGGCGGGTCGGCATCACTTCTCGGTGGGAACATTATATACGTCTATAACGTAATATAACCTAACCTAACCCATCTAGACCCTCGCTGGTAATGTTTTACAGAATTCCGGTCGTGTCGTCCCGTACGTCTCGGTGCGGACATTATATACGTCTATAACGTTATATATCGTAACCTAAGGCAACTTAACATCTCGGATGTAGTATTTTCCAACATTCCTGGCGGGTCGGCCCCAACTTCCCGGTGGGCACATTATATACGTCTATATCGTAATATAACCTAACCTAACACATCTATACCCTCGCTGGTGATGTTCTACAAAATCCCGGTCGTGTCGGCCCGTACTTCTCGGTGGGGACATTATATACGTATATAACGTTATATATCCTAACCTAAGGGAACCTAACATCTCGGATGTAGTATTTTCCAACATTCCTGGCGGGTCGGCCCGTACTTCTCGGTGGGCACATTATATACATCTATATCGTAATATAACCTAACCTAACCAATCTAGCCCCTCGCTGGTAATGCTTTACAGAATTCGGGCCGTGTCGTCCCGTACGTCTCGGTGCGGGCATGATATACGTCTATAACTTTATATGTCCTAACCTAAGGGAACATAACATCTCGGATGTAGTATTTTCCAACATTCCTGCCGGGTCGGCCCCTACTTCTCGGTGGGTACATTATATACGTCTATATCGTAAAATAACCTAACCTAACCTAACCCATCTAGACCCTCGCTGGTAATGTTTTACAAAATCCCGGTCGTGTCGGCCAGTACTTCTCGGTGGGGACATTATATACGGCTATAACGTTATATATCCTAACCTAAGGGAACCTAACATCTCGGATGCAGTATTTCACAACATTCCTGGCGGGTCGACGCCAATTCTCGGTGGGAAGATTATATACATCTGTATCGTAATATAACCTAACCTAACCCATTTTGCCCCTCGGTGATAATGTTTTACAGAATCCCAGCCGTGTCGTCCCGTACGTCTCGGTGGGGACATTATATGCATCTGTAAGGTTATATAATCTAACCTAAGGCAACCTAACATCTCGAATGTATTATTTCACAACATTCCTGGCGGGTCAGCCCCACTTCTCGGTGGGAATATTATATACGTCTATAACGCAATATAACCTAACCTAACCCATCTAGAACCTCGCTGATAATGCTTTACAGAATCCGGGCCGTGTCGTCCCGTACGTCTCGGTGCGGGCATTATATACGTCTATAACTTTATATATCCTAACCTAAGGGAACCAAACATCTCGGATGTAGTATTTTCCAACATTCCTGGCGGGTCGGCCCCAAATTCCGGGTGGGCACATTATATACCAGTATATCGTAATATAACCTAACCTAACCCATCTAGCCCCCCGCTGGTAATGTTTTACAAAATCCCGGCCATATCGTCCCGTACGTCTCGTTGCGGCATTATATACGTCTATAACTTTATACATCCTAACCTAAGGGAACGTAACATCTCGGATGTAGTATTTTCCAACATTCCTGGCGGGTCGGCCCCTACTTTTCGGTGGGCACATTATATACGTCTATATCGTAATATAACCTAACCTAACCCATCTAGACCCTCGCTGGTAATATTTTACAAAATCCCGGTCGTGTCAGCCCGTACGTCTCGGTGCGGACATTATATACGTCTATAACGTTATGTATCCTAACCTAAGGCAACTTAACATCTGGGATGTAGTATTTTCCAACATTCCTGCCGGGTCGGCCCCTACTTCTCGGTGGGCACATTATATACATCTATATCGTAATATAACCTAACCAAACCCATCTAGCCCCTCGCTGGTAATGCTTTACAGAATCCGGGCCGTGTCGTCCCGTACGTCTCGGTGCGGGCATTATATACGTCTATAACTTTATATATCCTAACCTAACGGAACCTAACATCTCGGATGTAGTATTTACCAACATTCCTGGCGGGTCGGCCCCTACTTTTCGGTGGGCACATTATATACGTCTATATCGTAATATAACCTAACCTAAGCCATCTAGACCCTCGCTGGTAATATTTTACAAAATCCCGGTCGTGTCAGCCCGTACATCTCGGTGCGGACATTATATACGTCTATAACGTTATATACCCTAACCTAAGGCGACCTAACATCTCGAATGTAGTATTTCACAACATTCCTGGCGGGTCGGCATCACTTCTCGGTGGGAACATTATATACGTCTATAACGTAATATAACCTAACCTAACCCATCTAGCCCCTAGCTGGTAATGCTTTACAGAATGCCGGCCGTGTCGTCCCGTACGTCTCGGTGCGGGCATTATATACGTCTATAACTTTATATGTCCTAACCTATGGGAACCTAACATCTCGGATGTAGTATTTTCCAACATTCCTGGCCGGTCGGCCCCTACCTCTCGGTGGGCACAGTATATACGCCTATATCGTAATATAACCTAATCTAACCCATCTAGACCCTCGCTGGTAATGTTTTACAAAATCCCGGTCTTGTCGGCCCGTACTTCTCGGTGGGGACATTATATACGGCTATAACGTTATATATTGTAACCTAAGGGAACCTAACATCTCGGATATAGTATTTCACAACATTCCTGGCGAGTCGGCGCCAATTCTCGGTGGGAACATTATATACGTCTATATCGTAATATAACCTAACCTATCCCATTTTGCCCCTCGGTGATAATGTTTTACAGAATCCCAGCCGTGTCATCCGGTACGTCTCGGTGGGGACATTATATGCATCTGTATCGTTATATACCCTAACCTAAGGCAACCTAACATCTCGAATGTAGTATTTCACAACATTCCTGGCGGATCGGCCCCAACTTCCCGGTGGGCACATTATATACGTCTATATCGTAATATAACCTAACCTAACACATCTATACCCTCGCTGGTGATGTTCTACAAAATCCCGGTCGTGTCGGCCCGTACTTCTAGTTGGGGACATTATATACGTCTATAACTTTATATGTCCCATCCTAAGGGAACCTAACATCGCGGATGTAGTATTTCACAACATTCCTGGCTGGTCGGCGCCAATTCTCGGTGGGAACATTATATACGTCTATATCGTAATATAACCTAACCTAACCCATTTTGCCCCTCGGTGATAATGTTTTACAGAATCCCAGCCGTGTCGTCCCGTACGTCTCGGTGGGGACATTATATGCATCTGTAAGGTTATATAACCTAACCTAAGGCAACCTAACATCTCGAATGTAGTATTTCACAACATTCCTGGCGGGTCAGCCCCACTTCTCGGTGGGAACATTATATACGTCTATAACGTAATATAACCTAACCTAACCCATCTAGCCCCTCGCTGGTAATATTTCACAAAATCTCGGTCGTGTCGGCACGTACTTCTCGGTGGGGACATTATATACGTCTATAACGTTATATACCCTAACCTAAGGCAACCTAACATCTCGAATGTAGTATTCCACAACATTCCTGGCGGGTCGGCCCCTACTTCTCGGTGGGCACATTATATACGTCTATATCGTAATATAACCTAACATAACCCATGTAGACCCTCGCTGGTAATGTTTTACAAAATCCCTGTCGTGTCGGCCCGTACTTCTAGTTGGGGACATTATATACGTCTATAACTTTATATGTCCCATCCTAAGGGAACCTAACATCGCGGATGTAGTATTTCACAACATTCCTGGCTGGTCGGCGCCAATTCTCGGTGGGAACATTACATACGTCTATATCGTAACATAACCTAACCTAACCCATCTAGACCGTCGCTGGTAATATTTCACAAAATCTCGGTCGTGTCGGCACGTACTTCTCGGTGGGGACATTATATACGTCTATAACGTTATATACCCTAACCTAAGGCAACCTAACATCTCGAATGTAGTATTCCACAACATTCCTGGCGGGTCGGCATCACTTCTCGGTGGGAACATTATATACGTCTATAACGTAATATAACCTAACCTAACCCATCTAGACCCTCGCTGGTAATGTTTTACAGAATCCCGGTCATGTCGTCCCGTACGTCTCGGTGCGGACATTATATACGTCTATAACGTTATATATCTTAACCTAAGGCAACTTAACATCTGGGATGTAGTATTTTCCAACATTCCTGGCGGGTCGGCCCCAACTTCTCGGTGGGCACATTATATACGTCTATATCGTAATATAACCTAACCTAACCCATCTAGACCCTCGCTGGTGATGTTTTACAAAATCCCGGTCGTGTCGTCCCTTACGTCTCGGTGCGGACATTATATACGTCTATAACTTTATATATCCTAACCTAAGGCCACCTAACATCTCGGATGTAGTATTTTCCATCATTCCTGGCGGGTCGGCCCCTACTTCTCGGCGGGCACATTATATACGTCTATATCGTAATATAACCTAATCTAACCCATCTAGACCATCGCTAGTAATGTTTTACAAAATCCCGGTCGTGTCGTCCCTTACGTCTCGGTGCGGGCATTATATACGTCAATAACTTTATATGTCCTAACCTAAGGGAACCTAACATCTCGGATGTAGTATTTTCCAACATTCCTGGCGGGTCGGCCCCTACCTCTTGGTGGGCACATTATATACGTCTATATCGTAATATAACCTAACCTAACCCATCTAGACCCTCGCTGGTAATGTTTTACAAAATCCCGGTCGTGTCGGCCCGTACTTCTCGGTGCGGACATTATATACCTCTATAACGTTATATATCCTAACCTAAAGCAGCTTAACATCTCGGATGTAGTATTTTCCAACATTCCTGGCGGGTCGGCTCCAACTTCTCGGTGGGCACATTATATACATCTATATCGTAATATAACCTAACCTAACCCATCTAGACCCTCGCTGGTAATGTTTTACAGAATCCCGGTCGTGTCGTCCAGTACGTCTCGGTGCGGACATTTTTATACGTCTATAACGTTATGTATCCTAACCTAAGGCAACTTAACATCTGGGATGTAGTATTTTCCAACATTCCTGCCGGGTCGGCCCCTACTTCTCGGTGGGCACATTATATACGTCTATATCGTAATATAACCTAACCTAACCCATCTAGCCCCTCGCTGGTAATGTTTTACAGAATTCCGGTCGTGTCGTCCCGTACGTCTCGGTGCGGACATTATATACGTCTATAACGTTATATATCGTAACCTAAGGCAACTTAACATCTCGGATGTAGTATTTTCCAACATTCCTGGCGGGTCGGCCCCAACTTCCCGGTGGGCACATTATATACGTCTATATCGTAATATAACCTAACCTAACACATCTATACCCTCGCTGGTGATGTTCTACAAAATCCCGGTCGTGTCGGCCCGTACTTCTCGGTGGGGACATTATATACGTATATAACGTTATATATCCTAACCTAAGGGAACCTAACATCTCGGATGTAGTATTTTCCAACATTCCTGGCGGGTCGGCCCGTACTTCTCGGTGGGCACATTATATACATCTATATCGTAATATAACCTAACCTAACCAATCTAGCCCCTCGCTGGTAATGCTTTACAGAATTCGGGCCGTGTCGTCCCGTACGTCTCGGTGCGGGCATGATATACGTCTATAACTTTATATGTCCTAACCTAAGGGAACATAACATCTCGGATGTAGTATTTTCCAACATTCCTGCCGGGTCGGCCCCTACTTCTCGGTGGGTACATTATATACGTCTATATCGTAAAATAACCTAACCTAACCTAACCCATCTAGACCCTCGCTGGTAATGTTTTACAAAATCCCGGTCGTGTCGGCCAGTACTTCTCGGTGGGGACATTATATACGGCTATAACGTTATATATCCTAACCTAAGGGATCCTAACATCTCGGATGCAGTATTTCACAACATTCCTGGCGGGTCGACGCCAATTCTCGGTGGGAAGATTATATACATCTGTATCGTAATATAACCTAACCTAACCCATTTTGCCCCTCGGTGATAATGTTTTACAGAATCCCAGCCGTGTCGTCCCGTACGTCTCGGTGGGGACATTATATGCATCTGTAAGGTTATATAACCTAACCTAAGGCAACCTAACATCTCGAATGTATTATTTCACAACATTCCTGGCGGGTCAGCCCCACTTCTCGGTGGGAATATTATATACGTCTATAACGCAATATAACCTAACCTAACCCATCTAGAACCTCGCTGATAATGCTTTACAGAATCCGGGCCGTGTCGTCCCGTACGTCTCGGTGCGGGCATTATATACGTCTATAACTTTATATATCCTAACCTAAGGGAACCAAACATCTCGGATGTAGTATTTTCCAACATTCCTGGCGGGTCGGCCCCAACTTCCGGGTGGGCACATTATATACCAGTATATCGTAATATAACCTAACCTAACCCATCTAGCCCCCCGCTGGTAACGTTTTACAAAATCCCGGCCATATCGTCCCGTACGTCTCGTTGCGGGCATTATATACGTCTATAACTTTATACATCCTAACCTAAGGGAACGTAACATCTCGGATGTAGTATTTTCCAACATTCCTGGCGGGTCGGCCCCTACTTCTCGGTGGGCACATTATATACGTCTATATCGTAATATAACCTAACCTAACCCATCTAGACCCTCGCTGGTAATATTTTACAAAATCCCGGTCGTGTCAGCCCGTACGTCTCGGTGCGGACATTATATACGTCTATAACGTTATGTATCCTAACCTAAGGCAACTTAACATCTGGGATGTAGTATTTTCCAACATTCCTGCCGGGTCGGCCCCTACTTCTCGGTGGGCACATTATATACATCTATATCGTAATATAACCTAACCAAACCCATCTAGCCCCTCGCTGGTAAAGCTTTACAGAATCCGGGCCGTGTCGTCCCGTACGTCTCGGTGCGGGCATTATATACGTCTATAACTTTATATATCCTAACCTAACGGAACCTAACATCTCGGATGTAGTATTTACCAACATTCCTGGCGGGTCGGCCCCTACTTTTCGGTGGGCACATTATATACGTCTATATCGTAATATAACCTAACCTAAGCCATCTAGACCCTCGCTGGTAATATTTTACAAAATCCCGGTCGTGTCAGCCCGTACATCTCGGTGCGGACATTATATACGTCTATAACGTTATGTATCCTAACCTAAGGCAATTTAACATCTGGGATGTAGTATTTTCCAACATTCCTGCCGGGTCGGCCCCTACTTCTCGGTGGGCACATTATATACGTCTATATCGTAATATAACCTAACCTAACCCATCTAGACCCTCGCTGGTAATGTTTTACAAAATCCCGGTCGTGTCGGCCAGTACTTCTCGGTGGGGACATTATATACGGCTATAACGTTATATATCCTAACCTAAGGGAACCTAGCATCTCGGATGTAGTATTTCACAACATTCCTGGCGGGTCAGCCCCACTTCTCGGTGGGAACATTATATACGTCTATATCGTAATATAACCTAACCTAACCCATCTAGACCCTCGCTGGTAATGTTTTACAAAATCCCGGTCGTGTCGGCCCGTACTTCTCGGTGGGGACATTATATACGGCTATAACGTTATATATCCTAACCTAAGGGAACCTAACATCTCGGATGTAGTATTTCACAACATTCCTGGCGGGTCGGCGCCAATTCTCGGTGGGAACATTATATACGTCTATATCGTAATATAACCTAACCTAATCCATTTTGCCCCTCGGTGATAATGTTTTACAGAATCCCAGCCGTGTCATCCGGTACGTCTCGGTGGGGACATTATATGCATCTGTATCGTTATATACCCTAACCTAAGGCAACCTAACATCTCGAATGTAGTATTTCACAACATTCCTGGCGGATCGGCCCCAACTTCCCGGTGGGCACATTATATACGTCTATATCGTAATATAACCTAACCTAACACATCTATACCCTCGCTGGTGATGTTCTACAAAATCCCGGTCGTGTCGGCCCGTACTTCTCGGTGGGGACATTATATACGGCTATAACGTTATATATCCTAACCTAAGGGAACCTAACATCTCGGATGTAGTATTTCACAACATTCCTGGCGGGTCGGCGCCAATTCTCGGTGGGAAGATTATATACGTCTATATCGTAATATAACCTAACATAACCCATGTAGACCCTCGCTGGTAATGTTTTACAAAATCCCTGTCGTGTCGGCCCGTACTTCTAGTTGGGGACATTATATACGTCTATAACGTTATATGTCCCATCCTAAGGGAACCTAACACCGCGGATGTAGTATTTCACAACATTCCTGGCTGGTCGGCGCCAATTCTCGGTGGGAACATTATATAAGTCTATATCGTAATATAACCTAACCTAACCCATCTAGACTCTCGCTGGTAATATTTCACAAAATCTCGGTCGTGTCGGCACGTACTTCTCGGTGGGGACATTATATACGTCTATAACGTTATATACCCTAACCTAAGGCAACCTAACATCTCGAATGTAGTATTCCACAACATTCCTGGCGGGTCGGCATCACTTCTCGGTGGGAACATTATATACGTCTATAACGTAATATAACCGAACCTAACCCATCTAGACCCTCGCTGGTAATGTTTTACAGAATCCCGGTCATGTCGTCCCGTACGTCTCGGTGCGGACATTATATACGTATATAACGTTATATATCTTAACCTAAGACAACTTAACATCTGGGATGTAGTATTTTCCAACATTCCTGGCGGGTCGGCCCCAACTTCTCGGTGGGCACATTATATACGTCTATATCGTAATATAACCTAACCTAACCCATCTAGACCCTCGCTGGTAATGTTTTACAAAATCCCGGTCGTGTCGTCCCTTACGTCTCGGTGCGGACATTATATACGTCTATAACTTTATATATCCTAACCTAAGGCCACCTAACATCTCGGATGTAGTATTTTCCATCATTCCTGGCGGGTCGGCCCCTACTTCTCGGCGGGCACATTATATACGTCTATATTGTAATATAACCTAATCTAACCCATCTAGACCCTCGCTAGTAATGTTTTACAAAATCCCGGTCGTGTCGTCCCTTACGTCTCGGTGCGGACATTATATACGTCTATAACGTTATATGTCCTAACCTAAGGGAACCTAACATCGCGGATGTAGTATTTCACAACATTCCTGGCGGGTCGGCGCCAATTCTCGGTGGGAATATTATATACGTTATAACGTAATATAACCTAACCTAACCCATCTAGACCCTCGCTGGTAATGTTTTACAAAATCCCGGTCGTGTCGGCCCGTACTTCTCGGTGGGGACATTATATACGGCTATAACGTTATATATCCTAACCTAAGGGAACCTAACATCTCGGATGTAGTATTTCACAACATTCCTGGCGGGTCGGCGCCAATTCTCGGTGGGAACATTATATACGTCTATATCGTAATATAACCTAACCTAACCCATTTTGCCCCTCGGTGATAATGTTTTACAGAATCCCAGCCGTGTCGTCCCGTACGTCTCGGTGGGGACATTATATGCATCTGTAAGGTTATATAACCTAACCTAAGGCAACCTAACATCTCGAATGTAGTATTTCACAACATTCCTGGCGGGTCAGCCCCACTTCTCGGTGGGAACATTGTATACGTCTATAACGTAATATAACCTAACCTAACCCATCTAGCCCCTCGCTGGTAATGCTTTACAGAATCCCGGCCGTGTCGTCCCGTACGTCTCGGTGCGGGCATTATATACGTCTATAACTTTATATTCCTAGCCTAAGGGAACATAACATCTCGGATGTAGTATTTTCCAACATTCCTGCCGGGTCGGCCCCTACTTCTCGGTGGGCACATTATATACGTCTATATCGTAATATAACCTAACCTAACCCATCTAGCCCCTCGCTGGTAATGTTTTACAGAATTCCGGTCGTGTCGTCCCGTACGTCTCGGTGCGGACATTATATACGTCTATAACGTTATATATCGTAACCTAAGGCAACTTAACATCTCGGATGTAGTATTTTCCAACATTCCTGGCGGGTCGGCCCCAACTTCCCGGTGGGCACATTATATACGTCTATATCGTAATGTAACCTAACCTAACACATCTATACCCTCGCTGGTGATGTTCTACAAAATCCCGGTCGTGTCGGCCCGTACTTCTCGGTGGGGACATTATATACGTATATAACGTTATATATCCTAACCTAAGGGAATCTAACATCTCGGATGTAGTATTTTCCAACATTCCTGGCGGGTCGGCCCCTACTTCTCGGTGGGCACATTATATACATCTATATCGTAATATAACCTAACCTAACCCATCTAGACCCTCGCTGGTGATGTTCTACAAAATCCCTGTCGTGTCGGCCCGTACTTCTCGGTGGGGACATTATATACGTCTATAACGTTATATATCCTAACCAAAGGGAACGTAACATCTCGGATGTAGTATTTTCCAACATTCCTGGCGGGTCGGCCCCTACTTCTCGGTGGGCACATTATATACGTCTATATCGTAATATAACCTAACCTAACCCATGTAGACCCTCGCTGGTAATGTTTTACAAAATCCCGGTCGTGTCGGCCCGTACTTCTAGTTGGGGACATTATATACGTCTATAACTTTATATATCCTATCCTAAGGGAACCTAACATCGCGGATGTAGTGTTTCACAACATTCCTGGCTGGTCGGCGCCAATTCTCGGTGGGAACATTATATACGTCTATATCGTAATATAACCTAACCTAACCCATCTAGACCCTCGCTGGTAATATTTCACAAAATCTCGGTAGTGTCGGCCCGTACTTCTCGGTGGGGACATTATATACGTCTATAACGTTATATACCCTAACCTAAGGCGACCTAACATCTCGAATGTAGTATTTCACAACATTCCTGGCGGGTCGGCATCACTTCTCGGTGGGAACATTATATACGTCTATAACGTAATATAACCTAACCTAACCCATCTAGCCCCTAGCTGGTAATGCTTTACAGAATGCCGGCCGTGTCGTCCCGTACGTCTCGGTGCGGGCATTATATACGTCTATAACTTTATATGTCCTAACCTATGGGAACCTAACATCTCGGATGTAGTATTTTCCAACATTCCTGGCCGGTCGGCCCCTACCTCTCGGTGGGCACAGTATATACGCCTATATCGTAATATAACCTAATCTAACCCATCTAGACCCTCGCTGGTAATGTTTTACAAAATCCCGGTCGTGTCGGCCCGTACTTCTCGGTGGGGACATTATATACGGCTATAACGTTATATATTGTAACCTAAGGGAACCTAACATCTCGGATATAGTATTTCACAACATTCCTGGCGAGTCGGCGCCAATTCTCGGTGGGAACATTATATACGTCTATATCGTAATATAACCTAACCTATCCCATTTTGCCCCTCGGTGATAATGTTTTACAGAATCCCAGCCGTGTCATCCGGTACGTCTCGGTGGGGACATTATATGCATCTGTATCGTTATATACCCTAACCTAAGGCAACCTAACATCTCGAATGTAGTATTTCACAACATTCCTGGCGGATCGGCCCCAACTTCCCGGTGGGCACATTATATACGTCTATATCGTAATATAACCTAACCTAACACATCTATACCCTCGCTGGTGATGTTCTACAAAATCCCGGTCGTGTCGGCCCGTACTTCTAGTTGGGAACATTATATACGTCTATAACTTTATATGTCCCATCCTAAGGGAACCTAACATCGCGGATGTAGTATTTCACAACATTCCTGGCTGGTCGGCGCCAATTCTCGGTGGGAACATTATATACGTCTATATCGTAATATAACCTAACCTAACCCATCTAGACCCTCGCTGGTAATATTTCACAAAATCTCGGTCGTGTCGGCACGTACTTCTCGGTGGGGACATTATATACGTCTATAACGTTATATACCCTAACCTAAGGCAACCTAACATCTCGAATGTAGTATTCCACAACATTCCTGGCGGGTCGGCATCACTTCTCGGTGGGAACATTATATACGTCTATAACGTAATATAACCTAACCTAACCCATCTAGACCCTCGCTGGTAATGTTTTACAGAATCCCGGTCATGTCGTCCCGTACGTCTCGGTGCGGACATTATATACGTCTATAACGTTATATATCTTAACCTAAGGCAACTTAACATCTGGGATGTAGTATTTTCCAACATTCCTGGCGGGTCGGCCCCAACTTCTCGGTGGGCACATTATATACGTCTATATCCTAATATAACCTAACCTAACCCATCTAGACCCTCGCTGGTAATGTTTCACAAAATCCCGGTCGTGTCGTACCTTACGTCTCGGTGCGGACATTATATACGTCTATAACTTTATATATCCTAACCTAAGGCCACCTAACATTTCGGATGTAGTATTTTCCATCATTCCTGGCGGGTCGGCCCCTACTTCTCGGCGGGCACATTATATACGTCTATATCGTAATATAACCTAACCTAACCCATCTAGACCATCGCTAGTAATGTTTTACAAAATCCCGGTCGTGTCGGCCCGTACTTCTCGGTGGGGACATTATATACGTCTATAACGTTATATATCCTAACCTAAGGGAACCAAACATCTCGGATGTAGTATTTTCCAACATTCCTGGCGGGTCGGCCCCAACTTCCGGGTGGGCACATTATATACCAGTATATCGTAATATAACCTAACCTAACCCATCTAGCCCCCCGCTGGTAATGTTTTACAAAATCCCGGCCATATTGTCCCGTACGTCTCGTTGCGGGCATTATATACGTCTATTACTTTATATATCCTAACCTAAGGGAACGTAACATCTCGGATGTAGTATTTTCCAACATTCCTGGCGGGTCGGCCCCTACTTTTCGGTGGGCACATTATATACGTCTATATCGTAATATAACCTAACCTAACCCATCTAGACCCTCGCTGGTAATATTTTACAAAATCCCGGTCGTGTCAGCCCGTACGTCTCGGTGCGGACATTATATACGTCTATAACGTTATGTATCCTAACCTAAGGCAACTTAACATCTGGGATGTAGTATTTTCCAACATTCCTGCCGGGTCGGCCCCTACTTCTCGGTGGGCACATTATATACATCTATATCGTAATATAACCTAACCAAACCCATCTAGCCCCTCGCTGGTAATGCTTTACAGAATCCGGGCCGTGTCGTCCCGTACGTCTCGGTGCGGGCATTATATACGTCTATAACTTTATATATCCTAACCTAACGGAACCTAACATCTCGGATGTAGTATTTTCCAACATTCCTGGCGGGTCGGCCCCTACTTTTCGGTGGGCACATTATATACGTCTATATCGTAATATAACCTAACCTAACCCATCTAGACCCTCGCTGGTAATATTTTACAAAATCCCGGTCGTGTCAGCCCGTACGTCTCGGTGCGGACATTATATACGTCTATAACGTTATGTATCCTAACCTAAGGCAACTTAACATCTGGGATGTAGTATTTTCCAACATTCCTGCCGGGTCGGCCCCTACTTCTCGGTGGGCACATTATATACATCTACATCGTAATATAACCTAACCTAACCCATCTAGCCCCTCGCTGGTAATGCTTTACAGAATCCGGGCCGTGTCGTCCCGTACGTCTCGGTGCGGGCATTATATACGTCTATAACTTTATATGTCCTAACCTAAGGGAACATAACATCTCGGATGTAGTATTTTCCAACATTCCTGCCGGGTCGGCCCCTACTTCTCGGTGGGCACATTATATACGTCTATATCGTAATATAACCTAACCTAACCCATCTAGACCCTCGGTGGTAATGTTTTACAAAATCCCGGACGTGTCGGCCAGTACTTCTCGGTGGGGACATTATATACGGCTATAACGTTATATATCCTAACCTAAGGCAACTTAACATCTGGGATGTAGTATTTTCCAACATTCCTGGCGGGTCGGCCCCAACTTCTCGGTGGGCACATTATATACGTCTATATCGTAATATAACCTAACCTAACCCATCTAGACCCTCGCTGGTAATGTTTTACAAAATCCCGGTCGTGTCGTCCCTTACGTCTCGGTGCGGACATTATATACGTCTATAACTTTATATATCCTAACCTAAGGCCACCTAACATCTCGGATGTAGTATTTTCCATCATTCCTGGCGGGTCGGCCCCTACTTCTCGGCGGGCACATTATATACGTCTATATTGTAATATAACCTAACCTAACCCATCTAGACCCTCGCTGGTAATGTTTTACAAAATCCCGGTCGTGTCGGCCCGTACTTCTCGGTGGGGACATTATATACGGCTATAACGTTATATATCCTAACCTAAGGGAACCTAACATCTCGGATGTAGTATTTCACAACATTCCTGGCGGGTCGGCGCCAATTCTCGGTGGGAACATTATATACGTCTATATCGTAATATAACCTAACCTAACCCATTTTGCCCCTCGGTGATAATGTTTTACAGAATCCCAGCCGTGTCGTCCCGTACGTCTCGGTGGGGACATTATATGCATGTGTAAGGTTATATAACCTAACCTAAGGCAACCTAACATCTCGAATGTAGTATTTCACAACATTCCTGGCGGGTCAGCCCCACTTCTCGGTGGGAACATTATATACGTCTATAACGTAATATAACCTAACCTAACCCATCTAGCCCCTCGCTGGTAATGCTTTACAGAATCCCGGCCGTGTCGTCCCGTACGTCTCGGTGCGGGCATTATATACGTCTATAACTTTATATGTCCTAACCTATGGGAACCTAACATCTCGGATGTAGTATTTTCCAACATTCCTGGCCGGTCGGCCCCTACCTCTCGGTGGGCACAGTATATACGCCTATATGGTAATATAACCTAATCTAACCCATCTAGACCCTCGCTGGTAATGTTTTACAAAATCCCGGTCGTGTCGGCCCGTACTTCTCGGTGGGGACATTATATACGGCTATAACGTTATATATTGTAACCTAAGGGAACCTAACATCTCGGATATAGTATTTCACAACATTCCTGGCGAGTCGGCGCCAATTCTCGGTGGGAACATTATATACGTCTATATCGTAATATAACCTAACCTATCCCATTTTGCCCCTCGGTGATAATGTTTTACAGAATCCCAGCCGTGTCATCCGGTACGTCTCGGTGGGGACATTATATGCATCTGTATCGTTATATACCCTAACCTAAGGCAACCTAACATCTCGAATGTAGTATTTCACAACATTCCTGGCGGATCGGCCCCAACTTCCCGGTGGGCACATTATATACGTCTATATCGTAATATAACCTAACCTAACACATCTATACCCTCGCTGGTGACGTTCTACAAAATCCCGGTCGTGTCGGCCCGTACTTCTAGTTGGGGACATTATATACGTCTATAACTTTATATGTCCCATCCTAAGGGAACCTAACATCGCGGATGTAGTATTTCACAACATTCCTGGCTGGTCGGCGCCAATTCTCGGTGGGAACATTATACACGTCTATATCGTAATATAACCTAACCTAACCCATCTAGACCCTCGCTGGTAATGTTTCACAAAATCCCGGTCGTGTCGTACCTTACGTCTCGGTGCGGACATTATATACGTCTATAACTTTATATATCCTAACCTAAGGCCACCTAACATTTCGGATGTAGTATTTTCCATCATTCCTGGCGGGTCGGCCCCTACTTCTCGGCGGGCACATTATATACGTCTATATCGTAATATAACCTAACCTAACCCATCTAGACCATCGCTAGTAATGTTTTACAAAATCCCGGTCGTGTCGGCCCGTACTTCTCGGTGGGGACATTATATACGTCTATAACGTTATATATCCTAACCTAAGGGAACCAAACATCTCGGATGTAGTATTTTCCAACATTCCTGGCGGGTCGGCCCCAACTTCCGGGTGGGCACATTATATACCAGTATATCGTAATATAACCTAACCTAACCCATCTAGCCCCCCGCTGGTAATGTTTTACAAAATCCCGGCCATATTGTCCCGTACGTCTCGTTGCGGGCATTATATACGTCTATTACTTTATATATCCTAACCTAAGGGAACGTAACATCTCGGATGTAGTATTTTCCAACATTCCTGGCGGGTCGGCCCCTACTTTTCGGTGGGCACATTATATACGTCTATATCGTAATATAACCTAACCTAACCCATCTAGACCCTCGCTGGTAATATTTTACAAAATCCCGGTCGTGTCAGCCCGTACGTCTCGGTGCGGACATTATATACGTCTATAACGTTATGTATCCTAACCTAAGGCAACTTAACATCTGGGATGTAGTATTTTCCAACATTCCTGCCGGGTCGGCCCCTACTTCTCGGTGGGCACATTATATACATCTATATCGTAATATAACCTAACCAAACCCATCTAGCCCCTCGCTGGTAATGCTTTACAGAATCCGGGCCGTGTCGTCCCGTACGTCTCGGTGCGGGCATTATATACGTCTATAACTTTATATATCCTAACCTAACGGAACCTAACATCTCGGATGTAGTATTTTCCAACATTCCTGGCGGGTCGGCCCCTACTTTTCGGTGGGCACATTATATACGTCTATATCGTAATATAACCTAACCTAACCCATCTAGACCCTCGCTGGTAATATTTTACAAAATCCCGGTCGTGTCAGCCCGTACGTCTCGGTGCGGACATTATATACGTCTATAACGTTATGTATCCTAACCTAAGGCAACTTAACATCTGGGATGTAGTATTTTCCAACATTCCTGCCGGGTCGGCCCCTACTTCTCGGTGGGCACATTATATACATCTACATCGTAATATAACCTAACCTAACCCATCTAGCCCCTCGCTGGTAATGCTTTACAGAATCCGGGCCGTGTCGTCCCGTACGTCTCGGTGCGGGCATTATATACGTCTATAACTTTATATGTCCTAACCTAAGGGAACATAACATCTCGGATGTAGTATTTTCCAACATTCCTGCCGGGTCGGCCCCTACTTCTCGGTGGGCACATTATATACGTCTATATCGTAATATAACCTAACCTAACCCATCTAGACCCTCGGTGGTAATGTTTTACAAAATCCCGGACGTGTCGGCCAGTACTTCTCGGTGGGGACATTATATACGGCTATAACGTTATATATCCTAACCTAAGGCAACTTAACATCTGGGATGTAGTATTTTCCAACATTCCTGGCGGGTCGGCCCCAACTTCTCGGTGGGCACATTATATACGTCTATATCGTAATATAACCTAACCTAACCCATCTAGACCCTCGCTGGTAATGTTTTACAAAATCCCGGTCGTGTCGTCCCTTACGTCTCGGTGCGGACATTATATACGTCTATAACTTTATATATCCTAACCTAAGGCCACCTAACATCTCGGATGTAGTATTTTCCATCATTCCTGGCGGGTCGGCCCCTACTTCTCGGCGGGCACATTATATACGTCTATATTGTAATATAACCTAACCTAACCCATCTAGACCCTCGCTGGTAATGTTTTACAAAATCCCGGTCGTGTCGGCCCGTACTTCTCGGTGGGGACATTATATACGGCTATAACGTTATATATCCTAACCTAAGGGAACCTAACATCTCGGATGTAGTATTTCACAACATTCCTGGCGGGTCGGCGCCAATTCTCGGTGGGAACATTATATACGTCTATATCGTAATATAACCTAACCTAACCCATTTTGCCCCTCGGTGATAATGTTTTACAGAATCCCAGCCGTGTCGTCCCGTACGTCTCGGTGGGGACATTATATGCATGTGTAAGGTTATATAACCTAACCTAAGGCAACCTAACATCTCGAATGTAGTATTTCACAACATTCCTGGCGGGTCAGCCCCACTTCTCGGTGGGAACATTATATACGTCTATAACGTAATATAACCTAACCTAACCCATCTAGCCCCTCGCTGGTAATGCTTTACAGAATCCCGGCCGTGTCGTCCCGTACGTCTCGGTGCGGGCATTATATACGTCTATAACTTTATATGTCCTAACCTATGGGAACCTAACATCTCGGATGTAGTATTTTCCAACATTCCTGGCCGGTCGGCCCCTACCTCTCGGTGGGCACAGTATATACGCCTATATGGTAATATAACCTAATCTAACCCATCTAGACCCTCGCTGGTAATGTTTTACAAAATCCCGGTCGTGTCGGCCCGTACTTCTCGGTGGGGACATTATATACGGCTATAACGTTATATATTGTAACCTAAGGGAACCTAACATCTCGGATATAGTATTTCACAACATTCCTGGCGAGTCGGCGCCAATTCTCGGTGGGAACATTATATACGTCTATATCGTAATATAACCTAACCTATCCCATTTTGCCCCTCGGTGATAATGTTTTACAGAATCCCAGCCGTGTCATCCGGTACGTCTCGGTGGGGACATTATATGCATCTGTATCGTTATATACCCTAACCTAAGGCAACCTAACATCTCGAATGTAGTATTTCACAACATTCCTGGCGGATCGGCCCCAACTTCCCGGTGGGCACATTATATACGTCTATATCGTAATATAACCTAACCTAACACATCTATACCCTCGCTGGTGACGTTCTACAAAATCCCGGTCGTGTCGGCCCGTACTTCTAGTTGGGGACATTATATACGTCTATAACTTTATATGTCCCATCCTAAGGGAACCTAACATCGCGGATGTAGTATTTCACAACATTCCTGGCTGGTCGGCGCCAATTCTCGGTGGGAACATTATACACGTCTATATCGTAATATAACCTAACCTAACCCATCTAGACCCTCGCTGGTAATGTTTCACAAAATCCCGGTCGTGTCGTACCTTACGTCTCGGTGCGGACATTATATACGTCTATAACTTTATATATCCTAACCTAAGGCCACCTAACATCTCGGATGTAGTATTTTCCATCATTCCTGGCGGGTCGGCCCCTACTTCTCGGCGGGCACATTATATACGTCTATATCGTAATATAACCTAACCTAACCCATCTAGACCATCGCTAGTAATGTTTTACAAAATCCCGGTCGTGTCGGCCCGTACTTCTCGGTGGGGACATTATATACGTCTATAACGTTATATATCCTAACCTAAGGGAACCAAACATCTCGGATGTAGTATTTTCCAACATTCCTGGCGGGTCGGCCCCAACTTCCGGGTGGGCACATTATATACCAGTATATCGTAATATAACCTAACCTAACCCATCTAGCCCCCCGCTGGTAATGTTTTACAAAATCCCGGCCATATTGTCCCGTACGTCTCGTTGCGGGCATTATATACGTCTATTACTTTATATATCCTAACCTAAGGGAACGTAACATCTCGGATGTAGTATTTTCCAACATTCCTGGCGGGTCGGCCCCTACTTTTCGGTGGGCACATTATATACGTCTATATCGTAATATAACCTAACCTAACCCATCTAGACCCTCGCTGGTAATATTTCACAAAATCTCGGTCGTGTCGGCACGTACTTCTCGGTGGGGACATTATATACGTCTATAACGTTATATACCCTAACCTAAGGCAACCTAACATCTCGAATGTAGTATTCCACAACATTCCTGGCGGGTCGGCATCACTTCTCGGTGGGAACATTATATACGTCTATAACGTAATATAACCTAACCTAACCCATCTAGACCCTCGCTGGTAATGTTTTACAGAATCCCGGTCATGTCGTCCCGTACGTCTCGGTGCGGACATTATATACGTCTATAACGTTATATATCTTAACCTAAGGCAACTTAACATCTGGGATGTAGTATTTTCCAACATTCCTGGCGGGTCGGCCCCAACTTCTCGGTGCGCACATTATATACGTCTATATCGTAATATAACCTAATCTAACCCATCTAGACCATCGCTAGAAATGTTTTACAAAATCCCGGTCGTGTCGTCCCTTACGTCTCGGTGCGGACATTATATACGTCTATAACGTTATATGTCCTAACCTAAGGGAACCTAACATCGCGGATGTAGTATTCCACAACATTCCTGGCGGGTCGGCGCCAATTCTCGGTGGGAACATTATATACGTCTATAAGGTAATATAACCTAACCTAACCCATCTAGACCCTCGCTGGTAATGTTTTACAAAATCCCGGTCGTGTCGGCCCGTACTTCTCGGTGGGGACATTATATACGTCTATAACGTTATATATCCTAGCCTAAGGGAACCTAACATCTCGGATGTAGTATTTCACAACATTCGTGGCGGGTCGGCGCCAATTCTCGGTGGGAACATTATATACGTCTATATCGTAATATAACCTAACCTAACCCATTTTGCCCCTCGGTGATAATGTTTTACAGAATCTCAGCCGTGTCGTCCGGTACGTCTCGGTGCGGGCATTATATACGTCTATAACTTTATATGTCCTAACCTAAGGGAACCTAACATCTCGGATGTAGTATTTTCCAACATTCCTGGCGGGTCGGCCCCTACCTCTTGGTGGGCACATTATATACGTCTATATCGTAATATAACCTAAACTAACCCATCTAGACCCTCGCTGGTAATGTTTTACAAAATCCCGGGCGTGTCGGCCCGTACTTCTCGGTGCGGACATTATATACCTCTATAACGTTATATATCCTAACCTAAAGCAGCTTAACATCTCGGATGTAGTATTTTCCAACATTCCTGGCGGGTCGCCTCCAACTTCTCGGTGGGCACATTATATACATCTATATCGTAATATAACCTAACATAACCCATCTAGACCCTCGCTGGTAATGTTTTAGAGAATCCCGGTCGTGTCGTCCCGTACGTCTCGGTGCGGACATTATATACGTCTATAACGTTATGTATCCTAACCTAAGGCAACTTAACATCTGGGATGTAGTATTTTCCAACATTCCTGCCGGGTCGGCCCCTACTTCTCGGTGGGCACATTATATACGTCTATATCGTAATATAACCTAACCTAACCCATCTAGCCCCTCGCTGGTAATGTTTTACAGAATTCCGGTCGTGTCGTCCCGTACGTCTCGGTGCGGACATTATATACGTCTATAACGTTATATATCGTAACCTAAGGCAACTTAACATCTCGGATGTAGTATTTTCCAACATTCCTGGCGGGTCGGCCCCAACTTCCCGGTGGGCACATTATATTCGTCTATATCGTAATATAACCTAACCTAACACATCTATACCCTCGCTGGTGATGTTCTACAAAATCCCGGTCGTGTCGGCCCGTACTTCTCGGTGGGGACATTATATACGTATATAACGTTATATATCCTAACCTAAGGGAATCTAACATCTCGGATGTAGTATTTTCCAACATTCCTGGCGGGTCGGCCCCTACTTCTCGGTGGGCACATTATATACATCTATATCGTAATATAACCTAACCTAACCCATCTAGCCCCTCGCTGGTAATGCTTTACAGAATCCGGGCCGTGTCGTCCCGTACGTCTCGGTGCGGGCATCATATACGTCTATAACTTTATATGTCCTAACCTAAGGGAACATAACATCTCGGATGTAGTATTTTCCAACATTCCTGCCGGGTCGGCCCCTACTTCTCGGTGGGTACATTATATACGTCTATATCGTAATATAACCTAACCTAACCCATCTAGACCCTCGCTGGTAATGTTTTACAAAATCCCGGTCGTGTCGGCCAGTACTTCTCGGTGGGGACATTATATACGGCTATAACGTTATATATCCTAACCTAAGGGAACCTAACATCTCGGATGTAGTATTTCACAACATTCCTGGCGGGTCGGCGCCAATTCTCGGTGGGAAGATTATATACATCTATATCGTAATATAACC
This sequence comes from Xylocopa violacea, assembly GCA_963969225.1. Lineage (NCBI taxonomy): Eukaryota > Metazoa > Arthropoda > Insecta > Hymenoptera > Apidae > Xylocopa > Xylocopa violacea. The sequence goes on along the minus strand of CAXAJV010000061.1, from coordinate 1,453,873 downwards.
TAACCTAACCCATTTTGCCCCTCGGTGATAATGTTTTACAGAATCCCAGCCGTGTCGTCCCGTACGTCTCGGTGGGGACATTATATGCATCTGTAAGGTTATATAAACTAACCTACGGCAACCTAACATCTCGAATGTAGTATTTCACAACATTCCTGGCGGGTCAGCCCCACTTCTCGGTGGGAACATTATATACGTCTATAACGTAATATAACCTAACCTAACCCATCTAGACCCTCGCTGATAATGTTTTACAAAATCCCGGTCGTGTCGGCCCGTACTTCTCGGTGGGGACATTATATACGTCTATAACGTTATATATCCTAACCTAAGGGAACCAAACATCTCGGATGTAGTATTTTCCAACATTCCTGGCGGGTCGGCCCCAACTTCCGGGTGGGCACATTATATACCAGTATATCGTAATATAACCTAACCTAACCCATCTAGCCCCCCGCTGGTAATGTTTTACAAAATCCCGGCCATATCGTCCCGTACGTCTCGTTGCGGGCATTATATACGTCTATAACTTTATATATCCTAACCTAAGGGAACCTAACATCTCGGATGTAGTATTTTCCAACATTCCTGGCGGGTCGGCCCCTACTTTTCGGTGGGCACATTATATACGTCTATATCGTAATATAACCTAACCTAACCCATCTAGACCCTCGCTGGTAATGTTTTACAAAATCCCTGTCGTGTCGGCCCGTACTTCTAGTTGGGGACATTATATACGTCTATAACTTTATATGTCCCATCCTAAGGGAACCTAACATCGCGGATGTAGTATTTCACAACATTCCTGGCTGGTCGGCGTCAATTCTCGGTGGGAACATTATATACGTCTATATCGTAATATAACCTAACCTAACCCATCTAGACCCTCGCTGGTAATATTTCACAAAATCTCGGTCGTGTCGGCACGTACTTCTCGGTGGGGACATTATATACGTCTATAACGTTATATACCCTAACCTAAGGCAACCTAACATCTCGAATGTAGTATTCCACAACATTCCTGGCGGGTCGGCATCACTTCTCGGTGGGAACATTATATACGTCTATAACGTAATATAACCTAACCTAACCCATCTAGACCCTCGCTGGTAATGTTTTACAGAATCCCGGTCATGTCGTCCCGTACGTCTCGGTGCGGACATTATATACGTCTATAACGTTATATATCTTAACCTAAGGCAACTTAACATCTGGGATGTAGTATTTTCCAACATTCTTGGCGGGTCGGCCCCAACTTCTCGGTGGGCACATTGTATACGTCTATATCGTAATATAACCTAATCTAACCCATCTAGACCATCGCTAGAAATGTTTTACAAAATCCCGGTCGTGTCGTCCCTTACGTCTCGGTGCGGACATTATATACGTCTATAACGTTATATGTCCTAACCTAAGGGAACCTAACATCGCGGATGTAGTATTTCACAACATTCCTGGCGGGTCGGCGCCAATTCTCGGTGGGAACATTATATACGTCTATAACGTAATATAACCTAACCTAACCCATCTAGACCCTCGCTGGTAATGTTTTACAAAATCCCGGTCGTGTCGGCCCGTACTTCTCGGTGGGGACATTATATACGTCTATAACGTTATATATCCTAGCCTAAGGGAACCTAACATCTCGGATGTATTATTTCACAACATTCGTGGCGGGTCGGCACCAACTTCTCGGTGGGCACATTATATACATCTATATCGTAATATAACCTAACCTAACCCATCTAGACCCTCGGTGATAATGTTTTACAGAATCCCGGTCGTGTCGGCCCGTACGTCTCGGTGGGGACATTATATACGTATATAACGTTATATATCCTAACCTAAGGGAATCTAACATCTCGGATGTAGTATTTTCCAACATTCCTGGCGGGTCGGCCCCTACTTCTCGGTGGGCACATTATATACATCTATATCGTAATATAACCTAACCTAACCCATCTAGCCCCTCGCTGGTAATGCTTTACAGAATTCGGGCCGTGTCGTCCCGTACGTCTCGGTGCGGGCATCATACACGTCTATAACTTTATATGTCCTAACCTAAGGGAACATAACATCTCGGATGTAGTATTTTCCAACATTCCTGCCGGGTCGGCCCCTACTTCTCGGTGGGTACATTATATACGTCTATATCGTAATATAACCTAACCTAACCCATCTAGACCCTCGCTGGTAATGTTTTACAAAATCCCGGTCGTGTCGGCCAGTACTTCTCGGTGGGGACATTATATACGGCTATAACGTTATATATCCTAACCTAAGGGAACCTAACATCTCGGATGTAGTATTTTCCAACATTCCTGGCGGGTCGGCCCCAACTTCCGGGTGGGCACATTATATACCAGTATATCGTAATATAACCTAACCTAACCCATCTAGCCCCCCGCTGGTAATGTTTTACAAAATCCCGGCCATATCGTCCCGTACGTCTCGTTGCGGGCATTATATACGTCTATAACTTTATATATCCTAACCTAAGGGAAGCTAACATCTCGGATGTAGTATTTTCCAACATTCCTGGCGGGTCGGCCCCTACTTTTCGGTGGGCACATTATATACGTCTATATCGTAATATAACCTAACCTAACCCATCTAGACCCTCGCTGGTAATGTTTTACAAAATCCCGGTCGTGTCGGCCAGTACTTCTCGGTGGGGACATTATATACGTCTATATCGTAATATAACCTAACCTAACCCATCTAGACCCTCGCTGGTAATGTTTTACAAAATCCCGGTCGTGTCGGCCCGTACTTCTCAGTGGGGACATTATATACGGCTATAACGTTATATATCCTAACCTAAGGGAACCTAACATCTCGGATGTAGTATTTCACAACATTCCTGGCGGGTCGGCGCCAATTCTCGGTGGGAACATTATATACGTCTATATCGTAATATAACCTAACCTAATCCATTTTGCCCCTCGGTGATAATGTTTTACAGAATCCCAGCCGTGTCATCCGGTACGTCTCGGTGGGGACATTATATGCATCTGTATCGTTATATACCCTAACCTAAGGCAACCTAACATCTCGAATGTAATATTTCACAACATTCCTGGCGGATCGGCCCCAACTTCCTGGTGGGCACATTATATACGTCTATATCGTAATATAACCTAACCTAACACATCTATACCCTCGCTGGTGATGTTCTACAAAATCCCGGTCGTGTCGGCCCGTACTTCTCGGTGGGGACATTATATTCGTCTATAACGTTATATATCCTAACCTAAGGGAACCAAACTTCTCGGATGTAGTATTTTCCAACATTCCTGGCGGGTCGGCCCCAACTTCCGGGTGGGCACATTATATACCAGTATATCGTAATATAACCTAACCTAACCCATCTTGCCCCCCGCTGGTAATGTTTTACAAAATCCCGGCCATATCGTCCCGTACGTCTCGTTGCGGGCATTATTTACGTCTATAACTTTATATATCCTAACCTAAGGGAACCTAACATCTCGGATGTAGTATTTTCCAACATTCCTGGCGGGTCGGCCCCTACTTTTCGGTGGGCACATTATATACGTCTATATCGTAATATAACCTGACCTAACCCATCTAGACCCTCGCTGGTAATATTTTACAAAATCCCGGTCGTGTCAGCCCGTACGTCTCGGTGCGGACATTATATACGTCTATAACGTTATGTATCCTAACCTAAGGCAACTTAACATCTGGGATGTAGTATTTTCCAACATTCCTGCCGGGTCGGCCCCTACTTCTCGGTGGGCACATTATATACATCTATATCGTAATATAACCTAACCTAACCCATCTAGCCCCTCGCTGGTAATGCTTTACAGAATCCGGGCCGTGTCGTCCCGTACGTCTCGGTGCGGGCATTATATACGTCTATAACTTTATATGTCCTAACCTAATGGAACATAACATCTCGGATGTAGTATTTTCCAACATTCCTGCCGGGTCGGCCCCTACTTCTCGGTGGGCACATTATATACGTCTATATCGTAATATAACCTAACCTAACCCATCTAGACCCTCGCTGGTAATGTTTTACAAAATCCCGGTCGTGTCGGCCAGTACTTCTCGGTGGGGACATTATATACGGCTCTAACGTTATATATCCTAACCTAAGGGAACCTAACATCTCGGATGTAGTATTTCACAACATTCCTGGCGGGTCAGCCCCAACTTCCCGGTGGGCACATTATATACGTCTATATCGTAATATAACCTAACCTAACACATCTATACCCTCGCTGGTGATGTTCTACAAAATCCCGGTCGTGTCGGCCCGTACTTCTCGGTGGGGACATTATATTCGTCTATAACGTTATATATCCTAACCTTAGGGAACCTAACATCTCGGATGTAGTATTTTCCAACATTCCTGGCGGGTCGGCCCCTACTTCTCGGTGGGCACATTATATACGTCTATATCGTAATATAACCTAACCTAACCCATGTAGACCCTCGCTGGTAATGTTTTACAAAATCCCTGTCGTGTCGGCCCGTACTTCTAGTTGGGGACATTATATACGTCTATAACTTTATATATCCTATCCTAAGGGAACCTAACATCGCGGATGTAGTATTTCACAACATTCCTGGCTGGTCGGCGCCAATTCTCGGTGGGAACATTATATACGTCTATATCGTAATATAACCTAACCTAACCCATCTAGACCCTCGCTGGTAATATTTCACAAAGTCTCGGTCGTGTCGGCACGTACTTCTCGGTGGGGACATTATATACGTCTATAACGTTATGTATCCTAACCTAAGGCATCTTAACATCTGGGATGTAGTATTTTCCAACATTCCTGCCGGGTCGGCCCCTACTTCTCGGTGGGCACATTATATACATCTATATCGTAATATAACCTAACCTAACCCATCTAGCCCCTCGCTGGTAATGCTTTACAGAATCCGGGCCGTGTCGTCCCGTACGTCTCGGTGCGGGCATTATATACGTCTATAACTTTATATGTCCTAACCTAAGGGAACATAACATCTCGGATGTAGTATTTTCCAACATTCCTGCCGGGTCGGCCCCTACTTCTCGGTGGGCACATTATATACGTCTATATCGTAATATAACCTAACCTAACCCATCTAGACCCTCGCTGGTAATGTTTTACAAAATCCCGGTCGTGTCGGCCAGTACTTCTCGGTGGGGACATTATATACGGCTATAACGTTATATATCCTAACCTAAGGGAACCTAACATCTCGGATGTAGTATTTCACAACATTCCTGGCGGGTCAGCCCCACTTCTCGGTGAGAACATTATATACGTCTATATCGTAATATAACCTAACCTAACCCATCTAGACCCTCGCTGGTAATGTTTTACAAAATCCCGGTCGTGTCGGCCCGTACTTCTCAGTGGGGACATTATATACGGCTATAACGTTATATATCCTAACCTAAGGGAACCTAACATCTCGGATGTAGTATTTCACAACATTCCTGGCGGGTCGGCGCCAATTCTCGGTGGAAACATTATATACGTCTATATCGTAATATAACCTAACCTAATCCATTTTGCCCCTCGGTGTTAATGTTTTACAGAATCCCAGCCGTGTCATCCGGTACGTCTCGGTGGGGACATTATATGCATCTGTATCGTTATATACCCTAACCTAAGGCAACCTAACATCTCGAATGTAGTATTTCACAACATTCCTGGCGGATCGGCCCCAACTTCCCGGTGGGCACATTATATACGTCTATATCGTAATATAACCTAACCTAACACATCTATACCCTCGCTGGTGATGTTCTACAAAATCCCGGTCGTGTGGGCCCGTACTTCTCGGTGGGGACATTATATTCGTCTATAACGTTATATATCCTAACCTAAGGGAACCAAACTTCTCGGATGTAGTATTTTCCAACATTCCTGGCGGGTCGGCCCCAACTTCCGGGTGGGCACATTATATACCAGTATATCGTAATATAACCTAACCTAACCCATCTAGCCCCCCGCTGGTAATGTTTTACAAAATCCCGGCCATATTGTCCCGTACGTCTCGTTGCGGGCATTATATACGTCTATTACTTTATATATCCTAACCTAAGGGAACGTAACATCTCGGATGTAGTATTTTCCAACATTCCTGGCGGGTCGGCCCCTACTTTTCGGTGGGAACATTATATACGTCTATATCGTAATATAACCTAACCTAACCCATCTAGACCCTCGCTGGTAATATTTTACAAAATCCCGGTCGTGTCAGCCCGTACGTCTCGGTGCGGACATTATATACGTCTATAACGTTATGTATCCTAACCTAAGGCAACTTAACATCTGGGATGTAGTATTTTCCAACATTCCTGCCGGGTCGGCCCCTACTTCTCGGTGGGCACATTATATACATCTATATCGTAATATAACATAACCAAACCCATCTAGCCCCTCGCTGGTAATGCTTTACAGAATCCGGGCCGTGTCGTCCCGTACGTCTCGGTGCGGACATTATATACGTCTATAACGTTATGTATCCTAACCTAAGGCAACTTAACATCTGGGATGTAGTATTTTCCAACATTCCTGCCGGGTCGGCCCCTACTTCTCGGTGGGCACATTATATACATCTACATCGTAATATAACCTAACCTAACCCATCTAGCCCCTCGCTGGTAATGCTTTACAGAATCCGGGCCGTGTCGTCCCGTACGTCTCGGTGCGGGCATTATATACGTCTATAACTTTATATGTCCTAACCTAAGGGAACATAACATCTCGGATGTAGTATTTTCCAACATTCCTGCCGGGTCGGCCCCTACTTCTCGGTGGGCACATTATATACGTCTATATCGTAATATAACCTAACCTAACCCATCTAGACCCTCGCTGGTAATGTTTTACAAAATCCCGGACGTGTCGGCCAGTACTTCTCGGTGGGGACATTATATACGGCTATAACGTTATATATCCTAACCTAAGGCAACTTAACATCTGGGATGTAGTATTTTCCAACATTCCTGGCGGGTCGGCCCCAACTTCTCGGTGGGCACATTATATACGTCTATATCGTAATATAACCTAACCTAACCCATCTAGACCCTCGCTGGTAATGTTTTACAAAATCCCGGTCGTGTCGTCCCTTACGTCTCGGTGCGGACATTATATACGTCTATAACTTTATATATCCTAACCTAAGGCCACCTAACATCTCGGATGTAGTATTTTCCATCATTCCTGGCGGGTCGGCCCCTACTTCTCGGCGGGCACATTATATACGTCTATATTGTAATATAACCTAATCTAACCCATCTAGACCCTCGCTAGTAATGTTTTACAAAATCGCGGTCGTGTCGTCCCTTACGTCTCGGTGCGGACATTATATACGTCTATAACGTTATATGTCCTAACCTAAGGGAACCTAACATCGCGGATGTAGTATTTCACAACATTCCTGGCGGGTCGGCGCCAATTCTCGGTGGGAACATTATATACGTCTATAACGTAATATAACCTAACCTAACCCATCTAGACCCTCGCTGGTAATGTTTTACAAAATCCCGGTCGTGTCGGCCCGTACTTCTCGGTGGGGACATTATATACGGCTATAACGTTATATATCCTAACCTAAGGGAACCTAACATCTCGGATGTAGTATTTCACAACATTCCTGGCGGGTCGGCGCCAATTCTCGGTGGGAACATTATATACGTCTATATCGTAATATAACCTAACCTAACCCATTTTGCCCCTCGGTGATAATGTTTTACAGAATCCCAGCCGTGTCGTCCCGTACGTCTCGGTGGGGACATTATATGCATGTGTAAGGTTATATAACCTAACCTAAGGCAACCTAACATCTCGAATGTAGTATTTCACAACATTCCTGGCGGGTCAGCCCCACTTCTCGGTGGGAACATTATATACGTCTATAACGTAATATAACCTAACCTAACCCATCTAGCCCCTCGCTGGTAATGCTTTACAGAATCCCGGCCGTGTCGTCCCGTACGTCTCGGTGCGGGCATTATATACGTCTATAACTTTATATTCCTAACCTAAGGGAACATAACATCTCGGATGTAGTATTTTCCAACATTCCTGCCGGGTCGGCCCCTACTTCTCGGTGGGCACATTATATACGTCTATATCGTAATATAACCTAACCTAACCCATCTAGCCCCTCGCTGGTAATGTTTTACAGAATTCCGGTCGTGTCGTCCCGTACGTCTCGGTGCGGACATTATATACGTCTATAACGTTATATATCGTAACCTAAGGCAACTTAACATCTCGAATGTAGTATTTCACAACATTCCTGGCGGATCGGCCCCAACTTCCCGGTGGGCACATTATATACGTCTATATCGTAATATAACCTAACCTAACACATCTATACCCTCGCTGGTGATGTTCTACAAAATCCCGGTCGTGTCGGCCCGTACTTCTCGGTGGGGACATTATATTCGTCTATAACGTTATATATCCTAACCTTAGGGAACCTAACATCTCGGATGTAGTATTTTCCAACATTCCTGGCGGGTCGGCCCCTACTTCTCGGTGGGCACATTATAGACGTCTATATCGTAATATAACCTAACCTAACCCATGTAGACCCTCGCTGGTAATGTTTTACAAAATCCCGGTCGTGTCGGCCCGTACTTCTAGTTGGGGACATTATATACGTCTATAACTTTATATATCCTATCCTAAGGGAACCTAACATCGCGGATGTAGTGTTTCACAACATTCCTGGCTGGTCGGCGCCAATTCTCGGTGGGAACATTATATACGTCTATATCGTAATATAACCTAACCTAACCCATCTAGACCCTCGCTGGTAATATTTCACAAAATCTCGGTAGTGTCGGCCCGTACTTCTCGGTGGGGACATTATATACGTCTATAACGTTATATACCCTAACCTAAGGCGACCTAACATCTCGAATGTAGTATTTCACAACATTCCTGGCGGGTCGGCATCACTTCTCGGTGGGAACATTATATACGTCTATAACGTAATATAACCTAACCTAACCCATCTAGCCCCTAGCTGGTAATGCTTTACAGAATGCCGGCCGTGTCGTCCCGTACGTCTCGGTGCGGGCATTATATACGTCTATAACTTTATATGTCCTAACCTATGGGAACCTAACATCTCGGATGTAGTATTTTCCAACATTCCTGGCCGGTCGGCCCCTACCTCTCGGTGGGCACAGTATATACGCCTATATCGTAATATAACCTAATCTAACCCATCTAGACCCTCGCTGGTAATGTTTTACAAAATCCCGGTCGTGTCGGCCCGTACTTCTCGGTGGGGACATTATATACGGCTATAACGTTATATATTGTAACCTAAGGGAACCTAACATCTCGGATATAGTATTTCACAACATTCCTGGCGAGTCGGCGCCAATTCTCGGTGGGAACATTATATACGTCTATATCGTAATATAACCTAACCTATCCCATTTTGCCCCTCGGTGATAATGTTTTACAGAATCCCAGCCGTGTCATCCGGTACGTCTCGGTGGGGACATTATATGCATCTGTATCGTTATATACCCTAACCTAAGGCAACCTAACATCTCGAATGTAGTATTTCACAACATTCCTGGCGGATCGGCCCCAACTTCCCGGTGGGCACATTATATACGTCTATATCGTAATATAACCTAACCTAACACATCTATACCCTCGCTGGTGATGTTCTACAAAATCCCGGTCGTGTCGGCCCGTACTTCTAGTTGGGGACATTATATACGTCTATAACTTTATATGTCCCATCCTAAGGGAACCTAACATCGCGGATGTAGTATTTCACAACATTCCTGGCTGGTCGGCGCCAATTCTCGGTGGGAACATTATATACGTCTATATCGTAATATAACCTAACCTAACCCATTTTGCCCCTCGGTGATAAGGTTTTACAGAATCCCAGCCGTGTCGTCCCGTACGTCTCGGTGGGGACATTATATGCATCTGTAAGGTTATATAACCTAACCTAAGGCAACCTAACATCTCGAATGTAGTATTTCACAACATTCCTGGCGGGTCGGCCCCAACTTCCCGGTGGGCACATTATATACGTCTATATCGTAATATAACCTAACCTAACACATCTATACCCTCGCTGGTGATGTTCTACAAAATCCCGGTCGTGTCGGCCCGTACTTCTCGGTGGGGACATTATATACGTATATAACGTTATATATCCTAACCTAAGGGAACCTAACATCTCGGATGTAGTATTTTCCAACATTCCTGGCGGGTCGGCCCGTACTTCTCGGTGGGCACATTATATACATCTATATCGTAATATAACCTAACCTAACCAATCTAGCCCCTCGCTGGTAATGCTTTACAGAATTCGGGCCGTGTCGTCCCGTACGTCTCGGTGCGGGCATGATATACGTCTATAACTTTATATGTCCTAACCTAAGGGAACATAACATCTCGGATGTAGTATTTTCCAACATTCCTGCCGGGTCGGCCCCTACTTCTCGGTGGGTACATTATATACGTCTCTATCGTAAAATAACCTAACCTAACCTAACCCATCTAGACCCTCGCTGGTAATGTTTTACAAAATCCCGGTCGTGTCGGCCAGTACTTCTCGGTGGGGACATTATATACGGCTATAACGTTATATATCCTAACCTAAGGGATCCTAACATCTCGGATGCAGTATTTCACAACATTCCTGGCGGGTCGACGCCAATTCTCGGTGGGAAGATTATATACATCTGTATCGTAATATAACCTAACCTAACCCATTTTGCCCCTCGGTGATAATGTTTTACAGAATCCCAGCCGTGTCGTCCCGTACGTCTCGGTGGGGACATTATATGCATCTGTAAGGTTATATAACCTAACCTAAGGCAACCTAACATCTCGAATGTATTATTTCACAACATTCCTGGCGGGTCAGCCCCACTTCTCGGTGGGAATATTATATACGTCTATAACGCAATATAACCTAACCTAACCCATCTAGCCCCTCGCTGGTAATGCTTTACAGAATCCGGGCCGTGTCGTCCCATACGTCTCGGTGCGGGCATTATATACGTCTATAACTTTATATGTCCTAACCTAAGGGAACATAACACCTCGGATGTAGTATTTTCCAACATTCCTGCCGGGTCGGCCCCTACTTCTCGGTGGGCACATTATATACATCTATATCGTAATATAACCTAACCTAACCCATCTAGACCCTCGCTGGTAATGTTTTACAAAATCCCGGTCGTGTCGGCCAGTACTTCTCGGTGGGGACATTATATACGGCTATAACGTTATATATCCTAACCTAAGGGAACCTAGCATCTCGGATGTAGTATTTCACAACATTCCTGGCGGGTCAGCCCCACTTCTCGGTGGGAACATTATATACGTCTATATCGTAATATAACCTAACCTAACCCATCTAGACCCTCGCTGGTAATGTTTTACAAAATCCCGGTCGTGTCGGCCCGTACTTCTCGGTGGGGACATTATATACGGCTATAACTTTATATATCCTAACCTAAGGGAACCTAACATCTCGGATGTAGTATTTCACAACATTCCTGGCGGGTCGGCGCCAATTCTCGGTGGGAACATTATATACGTCTATATCGTAATATAACCTAACCTAATCCATTTTGCCCCTCGGTGATAATGTTTTACAGAATCCCAGCCGTGTCATCCGGTACGTCTCGGTGGGGACATTATATGCATCTGTATCGTTATATACACTAACCTAAGGCAACCTAACATCTCGAATGTAGTATTTCACAACATTCCTGGCGGATCGGCCCCAACTTCCCGGTGGGCACATTATATACGTCTATATCGTAATATAACCTAACCTAACACATCTATACCCTCGCTGGTGATGTTCTACAAAATCCCGGTCGTGTCGGCCCGTACTTCTCGGTGGGGACATTATATACGGCTATAACGTTATATATCCTAACCTAAGGGAACCTAACATCTCGGATGTAGTATTTCACAACATTCCTGGCGGGTCGGCGCCAATTCTCGGTGGGAAGATTATATACGTCTATATCGTAATATAACCTAACATAACCCATGTAGACCCTCGCTGGTAATGTTTTACAAAATCCCTGTCGTGTCGGCCCGTACTTCTAGTTGGGGACATTATATACGTCTATAACGTTATATGTCCCATCCTAAGGGAACCTAACACCGCGGATGTAGTATTTCACAACATTCCTGGCTGGTCGGCGCCAATTCTCGGTGGGAACATTATATACGTCTATATCGTAATATAACCTAACCTAACCCATCTAGACTCTCGCTGGTAATATTTCACAAAATCTCGGTCGTGTCGGCACGTACTTCTCGGTGGGGACATTATATACGTCTATAACGTTATATACCCTAACCTAAGGCAACCTAACATCTCGAATGTAGTATTCCACAACATTCCTGGCGGGTCGGCATCACTTCTCGGTGGGAACATTATATACGTCTATAACGTAATATAACCGAACCTAACCCATCTAGACCCTCGCTGGTAATGTTTTACAGAATCCCGGTCATGTCGTCCCGTACGTCTCGGTGCGGACATTATATACGTATATAACGTTATATATCTTAACCTAAGACAACTTAACATCTGGGATGTAGTATTTTCCAACATTCCTGGCGGGTCGGCCCCAACTTCTCGGTGGGCACATTATATACGTCTATATCGTAATATAACCTAACCTAACCCATCTAGACCCTCGCTGGTAATGTTTTACAAAATCCCGGTCGTGTCGTCCCTTACGTCTCGGTGCGGATATTATATACGTCTATAACTTTATATATCCTAACCTAAGGCCACCTAACATCTCGGATGTAGTATTTCACAACATTCCTGGCGGGTCGGCGCCAATTCTCGGTGGGAATATTATATACGTTATAACGTAATATAACCTAACCTAACCCATCTAGACCCTCGCTGGTAATGTTTTACAAAATCCCGGTCGTGTCGGCCCGTACTTCTCGGTGGGGACATTATATACGGCTATAACGTTATATATCCTAACCTAAGGGAACCTAACATCTCGGATGTAGTATTTCACAACATTCCTGGCGGGTCGGCGCCAATTCTCGGTGGGAACATTATATACGTCTATATCGTAATATAACCTAACCTAACCCATTTTGCCCCTCGGTGATAATGTTTTACAGAATCCCAGCCGTGTCGTCCCGTACGTCTCGGTGGGGACATTATATGCATCTGTAAGGTTATATAACCTAACCTAAGGCAACCTAACATCTCGAATGTAGTATTTCACAACATTCCTGGCGGGTCAGCCCCACTTCTCGGTGGGAACATTATATACGTCTATAACGTAATATAACCTAACCTAACCCATCTAGCCCCTCGCTGGTAATGCTTTACAGAATCCCGGCCGTGTCGTCCCGTACGTCTCGGTGCGGGCATTATATACGTCTATAACTTTATATTCCTAGCCTAAGGGAACATAACATCTCGGATGTAGTATTTTCCAACATTCCTGCCGGGTCGGCCCCTACTTCTCGGTGGGCACATTATATACGTCTATATCGTAATATAACCTAACCTAACCCATCTAGCCCCTCGCTGGTAATGTTTTACAGAATTCCGGTCGTGTCGTCCCGTACGTCTCGGTGCGGACATTATATACGTCTATAACGTTATATATCGTAACCTAAGGCAACTTAACATCTCGGATGTAGTATTTTCCAACATTCCTGGCGGGTCGGCCCCAACTTCCCGGTGGGCACATTATATACGTCTATATCGTAATGTAACCTAACCTAACACATCTATACCCTCGCTGGTGATGTTCTACAAAATCCCGGTCGTGTCGGCCCGTACTTCTCGGTGGGGACATTATATACGTATATAACGTTATATATCCTAACCTAAGGGAATCTAACATCTCGGATGTAGTATTTTCCAACATTCCTGGCGGGTCGGCCCCTACTTCTCGGTGGGCACATTATATACATCTATATCGTAATATAACCTAACCTAACCCATCTAGACCCTCGCTGGTGATGTTCTACAAAATCCCTGTCGTGTCGGCCCGTACTTCTCGGTGGGGACATTATATACGTCTATAACGTTATATATCCTAACCAAAGGGAACGTAACATCTCGGATGTAGTATTTTCCAACATTCCTGGCGGGTCGGCCCCTACTTCTCGGTGGGCACATTATATACGTCTATATCGTAATATAACCTAACCTAACCCATGTAGACCCTCGCTGGTAATGTTTTACAAAATCCCGGTCGTGTCGGCCCGTACTTCTAGTTGGGGACATTATATACGTCTATAACTTTATATATCCTATCCTAAGGGAACCTAACATCGCGGATGTAGTGTTTCACAACATTCCTGGCTGGTCGGCGCCAATTCTCGGTGGGAACATTATATACGTCTATATCGTAATATAACCTAACCTAACCCATCTAGACCCTCGCTGGTAATATTTCACAAAATCTCGGTAGTGTCGGCCCGTACTTCTCGGTGGGGACATTATATACGTCTATAACGTTATATACCCTAACCTAAGGCGACCTAACATCTCGAATGTAGTATTTCACAACATTCCTGGCGGGTCGGCATCACTTCTCGGTGGGAACATTATATACGTCTATAACGTAATATAACCTAACCTAACCCATCTAGCCCCTAGCTGGTAATGCTTTACAGAATGCCGGCCGTGTCGTCCCGTACGTCTCGGTGCGGGCATTATATACGTCTATAACTTTATATGTCCTAACCTATGGGAACCTAACATCTCGGATGTAGTATTTTCCAACATTCCTGGCCGGTCGGCCCCTACCTCTCGGTGGGCACAGTATATACGCCTATATCGTAATATAACCTAATCTAACCCATCTAGACCCTCGCTGGTAATGTTTTACAAAATCCCGGTCGTGTCGGCCCGTACTTCTCGGTGGGGACATTATATACGGCTATAACGTTATATATTGTAACCTAAGGGAACCTAACATCTCGGATATAGTATTTCACAACATTCCTGGCGAGTCGGCGCCAATTCTCGGTGGGAACATTATATACGTCTATATCGTAATATAACCTAACCTATCCCATTTTGCCCCTCGGTGATAATGTTTTACAGAATCCCAGCCGTGTCATCCGGTACGTCTCGGTGGGGACATTATATGCATCTGTATCGTTATATACCCTAACCTAAGGCAACCTAACATCTCGAATGTAGTATTTCACAACATTCCTGGCGGATCGGCCCCAACTTCCCGGTGGGCACATTATATACGTCTATATCGTAATATAACCTAACCTAACACATCTATACCCTCGCTGGTGATGTTCTACAAAATCCCGGTCGTGTCGGCCCGTACTTCTAGTTGGGAACATTATATACGTCTATAACTTTATATGTCCCATCCTAAGGGAACCTAACATCGCGGATGTAGTATTTCACAACATTCCTGGCTGGTCGGCGCCAATTCTCGGTGGGAACATTATATACGTCTATATCGTAATATAACCTAACCTAACCCATCTAGACCCTCGCTGGTAATATTTCACAAAATCTCGGTCGTGTCGGCACGTACTTCTCGGTGGGGACATTATATACGTCTATAACGTTATATACCCTAACCTAAGGCAACCTAACATCTCGAATGTAGTATTCCACAACATTCCTGGCGGGTCGGCATCACTTCTCGGTGGGAACATTATATACGTCTATAACGTAATATAACCTAACCTAACCCATCTAGACCCTCGCTGGTAATGTTTTACAGAATCCCGGTCATGTCGTCCCGTACGTCTCGGTGCGGACATTATATACGTCTATAACGTTATATATCTTAACCTAAGGCAACTTAACATCTGGGATGTAGTATTTTCCAACATTCCTGGCGGGTCGGCCCCAACTTCTCGGTGGGCACATTATATACGTCTATATCGTAATATAACCTAACCTAACCCATCTAGACCCTCGCTGGTAATGTTTCACAAAATCCCGGTCGTGTCGTACCTTACGTCTCGGTGCGGACATTATATACGTCTATAACTTTATATATCCTAACCTAAGGCCACCTAACATCTCGGATGTAGTATTTTCCATCATTCCTGGCGGGTCGGCCCCTACTTCTCGGCGGGCACATTATATACGTCTATATCGTAATATAACCTAACCTAACCCATCTAGACCATCGCTAGTAATGTTTTACAAAATCCCGGTCGTGTCGGCCCGTACTTCTCGGTGGGGACATTATATACGTCTATAACGTTATATATCCTAACCTAAGGGAACCAAACATCTCGGATGTAGTATTTTCCAACATTCCTGGCGGGTCGGCCCCAACTTCCGGGTGGGCACATTATATACCAGTATATCGTAATATAACCTAACCTAACCCATCTAGCCCCCCGCTGGTAATGTTTTACAAAATCCCGGCCATATTGTCCCGTACGTCTCGTTGCGGGCATTATATACGTCTATTACTTTATATATCCTAACCTAAGGGAACGTAACATCTCGGATGTAGTATTTTCCAACATTCCTGGCGGGTCGGCCCCTACTTTTCGGTGGGCACATTATATACGTCTATATCGTAATATAACCTAACCTAACCCATCTAGACCCTCGCTGGTAATATTTTACAAAATCCCGGTCGTGTCAGCCCGTACGTCTCGGTGCGGACATTATATACGTCTATAACGTTATGTATCCTAACCTAAGGCAACTTAACATCTGGGATGTAGTATTTTCCAACATTCCTGCCGGGTCGGCCCCTACTTCTCGGTGGGCACATTATATACATCTATATCGTAATATAACCTAACCAAACCCATCTAGCCCCTCGCTGGTAATGCTTTACAGAATCCGGGCCGTGTCGTCCCGTACGTCTCGGTGCGGGCATTATATACGTCTATAACTTTATATATCCTAACCTAACGGAACCTAACATCTCGGATGTAGTATTTTCCAACATTCCTGGCGGGTCGGCCCCTACTTTTCGGTGGGCACATTATATACGTCTATATCGTAATATAACCTAACCTAACCCATCTAGACCCTCGCTGGTAATATTTTACAAAATCCCGGTCGTGTCAGCCCGTACGTCTCGGTGCGGACATTATATACGTCTATAACGTTATGTATCCTAACCTAAGGCAACTTAACATCTGGGATGTAGTATTTTCCAACATTCCTGCCGGGTCGGCCCCTACTTCTCGGTGGGCACATTATATACATCTACATCGTAATATAACCTAACCTAACCCATCTAGCCCCTCGCTGGTAATGCTTTACAGAATCCGGGCCGTGTCGTCCCGTACGTCTCGGTGCGGGCATTATATACGTCTATAACTTTATATGTCCTAACCTAAGGGAACATAACATCTCGGATGTAGTATTTTCCAACATTCCTGGCGGGTCGGCCCCTACTTCTCGGCGGGCACATTATATACGTCTATATTGTAATATAACCTAACCTAACCCATCTAGACCCTCGCTGGTAATGTTTTACAAAATCCCGGTCGTGTCGGCCCGTACTTCTCGGTGGGGACATTATATACGGCTATAACGTTATATATCCTAACCTAAGGGAACCTAACATCTCGGATGTAGTATTTCACAACATTCCTGGCGGGTCGGCGCCAATTCTCGGTGGGAACATTATATACGTCTATATCGTAATATAACCTAACCTAACCCATTTTGCCCCTCGGTGATAATGTTTTACAGAATCCCAGCCGTGTCGTCCCGTACGTCTCGGTGGGGACATTATATGCATGTGTAAGGTTATATAACCTAACCTAAGGCAACCTAACATCTCGAATGTAGTATTTCACAACATTCCTGGCGGGTCAGCCCCACTTCTCGGTGGGAACATTATATACGTCTATAACGTAATATAACCTAACCTAACCCATCTAGCCCCTCGCTGGTAATGCTTTACAGAATCCCGGCCGTGTCGTCCCGTACGTCTCGGTGCGGGCATTATATACATCTATAACTTTATATGTCCTAACCTATGGGAACCTAACATCTCGGATGTAGTATTTTCCAACATTCCTGGCCGGTCGGCCCCTACCTCTCGGTGGGCACAGTATATACGCCTATATGGTAATATAACCTAATCTAACCCATCTAGACCCTCGCTGGTAATGTTTTACAAAATCCCGGTCGTGTCGGCCCGTACTTCTCGGTGGGGACATTATATACGGCTATAACGTTATATATTGTAACCTAAGGGAACCTAACATCTCGGATATAGTATTTCACAACATTCCTGGCGAGTCGGCGCCAATTCTCGGTGGGAACATTATATACGTCTATATCGTAATATAACCTAACCTATCCCATTTTGCCCCTCGGTGATAATGTTTTACAGAATCCCAGCCGTGTCATCCGGTACGTCTCGGTGGGGACATTATATGCATCTGTATCGTTATATACCCTAACCTAAGGCAACCTAACATCTCGAATGTAGTATTTCACAACATTCCTGGCGGATCGGCCCCAACTTCCCGGTGGGCACATTATATACGTCTATATCGTAATATAACCTAACCTAACACATCTATACCCTCGCTGGTGACGTTCTACAAAATCCCGGTCGTGTCGGCCCGTACTTCTAGTTGGGGACATTATATACGTCTATAACTTTATATGTCCCATCCTAAGGGAACCTAACATCGCGGATGTAGTATTTCACAACATTCCTGGCTGGTCGGCGCCAATTCTCGGTGGGAACATTATATACGTCTATATCGTAATATAACCTAACCTAACCCATCTAGACCCTCGCTGGTAATATTTCACAAAATCTCGGTCGTGTCGGCACGTACTTCTCGGTGGGGACATTATATACGTCTATAACGTTATATACCCTAACCTAAGGCAACCTAACATCTCGAATGTAGTATTCCACAACATTCCTGGCGGGTCGGCATCACTTCTCGGTGGGAACATTATATACGTCTATAACGTAATATAACCTAACCTAACCCATCTAGACCCTCGCTGGTAATGTTTTACAGAATCCCGGTCATGTCGTCCCGTACGTCTCGGTGCGGACATTATATACGTCTATAACGTTATATATCTTAACCTAAGGCAACTTAACATCTGGGATGTAGTATTTTCCAACATTCCTGGCGGGTCGGCCCCAACTTCTCGGTGGACACATTATATACGTCTATATCGTAATATAACCTAACCTAACCCATCTAGACCCTCGCTGGTAATGTTTCACAAAATCCCGGTCGTGTCGTACCTTACGTCTCGGTGCGGACATTATATACGTCTATAACTTTATATATCCTAACCTAAGGCCACCTAACATCTCGGATGTAGTATTTTCCATCATTCCTGGCGGGTCGGCCCCTACTTCTCGGCGGGCACATTATATACGTCTATATCGTAATATAACCTAACCTAACCCATCTAGACCATCGCTAGTAATGTTTTACAAAATCCCGGTCGTGTCGGCCCGTACTTCTCGGTGGGGACATTATATACGTCTATAACGTTATATATCCTAACCTAAGGGAACCAAACATCTCGGATGTAGTATTTTCCAACATTCCTGGCGGGTCGGCCCCAACTTCCGGGTGGGCACATTATATACCAGTATATCGTAATATAACCTAACCTAACCCATCTAGCCCCCCGCTGGTAATGTTTTACAAAATCCCGGCCATATTGTCCCGTACGTCTCGTTGCGGGCATTATATACGTCTATTACTTTATATATCCTAACCTAAGGGAACGTAACATCTCGGATGTAGTATTTTCCAACATTCCTGGCGGGACGGCCCCTACTTTTCGGTGGGCACATTATATACGTCTATATCGTAATATAACCTAACCTAACCCATCTAGACCCTCGCTGGTAATATTTCACAAAATCTCGGTCGTGTCGGCACGTACTTCTCGGTGGGGACATTATATACGTCTATAACGTTATATACCCTAACCTAAGGCAACCTAACATCTCGAATGTAGTATTCCACAACATTCCTGGCGGGTCGGCATCACTTCTCGGTGGGAACATTATATACGTCTATAACGTAATATAACCTAACCTAACCCATCTAGACCCTCGCTGGTAATGTTTTACAGAATCCCGGTCATGTCGTCCCGTACGTCTCGGTGCGGACATTATATACGTCTATAACGTTATATATCTTAACCTAAGGCAACTTAACATCTGGGATGTAGTATTTTCCAACATTCCTGGCGGGTCGGCCCCAACTTCTCGGTGCGCACATTATATACGTCTATATCGTAATATAACCTAATCTAACCCATCTAGACCATCGCTAGAAATGTTTTACAAAATCCCGGTCGTGTCGTCCCTTACGTCTCGGTGCGGACATTATATACGTCTATAACGTTATATGTCCTAACCTAAGGGAACCTAACATCGCGGATGTAGTATTCCACAACATTCCTGGCGGGTCGGCGCCAATTCTCGGTGGGAACATTATATACGTCTATAAGGTAATATAACCTAACCTAACCCATCTAGACCCTCGCTGGTAATGTTTTACAAAATCCCGGTCGTGTCGGCCCGTACTTCTCGGTGGGGACATTATATACGTCTATAACGTTATATATCCTAGCCTAAGGGAACCTAACATCTCGGATGTAGTATTTCACAACATTCGTGGCGGGTCGGCGCCAATTCTCGGTGGGAACATTATATACGTCTATATCGTAATATAACCTAACCTAACCCATTTTGCCCCTCGGTGATAATGTTTTACAGAATCTCAGCCGTGTCGTCCGGTACGTCTCGGTGCGGGCATTATATACGTCTATAACTTTATATGTCCTAACCTAAGGGAACCTAACATCTCGGATGTAGTATTTTCCAACATTCCTGGCGGGTCGGCCCCTACCTCTTGGTGGGCACATTATATACGTCTATATCGTAATATAACCTAAACTAACCCATCTAGACCCTCGCTGGTAATGTTTTACAAAATCCCGGGCGTGTCGGCCCGTACTTCTCGGTGCGGACATTATATACCTCTATAACGTTATATATCCTAACCTAAAGCAGCTTAACATCTCGGATGTAGTATTTTCCAACATTCCTGGCGGGTCGCCTCCAACTTCTCGGTGGGCACATTATATACATCTATATCGTAATATAACCTAACATAACCCATCTAGACCCTCGCTGGTAATGTTTTAGAGAATCCCGGTCGTGTCGTCCCGTACATCTCGGTGCGGACATTATATACGTCTATAACGTTATGTATCCTAACCTAAGGCAACTTAACATCTGGGATGTAGTATTTTCCAACATTCCTGCCGGGTCGGCCCCTACTTCTCGGTGGGCACATTATATACGTCTATATCGTAATATAACCTAACCTAACCCATCTAGCCCCTCGCTGGTAATGTTTTACAGAATTCCGGTCGTGTCGTCCCGTACGTCTCGGTGCGGACATTATATACGTCTATAACGTTATATATCGTAACCTAAGGCAACTTAACATCTCGGATGTAGTATTTTCCAACATTCCTGGCGGGTCGGCCCCAACTTCCCGGTGGGCACATTATATTCGTCTATATCGTAATATAACCTAACCTAACACATCTATACCCTCGCTGGTGATGTTCTACAAAATCCCGGTCGTGTCGGCCCGTACTTCTCGGTGGGGACATTATATACGTATATAACGTTATATATCCTAACCTAAGGGAATCTAACATCTCGGATGTAGTATTTTCCAACATTCCTGGCGGGTCGGCCCCTACTTCTCGGTGGGCACATTATATACATCTATATCGTAATATAACCTAACCTAACCCATCTAGCCCCTCGCTGGTAATGCTTTACAGAATCCGGGCCGTGTCGTCCCGTACGTCTCGGTGCGGGCATCATATACGTCTATAACTTTATATGTCCTAACCTAAGGGAACATAACATCTCGGATGTAGTATTTTCCAACATTCCTGCCGGGTCGGCCCCTACTTCTCGGTGGGTACATTATATACGTCTATATCGTAATATAACCTAACCTAACCCATCTAGACCCTCGCTGGTAATGTTTTACAAAATCCCGGTCGTGTCGGCCAGTACTTCTCGGTGGGGACATTATATACGGCTATAACGTTATATATCCTAACCTAAGGGAACCTAACATCTCGGATGTAGTATTTCACAACATTCCTGGCGGGTCGGCGCCAATTCTCGGTGGGAAGATTATATACATCTATATCGTAATATAACCTAACCTAACCCATTTTGCCCCTCGGTGATAATGTTTTACAGAATCCCAGCCGTGTCGTCCCGTACGTCTCGGTGGGGACATTATATGCATCTGTAAGGTTATATAAACTAACCTACGGCAACCTAACATCTCGAATGTAGTATTTCACAACATTCCTGGCGGGTCAGCCCCACTTCTCGGTGGGAACATTATATACGTCTATAACGTAATATAACCTAACCTAACCCATCTAGACCCTCGCTGATAATGTTTTACAAAATCCCGGTCGTGTCGGCCCGTACTTCTCGGTGGGGACATTATATACGTCTATAACGTTATATATCCTAACCTAAGGGAACCAAACATCTCGGATGTAGTATTTTCCAACATTCCTGGCGGGTCGGCCCCAACTTCCGGGTGGGCACATTATATACCAGTATATCGTAATATAACCTAACCTAACCCATCTAGCCCCCCGCTGGTAATGTTTTACAAAATCCCGGCCATATCGTCCCGTACGTCTCGTTGCGGGCATTATATACGTCTATAACTTTATATATCCTAACCTAAGGGAACCTAACATCTCGGATGTAGTATTTTCCAACATTCCTGGCGGGTCGGCCCCTACTTTTCGGTGGGCACATTATATACGTCTATATCGTAATATAACCTAACCTAACCCATCTAGACCCTCGCTGGTAATGTTTTACAAAATCCCTGTCGTGTCGGCCCGTACTTCTAGTTGGGGACATTATATACGTCTATAACTTTATATGTCCCATCCTAAGGGAACCTAACATCGCGGATGTAGTATTTCACAACATTCCTGGCTGGTCGGCGTCAATTCTCGGTGGGAACATTATATACTTCTATATCGTAATATAACCTAACCTAACCCATCTAGACCCTCGCTGGTAATATTTCACAAAATCTCGGTCGTGTCGGCACGTACTTCTCGGTGGGGACATTATATACGTCTATAACGTTATATACCCTAACCTAAGGCAACCTAACATCTCGAATGTAGTATTCCACAACATTCCTGGCGGGTCGGCATCACTTCTCGGTGGGAACATTATATACGTCTATAACGTAATATAACCTAACCTAACCCATCTAGACCCTCGCTGGTAATGTTTTACAGAATCCCGGTCATGTCGTCCCGTACGTCTCGGTGCGGACATTATATACGTCTATAACGTTATATATCTTAACCTAAGGCAACTTAACATCTGGGATGTAGTATTTTCCAACATTCTTGGCGGGTCGGCCCCAACTTCTCGGTGGGCACATTGTATACGTCTATATCGTAATATAACCTAATCTAACCCATCTAGACCATCGCTAGAAATGTTTTACAAAATCCCGGTCGTGTCGTCCCTTACGTCTCGGTGCGGACATTATATACGTCTATAACGTTATATGTCCTAACCTAAGGGAACCTAACATCGCGGATGTAGTATTTCACAACATTCCTGGCGGGTCGGCGCCAATTCTCGGTGGGAACATTATATACGTCTATAACGTAATATAACCTAACCTAACCCATCTAGACCCTCGCTGGTAATGTTTTACAAAATCCCGGTCGTGTCGGCCCGTACTTCTCGGTGGGGACATTATATACGTCTATAACGTTATATATCCTAGCCTAAGGGAACCTAACATCTCGGATGTATTATTTCACAACATTCGTGGCGGGTCGGCGCCAATTCTCGGTGGGAACATTATATACGTCTATATCGTAATATAACCTAACCTAACCCATTTTGCCCCTCGGTGATAATGTTTTACAGAATCTCAGCCGTGTCGTCCGGTACGTCTCGGTGCGGGCATTATATACGTCTATAACTTTATATGTCCTAACCTAAGGGAACCTAACATCTCGGATGTAGTATTTTCCAACATTCCTGGCGGGTCGGCCCCTACCTCTTGGTGGGCACATTATATACGTCTATATCGTAATATAACCTAAACTAACCCATCTAGACCCTCGCTGGTAATGTTTTACAAAATCCCGGTCGTGTCGGCCTGTACTTCTCGGTGCGGACATTATATACCTCTATAACGTTATATATCCTAACCTAAAGCAGCTTAACATCTCGGATGTAGTATTTTCCAACATTCCTGGCGGGTCGGCACCAACTTCTCGGTGGGCACATTATATACATCTATATCGTAATATAACCTAACCTAACCCATCTAGACCCTCGGTGATAATGTTTTACAGAATCCCGGTCGTGTCGGCCCGTACTTCTCGGTGGGGACATTATATACGTATATAACGTTATATATCCTAACCTAAGGGAATCTAACATCTCGGATGTAGTATTTTCCAACATTCCTGGCGGGTCGGCCCCTACTTCTCGGTGGGCACATTATATACATCTATATCGTAATATAACCTAACCTAACCCATCTAGCCCCTCGCTGGTAATGCTTTACAGAATTCGGGCCGTGTCGTCCCGTACGTCTCGGTGCGGGCATCATACACGTCTATAACTTTATATGTCCTAACCTAAGGGAACATAACATCTCGGATGTAGTATTTTCCAACATTCCTGCCGGGTCGGCCCCTACTTCTCGGTGGGTACATTATATACGTCTATATCGTAATATAACCTAACCTAACCCATCTAGACCCTCGCTGGTAATGTTTTACAAAATCCCGGTCGTGTCGGCCAGTACTTCTCGGTGGGGACATTATATACGGCTATAACGTTATATATCCTAACCTAAGGGAACCTAACATCTCGGATGTAGTATTTTCCAACATTCCTGGCGGGTCGGCCCCAACTTCCGGGTGGGCACATTATATACCAGTATATCGTAATATAACCTAACCTAACCCATCTAGCCCCCCGCTGGTAATGTTTTACAAAATCCCGGCCATATCGTCCCGTACGTCTCGTTGCGGGCATTATATACGTCTATAACTTTATATATCCTAACCTAAGGGAAGCTAACATCTCGGATGTAGTATTTTCCAACATTCATGGCGGGTCGGCCCCTACTTTTCGGTGGGCACATTATATACGTCTATATCGTAATATAACCTAACCTAACCCATCTAGACCCTCGCTGGTAATATTTTACAAAATCCCGGTCGTGTCAGCCCGTACGTCTCGGTGCGGACATTATATACGTCTATAACGTTATGTATCCTAACCTAAGGCAACTTAACATCTGGGATGTAGTATTTTCCAACATTCCTGCCGGGTCGGCCCCTACTTCTCGGTGGGCACATTATATACATCTATATCGTAATATAACCTAACCAAACCCATCTAGCCCCTCGCTGGTAATGCTTTACAGAATCCGGGCCGTGTCGTCCCGTACGTCTCGGTGCGGGCATTATATACGTCTATAACTTTATATATCCTAACCTAACGGAACCTAACATGTCGGATGTAGTATTTTCCAACATTCCTGGCGGGTCGGCCCCTACTTTTCGGTGGGCACATTATATACGTCTATATCGTAATATAACCTAACCTAACCCATCTAGACCCTCGCTGGTAATGTTTTACAAAATCCCGGTCGTGTCGGCCAGTACTTCTCGGTGGGGACATTATATACGTCTATATCGTAATATAACCTAACCTAACCCATCTAGACCCTCGCTGGTAATGTTTTACAAAATCCCGGTCGTGTCGGCCCGTACTTCTCAGTGGGGACATTATATACGGCTATAACGTTATATATCCTAACCTAAGGGAACCTAACATCTCGGATGTAGTATTTCACAACATTCCTGGCGGGTCGGCGCCAATTCTCGGTGGGAACATTATATACGTCTATATCGTAATATAACCTAACCTAATCCATTTTGCCCCTCGGTGATAATGTTTTACAGAATCCCAGCCGTGTCATCCGGTACGTCTCGGTGGGGACATTATATGCATCTGTATCGTTATATACCCTAACCTAAGGCAACCTAACATCTCGAATGTAATATTTCACAACATTCCTGGCGGATCGGCCCCAACTTCCGGGTGGACACATTATATACGTCTATATCGTAATATAACCTAACCTAACACATCTATACCCTCGCTGGTGATGTTCTACAAAATCCCGGTCGTGTCGGCCCGTACTTCTCGGTGGGGACATTATATTCGTCTATAACGTTATATATCCTAACCTAAGGGAACCAAACTTCTCGGATGTAGTATTTTCCAACATTCCTGGCGGGTCGGCCCCAACTTCCGGGTGGGCACATTATATACCAGTATATCGTAATATAACCTAACCTAACCCATCTTGCCCCCCGCTGGTAATGTTTTACAAAATCCCGGCCATATCGTCCCGTACGTCTCGTTGCGGGCATTATTTACGTCTATAACTTTATATATCCTAACCTAAGGGAACCTAACATCTCGGATGTAGTATTTTCCAACATTCCTGGCGGGTCGGCCCCTACTTTTCGGTGGGCACATTATATACGTCTATATCGTAATATAACCTGACCTAACCCATCTAGACCCTCGCTGGT
The DNA here is from genome assembly GCA_963969225.1 of Xylocopa violacea. NCBI lineage: Eukaryota > Metazoa > Arthropoda > Insecta > Hymenoptera > Apidae > Xylocopa > Xylocopa violacea. Next base: position 1,427,197 of record CAXAJV010000061.1, on the reverse strand, counting down.
AATATTTTACAAAATCCCGGTCGTGTCAGCCCGTACGTCTCGGTGCGGACATTATATACGTCTATAACGTTATGTATCCTAACCTAAGGCAACTTAACATCTGGGATGTAGTATTTTCCAACATTCCTGCCGGGTCGGCCCCTACTTCTCGGTGGGCACATTATATACATCTATATCGTAATATAACCTAACCTAACCCATCTAGCCCCTCGCTGGTAATGCTTTACAGAATCCGGGCCGTGTCGTCCCGTACGTCTCGGTGCGGGCATTATATACGTCTATAACTTTATATGTCCTAACCTAATGGAACATAACATCTCGGATGTAGTATTTTCCAACATTCCTGCCGGGTCGGCCCCTACTTCTCGGTGGGCACATTATATACGTCTATATCGTAATATAACCTAACCTAACCCATCTAGACCCTCGCTGGTAATGTTTTACAAAATCCCGGTCGTGTCGGCCAGTACTTCTCGGTGGGGACATTATATACGGCTATAACGTTATATATCCTAACCTAAGGGAACCTAACATCTCGGATGTAGTATTTCACAACATTCCTGGCGGGTCAGCCCCACTTCTCGGTGAGAACATTATATACGTCTATATCGTAATATAACCTAACCTAACCCATCTAGACCCTCGCTGGTAATGTTTTACAAAATCCCGGTCGTGTCGGCCCGTACTTCTCAGTGGGGACATTATATACGGCTATAACGTTATATATCCTAACCTAAGGGAACCTAACATCTCGGATGTAGTATTTCACAACATTCCTGGCGGGTCGGCGCCAATTCTCGGTGGGAACATTATATACGTCTATATCGTAATATAACCTAACCTAATCCATTTTGCCCCTCGGTGTTAATGTTTTACAGAATCCCAGCCGTGTCATCCGGTACGTCTCGGTGGGGACATTATATGCATCTGTATCGTTATATACCCTAACCTAAGGCAACCTAACATCTCGAATGTAGTATTTCACAACATTCCTGGCGGATCGGCCCCAACTTCCCGGTGGGCACATTATATACGTCTATATCGTAATATAACCTAACCTAACACATCTATACCCTCGCTGGTGATGTTCTACAAAATCCCGGTCGTGTGGGCCCGTACTTCTCGGTGGGGACATTATATTCGTCTATAACGTTATATATCCTAACCTAAGGGAACCAAACTTCTCGGATGTAGTATTTTCCAACATTCCTGGCGGGTCGGCCCCAACTTCCGGGTGGGCACATTATATACCAGTATATCGTAATATAACCTAACCTAACCCATCTAGCCCCCCGCTGGTAATGTTTTACAAAATCCCGGCCATATTGTCCCGTACGTCTCGTTGCGGGCATTATATACGTCTATTACTTTATATATCCTAACCTAAGGGAACGTAACATCTCGGATGTAGTATTTTCCAACATTCCTGGCGGGTCGGCCCCTACTTTTCGGTGGGAACATTATATACGTCTATATCGTAATATAACCTAACCTAACCCATCTAGACCCTCGCTGGTAATATTTTACAAAATCCCGGTCGTGTCAGCCCGTACGTCTCGGTGCGGACATTATATACGTCTATAACGTTATGTATCCTAACCTAAGGCAACTTAACATCTGGGATGTAGTATTTTCCAACATTCCTGCCGGGTCGGCCCCTACTTCTCGGTGGGCACATTATATACATCTATATCGTAATATAACATAACCAAACCCATCTAGCCCCTCGCTGGTAATGCTTTACAGAATCCGGGCCGTGTCGTCCCGTACGTCTCGGTGCGGACATTATATACGTCTATAACGTTATGTATCCTAACCTAAGGCAACTTAACATCTGGGATGTAGTATTTTCCAACATTCCTGCCGGGTCGGCCCCTACTTCTCGGTGGGCACATTATATACATCTACATCGTAATATAACCTAACCTAACCCATCTAGCCCCTCGCTGGTAATGCTTTACAGAATCCGGGCCGTGTCGTCCCGTACGTCTCGGTGCGGGCATTATATACGTCTATAACTTTATATGTCCTAACCTAAGGGAACATAACATCTCGGATGTAGTATTTTCCAACATTCCTGCCGGGTCGGCCCCTACTTCTCGGTGGGCACATTATATACGTCTATATCGTAATATAACCTAACCTAACCCATCTAGACCCTCGCTGGTAATGTTTTACAAAATCCCGGACGTGTCGGCCAGTACTTCTCGGTGGGGACATTATATACGGCTATAACGTTATATATCCTAACCTAAGGCAACTTAACATCTGGGATGTAGTATTTTCCAACATTCCTGGCGGGTCGGCCCCAACTTCTCGGTGGGCACATTATATACGTCTATATCGTAATATAACCTAACCTAACCCATCTAGACCCTCGCTGGTAATGTTTTACAAAATCCCGGTCGTGTCGTCCCTTACGTCTCGGTGCGGACATTATATACGTCTATAACTTTATATATCCCAACCTAAGGCCACCTAACATCTCGGATGTAGTATTTTCCATCATTCCTGGCGGGTCGGCCCCTACTTCTCGGCGGGCACATTATATACGTCTATATTGTAATATAACCTAATCTAACCCATCTAGACCCTCGCTAGTAATGTTTTACAAAATCGCGGTCGTGTCGTCCCTTACGTCTCGGTGCGGACATTATATACGTCTATAACGTTATATGTCCTAACCTAAGGGAACCTAACATCGCGGATGTAGTATTTCACAACATTCCTGGCGGGTCGGCGCCAATTCTCGGTGGGAACATTATATACGTCTATAACGTAATATAACCTAACCTAACCCATCTAGACCCTCGCTGGTAATGTTTTACAAAATCCCGGTCGTGTCGGCCCGTACTTCTCGGTGGGGACATTATATACGGCTATAACGTTATATATCCTAACCTAAGGGAACCTAACATCTCGGATGTAGTATTTCACAACATTCCTGGCGGGTCGGCGCCAATTCTCGGTGGGAACATTATATACGTCTATATCGTAATATAACCTAACCTAACCCATTTTGCCCCTCGGTGATAATGTTTTACAGAATCCCAGCCGTGTCGTCCCGTACGTCTCGGTGGGGACATTATATGCATGTGTAAGGTTATATAACCTAACCTAAGGCAACCTAACATCTCGAATGTAGTATTTCACAACATTCCTGGCGGGTCAGCCCCACTTCTCGGTGGGAACATTATATACGTCTATAACGTAATATAACCTAACCTAACCCATCTAGCCCCTCGCTGGTAATGCTTTACAGAATCCCGGCCGTGTCGTCCCGTACGTCTCGGTGCGGGCATTATATACGTCTATAACTTTATATTCCTAACCTAAGGGAACATAACATCTCGGATGTAGTATTTTCCAACATTCCTGCCGGGTCGGCCCCTACTTCTCGGTGGGCACATTATATACGTCTATATCGTAATATAACCTAACCTAACCCATCTAGCCCCTCGCTGGTAATGTTTTACAGAATTCCGGTCGTGTCGTCCCGTACGTCTCGGTGCGGACATTATATACGTCTATAACGTTATATATCGTAACCTAAGGCAACTTAACATCTCGAATGTAGTATTTCACAACATTCCTGGCGGATCGGCCCCAACTTCCCGGTGGGCACATTATATACGTCTATATCGTAATATAACCTAACCTAACACATCTATACCCTCGCTGGTGATGTTCTACAAAATCCCGGTCGTGTCGGCCCGTACTTCTCGGTGGGGACATTATATTCGTCTATAACGTTATATATCCTAACCTTAGGGAACCTAACATCTCGGATGTAGTATTTTCCAACATTCCTGGCGGGTCGGCCCCTACTTCTCGGTGGGCACATTATATACGTCTATATCGTAATATAACCTAACATAACCCATGTAGACCCTCGCTGGTAATGTTTTACAAAATCCCTGTCGTGTCGGCCCGTACTTCTAGTTGGGGACATTATATACGTCTATAACTTTATATGTCCCATCCTAAGGGAACCTAACATCGCGGATGTAGTATTTCACAACATTCCTGGCTGGTCGGCGTCAATTCTCGGTGGGAACATTATATACGTCTATATCGTAATATAACCTAACCTAACCCATCTAGACCCTCGCTGGTAATATTTTACAAAATCCCGGTCGTGTCAGCCCGTACGTCTCGGTGCGGACATTATATACGTCTATAACGTTATGTATCCTAACCTAAGGCAACTTAACATCTGGGATGTAGTATTTTCCAACATTCCTGCCGGGTCGGCCCCTACTTCTCGGTGGGCACATTATATACATCTATATCGTAATATAACATAACCAAACCCATCTAGCCCCTCGCTGGTAATGCTTTACAGAATCCGGGCCGTGTCGTCCCGTACGTCTCGGTGCGGACATTATATACGTCTATAACGTTATGTATCCTAACCTAAGGCAACTTAACATCTGGGATGTAGTATTTTCCAACATTCCTGCCGGGTCGGCCCCTACTTCTCGGTGGGCACATTATATACATCTACATCGTAATATAACCTAACCTAACCCATCTAGCCCCTCGCTGGTAATGCTTTACAGAATCCGGGCCGTGTCGTCCCGTACGTCTCGGTGCGGGCATTATATACGTCTATAACTTTATATGTCCTAACCTAAGGGAACATAACATCTCGGATGTAGTATTTTCCAACATTCCTGCCGGGTCGGCCCCTACTTCTCGGTGGGCACATTATATACGTCTATATCGTAATATAACCTAACCTAACCCATCTAGACCCTCGCTGGTAATGTTTTACAAAATCCCGGACGTGTCGGCCAGTACTTCTCGGTGGGGACATTATATACGGCTATAACGTTATATATCCTAACCTAAGGCAACTTAACATCTGGGATGTAGTATTTTCCAACATTCCTGGCGGGTCGGCCCCAACTTCTCGGTGGGCACATTATATACGTCTATATCGTAATATAACCTAACCTAACCCATCTAGACCCTCGCTGGTAATGTTTTACAAAATCCCGGTCGTGTCGTCCCTTACGTCTCGGTGCGGACATTATATACGTCTATAACTTTATATATCCCAACCTAAGGCCACCTAACATCTCGGATGTAGTATTTTCCATCATTCCTGGCGGGTCGGCCCCTACTTCTCGGCGGGCACATTATATACGTCTATATTGTAATATAACCTAATCTAACCCATCTAGACCCTCGCTAGTAATGTTTTACAAAATCGCGGTCGTGTCGTCCCTTACGTCTCGGTGCGGACATTATATACGTCTATAACGTTATATGTCCTAACCTAAGGGAACCTAACATCGCGGATGTAGTATTTCACAACATTCCTGGCGGGTCGGCGCCAATTCTCGGTGGGAACATTATATACGTCTATAACGTAATATAACCTAACCTAACCCATCTAGACCCTCGCTGGTAATGTTTTACAAAATCCCGGTCGTGTCGGCCCGTACTTCTCGGTGGGGACATTATATACGGCTATAACGTTATATATCCTAACCTAAGGGAACCTAACATCTCGGATGTAGTATTTCACAACATTCCTGGCGGGTCGGCGCCAATTCTCGGTGGGAACATTATATACGTCTATATCGTAATATAACCTAACCTAACCCATTTTGCCCCTCGGTGATAATGTTTTACAGAATCCCAGCCGTGTCGTCCCGTACGTCTCGGTGGGGACATTATATGCATGTGTAAGGTTATATAACCTAACCTAAGGCAACCTAACATCTCGAATGTAGTATTTCACAACATTCCTGGCGGGTCAGCCCCACTTCTCGGTGGGAACATTATATACGTCTATAACGTAATATAACCTAACCTAACCCATCTAGCCCCTCGCTGGTAATGCTTTACAGAATCCCGGCCGTGTCGTCCCGTACGTCTCGGTGCGGGCATTATATACGTCTATAACTTTATATTCCTAACCTAAGGGAACATAACATCTCGGATGTAGTATTTTCCAACATTCCTGCCGGGTCGGCCCCTACTTCTCGGTGGGCACATTATATACGTCTATATCGTAATATAACCTAACCTAACCCATCTAGCCCCTCGCTGGTAATGTTTTACAGAATTCCGGTCGTGTCGTCCCGTACGTCTCGGTGCGGACATTATATACGTCTATAACGTTATATATCGTAACCTAAGGCAACTTAACATCTCGAATGTAGTATTTCACAACATTCCTGGCGGATCGGCCCCAACTTCCCGGTGGGCACATTATATACGTCTATATCGTAATATAACCTAACCTAACACATCTATACCCTCGCTGGTGATGTTCTACAAAATCCCGGTCGTGTCGGCCCGTACTTCTCGGTGGGGACATTATATTCGTCTATAACGTTATATATCCTAACCTTAGGGAACCTAACATCTCGGATGTAGTATTTTCCAACATTCCTGGCGGGTCGGCCCCTACTTCTCGGTGGGCACATTATATACGTCTATATCGTAATATAACCTAACATAACCCATGTAGACCCTCGCTGGTAATGTTTTACAAAATCCCTGTCGTGTCGGCCCGTACTTCTAGTTGGGGACATTATATACGTCTATAACTTTATATGTCCCATCCTAAGGGAACCTAACATCGCGGATGTAGTATTTCACAACATTCCTGGCTGGTCGGCGTCAATTCTCGGTGGGAACATTATATACGTCTATATCGTAATATAACCTAACCTAACCCATCTAGACCCTCGCTGGTAATATTTCACAAAATCTCGGTCGTGTCGGCACGTACTTCTCGGTGGGGACATTATATACGTCTATAACGTTATATACCCTAACCTAAGGCAACCTAACATCTCGAATGTAGTATTCCACAACATTCCTGGCGGGTCGGCATCACTTCTCGGTGGGAACATTATATACGTCTATAACGTAATATAACCTAACCTAACCCATCCAGACCCTCGCTGGTAATGTTTTACAGAATCCCGGTCATGTCGTCCCGTACGTCTCGGTGCAGACATTATATACGTCTATAACGTTATATATCTTAACCTAAGGCAACTTAACATCTGGGATGTAGTATTTTCCAACATTCCTGGCGGGTCGGCCCCAACTTCTCGGTGGGCACATTATATACGTCTATATCGTAATATAACCTAATCTAACCCATCTAGACCATCGCTAGAAATGTTTTACAAAATCCCGGTCGTGTCGTCCCTTACGTCTCGGTGCGGACATTATATACGTCTATAACGTTATATGTCCTAACCTAAGGGAACCTAACATCGCGGATGTAGTATTTCACAACATTCCTGGCGGGTCGGCGCCAATTCTCGGTGGGAACATTATATACGTCTATAACGTAATATAACCTAACCTAACCCATCTAGACCCTCGCTGGTAATGTTTTACAAAATCCCGGTCGTGTCGGCCCGTACTTCTCGGTGGGGACATTATATACGTCTATAACGTTATATATCCTAGCCTAAGGGAACCTAACATCTCGGATGTAGTATTTCACAACATTCGTGGCGGGTCGGCGCCAATTCTCGGTGGGAACATTATATACGTCTATATCGTAATATAACCTAACCTAACCCATTTTGCCCCTCGGTGATAATGTTTTACAGAATCTCAGCCGTGTCGTCCGGTACGTCTCGGTGCGGGCATTATATACGTCTATAACTTTATATGTACTAACCTAAGGGAACCTAACATCTCGGATGTAGTATTTTCCAACATTCCTGGCGGGTCGGCCCCTACCTCTTGGTGGGCACATTATATACGTCTATATCGTAATATAACCTAAACTAACCCATCTAGACCCTCGCTGGTAATGTTTTACAAAATCCCGGTCGTGTCGGCCCGTACTTCTCGGTGCGGACATTATATACCTCTATAACGTTATATATCCTAACCTAAAGCAGCTTAACATCTCGGATGTAGTATTTTCCAACATTCCTGGCGGGTCGGCTCCAACTTCTCGGTGGGCACATTATATACATCTATATCGTAATATAACCTAACCTAACCCATCTAGACCCTCGCTGGTAATGTTTTAGAGAATCCCGGTCGTGTCGTCCCGTACGTCTCGGTGCGGACATTATATACGTCTATAACGTTATGTATCCTAACCTAAGGCAACTTAACATCTGGGATGTAGTATTTTCCAACATTCCTGCCGGGTCGGCCCGTACTTCTCGGTGGGCACATTATATACGTCTATATCGTAATATAACCTAACCTAACCCATCTAGCCCCTCGCTGGTAATGTTTTACAGAATTCCGGTCGTGTCGGCCCGTACTTCTCGGTGGGGACATTATATACGTATATAACGTTATATATCCTAACCTAAGGGAATCTAACATCTCGGATGTAGTATTTTCCAACATTCCTGGCGGGTCGGCCCCTACTTCTCGGTGGGCACATTATATACATCTATATCGTAATATAACCTAACCTAACCCATCTAGCCCCTCGCTGGTAATGCTTTACAGAAATCGGGCCGTGTCGTCCCGTACGTCTCGGTTCGGGCATCATATACGTCTATAACTTTATATGTCCTAACCTAAGGGAACATAACATCTCGGATGTAGTATTTTCCAACATTCCTGCCGGGTCGGCCCCTACTTCTCGGTGGGTACATTATATACGTCTATATCGTAATATAACCTAACCTAACCCATCTAGACCCTCGCTGGTAATGTTTTACAAAATCCCGGTCGTGTCGGCCAGTACTTCTCGGTGGGGACATTATATACGGCTATAACGTTATATATCCTAACCTAAGGGAACCTAACATCTCGGATGTAGTATTTCACAACATTCCTGGCGGGTCGGCGCCAATTCTCGGTGGGAAGATTATATACATCTATATCGTAATATAACCTAACCTAACCCATTTTGCCCCTCGGTGATAATGTTTTACAGAATCCCAGCCGTGTCGTCCCGTACGTCTCGGTGGGGACATTATATGCATCTGTAAGCTTATATATCCTAACCTAAGGCAACCTAACATCTCGAATGTAGTATTTCACAACATTCCTGGCGGGTCAGCCCCACTTCTCGGTGGGAACATTATATACGTCTATAACGTAATATAACCTAACCTAACCCATCTAGACCCTCGCTGATAATGTTTTACAAAATCCCGGTCGTGTCGGCCCGTACTTCTCGGTGGGGACATTATATACGTCTATAACTTTATATATCCTAACCTAAGGGAACCTAACATCTCGGATGTATTATTTCACAACATTCGTGGCGGGTCGGCGCCAAGTCTCGGTGGGAACATTATATACGTCTATATCGTAATATAACCTAACCTAACCCATTTTGCCCCTCGGTGATAATGTTTTACAGAATCTCAGCCGTGTCGTCCGGTACGTCTCGGTGCGGGCATTATATACGTCTATAACTTTATATATCCTAACCTAAGGGAACCTAACATCTCGGATGTAGTATTTTCCAACATTCCTGGCGGGTCGGCCCCTACTTTTCGGTGGGCACATTATATACGTCTATATCGTAATATAACCTAACCTAACCCATCTAGACCCTCGCTGGTAATGTTTTACAAAATCCCTGTCGTGTCGGCCCGTACTTCTAGTTGGGGACATTATATACGTCTATAACTTTATATGTCCCATCCTAAGGGAACCTAACATCGCGGATGTAGTATTTCACAACATTCCTGGCTGGTCGGCGTCAATTCTCGGTGGGAACATTATATACGTCTATATCGTAATATAACCTAACCTAACCCATCTAGACCCTCGCTGGTAATGTTTTACAAAATCCCTGTCGTGTCGGCCCGTACTTCTAGTTGGGGACATTATATACGTCTATAACTTTATATGTCCCATCCTAAGGGAACCTAACATCGCGGATGTAGTATTTCACAACATTCCTGGCTGGTCGGCGTCAATTCTCGGTGGGAACATTATATACGTCTATATCGTAATATAACCTAACCTAACCCATCTAGACCCTCGCTGGTAATATTTCACAAAATCTCGGTCGTGTCGGCACGTACTTCTCGGTGGGGACATTATATACGTCTATAACGTTATATACCCTAACCTAAGGCAACCTAACATCTCGAATGTAGTATTCCACAACATTCCTGGCGGGTCGGCATCACTTCTCGGTGGGAACATTATATACGTCTATAACGTAATATAACCTAACCTAACCCATCTAGACCCTCGCTGGTAATGTTTTACAGAATCCCGGTCATGTCGTCCCGTACGTCTCGGTGCGGACATTATATACGTCTATAACGTTATATATCTTAACCTAAGGCAACTTAACATCTGGGATGTAGTATTTTCCAACATTCTTGGCGGGTCGGCCCCAACTTCTCGGTGGGCACATTATATACGTCTATATCGTAATATAACCTAATCTAACCCATCTAGACCATCGCTAGAAATGTTTTACAAAATCCCGGTCGTGTCGTCCCTTACGTCTCGGTGCGGACATTATATACGTCTATAACGTTATATGTCCTAACCTAAGGGAACCTAACATCGCGGATGTAGTATTTCACAACATTCCTGGCGGGTCGGCGCCAATTCTCGGTGGGAACATTATATACGTCTATAACGTAATATAACCTAACCTAACCCATCTAGACCCTCGCTGGTAATGTTTTACAAAATCCCGGTCGTGTCGGCCCGTACTTCTCGGTGCGGACATTATATACCTCTATAACGTTATATATCCTAACCTAAAGCAGCTTAACATCTCGGATGTAGTATTTTCCAACATTCCTGGCGGGTCGGCTCCAACTTCTCGGTGGGCACATTATATACATCTATATCGTAATATAACCTAACCTAACCCATCTAGACCCTCGCTGGTATTGTTTTAGAGAATCCCGGTCGTGTCGTCCCGTACGTCTCGGTGCGGACATTATATACGTCTATAACGTTATGTATCCTAACCTAAGGCAACTTAACATCTGGGATGTAGTATTTTCCAACATTCCTGCCGGGTCGGCCCCTACTTCTCGGTGGGCACATTATATACGTCTATATCGTAATATAACCTAACCTAACCCATCTAGCCCCTCGCTGGCAATGTTTTACAGAATTCCGGTCGTGTCGTCCCGTACGTCTCGGTGCGGACATTATATACGTCTATAACGTTATATATCGTAACCTAAGGCAACTTAACATCTCGGATGTAGTATTTTCCAACATTCCTGGCGGGTCGGCCCCAACTTCCCGGTGGGCACATTATATACGTCTATATCGTAATATAACCTAACCTAACACATCTATACCCTCGCTGGTGATGTTCTACAAAATCCCGGTCGTGTCGGCCCGTACTTCTCGGTGGGGACATTATATACGTATATAACGTTATATATCCTAACCTAAGGGAATCTAACATCTCGGATGTAGTATTTTCCAACATTCCTGGCGGGTCGGCCCCTACTTCTCGGTGGGCACATTATATACATCTATATCGTAATATAACCTAACCTAACCCATCTAGCCCCTCGCTGGCAATGCTTTACAGAATTCGGGCCGTGTCGTCCCGTACGTCTCGGTGCGGGCATCATATACGTCTATAACTTTATATGTCCTAACCTAAGGGAACATAACATCTCGGATGTAGTATTTTCCAACATTCCTGGCGGGTCAGCACCACTTCTCGGTGGGAACATTATATACGTCTATAACGTAATATAACCTAACCTAACCCATCTAGACCCTCGCTGATAATGTTTTACAAAATCCCGGTCGTGTCGGCCCGTACTTCTCGGTGGGGACATTATATACGTCTATAACGTTATATATCCTAACCTAAGGGAACCAAACATCTCGGATGTAGTATTTTCCAACATTCCTGCCGGGTCGGCCCCTACTTCTCGGTGGGCACATTATATACATCTATATCGTAATATAACCTAACCAAACCCATCTAGCCCCTCGCTGGTAATGCTTTACAGAATCCGGGCCGTGTCGTCCCGTACGTCTCGGTGCGGGCATTATATACGTCTATAACTTTATATATCCTAACCTAACGGAACCTAACATGTCGGATGTAGTATTTTCCAACATTCCTGGCGGGTCGGCCCCTACTTTTCGGTGGGCACATTATATACGTCTATATCGTAATATAACCTAACCTAACCCATCTAGACCCTCGCTGGTAATGTTTTACAAAATCCCGGTCGTGTCGGCCAGTACTTCTCGGTGGGGACATTATATACGTCTATATCGTAATATAACCTAACCTAACCCATCTAGACCCTCGCTGGTAATGTTTTACAAAATCCCGGTCGTGTCGGCCCGTACTTCTCAGTGGGGACATTATATACGGCTATAACGTTATATATCCTAACCTAAGGGAACCTAACATCTCGGATGTAGTATTTCACAACATTCCTGGCGGGTCGGCGCCAATTCTCGGTGGGAACATTATATACGTCTATATCGTAATATAACCTAACCTAATCCATTTTGCCCCTCGGTGATAATGTTTTACAGAATCCCAGCCGTGTCATCCGGTACGTCTCGGTGGGGACATTATATGCATCTGTATCGTTATATACCCTAACCTAAGGCAACCTAACATCTCGAATGTAGTATTTCACAACATTCCTGGCGGATCGGCCCCAACTTCCTGGTGGGCACATTATATACGTCTATATCGTAATATAACCTAACCTAACACATCTATACCCTCGCTGGTGATGTTCTACAAAATCCCGGTCGTGTCGGCCCGTACTTCTCGGTGGGGACATTATATTCGTCTATAACGTTATATATCCTAACCTAAGGGAACCAAACTTCTCGGATGTAGTATTTTCCAACATTCCTGGCGGGTCGGCCCCAACTTCCGGGTGGGCACATTATATACCAGTATATCGTAATATAACCTAACCTAACCCATCTTGCCCCCCGCTGGTAATGTTTTACAAAATCCCGGCCATATCGTCCCGTACGTCTCGTTGCGGGCATTATTTACGTCTATAACTTTATATATCCTAACCTAAGGGTACCTAGCATCTCGGATGTAGTATTTTCCAACATTCCTGGCGGGTCGGCCCCTACTCTTCGGTGGGCACATTATATACGTCTATATCGTAATATAACCTAACCTAACCCATCTAGACCCTCGCTGGTAATATTTTACAAAATCCCGGTCGTGTCAGCCCGTACGTCTGGGTGCGGACATTATATACGTCTATAACGTTATGTATCCTAACCTAAGGCAACTTAACATCTGGGATGTAGTATTTTCCAACATTCCTGCCGGGTCGGCCCCTACTTCTCGGTGGGCACATTATATACATCTATATCGTATTATAACCTAACCAAACCCATATAGCCCCTCGCTGGTAATGCTTTACAGAATCCGGCCCGTGTCGTCCCGTACGTCTCGGTGCGGGCATTATATACGTCTATAACTTTATATATCCTAACCTAACGGAACCTAACATCTCGGATGTAGTATTTTCCAACATTCCTGGCGGGTCGGCCCCTACTTTTCGGTGGGCACATTATATACGTCTATATCGTAATATAACCTAACCTAACCCATCTAGACCCTCGCTGGTAATATTTTACAAAATCCCGGTCGTGTCAGCACGTACGTCTCGGTGCGGACATTATATACGTCTATAACGTTATGTATCCTAACCTAAGGCAACTTAACATCTGGGATGTAGTATTTTCCAACATTCCTGCCGGGTCGGCCCCTACTTCTCGGTGGGCACATTATATACATCTATATCGTAATATAACCTAACCTAACCCATCTAGCCCCTCGCTGGTAATGCTTTACAGAATCCGGGCCGTGTCGTCCCGTACGTCTCGGTGCGGGCATTATATACGTCTATAACTTTATATGTCCTAACCTAATGGAACATAACATCTCGGATGTAGTATTTTCCAACATTCCTGCCGGGTCGGCCCCTACTTCTCGGTGGGCACATTATATACGTCTATATCGTAATATAACCTAACCTAACCCATCTAGACCCTCGCTGGTAATGTTTTACAAAATCCCGGTCGTGTCGGCCAGTACTTCTCGGTGGGGACATTATATACGGCTATAACGTTATATATCCTAACCTAAGGGAACCTAACATCTCGGATGTAGTATTTCACAACATTCCTGGCGGGTCAGCCCCACTTCTCGGTGGGAACATTATATACGTCTATATCGTAATATAACCTAACCTAACCCATCTAGACCCTCGCTGGTAATGTTTTACAAAATCCCGGTCGTGTCGGCCCGTACTTCTCGGTGGGGACATTATATACGGCTATAACGTTATATATCCTAACCTAAGGGAACCTAACATCTCGGATGTAGTATTTCACAACATTCCTGGCGGGTCGGCGCCAATTCTCGGTGGGAACATTATATACGTCTATATCGTAATATAACCTAACCTAATCCATTTTGCCCCTCGGTGATAATGTTTTACAGAATCCCAGCCGTGTCATCCGGTACGTCTCGGTGGGGACATTATATGCATCTGTATCGTTATATACCCTAACCTAAGGCAACCTAACATCTCGAATGTAGTATTTCACAACATTCCTGGCGGATCGGCCCCAACTTCCCGGTGGGCACATTATATACGTCTATATCGTAATATAACCTAACCTAACACATCTCTACCCTCGCTGGTGATGTTCTACAAAATCCCGGTCGTGTCGGCCCGTACTTCTCGGTGGGGACATTATATACGTCTATAACGTTATATAACCTAACCTAAGGCAACTTAACATCTGGGATGTAGTATTTTCCAACATTCCTGGCGGGTCGGCCCCAACTTCTCGGTGGGCACATTATATACGTCTATATCGTAATATAACCATACCTAAACCATCTAGACCCTCGCTGGTAATGTTTTACAAAATCCCGGTAGTGTCGTACCGTAGGTCTCGGTGCGGACATTATATACGTCTATAACGTTACATAACCTAACCTAAGGCTACCTAACATCTCGAATGTAGTATTTCACAACATTCCTGGCGGATCGGCCCCAACTTCCCGGTGGGCACATTATATACGTCTATATCGTAATATAACCTAACCTAACCCATCTAGACCCTCGCTGGTAATGTTTTACAAAATCCCGGTCGTGTCGGCCAGTACTTCTCGGTGGGGACATTATATACGGCTATAACGTTATATATCCTAACCTAAGGGAACCTAACATCTCGGATGTAGTATTTCACAACATTCCTGGCGGGTCAGCCCCACTTCTCGGTGGGAGCATTATATACGTCTATATCGTAATATAACCTAACCTAACCCATCTAGACCCTCGCTGGTAATGTTTTACAAAATCCCGGTCGTGTCGGCCCGTACTTCTCGGTGGGGACATTATATACGGCTATAACGTTATATATCCTAACCTAAGGGAACCTAACATCTCGGATGTAGTATTTCACAACATTCCTGGCGGGTCGGCGCCAATTCTCGGTGGGAACATTATATACGTCTATATCGTAATATAACCTAACCTAATCCATTTTGCCCCTCGGTGATAATGTTTTACAGAATCCCAGCCGTGTCATCCGGTACGTCTCGGTGGGGATATTATATGCATCTGTATCGTTATATACCCTAACCTAAGGCAACCTAACATCTCGAATGTAGTATTTCACAACATTCCTGGCGGATCGGCCCCAACTTCCCGGTGGGCACATTATATACGTCTATATCGTAATATAACCTAACCTAACACATCTATACCCTCGCTGGTGATGTTCTACAAAATCCCGGTGGTGTCGGCCCGTACTTCTCGGTGGGGACATTATATTCGTCTATAACGTTATATATCCTAACCTTAGGGAACCTAACATCTCGGATGTAGTATTTTCCAACATTCCTGGCGGGTCGGCCCCTACTTCTCGGTGGGCACATTATATACGTCTATATCGTAATATAACCTAACCTAACCCATGTAGACCCTCGCTGGTAATGTTTTACAAAATCCCTGTCGTGTCGGCCCGTACTTCTAGTTGGGGACATTATATACGTCTATAACTTTATATATCCTATCCTAAGGGAACCTAACATCGCGGATGTAGTATTTCACAACATTCCTGGCTGGTCGGCGCCAATTCTCGGTGGGAACATTATATACGTCTATATCGTAACATAACCTAACCTAACCCATCTAGACCCTCGCTGGTAATATTTCACAAAATCTCGGTCGTGTCGGCACGTACTTCTCGGTGGGGACATTATATACGTCTATAACGTTATATAACCTAACCTAAGGCAACTTAACATCTGGGATGTAGTATTTTCCAACATTCCTGGCGGGTCGGCCCCAACTTCCGGGTGGGCACATTATATACCAGTATATCGTAATATAACCTAACCTAACCCATCTAGACCCTCGCTGGTAATGTTTTACAAAATCCCGGTCGTGTCGGCCCGTACTTCTCGGTGGGGACATTATATACGGCTATAACGTTATATATCCTAACCTAAGGGAACCTAACATCTCGGATGTAGTATTTCACAACATTCCTGGCGGGTCGGCGCCAATTCTCGGTGGGAACATTATATACGTCTATATCGTAATATAACCTAACCTAATCCATTTTGCCCCTCGGTGATAATGTTTTACAGAATCCCAGCCGTGTCATCCGGTACGTCTCGGTGGGGACATTATATGCATCTGTATCGTTATATACCCTAACCTAAGGCAACCTAACATCTCGAATGTAGTATTTCACAACATTCCTGGCGGATCGGCCCCAACTTCCCGGTGGGCACATTATATACGTCTATATCGTAATATAACCTAACCTAACACATCTCTACCCTCGCTGGTGATGTTCTACAAAATCCCGGTCGTGTCGGCCCGTACTTCTCGGTGGGGACATTATATACGTCTATAACGTTATATAACCTAACCTAAGGCAACTTAACATCTGGGATGTAGTATTTTCCAACATTCCTGGCGGGTCGGCCCCAACTTCTCGGTGGGCACATTATATACGTCTATATCGTAATATAACCATACCTAAACCATCTAGACCCTCGCTGGTAATGTTTTACAAAATCCCGGTAGTGTCGTACCGTAGGTCTCGGTGCGGACATTATATACGTCTATAACGTTACATAACCTAACCTAAGGCTACCTAACATCTCGAATGTAGTATTTCACAACATTCCTGGCGGATCGGCCCCAACTTCCCGGTGGGCACATTATATACGTCTATATCGTAATATAACCTAACCTAACCCATCTAGACCCTCGCTGGTAATGTTTTACAAAATCCCGGTCGTGTCGGCCAGTACTTCTCGGTGGGGACATTATATACGGCTATAACGTTATATATCCTAACCTAAGGGAACCTAACATCTCGGATGTAGTATTTCACAACATTCCTGGCGGGTCAGCCCCACTTCTCGGTGGGAGCATTATATACGTCTATATCGTAATATAACCTAACCTAACCCATCTAGACCCTCGCTGGTAATGTTTTACAAAATCCCGGTCGTGTCGGCCCGTACTTCTCGGTGGGGACATTATATACGGCTATAACGTTATATATCCTAACCTAAGGGAACCTAACATCTCGGATGTAGTATTTCACAACATTCCTGGCGGGTCGGCGCCAATTCTCGGTGGGAACATTATATACGTCTATATCGTAATATAACCTAACCTAATCCATTTTGCCCCTCGGTGATAATGTTTTACAGAATCCCAGCCGTGTCATCCGGTACGTCTCGGTGGGGATATTATATGCATCTGTATCGTTATATACCCTAACCTAAGGCAACCTAACATCTCGAATGTAGTATTTCACAACATTCCTGGCGGATCGGCCCCAACTTCCCGGTGGGCACATTATATACGTCTATATCGTAATATAACCTAACCTAACACATCTATACCCTCGCTGGTGATGTTCTACAAAATCCCGGTGGTGTCGGCCCGTACTTCTCGGTGGGGACATTATATTCGTCTATAACGTTATATATCCTAACCTTAGGGAACCTAACATCTCGGATGTAGTATTTTCCAACATTCCTGGCGGGTCGGCCCCTACTTCTCGGTGGGCACATTATATACGTCTATATCGTAATATAACCTAACCTAACCCATGTAGACCCTCGCTGGTAATGTTTTACAAAATCCCTGTCGTGTCGGCCCGTACTTCTAGTTGGGGACATTATATACGTCTATAACTTTATATATCCTATCCTAAGGGAACCTAACATCGCGGATGTAGTATTTCACAACATTCCTGGCTGGTCGGCGCCAATTCTCGGTGGGAACATTATATACGTCTATATCGTAACATAACCTAACCTAACCCATCTAGACCCTCGCTGGTAATATTTCACAAAATCTCGGTCGTGTCGGCACGTACTTCTCGGTGGGGACATTATATACGTCTATAACGTTATATAACCTAACCTAAGGCAACTTAACATCTGGGATGTAGTATTTTCCAACATTCCTGGCGGGTCGGCCCCAACTTCCGGGTGGGCACATTATATACCAGTATATCGTAATATAACCTAACCTAACCCATCTAGCCCCCCGCTGGTAATGTTTTACAAAATCCCGGCCATATCGTCCCGTACGTCTCGTTGCGGGCATTATATACGTCTATAACTTTATATATCCTAACCTAAGGGAACCTAACATCTCGGATGTAGTATTTTCCAACATTCCTGGCGGGTCGGCCCCTACTTTTCGGTGGGCACATTATATACGTCTATATCGTAATATAACCTAACCTAACCCATCTAGACCCTCGCTGGTAATATTTTACAAAATCCCGGACGTGTCAGCCCGTACGTCTCGGTGCGGACATTATATACGTCTATAACGTTATGTATCCTAACCTAAGGCAACTTAACATCTGGGATGTAGTATTTTCCAACATTCCTGCCGGGTCGGCCCCTACTTCTCGGTGGGCACATTATATACATCTATATCGTAATATAACCTAAACTAACCCATCTAGCCCCTCGCTGGTAATGCTTTACAGAATCCGGGCCGTGTCGTCCCGTACGTCTCGGTGCGGGCATTATATACGTCTATAACTTTATATGTCCTAACCTAAGGGAACCTAACATCTCGGATGTAGTATTTCACAACATTCCTGGCGGGTCGGCGCCAATTCTCGGTGGGAACATTATATACGTCTATATCGTAATATAACCTAACCTAATCCATTTTGCCCCTCGGTGATAATGTTTTACAGAATCCCAGCTGTGTCATCCGGTACGTCTCGGTGGGGACATTATATGCATCTGTATCGTTATATACCCTAACCTAAGGCAACCTAACATCTCGAATGTAGTATTTCACAACATTCCTGGCGGATCGGCCCCAACTTCCTGGTGGGCACATTATATACGTCTATATCGTAATATAACCTAACCTAACACATCTATACCCTCGCTGGTGATGTTCTACAAAATCCCGGTCGTGTCGGCCCGTACTTCTCGGTGGGGACATTATATTCGTCTATAACGTTATATATCCTAACCTAAGGGAACCAAACTTCTCGGATGTAGTATTTTCCAACATTCCTGGCGGGTCGGCCCCAACTTCCGGGTGGGCACATTATATACCAGTATATCGTAATATAACCTAACCTAACCCATCTTGCCCCCCGCTGGTAATGTTTTACAAAATCCCGGCCATATCGTCCCGTACGTCTCGTTGCGGGCATTATTTACGTCTATAACTTTATATATCCTAACCTAAGGGTACCTAGCATCTCGGATGTAGTATTTTCCAACATTCCTGGCGGGTCGGCCCCTACTTTTCGGTGGGCACATTATATACGTCTATATCGTAATATAACCTAACCTAACCCATCTAGACCCTCGCTGGTAATATTTTACAAAATCCCGGTCGTGTCAGCCCGTACGTCTGGGTGCGGACATTATATACGTCTATAACGTTATGTATCCTAACCTAAGGCAACTTAACATCTGGGATGTAGTATTTTCCAACATTCCTGCCGGGTCGGCCCCTACTTCTCGGTGGGCACATTATATACATCTATATCGTATTATAACCTAACCAAACCCATATAGCCCCTCGCTGGTAATGCTTTACAGAATCCGGCCCGTGTCGTCCCGTACGTCTCGGTGCGGGCATTATATACGTCTATAACTTTATATATCCTAACCTAACGGAACCTAACATCTCGGATGTAGTATTTTCCAACATTCCTGGCGGGTCGGCCCCTACTTTTCGGTGGGCACATTATATACGTCTATATCGTAATATAACCTAACCTAAACCATCTAGACCCTCGCTGGTAATATTTTACAAAATCCCGGTCGTGTCAGCCCGTACGTCTCGGTGCGGACATTATATACGTCTATAACGTTATGTATCCTAACCTAAGGCAACTTAACATCTGGGATGTAGTATTTTCCAACATTCCTGCCGGGTCGGCCCCTACTTCTCGGTGGGCACATTATATACATCTATATCGTAATATAACCTAACCTAACCCATCTAGCCCCTCGCTGGTAATGCTTTACAGAATCCGGGCCGTGTCGGCCCGTACTTCTCGGTGGGGACATTATATACGTCTATAACGTTATATAACCTAACCTAAGGCAACTTAACATCTGGGATGTAGTATTTTCCAACATTCCTGGCGGGTCGGCCCCAACTTCTCGGTGGGCACATTATATACGTCTATATCGTAATATAACCATACCTAAACCATCTAGACCCTCGCTGGTAATGTTTTACAAAATCCCGGTAGTGTCGTACCGTAGGTCTCGGTGCGGACATTATATACGTCTATAACGTTACATAACCTAACCTAAGGCTACCTAACATCTCGAATGTAGTATTTCACAACATTCCTGGCGGATCGGCCCCAACTTCCCGGTGGGCACATTATATACGTCTATATCGTAATATAACCTAACCTAACCCATCTAGACCCTCGCTGGTAATGTTTTACAAAATCCCGGTCGTGTCGGCCAGTACTTCTCGGTGGGGACATTATATACGGCTATAACGTTATATATCCTAACCTAAGGGAACCTAACATCTCGGATGTAGTATTTCACAACATTCCTGGCGGGTCAGCCCCACTTCTCGGTGGGAGCATTATATACGTCTATATCGTAATATAACCTAACCTAACCCATCTAGACCCTCGCTGGTAATGTTTTACAAAATCCCGGTCGTGTCGGCCCGTACTTCTCGGTGGGGACATTATATACGGCTATAACGTTATATATCCTAACCTAAGGGAACCTAACATCTCGGATGTAGTATTTCACAACATTCCTGGCGGGTCGGCGCCAATTCTCGGTGGGAACATTATATACGTCTATATCGTAATATAACCTAACCTAATCCATTTTGCCCCTCGGTGATAATGTTTTACAGAATCCCAGCCGTGTCATCCGGTACGTCTCGGTGGGGATATTATATGCATCTGTATCGTTATATACCCTAACCTAAGGCAACCTAACATCTCGAATGTAGTATTTCACAACATTCCTGGCGGATCGGCCCCAACTTCCCGGTGGGCACATTATATACGTCTATATCGTAATATAACCTAACCTAACACATCTATACCCTCGCTGGTGATGTTCTACAAAATCCCGGTGGTGTCGGCCCGTACTTCTCGGTGGGGACATTATATTCGTCTATAACGTTATATATCCTAACCTTAGGGAACCTAACATCTCGGATGTAGCATTTTCCAACATTCCTGGCGGGTCGGCCCCTACTTCTCGGTGGGCACATTATATACGTCTATATCGTAATATAACCTAACCTAACCCATGTAGACCCTCGCTGGTAATGTTTTACAAAATCCCTGTCGTGTCGGCCCGTACTTCTAGTTGGGGACATTATATACGTCTATAACTTTATATATCCTATCCTAAGGGAACCTAACATCGCGGATGTAGTATTTCACAACATTCCTGGCTGGTCGGCGCCAATTCTCGGTGGGAACATTATATACGTCTATATCGTAACATAACCTAACCTAACCCATCTAGACCCTCGCTGGTAATATTTCACAAAATCTCGGTCGTGTCGGCACGTACTTCTCGGTGGGGACATTATATACGTCTATAACGTTATATAACCTAACCTAAGGCAACTTAACATCTGGGATGTAGTATTTTCCAACATTCCTGGCGGGTCGGCCCCAACTTCCGGGTGGGCACATTATATACCAGTATATCGTAATATAACCTAACCTAACCCATCTAGCCCCCCGCTGGTAATGTTTTACAAAATCCCGGCCATATCGTCCCGTACGTCTCGTTGCGGGCATTATATACGTCTATAACTTTATATATCCTAACCTAAGGGAACCTAACATCTCGGATGTAGTATTTTCCAACATTCCTGGCGGGTCGGCCCCTACTTTTCGGTGGGCACATTATATACGTCTATATCGTAATATAACCTAACCTAACCCATCTAGACCCTCGCTGGTAATATTTTACAAAATCCCGGTCGTGTCAGCCCGTACGTCTCGGTGCGGACATTATATACGGCTATAACGTTATATAACCTAACCTAAGGCAACTTAACATCTGGGATGTAGTATTTTCCAACATTCCTGGCGGGTCGGCCCCAACTTCCGGGTGGGCACATTATATACCAGTATATCGTAATATAACCTAACCTAACCCATCTAGACCCTCGCTGGTAATGTTTTACAAAATCCCGGTCGTGTCGGCCCGTACTTCTCAGTGGGGACATTATATACGGCTATAACGTTATATATCCTAACCTAAGGGAACCTAACATCTCGGATGTAGTATTTCACAACATTCCTGGCGGGTCGGCGCCAATTCTCGGTGGGAACATTATATACGTCTATATCGTAATATAACCTAACCTAATCCATTTTGCCCCTCGGTGTTAATGTTTTACAGAATCCCAGCCGTGTCATCCGGTACGTCTCGGTGGGGACATTATATGCATCTGTATCGTTATATACCCTAACCTAAGGCAACCTAACATCTCGAATGTAGTGTTTCACAACATTCCTGGCGGATCGGCCCCAACTTCCCGGTGGGCACATTATATACGTCTATATCGTAATATAACCTAACCTAACACATCTATACCCTCGCTGGTGATGTTCTACAAAATCCCGGTCGTGTGGGCTCGTACTTCTCGGTGGGGACATTATATTCGTCTATAACGTTATATATCCTAACCTAAGGGAACCAAACTTCTCGGATGTAGTATTTTCCAACATTCCTGGCGGGTCGGCCCCAACTTCCGGGTGGGCACATTATATACCAGTATATCGTAATATAACCTAACCTAACCCATCTAGCCCCCCGCTGGTAATGTTTTACAAAATCCCGGCCATATCGTCCCGTACGTCTCGTTGCGGGCATTATATACGTCTATAACTTTATATATCCTAACCTAAGGGAACCTAACATCTCGGATGTAGTATTTTCCAACATTCCTGGCGGGTCGGCCCCTACTTTTCGGTGGGCACATTATATACGTCTATATCGTAATATAACCTAACCTAACCCATCTAGACCCTCGCTGGTAATGTTTTACAGAATCCGGCCCGTGTCGTCCCGTACGTCTCGGTGCGGGCATTATATACGTCTATAACTTTATATGTCCTAACCTAAGGGAACATAACATCTCGGATGTAGAATTTTCCAACATTCCTGGCGGGTCGGCCCCTACTTTTCGGTGGGCACATTATATACGTCTATATCGTAATATAACCTAACCTAACCCATCTAGACCCTCGCTGGTAATATTTTACAAAATCCCGGTCGTGTCAGCCCGTACGTCTCGGTGCGGACATTATATACGTCTATAACGTTATGTATCCTAACCTAAGGCAACTTAACATCTGGGATGTAGTATTTTCCAACATTCCTGCCGGGTCGGCCCTTACTTCTCGGTGGGCACATTATATACATCTATATCGTAATATAACCTAACCTAACCCATCTAGCCCCTCGCTGGTAATGCTTTACAGAATCCGGGCCGTGTCGTCCCGTACGTCTCGGTGCGGGCATTATATACGTCTATAACTTTATATGTCCTAACCTAATGGAACATAACATCTCGGATGTAGTATTTTCCAACATTCCTGCCGGGTCGGCCCCTACTTCTCGGTGGGCACATTATATACGTCTATATCGTAATATAACCTAACCTAACCCATCTAGACCCTCGCTGGTAATGTTTTACAAAATCCCGGTCGTGTCGGCCAGTACTTCTCGGTGGGGACATTATATACTGCTATAACGTTATATATCCTAACCTAAGGGAACCTAACATCTCGGATGTAGTATTTCACAACATTCCTGGCGGGTCAGCCCCACTTCTCGGTGGGAACATTATATACGTCTATATCGTAATATAACCTAACCTAACCCATCTAGACCCTCGCTGGTAATGTTTTACAAAATCCCGGTCGTGTCGGCCCGTACTTCTCGGTGGGGACATTATATACGGCTATAACGTTATATATCCTAACCTAAGGGAACCTAACATCTCGGATGTAGTATTTCACAACATTCCTGGCGGGTCGGCGCCAATTCTCGGTGGGAACATTATATACGTCTATATCGTAATATAACCTAACCTAATCCATTTTGCCCCTCGGTGATAATGTTTTACAGAATCCCAGCCGTGTCATCCGGTACGTCTCGGTGGGGACATTATATGCATCTGTATCGTTATATACCCTAACCTAAGGCAACCTAACATCTCGAATGTAGTATTTCACAACATTCCTGGCGGATCGGCCCCAACTTCCCGGTGGGCACATTATATACGTCTATATCGTAATATAACCTAACCTAACACATCTATACCCTCGCTGGTGATGTTCTACAAAATCCCGGTCGTGTCGGCCCGTACTTCTCGGTGGGGACATTATATACGTCTATAACGTTATATATCCTAACCTTAGGGAACCTAACATCTCGGATGTAGTATTTTCCAACATTCCTGGCGGGTCGGCCCCTACTTCTCGGTGGGCACATTATATACGTCTATATCGTAATATAACCTAACCTAACCCATGTAGACCCTCGCTGGTAATGTTTTACAAAATCCCTGTCGTGTCGGCCCGTACTTCTAGTTGGGGACATTATATATGTCTATAACTTTATATATCCTATCCTAAGGGAACCTAACATCGCGGATGTAGTATTTCACAACATTCCTGGCTGGTCGGCGCCAATTCTCGGTGGGAACATTATATACGTCTATATCGTAATATAACCTAACCTAACCCATCTAGACCCTCGCTGGTAATATTTCACAAAATCTCGGTCGTGTCGGCACGTACTTCTCGGTGGGGACATTATATACGTCTATAACGTTATATAACCTAACCTAAGGCAACTTAACATCTGGGATGTAGTATTTTCCAACATTCCTGGCGGGTCGGCCCCAACTTCTCGGTGGGCACATTATATACGTCTATATCGTAATATAACCAAACCTAAACCATCTAGACCCTCGCTGGTAATGTTTTACAAAATCCCGGTAGTGTCGTACCGTAGGTCTCGGTGCGGACATTATATACGTCTATAACGTTACATAACCTAACCTAAGGCTACCTAACATCTCGAATGTAGTATTTCACAACATTCCTGGCGGATCGGCCCCAACTTCCCGGTGGGCACATTATATACGTCTATATCGTAATATAACCTAACCTAACCCATCTAGACCCTCGCTGGTAATGTTTTACAAAATCCCGGTCGTGTCGGCCAGTACTTCTCGGTGGGGACATTATATACGGCTATAACGTTATATATCCCAACCTAAGGGAACCTAACATCTCGGATGTAGTATTTCACAACATTCCTGGCGGGTCAGCCCCACTTTTCGGTGGGCACATTATATACGTCTATATCGTAATATAACCTAACCTAACCCATCTAGACCCTCGCTGGTAATATTTTACAAAATCCCG
Organism: Xylocopa violacea; assembly: GCA_963969225.1. Taxonomy (NCBI): domain Eukaryota; kingdom Metazoa; phylum Arthropoda; class Insecta; order Hymenoptera; family Apidae; genus Xylocopa; species Xylocopa violacea. The sequence goes on along the minus strand of CAXAJV010000061.1, from coordinate 1,401,289 downwards.
GTCGTGTCAGCCCGTACGTCTGGGTGCGGACATTATATACGTCTATAACGTTATGTATCCTAACCTAAGGGAACCTAACATCTCGGATGTAGTATTTCACAACATTCCTGGCGGGTCAGCCCCACTTCTCGGTGGGAACATTATATACGTCTATATCGTAATATAACCTAACCTAACCCATCTAGACCCTCGCTGGTAATGTTTTACAAAATCCCGGTCGTGTCGGCCCGATCTTCTCAGTGGGGACATTATATACGGCTATAACGTTATATATCCTAACCTAAGGGAACCTAACATCTCGGATGTAGTATTTCACAACATTCCTGGCGGGTCGGCGCCAATTCTCGGTGGGAACATTATATACGTCTATATCGTAATATAACCTAACCTAACACATCTATACCCTCGCTGGTGATGTTCTACAAAATCCCGGTCGTGTGGGCCCGTACTTCTCGGTGGGGACATTATATTCGTCTATAACGTTATATATCCTAACCTAAGGGAACCAAACTTCTCGGATGTAGTATTTTCCAACATTCCTGGCGGGTCGGCCCCAACTTCCGGGTGGGCACATTATATACCAGTATATCGTAATATAACCTAACCTAACCCATCTAGCCCCCCGCTGGTAATGTTTTACAAAATCCCGGCCATATCGTCCCGTACGTCTCGTTGCGGGCATTATATACGTCTATAACTTTATATATCCTAACCTAAGGGAACCTAACATCTCGGATGTAGTATTTTCCAACATTCCTGGCGGGTCGGCCCCTACTTTTCGGTGGGCACATTATATACGTCTATATCGTAATATAACCTAACCTAACCCATCTAGACCCTCGCTGGTAATATTTTACAAAATCCCGGTCGTGTCAGCCCGTACGTCTGGGTGCGGACATTATATACGTCTATAACGTTATGTATCCTAACCTAAGGCAACTTAACATCTGGGATGTAGTATTTTCCAACATTCCTGCCGGGTCGGCCCCTACTTCTCGGTGGGCACATTATATACATCTATATCGTAATATAACCTAACCTAACCCATCTAGCCCCTCGCTGGTAATGCTTTACAGAATCCGGGCCGTGTCGTCCCGTACGTCTCGGTGCGGGCATTATATACGTCTATAACTTTATATGTCCTAACCTAAGGGAACATAACATCTCGGATGTAGTATTTTCCAACATTCCTGCCGGGTCGGCCCCTACTTCTCGGTGGGCACATTATATACGTCTATATCGTAATATAACCTAACCTAACCCATCTAGACCCTCGCTGGTAATGTTTTACAAAATCCCTGTCGTGTCGGCCAGTACTTCTCGGTGGGGACATTATATACGGCTATAACGTTATATATCCTAACCTAAGGGAACCTAACATCTCGGATGTAGTATTTCACAACATTCCTGGCGGGTCAGACCCACTTCTCGGTGAGAACATTATATACGTCTATATCGTAATATAACCTAACCTAACCCATCTAGACCCTCGCTGGTAATGTTTTACAAAATCCCGGTCGTGTCGGCCCGTACTTCTCAGTGGGGACATTATATACGGCTATAACGTTATATATCCTAACCTAAGGGAACCTAACATCTCGGATGTAGTATTTCACAACATTCCTGGCGGGTCGGCGCCAATTCTCGGTGGGAACATTATATACGTCTATATCGTAATATAACCTAACCTAATCCATTTTGCCCCTCGGTGTTAATGTTTTACAGAATCCCAGCCGTGTCATCCGGTACGTCTCGGTGGGGACATTATATGCATCTGTATCGTTATATACCCTAACCTAAGGCAACCTAACATCTCGAATGTAGTATTTCACAACATTCCTGGCGGATCGGCCCCAACTTCCCGGTGGGCACATTATATACGTCTATATCGTAATATAACCTAACCTAACACATCTATACCCTCGCTGGTGATGTTCTACAAAATCCCGGTCGTGTGGGCCCGTACTTCTCGGTGGGGACATTATATTCGTCTATAACGTTATATATCCTAACCTAAGGGAACCAAACCTCTCGGATGTAGTATTTTCCAACATTCCTGGCGGGTCGGCCCCAACTTCCGGGTGGGCACATTATATACCAGTATATCGTAATATAACCTAACCTAACCCATCTAGCCCCCCGCTGGTAATGTTTTACAAAATCCCGGCCATATCGTCCCGTACGTCTCGTTGCGGGCATTATATACGTCTATAACTTTATATATCCTAACCTAAGGGAACCTAACATCTCGGATGTAGTATTTTCCAACATTCCTGGCGGGTCGGCCCCTACTTTTCGGTGGGCACATTATATACGTCTATATCGTAATATAACCTAACCTAACCCATCTAGACCCTCGCTGGTAATATTTTACAAAATCCCGGTCGTGTCAGCCCGTACGTCTCGGTGCGGACATTATATACGTCTATAACGTTATGTATCCTAACCTAAGGCAACTTAACATCTGGGATGTAGTATTTTCCAAAATTCCTGCCGGGTCGGCCCCTACTTCTCGGTGGGCACATTATATACATCTATATCGTAATATAACCTAACCTAACCCATCTAGCCCCTCGCTGGTAATGCTTTACAGAATCCGGGCCGTGTCGTCCCGTACGTCTCGGTGCGGGCATTATATACGTCTATAACTTTATATGTCCTAACCTAATGGAACATAACATGTCGGATGTAGTATTTTCCAACATTCCTGCCGGGTCGGCCCCTACTTCTCGGTGGGCACATTATATACGTCTATATCGTAATATAACCTAACCTAACCCATCTAGACCCTCGCTGGTAATGTTTTACAAAATCCCGGTCGTGTCGGCCAGTACTTCTCGGTGGGGACATTATATACGGCTATAACGTTATATATCCTTACCTAAGGGAACCTAACATCTCGGATGTAGTATTTCACAACATTCCTGGCGGGTCAGCCCCACTTCTCGGTGGGAACATTATATACGTCTATATCGTAATATAACCTAACCTAACCCATCTAGACCCTCGCTGGTAATGTTTTACAAAATCCCGGTCGTGTCGGCCCGTACTTCTCGGTGGGGACATTATATACGGCTATAACGTTATATATCCTAACCTAAGGGAACCTAACATCTCGGATGTAGTATTTCACAACATTCCTGGCGGGTCGGCGCCAATTCTCGGTGGGAACATTATATACGTCTATATCGTAATATAACCTAACCTAATCCATTTTGCCCCTCGGTGATAATGTTTTACAGAATCCCAGCCGTGTCATCCGGTACGTCTCGGTGGGGACATTATATGCATCTGTATCGTTATATACCCTAACCTAAGGCAACCTAACATCTCGAATGTAGTATTTCACAACATTCCTGGCGGATCGGCCCCAACTTCCCGGTGGGCACATTATATACGTCTATATCGTAATATAACCTAACCTAACACATCTATACCCTCGCTGGTGATGTTCTACAAAATCCCGGTCGTGTCGGCCCGTACTTCTCGGTGGGGACATTATATTCGTCTATAACGTTATATATCCTAACCTTAGGGAACCTAACATCTCGGATGTAGTATTTTCCAACATTCCTGGCGGGTCGGCCCCTACTTCTCGGTGGGCACATTATATACGTCTATATCGTAATATAACCTAACCTAACCCATGTAGGCCCTCGCTGGTAATGTTTTACAAAATCCCTGTCGTGTCGGCCCGTACTTCTAGTTGGGGACATTATATACGTCTATAACTTTATATATCCTATCCTAAGGGAACCTAACATCGCGGATGTAGTATTTCACAACATTCCTGGCTGGTCAGCGCCAATTCTCGGTGGGAACATTATATACGTCTATATCGTAATATAACCTAACCTAACCCATCTAGACCCTCGCTGGTAATATTTCACAAAATCTCGGTCGTGTCGGCACGTACTTCTCGGTGGGGACATTATATACGTCTATAACGTTATATAACCTAACCTAAGGCAACTTAACATCTGGGATGTAGTATTTTCCAACATTCCTGGCGGGTCGGCCCCAACTTCTCGGTGGGCACATTATATACGTCTATATCGTAATATAACCAAACCTAAACCATCTAGACCCTCGCTGGTAATGTTTTACAAAATCCCGGTAGAGTCGTACCGTAGGTCTCGGTGCGGACATTATATACGTCTATAACGTTACATAACCTAACCTAAGGCTACCTAACATCTCGAATGTAGTATTTCACAACATTCCTGGCGGATCGGCCCCAACTTCCCGGTGGGCACATTATATACGTCTATATCGTAATATAACCTAACCTAACCCATCTAGACCCTCGCTGGTAATGTTTTACAAAATCCCGGTCGTGTCGGCCAGTACTTCTCGGTGGGGACATTATATACGGCTATAACGTTATATATCCTAACCTAAGGGAACCTAACATCTCGGATGTAGTATTTCACAACATTCCTGGCGGGTCAGCCCCACTTCTCGGTGGGAACATTATATACGTCTATATCGTAATATAACCTAACCTAACCCATCTAGACCCTCGCTGGTAATGTTTTACAAAATCCCGGTCGTGTCGGCCCGTACTTCTCGGTGGGGACATTATATACGGCTATAACGTTATATATCCTAACCTAAGGGAACCTAACATCTCGGATGTAGTATTTCACAACATTCCTGGCGGGTCGGCGCCAATTCTCGGTGGGAACATTATATACGTCTATATCGTAATATAACCTAACCTAATCCATTTTGCCCCTCGGTGATAATGTTTTACAGAATCCCAACCGCGTCATCCGTTACGTCTCGGTGGGGATATTATATGCATCTGTATCGTTATATACCCTAACCTAAGGCAACCTAACATCTCGAATGTAGTATTTCACAACATTCCTGGCGGATCGGCCCCAACTTCCCGGTGGGCACATTATATACGTCTATATCGTAATATAACCTAACCTAACACATCTATAACCTCGCTGGTGATGTTCTACAAAATCCCGGTCGTGTCGGCCCGTACTTCTCGGTGGGGACATTATATTCGTCTATAACGTTATATATCCTAACCTTAGGGAACCTAACATCTCGGATGTAGTATTTTCCAACATTCCTGGCGGGTCGGCCCCTACTTCTCGGTGGGCACATTATATACGTCTATATCGTAATATAACCTAACCTAACCCATGTAGACCCTCGCTGGTAATGTTTTACAAAATCCCTGTCGTGTCGGCCCGTACTTCTAGTTGGGGACATTATATACGTCTATAACTTTATATATCCTATCCTAAGGGAACCTAACATCGCGGATGTAGTATTTCACAACATTCCTGGCTGGTCGGCGCCAATTCTCGGTGGGAACATTATATACGTCTATATCGTAATATAACCTAACCTAACCCATCTAGACCCTCGCTGGTAATATTTCACAAAATCTCGGTCGTGTCGGCACGTACTTCTCGGTGGGGACATTATATACGTCTATAACGTTATATAACCTAACCTAAGGCAACTTAACATCTGGGATGTAGTATTTTCCAACATTCCTGGCGGGTCGGCCCCAACTTCCGGGTGGGCACATTATATACCAGTATATCGTAATATAACCTAACCTAACCCATCTAGCCCCCCGCTGGTAATGTTTTACAAAATCCCGGCCATATCGTCCCGTACTTCTCGGTGGGGACATTATATACGTCTATAACGTTATATAACCTAACCTAAGGCAACTTAACATCTGGGATGTAGTATTTTCCAACATTCCTGCCGGGTCGGCCCCTACTTCTCGGTGGGCACATTATATACATCTATATCGTAATATAACCTAACCTAACCCATCTAGCCCCTCGCTGGTAATGCTTTACAGAATCCGGGCCGTGTCGTCCCGTACGTCTCGGTGCGGGCATTATATACGTCTATAACTTTATATGTCCTAACCTAAGGGAACATAACATCTCGGATGTAGTATTTTCCAACATTCCTGCCGGGTCGGCCCCTACTTCTCGGTGGGCACATTATATACGTCTATATCGTAATATAACCTAACCTAACCCATCTAGACCCTCGCTGGTAATATTTTACAAAATCCCGGTCGTGTCGGCCCGTACTTCTCGGTGGGGACATTATATACGTCTATAACGTTATATAACCTAACCTAAGGCTACCTAACATCTCGAATGTAGTATTTCACAACATTCCTGGCGGGTCCGCCCCACTTCTCGGTGGGAACATTATATACGTCTATAACGTAATATAACCTAACCTAACCCATTTTGCCCCTCGGTGATTGTTTTTACAGAAACCCGGCCGTGTCGTCCCGGACGTCTCGGTAGGGACATTGTATGCATCTGTAACGTTATATACCCTAACCTAAGGCAACCTAACATCTCGAATGTAGTATTTCACAACATTCCTGGCGGGTCCGCCCCACTTTTCGGTGGGAACATTATATACGTCTATATCGTAATATAACCAAACCTAAACCATCTAGACCCTCGCTGGTAATGTTTTACAGAAACCCGGCCGTGTCGTCCCGGACGTCTCGGTAGGGACATTGTATGCATCTGTAACGTTATATACCCTAACCTAAGGCAACGTAACATCTCGAATGTAGTATTTCACAACATTCCTGGCGGGTCCGCCCCACTTCTCGGTGGGAACATTATATACGTCTATAACGTAATATAACCTAACCTAACCCATCTAGCCCCTCGCTGGTAATGTTTTACAGAATCTCGGTCGTGTCGTCCCGTATGTCTCGGTGCGGACATTATATACGTCTATAACTTTATGTATCCTAACCTAAGGCAACTTAACATCTGGGATGTAGTATTTTCCAACAATCCTGGCGGGTCGGCCCCAACTTCTCGGTGGGCACATTATATACGTCTATATCGTAATATAACCAAACCTAACCCATCTAGACCCTCGCTGGTAATGTTTTACAAAATCCCGGTCATGTCGGCCCGTACTTCTCGGTGGGGACATTATATACGTCTATAACGTAATATAACCTAACCTAACCGATCTAGCCCCTCGCTGGTAATGTTTTACAGAATCCCGGTCGTGTCGTCGCGTACGTCTCGGTGCGGACATTATATACGTCTATAACGTTATATATCCTAACCTAAGGCAACTTAACATCTCGGATGTAGTACTTCACAACATTCCTGCCGGGTCGGCTCCACTTCTCGGTGGCAACATTATATACGTCTATAACGTAATATAACCTAACCTAACCCATCTAGCCCCTCGCTGGTAATGTTTTACAGAATTCCGGTCGTGTCGTCCCGTACGTCTCGGTGCGGACATTATATACGTCTATATCGTAATATAACCTAACCTAACCCATCTAGACCCTCGCTGGTAATATTTCACAAAATCCCGGTCGTGTCGTCCCGTACGTCTCGGTGCGGACATTATATACGTCTATAACGTTATATATCCTAACCTAAGGCAACTTAACATCTCGAATGTAGTATTTCACAACATTCCTGGCGGGTCCGCCCCACTTCTCGGTGGGAACATTATATACGTCTATAACGTAATATAACCTAACCTAACCCATCTAGCCCCTCGCTGGTAATGTTTTACAGAATCTCGGTCGTGTCGTCCCGTATGTCTCGGTGCGGACATTATATACGTCTATAACTTTATGTATCCTAACCTAAGGCAACTTAACATCTGGGATGTAGTATTTTCCAACATTCCTGGCGGGTCGGCCCCAACTTCTCGGTGGGCACATTATATACGTCTATATCGTAATATAACCTAACCTAAGGCAACTCAACTTCTCGGATGTAGTATTTTCCAACATTCCTGGCGGGTCGGCCCCACTTCTCGGTGGGAACATTATATACGTCTATAACGTAATATAACCTAACCTAACCGATCTAGCCCCTCGCTGGTAATGTTTTACAGAATCCCGGTCGTGTCGTCCCGTACGTCTCGGTGCGGACATTATATACGTCTATAACGTTATATATCCTAACCTAAGGCAACTTAACATCTCGGATGTAGTATTTTCCAACATTCCTGGCGGGTCGGCACCAACTTCTCGGTGGGCACATTATATACGTCTATATCGTAATATAACCTAACCTAGCCCATCTAGACCCTCGCTGGTAATGTTTTACAAAATCCCGGTCGTGTCGTACCGTACGTCTCGGTGCGGACATTATATACGTCTATAACGTTATATAACCTAACCTAAGGCAACTTAACATCTCGGATGTAGTATTTCACAACATTCCTGGCGGGTCGGCTCCACTTCTCGGTGGGAACATTATATACTTCTATAACGTAATATAACCTAACCTAACCCATCTAGCCCCTCGCTGGTAATGTTTTACAGAATTCCGGTCGTGTCGTCCTGTACGTCTCGGTGCGGACATTATATACGTCTATAACGTTATCTATCCTAACCTAAGGCAACTTAACATCTCGGATGTAGTATTTTCCAGCATTTCTGGCGGGACGGCCCCAACTTTTCGGTGGGCACATTATATACGTCTATATCGTAATATAACCTAACCTAACCCATCTAGACCCTCGCTGGTAATGTTTTACAAAATCCCGGTCGTGTCGGCCCGTACTCACTCGGTGGGGACATTATATACGTCTATAACGTTATATAACCTAACCTAAGGCTACCTAACATCTCGAATGTAGTATTTCACAACATTCCTGGCGGGTCCGCCCCACTTCTCGGTGGGAACATTATATACGTCTATAACGTAATATAACCTAACCTAACCCATTTTGCTCCTCGGTGATAGTTTTTACAGAAACCCGGCCGTGTCGTCCCGGACGTCTCGGTAGGGACATTGTATGCATCTGTAACGTTATATACCCTAACCTAAGGCAACCTAACATCTCGAATGTAGTATTTCACAACATTCCTGGCGGGTCCGCCCCACTTTTCGGTGGGAACATTATATACGTCTATAACGTAATATAACCTAACCTAACCCATCTAGCCCCTCGCTGGTAATGTTTTACAAAATCCCGGTAGTGTCGTCGCGTACGTCTCGGTGCGGACATTATATACGTCTATAACGTTATATATCCTAACCTAAGGCAACTTAACATCTCGGATGTAGTATTTCACAACATTCCTGCCGGGTCGGCTCCACTTCTCGGTGGGAACATTATATACGTCTATAACGTAATATAACCTAACCTAACCCATCTTGCCCCTCGCTGGTAATGTTTTACAGAAACCCGGCCGTGTCGTCCCGGACGTCTCGGTAATGACATTGTATGCATCTGTAACGTTATATACCCTAACCTAAGGCAACGTAACATCTCGAATGTAGTATTTCACAACATTCCTGGCGGGTCCGCCCCACTTCTCGGTGGGAACATTATATACGTCTATAACGTAATATAACCTAACCTAACCCATCTAGCCCCTCGCTGGTAATGTTTTACAGAATCTCGGTCGTGTCGTCCCGTATGTCTCGGTGCGGACATTATATACGTCTATAACTTTATGTATCCTAACCTAAGGCAACTTAACATCTGGGATGTAGTATTTTCCAACAATCCTGGCGGGTCGGCCCCAACTTCTCGGTGGGCACATTATATACGTCTATAACGTAATATAACCTAACCTAACCCATCTAGCCCCTCGCTGGTAATGTTTTACAGAATTCCGGTCGTGTCGTCCCGTATGTCTCGGTGCGGACATTATATACGTCTATAACGTTATCTATCCTAACCTAAGGCAACTTAACTTCTCGGGTGTAGTATTTTCCAACATTTCTGGCGGGACGGCCCCAACATTTCGGTGGGCACATTATATACGTCTATATCGTAATATAACCTAACCTAACCCATCTAGACCCTCGCTGGTAATATTTCACAAAATCCCGGTCGTGTCGTCCCGTACGTCTCGGTGCGGACATTATATACCTCTATAACGTTATATATCCTAACCTAAGGCAACTTAACATCTCGGATGTAGTATTTTCCAACATTCCTGGCGGGTCGGCCCCAACTTCTCGGTGGGCACATTATATACGTCTATATCGTAATATAACCAAACCTAACCCATCTAGACCCTCGCTGGTAATGTTTTACAAAATCCCGGTCATGTCGGCCCGTACTTCTCGGTGGGGACATTATATACGTCTATAACGTAATATAACCTAACCTAACCGATCTAGCCCCTCGCTGGTAATGTTTTACAGAATCCCGGTCGTGTCGTCGCGTACGTCTCGGCGCGGACATTATATACGTCTATAACGTTATATATCCTAACCTAAGGCAACTTAACATCTCGGATGTAGTATTTCACAACATTCCGGCCGGGTCGGCTCCACTTCTCGGTGGGAACATTATATACGTCTATGACGTAATATAACCTAACCTAACCCATCTAGACCCTCGCTGGTAATGTTTTACAAAATCCCGGTCATGTCGGCCCGTACTTCTCGGTGGGGACATTATATACGTCTATAACGTAATATAACCTAACCTAACCGATCTAGCCCCTCGCTGGTAATGTTTTACAGAATCCCGGTCGTGTCGTCGCGTACGTCTCGGCGCGGACATTATATACGTCTATAACGTTATATATCCTAACCTAAGGCAACTTAACATCTCGGATGTAGTATTTCACAACATTCCTGGCGGGTCGGCCCCACTTCTCGGTGGGAACATTATATACGTCTATAACGTAATATAACCTAACCTAACCCATCTAGACCCTCGCTGGTAATATTTCACAAAATCCCGGTCGTGTCGTCCCGTACGTCTCGGTGCGGACATTATATACGTCTATAACGTTATATATCCTAACCTAAGGCAACTTAACATCTCGGATGTAGCATTTTCCAACATTCCTGGCGGGTCGGCCCCAACTTCTCGGTGGGCACATTATATACGTCTATATCGCAATATAACCTAACCTAACCCATCTAGACCATCGCTGGTAATGTTTTACAAAATCCCGGTAGTGTCGTACCGTAGGTCTCGGTGCGGACATTATATACGTCTATAACGTTACATAACCTAACCTAAGGCTACCTAACATCTCGAATGTAGTATTTCACAACATTCCTGGCGGGTCGGCCCCACTTCTCGGTGGGAACATTATATACCTCTATAACGTAATATAACCTAACCTAACCGATCTAGCCCCTCGCTGGTAATGTTTTACAAAATCCCGGTCGTGTCGTACCGTACGTCTCGGTGCGGACATTATATACGTCTATAACGTTATATATCCTAACCTAAGGCAACATAACATCTCGGATGTAGTATTTCACAACATTCCTGGCGGGTCGGCTCCACTTCTCGGTGGGAACATTATATACGTCTATAACGTAATATAACCTAACCTAACCCATCTAGCCCCTCGCTGGTAATGTTTTACAGAAACCCGGCCGTATCGTCCCGGACGTCTCGGTAGGGACATTGTATGCATCTGTAACGTTATATACCCTAACCTAAGGCAACTTAACATCTCGGATGTATTATTTCACAACATTCCTGCCGGGTCGGCTCCACTTCTCGGTGGGAACATTATATACGTCTATAACGTAATATAACCTAACCTAACCCATCTAGCCCCTCGCTGGTAATGTTTTACAGAATTCCGGTCGTGTCGTCCCGTACGTCTCGGTGCGGACATTATATACGTCTATAACGTTATCTATCCTAACCTAAGGCAACTTAACATCTGGGATGTAGTATTTTCCAACATTCCTGGCGGGTCGGCCCCAACTTCTCGGTGGGCACATTATATACGTCTATATCGTAATATAAACAAACCTAAACCATCTAGACCCTCGCTGGTAATGTTTTACAAAATTCCGGTCGTGTCGGCCCGTATTTCTCGGTGGGGACATTATATACATCTATAACGTTATATATACTAACCTAAGGGAACCTAACATCTCGGATGTTGTATTTTCCAACATTCCTGGCGGGTCGGCCCCTACTTCTCGGTGGGCACATTATATACGTCTATATCGTAATATAACCTAACCTAACCCATCTAGACCCTCGCTGGTAATATTTCACAAAATCCCGGTCGTGTCGTCCCGTACGTCTCGGTGCGGACTTTATATACGTCTATAACGTTATATATCCTAACCTAAGGCAACTTAACATCTCGAATGTAGTATTTCACAACATTCCTGGCGGGTCCGCCCCACTTCTCGGTGGGAACATTATATACGTCTATAACGTAATATAACCTAACCTAACCCATCTAGCCCCTCGCTGGTAATGTTTTACAGAATCTCGGTCGTGTCGTCCCGTATGTCTCGGTGCGGACATTATATACGTCTATAACTTTATGTATCCTAACCTAAGGCAACTTAACATCTCGAATGTAGTATTTCACAACATTCCTGGCGGGTCGGCCCCAACTTCTCGGTGGGCACATTATATACGTCTATATCGTAATATAACCTAACGTAAGGCAACTCAACATCTCGGATGTAGTATTTTCCAACATTCCTGGCGGGTCGGCCCCACTTCTCGGTGGGAACATTATATACGTCTATAACGTAATATAACCTAACCTAACCGATCTAGCCCCTCGCTGGTAATGTTTTACAGAATCCCGGTCGTGTCGTCCCGTACGTCTCGGTGCGGACATTATATACGTCTATAACGTTATATATCCTAACCTAAGGCAACTTAACATCTCGGATGTAGTATTTTCCAACATTCCTGGCGGGTCGGCACCAACTTCTCGGTGGGCACATTATATACGTCTATACCGTAATATAACCTAACCTAGCCCATCTAGACCCTCGCTGGTAATGTTTTACAAAATCCCGGTCGTGTCGTACCGTACGTCTCGGTGCGGACATTATATACGTCTATAACGTTATATAACCTAACCTAAGGCAACTTAACATCTCGGATGTAGTATTTCACAACATTCCTGGCGTGTCGGCTCCACTTCTCGGTGGGAACATTATATACTTCTATAACGTAATATAACCTAACCTAACCCATCTAGCCCCTCGCTGGTAATGTTTTACAGAATTCCGGTCGTGTCGTCCTGTACGTCTCGGTGCGGACATTATATACGTCTATAACGTTATCTATCCTAACCTAAGGCAACTTAACATCTCGGATGTAGTATTTTCCAGCATTTCTGGCGGGACGGCCCCAACTTTTCGGTGGGCACATTATATACGTCTATATCGTAATATAACCTAAGCTAACCCATCTAGACCCTCGCTGGTAATGTTTTACAAAATCCCGGTCGTGTCGGCCCGTACTTCTCGGTGGGGACATTATATACGTCTATAACGTTATATAACCTAACCTAAGGCTACCTAACATCTCGAATGTAGTATTTCACAACATTCCTGGCGGGTCCGCCCCACTTCTCGGTGGGAACATTATATACGTCTATAACGTAATATAACCTAACCTAACCCATTTTGCTCCTCGGTGATAGTTTTTACAGAAACTCGGCCGTGTCGTCCCGGACGTCTCGGTAGGGACATTGTATGCATCTGTAACGTTATATACCCTAACCTAAGGCAACCTAACATCTCGAATGTAGTATTTCACAACATTCCTGGCGGGTCCGCCCCACTTTTCGGTGGGAACATTATATACGTCTATAACGTAATATAACCTAACCTAACCCATCTAGCCCCTCGCTGGTAATGTTTTACAGAATCTCGGTCGTGTCGTCCCGTATGTCTCGGTGCGGACATTATATACGTCTATAACTTTATGTATCCTAACCTAAGGCAACTTAACATCTGGGATGTAGTATTGTCCAACATTCCTGGCGGGTCGGCCCCAACTTCTCGGTGGGCACATTATATACGTCTATATCGTAATATAACCAAACCTAAACCATCTAGACCCTCGCTGGTAATGTTTTACAAAATCCCGGTCGTGCCGGCCCGTACTTCTCGGTGGGGACATTATATACGTCTATAACGATATATATACTAACCTAAGGGAACCTAACATCTCGGATGTAGTATTTCACAACATTCCTGGCGGGTCGGCCCCACTTCTCGGTGGGAACATTATATACGTCTATAACGTAATATAACCTAACCTAACCGATCTCTGCCCCTCGCTGGTAATGTTTTACAAAATCCCGGTCGTGTCGTACCGTAGGTCTCGGTGCGGACATTATATACGTCTATAACCTTACATAACCTAACCTAAGGCTACCTAACATCTCGAATGTAGTATTTCACAACATTCCTGGCGGGTCGGCTCCACTTCTCGGTGGGAACATTATATACGTCTATAACGTAATATAACCTAACCTAACCGATCTAGCCCCTCGCTGGTAATGTTTTACAGAATCGCGGTCGTGTCGTCGCGTACGTCTCGGTGCGGACATTATATACGTCTATAACGTTATATATCCTAACCTAAGGCAACTTAACATCTCGGATGTAGTATTTCACAACATTCCTGCCGGGTCGGCTCCACTTCTCGGTGGGAACATTATATACGTCTATAACGTAATATAACCTAACCTAACCCATCTTGCCCCTCGCTGGTAATGTTTTACAGAAACCCGGCCGTGTCGTCCCGGACGTCTCGGTAGGGACATTGTATGCATCTGTAACGTTATATACCCTAACCTAAGGCAACGTAACATCTCGAATGTAGTATTTCACAACATTCCTGGCGGGTCCGCCCCACTTCTCGGTGGGAACATTATATACGTCTATAACGTAATATAACCTAACCTAACCCATCTAGCCCCTCGCTGGTAATGTTTTACAGAATCTCGGTCGTGTCGTCCCGTATGTCTCGGTGCGGACATTATATACGTCTATAACTTTATGTATCCTAACCTAAGGCAACTTAACATCTGGGATGTAGTATTTTCCAACAATCCTGGCGGGTCGGCCCCAACTTCTCGGTGGGCACATTATATACGTCTACATCGTAATATAACCAAACCTAACCCATCTAGACCCTCGCTGGTAATGTTTTACAAAATCCCGGTCATGTCGGCCCGTACTTCTCGGTGGGGACATTATATACGTCTATAACGTAATATAACCTAACCTAACCGATCTAGCCCCTCGCTGGTAATGTTTTACAGAATCCCGGTCGTGTCGTCGCGTACGTCTCGGCGCGGACATTATATACGTCTATAACGTTATATATCCTAACCTAAGGCAACTTAACATCTCGGATGTAGTATTTCACAACATTCCTGCCGGGTCGGCCCCACTTCTCGGTGGGAACATTATATAAGTCTATAACGTAATATAACCTAACCTAACCCATCTAGCCCCTCGTTGGTAATGTTTTACAGAATTCCGGTCGTGTCGTCCCGTACGTCTCGGTGCGGACATTATATACGTCTATAACGTTATCTATCCTAACCTAAGGCAATTTAACATCTCGGGTGTAGTATTTTCCAACATTTCTGGCGGGACGGCCCCAACTTTTCGGTGGGCACATTATATACGTCTATATCGTAATATAACCTAACCTAACCCATCTAGACCCTCGCTGGTAATATTTCACAAAATCCCGGTCGTGTCGTCCCGTACGTCTCGGCGCGGACATTATATACCTCTATAACGTTATATATCCTAACCTAAGGCAACTTAACATCTCGGATGTAGTATTTTCCAACATTCCTGGCGGGTCGGCCCCACTTCTCGGTGGGAACATTATATACGTCTATAACGTAATATAACCTAACCTAACCCATCTAGACCCTCGCTGGTAATATTTCACAAAATCCCGGTCGTGTCGTCCCGTACGTCTCGGTGCGGACATTATATACGTCTATAACGTTATATAACCTAACCTAAGGCAACTTAACATCTCGGATGTAGTATTTCACAACATTCCTGGCGGGTCGGCTCCACTTCTCGGTGGGAACATTATATACTTCTATAACGTAATATAACCTAACCTAACCCATCTAGCCCCTCGCTGGTAATGTTTTACAGAATTCCGGTCGTGTCGTCCTGTACGTCTCGGTGCGGACATTATATACGTCTATAACGTTATCTATCCTAACCTAAGGCAACTTAACATCTCGGATGTAGTATTTTCCAGCATTTCTGGCGGGACGGCCCCAACTTTTCGGTGGGCACATTATATACGTCTATATCGTAATATAACCTAACCTAACCCATCTAGACCCTCGCTGGTAATGTTTTACAAAATCCCGGTCGTGTCGGCCCGTACTTCTCGGTGGGGACATTATATACGTCTATAACGTTATATAACCTAACCTAAGGCTACCTAACATCTCGAATGTAGTATTTCACAACATTCCTGGCGGGTCCGCCCCACTTCTCGGTGGGAACATTATATACGTCTATAACGTAATATAACCTAACCTAACCCATCTAGCCCCTCGCTGGTAATGTTTTACAGAAACCCGGCCGTGTCGTCCCGGACGTCTCGGTAGGGACATTGTATGCATCTGTAACGTTATATACCCTAACATAAGGCAACCTAACATCTCGAATGTAGTATTTCACAGCATTCCTGGCGGGTCCGCCCCACTTCTCGGTGGGAACATTATATACGTCTATAACGTAATATAACCTAACCTAACCCATCTAGCACCTCGCTGGTAATGTTTTACAGAATCTCGGTCGTGTCGTCCCGTATGTCTCGGTGCGGACATTATATACGTCTATAACTTTATGTATCCTAACCTAAGGCAACTTAACAACTGGGATGTAGTATTTTCCAACATTCCTGGCGGGTCGGCCCCAACTTCTCGGTGGGCACATTATATACGTCTATATCGTAATATAACCAAACCTAACCCATCTAGACCCTCGCTGGTAATGTTTTACAAAATCGCGGTCATGTCGGCCCTTACTTCTCGGTGGGGACATTATATACGTCTATAACGTTATATATACTAACCTAAGGGAACCTAACATCTCGGATGTAGTATTTCACAACATTCCTGGCGGGTCGGCCCCACTTCTCGGTGGGAACATTATATACGTCTATAACGTAATATAACCTAACCTAACCGATCTCTGCCCCTCGCTGGTAATGTTTTACAGAATCCCGGTCGTGTCGTCGCGTACGTCTCGGTGCGGACATTATATACGTCTATAACGTTATATATACTAGCCTAAGGGAACCTAACATCTCGGATGTTGTATTTTCCAACATTCCTGGCGGGTCGGCCCCTACTTCTCGGTGGGCACATTATATACGTCTATATCGTAATATAACCTAACCTAACCCATCTAGAGCCTCGCTGGTAATATTTCACAAAATCCCGGTCGTGTCGTCCCGTACGTCTCGGTGCGGACATTATATACGTCTATAACGTTATATATCCTAACCTAAGGCAACTTAACATCTCGAATGTAGTATTTCACAACATTCCTGGCGGGTCCGCCCCACTTCTCGGTGGGAACATTATATACGTCTATAACGTAACATAACCTAACCTAACCCATCTAGCCCCTCGCTGGTAATGTTTTACAGAATCTCGGTCGTGTCGTCCCGTATGTCTCGGTGCGGACATTATATACGTCTATAACTTTATGTATCCTAACCTAAGGCAACTTAACATCTGGGATGTAGTATTTTCCAACATTCCTGGCGGGCCGGCCCCAACTTCTCGGTGGGCACATTATATACGTCTATATCGTAATATAACCAAACCTAACCCATCTAGACGCTCGCTGGTAATGTTTTACAAAATCCCGGTCATGTCGGCCCGTACGTCTCGGTGGGGACATTATATACGTCTATAACGTAATATAACCTAACCTAAGGCAACTCAACATCTCGGATGTAGTATTTTCCAACATTCCTGGCGGGTCGGCCCCACTTCTCGGTGGGAACATTATATACGTCTATAACGTAATATAACCTAACCTAACCGATCTAGCCCCTCGCTGGTAATGTTTTACAGAATCCCGGTCGTGTCGTCCCGTACGTCTCGGTGCGGACATTATATACGTCTATAACGTTATATATCCTAACCTAAGGCAACTTAACATCTCGGATGTAGTATTTTCCAACATTCCTGGCGGGTCGGCACCAACTTCTCGGTGGGCACATTATATACGTCTATATCGTAATATAACCTAACCTAGCCCATCTAGACCCTCGCTGGTAATGTTTTACAAAATCCCGGTCGTGTCGTACCGTACGTCTCGGTGCGGACATTATATACGTCTATAACGTTATATAACTTAACCGAAGGCAACTTAACATCTCGGATGTAGTATTTCACAACATTCCTGGCGGGTCCGCCCCACTTCTCGGTCGGAACATTATATACGTCTATAACGTAATATAACCTAACCTAACCCATTTTGCTCCTCGGTGATAGTTTTTACAGAAACCCGGCCGTGTCGTCCCGGACGTCTCGGTAGGGACATTGTATGCATCTGTAACGTTATATACCCTAACCTAAGGCAACCTAACATCTCGAATGTAGTATTTCACAACATTCCTGGCGGGTCCGCCCCACTTTTCGGTGGGAACATTATATACGTCTATAACGTAATATAACCTAACCTAACCCATCTAGCCCCTCGCTGGTAATGTTTTACAGAATCTCGGTCGTGTCGTCCCGTATGTCTCGGTGCGGACATTATATACGTCTATAACTTTATGTATCCTAACCTAAGGCAACTTAACATCTGGGATGTAGTATTGTCCAACATTCCTGGCGGGTCGGCCCCAACTTCTCGGTGGGCACATTATATACGTCTATATCGTAATATAACCAAACCTAAACCATCTAGACCCTCGCTGGTAATGTTTTACAAAATCCCGGTCGTGCCGGCCCGTACTTCTCGGTGGGGACATTATATACGTCTATAACGTTATATATACTAACCTAAGGGAACCTAACATCTCGGATGTAGTATTTTCCAACATTCCTGGCGGGTCGGCCCCTACCTCTTGGTGGGCACATTATATACGTCTATATCGTAATATAACCTAAACTAACCCATCTAGACCCTCGCTGGTAATGTTTTACAAAATCCCGGTCGTGTCGGCCTGTACTTCTCGGTGCGGACATTATATACCTCTATAACGTTATATATCCTAACCTAAAGCAGCTTAACATCTCGGATGTAGTATTTTCCAACATTCCTGGCGGGTCGGCACCAACTTCTCGGTGGGCACATTATATACATCTATATCGTAATATAACCTAACCTAACCCATCTTGCCCCTCGCTGGTAATGTTTTACAGAAACCCGGCCGTGTCGTCCCGGACGTCTCGGTAATGACATTGTATGCATCTGTAACGTTATATACCCTAACCTAAGGCAA
This sequence comes from Xylocopa violacea, assembly GCA_963969225.1. Classification (NCBI taxonomy): domain Eukaryota; kingdom Metazoa; phylum Arthropoda; class Insecta; order Hymenoptera; family Apidae; genus Xylocopa; species Xylocopa violacea. Next base: position 1,382,059 of record CAXAJV010000061.1, on the reverse strand, counting down.
CGTAACATCTCGAATGTAGTATTTCACAACATTCCTGGCGGGTCCGCCCCACTTCTCGGTGGGAACATTATATACGTCTATAACGTAATATAACCTAACCTAACCCATCTAGCCCCTCGCTGGTAATGTTTTACAGAATCTCGGTCGTGTCGTCCCGTATGTCTCGGTGCGGACATTATATACGTCTATAACTTTATGTATCCTAACTTAAGGCAACTTAACATCTGGGATGTAGTATTTTCCAACAATCCTGGCGGGTCGGCCCCAACTTCTCGGTGGGCACATTATATACGTCTATAACGTAATATAACCTAACCTAACCCATCTAGCCCCTCGCTGGTAATGTTTTACAGAATTCCGGTCGTGTCGTCCCGTATGTCTCGGTGCGGACATTATATACGTCTATAACGTTATCTATCCTAACCTAAGGCAACTTAACTTCTCGGGTGTAGTATTTTCCAACATTTCTGGCGGGACGGCCCCAACATTTCGGTGGGCACATTATATACGTCTATATCGTAATATAACCTAACCTAACCCATCTAGACCCTCGCTGGTAATATTTCACAAAATCCCGGTCGTGTCGTCCCGTACGTCTCGGTGCGGACATTATATACCTCTATAACTTTATGTATCCTAACCTAAGGCAACTTAACATCTCGGATGTAGTATTTTCCAACATTCCTGGCGGGTCGGCCCCAACTTCTCGGTGGGCACATTATATACGTCTATATCGTAATATAACCAAACCTAACCCATCTAGACCCTCGCTGGTAATGTTTTACAAAATCCCGGTCATGTCGGCCCGTACTTCTCGGTGGGGACATTATATACGTCTATAACGTAATATAACCTAACCTAACCGATCTAGCCCCTCGCTGGTAATGTTTTACAGAATCCCGGTCGTGTCGTCGCGTACGTCTCGGCGCGGACATTATATACGTCTATAACGTTATATATCCTAACCTAAGGCAACTTAACATCTCGGATGTAGTATTTCACAACATTCCGGCCGGGTCGGCTCCACTTCTCGGTGGGAACATTATATACGTCTATGACGTAATATAACCTAACCTAACCCATCTAGACCCTCGCTGGTAATGTTTTACAAAATCCCGGTCATGTCGGCCCGTACTTCTCGGTGGGGACATTATATACGTCTATAACGTAATATAACCTAACCTAACCGATCTAGCCCCTCGCTGGTAATGTTTTACAGAATCCCGGTCGTGTCGTCGCGTACGTCTCGGCGCGGACATTATATACGTCTATAACGTTATATATCCTAACCTAAGGCAACTTAACATCTCGGATGTAGTATTTCACAACATTCCTGGCGGGTCGGCCCCACTTCTCGGTGGGAACATTATATACGTCTATAACGTAATATAACCTAACCTAACCCATCTAGACCCTCGCTGGTAATATTTCACAAAATCCCGGTCGTGTCGTCCCGTACGTCTCGGTGCGGACATTATATACGTCTATAACGTTATATATCCTAACCTAAGGCAACTTAACATCTCGGATGTAGCATTTTCCAACATTCCTGGCGGGTCGGCCCCAACTTCTCGGTGGGCACATTATATACGTCTATATCGCAATATAACCTAACCTAACCCATCTAGACCATCGCTGGTAATGTTTTACAAAATCCCGGTAGTGTCGTACCGTAGGTCTCGGTGCGGACATTATATACGTCTATAACGTTACATAACCTAACCTAAGGCTACCTAACATCTCGAATGTAGTATTTCACAACATTCCTGGCGGGTCGGCCCCACTTCTCGGTGGGAACATTATATACCTCTATAACGTAATATAACCTAACCTAACCGATCTAGCCCCTCGCTGGTAATGTTTTACAAAATCCCGGTCGTGTCGTACCGTACGTCTCGGTGCGGACATTATATACGTCTATAACGTTATATATCCTAACCTAAGGCAACATAACATCTCGGATGTAGTATTTCACAACATTCCTGGCGGGTCGGCTCCACTTCTCGGTGGGAACATTATATACGTCTATAACGTAATATAACCTAACCTAACCCATCTAGCCCCTCGCTGGTAATGTTTTACAGAAACCCGGCCGTATCGTCCCGGACGTCTCGGTAGGGACATTGTATGCATCTGTAACGTTATATACCCTAACCTAAGGCAACTTAACATCTCGGATGTATTATTTCACAACATTCCTGCCGGGTCGGCTCCACTTCTCGGTGGGAACATTATATACGTCTATAACGTAATATAACCTAACCTAACCCATCTAGCCCCTCGCTGGTAATGTTTTACAGAATTCCGGTCGTGTCGTCCCGTACGTCTCGGTGCGGACATTATATACGTCTATAACGTTATCTATCCTAACCTAAGGCAACTTAACATCTGGGATGTAGTATTTTCCAACATTCCTGGCGGGTCGGCCCCAACTTCTCGGTGGGCACATTATATACGTCTATATCGTAATATAAACAAACCTAAACCATCTAGACCCTCGCTGGTAATGTTTTACAAAATTCCGGTCGTGTCGGCCCGTATTTCTCGGTGGGGACATTATATACATCTATAACGTTATATATACTAACCTAAGGGAACCTAACATCTCGGATGTAGTATTTCACAACATTCCTGGCGGGTCGGCCCCACTTCTCGGTGGGAACATTATATACGTCTATAACGTAATATAACCTAACCTAACCGATCTCTGCCCCTCGCTGGTAATGTTTTACAGAATCCCGGTCGTGTCGTCGCGTACGTCTCGGTGCGGACATTATATACGTCTATAACGTCATATATACTAGCCTAAGGGAACCTAACATCTCGGATGTTGTATTTTCCAACATTCCTGGCGGGTCGGCCCCTACTTCTCGGTGGGCACATTATATACGTCTATATCGTAATATAACCTAACCTAACCCATCTAGACCCTCGCTGGTAATATTTCACAAAATCCCGGTCGTGTCGTCCCGTACGTCTCGGTGCGGACTTTATATACGTCTATAACGTTATATATCCTAACCTAAGGCAACTTAACATCTCGAATGTAGTATTTCACAACATTCCTGGCGGGTCCGCCCCACTTCTCGGTGGGAACATTATATACGTCTATAACGTAATATAACCTAACCTAACCCATCTAGCCCCTCGCTGGTAATGTTTTACAGAATCTCGGTCGTGTCGTCCCGTATGTCTCGGTGCGGACATTATATACGTCTATAACTTTATGTATCCTAACCTAAGGCAATTTAACATCTCGAATGTAGTATTTCACAACATTCCTGGCGGGTCGGCCCCAACTTCTCGGTGGGCACATTATATACGTCTATATCGTAATATAACCTAACGTAAGGCAACTCAACATCTCGGATGTAGTATTTTCCAACATTCCTGGCGGGTCGGCCCCACTTCTCGGTGGGAACATTATATACGTCTATAACGTAATATAACCTAACCTAACCGATCTAGCCCCTCGCTGGTAATGTTTTACAGAATCCCGGTCGTGTCGTCCCGTACGTCTCGGTGCGGACATTATATACGTCTATAACGTTATATATCCTAACCTAAGGCAACTTAACATCTCGGATGTAGTATTTTCCAACATTCCTGGCGGGTCGGCACCAACTTCTCGGTGGGCACATTATATACGTCTATACCGTAATATAACCTAACCTAGCCCATCTAGACCCTCGCTGGTAATGTTTTACAAAATCCCGGTCGTGTCGTACCGTACGTCTCGGTGCGGACATTATATACGTCTATAACGTTATATAACCTAACCTAAGGCAACTTAACATCTCGGATGTAGTATTTCACAACATTCCTGGCGTGTCGGCTCCACTTCTCGGTGGGAACATTATATACTTCTATAACGTAATATAACCTAACCTAACCCATCTAGCCCCTCGCTGGTAATGTTTTACAGAATTCCGGTCGTGTCGTCCTGTACGTCTCGGTGCGGACATTATATACGTCTATAACGTTATCTATCCTAACCTAAGGCAACTTAACATCTCGGATGTAGTATTTTCCAGCATTTCTGGCGGGACGGCCCCAACTTTTCGGTGGGCACATTATATACGTCTATATCGTAATATAACCTAAGCTAACCCATCTAGACCCTCGCTGGTAATGTTTTACAAAATCCCGGTCGTGTCGGCCCGTACTTCTCGGTGGGGACATTATATACGTCTATAACGTTATATAACCTAACCTAAGGCTACCTAACATCTCGAATGTAGTATTTCACAACATTCCTGGCGGGTCCGCCCCACTTCTCGGTGGGAACATTATATACGTCTATAACGTAATATAACCTAACCTAACCCATTTTGCTCCTCGGTGATAGTTTTTACAGAAACTCGGCCGTGTCGTCCCGGACGTCTCGGTAGGGACATTGTATGCATCTGTAACGTTATATACCCTAACCTAAGGCAACCAAACATCTCGAATGTAGTATTTCACAACATTCCTGGCGGGTCCGCCCCACTTTTCGGTGGGAACATTATATACGTCTATAACGTAATATAACCTAACCTAACCCATCTAGCCCCTCGCTGGTAATGTTTTACAGAATCTCGGTCGTGTCGTCCCGTATGTCTCGGTGCGGACATTATATACGTCTATAGCTTTATGTATCCTAACCTAAGGCAACTTAACATCTGGGATGTAGTATTGTCCAACATTCCTGGCGGGTCGGCCCCAACTTCTCGGTGGGCACATTATATACGTCTATATCGTAATATAACCAAACCTAAACCATCTAGACCCTCGCTGGTAATGTTTTACAAAATCCCGGTCGTGCCGGCCCGTACTTCTCGGTGGGGACATTATATACGTCTATAACGATATATATACTAACCTAAGGGAACCTAACATCTCGGATGTAGTATTTCACAACATTCCTGGCGGGTCGGCCCCACTTCTCGGTGGGAACATTATATACGTCTATAACGTAATATAACCTAACCTAACCGATCTCTGCCCCTCGCTGGTAATGTTTTACAAAATCCCGGTCGTGTCGTACCGTAGGTCTCGGTGCGGACATTATATACGTCTATAACCTTACATAACCTAACCTAAGGCTACCTAACATCTCGAATGTAGTATTTCACAACATTCCTGGCGGGTCGGCTCCACTTCTCGGTGGGAACATTATATACGTCTATAACGTAATATAACCTAACCTAACCGATCTAGCCCCTCGCTGGTAATGTTTTACAGAATCGCGGTCGTGTCGTCGCGTACGTCTCGGTGCGGACATTATATACGTCTATAACGTTATATATCCTAACCTAAGGCAACTTAACATCTCGGATGTAGTATTTCACAACATTCCTGCCGGGTCGGCTCCACTTCTCGGTGGGAACATTATATACGTCTATAACGTAATATAACCTAACCTAACCCATCTTGCCCCTCGCTGGTAATGTTTTACAGAAACCCGGCCGTGTCGTCCCGGACGTCTCGGTAGGGACATTGTATGCATCTGTAACGTTATATACCCTAACCTAAGGCAACGTAACATCTCGAATGTAGTATTTCACAACATTCCTGGCGGGTCCGCCCCACTTCTCGGTGGGAACATTATATACGTCTATAACGTAATATAACCTAACCTAACCCATCTAGCCCCTCGCTGGTAATGTTTTACAGAATCTCGGTCGTGTCGTCCCGTATGTCTCGGTGCGGACATTATATACGTCTATAACTTTATGTATCCTAACCTAAGGCAACTTAACATCTGGGATGTAGTATTTTCCAACAATCCTGGCGGGTCGGCCCCAACTTCTCGGTGGGCACATTATATACGTCTACATCGTAATATAACCAAACCTAACCCATCTAGACCCTCGCTGGTAATGTTTTACAAAATCCCGGTCATGTCGGCCCGTACTTCTCGGTGGGGACATTATATACGTCTATAACGTAATATAACCTAACCTAACCGATCTAGCCCCTCGCTGGTAATGTTTTACAGAATCCCGGTCGTGTCGTCGCGTACGTCTCGGCGCGGACATTATATACGTCTATAACGTTATATATCCTAACCTAAGGCAACTTAACATCTCGGATGTAGTATTTCACAACATTCCTGCCGGGTCGGCCCCACTTCTCGGTGGGAACATTATATAAGTCTATAACGTAATATAACCTAACCTAACCCATCTAGCCCCTCGTTGGTAATGTTTTACAGAATTCCGGTCGTGTCGTCCCGTACGTCTCGGTGCGGACATTATATACGTCTATAACGTTATCTATCCTAACCTAAGGCAATTTAACATCTCGGGTGTAGTATTTTCCAACATTTCTGGCGGGACGGCCCCAACTTTTCGGTGGGCACATTATATACGTCTATATCGTAATATAACCTAACCTAACCCATCTAGACCCTCGCTGGTAATATTTCACAAAATCCCGGTCGTGTCGTCCCGTACGTCTCGGCGCGGACATTATATACCTCTATAACGTTATATATCCTAACCTAAGGCAACTTAACATCTCGGATGTAGTATTTTCCAACATTCCTGGCGGGTCGGCCCCACTTCTCGGTGGGAACATTATATACGTCTATAACGTAATATAACCTAACCTAACCCATCTAGACCCTCGCTGGTAATATTTCACAAAATCCCGGTCGTGTCGTCCCGTACGTCTCGGTGCGGACATTATATACGTCTATAACGTTATATAACCTAACCTAAGGCAACTTAACATCTCGGATGTAGTATTTCACAACATTCCTGGCGGGTCGGCTCCACTTCTCGGTGGGAACATTATATACTTCTATAACGTAATATAACCTAACCTAACCCATCTAGCCCCTCGCTGGTAATGTTTTACAGAATTCCGGTCGTGTCGTCCTGTACGTCTCGGTGCGGACATTATATACGTCTATAACGTTATCTATCCTAACCTAAGGCAACTTAACATCTCGGATGTAGTATTTTCCAGCATTTCTGGCGGGACGGCCCCAACTTTTCGGTGGGCACATTATATACGTCTATATCGTAATATAACCTAACCTAACCCATCTAGACCCTCGCTGGTAATGTTTTACAAAATCCCGGTCGTGTCGGCCCGTACTTCTCGGTGGGGACATTATATACGTCTATAACGTTATATAACCTAACCTAAGGCTACCTAACATCTCGAATGTAGTATTTCACAACATTCCTGGCGGGTCCGCCCCACTTCTCGGTGGGAACATTATATACGTCTATAACGTAATATAACCTAACCTAACCCATCTAGCCCCTCGCTGGTAATGTTTTACAGAAACCCGGCCGTGTCGTCCCGGACGTCTCGGTAGGGACATTGTATGCATCTGTAACGTTATATACCCTAACATAAGGCAACCTAACATCTCGAATGTAGTATTTCACAGCATTCCTGGCGGGTCCGCCCCACTTCTCGGTGGGAACATTATATACGTCTATAACGTAATATAACCTAACCTAACCCATCTAGCACCTCGCTGGTAATGTTTTACAGAATCTCGGTCGTGTCGTCCCGTATGTCTCGGTGCGGACATTATATACGTCTATAACTTTATGTATCCTAACCTAAGGCAACTTAACAACTGGGATGTAGTATTTTCCAACATTCCTGGCGGGTCGGCCCCAACTTCTCGGTGGGCACATTATATACGTCTATATCGTAATATAACCAAACCTAACCCATCTAGACCCTCGCTGGTAATGTTTTACAAAATCGCGGTCATGTCGGCCCTTACTTCTCGGTGGGGACATTATATACGTCTATAACGTTATATATACTAACCTAAGGGAACCTAACATCTCGGATGTAGTATTTCACAACATTCCTGGCGGGTCGGCCCCACTTCTCGGTGGGAACATTATATACGTCTATAACGTAATATAACCTAACCTAACCGATCTCTGCCCCTCGCTGGTAATGTTTTACAGAATCCCGGTCGTGTCGTCGCGTACGTCTCGGTGCGGACATTATATACGTCTATAACGTTATATATACTAGCCTAAGGGAACCTAACATCTCGGATGTTGTATTTTCCAACATTCCTGGCGGGTCGGCCCCTACTTCTCGGTGGGCACATTATATACGTCTATATCGTAATATAACCTAACCTAAACCATCTAGACCCTCGCTGGTAATGTTTTACAAAATCCCGGTCGTGCCGGCCCGTACTTCTCGGTGGGGACATTATATACGTCTATAACGATATATATACTAACCTAAGGGAACCTAACATCTCGGATGTAGTATTTCACAACATTCCTGGCGGGTCGGCCCCACTTCTCGGTGGGAACATTATATACGTCTATAACGTAATATAACCTAACCTAACCGATCTCTGCCCCTCGCTGGTAATGTTTTACAAAATCCCGGTCGTGTCGTACCGTAGGTCTCGGTGCGGACATTATATACGTCTATAACCTTACATAACCTAACCTAAGGCTACCTAACATCTCGAATGTAGTATTTCACAACATTCCTGGCGGGTCGGCTCCACTTCTCGGTGGGAACATTATATACGTCTATAACGTAATATAACCTAACCTAACCGATCTAGCCCCTCGCTGGTAATGTTTTACAGAATCGCGGTCGTGTCGTCGCGTACGTCTCGGTGCGGACATTATATACGTCTATAACGTTATATATCCTAACCTAAGGCAACTTAACATCTCGGATGTAGTATTTCACAACATTCCTGCCGGGTCGGCTCCACTTCTCGGTGGGAACATTATATACGTCTATAACGTAATATAACCTAACCTAACCCATCTTGCCCCTCGCTGGTAATGTTTTACAGAAACCCGGCCGTGTCGTCCCGGACGTCTCGGTAGGGACATTGTATGCATCTGTAACGTTATATACCCTAACCTAAGGCAACGTAACATCTCGAATGTAGTATTTCACAACATTCCTGGCGGGTCCGCCCCACTTCTCGGTGGGAACATTATATACGTCTATAACGTAATATAACCTAACCTAACCCATCTAGCCCCTCGCTGGTAATGTTTTACAGAATCTCGGTCGTGTCGTCCCGTATGTCTCGGTGCGGACATTATATACGTCTATAACTTTATGTATCCTAACCTAAGGCAACTTAACATCTGGGATGTAGTATTTTCCAACAATCCTGGCGGGTCGGCCCCAACTTCTCGGTGGGCACATTATATACGTCTACATCGTAATATAACCAAACCTAACCCATCTAGACCCTCGCTGGTAATGTTTTACAAAATCCCGGTCATGTCGGCCCGTACTTCTCGGTGGGGACATTATATACGTCTATAACGTAATATAACCTAACCTAACCGATCTAGCCCCTCGCTGGTAATGTTTTACAGAATCCCGGTCGTGTCGTCGCGTACGTCTCGGCGCGGACATTATATACGTCTATAACGTTATATATCCTAACCTAAGGCAACTTAACATCTCGGATGTAGTATTTCACAACATTCCTGCCGGGTCGGCCCCACTTCTCGGTGGGAACATTATATAAGTCTATAACGTAATATAACCTAACCTAACCCATCTAGCCCCTCGTTGGTAATGTTTTACAGAATTCCGGTCGTGTCGTCCCGTACGTCTCGGTGCGGACATTATATACGTCTATAACGTTATCTATCCTAACCTAAGGCAATTTAACATCTCGGGTGTAGTATTTTCCAACATTTCTGGCGGGACGGCCCCAACTTTTCGGTGGGCACATTATATACGTCTATATCGTAATATAACCTAACCTAACCCATCTAGACCCTCGCTGGTAATATTTCACAAAATCCCGGTCGTGTCGTCCCGTACGTCTCGGCGCGGACATTATATACCTCTATAACGTTATATATCCTAACCTAAGGCAACTTAACATCTCGGATGTAGTATTTTCCAACATTCCTGGCGGGTCGGCCCCACTTCTCGGTGGGAACATTATATACGTCTATAACGTAATATAACCTAACCTAACCCATCTAGACCCTCGCTGGTAATATTTCACAAAATCCCGGTCGTGTCGTCCCGTACGTCTCGGTGCGGACATTATATACGTCTATAACGTTATATAACCTAACCTAAGGCAACTTAACATCTCGGATGTAGTATTTCACAACATTCCTGGCGGGTCGGCTCCACTTCTCGGTGGGAACATTATATACTTCTATAACGTAATATAACCTAACCTAACCCATCTAGCCCCTCGCTGGTAATGTTTTACAGAATTCCGGTCGTGTCGTCCTGTACGTCTCGGTGCGGACATTATATACGTCTATAACGTTATCTATCCTAACCTAAGGCAACTTAACATCTCGGATGTAGTATTTTCCAGCATTTCTGGCGGGACGGCCCCAACTTTTCGGTGGGCACATTATATACGTCTATATCGTAATATAACCTAACCTAACCCATCTAGACCCTCGCTGGTAATGTTTTACAAAATCCCGGTCGTGTCGGCCCGTACTTCTCGGTGGGGACATTATATACGTCTATAACGTTATATAACCTAACCTAAGGCTACCTAACATCTCGAATGTAGTATTTCACAACATTCCTGGCGGGTCCGCCCCACTTCTCGGTGGGAACATTATATACGTCTATAACGTAATATAACCTAACCTAACCCATCTAGCCCCTCGCTGGTAATGTTTTACAGAAACCCGGCCGTGTCGTCCCGGACGTCTCGGTAGGGACATTGTATGCATCTGTAACGTTATATACCCTAACATAAGGCAACCTAACATCTCGAATGTAGTATTTCACAGCATTCCTGGCGGGTCCGCCCCACTTCTCGGTGGGAACATTATATACGTCTATAACGTAATATAACCTAACCTAACCCATCTAGCACCTCGCTGGTAATGTTTTACAGAATCTCGGTCGTGTCGTCCCGTATGTCTCGGTGCGGACATTATATACGTCTATAACTTTATGTATCCTAACCTAAGGCAACTTAACAACTGGGATGTAGTATTTTCCAACATTCCTGGCGGGTCGGCCCCAACTTCTCGGTGGGCACATTATATACGTCTATATCGTAATATAACCAAACCTAACCCATCTAGACCCTCGCTGGTAATGTTTTACAAAATCGCGGTCATGTCGGCCCTTACTTCTCGGTGGGGACATTATATACGTCTATAACGTTATATATACTAACCTAAGGGAACCTAACATCTCGGATGTAGTATTTCACAACATTCCTGGCGGGTCGGCCCCACTTCTCGGTGGGAACATTATATACGTCTATAACGTAATATAACCTAACCTAACCGATCTCTGCCCCTCGCTGGTAATGTTTTACAGAATCCCGGTCGTGTCGTCGCGTACGTCTCGGTGCGGACATTATATACGTCTATAACGTTATATATACTAGCCTAAGGGAACCTAACATCTCGGATGTTGTATTTTCCAACATTCCTGGCGGGTCGGCCCCTACTTCTCGGTGGGCACATTATATACGTCTATATCGTAATATAACCTAACCTAACCCATCTAGACCCTCGCTGGTAATATTTCACAAAATCCCGGTCGTGTCGTCCCGTACGTCTCGGTGCGGACATTATATACGTCTATAACGTTATATATCCTAACCTAAGGCAACTTAACATCTCGAATGTAGTATTTCACAACATTCCTGGCGGGTCCGCCCCACTTCTCGGTGGGAACATTATATACGTCTATAACGTAATATAACCTAACCTAACCCATCTAGCCCCTCGCTGGTAATGTTTTACAGAATCTCGGTCGTGTCGTCCCGTATGTCTCGGTGCGGACATTATATACGTCTATAACTTTATGTATCCTAACCTAAGGCAACTTAACATCTGGGATGTAGTATTTTCCAACATTCCTGGCGGGCCGGCCCCAACTTCTCGGTGGGCACATTATATACGTCTATATCGTAATATAACCAAACCTAACCCATCTAGACGCTCGCTGGTAATGTTTTACAAAATCCCGGTCATGTCGGCCCGTACGTCTCGGTGGGGACATTATATACGTCTATAACGTAATATAACCTAACCTAAGGCAACTCAACATCTCGGATGTAGTATTTTCCAACATTCCTGGCGGGTCGGCCCCACTTCTCGGTGGGAACATTATATACGTCTATAACGTAATATAACCTAACCTAACCGATCTAGCCCCTCGCTGGTAATGTTTTACAGAATCCCGGTCGTGTCGTCCCGTACGTCTCGGTGCGGACATTATATACGTCTATAACGTTATATATCCTAACCTAAGGCAACTTAACATCTCGGATGTAGTATTTTCCAACATTCCTGGCGGGTCGGCACCAACTTCTCGGTGGGCACATTATATACGTCTATATCGTAATATAACCTAACCTAGCCCATCTAGACCCTCGCTGGTAATGTTTTACAAAATCCCGGTCGTGTCGTACCGTACGTCTCGGTGCGGACATTATATACGTCTATAACGTTATATAACTTAACCGAAGGCAACTTAACATCTCGGATGTAGTATTTCACAACATTCCTGGCGGGTCCGCCCCACTTCTCGGTCGGAACATTATATACGTCTATAACGTAATATAACCTAACCTAACCCATTTTGCTCCTCGGTGATAGTTTTTACAGAAACCCGGCCGTGTCGTCCCGGACGTCTCGGTAGGGACATTGTATGCATCTGTAACGTTATATACCCTAACCTAAGGCAACCTAACATCTCGAATGTAGTATTTCACAACATTCCTGGCGGGTCCGCCCCACTTTTCGGTGGGAACATTATATACGTCTATAACGTAATATAACCTAACCTAACCCATCTAGCCCCTCGCTGGTAATGTTTTACAGAATCTCGGTCGTGTCGTCCCGTATGTCTCGGTGCGGACATTATATACGTCTATAACTTTATGTATCCTAACCTAAGGCAACTTAACATCTGGGATGTAGTATTGTCCAACATTCCTGGCGGGTCGGCCCCAACTTCTCGGTGGGCACATTATATACGTCTATATCGTAATATAACCAAACCTAAACCATCTAGACCCTCGCTGGTAATGTTTTACAAAATCCCGGTCGTGCCGGCCCGTACTTCTCGGTGGGGACATTATATACGTCTATAACGTTATATATACTAACCTAAGGGAACCTAACATCTCGGATGTAGTATTTCACAACATTCCTGGCGGGTCGGCCCCACTTCTCGGTGGGAACATTATATACGTCTATAACGTAATATAACCTAACCTAACCGATCTCTGCCCCTCGCTGGTAATGTTTTACAAAATCCCGGTCGTGTCGTACCGTACGTCTCGGTGCGGACATTATATACGTCTATAACGTTATATAACCTAACCTAAGGCAACTTAACATCTCGGATGTAGTATTTCACAACATTCCTGGCGGGTCGGCTCCACTTCTCGGTGGGAACATTATATACGTCTATAACGTAATATAACCTAACCTAACCCATCTAGCCCCTCGCTGGTAATGTTTTACAGAATTCCGGTCGTGTCGTCCCGTACGTCTCGGTGCGGACATTATATACGTCTATAACGTTATCTATCCTAACCTAAGGCAACTTAACATCTGGGATGTAGTATTTTCCAACATTCCTGGCGGGTCAGCCCCAACTTCTCGGTGGGCACATTATATACGTCTATATCGTAATATAACCAAACCTAAACCATCTAGACCCTCGCTGGTAATGTTTTACAAAATTCCGGTAGTGTCGGCCCGTACTTCTCGGTGGGGACATTATATACGTCTATAACGTTATATATACTAACCTAAGGGAACCTAACATCTCGGATGTAGTATTTCACAACATTCCTGGCCGGTCGGCCCCACTTCTCGGTGGGAACATTATATACGTCTATAACGTAATATAACCTAACCTAACCGATCTCTGCCCCTCGCTGGTAATGTTTTACAGAATCCCGGTCGTGTCGTCGCGTACGTCTCGGTGCGGACATTATATACGTCTATAACGTTATATATACTAGCCTAAGGGAACCTAACATCTCGGATGTTGTATTTTCCAACATTCCTGGCGGGTCGGCCCCTACTTCTCGGTGGGCACATTATATACGTCTATATCGTAATATAACCTAACCTAACCCATCTAGACCCTCGCTGGTAATATTTCACAAAATCCCGGTCGTGTCGGCCCGTACTTCTCGGTGGGGACATTATATACGTCTATAACGTTATATAACCTAACCTAAGGCTACCTAACATCTCGAATGTAGTATTTCACAACATTCCTGGCGGGTCCGCCCCACTTCTCGGTGGGAACATTATATACGTCTATAACGTAATATAACCTAACCTAACCCATCTAGCCCCTCGCTGGTAATGTTTTACAGAAACCCGGCCGTGTCGTCCCGGACGTCTCGGTAGGGACATTGTATGCATCTGTAACGTTATATACCCTAACCTAAGGCAACCTAACATCTCGAATGTAGTATTTCACAGCATTCCTGGCGGGTCCGCCCCACTTCTCGGTGGGAACATTATATACGTCTATAACGTAATATAACCTAACCTAACCCATCTAGCACCTCGCTGGTAATGTTTTACAGAATCTCGGTCGTGTCGTCCCGTATGTCTCGGTGCGGACATTATATACGTCTATAACTTTATGTATCCTAACCTAAGGCAACTTAACAACTGGGATGTAGTATTTTCCAACATTCCTGGCGGGTCGGCCCCAACTTCTCGGTGGGCACATTATATACGTCTATATCGTAATATAACCAAACCTAACCCATCTAGACCCTCGCTGGTAATGTTTTACAAAATCGCGGTCATGTCGGCCCGTACTTCTCGGTGGGGACATTATATACGTCTATAACGTTATATATACTAACCTAAGGGAACCTAACATCTCGGATGTAGTATTTCACAACATTCCTGGCGGGTCGGCCCCACTTCTCGGTGGGAACATTATATACGTCTATAACGTAATATAACCTAACCTAACCGATCTCTGCCCCTCGCTGGTAATGTTTTACAGAATCCCGGTCGTGTCGTCGCGTACGTCTCGGTGCGGACATTATATACGTCTATAACGTTATATATACTAGCCTAAGGGAACCTAACATCTCGGATGTTGTATTTTCCAACATTCCTGGCGGGTCGGCCCCTACTTCTCGGTGGGCACATTATATACGTCTATATCGTAATATAACCTAACCTAACCCATCTAGACCCTCGCTGGTAATATTTCACAAAATCCCGGTCGTGTCGTCCCGTACGTCTCGGTGCGGACATTATATACGCCTATAACGTTATATATCCTAACCTAAGGCAACTTAACATCTCGAATGTAGTATTTCACAACATTCCTGGCGGGTCCGCCCCACTTCTCGGTGGGAACATTATATACGTCTATAACGTAATATAACCTAACCTAACCCATCTAGCCCCTCGCTGGTAATGTTTTACAGAATCTCGGTCGTGTCGTCCCGTATGTCTCGGTGCGGACATTATATACGTCTATAACTTTATGTATCCTAACCTAAGGCAACTTAACATCTGGGATGTAGTATTTTCCAACATTCCTGGCGGGCCGGCCCCAACTTCTCGGTGGGCACATTATATACGTCTATATCGTAATATAACCAAACCTAACCCATCTAGACGCTCGCTGGTAATGTTTTACAAAATCCCGGTCATGTCGGCCCGTACGTCTCGGTGGGGACATTATATACGTCTATAACGTAATATAACCTAACCTAAGGCAACTCAACATCTCGGATGTAGTATTTTCCAACATTCCTGGCGGGTCGGCCCCACTTCTCGGTGGGAACATTATATACGTCTATAACGTAATATAACCTAACCTAACCGATCTAGCCCCTCGCTGGTAATGTTTTACAGAATCCCGGTCGTGTCGTCCCGTACGTCTCGGTGCGGACATTATATACGTCTATAACGTTATATATCCTAACCTAAGGCAACTTAACATCTCGGATGTAGTATTTTCCAACATTCCTGGCGGGTCGGCCCCAACTTCTCGGTGGGCACATTATATACGTCTATATCGTAATATAACCAAACCTAAACCATCTAGACCCTCGCTGGTAATGTTTTACAAAATCCCGGTCGTGCCGGCCCGTACTTCTCGGTGGGGACATTATATACGTCTATAACGTTATATATACTAACCTAAGGGAACCTAACATCTCGGATGTAGTATTTCACAACATTCCTGGCGGGTCGGCCCCACTTCTCGGTGGGAACATTATATACGTCTATAACGTAATATAACCTAACCTAACCGATCTCTGCCCCTCGCTGGTAATGTTTTACAAAATCCCGGTCGTGTCGTACCGTACGTCTCGGTGCGGACATTATATACGTCTATAACGTTATATAACCTAACCTAAGGCAACTTAACATCTCGGATGTAGTATTTCACAACATTCCTGGCGGGTCGGCTCCACTTCTCGGTGGGAACATTATATACGTCTATAACGTAATATAACCTAACCTAACCCATCTAGCCCCTCGCTGGTAATGTTTTACAGAATTCCGGTCGTGTCGTCCCGTACGTCTCGGTGCGGACATTATATACGTCTATAACGTTATCTATCCTAACCTAAGGCAACTTAACATCTGGGATGTAGTATTTTCCAACATTCCTGGCGGGTCAGCCCCAACTTCTCGGTGGGCACATTATATACGTCTATATCGTAATATAACCAAACCTAAACCATCTAGACCCTCGCTGGTAATGTTTTACAAAATTCCGGTAGTGTCGGCCCGTACTTCTCGGTGGGGACATTATATACGTCTATAACGTTATATATACTAACCTAAGGGAACCTAACATCTCGGATGTAGTATTTCACAACATTCCTGGCCGGTCGGCCCCACTTCTCGGTGGGAACATTATATACGTCTATAACGTAATATAACCTAACCTAACCGATCTCTGCCCCTCGCTGGTAATGTTTTACAGAATCCCGGTCGTGTCGTCGCGTACGTCTCGGTGCGGACATTATATACGTCTATAACTTTATGTATCCTAACCTAAGGCAACTTAACATCTGGGATGTAGTATTTTCCAACATTCCTGGCGGGTCGGCCCCAACTTCTCGGTGGGCACATTATATACGTCTATATCGTAATATAACCAAACCTAACCCATCTAGACGCTCGTTGGTAATGTTTTACAAAATCCCGGACATGTCGGACCGTACGTTTCGGTGGGGACATTATATACGTCTATAACGTAATATAACCTAACCTAAGGCAACTCAACATCTCGGATGTAGTATTTTCCAACATTCCTGGCGGGTCGGCCCCACTTCTCGGTGGGAACATTATATACGTCTATAACGTAATATAACCTAACCTAACCGATCTAGCCCCTCGCTGGTAATGTTTTACAGAATCCCGGTCGTGTCGTCCCGTACGTCTCGGTGCGGACATTATATACGTCTATAACGTTATATATCCTAACCTAAGGCAACTTAACATCTCGGATGTAGTATTTTCCAACATTCCTGGCGGGTCGGCACCAACTTCTCGGTGGGCACATTATATACGTCTATATCGTAATATAACGTAACCTAGCCCATCTAGACCCTCGCTGGTAATGCTTTACAAAATTCCGGTAGTGTCGGCCCGTACTTCTCGGTGGGGACATTATATACGTCTATAACGTTATATATACTAACCTAAGGGAACCTAACATCTCGGATGTAGTATTTCACAACATTCCTGGCGGGTCGGCCCCACTTCTCGGTGGGAACATTATATACGTCTATAACGTAATATAACCTAACCTAACCGATCTCTGCCCCTCGCTGGTAATGTTTTACAGAATCCCGGTCGTGTCGTCGCGTACGTCTCGGTGCGGACATTATATACGTCTATAACGTTATATATCCTAACCTAAGGCAACTTAACATCTCGGGTGTAGTATTTTCCAACATTTCTGGCGGGACGGCCCCAACTTTTCGGTGGGCACATTATATACGTCTATATCGTAATATAACCTAACCTAACCCATCTAGACCCTCGATGGTAATATTTCACAAAATCCCGGTCGTGTCGTCCCGTACGTCTCGGTGCGGACGTTATATACCTCTATAACGTTATATATCCTAACCTAAGGCAACTTAACATCTCGGATGTAGTATTTTCCAACACGCCTGGCGGGTCGGCCCCACTTCTCGGTGGGAACATTATATACGTCTATAACGTAATATAACCTAACCTAACCCATCTAGCCCCTCGCTGGTAATGTTTTACAGAATCTCGGTCGTGTCGTCCCGTATGTCTCGGTGCGGACATTATATACGTCTATAACTTTATGTATCCTAACCTAAGGCAACTTAACATCTGGGATGTAGTATTTTCCAACAATCCTGGCGGGTCGGCCCCAACTTCTCGGTGGGCACATTATATACGTCTATATCGTAATATAACCAAACCTAACCCATCTAGACCCTCGCTGGTAATGTTTTACAAAATCCCGGTCATGTCGGCCCGTACTTCTCGGTGGGGACATTATATACGTCTTTAACGTAATATAACCTAACCTAACCGATCTAGCCCCTATCTGGTAATGTTTTACAGAATCCCGGTCGTGTCGTCGCGTACGTCTCGGCGCGGACATTATATACGTCTATAACGTTATATATCCTAACCTAAGGCAACTTAACATCTCGGATGTAGTATTTCACAACATTCCTGCCGGGTCGGCTCCACTTCTCGGTGGGAACATTATATAAGTCTATAACGTAATATAACCTAACCTAACCCATCTAGCCCCTCGCTGGTAATGTTTTACAGAATTCCGGTCGTGTCGTCCCGTACGTCTCGGTGCGGACATTATATACGTCTATAACGTTATCTATCCTAACCTAAGGCAATTTAACATCTCGGGTGTAGTATTTTCCAACATTTCTGGCGGGACGGCCCCAAATTTTCGGTGGGCACATTATATACGTCTATATCGTAATATAACCTAACCTAACCCATCTAGACCCTCGCTGGTAATATTTCACAAAATCCCGGTCGTGTCGTCCCGTACGTCTCGGTGCGGACATTATATACCTCTATAACGTTATATATCCTAACCTAAGGCAACTTAACATCTCGGATGTAGTATTTTCCAACATTCCTGGCGGGTCGGCCCCACTTCTCGGTGGGAACATTATATACGTCTATAACGTAATATAACCTAACCTAACCCATCTAGACCCTCGCTGGTAATATTTCACAAAATCCCGGTCGTGTCGTCCCGTACGTCTCGGTGCGGACATTATATACGTCTATAACGTTATATAACCTAACCTAAGGCAACTTAACATCTCGGATGTAGTATTTCACAACATTCCTGGCGGGTCGGCTCCACTTCTCGGTGGGAACATTATATACTTCTCTAACGTAATATAACCTAACCTAACCCATCTAGCACCTCGCTGGTAATGTTTTACAGAATTCCGGTCGTGTCGTCCTGTACGTCTCGGTGCGGACATTATATACGTCTATAACGTTATCTATCCTAACCTAAGGCAACTTAACATCTCGGATGTAGTATTTTCCAGCATTTCTGGCGGGACGGCCCCAACTTTTCGGTGGGCACATTATATACGTCTATATCGTAATATAACCTAACCTAACCCATCTAGACCCTCGCTGGTAATGTTTTACAAAATCCCGGTCGTGTCGGCCCGTACTTCTCGGTGGGGACATTATATACGTCTATAACGTTATATAACCTAACCTAAGGCTACCTAACATCTCGAATGTAGTATTTCACAACATTCCTGGCGGGTCCGCCCCACTTCTCGGTGGGAACATTATATACGTCTATAACGTAATATAACCTAACCTAACCCATCTAGCCCCTCGCTGGTAATGTTTTACAGAAACCCGGCCGTGTCGTCCCGGACGTCTCGGTAGGGACATTGTATGCATCTGTAACGTTATATACCCTAACCTAAGGCAACCTAACATCTCGAATGTAGTATTTCACAGCATTCCTGGCGGGTCCGCCCCACTTCTCGGTGGGAACATTATATACGTCTATAACGTAATATAACCTAACCTAACCCATCTAGCCCCTCGCTGGTAATGTTTTACAGAATCTCGGTCGTGTCGTCCTGTATGTCTCGGTGCGGACATTATATACGTCTATAACTTTATGTATCCTAACCTAAGGCAACTTAACATCTGGGATGTAGTATTTTCCAACATTCCTGGCGGGCCGGCCCCAACTTCTCGGTGGGCACATTATATACGTCTATATCGTAATATAACCAAACCTAACCCATCTAGACGCTCGCTGGTAATGTTTTACAAAATCCCGGTCATGTCGGCCCGTACGTCTCGGTGGGGACATTATATACGTCTATAACGTAATATAACCTAACCTAAGGCAACTCAACATCTCGGATGTAGTATTTTCCAACATTCCTGGCGGGTCGGCCCCACTTCTCGGTGGGAACATTATATACGTCTATAACGTAATATAACCTAACCTAACCGATCTAGCCCCTCGCTGGTAATGTTTTACAGAATCCCGGTCGTGTCGTCCCGTACGTCTCGGTGCGGACATTATATACGTCTATAACGTTATATATCCTAACCTAAGGCAACTTAACATCTCGGATGTAGTATTTTCCAACATTCCTGGCGGGTCGGCACCAACTTCTCGGTGGGCACATTATATACGTCTATATCGTAATATAACCTAACCTAGCCCATCTAGACCCTCGCTGGTAATGTTTTACAAAATCCCGGTCGTGTCGTACCGTACGTCTCGGTGCGGACATTATATACGTCTATAACGTTATATAACCTAACCGAAGGCAACTTAACATCTCGGATGTAGTATTTCACAACATTCCTGGCGGGTCGGCTCCACTTCTCGGTGGGAACATTATATACTTCTATAACGTAATATAACCTAACCTAACCCATCTAGCCCCTCGCTGGTAATGTTTTACAGAATTCCGGTCGTGTCGTCCTGTACGTCTCGGTGCGGACATTATATACGTCTATAACGTTATCTATCCTAACCTAAGGCAACTTAACATCTCGGATGTAGTATTTTCCAGCATTTCTGGCGGGACGGCCCCAACTTTTCGGTGGGCACATTATATACGTCTATATCGTAATATAACCTAACCTAACCCATCTAGACCCTCGCTGGTAATGTTTTACAAAATCCCGGTCGTGTCGGCCCGTACTTCTCGGTGGGGACATTATATACGTCTATAACGTTATATAACCTAACCTAAGGCTACCTAACATCTCGAATGTAGTATTTCACAACATTCCTGGCGGGTCCGCCCCACTTCTCGGTGGGAACATTATATACGTCTATAACGTAATATAACCTAACCTAACCCATTTTGCTCCTCGGTGATAGTTTTTACAGAAACCCGGCCGTGTCGTCCCGGACGTCTCGGTAGGGACATTGTATGCATCTGTAACGTTATATACCCTAACCTAAGGCAACCTAACATCTCGAATGTAGTATTTCACAACATTCCTGGCGGGTCCGCCCCACTTTTCGGTGGGAACATTATATACGTCTATAACGTAATATAACCTAACCTAATCCATCTAGCCCCTCGCTGGTAATGTTTTACAGAATCTCGGTCGTGTCGTCCCGTATGTCTCGGTGCGGACATTATATACGTCTATAACTTTATGTATCCTAACCTAAGGCAACTTAACATCTGGGATGTAGTATTGTCCAACATTCCTGGCGGGTCGGCCCCAACTTCTCGGTGGGCACATTATATACGTCTATATCGTAATATAACCAAACCTAAACCATCTAGACCCTCGCTGGTAATGTTTTACAAAATCCCGGTCGTGCCGGCCCGTACTTCTCGGTGGGGACATTATATACGTCTATAACGTTATATATACTAACCTAAGGGAACCTAACATCTCGGATGTAGTATTTCACAACATTCCTGGCGGGTCGGCCCCACTTCTCGGTGGGAACATTATATACGTCTATAACGTAATATAACCTAACCTAACCGATCTAGCCCCTCGCTGGTAATGTTTTACAGAATCCCGGTCGTGTCGTCCCGTACGTCTCGGTGCGGACATTATATACGTCTATAACGTTATATATCCTAACCTAAGGCAACTTAACATCTCGGATGTAGTATTTTCCAACATTCCTGGCGGGTCGGCACCAACTTCTCGGTGGGCACATTATATACGTCTATATCGTAATATAACCTAACCTAGCCCATCTAGACCCTCGCTGGTAATGTTTTACAAAATCCCGGTCGTGTCGTACCGTACGTCTCGGTGCGGACATTATATACGTCTATAACGTTATATAACCTAACCGAAGGCAACTTAACATCTCGGATGTAGTATTTCACAACATTCCTGGCGGGTCGGCTCCACTTCTCGGTGGGAACATTATATACTTCTATAACGTAATATAACCTAACCTAACCCATCTAGCCCCTCGCTGGTAATGTTTTACAGAATTCCGGTCGTGTCGTCCTGTACGTCTCGGTGCGGACATTATATACGTCTATAACGTTATCTATCCTAACCTAAGGCAACTTAACATCTCGGATGTAGTATTTTCCAGCATTTCTGGCGGGACGGCCCCAACTTTTCGGTGGGCACATTATATACGTCTATATCGTAATATAACCTAACCTAACCCATCTAGACCCTCGCTGGTAATGTTTTACAAAATCCCGGTCGTGTCGGCCCGTACTTCTCGGTGGGGACATTATATACGTCTATAACGTAATATAACCTAACCTAAGGCAACTCAACATCTCGGATGTAGTATTTTCCAACATTCCTGGCGGGTCGGCCCCACTTCTCGGTGGGAACATTATATACGTCTATAACGTAATATAACCTAACCTAACCGATCTAGCCCCTCGCTGGTAATGTTTTACAGAATCCCGGTCGTGTCGTCCCGTACGTCTCGGTGCGGACATTATATACGTCTATAACGTTATATATCCTAACCTAAGGCAACTTAACATCTCGGATGTAGTATTTTCCAACATTCCTGGCGGGTCGGCACCAACTTCTCGGTGGGCACATTATATACGTCTATATCGTAATATAACGTAACCTAGCCCATCTAGACCCTCGCTGGTAATGTTTTACAAAATCCCGGTCGTGTCGTACCGTACGTCTCGGTGCGGACATTATATACGTCTATAACGTTATATAACCTAACCTAAGGCAACTTAACATCTCGGATGTAGTATTTCACAACATTCCTGGCGGGTCGGCTCCACTTCTCGGTGGGAACATTATATACTTCTATAACGTAATATAACCTAACCTAACCCATCTAGCCCCTCGCTGGTAATGTTTTACAGAATTCCGGTCGTGTCGTCCTGTACGTCTCGGTGCGGACATTATATACGTCTATAACGTTATCTATCCTAACCTAAGGCAACTTAACATCTCGGATGTAGTATTTCACAACATTCCTGGCGGGTCCGCCCCACTTCTCGGTGGGAACATTATATACGTCTATAACGTAATATAACCTAACCTAACCCATTTTGCTCCTCGGTGATAGTTTTTACAGAAACCCGGCCGTGTCGTCCCGGACGTCTCGGTAGGGACATTGTATGCATCTGTAACGTTATATACCCTAACCTAAGGCAACCTAACATCTCGAATGTAGTATTTCACAACATTCCTGGCGGGTCCGCCCCACTTTTCGGTGGGAACATTATATACGTCTATAACGTAATATAACCTAACCTAATCCATCTAGCCCCTCGCTGGTAATGTTTTACAGAATCTCGGTCGTGTCGTCCCGTATGTCTCGGTGCGGACATTATATACGTCTATAACTTTATGTATCCTAACCTAAGGCAACTTAACATCTGGGATGTAGTATTGTCCAACATTCCTGGCGGGTCGGCCCCAACTTCTCGGTGGGCACATTATATACGTCTATATCGTAATATAACCAAACCTAAACCATCTAGACCCTCGCTGGTAATGTTTTACAAAATCCCGGTCGTGCCGGCCCGTACTTCTCGGTGGGGACATTATATACGTCTATAACGTTATATATACTAACCTAAGGGAACCTAACATCTCGGATGTAGTATTTCACAACATTCCTGGCGGGTCGGCCCCACTTCTCGGTGGGAACATTATATACGTCTATAACGTAATATAACCTAACCTAACCGATCTAGCCCCTCGCTGGTAATGTTTTACAGAATCCCGGTCGTGTCGTCCCGTACGTCTCGGTGCGGACATTATATACGTCTATAACGTTATATATCCTAACCTAAGGCAACTTAACATCTCGGATGTAGTATTTTCCAACATTCCTGGCGGGTCGGCACCAACTTCTCGGTGGGCACATTATATACGTCTATATCGTAATATAACCTAACCTAGCCCATCTAGACCCTCGCTGGTAATGTTTTACAAAATCCCGGTCGTGTCGTACCGTACGTCTCGGTGCGGACATTATATACGTCTATAACGTTATATAACCTAACCGAAGGCAACTCAACATCTCGGATGTAGTATTTTCCAACATTCCTGGCGGGTCGGCCCCACTTCTCGGTGGGAACATTATATACGTCTATAACGTAATATAACCTAACCTAACCGATCTAGCCCCTCGCTGGTAATGTTTTACAGAATCCCGGTCGTGTCGTCCCGTACGTCTCGGTGCGGACATTATATACGTCTATAACGTTATATATCCTAACCTAAGGCAACTTAACATCTCGGATGTAGTATTTTCCAACATTCCTGGCGGGTCGGCACCAACTTCTCGGTGGGCACATTATATACGTCTATATCGTAATATAACGTAACCTAGCCCATCTAGACCCTCGCTGGTAATGTTTTACAAAATCCCGGTCGTGTCGTACCGTACGTCTCGGTGCGGACATTATATACGTCTATAACGTTATATAACCTAACCTAAGGCAACTTAACATCTCGGATGTAGTATTTCACAACATTCCTGGCGGGTCGGCTCCACTTCTCGGTGGGAACATTATATACTTCTATAACGTAATATAACCTAACCTAACCCATCTAGCCCCTCGCTGGTAATGTTTTACAGAATTCCGGTCGTGTCGTCCTGTACGTCTCGGTGCGGACATTATATACGTCTATAACGTTATCTATCCTAACCTAAGGCAACTTAACATCTCGGATGTAGTATTTCACAACATTCCTGGCGGGTCGGCCCCACTTCTCGGTGGGAACATTATATACGTCTATAACGTAATATAACCTAACCTAACCGATCTAGCCCCTCGCTGGTAATGTTTTACAGAATCCCGGTCGTGTCGTCGCGTACGTCTCGGTGCGGACATTATATACGTCTATAACGTTATATATCCTAACCTAAGGCAACTTAACATCTCGGGTGTAGTATTTTCCAACATTTCTGGCGGGACGGCCCCAACTTTTCGGTGGGCACATTATATACGTCTATATCGTAATATAACCTAACCTAACCCATCTAGACCCTCGATGGTAATATTTCACAAAATCCCGGTCGTGTCGTCCCGTACGTCTCGGTGCGGACGTTATATACCTCTATAACGTTATATATCCTAACCTAAGGCAACTTAACATCTCGGATGTAGTATTTTCCAACATGCCTGGCGGGTCGGCCCCACTTCTCGGTGGGAACATTATATACGTCTATAACGTAATATAACCTAACCTAACCCATCTAGCCCCTCGCTGGTAATGTTTTACAGAATCTCGGTCGTGTCGTCCCGTACGTCTCGGTGCGGACATTATATACGTCTATAACGTTATATATCCTAACCTAAGGCAACTTAACATCTCGGATGTAGTATTTTCCAACATTCCTGGCGGGTCGGCACCAACTTCTCGGTGGGCACATTATATACGTCTATATCGTAATATAACCTAACCTAGCCCATCTAGACCCTCGCTGGTAATGTTTTACAAAATCCCGGTCGTGTCGTACCGTACGTCTCGGTGCGGACATTATATACGTCTATAACGTTATATAACCTAACCGAAGGCAACTTAACATCTCGGATGTAGTATTTCACAACATTCCTGGCGGGTCGGCTCCACTTCTCGGTGGGAACATTATATACTTCTATAACGTAATATAACCTAACCTAACCCATCTAGCCCCTCGCTGGTAATGTTTTACAGAATTCCGGTCGTGTCGTCCTGTACGTCTCGGTGCGGACATTATATACGTCTATAACGTTATCTATCCTAACCTAAGGCAACTTAACATCTCGGATGTAGTATTTTCCAGCATTTCTGGCGGGACGGCCCCAACTTTTCGGTGGGCACATTATATACGTCTATATCGTAATATAACCTAACCTAACCCATCTAGACCCTCGCTGGTAATGTTTTACAAAATCCCGGTCGTGTCGGCCCGTACTTCTCGGTGGGGACATTATATACGTCTATAACGTAATATAACCTAACCTAAGGCAACTCAACATCTCGGATGTAGTATTTTCCAACATTCCTGGCGGGTCGGCCCCACTTCTCGGTGGGAACATTATATACGTCTATAACGTAATATAACCTAACCTAACCGATCTAGCCCCTCGCTGGTAATGTTTTACAGAATCCCGGTCGTGTCGTCCCGTACGTCTCGGTGCGGACATTATATACGTCTATAACGTTATATATCCTAACCTAAGGCAACTTAACATCTCGGATGTAGTATTTTCCAACATTCCTGGCGGGTCGGCACCAACTTCTCGGTGGGCACATTATATACGTCTATATCGTAATATAACGTAACCTAGCCCATCTAGACCCTCGCTGGTAATGTTTTACAAAATCCCGGTCGTGTCGTACCGTACGTCTCGGTGCGGACATTATATACGTCTATAACGTTATATAACCTAACCTAAGGCAACTTAACATCTCGGATGTAGTATTTCACAACATTCCTGGCGGGTCGGCTCCACTTCTCGGTGGGAACATTATATACTTCTATAACGTAATATAACCTAACCTAACCCATCTAGCCCCTCGCTGGTAATGTTTTACAGAATTCCGGTCGTGTCGTCCTGTACGTCTCGGTGCGGACATTATATACGTCTATAACGTTATCTATCCTAACCTAAGGCAACTTAACATCTCGGATGTAGTATTTCACAACATTCCTGGCGGGTCCGCCCCACTTCTCGGTGGGAACATTATATACGTCTATAACGTAATATAACCTAACCTAACCCATTTTGCTCCTCGGTGATAGTTTTTACAGAAACCCGGCCGTGTCGTCCCGGACGTCTCGGTAGGGACATTGTATGCATCTGTAACGTTATATACCCTAACCTAAGGCAACCTAACATCTCGAATGTAGTATTTCACAACATTCCTGGCGGGTCCGCCCCACTTTTCGGTGGGAACATTATATACGTCTATAACGTAATATAACCTAACCTAATCCATCTAGCCCCTCGCTGGTAATGTTTTACAGAATCTCGGTCGTGTCGTCCCGTATGTCTCGGTGCGGACATTATATACGTCTATAACTTTATGTATCCTAACCTAAGGCAACTTAACATCTGGGATGTAGTATTGTCCAACATTCCTGGCGGGTCGGCCCCAACTTCTCGGTGGGCACATTATATACGTCTATATCGTAATATAACCAAACCTAAACCATCTAGACCCTCGCTGGTAATGTTTTACAAAATCCCGGTCGTGCCGGCCCGTACTTCTCGGTGGGGACATTATATACGTCTATAACGTTATATATACTAACCTAAGGGAACCTAACATCTCGGATGTAGTATTTCACAACATTCCTGGCGGGTCGGCCCCACTTCTCGGTGGGAACATTATATACGTCTATAACGTAATATAACCTAACCTAACCGATCTAGCCCCTCGCTGGTAATGTTTTACAGAATCCCGGTCGTGTCGTCCCGTACGTCTCGGTGCGGACATTATATACGTCTATAACGTTATATATCCTAACCTAAGGCAACTTAACATCTCGGATGTAGTATTTTCCAACATTCCTGGCGGGTCGGCACCAACTTCTCGGTGGGCACATTATATACGTCTATATCGTAATATAACCTAACCTAGCCCATCTAGACCCTCGCTGGTAATGTTTTACAAAATCCCGGTCGTGTCGTACCGTACGTCTCGGTGCGGACATTATATACGTCTATAACGTTATATAACCTAACCGAAGGCAACTCAACATCTCGGATGTAGTATTTTCCAACATTCCTGGCGGGTCGGCCCCACTTCTCGGTGGGAACATTATATACGTCTATAACGTAATATAACCTAACCTAACCGATCTAGCCCCTCGCTGGTAATGTTTTACAGAATCCCGGTCGTGTCGTCCCGTACGTCTCGGTGCGGACATTATATACGTCTATAACGTTATATATCCTAACCTAAGGCAACTTAACATCTCGGATGTAGTATTTTCCAACATTCCTGGCGGGTCGGCACCAACTTCTCGGTGGGCACATTATATACGTCTATATCGTAATATAACGTAACCTAGCCCATCTAGACCCTCGCTGGTAATGTTTTACAAAATCCCGGTCGTGTCGTACCGTACGTCTCGGTGCGGACATTATATACGTCTATAACGTTATATAACCTAACCTAAGGCAACTTAACATCTCGGATGTAGTATTTCACAACATTCCTGGCGGGTCGGCTCCACTTCTCGGTGGGAACATTATATACTTCTATAACGTAATATAACCTAACCTAACCCATCTAGCCCCTCGCTGGTAATGTTTTACAGAATTCCGGTCGTGTCGTCCTGTACGTCTCGGTGCGGACATTATATACGTCTATAACGTTATCTATCCTAACCTAAGGCAACTTAACATCTCGGATGTAGTATTTCACAACATTCCTGGCGGGTCGGCCCCACTTCTCGGTGGGAACATTATATACGTCTATAACGTAATATAACCTAACCTAACCGATCTAGCCCCTCGCTGGTAATGTTTTACAGAATCCCGGTCGTGTCGTCGCGTACGTCTCGGTGCGGACATTATATACGTCTATAACGTTATATATCCTAACCTAAGGCAACTTAACATCTCGGGTGTAGTATTTTCCAACATTTCTGGCGGGACGGCCCCAACTTTTCGGTGGGCACATTATATACGTCTATATCGTAATATAACCTAACCTAACCCATCTAGACCCTCGATGGTAATATTTCACAAAATCCCGGTCGTGTCGTCCCGTACGTCTCGGTGCGGACGTTATATACCTCTATAACGTTATATATCCTAACCTAAGGCAACTTAACATCTCGGATGTAGTATTTTCCAACATGCCTGGCGGGTCGGCCCCACTTCTCGGTGGGAACATTATATACGTCTATAACGTAATATAACCTAACCTAACCCATCTAGCCCCTCGCTGGTAATGTTTTACAGAATCTCGGTCGTGTCGTCCCGTATGTCTCGGTGCGGACATTATATACGTCTATAACTTTATGTATCCTAACCTAAGGCAACTTAACATCTGGGATGTAGTATTTTCCAACAATCCTGGCGGGTCGGCCCCAACTTCTCGGTGGGCACATTATATACGTCTATATCGTAATATAACCAAACCTAACCCATCTAGACCCTCGCTCGTAATGTTTTACAAAATCCCGGTCATGTCGGCCCGTACTTCTCGGTGGGGACATTATATACGTCTTTAACGTAATATAACCTAACCTAACCGATCTAGCCCCTCGCTGGTAATGTTTTACAGAATCCCGGTCGTGTCGTCGCGTACGTCTCGGCGCGGACATTATATACGTCTATAACGTTATATATCCTAACCTAAGGCAACTTAACATCTCGGATGTAGTATTTCACAACATTCCTGCCGGGTCGGCTCCACTTCTCGGTGGGAACATTATATAAGTCTATAACGTAATATAACCTAACCTAACCCATCTAGCCCCTCGCTGGTAATGTTTTACAGAATTCCGGTCGTGTCGTCCCGTACGTCTCGGTGCGGACATTATATACGTCTATAACGTTATCTATCCTAACCTAAGGCAATTTAACATCTCGGGTGTAGTATTTTCCAACATTTCTGGCGGGACGGCCCCAAATTTTCGGTGGGCACATTATATACGTCTATATCGTAATATAACCTAACCTAACCCATCTAGACCCTCGCTGGTGATATTTCACAAAATCCCGGTCGTGTCGTCCCGTACGTCTCGGTGCGGACATTATATACCTCTATAACGTTATATATCCTAACCTAAGGCAACTTAACATCTCGGATGTAGTATTTTCCAACATTCCTGGCGGGTCGGCCCCACTTCTCGGTGGGAACATTATATACGTCTATAACGTAATATAACCTAACCTAACCCATCTAGACCCTCGCTGGTAATATTTCACAAAATCCCGGTCGTGTCGTCCCGTACGTCTCGGTGCGGACATTATATACGTCTATAACGTTATATAACCTAACCTAAGGCAACTTAACATCTCGGATGTAGTATTTCACAACAATCCTGGCGGGTCGGCTCCACTTCTCGGTGGGAACATTATATACTTCTCTAACGTAATATAACCTAACCTAACCCATCTAGCCCCTCGCTGGTAATGTTTTACAGAATTCCGGTCGTGTCGTCCTGTACGTCTCGGTGCGGACATTATATACGTCTATAACGTTATCTATCCTAACCTAAGGCAACTTAACATCTGGGATGTAGTATTTTCCAACATTCCTGGCGGGCCGGCCCCAACTTCTCGGTGGGCACATTATATACGTCTATATCGTAATATAACCAAACCTAACCCATCTAGACGCTCGCTGGTAATGTTTTACAAAATCCCGGTCATGTCGGCCCGTACGTCTCGGTGGGGACATTATATACGTCTATAACGTAATATAACCTAACCTAAGGCAACTCAACATCTCGGATGTAGTATTTTCCAACATTCCTGGCGGGTCGGCCCCACTTCTCGGTGGGAACATTATATACGTCTATAACGTAATATAACCTAACCTAACCGATCTAGCCCCTCGCTGGTAATGTTTTACAGAATCCCGGTCGTGTCGTCCCGTACGTCTCGGTGCGGACATTATATACGTCTATAACGTTATATATCCTAACCTAAGGCAACTTAACATCTCGGATGTAGTATTTTCCAACATTCCTGGCGGGTCGGCACCAACTTCTCGGTGGGCACATTATATACGTCTATATCGTAATATAACCTAACCTAGCCCATCTAGACCCTCGCTGGTAATGTTTTACAAAATCCCGGTCGTGTCGTACCGTACGTCTCGGTGCGGACATTATATACGTCTATAACGTTATATAACCTAACCGAAGGCAACTTAACATCTCGGATGTAGTATTTCACAACATTCCTGGCGGGTCGGCTCCACTTCTCGGTGGGAACATTATATACTTCTATAACGTAATATAACCTAACCTAACCCATCTAGCCCCTCGCTGGTAATGTTTTACAGAATTCCGGTCGTGTCGTCCTGTACGTCTCGGTGCGGACATTATATACCTCTATAACGTTATATATCCTAACCTAAGGCAACTTAACATCTCGGATGTAGTATTTTCCAACATTCCTGGCGGGTCGGCCCCACTTCTCGGTGGGAACATTATATACGTCTATAACGTAATATAACCTAACCTAACCCATCTAGACCCTCGCTGGTAATATTTCACAAAATCCCGGTCGTGTCGTCCCGTACGTCTCGGTGCTGACATTATATACGTCTATAACGTTATATAACCTAACCTAAGGCAACTTAACATCTCGGATGTAGTATTTCACAACATTCCTGGCGGGTCGGCTCCACTTCTCGGTGGGAACATTATATACTTCTCTAACGTAATATAACCTAACCTAACCCATCTAGCCCCTCGCTGGTAATGTTTTACAGAATTCCGGTCGTGTCGTCCTGTACGTATCGGTGCGGACATTATATACGTCTATAACGTTATCTATCCTAACCTAAGGCAACTTAACATCTCGGATGTAGTATTTTCCAGCATTTCTGGCGGGACGGCCCCAACTTTTCGGTGGGCACATTATATACGTCTATATCGTAATATAACCTAACCTAACCCATCTAGACCCTCGCTGGTAATGTTTTACAAAATCCCGGTCGTGTCGGCCCGTACTTCTCGGTGGGGACATTATATACGTCTATAACGTTATATAACCTAACCTAAGGCTACCTAACATCTCGAATGTAGTATTTCACAACATTCCTGGCGGGTCCGCCCCACTTCTCGGTGGGAACATTATATACGTCTATAACGTAATATAACCTAACCTAACCCATCTAGCCCCTCGCTGGTAATGTTTTACAGAAACCCGGCCGTGTCGTCCCGGACGTCTCGGTAGGGACATTGTATGCATCTGTAACGTTATATACCCTAACCTAAGGCAACCTAACATCTCGAATGTAGTATTTCACAGCATTCCTGGCGGGTCCGCCCCACTTCTCGGTGGGAACATTATATACGTCTATAACGTAATATAACCTAACCTAACCCATCTAGCCCCTCGCTGGTAATGTTTTACAGAATCTCGGTCGTGTCGTCCCGTATGTCTCGGTGCGGACATTATATACGTCTATAACTTTATGTATCCTAACCTAAGGCAACTTAACATCTGGGATGTAGTATTTTCCAACATTCCTGGCGGGCCGGCCCCAACTTCTCGGTGGGCACATTATATACGTCTATATCGTAATATAACCAAACCTAACCCATCTAGACGCTCGCTGGTAATGTTTTACAAAATCCCGGTCATGTCGGCCCGTACGTCTCGGTGGGGACATTATATACGTCTATAACGTAATATAACCTAACCTAAGGCAACTCAACATCTCGGATGTAGTATTTTCCAACATTCCTGGCGGGTCGGCCCCACTTCTCGGTGGGAACATTATATACGTCTATAACGTAATATAACCTAACCTAACCGATCTAGCCCCTCGCTGGTAATGTTTTACAGAATCCCGGTCGTGTCGTCCCGTACGTCTCGGTGCGGACATTATATACGTCTATAACGTTATATATCCTAACCTAAGGCAACTTAACATCTCGGATGTAGTATTTTCCAACATTCCTGGCGGGTCGGCACCAACTTCTCGGTGGGCACATTATATACGTCTATATCGTAATATAACCTAACCTAGCCCATCTAGACCCTCGCTGGTAATGTTTTACAAAATCCCGGTCGTGTCGTACCGTACGTCTCGGTGCGGACATTATATACGTCTATAACGTTATATAACCTAACCGAAGGCAACTTAACATCTCGGATGTAGTATTTCACAACATTCCTGGCGGGTCGGCTCCACTTCTCGGTGGGAACATTATATACTTCTATAACGTAATATAACCTAACCTAACCCATCTAGCCCCTCGCTGGTAATGTTTTACAGAATTCCGGTCGTGTCGTCCTGTACGTCTCGGTGCGGACATTATATACGTCTATAACGTTATCTATCCTAACCTAAGGCAACTTAACATCTCGGATGTAGTATTTTCCAGCATTTCTGGCGGGACGGCCCCAACTTTTCGGTGGGCACATTATATACGTCTATATCGTAATATAACCTAACCTAACCCATCTAGACCCTCGCTGGTAATGTTTTACAAAATCCCGGTCGTGTCGGCCCGTACTTCTCGGTGGGGACATTATATACGTCTATAACGTTATATAACCTAACCTAAGGCTACCTAACATCTCGAATGTAGTATTTCACAACATTCCTGGCGGGTCCGCCCCACTTCTCGGTGGGAACATTATATACGTCTATAACGTAATATAACCTAACCTAACCCATTTTGCTCCTCGGTGATAGTTTTTACAGAAACCCGGCCGTGTCGTCCCGGACGTCTCGGTAGGGACATTGTATGCATCTGTAACGTTATATACCCTAACCTAAGGCAACCTAACATCTCGAATGTAGTATTTCACAACATTCCTGGCGGGTCCGCCCCACTTCTCGGTGGGAACATTATATACGTCTATAACGTAATATAACCTAACCTAACCGATCTAGCCCCTCGCTGGTAATGTTTTACAGAATCCCGGTCGTGTCGTCGCGTACGTCTCGGTGCGGACATTATATACGTCTATAACGTTATATATCCTAACCTAAGGCAACTTAACATCTCGGGTGTAGTATTTTCCAACATTTCTGGCGGGACGGCCCCAACTTTTCGGTGGGCACATTATATACGTCTATATCGTAATATAACCTAACCTAACCCATCTAGACCCTCGATGGTAATGTTTCACAAAATCCCGGTCGTGTCGTCCCGTACGTCTCGGTGCGGACGTTATATACCTCTATAACGTTATATATCCTAACCTAAGGCAACTTAACATCTCGGATGTAGTATTTTCCAACATGCCTGGCGGGTCGGCCCCACTTCTCGGTGGGAACATTATATACGTCTATAACGTAATATAACCTAACCTAACCCATCTAGCCCCTCGCTGGTAATGTTTTACAGAATCTCGGTCGTGTCGTCCCGTATGTCTCGGTGCGGACATTATATACGTCTATAACTTTATGTATCCTAACCTAAGGCAACTTAACATCTGGGATGTAGTATTTTCCAACAATCCTGGCGGGTCGGCCCCAACTTCTCGGTGGGCACATTATATACGTCTATATCGTAATATAACCAAACCTAACCCATCTAGACCCTCGCTGGTAATGTTTTACAAAATCCCGGTCATGTCGGCCCGTACTTCTCGGTGGGGACATTATATACGTCTTTAACGTAATATAACCTAACCTAACCGATCTAGCCCCTCGCTGGTAATGTTTTACAGAATCCCGGTCGTGTCGTCGCGTACGTCTCGGCGCGGACATTATATACGTCTATAACGTTATATATCCTAACCTAAGGCAACTTAACATCTCGGATGTAGTATTTCACAACATTCCTGCCGGGTCGGCTCCACTTCTCGGTGGGAACATTATATAAGTCTATAACGTAATATAACCTAACCTAACCCATCTAGCCCCTCCCTGGTAATGTTTTACAGAATTCCGGTCGTGTCGTCCCGTACGTATCGGTGCGGACATTATATACGTCTATAACGTTATCTATCCTAACCTAAGGCAATTTAACATCTCGGGTGTAGTATTTTCCAACATTTCTGGCGGGACGGCCCCAAATTTTCGGTGGGCACATTATATACGTCTATATCGTAATATAACCTAACCTAACCCATCTAGACCCTCGCTGGTAATATTTCACAAAATCCCGGTCGTGTCGTCCCGTACGTCTCGGTGCGGACATTATATACCTCTATAACGTTATATAACCTAACCTAAGGCAACTTAACATCTCGGATGTAGTATTTCACAACATTCCTGACGGGTCGGCTCCACTTCTCGGTGGGAACATTATATACGTCTATAACGTAATATAACCTAACCTAACCCATCTAGCCCCTCGCTGGTAATGTTTTACAGAAACCCGGCCGTGTCGTCCCGGACGTCTCGGTAGGGACATTGTATGCATCTGTAACGTTATATACCCTAACCTAAGGCAACCTAACATCTCGAATGTAGTATTTCACAGCATTCCTGGCGGGTCCGCCCCACTTCTCGGTGGGAACATTATATACGTCTATAACGTAATATAACCTAACCTAACCGATCTAGCACCTCGCTGGTAATGTTTTACAGAATCTCGGTCGTGTCGTCCCGTATGTCTCGGTGCGGACATTATATACGTCTATAACTTTATGTATCCTAACCTAAGGCAACTTAACATCTGGGATGTAGTATTTTCCAACATTCCTGGCGGGTCGGCCCCAACTTTTCGGTGGGCACATTATATACGTCTATATCGTAATATAACCAAACCTAACCCATCTAGACCCTCGCTGGTAATGTTTTACAAAATCGCGGTCATGTCGGCCCGTACTTCTCGGTGCGGACATTATATACGTCTATAACGTTATATATCCTAACCTAAGGCAACTTAACATCTCGGATGTATTATTTCACAACATTCCTGCCGGGTCGGCTCCACTTCTCGGTGGGAACATTATATACGTCTATAACGTAATATAACCTAACCTAACCCATCTAGCCCCTCGCTGGTAATGTTTTACAGAATTCCGGTCGTGTCGTCCCGTACGTCTCGGTGCGGACATTATATACGTCTATAACGTTATGTATCCTAACCTAAGGCAACTTAACATCTGGGATGTAGTATTTTCCAACATTCCTGGCGGGTCGGCCCCAACTTCTCGGTGGGCACATTATATACGTCTATATCGTAATATAACCAAACCTAAACCATCTAGACCCTCGCTGGTAATGTTTTACAAAATTCCGGTCGTGTCGGCCCGTACTTCTCGGTGGGGACATTATATACGTCTATAACGTTATATATACTAACCTAAGGGAACCTAACATCTCGGATGTAGTATTTCACAACATTCCTGGCGGGTCGGCCCCACTTCTCGGTGGGAACATTATATACGTCTATAACGTAATATAACCTAACCTAACCGATCTCTGCCCCTCGCTGGTAATGTTTTACAGAATCCCGGTCGTGTCGTCGCGTACGTCTCGGTGCGGACATTATATACGTCTATAACGTTATATATACTAGCCTAAGGGAACCTAACATCTCGGATGTTGTATTTTCCAACATTCCTGGCGGGTCGGCCCCTACTTCTCGGTGGGCACATTATATACGTCTATATCGTAATATAACCTAACCTAACCCATCTAGACCCTCGCTGGTAATATTTCACAAAATCCCGGTCGTGTCGTCCCGTACGTCTCGGTGCGGACATTATATACGTCTATAACGTTATATATCCTAACCTAAGGCAACTTAACATCTCGAATGTAGTATTTCACAACATTCCTGGCGGGTCCGCCCCACTCCTCGGTGGGAACATTATATACGTCTATAACGTAATATAACCTAACCTAACCGATCTAGCCCCTCGCTGGTAATGTTTTACAGAATCCCGGTCGTGTCGTCCCGTACGTCTCGGTGCGGACATTATATACGTCTATAACGTTATATATCCTAACCTAAGGCAACTTAACATCTCGGATGTAGTATTTTCCAACATTCCTGGCGGGTCGGCACCAACTTCTCGGTGGGCACATTATATACGTCTATATCGTAATATAACCTAACCTAGCCCATCTAGACCCTCGCTGGTAATGTTTTACAAAATCCCGGTCGTGTCGTACCGTACGTCTCGGTGCGGACATTATATACGTCTATAACGTTATATAACCTAACCGAAGGCAACTTAACATCTCGGATGTAGTATTTCACAACATTCCTGGCGGGTCGGCTCCACTTCTCGGTGGGAACATTATATACTTCTATAACGTAATATAACCTAACCTAACCCATCTAGCCCCTCGCTGGTAATGTTTTACAGAATTCCGGTCGTGTCGTCCTGTACGTCTCGGTGCGGACATTATATACGTCTATAACGTTATCTATCCTAACCTAAGGCAACTTAACATCTCGGATGTAGTATTTTCCAGCATTTCTGGCGGGACGGCCCCAACTTTTCGGTGGGCACATTATATACGTCTATATCGTAATATAACCTAACCTAACCCATCTAGACCCTCGCTGGTAATGTTTTACAAAATCCCGGTCGTGTCGGCCCGTACTTCTCGGTGGGGACATTATATACGTCTATAACGTTATATATACTAACCTAAGGGAACCTAACATCTCGGATGTAGTATTTCACAACATTCCTGGCGGGTCGGCCCCACTTCTCGGTGGGAACATTAGATACGTCTATAACGTAATATAACCTAACCTAACCGATCTCTGCCCCTCGCTGGTAATGTTTTACAGAATCCCGGTCGTGTCGTCGCGTACGTCTCGGTGCGGACATTATATACGTCTATAACGTTATATATACTAGCCTAAGGGAACCTAACATCTCGGATGTTGTATTTTCCAACATTCCTGGCGGGTCGGCCCCTACTTCTCGGTGGGCACATTATATACGTCTATATCGTAATATAACCTAACCTAACCCATCTAGACCCTCGCTGGTAATATTTCACAAAATCCCGGTCGTGTCGTCCCGTACGTCTCGGTGCGGACATTATATACGTCTATAACGTTATATATCCTAACCTAAGGCAACTTAACATCTCGAATGTAGTATTTCACAACATTCCTGGCGGGTCCGCCCCACTTCTCGGTGGGAACATTATATACGTCTATAACGTAATATAACCTAACCTAACCGATCTAGCCCCTCGCTGGTAATGTTTTACAGAATCCCGGTCGTGTCGTCCCGTACGTCTCGGTGCGGACATTATATACGTCTATAACGTTATATATCCTAACCTAAGGCAACTTAACATCTCGGATGTAGTATTTTCCAACATTCCTGGCGGGTCGGCACCAACTTCTCGGTGGGCACATTATATACGTCTATATCGTAATATAACCTAACCTAGCCCATCTAGACCCTCGCTGGTAATGTTTTACAAAATCCCGGTCGTGTCGTACCGTACGTCTCGGTGCGGACATTATATACGTCTATAACGTTATATAACCTAACCGAAGGCAACTTAACATCTCGGATGTAGTATTTCACAACATTCCTGGCGGGTCGGCTCCACTTCTCGGTGGGAACATTATATACTTCTATAACGTAATATAACCTAACCTAACCCATCTAGCCCCTCGCTGGTAATGTTTTACAGAATTCCGGTCGTGTCGTCCTGTACGTCTCGGTGCGGACATTATATACGTCTATAACGTTATCTATCCTAACCTAAGGCAACTTAACATCTCGGATGTAGTATTTTCCAGCATTTCTGGCGGGACGGCCCCAACTTTTCGGTGGGCACATTATATACGTCTATATCGTAATATAACCTAACCTAACCCATCTAGACCCTCGCTGGTAATGTTTTACAAAATCCCGGTCGTGTCGGCCCGTACTTCTCGGTGGGGACATTATATACGTCTATAACGTTATATATACTAACCTAAGGGAACCTAACATCTCGGATGTAGTATTTCACAACATTCCTGGCGGGTCGGCCCCACTTCTCGGTGGGAACATTATATACGTCTATAACGTAATATAACCTAACCTAACCGATCTAGCCCCTCGCTGGTAATGTTTTACAGAATCCCGGTCGTGTCGTCCCGTACGTCTCGGTGCGGACATTATATACGTCTATAACGTTATCTATCCTAACCTAAGGCAACTTAACATCTGGGATGTAGTATTTTCCAACATTCCTGGCGGGTCGGCCCCAACTTCTCGGTGGGCACATTATATACGTCTATATCGTAATATAACCTAACCTAACCCATCTAGACCCTCGCTGGTAATATTTCACAAAATCCCGGTCGTGTCGTCCCGTATGTCTCGGTGCGGACATTATATACGTCTATAACGTTATATATCCTAACCTAAGGCAACTTAACATCTCGAATGTAGTATTTCACAACATTCCTGGCGGGTCCGCCCCACTTCTCGGTGGGAACATTATATACGTCTATAACGTAATATAACCTAACCTAACCCATCTAGCCCCTCGCTGGTAATGTTTTACAGAATCTCGGTCGTGTCGTCCCGTATGTCTCGGTGCGGACATTATATACGTCTATAACTTTATGTATCCTAACCTAAGGCAACTTAACATCTGGGATGTAGTATTTTCCAACATTCCTGGCGGGTCGGCCCCAACTTCTCGGTGGGCACATTATATACGTCTATATCGTAATATAACCAAACCTAACCCATCTAGACGCTCGCTGGTAATGCTTTACAAAATCCCGGTCATGTCGGCCCGTACGTCTCGGTGGGGACATTATATACGTCTATAACGTAATATAACCCAACCTAAGGCAACTCAACATCTCGGATGTAGTATTTTCCAACATTCCTGGCGGGTCGGCCCCACTTCTCGGTGGGAACATTATATACGTCTATAACGTAATATAACCTAACCTAACCGATCTAGCCCCTCGCTGGTAATGTTTTACAGAATCCCGGTCGTGTCGTCCCGTACGTCTCGGTGCGGACATTATATACGTCTATAACGTTATATATCCTAACCTAAGGCAACTTAACATCTCGGATGTAGTATTTTCCAACATTCCTGGCGGGTCGGCACCAACTTCTCGGTGGGCACATTATATACGTCTATATCGTAATATAACCTAACCTAGCCCATCTAGACCCTCGCTTGTAATGTTTTACAAAATCCCGGTCGTGTCGTACCGTACGTCTCGGTGCGGACATTATATACGTCTATAACGTTATATAACCTAACCTAAGGCAACTTAACATCTCGGATGTAGTATTTCACAACATTCCTGGCGGGTCGGCCCCAACTTCTCGGTGGGCACATTATATACGTCTATATCGTAATATAACCAAACCTAACCCATCTAGACCCTCGCTGGTAATGTTTTACAAAATCCCGGTCATGTCGGCCCGTACTTCTCGGTGGGGACATTATATACGTCTTTAACGTAATATAACCTAACCTAACCGATCTAGCCCCTCGCTGGTAATGTTTTACAGAATCCCGGTCGTGTCGTCGCGTACGTCTCGGCGCGGACATTATATACGTCTATAACGTTATATATCCTAACCTAAGGCAACTTAACATCTCGGATGTAGTATTTCACAACATTCCTGCCGGGTCGGCTCCACTTCTCGGTGGGAACATTATATAAGTCTATAACGTAATATAACCTAACCTAACCCATCTAGCCCCTCCCTGGTAATGTTTTACAGAATTCCGGTCGTGTCGTCCCGTACGTCTCGGTGCGGACATTATATACGTCTATAACGTTATCTATCCTAACCTAAGGCAATTTAACATCTCGGGTGTAGTATTTTCCAACATTTCTGGCGGGACG
This sequence comes from Xylocopa violacea, assembly GCA_963969225.1. Taxonomy (NCBI): domain Eukaryota; kingdom Metazoa; phylum Arthropoda; class Insecta; order Hymenoptera; family Apidae; genus Xylocopa; species Xylocopa violacea. The sequence goes on along the minus strand of CAXAJV010000061.1, from coordinate 1,341,214 downwards.
GCCCCAAATTTTCGGTGGGCACATTATATACGTCTATATCGTAATATAACCTAACCTAACCCATCTAGACCCTCGCTGGTAATATTTCACAAAATCCCGGTCGTGTCGTCCCGTACGTCTCGGTGCGGACATTATATACCTCTATAACGTTATATATCCTAACCTAAGGCAACTTAACATCTCGGATGTAGTATTTTCCAACATTCCTGGCGGGTCGGCCCCACTTCTCGGTGGGAACATTATATACGTCTATAACGTAATATAACCTAACCTAACCCATCTAGACCCTCGCTGGTAATATTTCACAAAATCCCGGTCGTGTCGTCCCGTACGTCTCGGTGCGGACATTATATACGTCTATAACGTTATATAACCTAACCTAAGGCAACTTAACATCTCGGATGTAGTATTTCACAACATTCCTGGCGGGTCGGCTCCACTTCTCGGTGGGAACATTATATACTTCTCTAACGTAATATAACCTAACCTAACCCATCTAGCCCCTCGCTGGTAATGTTTTACAGAATTCCGGTCGTGTCGTCCTGTACGTCTCGGTGCGGACATTATATACGTCTATAACGTTATCTATCCTAACCTAAGGCAACTTAACATCTCGGATGTAGTATTTTCCAGCATTTCTGGCGGGACGGCCCCAACTTTTCGGTGGGCACATTATATACGTCTATATCGTAATATAACCTAACCTAACCCATCTAGACCCTCGCTGGTAATGTTTTACAAAATCCCGGTCGTGTCGGCCCGTACTTCTCGGTGGGGACATTATATACGTCTATAACGTTATATAACCTAACCTAAGGCTACCTAACATCTCGAATGTAGTATTTCACAACATTCCTGGCGGGTCCGCCCCACTTCTCGGTGGGAACATTATATACGTCTATAACGTAATATAACCTAACCTAACCCATCTAGCCCCTCGCTGGTAATGTTTTACAGAAACCCGGCCGTGTCGTCCCGGACGTCTCGGTAGGGACATTGTATGCATCTGTAACGTTATATACCCTAACCTAAGGCAACCTAACATCTCGAATGTAGTATTTCACAGCATTCCTGGCGGGTCCGCCCCACTTCTCGGTGGGAACATTATATACGTCTATAACGTAATATAACCTAACCTAACCCATCTAGCACCTCGCTGGTAATGTTTTACAGAATCTCGGTCGTGTCGTCCCGTATGTCTCGGTGCGGACATTATATACGTCTATAACTTTATGTATCCTAACCTAAGGCAACTTAACATCTGGGATGTAGTATTTTCCAACATTCCTGGCGGGTCGGCCCCAACTTTTCGGTGGGCACATTATATACGTCTATATCGTAATATAACCAAACCTAACCCATCTAGACCCTCGCTGGTAATGTTTTACAAAATCGCGGTCATGTCGGCCCGTACTTCTCGGTGGGGACATTATATACGTCTATAACGTTATATATACTAACCTAAGGGAACGTAACATCTCGGATGTAGTATTTCACAACATTCCTGGCGGGTCGGCCCCACTTCTCGGTGGGAACATTATATACGTCTATAACGTAATATAACCTAACCTAACCGATCTAGCCCCTCGCTGGTAATGTTTTACAGAATCCCGGTCGTGTCGTCGCGTACGTCTCGGTGCGGACATTATATACGTCTATAACGTTATATATCCTAACCTAAGGCAACTTAACATCTCGGATGTATTATTTCACAACATTCCTGCCGGGTCGGCTCCACTTCTCGGTGGGAACAATATACGTCTATAACGTAATATAACCTAACCTAACCCATCTAGCCCCTCGCTGGTAATGTTTTACAGAATTCCGGTCGTGTCGTCCCGTACGTCTCGGTGCGGACATTATATACGTCTATAACGTTATGTATCCTAACCTAAGGCAACTTAACATCTGGGATGTAGTATTTTCCAACATTCCTGGCGGGTCGGCCCCAACTTCTCGGTGGGCACATTATATACGTCTATATCGTAATATAACCAAACCTAAACCATCTAGACCCTCGCTGGTAATGTTTTACAAAATTCCGGTCGTGTCGGCCCGTACTTCTCGGTGGGGACATTATATACGTCTATAACGTTATATATACTAACCTAAGGGAACCTAACATCTCGGATGTAGTATTTCACAACATTCCTGGCGGGTCGGCCCCACTTCTCGGTGGGAACATTATATACGTCTATAACGTAATATAACCTAACCTAACCGATCTCTGCCCCTCGCTGGTAATGTTTTACAGAATCCCGGTCGTGTCGTCGCGTACGTCTCGGTGCGGACATTATATACGTCTATAACGTTATATATACTAGCCTAAGGGAACCTAACATCTCGGATGTTGTATTTTCCAACATTCCTGGCGGGTCGGCCCCTACTTCTCGGTGGGCACATTATATACGTCTATATCGTAATATAACCTAACCTAACCCATCTAGACCCTCGCTGGTAATATTTCACAAAATCCCGGTCGTGTCGTCCCGTACGTCTCGGTGCGGACATTATATACGTCTATAACGTTATATATCCTAACCTAAGGCAACTTAACATCTCGAATGTAGTATTTCACAACATTCCTGGCGGGTCCGCCCCACTTCTCGGTGGGAACATTATATACGTCTATAACGTAATATAACCTAACCTAACCCATCTAGCCCCTCGCTGGTAAGGTTTTACAGAATCTCGGTCGTGTCGTCCCGTATGTCTCGGTGCGGACATTATATACGTCTATAACTTTATGTATCCTAACCTAAGGCAACTTAACATCTGGGATGTAGTATTTTCCAACATTCCTGGCGGGCCGGCCCCAACTTCTCGGTGGGCACATTATATACGTCTATATCGTAATATAACCAAACCTAACCCATCTAGACGCTCGCTGGTAATGTTTTACAAAATCCCGGTCATGTCGGCCCGTACGTCTCGGTGGGGACATTATATACGTCTATAACGTAATATAACCTAACCTAAGGCAACTCAACATCTCGGATGTAGTATTTTCCAACATTCCTGGCGGGTCGGCCCCACTTCTCGGTGGGAACATTATATACGTCTATAACGTAATATAACCTAACCTAACCGATCTAGCCCCTCGCTGGTAATGTTTTACAGAATCCCGGTCGTGTCGTCCCGTACGTCTCGGTGCGGACATTATATACGTCTATAACGTTATATATCCTAACCTAAGGCAACTTAACATCTCGGATGTAGTATTTTCCAACATTCCTGGCGGGTCGGCACCAACTTCTCGGTGGGCACATTATATACGTCTATATCGTAATATAACCTAACCTAGCCCATCTAGACCCTCGCTGGTAATGTTTTACAAAATCCCGGTCGTGTCGTACCGTACGTCTCGGTGCGGACATTATATACGTCTATAACGTTATATAACCTAACCGAAGGCAACTTAACATCTCGGATGTAGTATTTCACAACATTCCTGGCGGGTCGGCTCCACTTCTCGGTGGGAACATTATATACTTCTATAACGTAATATAACCTAACCTAACCCATCTAGCCCCTCGCTGGTAATGTTTTACAGAATTCCGGTCGTGTCGTCCTGTACGTCTCGGTGCGGACATTATATACGTCTATAACGTTATCTATCCTAACCTAAGGCAACTTAACATCTCGGATGTAGTATTTTCCAGCATTTCTGGCGGGACGGCCCCAACTTTTCGGTGGGCACATTATATACGTCTATATCGTAATATAACCTAACCTAACCCATCTAGACCCTCGCTGGTAATGTTTTACAAAATCCCGGTCGTGTCGGCCCGTACTTCTCGGTGGGGACATTATATACGTCTATAACGTTATATATACTAACCTAAGGGAACCTAACATCTCGGATGTAGTATTTCACAACATTCCTGGCGGGTCGGCCCCACTTCTCGGTGGGAACATTATATACGTCTATAACGTAATATAACCTAACCTAACCGATCTAGCCCCTCGCTGGTAATGTTTTACAGAATCCAGGTCGTGTCGTCCCGTACGTCTCGGTGCGGACATTATATACGTCTATAACGTTATATATCCTAACCTAAGGCAACTTAACATCTCGGATGTAGTATTTTCCAACATTCCTGGCGGGTCGGCACCAACTTCTCGGTGGGCACATTATATACGTCTATATCGTAATATAACCTAACCTAGCCCATCTAGACCCTCGCTGGTAATGTTTTACAAAATCCCGGTCGTGTCGTACCGTACGTCTCGGTGCGGACATTATATACGTCTATAACGTTATATAACCTAACCTAAGGCAACTTAACATCTCGGATGTAGTATTTCACAACATTCCTGGCGGGTCGGCTCCACTTCTCGGTGGGAACATTATATACTTCTATAACGTAATATAACCTAACCTAACCCATCTAGCCCCTCGCTGGTAATGTTTTACAGAATTCCGGTCGTGTCGTCCTGTACGTCTCGGTGCGGACATTATATACGTCTATAACGTTATCTATCCTAACCTAAGGCAACTTAACATCTCGGATGTAGTATTTTCCTGCATTTCTGGCGGGACGGCCCCAACTTTTCGGTGGGCACATTATATACGTCTATATCGTAATATAACCTAACCTAACCCATCTAGACCCTCGCTGGTAATGTTTTACAAAATCCCGGTCGTGTCGGCCCGTACTTCTCGGTGGGGACATTATATACGTCTATAACGTTATATAACCTAACCTAAGGCTACCTAACATCTCGAATGTAGTATTTCACAACATTCCTGGCGGGTCCGCCCCACTTCTCGGTGGGAACATTATATACGTCTATAACGTAATATAACCTAACCTAACCCATTTTGCTCCTCGGTGATAGTTTTTACAGAAACCCGGCCGTGTCGTCCCGGACGTCTCGGTAGGGACATTGTATGCATCTGTAACGTTATATACCCTAACCTAAGGCAACCTAACATCTCGAATGTAGTATTTCACAACATTCCTGGCGGGTCCGCCCCACTTTTCGGTGGGAACATTATATACGTCTATAACGTAATATAACCTAACCTAACCCATCTAGCCCCTCGCTGGTAATGTTTTACAAAATCCCGGTCGTGCCGGCCCGTACTTCTCGGTGGGGACATTATATACGTCTATAACGTTATATATACTAACCTAAGGGAACCTAACATCTCGGATGTAGTATTTCACAACATTCCTGGCGGGTCGGCCCCACTTCTCGGTGGGAACATTATATACGTCTATAACGTAATATAACCTGACCTAACCGATCTCTGCCCCTCGCTGGTAATGTTTTACAAAATCCCGGTCGTGTCGTACCGTACGTCTCGGTGCGGACATTATATACGTCTATAACGTTATATATCCTAACCTAAGGCAACTTAACATCTCGGATGTAGTATTTCACAACATTCCTGCCGGGTCGGCTCCACTTCTCGGTGGGAACATTATATACGTCTATAACGTAATATAACCTAACCTAACCCATCTAGCCCCTCGCTGGTAATGTTTTACAGAATTCCGGTCGTGTCGTCCCGTACGTCTCGGTGCGAACATTATATACGTCTATAACGTTATCTATCCTAACCTAAGGCAACTTAACATCTCGGGTGTAGTATTTTCCAACATTTCTGGCGGGACGGCCCCAACTTTTCGGTGGGCACATTATATACGTCTATATCGTAATATAACCTAACCTAACCCATCTAGACCCTCGATGGTAATATTTCACAAAATCCCGGTCGTGTCGTCCCGTACGTCTCGGTGCGGACATTATATACCTCTATAACGTTATATATCCTAACCTAAGGCAACTTAACATCTCGGATGTAGTATTTTCCAACATTCCTGGCGGGTCGGCCCCACTTCTCGGTGGGAACATTATATACGTCTATAACGTAATATAACCTAACCTAACCCATCTAGCCCCTCGCTGGTAATGTTTTACAGAATCTCGGTCGTGCCGTCCCGTATGTCCCGGTGCGGACATTATATACGTCTATAACTTTATGTATCCTAACCTAAGGCAACTTAACATCTGGGATGTAGTATTTTCCAACAATCCTGGCGGGTCGGCCCCAACTTCTCGGTGGGCACATTATATACGTCTATATCGTAATATAACCAAACCTAACCCATCTAGACCCTCGCTGGTAATGTTTTACAAAATCCCGGTCATGTCGGCCCGTACTTCTCGGTGGGGACATTATATACGTCTATAACGTAATATAACCTAACCTAACCGATCTAGCCCCTCGCTGGTAATGTTTTACAGAATCCCGGTCGTGTCGTCGCGTACGTCTCGGCGCGGACATTATATACGTCTATAACGTTATATATACTAACCTAAGGGAACCTAACATCTCGGATGTAGTATTTCACAACATTCCTGGCGGGTCCGCCCCACTTCTCGGTGGGAACATTATATACGTCTATAACGTAATATAACCTAACCTAACCCATTTTGCGCCTCGGTGATAGTTTTTACAGAAACCCGGCCGTGTCGTCCCGGACGTCTCGGTAGGGACATTGTATGCATCTGTAACGTTATATACCCTAACCTAAGGCAACCTAACATCTCGAATGTAGTATTTCACAACATTCCTGGCGGGTCCGCCCCACTTTTCGGTGGGAACATTATATACGTCTATAACGTAATATAACCTAACCTAACCCATCTAGCCCCTCGCTGGTAATGTTTTACAGAATCTCGGTCGTGTCGTCCCGTATGTCTCGGTGCGGACATTATATACGTCTATAACTTTATGTATCCTAACCTAAGGCAACTTAACATCTGGGATGTAGTATTGTCCAACATTCCTGGCGGGTCGGCCCCAACTTCTCGGTGGGCACATTATATACGTCTATATCGTAATATAACCAAACCTAAACCATCTAGACCCTCGCTGGTAATGTTTTACAAAATCCCGGTCGTGCCGGCCCGTACTTCTCGGTGGGGACATTATATACGTCTATAACGTTATATATACTAACCTAAGGGAACCTAACATCTCGGATGTAGTATTTCACAACATTCCTGGCGGGTCGGCCCCACTTCTCGGTGGGAACATTATATACGTCTATAACGTAATATAACCTAACCTAACCGATCTCTGCCCCTCGCTGGTAATGTTTTACAAAATCCCGGTCGTGTCGTACCGTACGTCTCGGTGCGGACATTATATACGTCTATAACGTTATATATCCTAACCTAAGGCGACTTAACATCTCGGATGTAGTATTTTCCAACATTCCTGGCGGGTCGGCCCCACTTCTCGGTGGGAACATTATATACGTCTATAACGTAATATAACCTAACCTAACCCATCTAGCCCCTCGCTGGTAATGTTTTACAGAATCTCGGTCGTGTCGTCCCGTATGTCTCGGTGCGGACATTATATACGTCTATAACTTTATGTATCCTAACCTAAGGCAACTTAACATCTGGGATGTAGTATTTTCCAACAATCCTGGCGGGTCGGCCCCAACTTCTCGGTGGGCACATTATATACGTCTATATCGTAATATAACCAAACCTAACCCATCTAGACCCTCGCTGGTAATGTTTTACAAAATCCCGGTCATGTCGGCCCGTACTTCTCGGTGGGGACATTATATACGTCTATAACGTAATATAACCTAACCTAACCGATCTAGCCCCTCGCTGGTAATGTTTTACAGGATCCCGGTCGTGTCGTCGCGTACGTCTCGGCGCGGACATTATATACGTCTATAACGTTATATATCCTAACCTAAGGCAACTTAACATCTCGGATGTAGTATTTCACAACATTCCTGGCGGGTCGGCTCCACTTCTCGGTGGGAACATTATATACTTCTATAACGTAATATAACCTAACCTAACCCATCTAGCCCCTCGCTGGTAATGTTTTACAGAATTCCGGTCGTGTCGTCCTGTACGTCTCGGTGCGGACATTATATACGTCTATAACGTTATCTATCCTAACCTAAGGCAACTTAACATCTCGGATGTAGTATTTTCCAGCATTTCTGGCGGGACGGCCCCAACTTTTCGGTGGGCACATTATATACGTCTATATCGTAATATAACCTAACCTAACCCATCTAGACCCTCGCTGGTAATGTTTTACAAAATCCCGGTCGTGTCGGCCCGTACTTCTCGGTGGGGACATTATATACGTCTATAACGTTATATATACTAACCTAAGGGAACCTAACATCTCGGATGTAGTATTTCACAACATTCCTGGCGGGTCGGCCCCACTTCTCGGTGGGAACATTATATACGTCTATAACGTAATATAACCTAACCTAACCGATCTAGCCCCTCGCTGGTAATGTTTTACAGAATCCCGGTCGTGTCGTCCCGTACGTCTCGGTGCGGACATTATATACGTCTATAACGTTATCTATCCTAACCTAAGGCAACTTAACATCTGGGATGTAGTATTTTCCAACATTCCTGGCGGGTCGGCCCCAACTTCTCGGTGGGCACATTATATACGTCTATATCGTAATATAACCTAACCTAACCCATCTAGACCCTCGCTGGTAATATTTCACAAAATCCCGGTCGTGTCGTCCCGTACGTCTCGGTGCGGACATTATATACGTCTATAACGTTATATATCCTAACCTAAGGCAACTTAACATCTCGAATGTAGTATTTCACAACATTCCTGGCGGGTCCGCCCCACTTCTCGGTGGGAACATTATATACGTCTATAACGTAATATAACCTAACCTAACCGATCTAGCCCCTCGCTGGTAATGTTTTACAGAATCCCGGTCGTGTCGTCCCGTACGTCTCGGTGCGGACATTATATACGTCTATAACGTTATCTATCCTAACCTAAGGCAACTTAACATCTGGGATGTAGTATTTTCCAACATTCCTGGCGGGTCGGCCCCAACTTCTCGGTGGGCACATTATATACGTCTATATCGTAATATAACCTAACCTAACCCATCTAGACCCTCGCTGGTAATATTTCACAAAATCCCGGTCGTGTCGTCCCGTACGTCTCGGTGCGGACATTATATACGTCTATAACGTTATATAACCTAACCTAAGGCAACTTAACATCTCGGATGTAGTATTTCACAACATTCCTGGCGGGTCGGCTCCACTTCTCGGTGGGAACATTATATACTTCTATAACGTAATATAACCTAACCTAACCCATCTAGCCCCTCGCTGGTAATGTTTTACAGAATTCCGGTCGTGTCGTCCTGTACGTCTCGGTGCGGACATTATATACGTCTATAACGTTATCTATCCTAACCTAAGGCAACTTAACATCTGGGATGTAGTATTGTCCAACATTCCTGGCGGGTCGGCCCCAACTTCTCGGTGGGCACATTATATACGTCTATATCGTAATATAACCAAACCTAAACCATCTAGACCCTCGCTGGTAATGTTTTACAAAATCCCGGTCGTGCCGGCCCGTATTTCTCGGTGGGGACATTATATACGTCTATAACGTTATATATACTAACCTAAGGGAACCTAACATCTCGGATGTAGTATTTCACAACATTCCTGGCGGGTCGGCCCCACTTCTCGGTGGGAACATTATATACGTCTATAACGTAATATAACCTAACCTAACCGATCTCTGCCCCTCGCTGGTAATGTTTTACAAAATCCCGGTCGTGTCGTACCGTACGTCTCGGTGCGGACATTATATACGTCTATAACGTTATATAACCTAACCTAAGGCAACTTAACATCTCGGATGTAGTATTTCACAACATTCCTGGCGGGTCGTCTCCACTTCTCGGTGGGAACATTATATACATCTATAACGTAATATAACCTAACCTAACCCATCTAGCCCCTCGCTGGTAATGTTTTACAGAATTCCGGTCGTGTCGTCCCGTACGTCTCGGTGCGGACATTATATACGTCTATAACGTTATCTATCCTAACCTAAGGCAACTTAACATCTGGGATGTAGTATTTCCCAACATTCCTGGCGTGTCAGCCCCAACTTCTCGGTGGGCACATTATATACGTCTATATCGTAATATAACCAAACCTAAACCATTTAGACCCTCGCTGGTAATGTTTTACAAAATCCCGGTCGTGTCGGCCCGTACTTCTCGGTGGGGACATTATATACGTCTATAACGTTATATATACTAACCTAAGGGAACCTAACATCTCGGATGTAGTATTTCACAACATTCCTGGCGGGTCGGCCCCACTTCTCGGTGGGAACATTATATACGTCTATAACGTAATATAACCTAACCTAACCGATCTAGCCCCTCGCTGGTAATGTTTTACAGAATCCCGGTCGTGTCGTCCCGTACGTCTCGGTGCGGACATTATATACGTCTATAACGTTATCTATCCTAACCTAAGGCAACTTAACATCTGGGATGTAGTATTTTCCAACATTCCTGGCGGGTCGGCCCCAACTTCTCGGTGGGCACATTATATACGTCTATATCGTAATATAACCTAACCTAACCCATCTAGACCCTCGCTGGTAATGTTTTACAAAATCCCGGTCGTGTCGGCCCGTACTTCTCGGTGGGGACATTATATACGTCTATAACGTTATATAACCTAACCTAAGGCTACCCAACATCTCGAATGTAGTATTTCACAACATTCCTGGCGGGTCCGCCCCACTTCTCGGTGGGAACATTATATACGTCTATAACGTAATATAACCTAACCTAACCCATTTTGCTCCTCGGTGATAGTTTTTACAGAAACCCGGCCGTGTCGTCCCGGACGTCTCGGTAGGGACATTGTATGCATCTGTAACGTTATATACCCTAACCTAAGGCAACCTAACATCTCGAATGTAGTATTTCACAACATTCCTGGCGGGTCCGCCCCACTTTTCGGTGGGAACATTATATACGTCTATAACGTAATATAACCTAACCTAACCCATCTAGCCCCTCGCTGGTAATGTTTTACAAAATCCCGGTCGTGCCGGCCCGTACTTCTCGGTGGGGACATTATATACGTCTATAACGTTATATATACTAACCTAAGGGAACCTAACATCTCGGATGTAGTATTTCACAACATTCCTGGCGGGTCGGCCCCACTTCTCGGTGGGAACATTATATACGTCTATAACGTAATATAACCTGACCTAACCGATCTCTGCCCCTCGCTGGTAATGTTTTACAAAATCCCGGTCGTGTCGTACCGTACGTCTCGGTGCGGACATTATATACGTCTATAACGTTATATATCCTAACCTAAGGCAACTTAACATCTCGGATGTAGTATTTCACAACATTCCTGCCGGGTCGGCTCCACTTCTCGGTGGGAACATTATATACGTCTATAACGTAATATAACCTAACCTAACCCATCTAGCCCCTCGCTGGTAATGTTTTACAGAATTCCGGTCGTGTCGTCCCGTACGTCTCGGTGCGAACATTATATACGTCTATAACGTTATCTATCCTAACCTAAGGCAACTTAACATCTCGGGTGTAGTATTTTCCAACATTTCTGGCGGGACGGCCCCAACTTTTCGGTGGGCACATTATATACGTCTATATCGTAATATAACCTAACCTAACCCATCTAGACCCTCGATGGTAATATTTCACAAAATCCCGGTCGTGTCGTCCCGTACGTCTCGGTGCGGACATTATATACCTCTATAACGTTATATATCCTAACCTAAGGCAACTTAACATCTCGGATGTAGTATTTTCCAACATTCCTGGCGGGTCGGCCCCACTTCTCGGTGGGAACATTATATACGTCTATAACGTAATATAACCTAACCTAACCCATCTAGCCCCTCGCTGGTAATGTTTTACAGAATCTCGGTCGTGCCGTCCCGTATGTCCCGGTGCGGACATTATATACGTCTATAACTTTATGTATCCTAACCTAAGGCAACTTAACATCTGGGATGTAGTATTTTCCAACAATCCTGGCGGGTCGGCCCCAACTTCTCGGTGGGCACATTATATACGTCTATATCGTAATATAACCAAACCTAACCCATCTAGACCCTCGCTGGTAATGTTTTACAAAATCCCGGTCATGTCGGCCCGTACTTCTCGGTGGGGACATTATATACGTCTATAACGTAATATAACCTAACCTAACCGATCTAGCCCCTCGCTGGTAATGTTTTACAGAATCCCGGTCGTGTCGTCGCGTACGTCTCGGCGCGGACATTATATACGTCTATAACGTTATATATACTAACCTAAGGGAACCTAACATCTCGGATGTAGTATTTCACAACATTCCTGGCGGGTCCGCCCCACTTCTCGGTGGGAACATTATATACGTCTATAACGTAATATAACCTAACCTAACCCATTTTGCTCCTCGGTGATAGTTTTTACAGAAACCCGGCCGTGTCGTCCCGGACGTCTCGGTAGGGACATTGTATGCATCTGTAACGTTATATACCCTAACCTAAGGCAACCTAACATCTCGAATGTAGTATTTCACAACATTCCTGGCGGGTCCGCCCCACTTTTCGGTGGGAACATTATATACGTCTATAACGTAATATAACCTAACCTAACCCATCTAGCCCCTCGCTGGTAATGTTTTACAGAATCTCGGTCGTGTCGTCCCGTATGTCTCGGTGCGGACATTATATACGTCTATAACTTTATGTATCCTAACCTAAGGCAACTTAACATCTGGGATGTAGTATTGTCCAACATTCCTGGCGGGTCGGCCCCAACTTCTCGGTGGGCACATTATATACGTCTATATCGTAATATAACCAAACCTAAACCATCTAGACCCTCGCTGGTAATGTTTTACAAAATCCCGGTCGTGCCGGCCCGTACTTCTCGGTGGGGACATTATATACGTCTATAACGTTATATATACTAACCTAAGGGAACCTAACATCTCGGATGTAGTATTTCACAACATTCCTGGCGGGTCGGCCCCACTTCTCGGTGGGAACATTATATACGTCTATAACGTAATATAACCTAACCTAACCGATCTCTGCCCCTCGCTGGTAATGTTTTACAAAATCCCGGTCGTGTCGTACCGTACGTCTCGGTGCGGACATTATATACGTCTATAACGTTATATATCCTAACCTAAGGCGACTTAACATCTCGGATGTAGTATTTTCCAACATTCCTGGCGGGTCGGCCCCACTTCTCGGTGGGAACATTATATACGTCTATAACGTAATATAACCTAACCTAACCCATCTAGCCCCTCGCTGGTAATGTTTTACAGAATCTCGGTCGTGTCGTCCCGTATGTCTCGGTGCGGACATTATATACGTCTATAACTTTATGTATCCTAACCTAAGGCAACTTAACATCTGGGATGTAGTATTTTCCAACAATCCTGGCGGGTCGGCCCCAACTTCTCGGTGGGCACATTATATACGTCTATATCGTAATATAACCAAACCTAACCCATCTAGACCCTCGCTGGTAATGTTTTACAAAATCCCGGTCATGTCGGCCCGTACTTCTCGGTGGGGACATTATATACGTCTATAACGTAATATAACCTAACCTAACCGATCTAGCCCCTCGCTGGTAATGTTTTACAGGATCCCGGTCGTGTCGTCGCGTACGTCTCGGCGCGGACATTATATACGTCTATAACGTTATATATCCTAACCTAAGGCAACTTAACATCTCGGATGTAGTATTTCACAACATTCCTGGCGGGTCGGCTCCACTTCTCGGTGGGAACATTATATACTTCTATAACGTAATATAACCTAACCTAACCCATCTAGCCCCTCGCTGGTAATGTTTTACAGAATTCCGGTCGTGTCGTCCTGTACGTCTCGGTGCGGACATTATATACGTCTATAACGTTATCTATCCTAACCTAAGGCAACTTAACATCTCGGGTGTAGTATTTTCCAACATTTCTGGCGGGACGGCCCCAACTTTTCGGTGGGCACATTATATACGTCTATATCGTAATATAACCTAACCTAACCCATCTAGACCCTCGATGGTAATATTTCACAAAATCCCGGTCGTGTCGTCCCGTACGTCTCGGTGCGGACATTATATACCTCTATAACGTTATATATCCTAACCTAAGGCAACTTAACATCTCGGATGTAGTATTTTCCAACATTCCTGGCGGGTCGGCCCCACTTCTCGGTGGGAACATTATATACGTCTATAACGTAATATAACCTAACCTAACCCATCTAGCCCCTCGCTGGTAATGTTTTACAGAATCTCGGTCGTGCCGTCCCGTATGTCCCGGTGCGGACATTATATACGTCTATAACTTTATGTATCCTAACCTAAGGCAACTTAACATCTGGGATGTAGTATTTTCCAACAATCCTGGCGGGTCGGCCCCAACTTCTCGGTGGGCACATTATATACGTCTATATCGTAATATAACCAAACCTAACCCATCTAGACCCTCGCTGGTAATGTTTTACAAAATCCCGGTCATGTCGGCCCGTACTTCTCGGTGGGGACATTATATACGTCTATAACGTAATATAACCTAACCTAACCGATCTAGCCCCTCGCTGGTAATGTTTTACAGAATCCCGGTCGTGTCGTCGCGTACGTCTCGGCGCGGACATTATATACGTCTATAACGTTATATATACTAACCTAAGGGAACCTAACATCTCGGATGTAGTATTTCACAACATTCCTGGCGGGTCCGCCCCACTTCTCGGTGGGAACATTATATACGTCTATAACGTAATATAACCTAACCTAACCCATTTTGCTCCTCGGTGATAGTTTTTACAGAAACCCGGCCGTGTCGTCCCGGACGTCTCGGTAGGGACATTGTATGCATCTGTAACGTTATATACCCTAACCTAAGGCAACCTAACATCTCGAATGTAGTATTTCACAACATTCCTGGCGGGTCCGCCCCACTTTTCGGTGGGAACATTATATACGTCTATAACGTAATATAACCTAACCTAACCCATCTAGCCCCTCGCTGGTAATGTTTTACAGAATCTCGGTCGTGTCGTCCCGTATGTCTCGGTGCGGACATTATATACGTCTATAACTTTATGTATCCTAACCTAAGGCAACTTAACATCTGGGATGTAGTATTGTCCAACATTCCTGGCGGGTCGGCCCCAACTTCTCGGTGGGCACATTATATACGTCTATATCGTAATATAACCAAACCTAAACCATCTAGACCCTCGCTGGTAATGTTTTACAAAATCCCGGTCGTGCCGGCCCGTACTTCTCGGTGGGGACATTATATACGTCTATAACGTTATATATACTAACCTAAGGGAACCTAACATCTCGGATGTAGTATTTCACAACATTCCTGGCGGGTCGGCCCCACTTCTCGGTGGGAACATTATATACGTCTATAACGTAATATAACCTAACCTAACCGATCTCTGCCCCTCGCTGGTAATGTTTTACAAAATCCCGGTCGTGTCGTACCGTACGTCTCGGTGCGGACATTATATACGTCTATAACGTTATATATCCTAACCTAAGGCGACTTAACATCTCGGATGTAGTATTTTCCAACATTCCTGGCGGGTCGGCCCCACTTCTCGGTGGGAACATTATATACGTCTATAACGTAATATAACCTAACCTAACCCATCTAGCCCCTCGCTGGTAATGTTTTACAGGATCCCGGTCGTGTCGTCGCGTACGTCTCGGCGCGGACATTATATACGTCTATAACGTTATATATCCTAACCTAAGGCAACTTAACATCTCGGATGTAGTATTTCACAACATTCCTGGCGGGTCGGCTCCACTTCTCGGTGGGAACATTATATACTTCTATAACGTAATATAACCTAACCTAACCCATCTAGCCCCTCGCTGGTAATGTTTTACAGAATTCCGGTCGTGTCGTCCTGTACGTCTCGGTGCGGACATTATATACGTCTATAACGTTATCTATCCTAACCTAAGGCAACTTAACATCTCGGATGTAGTATTTTCCAGCATTTCTGGCGGGACGGCCCCAACTTTTCGGTGGGCACATTATATACGTCTATATCGTAATATAACCTAACCTAACCCATCTAGACCCTCGCTGGTAATGTTTTACAAAATCCCGGTCGTGTCGGCCCGTACTTCTCGGTGGGGACATTATATACGTCTATAACGTTATATATACTAACCTAAGGGAACCTAACATCTCGGATGTAGTATTTCACAACATTCCTGGCGGGTCCGCCCCACTTCTCGGTGGGAACATTATATACGTCTATAACGTAATATAACCTAACCTAACCCATCTAGCCCCTCGCTGGTAATGTTTTACAGAATCTCGGTCGTGTCGTCCCGTATGTCTCGGTACGGACATTATATACGTCTATAACTTTATGTATCCTAACCTAAGGCAACTTAACATCTGGGATGTAGTATTTTCCAACATTCCTGGCGGGTCGGCCCCAACTTCTCGGTGGGCACATTATATACGTCTATATCGTAATATAACCAAACCTAACCCATCTAGACGCTCGCTGGTAATGCTTTACAAAATCCCGGTCATGTCGGCCCGTACGTCTCGGTGGGGACATTATATACGTCTATAACGTAATATAACCTAACCTAAGGCAACTCAACATCTCGGATGTAGTATTTTCCAACATTCCTGGCGGGTCGGCCCCACTTCTCGGTGGGAACATTATATACGTCTATAACGTAATATAACCTAACCTAACCGATCTAGCCCCTCGCTGGTAATGTTTTACAGAATCCCGGTCGTGTCGTCCCGTACGTCTCGGTGCGGACATTATATACGTCTATAACGTTATATAACCTAACCTAAGGCAACTTAACATCTCGGATGTAGTATTTCACAACATTCCTGGCGGGTCGGCTCCACTTCTCGGTGGGAACATTATATACTTCTATAACGTAATATAACCTAACCTAACCCATCTAGCCCCTCGCTGGTAATGTTTTACAGAATTCCGGTCGTGTCGTCCTGTACGTCTCGGTGCGGACATTATATACGTCTATAACGTTATCTATCCTAACCTAAGGCAACTTAACATCTGGGATGTAGTATTGTCCAACATTCCTGGCGGGTCGGCCCCAACTTCTCGGTGGGCACATTATATACGTCTATATCGTAATATAACCAAACCTAAACCATCTAGACCCTCGCTGGTAATGTTTTACAAAATCCCGGTCGTGCCGGCCCGTACTTCTCGGTGGGGACATTATATACGTCTATAACGTTATATATACTAACCTAAGGGAACCTAACATCTCGGATGTAGTATTTCACAACATTCCTGGCGGGTCGGCCCCACTTCTCGGTGGGAACATTATATACGTCTATAACGTAATATAACCTAACCTAACCGATCTCTGCCCCTCGCTGGTAATGTTTTACAAAATCCCGGTCGTGTCGTACCGTACGTCTCGGTGCGGACATTATATACGTCTATAACGTTATATAACCTAACCTAAGGCAACTTAACATCTCGGATGTAGTATTTCACAACATTCCTGGCGGGTCGTCTCCACTTCTCGGTGGGAACATTATATACATCTATAACGTAATATAACCTAACCTAACCCATCTAGCCCCTCGCTGGTAATGTTTTACAGAATTCCGGTCGTGTCGTCCCGTACGTCTCGGTGCGGACATTATATACGTCTATAACGTTATCTATCCTAACCTAAGGCAACTTAACATCTGGGATGTAGTATTTCCCAACATTCCTGGCGTGTCAGCCCCAACTTCTCGGTGGGCACATTATATACGTCTATATCGTAATATAACCAAACCTAAACCATCTAGACCCTCGCTGGTAATGTTTTACAAAATCCCGGTCGTGTCGGCCCGTACTTCTCGGTGGGGACATTATATACGTCTATAACGTTATATATACTAACCTAAGGGAACCTAACATCTCGGATGTAGTATTTCACAACATTCCTGGCGGGTCGGCCCCACTTCTCGGTGGGAACATTATATACGTCTATAACGTAATATAACCTAACCTAACCGATCTAGCCCCTCGCTGGTAATGTTTTACAGAATCCCGGTCGTGTCGTCCCGTACGTCTCGGTGCGGACATTATATACGTCTATAACGTTATCTATCCTAACCTAAGGCAACTTAACATCTGGGATGTAGTATTTTCCAACATTCCTGGCGGGTCGGCCCCAACTTCTCGGTGGGCACATTATATACGTCTATATCGTAATATAACCTAACCTAACCCATCTAGACTCTCGCTGGTAATATTTCACAAAATCCCGGTCGTGTCGTCCCGTACGTCTCGGTGCGGACATTATATACGTCTATAACGTTATATATCCTAACCTAAGGCAACTTAACATCTCGAATGTAGTATTTCACAACATTCCTGGCGGGTCCGCCCCACTTCTCGGTGGGAACATTATATACGTCTATAACGTAATATAACCTAACCTAACCCATCTAGCCCCTCGCTGGTAATGTTTTACAGAATCTCGGTCGTGTCGTCCCGTATGTCTCGGTACGGACATTATATACGTCTATAACTTTATGTATCCTAACCTAAGGCAACTTAACATCTGGGATGTAGTATTTTCCAACGTTCCTGGCGGGTCGGCCCCAACTTCTCGGTGGGCACATTATATACGTCTATATCGTAATATAACCAAACCTAACCCATCTAGACGCTCGCTGGTAATGCTTTACAAAATCCCGGTCATGTCGGCCCGTACGTCTCGGTGGGGACATTATATACGTCTATAACGTAATATAACCTAACCTAAGGCAACTCAACATCTCGGATGTAGTATTTTCCAACATTCCTGGCGGGTCGGCCCCACTTCTCGGTGGGAACATTATATACGTCTATAACGTAATATAACCTAACCTAACCGATCTAGCCCCTCGCTGGTAATGTTTTACAGAATCCCGGTCGTGTCGTCCCGTACGTCTCGGTGCGGACATTATATACGTCTATAACGTTATATATCCTAACCTAAGGCGACTTAACATCTCGGATGTAGTATTTTCCAACATTCCTGGCGGGTCGGCCCCACTTCTCGGTGGGAACATTATATACGTCTATAACGTAATATAACCTAACCTAACCCATCTAGCCCCTCGCTGGTAATGTTTTACAGAATCTCGGTCGTGTCGTCCCGTATGTCTCGGTGCGGACATTATATACGTCTATAACTTTATGTATCCTAACCTAAGGCAACTTAACATCTGGGATGTAGTATTTTCCAACAATCCTGGCGGGTCGGCCCCAACTTTTCGGTGGGCACATTATATACGTCTATATCGTAATATAACCAAACCTAACCCATCTAGACCCTCGCTGGTAATGTTTTACAAAATCCCGGTCATGTCGGCCCGTACTTCTCGGTGGGGACATTATATACGTCTATAACGTAATATAACCTAACCTAACCGATCTAGCCCCTCGCTGGTAATGTTTTACAGGATCCCGGTCGTGTCGTCGCGTACGTCTCGGCGCGGACATTATATACGTCTATAACGTTATATATCCTAACCTAAGGCAACTTAACATCTCGGATGTAGTATTTCACAACATTCCTGGCGGGTCGGCTCCACTTCTCGGTGGGAACATTATATACTTCTATAACGTAATATAACCTAACCTAAGCCATCTAGCCCCTCGCTGGTAATGTTTTACAGAATTCCGGTCGTGTCGTCCTGTACGTCTCGGTGCGGACATTATATACGTCTATAACGTTATCTATCCTAACCTAAGGCAACTTAACATCTCGGATGTAGTATTTTCCAGCATTTCTGGCGGGACGGCCCCAACTTTTCGGTGGGCACATTATATACGTCTATATCGTAATATAACCTAACCTAACCCATCTAGACCCTCGCTGGTAATGTTTTACAAAATCCCGGTCGTGTCGGCCCGTACTTCTCGGTGGGGACATTATATACGTCTATAACGTTATATATACTAACCTAAGGGAACCTAACATCTCGGATGTAGTATTTCACAACATTCCTGGCGGGTCGGCCCCACTTCTCGGTGGGAACATTATATACGTCTATAACGTAATATAACCTAACCTAACCGATCTAGCCCCTCGCTGGTAATGTTTTACAGAATCCCGGTCGTGTCGTCCCGTACGTCTCGGTGCGGACATTATATACGTCTATAACGTTATCTATCCTAACCTAAGGCAACTTAACATCTGGGATGTAGTATTTTCCAACATTCCTGGCGGGTCGGCCCCAACTTCTCGGTGGGCACATTATATACGTCTATATCGTAATATAACCTAACCTAACCCATCTAGACCCTCGCTGGTAATATTTCACAAAATCCCGGTCGTGTCGTCCCGTACGTCTCGGTGCGGACATTATATACGTCTATAACGTTATATATCCTAACCTAAGGCAACTTAACATCTCGAATGTAGTATTTCACAACATTCCTGGCGGGTCCGCCCCACTTCTCGGTGGGAACATTATATACGTCTATAACGTAATATAACCTAACCTAACCCATCTAGCCCCTCGCTGGTAATGTTTTACAGAATCTCGGTCGTGTCGTCCCGTATGTCTCGGTACGGACATTATATACGTCTATAACTTTATGTATCCTAACCTAAGGCAACTTAACATCTGGGATGTAGTATTTTCCAACATTCCTGGCGGGTCGGCCCCAACTTCTCGGTGGGCACATTATATACGTCTATATCGTAATATAACCAAACCTAACCCATCTAGACGCTCGCTGGTAATGCTTTACAAAATCCCGGTCATGTCGGCCCGTACGTCTCGGTGGGGACATTATATACGTCTATAACGTAATATAACCTAACCTAAGGCAACTCAACATCTCGGATGTAGTATTTTCCAACATTCCTGGCGGGTCGGCCCCACTTCTCGGTGGGAACATTATATACGTCTATAACGTAATATAACCTAACCTAACCGATCTAGCCCCTCGCTGGCAATGTTTTACAGAATCCCGGTCGTGTCGTCCCGTACGTCTCGGTGCGGACATTATATACGTCTATAACGTTATATATCCTAACCTAAGGCGACTTAACATCTCGGATGTAGTATTTTCCAACATTCCTGGCGGGTCGGCCCCACTTCTCGGTGGGAACATTATATACGTCTATAACGTAATATAACCTAACCTAACCCATCTAGCCCCTCGCTGGTAATGTTTTACAGAATCTCGGTCGTGTCGTCCCGTATGTCTCGGTGCGGACATTATATACGTCTATAACTTTATGTATCCTAACCTAAGGCAACTTAACATCTGGGATGTAGTATTTTCCAACAATCCTGGCGGGTCGGCCCCAACTTCTCGGTGGGCACATTATATACGTCTATATCGTAATATAACCAAACCTAACCCATCTAGACCCTCGCTGGTAATGTTTTACAAAATCCCGGTCATGTCGGCCCGTACTTCTCGGTGGGGACATTATATACGTCTATAACGTAATATAACCTAACCTAACCGATCTAGCCCCTCGCTGGTAATGTTTTACAGGATCCCGGTCGTGTCGTCGCGTACGTCTCGGCGCGGACATTATATACGTCTATAACGTTATATATCCTAACCTAAGGCAACTTAACATCTCGGATGTAGTATTTCACAACATTCCTGGCGGGTCGGCTCCACTTCTCGGTGGGAACATTATATACTTCTATAACGTAATATAACCTAACCTAACCCATCTAGCCCCTCGCTGGTAATGTTTTACAGAATTCCGGTCGTGTCGTCCTGTACGTCTCGGTGCGGACATTATATACGTCTATAACGTTATCTATCCTAACCTAAGGCAACTTAACATCTCGGATGTAGTATTTTCCAGCATTTCTGGCGGGACGGCCCCAACTTTTCGGTGGGCACATTATATACGTCTATATCGTAATATAACCTAACCTAACCCATCTAGACCCTCGCTGGTAATGTTTTACAAAATCCCGGTCGTGTCGGCCCGTACTTCTCGGTGGGGACATTATATACGTCTATAACGTTATATATACTAACCTAAGGGAACCTAACATCTCGGATGTAGTATTTCACAACATTCCTGGCGGGTCGGCCCCACTTCTCGGTGGGAACATTATATACGTCTATAACGTAATATAACCTAACCTAACCGATCTAGCCCCTCGCTGGTAATGTTTTACAGAATCCCGGTCGTGTCGTCCCGTACGTCTCGGTGCGGACATTATATACGTCTATAACGTTATCTATCCTAACCTAAGGCAACTTAACATCTGGGATGTAGTATTTTCCAACATTCCTGGCGGGTCGGCCCCAACTTCTCGGTGGGCACATTATATACGTCTATATCGTAATATAACCTAACCTAACCCATCTAGACCCTCGCTGGTAATATTTCACAAAATCCCGGTCGTGTCGTCCCGTACGTCTCGGTGCGGACATTATATACGTCTATAACTTTATGTATCCTAACCTAAGGCAACTTAACATCTGGGATGTAGTATTGTCCAACATTCCTGGCGGGTCGGCCCCACTTCTCGGTGGGAACATTATATACGTCTATAACGTAATATAACCTAACCTAACCCATCTTGCCCCTCGCTGGTAATGTTTTACAGAAACCCGGCCGTGTCGTCCCGGACGTCTCGGTAGGGACATTGTATGCATCTGTAACGTTATATACCCTAACCTAAGGCAACGTAACATCTCGAATGTAGTATTTCACAACATTCCTGGCGGGTCCGCCCCACTTCTCGGTGGGAACATTATATACGCCTATAACGTAATATAACCTAACCTAACCCATCTAGCCCCTCGCTGGTAATGTTTTACAGAATCTCGGTCGTGTCGTCCCGTATGTCTCGGTGCGGACATTATATACGTCTATAACTTTATGTATCCTAACCTAAGGCAACTTAACATCTGGGATGTAGTATTTTCCAACAATCCTGGCGGGTCGGCCCCAACTTCTCGGTGGGCACATTATATACGTCTATATCGTAATATAACCAAACCTAACCCATCTAGACCCTCGCTGGTAATGTTTTACAAAATCCCGGTCATGTCGGCCCGTACTTCTCGGTGGGGACATTATATACGTCTATAACGTAATATAACCTAACCTAACCGATCTAGCCCCTCGCTGGTAATGTTTTACAGAATCCCGGTCGTGTCGTCGCGTACGTCTCGGTGCGGACATTATATACCTCCATAACGTTATATATCCTAACCTAAGGCAACTTAACATCTCGGATGTAGTATTTCACAACATTCCTGGCGGGTCGGCCCCACTTCTCGGTGGGAACATTATATACGTCTATAACGTAATATAACCTAACCTAACCCATCTAGACCCTCGCTGGTAATATTTCACAAAATCCCGGTCGTGTCGTCCCGTACGTCTCGGTGCGGACATTATATACGTCTATAACGTTATATATCCTAACCTAAGGCAACTTAACATCTCGGATGTAGTATTTTCCAACATTCCTGGCGGGTCGGCCCCAACTTCTCGGTGGGCACATTATATACGTCTATATCGTAATATAACCTAACCTAACCCATCTAGACCATCGCTGGTAATGTTTTACAAAATCCCGGTAGTGTCGTACCGTAGGTCTCGGTGCGGACATTATATACGTCTATAACGTTACATAACCTAACCTAAGGCTACCTAACATCTCGAATGTAGTATTTCACAACATTCCTGGCGGGTCGGCCCCACTTCTCGGTGGGAACATTATATACCTCTATAATGTAATATAACCTAACCTAACCGATCTAGCCCCTCGTTGGTAATGTTTTACAAAATCCCGGTCGTGTCGTCGCGTACGTCTCGGTGCGGACATTATATACGTCTATAACGTTATATATCCTAACCTAAGGCAACTTAACATCTCGGATGTAGTATTTCACAACATTCCTGGCGGGTCGGCTCCACTTCTCGGTGGGAACATTGTATACTTCTATAACGTAATATAACCTAACCTAACCCATCTAGCCCCTCGCTGGTAATGTTTTACAGAATTCCGGTCGTGTCGTCCTGTACGTCTCGGTGCGGACATTATATACGTCTATAACGTTATCTATCCTAACCTAAGGCAACTTAACATCTCGGATGTAGTATTTTCCAGCATTTCTGGCGGGACGGCCCCAACTTTTCGGTGGGCACATTATATACGTCTATAACGTAATATAACCTAACCTAACCGATCTAGCCCCTCGCTGGTAATGTTTTACAGAATCCCGGTCGTGTCGTCCCGTACGTCTCGGTGCGGACATTATATACGTCTATAACGTTCTCTATCCTAACCTAAGGCAACTTAACATCTGGGATGTAGTATTTTCCAACATTCCTGGCGGGTCGGCCCCAACTTCTCGGTGGGCACATTATATACGTCTATATCGTAATATAACCTAACCTAACCCATCTAGACCCTCGCTGGTAATATTTCACAAAATCCCGGTCGTGTCGTCCCGTACGTCTCGGTGCGGACATTATATACGTCTATAACGTTATATATCCTAACCTAAGGCAACTTAACATCTCGAATGTAGTATTTCACAACATTCCTGGCGGGTCCGCCCCACTTCTCGGTGGGAACATTATATACGTCTATAACGTAATATAACCTAACCTAACCCATCTAGCCCCTCGCTGGTAATGTTTTACAGAATCTCGGTCGTGTCGTCCCGTATGTCTCGGTACGGACATTATATACGTCTATAACTTTATGTATCCTAACCTAAGGCAACTTAACATCTGGGATGTAGTATTTTCCAACATTCCTGGCGGGTCGGCCCCAACTTCTCGGTGGGCACATTATATACGTCTATATCGTAATATAACCAAACCTAACCCATCTAGACGCTCGCTGGTAATGCTTTACAAAATCCCGGTCATGTCGGCCCGTACGTCTCGGTGGGGACATTATATACGTCTATAACGTAATATAACCTAACCTAAGGCAACTCAACATCTCGGATGTAGTATTTTCCAACATTCCTGGCGGGTCGGCCCCACTTCTCGGTGGGAACATTATATACGTCTATAACGTAATATAACCTAACCTAACCGATCTAGCCCCTCGCTGGCAATGTTTTACAGAATCCCGGTCGTGTCGTCCCGTACGTCTCGGTGCGGACATTATATACGTCTATAACGTTATATATCCTAACCTAAGGCGACTTAACATCTCGGATGTAGTATTTTCCAACATTCCTGGCGGGTCGGCCCCACTTCTCGGTGGGAACATTATATACGTCTATAACGTAATATAACCTAACCTAACCCATCTAGCCCCTCGCTGGTAATGTTTTACAGAATCTCGGTCGTGTCGTCCCGTATGTCTCGGTGCGGACATTATATACGTCTATAACTTTATGTATCCTAACCTAAGGCAACTTAACATCTGGGATGTAGTATTTTCCAACAATCCTGGCGGGTCGGCCCCAACTTCTCGGTGGGCACATTATATACGTCTATATCGTAATATAACCAAACCTAACCCATCTAGACCCTCGCTGGTAATGTTTTACAAAATCCCGGTCATGTCGGCCCGTACTTCTCGGTGGGGACATTATATACGTCTATAACGTAATATAACCTAACCTAACCGATCTAGCCCCTCGCTGGTAATGTTTTACAGGATCCCGGTCGTGTCGTCGCGTACGTCTCGGCGCGGACATTATATACGTCTATAACGTTATATATCCTAACCTAAGGCAACTTAACATCTCGGATGTAGTATTTCACAACATTCCTGGCGGGTCGGCTCCACTTCTCGGTGGGAACATTATATACTTCTATAACGTAATATAACCTAACCTAACCCATCTAGCCCCTCGCTGGTAATGTTTTACAGAATTCCGGTCGTGTCGTCCTGTACGTCTCGGTGCGGACATTATATACGTCTATAACGTTATCTATCCTAACCTAAGGCAACTTAACATCTCGGATGTAGTATTTTCCAGCATTTCTGGCGGGACGGCCCCAACTTTTCGGTGGGCACATTATATACGTCTATATCGTAATATAACCTAACCTAACCCATCTAGACCCTCGCTGGTAATGTTTTACAAAATCCCGGTCGTGTCGGCCCGTACTTCTCGGTGGGGACATTATATACGTCTATAACGTTATATATACTAACCTAAGGGAACCTAACATCTCGGATGTAGTATTTCACAACATTCCTGGCGGGTCGGCCCCACTTCTCGGTGGGAACATTATATACGTCTATAACGTAATATAACCTAACCTAACCGATCTAGCCCCTCGCTGGTAATGTTTTACAGAATCCCGGTCGTGTCGTCCCGTACGTCTCGGTGCGGACATTATATACGTCTATAACGTTATCTATCCTAACCTAAGGCAACTTAACATCTGGGATGTAGTATTTTCCAACATTCCTGGCGGGTCGGCCCCAACTTCTCGGTGGGCACATTATATACGTCTATATCGTAATATAACCTAACCTAACCCATCTAGACCCTCGCTGGTAATATTTCACAAAATCCCGGTCGTGTCGTCCCGTACGTCTCGGTGCGGACATTATATACGTCTATAACTTTATGTATCCTAACCTAAGGCAACTTAACATCTGGGATGTAGTATTGTCCAACATTCCTGGCGGGTCGGCCCCACTTCTCGGTGGGAACATTATATACGTCTATAACGTAATATAACCTAACCTAACCCATCTTGCCCCTCGCTGGTAATGTTTTACAGAAACCCGGCCGTGTCGTCCCGGACGTCTCGGTAGGGACATTGTATGCATCTGTAACGTTATATACCCTAACCTAAGGCAACGTAACATCTCGAATGTAGTATTTCACAACATTCCTGGCGGGTCCGCCCCACTTCTCGGTGGGAACATTATATACGCCTATAACGTAATATAACCTAACCTAACCCATCTAGCCCCTCGCTGGTAATGTTTTACAGAATCTCGGTCGTGTCGTCCCGTATGTCTCGGTGCGGACATTATATACGTCTATAACTTTATGTATCCTAACCTAAGGCAACTTAACATCTGGGATGTAGTATTTTCCAACAATCCTGGCGGGTCGGCCCCAACTTCTCGGTGGGCACATTATATACGTCTATATCGTAATATAACCAAACCTAACCCATCTAGACCCTCGCTGGTAATGTTTTACAAAATCCCGGTCATGTCGGCCCGTACTTCTCGGTGGGGACATTATATACGTCTATAACGTAATATAACCTAACCTAACCGATCTAGCCCCTCGCTGGTAATGTTTTACAGAATCCCGGTCGTGTCGTCGCGTACGTCTCGGTGCGGACATTATATACCTCCATAACGTTATATATCCTAACCTAAGGCAACTTAACATCTCGGATGTAGTATTTCACAACATTCCTGGCGGGTCGGCCCCACTTCTCGGTGGGAACATTATATACGTCTATAACGTAATATAACCTAACCTAACCCATCTAGACCCTCGCTGGTAATATTTCACAAAATCCCGGTCGTGTCGTCCCGTACGTCTCGGTGCGGACATTATATACGTCTATAACGTTATATATCCTAACCTAAGGCAACTTAACATCTCGGATGTAGTATTTTCCAACATTCCTGGCGGGTCGGCCCCAACTTCTCGGTGGGCACATTATATACGTCTATATCGTAATATAACCTAACCTAACCCATCTAGACCATCGCTGGTAATGTTTTACAAAATCCCGGTAGTGTCGTACCGTAGGTCTCGGTGCGGACATTATATACGTCTATAACGTTACATAACCTAACCTAAGGCTACCTAACATCTCGAATGTAGTATTTCACAACATTCCTGGCGGGTCGGCCCCACTTCTCGGTGGGAACATTATATACCTCTATAATGTAATATAACCTAACCTAACCGATCTAGCCCCTCGTTGGTAATGTTTTACAAAATCCCGGTCGTGTCGTCGCGTACGTCTCGGTGCGGACATTATATACGTCTATAACGTTATATATCCTAACCTAAGGCAACTTAACATCTCGGATGTAGTATTTCACAACATTCCTGGCGGGTCGGCTCCACTTCTCGGTGGGAACATTGTATACTTCTATAACGTAATATAACCTAACCTAACCCATCTAGCCCCTCGCTGGTAATGTTTTACAGAATTCCGGTCGTGTCGTCCTGTACGTCTCGGTGCGGACATTATATACGTCTATAACGTTATCTATCCTAACCTAAGGCAACTTAACATCTCGGATGTAGTATTTTCCAGCATTTCTGGCGGGACGGCCCCAACTTTTCGGTGGGCACATTATATACGTCTATAACGTAATATAACCTAACCTAACCGATCTAGCCCCTCGCTGGTAATGTTTTACAGAATCCCGGTCGTGTCGTCCCGTACGTCTCGGTGCGGACATTATATACGTCTATAACGTTCTCTATCCTAACCTAAGGCAACTTAACATCTGGGATGTAGTATTTTCCAACATTCCTGGCGGGTCGGCCCCAACTTCTCGGTGGGCACATTATATACGTCTATATCGTAATATAACCTAACCTAACCCATCTAGACCCTCGCTGGTAATATTTCACAAAATCCCGGTCGTGTCGTCCCGTACGTCTCGGTGCGGACATTATATACGTCTATAACGTTATATATCCTAACCTAAGGCAACTTAACATCTCGAATGTAGTATTTCACAACATTCCTGGCGGGTCCGCCCCACTTCTCGGTGGGAACATTATATACGTCTATAACGTAATATAACCTAACCTAACCCATCTAGCCCCTCGCTGGTAATGTTTTACAGAACCTCGGTCGTGTCGTCCCGTATGTCTCGGTACGGACATTATGTACGTCTATAACTTTATGTATCCTAACCTAAGGCAACTTAACATCTGGGATGTAGTATTTTCCAACATTCCTGGCGGGTCGGCCCCAACTTCTCGGTGGGCACATTATATACGTCTATATCGTAATATAACCAAACCTAACCCATCTAGACGCTCGCTGGTAATGCTTTACAAAATCCCGGTCATGTCGGCCCGTACGTCTCGGTGGGGACATTATATACGTCTATAACGTAATATAACCTAACCTAAGGCAACTCAACATCTCGGATGTAGTATTTTCCAACATTCCTGGCGGGTCGGCCCCACTTCTCGGTGGGAACATTATATACGTCTATAACGTAATATAACCTAACCTAACCGATCTAGCCCCTCGCTGGTAATGTTTTACAGAATCCCGGTCGTGTCGTCCCGTACGTCTCGGTTAGGACATTATATACGTCTATAACGTTATATATCCTAACCTAAGGCAACTTAACATCTCGGATGTAGTATTTTCCAACATTCCTGGCGGGTCGGCACCAACTTCTCGGTGGGCACATTATATACGTCTATATCGTAATATAACCTAACCTAGCCCATCTAGACCCTCGCTGGTAATGTTTTACAAAATCCCGGTCGTGTCGTACCGTACGTCTCGGTGCGGACATTATATACGTCTATAACGTTATATAACCTAACCTAAGGCAACTTAACATCTCGGATGTAGTATTTCACAACATTCCTGGCGGGTCCGCCCCACTTCTCGGTGGGAACATTATATACGTCTATAACGTAATATAACCTAACCTAACCCATTTTGCTCCTCGGTGATAGTTTTTACAGAAACCCGGCCGTGTCGTCCCGGACGTCTCGGTAGGGACATTGTATGCATCTGTAACGTTATATACCCTAACCTAAGGCAACCTAACATCTCGAATGTAGTATTTCACAACATTCCTGGCGGGTCCGCCCCACTTTTCGGTGGGAACATTATAGACGTCTATAACGTAATATAACCTAACCTAACCCATCTAGCCCCTCGCTGGTAATGTTTTACAGAATCTCGGTCGTGTCGTCCCGTATGTCTCGGTGCGGACATTATATACGTCTATAACTTTATGTATCCTAACCTAAGGCAACTTAACATCTGGGATGTAGTATTGTCCAACATTCCTGGCGGGTCGGCCCCAACTTCTCGGTGGGCACATTATATACGTCTATATCGTAATATAACCAAACCTAAACCATCTAGACCCTCGCTGGTAATGTTTTACAAAATCCCGGTCGTGCCGGCCCGTACTTCTCGGTGGGGACATTATATACGTCTATAACGTTATATATACTAACCTAAGGGAACCTAACATCTCGGATGTAGTATTTCACAACATTCCTGGCGGGTCGGCCCCACTTCTCGGTGGGAACATTATATACGTCTATAACGTAATATAACCTAACCTAACCGATCTCTGCCCCTCGCTGGTAATGTTTTACAGAATCCCGGTCGTGTCGTCGCGTACGTCTCGGTGCGGACATTATATACGTCTATAACGTTATATATACTAGCCTAAGGGAACCTAACATCTCGGATGTTGTATTTTCCAACATTCCTGGCGGGTCGGCACCAACTTCTCGGTGGGCACATTATATACGTCTATATCGTAATATAACCTAACCTAGCCCATCTAGACCCTCGCTGGTAATGTTTTACAAAATCCCGGTCGTGTCGTACCGTACGTCTCGGTGCGGACATTATATACGTCTATAACGTTATATAACCTAACCTAAGGCAACTTAACATCTCGGATGTAGTATTTCACAACATTCCTGGCGGGTCGGCTCCACTTCTCGGTGGGAACATTATATACTTCTATAACGTAATATAACCTAACCTAACCCATCTAGCCCCTCGCTGGTAATGTTTTACAGAATTCCGGTCGTGTCGTCCTGTACGTCTCGGTGCGGACATTATATACGTTTATAACGTTATCTATCCTAACCTAAGGCAACTTAACATCTCGGATGTAGTATTTTCCAGCATTTCTGGCGGGACGGCCCCAACTTTTCGGTGGGCACATTATATACGTCTATATCGTAATATAACCTAACCTAACCCGTCTAGACCCTCGCTGGTAATGTTTTACAAAATCCCGGTCGTGTCGGCCCGTACTTCTCGGTGGGGACATTATATACGTCTATAACGTTATATATACTAACCTAAGGGAACCTAACATCTCGGATGTAGTATTTCACAACATTCCTGGCGGGTCGGCCCCACTTCTCGGTGGGAACATTATATACGTCTATAACGTAATATAACCTAACCTAACCGATCTAGCCCCTCGCTGGTAATGTTTTACAGAATCCCGGTCGTGTCGTCCCGTACGTCTCGGTGCGGACATTATATACGTCTATAACGTTATCTATCCTAACCTAAGGCAACTTAACATCTGGGATGTAGTATTTTCCAACATTCCTGGCGGGACGGCCCCAACTTCTCGGTGGGCACATTATATACGTCTATATCGTAATATAACCTAACCTAACCCATCTAGACCCTCGTTGGTAATATTTCACAAAATCCCGGTCGTGTCGTCCCGTACGTCTCGGTGCGGACATTATATACGTCTATAACGTTATATATCCTAACCTAAGGCAACTTAACATCTCGAATGTAGTATTTCACAACATTCCTGGCGGGTCCGCCCCACTTCTCGGTGGGAACATTATATACGTCTATAACGTAATATAACCTAACCTAACCCATCTAGCCCCTAGCTGGTAATGTTTTACAGAATCTCGGTCGTGTCGTCCCGTATGTCTCGGTGCTGACATTATATACGTCTATAACTTTATGTATCCTAACCTAAGGCAACTTAACATCTGGGATGTAGTATTTTCCAACATTCCTGGCGGGTCGGCCCCAACTTCTCGGTGGGCACATTATATACGTCTATATCGTAATATAACCAAACCTAACCCATCTAGACGCTCGCTGGTAATGCTTTACAAAATCCCGGTCCTGTCGGCCCGTACGTCTCGGTGGGGACATTATATACGTCTATAACGTAATATAACCTAACCTAAGGCATCTCAACATCTCGGATGTAGTATTTTCCAACATTCCTGGCGGGTCGGCCCCACTTCTCGGTGGGAACATTATATACGTCTATAACGTAATATAACCTAACCTAACCGATCTAGCCCCTCGCTGGTAATGTTTTACAGAATCCCGGTCGTGTCGTCCCGTACGTCTCGGTGCGGACATTATATACGTCTATAACGTAATATAACCTAACCTAACCCATTTTGCTCCTCGGTGATAGTTTTTACAGAAACCCGGCCGTGTCGTCCCGGACGTCTCGGTAGGGACATTGTATGCATCTGTAACGTTATATACCCTAACCTAAGGCAACCTAACATCTCGAATGTAGTATTTCACAACATTCCTGGCGGGTCCGCCCCACTTTTCGGTGGGAACATTATATACGTCTATAACGTAATATAACCTAACCTAACCCATCTAGCCCCTCGCTGGTAATGTTTTACAGAATCTCGGTCGTGTCGTCCCGTATGTCTCGGTGCGGACATTATATACGTCTATAACTTTATGTATCCTAACCTAAGGCAACTTAACATCTGGGATGTAGTATTGTCCAACATTCCTGGCGGGTCGGCCCCACTTCTCGGTGGGAACATTATATACGTCTATAACGTAATATAACCTAACCTAACCCATCTTGCCCCTCGCTGGTAATGTTTTACAGAAACCCGGCCGTGTCGTCCCGGACGTCTCGGTAGGGACATTGTATGCATCTGTAACGTTATATACCCTAACCTAAGGCAACGTAACATCTCGAATGTAGTATTTCACAACATTCCTGGCGGGTCCGCCCCACTTCTCGGTGGGAACATTATATACGTCTATAACGTAATATAACCTAACCTAACCCATCTAGCTCCTCGCTGGTTATGTTTTACAGAATCTCGGTCGTGTCGTCCCGTATGTCTCGGTGCG
Source organism: Xylocopa violacea (assembly GCA_963969225.1). Classification (NCBI taxonomy): domain Eukaryota; kingdom Metazoa; phylum Arthropoda; class Insecta; order Hymenoptera; family Apidae; genus Xylocopa; species Xylocopa violacea. Next base: position 1,308,521 of record CAXAJV010000061.1, on the reverse strand, counting down.
GACATTATATACGTCTATAACTTTATGTATCCTAACCTAAGGCAACTTAACATCTGGGATGTAGTATTTTCCAACAATCCTGGCGGGTCGGCCCCAACTTCTCGGTGGGCACATTATATACGTCTATATCGTAATATAACCAAACCTAACCCATCTAGACCCTCGCTGGTAATGTTTTACAAAATCCCGGTCATGTCGGCCCGTACTTCTCGGTGGGGACATTATATACGTCTATAACGTAATATAACCTAACCTAACCGATCTAGCCCCTCGCTGGTAATGTTTTACAGAATCCCGGTCGTGTCGTCGCGTACGTCTCGGTGCGGACATTATATACGTCTATAACGTTATATAACCTAACCTAAGGCAACTTAACATCTCGTATGTAGTATTTCACAACATTCCTGGCGGGTCGGCTCCACTTCTCGGTGGGAACATTATATACTTCTATAACGTAATATAACCTAACCTAACCCATCTAGCCCCTCGCTGGTAATGTTTTACAGAATTCCGGTCGTGTCGTCCTGTACGTCTCGGTGCGGACATTATATACGTCTATAACGTTATCTATCCTAACCTAAGGCAACTTAACATCTCGGATGTAGTATTTTCCAGCATTTCTGGCGGGACGGCCCCAACTTTTCGGTGGGCACATTATATACGTCTATATCGTAATATAACCTAACCTAACCCATCTAGACCCTCGCTGGTAATGTTTTACAAAATCCCGGTCGTGTCGGCCCGTACTTCTCGGTGGGGACATTATATACGTCTATAACGTTATATAACCTAACCTAAGGCTACCTAACATCTCGAATGTAGTATTTCACAACATTCCTGGCGGGTCCGCCCCACTTCTCGGTGGGAACATTATATACGTCTATAACGTAATATAACCTAACCTAACCCATTTTGCTCCTCGGTGATAGTTTTTACAGAAACCCGGCCGTGTCGTCCCGGACGTCTCGGTAGGGACATTGTATGCATCTGTAACGTTATATACCCTAACCTAAGGCAACCTAACATCTCGAATGTAGTATTTCACAACATTCCTGGCGGGTCCGCCCCACTTTTCGGTGGGAACATTATATACGTCTATAACGTAATATAACCTAACCTAACCCATCTAGCCCCTCGCTGGTAATGTTTTACAGAATCTCGGTCGTGTCGTCCCGTATGTCTCGGTGCGGACATTATATACGTCTATAACTTTATGTATCCTAACCTAAGGCAACTTAACATCTGGGATGTAGTATTGTCCAACATTCCTGGCGGGTCGGCCCCAACTTCTCGGTGGGCACATTATATACGTCTATATCGTAATATAACCAAACCTAAACCATCTAGACCCTCGCTGGTAATGTTTTACAAAATCCCGGTCGTGCCGGCCCGTACTTCTCGGTGGGGACATTATATACGTCTATAACGTTATATATACTAACCTAAGGGAACCTAACATCTCGGATGTAGTATTTCACAACATTCCTGGCGGGTCGGCCCCACTTCTCGGTGGGAACATTATATACGTCTATAACGTAATATAACCTAACCTAACCGATCTCTGCCCCTCGCTGGTAATGTTTTACAGAATCTCGGTCGTGTCGTCCCGTATGTCTCGGTGCGGACATTATATACGTCTATAACTTTATGTATCCTAACCTAAGGCAACTTAACATCTGGGATGTAGTATTTTCCAACATTCCTGGCGGGCCGGCCCCAACTTCTCGGTGGGCACATTATATACGTCTATATCGTAATATAACCAAACCTAAACCATCTAGACCCTCGCTGGTAATGTTTTACAAAATCCCGGTCGTGCCGGCCCGTACTTCTCGGTGGGGACATTATATACGTCTATAACGTTATATATACTAACCTAAGGGAACCTAACATCTCGGATGTAGTATTTCACAACATTCCTGGCGGGTCGGCCCCACTTCTCGGTGGGAACATTATATACGTCTATAACGTAATATAACCTAACCTAACCGATCTCTGCCCCTCGCTGGTAATGTTTTACAAAATCCCGGTCGTGTCGTACCGTACGTCTCGGTGCGGACATTATATACGTCTATAACGTTATATATCCTAACCTAAGGCAACTTAACATCTCGGATGTAGTATTTCACAACATTCCTGCCGGGTCGGCTCCACTTCTCGGTGGGAACATTATATACGTCTATAACGTAATATAACCTAACCTAACCCATCTAGCCCCTCGCTGGTAATGTTTTACAGAATCCCGGTCGTGTCGGCCCGTACTTCTCGGTGGGGACATTATATACGTCTATAACGTTATATATACTAACCTAAGGGAACCTAACATCTCGGATGTAGTATTTCACAACATTCCTGGCGGGTCGGCCCCACTTCTCGGTGGGAACATTATATACGTCTATAACGTAATATAACCTAACCTAACCGATCTCTGCCCCTCGCTGGTAATGTTTTACAAAATCCCGGTCGTGTCGTACCGTACGTCTCGGTGCGGACATTATATACGTCTATAACGTTATATAACCTAACCTAAGGCAACTTAACATCTCGTATGTAGTATTTCACAACATTCGTGGCGGGTCGGCTCCACTTCTCGGTGGGAACATTATATACTTCTATAACGTAATATAACCTAACCTAACCCATCTAGCCCCTCGCTGGTAATGTTTTACAGAATTCCGGTCGTGTCGTCCTGTACGTCTCGGTGCGGACATTATATACGTCTATAACGTTATCTATCCTAACCTAAGGCAACTTAACATCTCGGATGTAGTATTTTCCAGCATTTCTGGCGGGACGGCCCCAACTTTTCGGTGGGCACATTATATACGTCTATATCGTAATATAACCTAACCTAACCCATCTAGACCCTCGCTGGTAATGTTTTACAAAATCCCGGTCGTGTCGGCCCGTACTTCTCGGTGGGGACATTATATACGTCTATAACGTTATATAACCTAACCTAAGGCTACCTAACATCTCGAATGTAGTATTTCACAACATTCCTGGCGGGTCCGCCCCACTTCTCTGTGGGAACATTATATACGTCTATAACGTAATATAACCTAACCTAACCCATTTTGCTCCTCGGTGATAGTTTTTACAGAAACCCGGCCGTGTCGTCCCGGACGTCTCGGTAGGGACATTGTATGCATCTGTAACGTTATATACCCTAACCTAAGGCAACCTAACATCTCGAATGTAGTATTTCACAACATTCCTGGCGGGTCCGCCCCACTTTTCGGTGGGAACATTATATACGTCTATAACGTAATATAACCTAACCTAACCCATCTAGCCCCTCGCTGGTAATGTTTTACAGAATCTCGGTCGTGTCGTCCCGTATGTCTCGGTGCGGACATTATATACGTCTATAACTTTATGTATCCTAACCTAAGGCAACTTAACATCTGGGATGTAGTATTGTCCAACATTCCTGGCGGGTCGGCCCCAACTTCTCGGTGGGCACATTATATACGTCTATATCGTAATATAACCAAACCTAAACCATCTAGACCCTCGCTGGTAATGTTTTACAAAATCCCGGTCGTGCCGGCCCGTACTTCTCGGTGGGGACATTATATACGTCTATAACGTTATATATACTAACCTAAGGGAACCTAACATCTCGGATGTAGTATTTCACAACATTCCTGGCGGGTCGGCCCCACTTCTCGGTGGGAACATTATATACGTCTATAACGTAATATAACCTAACCTAACCGATCTCTGCCCCTCGCTGGTAATGTTTTACAAAATCCCGGTCGTGTCGTACCGTACGTCTCAGTGCGGACATTATATACGTCTATAACGTTATATATCCTAACCTAAGGCAACTTAACATCTCGGATGTAGTATTTCACAACATTCCTGCCGGGTCGGCTCCACTTCTCGGTGGGAACATTATATACGTCTATAACGTAATATAACCTAACCTAACCCATCTGGCCCCTCGCTGGTAATGTTTTACAGAATTCCGGTCGTGTCGTCCCGTACGTCTCGGTGCGGACATTATATACGTCTATAACGTTATCTATCCTAACCTAAGGCAACTTAACATCTCGGGTGTAGTATTTTCCAACATTTCTGGCGGGACGGCCCCAACTTTTCGGTGGGCACATTATATACGTCTATATCGTAATATAACCTAACCTAACCCATCTAGACCCTCGATGGTAATATTTCACAAAATCCCGGTCGTGTCGTCCCGTACGTCTCGGTGCGGACATTATATACGTCTATAACGTTATATATCCTAACCTAAGGCAACTTAACATCTCGGATGTAGTATTTTCCAACATTCCTGGCGGGTCGGCACCAACTTCTCGGTGGGCACATTATATACGTCTATATCGTAATATAACCTAACCTAGCCCATCTAGACCCTCGCTTGTAATGTTTTACAAAATCCCGGTCGTGTCGTACCGTACGTCTCGGTGCGGACATTATATACGTCTATAACGTTATATAACCTAACCTAAGGCAACTTAACATCTCGGATGTATTATTTCACAACATTCCTGGCGGGTCGGCCCCAACTTCTCGGTGGGCACATTATATACGTCTATATCGTAATATAACCAAACCTAACCCATCTAGACCCTCGCTGGTAATGTTTTACAAAATCCCGGTCATGTCGGCCCGTACTTCTCGGTGGGGACATTATATACGTCTTTAACGTAATATAACCTAACCTAACCGATCTAGCCCCTCGCTGGTAATGTTTTACAGAATCCCGGTCGTGTCGTCGCGTACGTCTCGGCGCGGACATTATATACGTCTATAACGTTATATATCCTAACCTAAGGCAACTTAACATCTCGGATGTAGTATTTCACAACATTCCTGCCGGGTCGGCTCCACTTCTCGGTGGGAACATTATATAAGTCTATAACGTAATATAACCTAACCTAACCCATCTAGCCCCTCCCTGGTAATGTTTTACAGAATTCCGGTCGTGTCGTCCCGTACGTCTCGGTGCGGACATTATATACGTCTATAACGTTATCTATCCTAACCTAAGGCAATTTAACATCTCGGGTGTAGTATTTTCCAACATTTCTGGCGGGACGGCCCCAAATTTTCGGTGGGCACATTATATACGTCTATATCGTAATATAACCTAACCTAACCCATCTAGACCCTCGCTGGTAATATTTCACAAAATCCCGGTCGTGTCGTCCCGTACGTCTCGGTGCGGACATTATATACCTCTATAACGTTATATATCCTAACCTAAGGCAACTTAACATCTCGGATGTAGTATTTTCCAACATTCCTGGCGGGTCGGCCCCACTTCTCGGTGGGAACATTATATACGTCTATAACGTAATATAACCTAACCTAACCCATCTAGACCCTCGCTGGTAATATTTCACAAAATCCCGGTCGTGTCGTCCCGTACGTCTCGGTGCGGACATTATATACGTCTATAACGTTATATAACCTAACCTAAGGCAACTTAACATCTCGGATGTAGTATTTCACAACATTCCTGGCGGGTCGGCTCCACTTCTCGGTGGGAACATTATATACTTCTCTAACGTAATATAACCTAACCTAACCAATCTAGCCCCTCGCTGGTAATGTTTTACAGAATTCCGGTCGTGTCGTCCTGTACGTCTGGGTGCGGACATTATATACGTCTATAACGTTATCTATCCTAACCTAAGGCAACTTAACATCTCGGATGTAGTATTTTCCAGCATTTCTGGCGGGACGGCCCCAACTTTTCGGTGGGCACATTATATACGTCTATATCGTAATATAACCTAACCTAACCCATCTAGACCCTCGCTGGTAATGTTTTACAAAATCCCGGTCGTGTCGGCCCGTACTTCTCGGTGGGGACATTATATACGTCTATAACGTTATATAACCTAACCTAAGGCTACCTAACATCTCGAATGTAGTATTTCACAACATTCCTGGCGGGTCCGCCCCACTTCTCGGTGGGAACATTATATACGTCTATAACGTAATATAACCTAACCTAACCCATCTAGCCCCTCGCTGGTAATGTTTTACAGAAACCCGGCCGTGTCGTCCCGTACGTCTCGGTGCGGACATTATATACGTCTATAACGTTATCTATCCTAACCTAAGGCAACTTAACATCTCGGATGTAGTATTTCACAACATTCCTGGCGGGTCGGCTCCACTTCTCGGTGGGAACATTATATCCTCCTATAACGTAATATAACCTAACCTAACCCATCTAGCCCCTCGCTGGTAATGTTTTACAGAATTCCGGTCGTGTCGTCCTGTACGTCTCGGTGCGGACATTATATACGTCTATAACGTTATCTATCCTAACCTAAGGCAACTTAACATCTCGGATGTAGTATTTTCCAGCATTTCTGGCGGGACGGCCCCAACTTTTCGGTGGGCACATTATATACGTCTATATCGTAATATAACCTAACCTAACCCATCTAGACCCTCGCTTATAATGTTTTACAAAATCCCGGTCGTGTCGGCCCGTACTTCTCGGTGGGGACATTATATACGTCTATAACGTTATATAACCTAACCTAAGGCTACCTAACATCTCGAATGTAGTATTTCACAACATTCCTGGCGGGTCCGCCCCACTTCTCGGTGGGAACATTATATACGTCTATAACGTAATATAACCTAACCTAACCCATTTTGCTCCTCGGTGATAGTTTTTACAGAAACCCGGCCGTGTCGTCCCGGACGTCTCGGTAGGGACATTGTATGCATCTGTAACGTTATATACCCTAACCTAAGGCAACCTAACATCTCGAATGTAGTATTTCACAACATTCCTGGCGGGTCCGCCCCACTTTTCGGTGGGAACATTATATACGTCTATAACGTAATATAACCTAACCTAACCCATCTAGCCCCTCGCTGGTAATGTTTTACAGAATCTCGGTCGTGTCGTCCCGTATGTCTCGGTGCGGACATTATATACGTCTATAACTTTATGTATCCTAACCTAAGGCAACTTAACATCTGGGATGTAGTATTGTACAACATTCCTGGCGGGTCGGCCCCAACTTCTCGGTGGGCACATTATATACGTCTATATCGTAATATAACCAAACCTAAACCATCTAGACCCTCGCTGGTAATGTTTTACAAAATCCCGGTCGTGTCGGCCCGTACTTCTCGGTGGGGACATTATATACGTCTATAACGTTATATATACTAACCTAAGGGAACCTAACATCTCGGATGTAGTATTTCACAACATTCCTGGCGGGTCGGCCCCACTTCTCGGTGGGAACATTATATACGTCTATAACGTAATATAACCTAACCTAACCGATCTCTGCCCCTCGCTGGTAATGTTTTACAAAATCCCGGTCGTGTCGTACCGTACGTCTCGGTGCGGACATTATATACGTCTATAACGTTATATAACCTAACCTAAGGCAACTTAACATCTCGTATGTAGTATTTCACAACATTCGTGGCGGGTTGGCTCCACTTCTCGGTGGGAACATTATATACTTCTATAACGTAATATAACCTAACCTAACCCATCTAGCCCCTCGCTGGTAATGTTTTACAGAATCCCGGTCGTGTCGTCGCGTACGTCTCGGCGCGGACATTATATACGTCTATAACGTTATATATCCTAACCTAAGGCAACTTAACATCTCGGATGTAGTATTTCACAACATTCCTGCCGGGTCGGCTCCACTTCTCGGTGGGAACATTATATAAGTCTATAACGTAATATAACCTAACCTAACCCATCTAGCCCCTCCCTGGTAATGTTTTACAGAATTCCGGTCGTGTCGTCCCGTACGTCTCGGTGCGGACATTATATACGTCTATAACGTTATCTATCCTAACCTAAGGCAATTTAACATCTCGGGTGTAGTATTTTCCAACATTTCTGGCGGGACGGCCCCAAATTTTCGGTGGGCACATTATATACGTCTATATCGTAATATAACCTAACCTAACCCATCTAGACCCTCGCTGGTAATATTTCACAAAATCCCGGTCGTGTCGTCCCGTACGTCTCGGTGCGGACATTATATACCTCTATAACGTTATATATCCTAACCTAAGGCAACTTAACATCTCGGATGTAGTATTTTCCAACATTCCTGGCGGGTCGGCCCCACTTCTCGGTGGGAACATTATATACGTCTATAACGTAATATAACCTAACCTAACCCATCTAGACCCTCGCTGGTAATATTTCACAAAATCCCGGTCCTGTCGTCCCGTACGTCTCGGTGCGGACATTATATACGTCTATAACGTTATATAACCTAACCTAAGGCAACTTAACATCTCGGATGTAGTATTTCACAACATTCCTGGCGGGTCGGCTCCACTTCTCGGTGGGAACATTATATACTTCTCTAACGTAATATAACCTAACCTAACCCATCTAGCCCCTCGCTGGTAATGTTTTACAGAATTCCGGTCGTGTCGTCCTGTACGTCTGGGTGCGGACATTATATACGTCTATAACGTTATCTATCCTAACCTAAGGCAACTTAACATCTCGGATGTAGTATTTTCCAGCATTTCTGGCGGGACGGCCCCAACTTTTCGGTGGGCACATTATATACGTCTATATCGTAATATAACCTAACCTAACCCATCTAGACCCTCGCTGGTAATGTTTTACAAAATCCCGGTCGTGTCGGCCCGTACTTCTCGGTGGGGACATTATATACGTCTATAACGTTATATAACCTAACCTAAGGCTACCTAACATCTCGAATGTAGTATTTCACAACATTCCTGGCGGGTCCGCCCCACTTCTCGGTGGGAACATTATATACGTCTATAACGTAATATAACCTAACCTAACCCATCTAGCCCCTCGCTGGTAATGTTTTACAGAAACCCGGCCGTGTCGTCCCGTACGTCTCGGTGCGGACATTATATACGTCTATAACGTTATCTATCCTAACCTAAGGCAACTTAACATCTCGGATGTAGTATTTCACAACATTCCTGGCGGGTCGGCTCCACTTCTCGGTGGGAACATTATATCCTCCTATAACGTAATATAACCTAACCTAACCCATCTAGCCCCTCGCTTGTAATGTTTTACAGAATTCCGGTCGTGTCGTCCTGTACGTCTCGGTGCGGACATTATATACGTCTATAACGTTATCTATCCTAACCTAAGGCAACTTAACATCTCGGATGTAGTATTTTCCAGCATTTCTGTCGGGACGGCCCCAACTTTTCGGTGGGCACATTATATACGTCTATATCGTAATATAACCTAACCTAACCCATCTAGACCCTCGCTTATAATGTTTTACAAAATCCCGGTCGTGTCGGCCCGTACTTCTCGGTGGGGACATTATATACGTCTATAACGTTATATAACCTAACCTAAGGCTACCTAACATCTCGAATGTAGTATTTCACAACATTCCTGGCGGGTCCGCCCCACTTCTCGGTGGGAACATTATATACGTCTATAACGTAATATAACCTAACCTAACCCATTTTGCTCCTCGGTGATAGTTTTTACAGAAACCCGGCCGTGTCGTCCCGGACGTCTCGGTAGGGACATTGTATGCATCTGTAACGTTATATACCCTAACCTAAGGCAACCTAACATCTCGAATGTAGTATTTCACAACATTCCTGGCGGGTCCGCCCCACTTTTCGGTGGGAACATTATATACGTCTATAACGTAATATAACCTAACCTAACCCATCTAGCCCCTCGCTGGTAATGTTTTACAGAATCTCGGTCGTGTCGTCCCGTATGTCTCGGTGCGGACATTATATACGTCTATAACTTTATGTATCCTAACCTAAGGCAACTTAACATCTGGGATGTAGTATTGTACAACATTCCTGGCGGGTCGGCCCCAACTTCTCGGTGGGCACATTATATACGTCTATATCGTAATATAACCAAACCTAAACCATCTAGACCCTCGCTGGTAATGTTTTACAGAATCCCGGTCGTGTCGGCCCGTACTTCTCGGTGGGGACATTATATACGTCTATAACGTTATATATACTAACCTAAGGGAACCTAACATCTCGGATGTAGTATTTCACAACATTCCTGGCGGGTCGGCCCCACTTCTCGGTGGGAACATTATATACGTCTATAACGTAATATAACCTAACCTAACCGATCTCTGCCCCTCGCTGGTAATGTTTTACAAAATCCCGGTCGTGTCGTACCGTACGTCTCGGTGCGGACATTATATACGTCTATAACGTTATATAACCTAACCTAAGGCAACTTAACATCTCGTATGTAGTATTTCACAACATTCGTGGCGGGTCGGCTCCACTTCTCGGTGGGAACATTATATACTTCTATAACGTAATATAACCTAACCTAACCCATCTAGCCCCTCGCTGGTAATGTTTTACAGAATTCCGGTCGTGTCGTCCTGTACGTCTCGGTGCGGACATTATATACGTCTATAACGTTATCTATCCTAACCTAAGGCAACTTAACATCTCGGATGTAGTATTTTCCAGCATTTCTGGCGGGACGGCCCCAACTTTTCGGTGGGCACATTATATACGTCTATATCGTAATATAACCTAACCTAACCCATCTAGACCCTCGCTGGTAATGTTTTACAAAATCCCGGTCGTGTCGGCCCGTACTTCTCGGTGGGGACATTATATACGTCTATAACGTTATATAACCTAACCTAAGGCTACCTAACATCTCGAATGTAGTATTTCACAACATTCCTGGCGGGTCCGCCCCACTTCTCTGTGGGAACATTATATACGTCTATAACGTAATATAACCTAACCTAACCCATTTTGCTCCTCGGTGATAGTTTTTACAGAAACCCGGCCGTGTCGTCCCGGACGTCTCGGTAGGGACATTGTATGCATCTGTAACGTTATATACCCTAACCTAAGGCAACCTAACATCTCGAATGTAGCATTTCACAACATTCCTGGCGGGTCCGCCCCACTTTTCGGTGGGAACATTATATACGTCTATAACGTAATATAACCTAACCTAACCCATCTAGCCCCTCGCTGGTAATGTTTTACAGAATCTCGGTCGTGTCGTCCCGTATGTCTCGGTGCGGACATTATATACGTCTATAACTTTATGTATCCTAACCTAAGGCAACTTAACATCTGGGATGTAGTATTTTCCAACATTCCTGGCGGGCCGGCCCCAACTTCTCGGTGGGCACATTATATACGTCTATATCGTAATATAACCAAACCTAACCCATCTAGACGCTCGCTGGTAATGTTTTACAAAATCCCGGTCATGTCGGCCCGTACGTCTCGGTGGGGACATTATATACGTCTATAACGTAATATAACCTAACCTAAGGCAACTCAACATCTCGGATGTAGTATTTTCCAACATTCCTGGCGGGTCGGCCCCACTTCTCGGTGGGAACATTATATACGTCTATAACGTAATATAACCTAACCTAACCGATCTAGCCCCTCGCTGGTAATGTTTTACAGAATCCCGGTCGTGTCGTCCCGTACGTCTCGGTGCGGACATTATATACGTCTATAACGTTATATATCCTAACCTAAGGCAACTTAACATCTCGGATGTAGTATTTTCCAACATTCCTGGCGGGTCGGCACCAACTTCTCGGTGGGCACATTATATACGTCTATATCGTAATATAACCTAACCTAGCCCATCTAGACCCTCGCTGGTAATGTTTTACAAAATCCCGGTCGTGTCGTACCGTACGTCTCGGTGCGGACATTATATACGTCTATAACGTTATATAACCTAACCGAAGGCAACTTAACATCTCGGATGTAGTATTTCACAACATTCCTGGCGGGTCGGCTCCACTTCTCGGTGGGAACATTATATACTTCTATAACGTAATATAACCTAACCTAACCCATCTAGCCCCTCGCTGGTAATGTTTTACAGAATTCCGGTCGTGTCGTCCTGTACGTCTCGGTGCGGACATTATATACGTCTATAACGTTATCTATCCTAACCTAAGGCAACTTAACATCTCGGATGTAGTATTTTCCAGCATTTCTGGCGGGACGGCCCCAACTTTTCGGTGGGCACATTATATACGTCTATATCGTAATATAACCTAACCTAACCCATCTAGACCCTCGCTGGTAATGTTTTACAAAATCCCGGTCGTGTCGGCCCGTACTTCTCGGTGGGGACATTATATACGTCTATAACGTTATATATACTAACCTAAGGGAACCTAACATCTCGGATGTAGTATTTCACAACATTCCTGGCGGGTCGGCCCCACTTCTCGGTGGGAACATTATATACGTCTATAACGTAATATAACCTAACCTAACCGATCTAGCCCCTCGCTGGTAATGTTTTACAGAATCCCGGTCGTGTCGTCCCGTACGTCTCGGTGCGGACATTATATACGTCTATAACGTTATCTATCCTAACCTAAGGCAACTTAACATCTGGGATGTAGTATTTTCCAACATTCCTGGCGGGTCGGCCCCAACTTCTCGGTGGGCACATTATATACGTCTATATCGTAATATAACCTAACCTAACCCATCTAGACCCTCGCTGGTAATATTTCACAAAATCCCGGTCGTGTCGTCCCGTACGTCTCGGTGCGGACATTATATACGTCTATAACGTTATATATCCTAACCTAAGGCAACTTAACATCTCGAATGTAGTATTTCACAACATTCCTGGCGGGTCCGCCCCACTTCTCGGTGGGAACATTATATACGTCTATAACGTAATATAACCTAACCTAGCCCATCTAGCCCCTCGCTGGTAATGTTTTACAGAATCTCGGTCGTGTCGTCCCGTATGTCTCGGTGCGGACATTATATACGTCTATAACTTTATGTATACTAACCTAAGGCAACTTAACATCTGGGATGTAGTATTTTCCAACATTCCTGGCGGGTCGGCCCCAACTTCTCGGTGGGCACATTATATACGTCTATATCGTAATATAACCAAACCTAACCCATCTAGACGCTCGCTGGTAATGCTTTACAAAATCCCGGTCATGTCGGCCCGTACGTCTCGGTGGGGACATTATATACGTCTATAACGTAATATAACCCAACCTAAGGCAACTCAACATCTCGGATGTAGTATTTTCCAACATTCCTGGCGGGTCGGCCCCACTTCTCGGTGGGAACATTATATACGTCTATAACGTAATATAACCTAACCTAACCGATCTAGCCCCTCGCTGGTAATGTTTTACAGAATCCAGGTCGTGTCGTCCCGTACGTCTCGGTGCGGACATTATATACGTCTATAACGTTATATATCCTAACCTAAGGCAACTTAACATCTCGGATGTAGTATTTTCCAACATTCCTGGCGGGTCGGCACCAACTTCTCGGTGGGCACATTATATACGTCTATATCGTAATATAACCTAACCTAGCCCATCTAGACCCTCGCTGGTAATGTTTTACAAAATCCCGGTCGTGTCGTACCGTACGTCTCGGTGCGGACATTATATACGTCTATAACGTTATATAACCTAACCTAAGGCAACTTAACATCTCGGATGTAGTATTTCACAACATTCCTGGCGGGTCGGCTCCACTTCTCGGTGGGAACATTATATACTTCTATAACGTAATATAACCTAACCTAACCCATCTAGCCCCTCGCTGGTAATGTTTTACAGAATTCCGGTCGTGTCGTCCTGTACGTCTCGGTGCGGACATTATATACGTCTATAACGTTATCTATCCTAACCTAAGGCAACTTAACATCTCGGATGTAGTATTTTCCTGCATTTCTGGCGGGTCGGCCCCACTTCTCGGTGGGAACATTATATACGTCTATAACGTAATATAACCTAACCTAACCCATCTAGCCCCTCGCTGGTAATGTTTTACAGAATCTCGGTCGTGCCGTCCCGTATGTCCCGGTGCGGACATTATATACGTCTATAACTTTATGTATCCTAACCTAAGGCAACTTAACATCTGGGATGTAGTATTTTCCAACAATCCTGGCGGGTCGGCCCCAACTTCTCGGTGGGCACATTATATACGTCTATATCGTAATATAACCAAACCTAACCCATCTAGACCCTCGCTGGTAATGTTTTACAAAATCCCGGTCATGTCGGCCCGTACTTCTCGGTGGGGACATTATATACGTCTATAACGTAATATAACCTAACCTAACCGATCTAGCCCCTCGCTGGTAATGTTTTACAGAATCCCGGTCGTGTCGTCGCGTACGTCTCGGCGCGGACATTATATACGTCTATAACGTTATATATACTAACCTAAGGGAACCTAACATCTCGGATGTAGTATTTCACAACATTCCTGGCGGGTCCGCCCCACTTCTCGGTGGGAACATTATATACGTCTATAACGTAATATAACCTAACCTAACCCATTTTGCTCCTCGGTGATAGTTTTTACAGAAACCCGGCCGTGTCGTCCCGGACGTCTCGGTAGGGACATTGTATGCATCTGTAACGTTATATACCCTAACCTAAGGCAACCTAACATCTCGAATGTAGTATTTCACAACATTCCTGGCGGGTCCGCCCCACTTTTCGGTGGGAACATTATATACGTCTATAACGTAATATAACCTAACCTAACCCATCTAGCCCCTCGCTGGTAATGTTTTACAGAATCTCGGTCGTGTCGTCCCGTATGTCTCGGTGCGGACATTATATACGTCTATAACTTTATGTATCCTAACCTAAGGCAACTTAACATCTGGGATGTAGTATTGTCCAACATTCCTGGCGGGTCGGCCCCAACTTCTCGGTGGGCACATTATATACGTCTATATCGTAATATAACCAAACCTAAACCATCTAGACCCTCGCTGGTAATGTTTTACAAAATCCCGGTCGTGCCGGCCCGTACTTCTCGGTGGGGACATTATATACGCCTATAACGTTATATATACTAACCTAAGGGAACCTAACATCTCGGATGTAGTATTTCACAACATTCCTGGCGGGTCGGCCCCACTTCTCGGTGGGAACATTATATACGTCTATAACGTAATATAACCTAACCTAACCGATCTCTGCCCCTCGCTGGTAATGTTTTACAAAATCCCGGTCGTGTCGTACCGTACGTCTCGGTGCGGACATTATATACGTCTATAACGTTATATAACCTAACCTAACCGATCTAGCCCCTCGCTGGTAATGTTTTACAGAATCCCGGTCGTGTCGTCGCGTACGTCTCGGCGCGGACATTATATACGTCTATAACGTTATATATACTAACCTAAGGGAACCTAACATCTCGGATGTAGTATTTCACAACATTCCTGGCGGGTCCGCCCCACTTCTCGGTGGGAACATTATATACGTCTATAACGTAATATAACCTAACCTAACCCATTTTGCTCCTCGGTGATAGTTTTTACAGAAACCCGGCCGTGTCGTCCCGGACGTCTCGGTAGGGACATTGTATGCATCTGTAACGTTATATACCCTAACCTAAGGCAACCTAACATCTCGAATGTAGTATTTCACAACATTCCTGGCGGGTCCGCCCCACTTTTCGGTGGGAACATTATATACGTCTATAACGTAATATAACCTAACCTAACCCATCTAGCCCCTCGCTGGTAATGTTTTACAGAATCTCGGTCGTGTCGTCCCGTATGTCTCGGTGCGGACATTATATACGTCTATAACTTTATGTATCCTAACCTAAGGCAACTTAACATCTGGGATGTAGTATTGTCCAACATTCCTGGCGGGTCGGCCCCAACTTCTCGGTGGGCACATTATATACGTCTATATCGTAATATAACCAAACCTAAACCATCTAGACCCTCGCTGGTAATGTTTTACAAAATCCCGGTCGTGCCGGCCCGTACTTCTCGGTGGGGACATTATATACGTCTATAACGTTATATATACTAACCTAAGGGAACCTAACATCTCGGATGTAGTATTTCACAACATTCCTGGCGGGTCGGCCCCACTTCTCGGTGGGAACATTATATACGTCTATAACGTAATATAACCTAACCTAACCGATCTCTGCCCCTCGCTGGTAATGTTTTACAAAATCCCGGTCGTGTCGTACCGTACGTCTCGGTGCGGACATTATATACGTCTATAACGTTATATATCCTAACCTAAGGCGACTTAACATCTCGGATGTAGTATTTTCCAACATTCCTGGCGGGTCGGCCCCACTTCTCGGTGGGAACATTATATACGTCTATAACGTAATATAACCTAACCTAACCCATCTAGCCCCTCGCTGGTAATGTTTTACAGAATCTCGGTCGTGTCGTCCCGTATGTCTCGGTGCGGACATTATATACGTCTATAACTTTATGTATCCTAACCTAAGGCAACTTAACATCTGGGATGTAGTATTTTCCAACAATCCTGGCGGGTCGGCCCCAACTTCTCGGTGGGCACATTATATACGTCTATATCGTAATATAACCAAACCTAACCCATCTAGACCCTCGCTGGTAATGTTTTACAAAATCCCGGTCATGTCGGCCCGTACTTCTCGGTGGGGACATTATATACGTCTATAACGTAATATAACCTAACCTAACCGATCTAGCCCCTCGCTGGTAATGTTTTACAGGATCCCGGTCGTGTCGTCGCGTACGTCTCGGCGCGGACATTATATACGTCTATAACGTTATATATCCTAACCTAAGGCAACCTAACATCTCGGATGTAGTATTTCACAACATTCCTGGCGGGTCGGCTTCACTTCTCGGTGGGAACATTATATACTTCTATAACGTAATATAACCTAACCTAACCCATCTAGCCCCTCGCTGGTAATGTTTTACAGAATTCCGGTCGTGTCGTCCTGTACGTCTCGGTGCGGACATTATATACGTCTATAACGTTATCTATCCTAACCTAAGGCAACTTAACATCTCGGATGTAGTATTTTCCAGCATTTCTGGCGGGACGGCCCCAACTTTTCGGTGGGCACATTATATACGTCTATATCGTAATATAACCTAACCTAACCCATCTAGACCCTCGCTGGTAATGTTTTACAAAATCCCGGTCGTGTCGGCCCGTACTTCTCGGTGGGGACATTATATACGTCTATAACGTTATATATACTAACCTAAGGGAACCTAACATCTCGGATGTAGTATTTCACAACATTCCTGGCGGGTCGGCCCCACTTCTCGGTGGGAACATTATATACGTCTATAACGTAATATAACCTAACCTAACCGATCTAGCCCCTCGCTGGTAATGTTTTACAGAATCCCGGTCGTGTCGTCCCGTACGTCTCGGTGCGGACATTATATACGTCTATAACGTTATCTATCCTAACCTAAGGCAACTTAACATCTGGGATGTAGTATTTTCCAACATTCCTGGCGGGTCGGCCCCAACTTCTCGGTGGGCACATTATATACGTCTATATCGTAATATAACCTAACCTAACCCATCTAGACCCTCGCTGGTAATATTTCACAAAATCCCGGTCGTGTCGTCCCGTACGTCTCGGTGCGGACATTATATACGTCTATAACGTTATATATCCTAACCTAAGGCAACTTAACATCTCGAATGTAGTATTTCACAACATTCCTGGCGGGTCCGCCCCACTTCTCGGTGGGAACATTATATACGTCTATAACGTAATATAACCTAACCTAACCCATCTAGCCCCTCGCTGGTAATGTTTTACAGAATCTCGGTCGTGTCGTCCCGTATGTCTCGGTACGGACATTATATACGTCTATAACTTTATGTATCCTAACCTAAGGCAACTTAACATCTGGGATGTAGTATTTTCCAACATTCCTGGCGGGTCGGCCCCAACTTCTCGGTGGGCACATTATATACGTCTATATCGTAATATAACCAAACCTAACCCATCTAGACGCTCGCTGGTAATGCTTTACAAAATCCTGGTCATGTCGGCCCGTACGTCTCGGTGGGGACATTATATACGTCTATAACGTAATATAACCTAACCTAAGGCAACTCAACATCTCGGATGTAGTATTTTCCAACATTCCTGGCGGGTCGGCCCCACTTCTCGGTGGGAACATTATATACGTCTATAACGTAATATAACCTAACCTAACCGATCTAGCCCCTCGCTGGTAATGTTTTACAGAATCCCGGTCGTGTCGTCCCGTACGTCTCGGTGCGGACATTATATACGTCTATAACGTTATATAACCTAACCAAAGGCAACTTAACATCTCGGATGTAGTATTTCACAACATTCCTGGCGGGTCGGCTCCACTTCTCGGTGGGAACATTATATACTTCTATAACGTAATATAACCTAACCTAACCCATCTAGCCCCTCGCTGGTAATGTTTTACAAAATCCCGGTCGTGTCGTACCGTACGTCTCGGTGCGGACATTATATACGTCTATAACGTTATATAACCTAACCTAAGGCAACTTAACATCTCGGATGTAGTATTTCACAACATTCCTGGCGGGTCGTCTCCACTTCTCGGTGGGAACATTATATACATCTATAACGTAATATAACCTAACCTAACCCATCTAGCCCCTCGCTGGTAATGTTTTACAGAATTCCGGTCGTGTCGTCCCGTACGTCTCGGTGCGGACATTATATACGTCTATAACGTTATCTATCCTAACCTAAGGCAACTTAACATCTGGGATGTAGTATTTCCCAACATTCCTGGCGTGTCAGCCCCAACTTCTCGGTGGGCACATTATATACGTCTATATCGTAATATAACCAAACCTAAACCATCTAGACCCTCGCTGGTAATGTTTTACAAAATCCCGGTCGTGTCGGCCCGTACTTCTCGGTGGGGACATTATATACGTCTATAACGTTATATATACTAACCTAAGGGAACCTAACATCTCGGATGTAGTATTTTCCAACATTCCTGGCGGGTCGGCCCCAACTTCTCGGTGGGCACATTATATACGTCTATATCGTAATATAACCTAACCTAACCCATCTAGACCCTCGCTGGTAATGTTTTACAAAATCCCGGTCGTGTCGGCCCGTACTTCTCGGTGGGGACATTATATACGTCTATAACGTTATATAACCTAACCTAAGGCTACCTAACATCTCGAATGTAGTATTTCACAACATTCCTGGCGGGTCCGCCCCACTTCTCGGTGGGAACATTATATACGTCTATAACGTAATATAACCTAACCTAACCCATTTTGCTCCTCGGTGATAGTTTTTACAGAAACCCGGCCGTGTCGTCCCGGACGTCTCGGTAGGGACATTGTATGCATCTGTAACGTTATATACCCTAACCTAAGGCAACCTAACATCTCGAATGTAGTATTTCACAACATTCCTGGCGGGTCCGCCCCACTTTTCGGTGGGAACATTATATACGTCTATAACGTAATATAACCTAACCTAACCCATCTAGCCCCTCGCTGGTAATGTTTTACAAAATCCCGGTCGTGCCGGCCCGTACTTCTCGGTGGGGACATTATATACGTCTATAACGTTATATATACTAACCTAAGGGAACCTAACATCTCGGATGTAGTATTTCACAACATTCCTGGCGGGTCGGCCCCACTTCTCGGTGGGAACATTATATACGTCTATAACGTAATATAACCTGACCTAACCGATCTCTGCCCCTCGCTGGTAATGTTTTACAAAATCCCGGTCGTGTCGTACCGTACGTCTCGGTGCGGACATTATATACGTCTATAACGTTATCTATCGTAACCTAAGGCAACTTAACATCTCGGGTGTAGTATTTTCCAACATTTCTGGCGGGACGGCCCCAACTTTTCGGTGGGCACATTATATACGTCTATATCGTAATATAACCTAACCTAACACATCTAGACCCTCGATGGTAATATTTCACAAAATCCCGGTCGTGTCGTCCCGTACGTCTCGGTGCGGACATTATATACCTCTATAACGTTATATATCCTAACCTAAGGCAACTTAACATCTCGGATGTAGTATTTTCCAACATTCCTGGCGGGTCGGCCCCACTTCTCGGTGGGAACATTATATACGTCTATAACGTAATATAACCTAACCTAACCCATCTAGCCCCTCGCTGGTAATGTTTTACAGAATCTCGGTCGTGCCGTCCCGTATGTCCCGGTGCGGACATTATATACGTCTATAACTTTATGTATCCTAACCTAAGGCAACTTAACATCTGGGATGTAGTATTTTCCAACAATCCTGGCGGGTCGGCCCCAACTTCTCGGTGGGCACATTATATACGTCTATATCGTAATATAACCTAACCTAACCCATTTTGCTCCTCGGTGATAGTTTTTACAGAAACCCGGCCGTGTCGTCCCGGACGTCTCGCTAGGGACATTGTATGCATCTGTAACGTTATATACCCTAACCTAAGGCAACCTAACATCTCGAATGTAGTATTTCACAACATTCCTGGCGGGTCCGCCCCACTTTTCGGTGGGAACATTATATACGTCTATAACGTAATATAACCTAACCTAACCCATCTAGCCCCTCGCTGGTAATGTTTTACAGAATCTCGGTCGTGTCGTCCCGTATGTCTCGGTGCGGACATTATATACGTCTATAACTTTATGTATCCTAACCTAAGGCAACTTAACATCTGGGATGTAGTATTGTCCAACATTCCTGGCGGGTCGGCCCCAACTTCTCGGTGGGCACATTATATACGTCTATATCGTAATATAACCAAACCTAAACCATCTAGACCCTCGCTGGTAATGTTTTACAAAATCCCGGTCGTGCCGGCCCGTACTTCTCGGTGGGGACATTATATACGTCTATAACGTTATATATACTAACCTAAGGGAACCTAACATCTCGGATGTAGTATTTCACAACATTCCTGGCGGGTCGGCCCCACTTCTCGGTGGGAACATTATATACGTCTATAACGTAATATAACCTAACCTAACCGATCTCTGCCCCTCGCTGGTAATGTTTTACAAAATCCCGGTCGTGTCGTACCGTACGTCTCGGTGCGGACATTATATACGTCTATAACGTTATATATCCTAACCTAAGGCGACTTAACATCTCGGATGTAGTATTTTCCAACATTCCTGGCGGGTCGGCCCCACTTCTCGGTGGGAACATTATATACGTCTATAACGTAATATAACCTAACCTAACCCATCTAGCCCCACGCTGGTAATGTTTTACAGAATCTCGGTCGTGTCGTCCCGTATGTCTCGGTGCGGACATTATATACGTCTATAACTTTATGTATCCTAACCTAAGGCAACTTAACATCTGGGATGTAGTATTTTCCAACAATCCTGGCGGGTCGGCCCCAACTTCTCGGTGGGCACATTATATACGTCTATATCGTAATATAACCAAACCTAACCCATCTAGACCCTCGCTGGTAATGTTTTACAAAATCCCGGTCATGTCGGCCCGTACTTCTCGGTGGGGACATTATATACGTCTATAACGTAATATAACCTAACCTAACCGATCTAGCCCCTCGCTGGTAATGTTTTACAGGATCCCGGTCGTGTCGTCGCGTACGTCTCGGCGCGGACATTATATACGTCTATAACGTTATATATCCTAACCTAAGGCAACTTAACATCTCGGATGTAGTATTTCACAACATTCCTGGCGGGTCGGCTCCACTTCTCGGTGGGAACATTATATACTTCTATAACGTAATATAACCTAACCTAACCCATCTAGCCCCTCGCTGGTAATGTTTTACAGAATTCCGGTCGTGTCGTCCTGTACGTCTCGGTGCGGACATTATATACGTCTATAACGTTATCTATCCTAACCTAAGGCAACTTAACATCTCGGATGTAGTATTTTCCAGCATTTCTGGCGGGACGGCCCCAACTTTTCGGTGGGCACATTATATACGTCTATATCGTAATATAACCTAACCTAACCCATCTAGACCCTCGCTGGTAATGTTTTACAAAATCCCGGTCGTGTCGGCCCGTACTTCTCGGTGGGGACATTATATACGTCTATAACGTTATATATACTAACCTAAGGGAACCTAACATCTCGGATGTAGTATTTCACAACATTCCTGGCGGGTCGGCCCCACTTCTCGGTGGGAACATTATATACGTCTATAACGTAATATAACCTAACCTAACCGATCTAGCCCCTCGCTGGTAATGTTTTACAGAATCCCGGTCGTGTCGTCCCGTACGTCTCGGTGCGGACATTATATACGTCTATAACGTTATCTATCCTAACCTAAGGCAACTTAACATCTGGGATGTAGTATTTTCCAACATTCCTGGCGGGTCGGCCCCAACTTCTCGGTGGGCACATTATATACGTCTATATCGTAATATAACCTAACCTAACCCATCTAGACCCTCGCTGGTAATATTTCACAAAATCCCGGTCGTGTCGTCCCGTACGTCTCGGTGCGGACATTATATACGTCTATAACGTTATATATCCTAACCTAAGGCAACTTAACATCTCGAATGTAGTATTTCACAACATTCCTGGCGGGTCCGCCCCACTTCTCGGTGGGAACATTATATACGTCTATAACGTAATATAACCTAACCTAACCCATCTAGCCCCTCGCTGGTAATGTTTTACAGAATCTCGGTCGTGTCGTCCCGTATGTCTCGGTACGGACATTATATACGTCTATAACTTTATGTATCCTAACCTAAGGCAACTTAACATCTGGGATGTAGTATTTTCCAACATTCCTGGCGGGTCGGCCCCAACTTCTCGGTGGGCACATTATATACGTCTATATCGTAATATAACCAAACCTAACCCATCTAGACGCTCGCTGGTAATGCTTTACAAAATCCCGGTCATGTCGGCCCGTACGTCTCGGTGGGGACATTATATACGTCTATAACGTAATATAACCTAACCTAAGGCAACTCAACATCTCGGATGTAGTATTTTCCAACATTCCTGGCGGGTCGGCCCCACTTCTCGGTGGGAACATTATATACGTCTATAACGTAATATAACCTAACCTAACCGATCTAGCCCCTCGCTGGTAATGTTTTACAGAATCCCGGTCGTGTCGTCCCGTACGTCTCGGTGCGGACATTATATACGTCTATAACGTTATATATCCTAACCTAAGGCGACTTAACATCTCGGATGTAGTATTTTCCAACATTCCTGGCGGGTCGGCCCCACTTCTCGGTGGGAACATTATATACGTCTATAACGTAATATAACCTAACCTAACCCATCTAGCCCCTCGCTGGTAATGTTTTACAGAATCTCGGTCGTGTCGTCCCGTATGACTCGGTGCGGACATTATATACGTCTATAACTTTATGTATCCTAACCTAAGGCAACTTAACATCTGGGATGTAGTATTTTCCAACAATCCTGGCGGGTCGGCCCCAACTTCTCGGTGGGCACATTATATACGTCTATATCGTAATATAACCAAACCTAACCCATCTAGACCCTCGCTGGTAATGTTTTACAAAATCCCGGTCATGTCGGCCCGTACTTCTCGGTGGGGACATTATATACGTCTATATCGTAATATAACCAAACCTAACCCATCTAGACGCTCGCTGGTAATGTTTTACAGGATCCCGGTCGTGTCGTCGCGTACGTCTCGGCGCGGACATTATATACGTCTATAACGTTATATATCCTAACCTAAGGCAACTTAACATCTCGGATGTAGTATTTCACAACATTCCTGGCGGGTCGGCCCCACTTCTCGGTGGGAACATTATATACGTCTATAACGTAATATAACCTAACCTAACCGATCTAGCCCCTCGCTGGTAATGTTTTACAGAATCCCGGTCGTGTCGTCCCGTACGTCTCGGTGCGGACATTATATACGTCTATAACGTTATATATCCTAACCTAAGGCGACTTAACATCTCGGATGTAGTATTTTCCAACATTCCTGGCGGGTCGGCCCCACTTCTCGGTGGGAACATTATATACGTCTATAACGTAATATAACCTAACCTAACCCATCTAGCCCCTCGCTGGTAATGTTTTACAGAATCTCGGTCGTGTCGTCCCGTATGACTCGGTGCGGACATTATATACGTCTATAACTTTATGTATCCTAACCTAAGGCAACTTAACATCTGGGATGTAGTATTTTCCAACAATCCTGGCGGGTCGGCCCCAACTTCTCGGTGGGCACATTATATACGTCTATATCGTAATATAACCAAACCTAACCCATCTAGACCCTCGCTGGTAATGTTTTACAAAATCCCGGTCATGTCGGCCCGTACTTCTCGGTGGGGACATTATATACGTCTATAACGTAATATAACCTAACCTAACCGATCTAGCCCCTCGCTGGTAATGTTTTACAGGATCCCGGTCGTGTCGTCGCGTACGTCTCGGCGCGGACATTATATACGTCTATAACGTTATATATCCTAACCTAAGGCAACTTAACATCTCGGATGTAGTATTTCACAACATTCCTGGCGGGTCGGCTCCACTTCTCGGTGGGAACATTATATACTTCTATAACGTAATATAACCTAACCTAACCCATCTAGCCCCTCGCTGGTAATGTTTTACAGAATTCCGGTCGTGTCGTCCTGTACGTCTCGGTGCGGACATTATATACGTCTATAACGTTATCTATCCTAACCTAAGGCAACTTAACATCTCGGATGTAGTATTTTCCAGCATTTCTGGCGGGACGGCCCCAACTTTTCGGTGGGCACATTATATACGTCTATATCGTAATATAACCTAACCTAACCCATCTAGACCCTCGCTGGTAATGTTTTACAAAATCCCGGTCGTGTCGGCCCGTACTTCTCGGTGGGGACATTATATACGTCTATAACGTTATATATACTAACCTAAGGGAACCTAACATCTCGGATGTAGTATTTCACAACATTCCTGGCGGGTCGGCCCCACTTCTCGGTGGGAACATTATATACGTCTATAACGTAATATAACCTAACCTAACCGATCTAGCCCCTCGCTGGTAATGTTTTACAGAATCCCGGTCGTGTCGTCCCGTACGTCTCGGTGCGGACATTATATACGTCTATAACGTTATCTATCCTAACCTAAGGCAACTTAACATCTGGGATGTAGTATTTTCCAACATTCCTGGCGGGTCGGCCCCAACTTCTCGGTGGGCACATTATATACGTCTATATCGTAATATAACCAAACCTAACCCATCTAGACGCTCGCTGGTAATGCTTTACAAAATCCCGGTCATGTCGGCCCGTACGTCTCGGTGGGGACATTATATACGTCTATAACGTAATATAACCTAACCTAAGGCAACTCAACATCTCGGATGTAGTATTTTCCAACATTCCTGGCGGGTCGGCCCCACTTCTCGGTGGGAACATTATATACGTCTATAACGTAATATAACCTAACCTAACCGATCTCTGCCCCTCGCTGGTAATGTTTTACAAAATCCCGGTCGTGTCGTACCGTACGTCTCGGTGCGGACATTATATACGTCTATAACGTTATATAACCTAACCTAAGGCAACTTAACATCTCGGATGTAGTATTTCACAACATTCCTGGCGGGTCGTCTCCACTTCTCGGTGGGAACATTATATACATCTATAACGTAATATAACCTAACCTAACCCATCTAGCCCCTCGCTGGTAATGTTTTACAGAATTCCGGTCGTGTCGTCCCGTACGTCTCGGTGCGGACATTATATACGTCTATAACGTTATCTATCCTAACCTAAGGCAACTTAACATCTGGGATGTAGTATTTCCCAACATTCCTGGCGGGTCAGCCCCAACTTCTCGGTGGGCACATTATATACGTCTATATCGTAATATAACCAAACCTAAACCATCTAGACCCTCGCTGGTAATGTTTTACAAAATTCCGGTAGTGTCGGCCCGTACTTCTCGGTGGGGACATTATATACGTCTATAACGTTATATATACTAACCTAAGGGAACCTAACATCTCGGATGTAGTATTTCACAACATTCCTGGCGGGTCGGCCCCACTTCTCGGTGGGAACATTATATACGTCTATAACGTAATATAACCTAACCTAACCGATCTCTGCCCCTCGCTGGTAATGTTTTACAGAATCCCGGTCGTGTCGTCGCGTACGTCTCGGTGCGGACATTATATACGTCTATAACGTTATATATACTAGCCTAAGGGAACCTAACATCTCGGATGTTGTATTTTCCAACATTCCTGGCGGGTCGGCACCAACTTCTCGGTGGGCACATTATATACGTCTATATCGTAATATAACATAACCTAGCCCATCTAGACCCTCGCTGGTAATGTTTTACAAAATCCCGGTCGTGTCGTACCGTACGTCTCGGTGCGGACATTATATACGTCTATAACGTTATATAACCTAACCTAAGGCAACTTAACATCTCGGATGTAGTATTTCACAACATTCCTGGCGGGTCGGCTCCACTTCTCGGTGGGAACATTATATACTTCTATAACGTAATATAACCTAACCTAACCCATCTAGCCCCTCGCTGGTAATGTTTTACAGAATTCCGGTCGTGTCGTCCTGTACGTCTCGGTGCGGACATTATATACGTTTATAACGTTATCTATCCTAACCTAAGGCAACTTAACATCTCGGATGTAGTATTTTCCAGCATTTCTGGCGGGACGGCCCCAACTTTTCGGTGGGCACATTATATACGTCTATATCGTAATATAACCTAACCTAACCCATCTAGACCCTCGCTGGTAATGTTTTACAAAATCCCGGTCGTGTCGGCCCGTACTTCTCGGTGGGGACATTATATACGTCTATAACGTTACATATACTAACCTAATGGAACCTAACATCTCGGATGTAGTATTTCACAACATTCCTGGCGGGTCGGCCCCACTTCTCGGTGGGAACATTATATACGTCTATAACGTAATATAACCTAACCTAACCGATCTAGCCCCTCGCTGGTAATGTTTTACAGAATCCCGGTCGTGTCGTCCCGTACGTCTCGGTGCGGACATTATATACGTCTATAACGTTATCTATCCTAACCTAAGGCAACTTAACATCTGGGATGTAGTATTTTCCAACATTCCTGGCGGGACGGCCCCAACTTCTCGGTGGGCACATTATATACGTCTATATCGTAATATAACCTAACCTAACCCATCTAGACCCTCGTTGGTAATATTTCACAAAATCCCGGTCGTGTCGTCCTGTACGTCTCGGTGCGGACATTATATACGTCTATAACGTTATATATCCTAACCTAAGGCAACTTAACATCTCGAATGTAGTATTTCACAACATTCCTGGCGGGTCCGCCCCACTTCTCGGTGGGAACATTATATACGTCTATAACGTAATATAACCTAACCTAACCCATCTAGCCCCTCGCTGGTAATGTTTTACAGAATCTCGGTCGTGTCGTCCCGTATGTCTCGGTGCGGACATTATATACGTCTATAACTTTATGTATCCTAACCTAAGGCAACTTAACATCTGGGATGTAGTATTTTCCAACATTCCTGGCGGGTCGGCCCCAACTTCTCGGTGGGCACATTATATACGTCTATATCGTAATATAACCAAACCTAACCCATCTAGACGCTCGCTGGTAATGCTTTACAAAATCCCGGTCATGTCGGCCCGTACGTCTCGGTGGGGACATTATATACGTCTATAACGTAATATAACCTAACCTAAGGCAACTCAACATCTCGGATGTAGTATTTTCCAACATTCCTGGCGGGTCCGCCCCACTTTTCGGTGGGAACATTATATACGTCTATAACGTAATATAACCTAACCTAACCCATCTAGCCCCTCGCTGGTAATGTTTTACAGAATCCCGGTCGTGTCGTCCCGTACGTCTCGGTGCGGACATTATATACGTCTATAACGTAATATAACCTAACCTAACCCATTTTGCTCCTCGGTGATAGTTTTTACAGAAACCCGGCCGTGTCGTCCCGGACGTCTCGGTAGGGACATTGTATGCATCTGTAACGTTATATACCCTAACCTAAGGCAACCTAACATCTCGAATGTAGTATTTCACAACATTCCTGGCGGGTCCGCCCCACTTTTCGGTGGGAACATTATATACGTCTATAACGTAATATAACCTAACCTAACCCATCTAGCCCCTCGCTGGTAATGTTTTACAGAATCTCGGTCGTGTCGTCCCGTATGTCTCGGTGCGGACATTATATACGTCTATAACTTTATGTATCCTAACCTAAGGCAACTTAACATCTGGGATGTAGTATTGTCCAACATTCCTGGCGGGTCGGCCCCACTTCTCGGTGGGAACATTATATACGTCTATAACGTAATATAACCTAACCTGACCCATCTTGCCCCTCGCTGGTAATGTTTTACAGAAACCCGGCCGTGTCGTCCCGGACGTCTCGGTAGGGACATTGTATGCATCTGTAACGTTATATACCCTAACCTAAGGCAACGTAACATCTCGAATGTAGTATTTCACAACATTCCTGGCGGGTCCGCCCCACTTCTCGGTGGGAACATTATATACGTCTATAACGTAATATAACCTAACCTAACCCATCTAGCCCCTCGCTGGTAATGTTTTACAGAATCTCGGTCGTGTCGTCCCGTATGTCTCGGTGCGGACATTATATACGTCTATAACTTTATGTATCCTAACCTAAGGCAACTTAACATCTGGGATGTAGTATTTTCCAACAATCCTGGCGGGTCGGCCCCAACTTCTCGGTGGGCACATTATATACGTCTATATCGTAATATAACCAAACCTAACCCATCTAGACCCTCGCTGGTAATGTTTTACAAAATCCCGGTCATGTCGGCCCGTACTTCTCGGTGGGGACATTATATACGTCTATAACGTAATATAACCTAACCTAACCGATCTAGCCCCTCGCTGGTAATGTTTTACAGAATCCCGGTCGTGTCGTCGCGTACGTCTCGGTGCGGACATTATATACCTCCATAACGTTATATATCCTAACCTAAGGCAACTTAACATCTCGGATGTAGTATTTTCCAACATTCCTGGCGGGTCGGCCCCACTTCTCGGTGGGAACATTATATACGTCTATAACGTAATATAACCTAACCTAACCCATCTAGACCCTCGCTGGTAATATTTCACAAAATCCCGGTCGTGTCGTCCCGTACGTCTCGGTGCGGACATTATATACGTCTATAACGTTATATATCCTAACCTAAGGCAACTTAACATCTGGGATGTAGTATTTTCCAGCATTTCTGGCGGGACGGCCCCAACTTTTCGGTGGGCACATTATATACGTCTATATCGTAATATAACCTAACCTAACCCATCTAGACCCTCGCTGGTAATGTTTTACAAAATCCCGGTCGTGTCGGCCCGTACTTCTCGGTGGGGACATTATATACGTCTATAACGTTATATATACTAACCTAAGGGAACCTAACATCTCGGATGTAGTATTTCACAACATTCCTGGCGGGTCGGCCCCACTTCTCGGTGGGAACATTATATACGTCTATAACGTAATATAACCTAACCTAACCGATCTAGCCCCTCGCTGGTAATGTTTTACAGAATCCCGGTCGTGTCGTCCCGTACGTCTCGGTGCGGACATTATATACGTCTATAACGTTATCTATCCTAACCTAAGGCAACTTAACATCTGGGATGTAGTATTTTCCAACATTCCTGGCGGGTCGGCCCCAACTTCTCGGTGGGCACATTATATACGTCTATATCGTAATATAACCTAACCTAACCCATCTAGACCCTCGCTGGTAATATTTCACAAAATCCCGGTCGTGTCGTCCCGTACGTCTCGGTGCGGACATTATATACGTCTATAACGTTATATATCCTAACCTAAGGCAACTTAACATCTCGAATGTAGTATTTCACAACATTCCTGGCGGGTCCGCCCCACTTCTCGGTGGGAACATTATATACGTCTATAACGTAATATAACCTAACCTAACCCATCTAGCCCCTCGCTGGTAATGTTTTACAGAATCTCGGTCGTGTCGTCCCGTATGTCTCGGTACGGACATTATATACGTCTATAACTTTATGTATCCTAACCTAAGGCAACTTAACATCTGGGATGTAGTATTTTCCAACATTCCTGGCGGGTCGGCCCCAACTTCTCGGTGGGCACATTATATACGTCTATATCGTAATATAACCAAACCTAACCCATCTAGACGCTCGCTGGTAATGCTTTACAAAATCCCGGTCATGTCGGCCCGTACGTCTCGGTGGGGACATTATATACGTCTATAACGTAATATAACCTAACCTAAGGCAACTCAACATCTCGGATGTAGTATTTTCCAACATTCCTGGCGGGTCGGCCCCACTTCTCGGTGGGAACATTATATACGTCTATAACGTAATATAACCTAACCTAACCGATCTAGCCCCTCGCTGGTAATGTTTTACAGAATCCCGGTCGTGTCGTCCCGTACGTCTCGGTGCGGACATTATATACGTCTATAACGTTATATATCCTAACCTAAGGCAACTTAACATCTCGGATGTAGTATTTTCCAACATTCCTGGCGGGTCGGCACCAACTTCTCGGTGGGCACATTATATACGTCTATATCGTAATATAACCTAACCTAGCCCATCTAGACCCTCGCTGGTAATGTTTTACAAAATCCCGGTCGTGTCGTACCGTACGTCTCGGTGCGGACATTATATACGTCTATAACGTTATATAACCTAACCTAAGGCAACTTAACATCTCGTATGTAGTATTTCACAACATTCGTGGCGGGTCGGCTCCACTTCTCGGTGGGAACATTATATACTTCTATAACGTAATATAACCTAACCTAACCCATCTAGCCCCTCGCTGGTAATGTTTTACAGAATTCCGGTCGTGTCGTCCTGTACGTCTCGGTGCGGACATTATATACGTCTATAACGTTATCTATCCTAACCTAAGGCAACTTAACACCTCGGATGTAGTATTTTCCAGCATTTCTGGCGGGACGGCCCCAACTTTTCGATGGGCACATTATATACGTCTATATCGTAATATAACCTAACCTAACCCATCTAGACCCTCGCTGGTAATGTTTTACAAAATCCCGGTCGTGTCGGCCCGTACTTCTCGGTGGGGACATTATATACGTCTATAACGTTATATAACCTAACCTAAGGCTACCTAACATCTCGAATGTAGTATTTCACAACATTCCTGGCGGGTCCGCCCCACTTCTCGGTGGGAACATTATATACGTCTATAACGTAATATAACCTAACCTAACCCATTTTGCTCCTCGGTGATAGTTTTTACAGAAACCCGGCCGTGTCGTCCCGGACGTCTCGGTAGGGACATTGTATGCATCTGTAACGTTATATACCCTAACCTAAGGCAACCTAACATCTCGAATGTAGTATTTCACAACATTCCTGGCGGGTCCGCCCCACTTTTCGGTGGGAACATTATATACGTCTATAACGTAATATAACCTAACCTAACCCATCTAGCCCCTCGCTGGTAATGTTTTACAGAATCTCGGTCGTGTCGTCCCGTATGTCTCGGTGCGGACATTATATACGTCTATAACTTTATGTATCCTAACCTAAGGCAACTTAACATCTGGGATGTAGTATTGTCCAACATTCCTGGCGGGTCGGCCCCAACTTCTCGGTGGGCACATTATATACGTCTATATCGTAATATAACCAAACCTAAACCATCTAGACCCTCGCTGGTAATGTTTTACAAAATCCCGGTCGTGCCGGCCCGTACTTCTCGGTGGGGACATTATATACGTCTATAACGTTATATATACTAACCTAAGGGAACCTAACATCTCGGATGTAGTATTTCACAACATTCCTGGCGGGTCGGCCCCACTTCTCGGTGGGAACATTATATACGTCTATAACGTAATATAACCTAACCTAACCGATCTCTGCCCCTCGCTGGTAATGTTTTACAAAATCCCGGTCGTGTCGTACCGTACGTCTCGGTGCGGACATTATATACGTCTATAACGTTATATAACCTAACCTAAGGCAACTTAACATCTCGGATGTAGTATTTCACAACATTCCTGGCGGGTCGTCTCCACTTCTCGGTGGGAACATTATATACATCTATAACGTAATATAACCTAACCTAACCCATCTAGCCCCTCGCTGGTAATGTTTTACAGAATTCCGTTCGTGTCGTCCCGTACGTCTCGGTGCGGACATTATATACGTCTATAACGTTATCTATCCTAACCTAAGGCAACTTAACATCTGGGATGTAGTATTTCCCAACATTCCTGGCGGGTCAGCCCCAACTTCTCGGTGGGCACATTATATACGTCTATATCGTAATATAACCAAACCTAAACCATCTAGACCCTCGCTGGTAATGTTTTACAAAATTCCGGTAGTGTCGGCCCGTACTTCTCGGTGGGGACATTATATACGTCTATAACGTTATATATACTAACCTAAGGGAACCTAACATCTCGGATGTAGTATTTCACAACATTCCTGGCGGGTCGGCCCCACTTCTCTGTGGGAACATTATATACGTCTATAACGTAATATAACCTAACCTAACCGATCTCTGCCCCTCGCTGGTAATGTTTTACAGAATCCCGGTCGTGTCGTCGCGTACGTCTCGGTGCGGACATTATATACGTCTATAACGTTATATATACTAGCCTAAGGGAACCTAACATCTCGGATGTTGTATTTTCCAACATTCCTGGCGGGTCGGCACCAACTTCTCGGTGGGCACATTATATACGTCTATATCGTAATATAACCTAACCTAGCCCATCTAGACCCTCGCTGGTAATGTTTTACAAAATCCCGGTCGTGTCGTACCGTACGTCTCGGTGCGGACATTATATACGTCTATAACGTTATATAACCTAACCTAAGGCAACTTAACATCTCGGATGTAGTATTTCACAACATTCCTGGCGGGTCGGCTCCACTTCTCGGTGGGAACATTATATACTTCTATAACGTAATATAACCTAACCTAACCCATCTAGCCCCTCGCTGGTAATGTTTTACAGAATTCCGGTCGTGTCGTCCTGTACGTCTCGGTGCGGACATTATATACGTTTATAACGTTATCTATCCTAACCTAAGGCAACTTAACATCTCGGATGTAGTATTTTCCAGCATTTCTGGCGGGACGGCCCCAACTTTTCGGTGGGCACATTATATACGTCTATATCGTAATATAACCTAACCTAACCCATCTAGACGCTCGCTGGTAATGCTTTACAAAATCCCGGTCCTGTCGGCCCGTACGTCTCGGTGGGGACATTATATACGTCTATAACGTAATATAACCTAACCTAAGGCAACTCAACATCTCGGATGTAGTATTTTCCAACATTCCTGGCGGGTCGGCCCCACTTCTCGGTGGGAACATTATATACGTCTATAACGTAATATAACCTAACCTAACCGATCTAGCCCCTCGCTGGTAATGTTTTACAGAATCCCGGTCGTGTCGTCCCGTACGTCTCGGTGCGGACATTATATACGTCTATAACGTAATATAACCTAACCTAACCCATTTTGCTCCTCGGTGATAGTTTTTACAGAAACCCGGCCGTGTCGTCCCGGACGTCTCGGTAGGGACATTGTATGCATCTGTAACGTTATATACCCTAACCTAAGGCAACCTAACATCTCGAATGTAGTATTTCACAACATTCCTGGCGGGTCCGCCCCACTTTTCGGTGGGAACATTATATACGTCTATAACGTAATATAACCTAACCTAACCCATCTAGCCCCTCGCTGGTAATGTTTTACAGAATCTCGGTCGTGTCGTCCCGTATGTCTCGGTGCGGACATTATATACGTCTATAACTTTATGTATCCTAACCTAAGGCAACTTAACATCTGGGATGTAGTATTGTCCAACATTCCTGGCGGGTCGGCCCCACTTCTCGGTGGGAACATTATATACGTCTATAACGTAATATAACCTAACCTAACCCATCTTGCCCCTCGCTGGTAATGTTTTACAGAAACCCGGCCGTGTCGTCCCGGACGTCTCGGTAGGGACATTGTATGCATCTGTAACGTTATATACCCTAACCTAAGGCAACGTAACATCTCGAATGTAGTATTTCACAACATTCCTGGCGGGTCCGCCCCACTTCTCGGTGGGAACATTATATACGTCTATAACGTAATATAACCTAACCTAACCCATCTAGCCCCTCGCTGGTTATGTTTTACAGAATCTCGGTCGTGTCGTCCCGTATGTCTCGGTGCGGACATTATATACGTCTATAACTTTATGTATCCTAACCTAAGGCAACTTAACATCTGGGATGTAGTATTTTCCAACAATCCTGGCGGGTCGGCCCCAACTTCTCGGTGGGCACATTATATACGTCTATATCGTAATATAACCAAACCTAACCCATCTAGACCCTCGCTGGTAATGTTTTACAAAATCCCGGTCATGTCGGCCCGTACTTCTCGGTGGGGACATTATATACGTCTATAACGTAATATAACCTAACCTAACCGATCTAGCCCCTCGCTGGTAATGTTTTACAGAATCCCGGTCGTGTCGTCGCGTACGTCTCGGTGCGGACATTATATACGTCTATAACGTTATATAACCTAACCTAAGGCAACTTAACATCTCGTATGTAGTATTTCACAACATTCCTGGCGGGTCGGCTCCACTTCTCGGTGGGAACATTATATACTTCTATAACGTAATATAACCCAACCTAACCCATCTAGCCCCTCGCTGGTAATGTTTTACAGAATTCCGGTCGTGTCGTCCTGTACGTCTCGGTGCGGACATTATATACGTCTATAACGTTATCTATCCTAACCTAAGGCAACTTAACATCTCGGATGTAGTATTTTCCAGCATTTCTGGCGGGACGGCCCCAACTTTTCGGTGGGCACATTATATACGTCTATATCGTAATATAACCTAACCTAACCCATCTAGACCCTCGCTGGTAATGTTTTACAAAATCCCGGTCGTGTCGGCCCGTACTTCTCGGTGGGGACATTATATACGTCTATAACGTTATATAACCTAACCTAAGGCTACCTAACATCTCGAATGTAGTATTTCACAACATTCCTGGCGGGTCCGCCCCACTTCTCGGTGGGAACATTATATACGTCTATAACGTAATATAACCTAACCTAACCCATTTTGCTCCTCGGTGATAGTTTTTACAGAAACCCGGCCGTGTCGTCCCGGACGTCTCGGTAGGGACATTGTATGCATCTGTAACGTTATATACCCTAACCTAAGGCAACCTAACATCTCGAATGTAGTATTTCACAACATTCCTGGCGGGTCCGCCCCACTTTTCGGTGGGAACATTATATACGTCTATAACGTAATATAACCTAACCTAACCCATCTAGCCCCTCGCTGGTAATGTTTTACAGAATCTCGGTCGTGTCGTCCCGTATGTCTCGGTGCGGACATTATATACGTCTATAACTTTATGTATCCTAACCTAAGGCAACTTAACATCTGGGATGTAGTATTGTCCAACATTCCTGGCGGGTCGGCCCCAACTTCTCGGTGGGCACATTATATACGTCTATATCGTAATATAACCAAACCTAAACCATCTAGACCCTCGCTGGTAATGTTTTACAAAATCCCGGTCGTGCCGGCCCGTACTTCTCGGTGGGGACATTATATACGTCTATAACGTTATATATACTAACCTAAGGGAACCTAACATCTCGGATGTAGTATTTCACAACATTCCTGGCGGGTCGGCCCCACTTCTCGGTGGGAACATTATATACGTCTATAACGTAATATAACCTAACCTAACCGATCTCTGCCCCTCGCTGGTAATGTTTTACAGAATCTCGGTCGTGTCGTCCCGTATGTCTCGGTGCGGACATTATATACGTCTATAACTTTATGTATCCTAACCTAAGGCAACTTAACATCTGGGATGTAGTATTTTCCAACATTCCTGGCGGGCCGGCCCCAACTTCTCGGTGGGCACATTATATACGTCTATATCGTAATATAACCAAACCTAAACCATCTAGACCCTCGCTGGTAATGTTTTACAAAATCCCGGTCGTGCCGGCCCGTACTTCTCGGTGGGGACATTATATACGTCTATAACGTTATATATACTAACCTAAGGGAACCTAACATCTCGGATGTAGTATTTCACAACATTCCTGGCGGGTCGGCCCCACTTCTCGGTGGGAACATTATATACGTCTATAACGTAATATAACCTAACCTAACCGATCTCTGCCCCTCGCTGGTAATGTTTTACAAAATCCCGGTCGTGTCGTACCGTACGTCTCGGTGCGGACATTATATACGTCTATAACGTTATATATCCTAACCTAAGGCAACTTAACATCTCGGATGTAGTATTTCACAACATTCCTGCCGGGTCGGCTCCACTTCTCGGTGGGAACATTATATACGTCTATAACGTAATATAACCTAACCTAACCCATCTAGCCCCTCGCTGGTAATGTTTCACAGAATTCCGGTCGTGTCGTCCCGTACGTCTCGGTGCGGACATTATATACGTCTATAACGTTATCTATCCTAACCTAAGGCAACTTAACATCTCGGATGTAGTATTTTCCAGCATTTCTGGCGGGACGGCCCCAACTTTTCGGTGGGCACATTATATACGTCTATATCGTAATATAACCTAACCTAACCCATCTAGACCCTCGCTTATAATGTTTTACAAAATCCCGGTCGTGTCGGCCCGTACTTCTCGGTGGGGACATTATATACGTCTATAACGTTATATAACCTAACCTAAGGCTACCTAACATCTCGAATGTAGTATTTCACAACATTCCTGGCGGGTCCGCCCCACTTCTCGGTGGGAACATTATATACGTCTATAACGTAATATAACCTAACCTAACCCATTTTGCTCCTCGGTGATAGTTTTTACAGAAACCCGGCCGTGTCGTCCCGGACGTCTCGGTAGGGACATTGTATGCATCTGTAACGTTATATACCCTAACCTAAGGCAACCTAACATCTCGAATGTAGTATTTCACAACATTCCTGGCGGGTCCGCCCCACTTTTCGGTGGGAACATTATATACGTCTATAACGTAATATAACCTAACCTAACCCATCTAGCCCCTCGCTGGTAATGTTTTACAGAATCTCGGTCGTGTCGTCCCGTATGTCTCGGTGCGGACATTATATACGTCTATAACTTTATGTATCCTAACCTAAGGCAACTTAACATCTGGGATGTAGTATTGTACAACATTCCTGGCGGGTCGGCCCCAACTTCTCGGTGGGCACATTATATACGTCTATATCGTAATATAACCAAACCTAAACCATCTAGACCCTCGCTGGTAATGTTTTACAAAATCCCGGTCGTGTCGGCCCGTACTTCTCGGTGGGGACATTATATACGTCTATAACGTTATATATACTAACCTAAGGGAACCTAACATCTCGGATGTAGTATTTCACAACATTCCTGGCGGGTCGGCCCCACTTCTCGGTGGGAACATTATATACGTCTATAACGTAATATAACCTAACCTAACCGATCTCTGCCCCTCGCTGGTAATGTTTTACAAAATCCCGGTCGTGTCGTACCGTACGTCTCGGTGCGGACATTATATACGTCTATAACGTTATATAACCTAACCTAAGGCAACTTAACATCTCGTATGTAGTATTTCACAACATTCGTGGCGGGTCGGCTCCACTTCTCGGTGGGAACATTATATACTTCTATAACGTAATATAACCTAACCTAACCCATCTAGCCCCTCGCTGGTAATGTTTTACAGAATTCCGGTCGTGTCGTCCTGTACGTCTCGGTGCGGACATTATATACGTCTATAACGTTATCTATCCTAACCTAAGGCAACTTAACATCTCGGATGTAGTATTTTCCAGCATTTCTGGCGGGACGGCCCCAACTTTTCGGTGGGCACATTATATACGTCTATATCGTAATATAACCTAACCTAACCCATCTAGACCCTCGCTGGTAATGTTTTACAAAATCCCGGTCGTGTCGGCCCGTACTTCTCGGTGGGGACATTATATACGTCTATAACGTTATATAACCTAACCTAAGGCTACCTAACATCTCGAATGTAGTATTTCACAACATTCCTGGCGGGTCCGCCCCACTTCTCTGTGGGAACATTATATACGTCTATAACGTAATATAACCTAACCTAACCCATTTTGCTCCTCGGTGATAGTTTTTACAGAAACCCGGCCGTGTCGTCCCGGACGTCTCGGTAGGGACATTGTATGCATCTGTAACGTTATATACCCTAACCTAAGGCAACCTAACATCTCGAATGTAGTATTTCACAACATTCCTGGCGGGTCCGCCCCACTTTTCGGTGGGAACATTATATACGTCTATAACGTAATATAACCTAACCTAACCCATCTAGCCCCTCGCTGGTAATGTTTTACAGAATCTCGGTCGTGTCGTCCCGTATGTCTCGGTGCGGACATTATATACGTCTATAACTTTATGTATCCTAACCTAAGGCAACTTAACATCTGGGATGTAGTATTGTCCAACATTCCTGGCGGGTCGGCCCCAACTTCTCGGTGGGCACATTATATACGTCTATATCGTAATATAACCAAACCTAAACCATCTAGACCCTCGCTGGTAATGTTTTACAAAATCCCGGTCGTGCCGGCCCGTACTTCTCGGTGGGGACATTATATACGTCTATAACGTTATATATACTAACCTAAGGGAACCTAACATCTCGGATGTAGTATTTCACAACATTCCTGGCGGGTCGGCCCCACTTCTCGGTGGGAACATTATATACGTCTATAACGTAATATAACCTAACCTAACCGATCTCTGCCCCTCGCTGGTAATGTTTTACAAAATCCCGGTCGTGTCGTACCGTACGTCTCAGTGCGGACATTATATACGTCTATAACGTTATATATCCTAACCTAAGGCAACTTAACATCTCGGATGTAGTATTTCACAACATTCCTGCCGGGTCGGCTCCACTTCTCGGTGGGAACATTATATACGTCTATAACGTAATATAACCTAACCTAACCCATCTGGCCCCTCGCTGGTAATGTTTTACAGAATTCCGGTCGTGTCGTCCCGTACGTCTCGGTGCGGACATTATATACGTCTATAACGTTATCTATCCTAACCTAAGGCAACTTAACATCTCGGGTGTAGTATTTTCCAACATTTCTGGCGGGACGGCCCCAACTTTTCGGTGGGCACATTATATACGTCTATATCGTGATATAACCTAACCTAACCCATCTAGACCCTCGATGGTAATATTTCACAAAATCCCGGTCGTGTCGTCCCGTACGTCTCGGTGCGGACATTATATACCTCTATAACGCTATATATCCTAACCTAAGGCAACTTAACATCTCGGATGTAGTATTTTCCAACATTC
Organism: Xylocopa violacea; assembly: GCA_963969225.1. Classification (NCBI taxonomy): domain Eukaryota; kingdom Metazoa; phylum Arthropoda; class Insecta; order Hymenoptera; family Apidae; genus Xylocopa; species Xylocopa violacea. The sequence goes on along the minus strand of CAXAJV010000061.1, from coordinate 1,269,275 downwards.
CTGGCGGGTCGGCCCCACTTCTCGGTGGGAACATTATATACGTCTATAACGTAATATAACCTAACCTAACCCATTTTGCTCCTCGGTGATAGTTTTTACAGAAACCCGGCCGTGTCGTCCCGGACGTCTCGGTAGGGACATTGTATGCATCTGTAACGTTATATACCCTAACCTAAGGCAACCTAACATCTCGAATGTAGTATTTCACAACATTCCTGGCGGGTCCGCCCCACTTTTCGGTGGGAACATTATATACGTCTATAACGTAATATAACCTAACCTAACCCATCTAGCCCCTCGCTGGTAATGTTTTACAGAATCTCGGTCGTGTCGTCCCGTATGTCTCGGTGCGGACATTATATACGTCTATAACTTTATGTATCCTAACCTAAGGCAACTTAACATCTGGGATGTAGTATTGTCCAACATTCCTGGCGGGTCGGCCCCAACTTCTCGGTGGGCACATTATATACGTCTATATCGTAATATAACCAAACCTAAACCATCTAGACCCTCGCTGGTAATGTTTTACAAAATCCCGGTCGTGCCGGCCCGTACTTCTCGGTGGGGACATTATATACGTCTATAACGTTATATATACTAACCTAAGGGAACCTAACATCTCGGATGTAGTATTTCACAACATTCCTGGCGGGTCGGCCCCACTTCTCGGTGGGAACATTATATACGTCTATAACGTAATATAACCTAACCTAACCGATCTCTGCCCCTCGCTGGTAATGTTTTACAAAATCCCGGTCGTGTCGTACCGTACGTCTCGGTGCGGACATTATATACGTCTATAACGTTATATATCCTAACCTAAGGCAACTTAACATCTCGGATGTAGTATTTCACAACATTCCTGCCGGGTCGGCTCCACTTCTCGGTGGGGACATTATATACGTCTATAACGTAATATAACCTAACCTAACCGATCTAGCCCCTCGCTGGTAATGTTTTACAGAATCCCGGTCGTGTCGTCGCGTACGTCTCGGCGCGGACATTATATACGTCTATAACGTTATATATCCTAACCTAAGGCAACTTAACATCTCGGATGTAGTATTTCACAACATTCCTGGCGGGTCGGCTCCACTTCTCGGTGGGAACATTATATACTTCTATAACGTAATATAACCTAACCTAACCCATCTAGCCCCTCGCTGGTAATGTTTTACAGAATTCCGGTCGTGTCGTCCTGTACGTCTCGGTGCGGACATTATATACGTCTAGAACGTTATCTATCCTAACCTAAGGCAACTTAACATCTCGGATGTAGTATTTTCCAGCATTTCTGGCGGGACGGCCCCAACTTTTCGGTGGGCACATTATATACGTCTATATCGTAATATAACCTAACCTAACCCATCTAGACCCTCGCTGGTAATGTTTTACAAAATCCCGGTCGTGTCGGCCCGTACTTCTCGGTGGGGACATTATATACGTCTATAACGTTATATATACTAACCTAAGGGAACCTAACATCTCGGATGTAGTATTTCACAACATTCCTGGCGGGTCGGCCCCACTTCTCGGTGGGAACATTATATACGTCTATAACGTAATATAACCTAACCTAACCGATCTAGCCCCTCGCTGGTAATGTTTTACAGAATCCCGGTCGTGTCGTCCCGTACGTCTCGGTGCGGACATTATATACGTCTATAACGTTATCTATCCTAACCTAAGGCAACTTAACATCTGGGATGTAGTATTTTCCAAGATTCCTGGCGGGTCGGCCCCAACTTCTCGGTGGGCACATTATATACGTCTATATCGTAATATAACCTAACCTAACCCATCTAGACCCTCGCTGGTAATATTTCACAAAATCCCGGTCGTGTCGTCCCGTACGTCTCGGTGCGGACATTATATACGTCTACAACGTTATATATCCTAACCTAAGGCAACTTAACATCTCGAATGTAGTATTTCACAACATTCCTGGCGGGTCCGCCCCACTTCTCGGTGGGAACATTATATACGTCTATAACGTAATATAACCTAACCTAACCCATCTAGCCCCTCGCTGGTAATGTTTTACAGAATCTCGGTCGTGTCGTCCCGTATGTCTCGGTGCGGACATTATATACGTCTATTACTTTATGTATCCTAACCTAAGGCAACTTAACATCTGGGATGTAGTATTTACCAACATTCCAGGCGGGTCGGCCCCAACTTCTCAGTGGGCACATTATATACGTCTATATCGTAATATAACCAAACCTAACCCATCTAGACGCTCGCTGGTAATGCTTTACAAAATCCCGGTCATGTCGGCCCGTACGCCTCGGTGGGGACATTATATATGTCTATAACGTAATATAACCTAACCTAAGGCAACTCAACATCTCGGATGTAGTATTTTCCAACATTCCTGGCGGGTCGGCCCCACTTCTCGGTGGGAACATTATATACGTCTATAACGTAATATAACCTAACCTAACCGATCTAGCCCCTCGCTGGTAATGTTTTACAGAGTCCCGGTCGTGTCGTCCCGTACGTCTCGGTGCGGACATTATATACGTCTATAACGTTATATATCCTAACCTAAGGCAACTTAACATCTCGGATGTAGTATTTTCCAACATTCCTGGCGGGTCGGCCCCACTTCTCGGTGGGAACATTATATACGTCTATAACGTAATATAACCTAACCTAACCCATCTAGCCCCTCGCTGGTAATGTTTTACAGAATCTCGGTCGTGTCGTCCCGTATGTCTCGGTGCGGACATTATATACGTCTATAACTTTATGTATCCTAACCTAAGGCAACTTAACATCTGGGATGTAGTATTTTCCAACATTCCTGGCGGGTCGGCCCCAACTTCTCGGTGGGCACATTATATACGTCTATATCGTAATATAACCTAACCTAACCCATCTAGACCCTCGCTGGTAATATTTCACAAAATCCCGGTCGTGTCGTCCCGTACGTCTCGGTGCGGACATTATATACGTCTATAACGTTATATATCCTAACCTAAGGCAACTTAACATCTCGAATGTAGTATTTCACAACATTCCTGGCGGGTCCGCCCCACTTCTCGGTGGGAACATTATATACGTCTATAACGTAATATAACCTAACCTAACCCATCTAGCCCCTCGCTGGTAATGTTTTACAGAATCTCGGTCGTGTCGTCCCGTATGTCTCGGTGCGGACATTATATACGTCTATAACTTTATGTATCCTAACCTAAGGCAACTTAACATCTGGGATGTAGTATTTGCCAACATTCCTGGCGGGTCGGCCCCAACTTCTCGGTGGGCACATTATATACGTCTATATCGTAATATAACCAAACCTAACCCATCTAGACGCTCGCTGGTAATGCTTTACAAAATCCCGGTCATGTCGGCCCGTACGTCTCGGTGGGGACATTATATACGTCTATAACGTAATATAACCTAACCTAAGGCAACTCAACATCTTGGATGTAGTATTTTCCAACATTCCTGGCGGGTCGGCCCCACTTCTCGGTGGGAACATTATATACGTCTATAACGTAATATAACCTAACCTAACCGATCTAGCCCCTCGCTGGTAATGTTTTACAGTATCCCGGTCGTGTCGTCCCGTACGTCTCGGTGCGGACATTATATACGTCTATAACGTTATATATCCTAACCTAAGGCAACTAAACATCTCGGATGTAGTATTTTCCAACATTTCTGGCGGGACGGCCCCAACTTTTCGGTGGGCACATTATATACGTCTATATCGTAATATAACCTAACCTAACCCATCTAGACCCTCGCTGGTAATGTTTTACAAAATCCCGGTCGTGCCGGCCCGTACTTCTCGGTGGGGACATTATATACGTCTATAACGTTATATATACTAACCTAAGGGAACCTAACATCTCGGATGTAGTATTTCACAACATTCCTGGCGGGTCGGCCCCACTTCTCGGTGGGAACATTATATACGTCTATAACGTAATATAACCTAACCTAACCGATCTCTGCCCCTCGCTGGTAATGTTTTACAAAATCCCGGTCGTGTCGTACCGTACGTCTCGGTGCGGACATTATATACGTCTATAACGTTATATATCCTAACCTAAGGCAACTTAACATCTCGGATGTAGTATTTCACAACATTCCTGCCGGGTCGGCTCCACTTCTCGGTGGGAACATTATATACGTCTATAACGTAATATAACCTAACCTAACCCATCTAGCCCCTCGCTGGTAATGTTTTACAGAATTCCGGTCGTGTCGTCCCGTACGTCTCGGTGCGGACATTATATACGTCTATAACGTTATCTATCCTAACCTAAGGCAACTTAACATCTCGGGTGTAGTATTTTCCAACATTTCTGGCGGGACGGCCCCAACTTTTCGGTGGGCACATTATATACGTCTATATCGCAATATAACCTAACCTAACCCATCTAGACCCTCGATGGTAATATTTCACAAAATCCCGGTCGTGTCGTCCCGTACGTCTCGGTGCGGACATTATATACCTCTATAACGTTATATATCCTAACCTAAGGCAACTTAACATCTCGGATGTAGTATTTCACAACATTCCTGGCGGGTCGGCCCCACTTCTCGGTGGGAACATTATATACGTCTATAACGTAATATAACCTAACCTAACCCATCTAGCCCCTCGCTGGTAATGTTTTACAGAATCTCGGTCGTGTCGTCCCGTATGTCTCGGTGCGGACATTATATACGTCTATAACTTTATGTATCCTAACCTAAGGCAACTTAACATCTGGGATGTAGTATTTTCCAACAATCCTGGCGGGTCGGCCCCAACTTCTCGGTGGGCACATTATATACGTCTATATCGTAATATAACCAAACCTAACCCATCTAGACCCTCGCTGGTAATGTTTTACAAAATCCCGGTCATGTCGGCCCGTACTTCTCGGTGGGGACATTATATACGTCTATAACGTAATATAACCTAACCTAACCGATCTAGCCCCTCGCTGGTAATGTTTTACAGAATCCCGGTCGTGTCGTCGCGTACGTCTCGGCGCGGACATTATATACGTCTATAACGTAATATAACCTAACCTAAGGCAACTCAACATCTCGGATGTAGTATTTTCCAACATTCCTGGCGGGTCGGCCCCACTTCTCGGTGGGAACATTATATACGTCTATAACGTAATATAACGTAACCTAACCGATCTAGCCCCTCGCTGGTAATGTTTTACAGAATCCCGGTCGTGTCGTCCCGTACGTCTCGGTGCGGACATTATATACGTCTATAACGTTATATATCCTAACCTAAGGCAACTTAACATCTCGGATGTAGTATTTTCCAACATTCCTGGCGGGTCGGCACCAACTTCTCGGTGGGCACATTATATACGTCTATATCGTAATATAACCTAACCTAGCCCATCTAGACCCTCGCTGGTAATGTTTTACAAAATCCCGGTCGTGTCGTACCGTACGTCTCGGTGCGGACATTATATACGTCTATAACGTTATATAACCTAACCTAAGGCAACTTAACATCTCGGATGTAGTATTTCACAACATTCCTGGCGGGTCGGCTCCACTTCTCGGTGGGAACATTATATACTTCTATAACGTAATATAACCTAACCTAACCCATCTAGCCCCTCGCTGGTAATGTTTTACAGAATTCCGGTCGTGTCGTCCTGTACGTCTCGGTGCGGACATTATATACGTCTATAACGTTATCTATCCTAACCTAAGGGAACCTAACATCTCGGATGTAGTATTTCACAACATTCCTGGCGGGTCGGCCCCACTTCTCGGTGGGAACATTATATACGTCTATAACGTTATATAACCTAACCTAACCGATCTCTGCCCCTCGCTGGTAATGTTTTACAGAATCCCGGTCGTGTCGTCGCGTACGTCTCGGTGCGGACATTATATACGTCTATAACGTTATATATACTAGCCTAAGGGAACCTAACATCTCGGATGTTGTATTTTCCAACATTCCTGGCGGGTCGGCACCAACTTCTCGGTGGGCACATTATATACGTCTATATCGTAATATAACCTAACCTAGCCCATCTAGACCATCGCTGGTAATGTTTTACAAAATCCCGGTCGTGTCGTACCGTACGTCTCGGTGCAGACATTATATACGTCTATAACGTTATATAACCTAACCTAAGGGAACCTAACATCTCGGATGTAGTATTTCACAACATTCCTGGCGGGTCGGCCCCACTTCTCGGTGGGAACATTATATACGTCTACAACGTAATATAACCTAACCTAACCGATCTAGCCCCTCGCTGGTAATGTTTTACAGAATCCCGGTCGTGTCGTCCCGTACGTCTCGGTGCGGACATTATATACGTCTATAACGTTATCTATCCTAACCTAAGGCAACTTAACATCTGGGATGTAGTATTTTCCAACATTCCTGGCGGGACGGCCCCAACTTCTCGGTGGGCACATTATATACGTCTATATCGTAATATAACCTAACCTAACCCATCTAGACCCTCGCTGGTAATATTTCACAAAATCCCGGTCGTGTCGTCCCGTACGTCTCGGTGCGGACATTATATACGTCTATAACGTTATATATCCTAACCTAAGGCAACTTAACATCTCGAATGTAGTATTTCACAACATTCCTGGCGGGTCCGCCCCACTTCTCGGTGGGAACATTATATACGTCTATAACGTAATATAACCTAACCTAACCCATTTAGCCCCTCGCTGGTAATGTTTTACAGAATCTCGGTCGTGTCGTCCCGTATGTCTCGGTGCGGACATTATATACGTCTATAACTTTATGTATCCTAACCTAAGGCAACTTAACATCTGGGATGTAGTATTTTCCAACATTCCTGGCGGGTCGGCCCCAACTTCTCGGTGGGCACATTATATACGTCTATATCGTAATATAACCAAACCTAACCCATCTAGACGCTCGCTGGTAATGCTTTACAAAATCCCGGTCGTGTCTTCGCGTACGTCTCGGTGCGGACATTATATACGTCTATAACGTTATATATACTAGCCTAAGGGAACCTAACATCTCGGATGTTGTATTTTCCAACATTCCTGGCGGGTCGGTACCAACTTCTCGGTGGGCACATTATATACGTCTATATCGTAATATAACCTAACCTAGCCCATCTAGACCCTCGCTGGTAATGTTTTACAAAATCCCGGTCGTGTCGTACCGTACGTCTCGGTGCGGACATTATATACGTCTATAACGTTATATAACCTAACCTAAGGGAACCTAACATCTCGGATGTAGTATTTCACAACATTCCTGGCGGGTCGGCCCCACTTCTCGGTGGGAACATTATATACGTCTATAACGTAATATAACCTAACCTAACCGATCTAGCCCCTCGCTGGTAATGTTTTACAGAGTCCCGGTCGTGTCGTCCCGTACGTCTCGGTGCGGACATTATATACGTCTATAACGTTATCTATCCTAACCTAAGGCAACTTAACATCTGGGATGTAGTATTTTCCAACATTCCTGGCGGGACGGCCCCAACTTCTCGGTGGGCACATTATATACGTCTATATCGTAATATAACCAAACATAACCCATCTAGACGCTCGCTGGTAATGCTTTACAAAATCCCGGTCATGTCGGCCCGTACGTCTCGGTGGGGACATTATATACGTCTATAACGTAATATAACCTAACCTAAGGCAACTCAACATCTCGGATGTAGTATTTTCCAACATTCCTGGCGGGTCGGCCCCACTTCTCGGTGGGAACATTATATACGTCTATAACGTAATATAACCTAACCTAACCGATCTAGCCCTCGCTGGTAATGTTTTACAGAATCCCGGTCGTGTCGTCCCGTACGTCTCGGTGCGGACATTATATACGTCTATAACGTTATATATCCTAACCTAAGGCAACTTAACATCTCGGATGTAGTATTTTCCAACATTCCTGGCGGGTCGGCACCAACTTCTCGGTGGGCACATTATATACGTCTATATCGTAATATAACCTAACCTAACCCATCTAGACCCTCGCTGGTAATGTTTTACAAAATCCCGGTCGTGTCGGCCCGTACTTCTCGGTGGGGACATTATATACGTCTATAACGTTATATAACCTAACCTAAGGCTACCTAACATCTCGAATGCAGTATTTCACAACATTCCTGGCGGGTCCGCCCCACTTCTCGGTGGGAACATTATATACGTCTATAACGTAATATAACCTAACCTAACCCATTTTGCTCCTCGGTGATAGTTTTTACAGAAACCCGGCCGTGTCGTCCCGGACGTCTCGGTAGGGACATTGTATGCATCTGTAACGTTATATACCCTAACCTAAGGCAACCTAACATCTCGAATGTAGTATTTCACAACATTCCTGGCGGGTCCGCCCCACTTTTCGGTGGGAACATTATATACGTCTATAACGTAATATAACCTAACCTAACCCATCTAGCCCCTCGCTGGTAATGTTTTACAGAATCTCGGTCGTGTCGTCCCGTATGTCTCGGTGCGGACATTATATACGTCTATAACTTTATGTATCCTAACCTAAGGCAACTTAACATCTGGGATGTAGTATTTTCCAACAATCCTGGCGGGTCGGCCCCAACTTCTCGGTGGGCACATTATATACGTCTATATCGTAATATAACCAAACCTAACCCATCTAGACCCTCGCTGGTAATGTTTTACAAAATCCCGGTCATGTCGGCCCGTACTTCTCGGTGGGGACATTATATACGTCTATAACGTAATATAACCTAACCTAACCGATCTAGCCCCTCGCTGGTAATGTTTTACAAAATCCCGGTCATGTCGGCCCGTACTTCTCGGTGGGGACATTATATACGTCTATAACGTAATATAACCTAACCTAACCGATCTAGCCCCTCGCTGGTAATGTTTTACAGAATCCCGGTCGTGCCGTCGCGTACGTCTCGGCGCGGACATTATATACGTCTATAACGTTATATATCCTAACCTAAGGCAACTTAACATCTCGGATGTAGTATTTCACAACATTCCTGCCGGGTCGGCTCCACTTCTCGGTGGGAACATTATATACGTCTATAACGTAATATAACCTAACCTAACCCATCTAGCCCCTCGCTGGTAATGTTTTACAGAATTCCGGTCGTGTCGTCCCGTACGTCTCGGTGCGGACATTATATACGTCTATAACGTTATCTATCCTAACCTAAGGCAACTTAACATCTCGGGTGTAGTATTTTCCAACATTTCTGGCGGGACGGCCCCAACTTTTCGGTGGGCACATTATATACGTCTATATCGTAATATAACCTAACCTAACCCATCTAGACCCTCGCTGGTAATATTTCACAAAATCCCGGTCGTGTCGTCCCGTACGTCTCGGTGCGGACATTATATACCTCCATAACGTTATATATCCTAACCTAAGGCAACTTAACATCTCGGATGTAGTATTTTCCAACATTTCTGGCGGGACGGCCCCAACTTTTCGGTGGGCACATTATATACGTCTATATCGTAATATAACCTAACCTAACCCATCTAGACCCTCGATGGTAATATTTCACAAAATCCCGGTCGTGTCGTCCCGTACGTCTCGGTGCGGACATTATATACCTCTATAACGTTATATATCCTAACCTAAGGCAACTTAACATCTCGGATGTAGTATTTTCCAACATTCCTGGCGGGTCGGCCCCACTTCTCGGTGGGAACATTATATACGTCTATAACGTAATATAACCTAACCTAACCCATCTAGCCCCTCGCTGGTAATGTTTTACAGAATCTCGGTCGTGTCGTCCCGTATGTCTCGGTGCGGACATTATATACGTCTATAACTTTATGTATCCTAACCTAAGGCAACTTAACATCTGGGATGTAGTATTTTCCAACAATCCTGGCGGGTCGGCCCCAACTTCTCGGTGGGCACATTATATACGTCTATATCGTAATATAACCAAACCTAACCCATCTAGACCCTCGCTGGTAATGTTTTACAAAATCCCGGTCATGTCGGCCCGTACTTCTCGGTGGGGACATTATATACGTCTATAACGTAATATAACCTAACCTAACCGATCTAGCCCCTCGCTGGTAATGTTTTACAGAATCCCGGTCGTGTCGGCCCGTACTTCTCGGTGGGGACATTATATACGTCTATAACGTTATATATACTAACCTAAGGGAACCTAACATCCCGGATGTAGTATTTCACAACATTCCTGGCGGGTCGGCCCCTACTTCTCGGTGGGCACATTATATACGTCTATATCGTAATATAACCTAACCTAACCCATCTAGACCCTCGCTGGTAATATTTCACAAAATCCCGGTCGTGTCGTCCCGTACGTCTCGGTGCGGACATTATATACGTCTATAACGTTATATATCCTAACCTAAGGCAACTTAACATCTCGAATGTAGTATTTCACAACATTCCTGGCGGGTCCGCCCCACTTCTCGGTGGGAACATTATATACGTCTATAACGTAATATAACCTAACCTAACCCATCTAGCCCCTCGCTGGTAATGTTTTACAGAATCTCGGTCGTGTCGTCCCGTATGTCTCGGTGCGGACATTATATACGTCTATAACTTTATGTATCCTAACCTAAGGCAACTTAACATCTGGGATGTAGTATTTTCCAACATTCCTGGCGGGCCGGCCCCAACTTCTCGGTGGGCACATTATATACGTCTATATCGTAATATAACCAAACCTAACCCATATAGACGCTCGCTGGTAATGTTTTACAAAATCCCGGTCATGTCGGCCCGTACGTCTCGGTGGGGACATTATATACGTCTATAACGTAATATAACCTAACCTAAGGCAACTCAACATCTCGGATGTAGTATTTTCCAACATTCCTGGCGGGTCGGCCCCACTTCTCGGTGGGAACATTATATACGTCTATAACGTAATATAACCTAACCTAACCGATCTAGCCCCTCGCTGGTAATGTTTTACAGAATCCCGGTCGTGTCGTCCCGTACGTCTCGGTGCGGACATTATATGCGTCTATAACGTTATATAACCTAACCTAAGGCAACTTAACATCTCGGATGTAGTATTTCACAACATTCCTGGCGGGTCGGCTCCACTTCTCGGTGGGAACATTATATACTCCTATAACGTAATATAACCTAACCTAACCCATCTAGCCCCTCGCTGGTAATGTTTTACAGAATTCCGGTCGTGTCGTCCTGTACGTCTCGGTGCGGACATTATATACGTCTATAACGTTATCTATCCTAACCTAAGGCAACTTAACATCTCGGATGTAGTATTTTCCAGCATTTCTGGCGGGACGGCCCCAACTTTTCGGTGGGCACATTATATACGTCTATATCGTAATATAACCTAACCTAACCCATCTAGACCCTCGCTTATAATGTTTTACAAAATCCCGGTCGTGTCGGCCCGTACTTCTCGGTGGGGACATTATATACGTCTATAACGTTATATAACCTAACCTAAGGCTACCTAACATCTCGAATGTAGTATTTCACAACATTCCTGGCGGGTCCGCCCCACTTCTCGGTGGGAACATTATATACGTCTATAACGTAATATAACCTAACCTAACCCATCTAGCCCCTCGCTGGTAATGTTTTACAGAATTCCGGTCGTGTCGTCCCGTACGTCTCGGTGCGGACATTATATACGTCTATAACGTTATCTATCCTAACCTAAGGCAACTTAACATCTCGGGTGTAGTATTTTCCAACATTTCTGGCGGGACGGCCCCAACTTTTCGGTGGGCACATTATATACGTCTGTATCGTAATATAACCTAACCTAACCCATCTAGACCCTCGCTGGTAATATTTCACAAAATCCCGGTCGTGTCGTCCCGTACGTCACGGTGCGGACATTATATACCTCCATAACGTTATATATCCTAACCTAAGGCAACTTAACATCTCGGATGTAGTATTTTCCAACATTCCTGGCGGGTCGGCCCCACTTCTCGGTGGGAACATTATATACGTCTATAACGTAATATAACCTAACCTAACCCATCTAGACCCTCGCTGGTAATATTTCACAAAATCCCGGTCGTGTCGTCCCGTACGTCTCGGTGCGGACATTATATACGTCTATAACGTTATATATCCTAACCTAAGGCAACTTAACATCTCGGATGTAGTATTTTCCAACATTCCTGGCGGGTCGGCCCCAACTTCTCGGTGGGCACATTATATACGTCTATATCGTAATATAACCTAACCTAACCCATCTAGACCATCGCTGGTAATGTTTTACAAAATCCCGGTAGTGTCGTACCGTAGGTCTCGGTGCGGACATTATATACGTCTATAACGTTACATAACCTAACCTAAGGCTACCTAACATCTCGAATGTAGTATTTCACAACATTCCTGGCGGGTCGGCCCCACTTCTCGGTGGGAACATTATATACCTCTATAACGTAATATAACCTAACCTAACCGATCTAGCCCCTCGTTGGTAATGTTTTACAAAATCCCGGTCGTGTCGTCGCGTACGTCTCGGTGCGGACATTATATACGTCTATAACGTTATATATCCTAACCTAAGGCAACTTAACATCTCGGATGTATTATTTAACAACATTCCTGCCGGGTCGGCTCCACTTCTCGGTGGGAACATTATATACGTCTATAACGTAATATAACCTAACCTAACCCATCTAGCCCCTCGCTGGTAATGTTTTACAGAATTCCGGTCGTGTCGTCCCGTACGTCTCGGTGCGGACATTATATACGTCTATAACGTTATCTATCCTAACCTAAGGCAACTTAATATCTGGGATGTAGTATTTTCCAACATTCCTGGCGGGTCGGCCCCAACTTCTCGGTGGGCACATTATATACGTCTATATCGTAATATAACCAAACCTAAACCATCTAGACCCTCGCTGGTAATGTTTTACAAAATTCCGGTCGTGTCGGCCCGTACTTCTCGGTGGGGACATTATATACGTCTATAACGTTATATATACTAACCTAAGGGAACCTAACATCTCGGATGTAGTATTTCACAACATTCCTGGCGGGTCGGCCCCTACTTCTCGGTGGGCACATTATATACGTCTATATCGTAATATAACCTAACCTAACCCATCTAGACCCTCGCTGGTAATATTTCACAAAATCCCGGTCGTGTCGTCCCGTACGTCTCGGTGCGGACATTATATACGTCTATAACGTTATATATCCTAACCTAAGGCAACTTAACATCTCGAATGTAGTATTTCACAACATTCCTGGCGGGTCCGCCCCACTTCTCGGTGGGAACATTATATACGTCTATAACGTAATATAACCTAACCTAACCCATCTAGCCCCTCGCTGGTAATGTTTTACAGAATCTCGGTCGTGTCGTCCCGTATGTCTCGGTGCGGACATTATATACGTCTATAACTTTATGTATCCTAACCTAAGGCAACTTAACATCTGGGATGTAGTATTTTCCAACATTCCTGGCGGGCCGGCCCCAACTTCTCGGTGGGCACATTATATACGTCTATATCGTAATATAACCAAACCTAACCCATATAGACGCTCGCTGGTAATGTTTTACAAAATCCCGGTCATGTCGGCCCGTACGTCTCGGTGGGGACATTATATACGTCTATAACGTAATATAACCTAACCTAAGGCAACTCAACATCTCGGATGTAGTATTTTCCAACATTCCTGGCGGGTCGGCCCCACTTCTCGGTGGGAACATTATATACGTCTATAACGTAATATAACCTAACCTAACCGATCTAGCCCCTCGCTGGTAATGTTTTACAGAATCCCGGTCGTGTCGTCCCGTACGTCTCGGTGCGGACATTATATGCGTCTATAACGTTATATAACCTAACCAAAGGCAACTTAACATCTCGGATGTAGTATTTCACAACATTCCTGGCGGGTCGGCTCCACTTCTCGGTGGGAACATTATATACTCCTATAACGTAATATAACCTAACCTAACCCATCTAGCCCCTCGCTGGTAATGTTTTACAGAATTCCGGTCGTGTCGTCCTGTACGTCTCGGTGCGGACATTATATACGTCTATAACGTTATCTATCCTAACCTAAGGCAACTTAACATCTCGGATGTAGTATTTTCCAGCATTTCTGGCGGGACGGCCCCAACTTTTCGGTGGGCACATTATATACGTCTATATCGTAATATAACCTAACCTAACCCATCTAGACCCTCGCTTATAATGTTTTACAAAATCCCGGTCGTGTCGGCCCGTACTTCTCGGTGGGGACATTATATACGTCTATAACGTTATATAACCTAACCTAAGGCTACCTAACATCTCGAATGTAGTATTTCACAACATTCCTGGCGGGTCCGCCCCACTTCTCGGTGGGAACATTATATACGTCTATAACGTAATATAACCTAACCTAACCCATTTTGCTCCTCGGTGATAGTTTTTACAGAAACCCGGCCGTGTCGTCCCGGACGTCTCGGTAGGGACATTGTATGCATCTGTAACGTTATATACCCTAACCTAAGGCAACCTAACATCTCGAATGTAGTATTTCACAACATTCCTGGCGGGTCCGCCCCACTTTTCGGTGGGAACATTATATACGTCTATAACGTAATATAACCTAACCTAACCCATCTAGCCCCTCGCTGGTAATGTTTTACAGAATCTCGGTCGTGTCGTCCCGTATGTCTCGGTGCGGACATTATATACGTCTATAACTTTATGTATCCTAACCTAAGGCAACTTAACATCTGGGATGTAGTATTGTCCAACATTCCTGGCGGGTCGGCCCCAACTTCTCGGTGGGCACATTATATACGTCTATATCGTAATATAACCAAACCTAAACCATCTAGACCCTCGCTGGTAATGTTTTACAAAATCCCGGTCGTGCCGGCCCGTACTTCTCGGTGGGGACATTATATACGTCTATAACGTTATATATACTAACCTAAGGGAACCTAACATCTCGGATGTAGTATTTCACAACATTCCTGGCGGGTCGGCCCCACTTCTCGGTGGGAACATTATATACGTCTATAACGTAATATAACCTAACCTAACCGATCTCTGCCCCTCGCTGGTAATGTTTTACAAAATCCCGGTCGTGTCGTACCGTACGTCTCGGTGCGGACATTATATACGTCTATAACGTTATATAACCTAACCTAAGGCAACTTAACATCTCGGATGTAGTATTTCACAACATTCCTGGCGGGTCGGCTCCACTTCTCGGTGGGAACATTATATACTTCTACAACGTAATATAACCTAACCTAACCCATCTAGCCCCTCGCTGGTAATGTTTTACAGAATTCCGGTCGTGTCGTACTGTACGTCTCGGTGCGGACATTATATACGTCTATAACGTTATCTATCCTAACCTAAGGCAACTTAACATCTCGGATGTAGTATTTTCCAGCATTTCTGGCGGGACGGCCCCAACTTTTCGGTGGGCACATTATATACGTCTATATCGTAATATAACCTAACCTAACCCATCTAGACCCTCGCTGGTAATGTTTTACAAAATCCCGGTCGTGTCGGCCCGTACTTCTCGGTGGGGACATTATATACGTCTATAACGTTATATATACTAACCTAACGGAACCTAACATCTCGGATGTAGTATTTCACAACATTCCTGGCGGGTCGGCCCCACTTCTCGGTGGGAACATTATATACGTCTATAACGTAATATAACCTAACCTAACCCATTTTGCTCCTCGGTGATAGTTTTTACAGAAACCCGGCCGTGTCGTCCCGGACGTCTCGGTAGGGACATTGTATGCATCTGTAACGTTATATACCCTAACCTAAGGCAACCTAACATCTCGAATGTAGTATTTCACAACATTCCTGGCGGGTCCGCCCCACTTTTCGGTGGGAACATTATATACGTCTATAACGTAATATAACCTAACCTAACCCATCTAGCCCCTCGCTGGTAATGTTTTACAGAATCTCGGTCGTGTCGTCCCGTATGTCTCGGTGCGGACATTATATACGTCTATAACTTTATGTATCCTAACCTAAGGCAACTTAACATCTGGGATGTAGTATTGTCCAACATTCCTGGCGGGTCGGCCCCAACTTCTCGGTGGGCACATTATATACGTCTATATCGTAATATAACCAAACCTAAACCATCTAGACCCTCGCTGGTAATGTTTTACAAAATCCCGGTCGTGCCGGCCCGTACTTCTCGGTGGGGACATTATATACGTCTATAACGTTATATATACTAACCTAAGGGAACCTAACATCTCGGATGTAGTATTTCACAACATTCCTGGCGGGTCGGCCCCACTTCTCGGTGGGAACATTATATACGTCTATAACGTAATATAACCTAACCTAACCGATCTCTGCCCCTCGCTGGTAATGTTTTACAAAATCCCGGTCGTGTCGTACCGTACGTCTCGGTGCGGACATTATATACGTCTATAACGTTATATAACCTAACCTAAGGCAACTTAACATCTCGGATGTAGTATTTCACAACATTCCTGGCGGGTCGGCTCCACTTCTCGGTGGGAACATTATATACTTCTACAACGTAATATAACCTAACCTAACCCATCTAGCCCCTCGCTGGTAATGTTTTACAGAATTCCGGTCGTGTCGTACTGTACGTCTCGGTGCGGACATTATATACGTCTATAACGTTATCTATCCTAACCTAAGGCAACTTAACATCTCGGATGTAGTATTTTCCAGCATTTCTGGCGGGACGGCCCCAACTTTTCGGTGGGCACATTATATACGTCTATATCGTAATATAACCTAACCTAACCCATCTAGACCCTCGCTGGTAATGTTTTACAAAATCCCGGTCGTGTCGGCCCGTACTTCTCGGTGGGGACATTATATACGTCTATAACGTTATATATACTAACCTAACGGAACCTAACATCTCGGATGTAGTATTTCACAACATTCCTGGCGGGTCGGCCCCACTTCTCGGTGGGAACATTATATACGTCTATAACGTAATATAACCTAACCTAACCGATTTAGCCCCTCGCTGGTAATGTTTTACAGAATCCCGGTCGTGTCGTCGCGTACGTCTCGGTGCGGACATTATATACGTCTATAACGTTATATATCCTAACCTAAGGCAACTTAATATCTCGGATGTATTATTTCACAACATTCCTGCCGGGTCGACTCCACTTCTCGGTGGGAACATTATATACGTCTATAACGTAATATAACCTAACCTAACCCATCTAGCCCCTCGCTGGTAATGTTTTACAGAATTCCGGTCGTGTCGTCCCGTACGTCTCGGTGCGGACATTATATACGTCTATATCGTAATATAACCAAACCTAAACCATCTAGACCCTCGCTGGTAATGTTTTACAAAATTCCGGTCGTGTCGGCCCGTACTTCTCGGTGGGGACATTATATACGTCTATAACGTTATATATACTAGCCTAAGGGAACCTAACATCTCGGATGTTGTATTTTCCAACATTCCTGGCGGGTCGGCCCCTACTTCTCGGTGGGCACATTATATACGTCTATATCGTAATATAACCTAACCTAACCCATCTAGACCCTCGCTGGTAATATTTCACAAAATCCCGGTCGTGTCGTCCCGTACGTCTCGGTGCGGACATTATATACGTCTATAACGTTATATATCCTAACCTAAGGTAACTTAACATCTCGAATGTAGTATTTCACAACATTCCTGGCGGGTCCGCCCCACTTCTCGGTGGGAACATTATATACGTCTATAACGTAATATAACCTAACCTAACCCATCTAGCCCCTCGCTGGTAATGTTTTACAGAATCTCGGTCGTGTCGTCCCGTATGTCTCGGTGCGGACATTATATACGTCTATAACTTTATGTATCCTAACCTAAGGCAACTTAACATCTGGGATGTAGTATTTTCCAACATTCCTGGCGGGTCGGCCCCAACTTCTCGGTGGGCACATTATATACGTCTATATCGTAATATAACCAAACCTAACCCATCTAGACGCTCGCTGGTAATGTTTTACAAAATCCCGGTCATGTCGGCCCGTACGTCTCGGTGGGGACATTATATACGTCTATAACGTAATATAACCTAACCTAAGGCAACTCAACATCTCGGATGTAGTATTTTCCAACATTCCTGGCGGGTCGGCCCCACTTCTCGGTGGGAACATTATATACGTCTATAACGTAATATAACCTAACCTAACCGATCTAGCCCCTCGCTGGTAATGTTTTACAGAATCCCGGTCGTGTCGTCCCGTACGTCTCGGTGCGGACATTATATACGTCTATAACGTTATATATCCTAACCTAAGGCAACTTAACATCTCGGATGTAGTATTTTCCAGCATTTCTGGCGGGACGGCCCCAACTTTTCGGTGGGCACATTATATACGTCTATATCGTAATATAACCTAACCTAACCCATCTAGACCCTCGCTTATAATGTTTTACAAAATCCCGGTCGTGTCGGCCCGTACTTCTTGGTGGGGACATTATATACGTCTATAACGTTATATAACCTAACCTAAGGCTACCTAACATCTCGAATGTAGTATTTCACAACATTCCTGGCGGGTCCGCCCCACTTCTCGGTGGGAACATTATATACGTCTATAACGTAATATAACCTAACCTAACCCATTTTGCTCCTCGGTGATAGTTTTTACAGAAACCCGGCCGTGTCGTCCCGGACGTCTCGGTAGGGACATTGTATGCATCTGTAACGTTATATACCCTAACCTAAGGCAACCTAACATCTCGGATGTAGTATTTCACAACATTCCTGGCGGGTCCGCCCCACTTTTCGGTGGGAACATTATATACGTCTATAACGTAATATAACCTAACCTAACCCATCTAGCCCCTCGCTGGTAATGTTTTACAGAATCTCGGTCGTGTCGTCCCGTATGTCTCGGTGCGGACATTATATACGTCTATAACTTTATGTATCCTAACCTAAGGCAACTTAACATCTGGGATGTAGTATTGTCCAACATTCCTGGCGGGTCGGCCCCAACTTCTCGGTGGGCACATTATATACGTCTATATCGTAATATAACCAAACCTAAACCATCTAGACCCTCGCTGGTAATGTTTTACAAAATCCCGGTCGTGCCGGCCCGTACTTCTCGGTGGGGACATTATATACGTCTATAACGTTATATATACTAACCTAAGGGAACCTAACATCTCGGATGTAGTATTTCACAACATTCCTGGCGGGTCGGCCCCACTTCTCGGTGGGAACATTATATACGTCTATAACGTAATATAACCTAACCTAACCGATCTCTGCCCCTCGCTGGTAATGTTTTACAAAATCCCGGTCGTGTCGTACCGTACGTCTCGGTGCGGACATTATATACGTCTATAACGTTATATAACCTAACCTAAGGCAACTTAACATCTCGGATGTAGTATTTCACAACATTCCTGGCGGGTCGGCTCCACTTCTCGGTGGGAACATTATATACTTCTACAACGTAATATAACCTAACCTAACCCATCTAGCCCCTCGCTGGTAATGTTTTACAGAATTCCGGTCGTGTCGTCCTGTACGTCTCGGTGCGGACATTATATACGTCTATAACGTTATCTATCCTAACCTAAGGCAACTTAACATCTCGGATGTAGTATTTTCCAGCATTTCTGGCGGGACGGCCCCAACTTTTCGGTGGGCACATTATATACGTCTATATCGTAATATAACCTAACCTAACCCATCTAGACCCTCGCTGGTAATGTTTTACAAAATCCCGGTCGTGTCGGCCCGTACTTCTCGGTGGGGACATTATATACGTCTATAACGTTATATATACTAACCTAACGGAACCTAACATCTCGGATGTAGTATTTCACAACATTCCTGGCGGGTCGGCCCCACTTCTCGGTGGGAACATTATATACGTCTATAACGTAGTATAACCTAACCTAACCGATCTAGCCCCTCGCTGGTAATGTTTTACAGAATCCCGGTCGTGTCGTCGCGTACGTCTCGGTGGGGACATTATATACGTCTATAACGTAATATAACCTAACCTAAGGCAACTCAACATCTCGGATGTAGTATTTTCCAACATTCCTGGCGGGTCGGCCCCACTTCTCGGTGGGAACATTATATACGTCTATAACGTAATATAACCTAACCTAACCGATCTAGCCCCTCGCTGGTAATGTTTTACAGAATCCCGGTCGTGTCGTCCCGTACGTCTCGGTGCGGAAATTATATACGTCTATAACGTTATATATCCTAACCTAAGGCAACTTAACATCTCGGATGTAGTATTTTCCAGCATTTCTGGCGGGACGGCCCCAACTTTTCGGTGGGCACATTATATACGTCTATATCGTAATATAACCTAACCTAACCCATCTAGACCCTCGCTTATAATGTTTTACAAAATCCCGGTCGTGTCGGCCCGTACTTCTTGGTGGGGACATTATATACGTCTATAACGTTATATAACCTAACCTAAGGCTACCTAACATCTCGAATGTAGTATTTCACAACATTCCTGGCGGGTCCGCCCCACTTCTCGGTGGGAACATTATATACGTCTATAACGTAATATAACCTAACCTAACCCATTTTGCTCCTCGGTGATAGTTTTTACAGAAACCCGGCCGTGTCGTCCCGGACGTCTCGGTAGGGACATTGTATGCATCTGTAACGTTATATACCCTAACCTAAGGCAACCTAACATCTCGAATGTAGTATTTCACAACATTCCTGGCGGGTCCGCCCCACTTTTCGGTGGGAACATTATATACGTCTATAACGTAATATAACCTAACCTAACCCATCTAGCCCCTCGCTGGTAATGTTTTACAGAATCTAGGTCGTGTCGTCCCGTATGTCTCGGTGCGGACATTATATACGTCTATAACTTTATGTATCCTAACCTAAGGCAACTTAACATCTGGGATGTAGTATTGTCCAACATTCCTGGCGGGTCGGCCCCAACTTCTCGGTGGGCACATTATATACGTCTATATCGTAATATAACCAAACCTAAACCATCTAGACCCTCGCTGGTAATGTTTTACAAAATCCCGGTCGTGCCGGCCCGTACTTCTCGGTGGGGACATTATATACGTCTATAACGTTATATATACTAACCTAAGGGAACCTAACATCTCGGATGTAGTATTTCACAACATTCCTGGCGGGTCGGCCCCACTTCTCGGTGGGAACATTATATACGTCTATAACGTAATATAACCTAACCTAACCGATCTAGCCCCTCGCTGGTAATGTTTTACAGAATCCCGGTCGTGTCGTCGCGTACGTCTCGGTGCGGACATTATATACGTCTATAACGTTATATATCCTAACCTAAGGCAACTTAATATCTCGGATGTATTATTTCACAACATTCCTGCCGGGTCGGCTCCACTTCTCGGTGGGAACATTATATACGTCTATAACGTAATATAACCTAACCTAACCCATCTAGCCCCTCGCTGGTAATGTTTTACAGAATTCCGGTCGTGTCGTCCCGTACGTCTCGGTGCGGACATTATATACGTCTATAACGTTATCTATCCTAACCTAAGGCAACTTAACATCTGGGATGTAGTATTTTCCAACATTCCTGGCGGGTCAGCCCCAACTTCTCGGTGGGCACATTATATACGTCTATATCGTAATATAACCAAACCTAAACCATCTAGACCCTCGCTGGTAATGTTTTACAGAATCTCGGTCGTGTCGTCCCGTATGTCTCGGTGCGGACATTATATACGTCTATAACTTTATGTATCCTAACCTAAGGCAACTTAACATCTGGGATGTAGTATTTTCCAACATTCCTGGCGGGTCGGCGCCAACTTCTCGGTGGGCACATTATATACGTCTATATCGTAATATAACCAAACCTAACCCATCTAGACGCTCGCTGGTAATGTTTTACAAAATCCCGGTCATGTCGGCCCGTACGTCTCGGTGGGGACATTATATACGTCTATAACGTAATATAACCTAACCTAAGGCAACTCAACATCTCGGATGTAGTATTTTCCAACATTCCTGGCGGGTCGGCCCCACTTCTCGGTGGGAACATTATATACGTCTATAACGTAATATAACCTAACCTAACCGATCTAGCCCCTCGCTGGTAATGTTTTACAGAATCCCGGTCGTGTCGTCCCGTAAGTCTCGGTGCGGACATTATATACGTCTATAACGTTATATATCCTAACCTAAGGCAACTTAACATCTCGGATGTAGTATTTTCCAACATTCCTGGCGGGTCGGCACCAACTTCTCGGTGGGCACATTATATACGTCTATATCGTAATATAACCTAACCTAGCCCATCTAGACCCTCGCTGGTAATGTTTTACAAAATCCCGGTCGTGTCGTACCGTACGTCTCGGTGCGGACATTATATACGTCTATAACGTTATATAACCTAACCTAAGGCAACTTAACATCTCGGATGTAGTATTTCACAACGTTCCTGGCGGGTCGGCTCCACTTCTCGGTGGGAACATTATATACTTCTATAACGTAATATAACCTAACCTAACCCATCTAGCCCCTCGCTGGTAATGTTTTACAGAATTCCGGTCGTGTCGTCCTGTACGTCTGGGTGCGGACATTATATACGTCTATAACGTTATCTATCCTAACCTAAGGCAACTTAACATCTGGGATGTAGTATTTTCCAACATTCCTGGCGGGTCGGCCCCAACTTCTCGGTGGGCACATTATATACGTCTATATCGTAATATAACCAAACCTAAACCATCTAGACCCTCGCTGGTAATGTTTTACAAAATTCCGGTCGTGTCGGCCCGTACTTCTCGGTGGGGACATTATATACGTCTATAACGTTATATATACTAACCTAAGGGAACCTAACATCTCGGATGTAGTATTTCACAACATTCCTGGCGGGTCGGCCCCTACTTCTCGGTGGGCACATTATATACGTCTATATCGTAATATAACCTAACCTAACCCATCTAGACCCTCGCTGGTAATATTTCACAAAATCCCGGTCGTGTCGTCCCGTACGTCTCGTTGCGGACATTATATACGTCTATAACGTTATATATCCTAACCTAAGGCAACTTAACATCTCGAATGTAGTATTTCACAACATTCCTGGCGGGTCCGCTCCACTTCTCGGTGGGAACATTATATACGTCTATAACGTAATATAACCTAACCTAACCCATCTAGCCCCTCGCTGGTAATGTTTTACAGAATCTCGGTCGTGTCGTCCCGTATGTCTCGGTGCGGACATTATATACGTCTATAACTTTATGTATCCTAACCTAAGGCAACTTAACATCTGGGATGTAGTATTGTCCAACATTCCTGGCGGGTCGGCCCCAACTTCTCGGTGGGCACATTATATACGTCTATATCGTAATATAACCAAACCTAAACCATCTAGACCCTCGCTGGTAATGTTTTACAAAATCCCGGTCGTGCCGGCCCGTACTTCTCGGTGGGGACATTATATACGTCTATAACGTTATATATACTAACCTAAGGGAACCTAACATCTCGGATGTAGTATTTCACAACATTCCTGGCGGGTCGGCCCCACTTCTCGGTGGGAACATTATATACGTCTATAACGTAATATAACCTAACCTAACCGATCTCTGCCCCTCGCTGGTAATGTTTTACAAAATCCCGGTCGTGTCGTACCGTACGTCTCGGTGCGGACATTATATACGTCTATAACGTTATATAACCTAACCTAAGGCAACTTAACATCTCGGATGTAGTATTTCACAACATTCCTGGCGGGTCGGCTCCACTTCTCGGTGGGAACATTATATACTTCTACAACGTAATATAACCTAACCTAACCCATCTAGCCCCTCGCTGGTAATGTTTTACAGAATTCCGGTCGTGTCGTCCTGTACGTCTCGGTGCGGACATTATATACGTCTATAACGTTATCTATCCTAACCTAAGGCAACTTAACATCTCGGATGTAGTATTTTCCAGCATTTCTGGCGGGACGGCCCCAACTTTTCGGTGGGCACATTATATACGTCTATATCGTAATATAACCTAACCTAACCCATCTAGACCCTCGCTGGTAATGTTTTACAAAATCCCGGTCGTGTCGGCCCGTACTTCTCGGTGGGGACATTATATACGTCTATAACGTTATATATACTAACCTAACGGAACCTAACATCTCGGATGTAGTATTTCACAACATTCCTGGCGGGTCGGCCCCACTTCTCGGTGGGAACATTATATACGTCTATAACGTAATATAACCTAACCTAACCGATCTAGCCCCTCGCTGGTAATGTTTTACAGAATCCCGGTCGTGTCGTCGCGTACGTCTCGGTGCGGACATTATATACGTCTATAACGTTATATATCCTAACCTAAGGCAACTTAATATCTCGGATGTATTATTTCACAACATTCCTGCCGGGTCGGCTCCACTTCTCGGTGGGAACATTATATACGTCTATAACGTAATATAACCTAACCTAACCCATCTAGCCCCTCGCTGGTAATGTTTTACAGAATTCCGGTCGTGTCGTCCCGTACGTCTCGGTGCGGACATTATATACGTCTATAACGTTATCTATCCTAACCTAAGGCAACTTAACATCTGGGATGTAGTATTTTCCAACATTCCTGGCGGGTCAGCCCCAACTTCTCGGTGGGCACATTATATACGTCTATATCGTAATATAACCAAACCTAACCCATATAGACGCTCGCTGGTAATGTTTTACAAAATCCCGGTCATGTCGGCCCGTACGTCTCGGTGGGGACATTATATACGTCTATAACGTAATATAACCTAACCTAAGGCAACTTAACATCTCGGATGTAGTATTTTCCAACATTCCTGGCGGGTCGGCACCAACTTCTCGGTGGGCACATTATATACGTCTATATCGTAATATAACCTAACCTAGCCCATCTAGACCCTCGCTGGTAATGTTTTACAAAATCCCGGTCGTGTCGTACCGTACATCTCGGTGCGGACATTATATACGTCTATAACGTTATATAACCTAACCTAAGGCAACTTAACATCTCGGATGTAGTATTTCACAACGTTCCTGGCGGGTCGGCTCCACTTCTCGGTGGGAACATTATATACTTCTATAACGTAATATAACCTAACCTAACCGATCTAGCCCCTCGCTGGTAATGTTTTACAGAATCCCGGTCGTGTCGTCCCGTACGTCTCGGTGCGGACATTATATACGTCTATAACGTTATATATCCTAACCTAAGGCAACTTAACATCTCGGATGTAGTATTTTCCAACATTCCTGGCGGGTCGGCACCAACTTCTCGGTGGGCACATTATATACGTCTATATCGTAATATAACCTAACCTAGCCCATCTAGACCCTCGCTGGTAATGTTTTACAAAATCCCGGTCGTGTCGTACCGTACATCTCGGTGCGGACATTATATACGTCTATAACGTTATATAACCTAACCTAAGGCAACTTAACATCTCGGATGTAGTATTTCACAACGTTCCTGGCGGGTCGGCTCCACTTCTCGGTGGGAACATTATATACTTCTATAACGTAATATAACCTAACCTAACCCATCTAGCCCCTCGCTGGTAATGTTTTACAGAATTCCGGTCGTGTCGTCCTGTACGTCTCGGTGCGGACATTATATACGTCTATAACGTTATCTATCCTAACCTAAGGCAACTTAACATCTGGGATGTAGTATTTTCCAACATTCCTGGCGAGCCGGCCCCAACTTCTCGGTGGGCACATTATATACGTCTATATCGTAATATAACCAAACCTAACCCATATAGACGCTCGCTGGTAATGTTTTACAAAATCCCGGTCATGTCGGCCCGTACGTCTCGGTGGGGACATTATATACGTCTATAACGTAATATAACCTAACCTAAGGCAACTCAACATCTCGGATGTAGTATTTTCCAACATTCCTGGCGGGTCGGCCCCACTTCTCGGTGGGAACATTATATACGTCTATAACGTAATATAACCTAACCTAACCGATCTAGCCCCTCGCTGGTAATGTTTTACAGAATCCCGGTCGTGTCGTCCCGTACGTCTCGGTGCGGACATTATATACGTCTATAACGTTATATATCCTAACCTAAGGCAACTTAACATCTCGGATGTAGTATTTTCCAACATTCCTGGCGGGTCGGCACCAACTTCTCGGTGGGCACATTATATACGTCTATATCGTAATATAACCTAACCTAGCCCATCTAGACCCTCGCTGGTAATGTTTTACAAAATCCCGGTCGTGTCGTACCGTACGTCTCGGTGCGGACATTATATGCGTCTATAACGTTATATAACCTAACCTAAGGCAACTTAACATCTCGGATGTAGTATTTCACAACATTCCTGGCGGGTCGGCTCCACTTCTCGGTGGGAACATTATATACTCCTATAACGTAATATAACCTAACCTAACCCATCTAGCCCCTCGCTGGTAATGTTTTACAGAATTCCGGTCGTGTCGTCCTGTACGTCTCGGTGCGGACATTATATACGTCTATAACGTTATCTATCCTAACCTAAGGCAACTTAACATCTCGGATGTAGTATTTTCCAGCATTTCTGGCGGGACGGCCCCAACTTTTCGGTGAGCACATTATATACGTCTATATCGTAATATAACCTAACCTAACCCATCTAGACCCTCGCTTGTAATTTTTACAAAATCCCGGTCGTGTCGGCCCGTACTTCTCGGTGGGGACATTATATACGTCTATAACGTTATATAACCTAACCTAAGGCTACCTAACATCTCGAATGTAGTATTTCACAACATTCCTGGCGGGTCCGCCCCACTTCTCGGTGGGAACATTATATACGTCTATAACGTAATATAACCTAACCTAACCCATTTTGCTCCTCGGTGATAGTTTTTACAGAAACCCGGCCGTGTCGTCCCGGACGTCTCGGTAGGGACATTGTATGCATCTGTAACGTTATATACCCTAACCTAAGGCAACATAACATCTCGAATGTAGTATTTCACAACATTCCTGGCGGGTCCGCCCCACTTTTCGGTGGGGACATTATATACGTCTATAACGTAATATAACCTAACCTAACCCATCTAGCCCCTCGCTGGTAATGTTTTACAGAATCTCGGTCGTGTCGTCCCGTATGTCTCGGTGCGGACATTATATACGTCTATAACTTTATGTATCCTAACCTAAGGCAACTTAACATCTGGGATGTAGTATTGTCCAACATTCCTGGCGGGTCGGCCCCAACTTCTCGGTGGGCACATTATATACGTCTATATCGTAATATAACCAAACCTAAACCATCTAGACCCTCGCTGGTAATGTTTTACAAAATCCCGGTCGTGCCGGCCCGTACTTCTCGGTGGGGACATTATATACGTCTATAACGTTATATATACTAACCTAAGGGAACCTAACATCTCGGATGTAGTATTTCACAACATTCCTGGCGGGTCGGCCCCACTTCTCGGTGGGAACATTATATACGTCTATAACGTAATATAACCTAACCTAACCGATCTCTGCCCCTCGCTGGTAATGTTTTACAAAATCCCGGTCGTGTCGTACCGTACGTCTCGGTGCGGACATTATATACGTCTATAACGTTATATATCCTAACCTAAGGCAACTTAACATCTCGGATGTAGTATTTTCCAACATTCCTGGCGGGTCGGCACCAACTTCTCGGTGGGCACATTATATACGTCTATATCGTAATATAACCTAACCTAGCCCATCTAGACCCTCGCTGGTAATGTTTTACAAAATCCCGGTCGTGTCGTACCGTACGTCTCGGTGCGGACATTATATACGTCTATAACGTTATCTATCCTAACCTAAGGCAACTTAACATCTGGGATGTAGTATTTTCCAACATTCCTGGCGGGTCAGCCCCAACTTCTCGGTGGGCACATTATATACGTCTATATCGTAATATAACCAAACCTAAACCATCTAGACCCTCGCTGGTAATGTTTTACAAAATTCCGGTCGTGTCGGCCCGTACTTCTCGGTGGGGACATTATATACGTCTATAACGTTATATATACTAGCCTAAGGGAACCTAACATCTCGGATGTTGTATTTTCCAACATTCCTGGCGGGTCGGCCCCTACTTCTCGGTGGGCACATTATATACGTCTATATCGTAATATAACCTAACCTAACCCATCTAGACCCTCGCTGGTAATATTTCACAAAATCCCGGTCGTGTCGTCCCGTACGTCTCGGTGCGGACATTATATACGTCTATAACGTTATATATCCTAACCTAAGGCAACTTAACATCTCGAATGTAGTATTTCACAACATTCCTGGCGGGTCCGCCCCACTTCTCGGTGGGAACATTATATACGTCTATAACGTAATATAACCTAACCTAACCCATCTAGCCCCTCGCTGGTAATGTTTTACAGAATCTCGGTCGTGTCGTCCCGTATGTCTCGGTGCGGACATTATATACGTCTATAACTTTATGTATCCTAACCTAAGGCAACTTAACATCTCGGATGTAGTATTTTCCAACATTCCTGGCGGGTCGGCCCCAACTTCTCGGTGAGCACATTATATACGTCTATATCGTAATATAACCAAACCTAACCCATCTAGACGCTCGCTGGTAATGTTTTACAAAATCCCGGTCATGTCGGCCCGTACGTTTCGGTGGGGACATTATATACGTCTATAACGTAATATAACCTAACCTAAGGCAACTCAACATCTCGGATGTAGTATTTTCCAACATTCCTGGCGGGTCGGCCCCACTTCTCGGTGGGAACATTACATACGTCTATAACGTAATATAACCTAACCTAACCGATCTAGCCCCTCGCTGGTAATGTTTTACAGAATCCCGGTCGTGTCGTCCCGTACGTCTCGGTGCGGACATTATATACGTCTATAACGTTATATATCCTAACCTAAGGCAACTTAACATCTCGGATGTAGTATTTTCCAACATTCCTGGCGGGTCGGCACCAACTTCTCGGTGGGCACATTATATACGTCTATATCGTAATATAACCTAACCTAGCCCATCTAGACCCTCGCTGGTAATGTTTTACAAAATCCCGGTCGTGTCGTACCGTACGTCTCGGTGCGGACATTATATACGTCTATAACGTTATATAACCTAACCTAAGGCAACTTAACATCTCGGATGTAGTATTTCACAACATTCCTGGCGGGTCGGCTCCACTTCTCGGTGGGAACATTATATACTTCTATAACGTAATATAACCTAACCTAACCCATCTAGCCCCTCGCTGGTAATGTTTTACAGAATTCCGGTCGTGTCGTCCTGTACGTCACGGTGCGTACATTATATACGTCTATAACGTTATCTATCCTAACCTAAGGCAACTCAACATCTCGGATGTAGTATTTTCCAGCATTTCTGGCGGGACGGCCCCAACTTTTCGGTGGGCACATTATATACGTCTATATCGTAATATAACCTAACCTAACCCATCTAGACCCTCGCTGGTAATGTTTTATAAAATCCCGGTCGTGTCGGCCCGTACTTCTCGGTGGGGACATTATATACGTCTATAACGTTATATATACTAACCTAAGGGAACCTAACATCTCGGATGTAGTATTTCACAACATTCCTGGCGGGTCGGCCCCACTTCTCGGTGGGAACATTATATACGTCTATATCGTAATATAACCTAACCTAACCCATCTAGCCCCTCGCTGGTAATGTTTTACAGAATTCCGGTCGTGTCGTCCTGTACGTCTCGGTGCGGACATTATATACGTCTATAACGTTATCTATCCTAACCTAAGGCAACTTAACATATCGGATGTAGTATTTCCCAGCATTTCTGGCGGGACGGCCCCAACTTTTCGGTGGGCACATTATATACGTCTATATCGTAATATAACCTAACCTAACCCATCTAGACCCTCGCTGGTAATGTTTTACAAAATCCCGGTCGTGTCGGCCCGTACTTCTCGGTGGGGACATTATATACGTCTATAACGTTATATAACCTAACCTAAGGCTACCTAACATCTCGAATGTAGTATTTCACAACATTCCTGGCGGGTCCGCCCCACTTCTCGGTGGGAACATTATATACGTCTATAACGTAATATAACCTAACCTAACCGATCTAGCCCCTCGCTGGTAATGTTTTACAGAATCCCGGTCGTGTCGTCCCGTACGTCTCGGTGCGGACATTATATACGTCTATAACGTTATCTATCCTAACCTAAGGCAACTTAACATCTGGGATGTAGTATTTTCCAACATTCCTGGCGGGTCGGCGCCAACTTCTCGGTGGGCACATTATATACGTCTATATCGTAATATAACCTAACCTAACCCATCTAGACCCTCGCTGGTAATATTTCACAAAATCCCGGTCGTGTCGTCCCGTACGTCTCGGTGCGGACATTATATACGTCTATAACGTTATATATCCTAACCTAAGGCAACTTAACATCTCGAATGTAGTATTTCACAACATTCCTGGCGGGTCCGCCCCACTTCTAGGTGGGAACATTATATACGTCTATAACGTAATATAACCTAACCTAACCCATCTAGCCCCTCGCTGGTAATGTTTTACAAAATCCCGGTCGTGTCGTACCGTACGTCTCGGTGCGGACATTATATACGTCTATAACGTTATATAACCTAACCTAAGGCAACTTAACATCTCGGATGTAGTATTTCACAACATTCCTGGCGGGTCGGCTCCACTTCTCGGTGGGAACATTATATACTTCTATAACGTAATATAACCTAACCTAACCCATCTAGCCCCTCGCTGGTAATGTTTTACAGAATTCCGGTCGTGTCGTCCTGTACGTCACGGTGCGTACATTATATACGTCTATAACGTTATCTATCCTAACCTAAGGCAACTCAACATCTCGGATGTAGTATTTTCCAGCATTTCTGGCGGGACGGCCCCAACTTTTCGGTGGGCACATTATATACGTCTATATCGTAATATAACCTAACCTAACCCATCTAGACCCTCGCTGGTAATGTTTTATAAAATCCCGGTCGTGTCGGCCCGTACTTCTCGGTGGGGACATTATATACGTCTATAACGTTATATATACTAACCTAAGGGAACCTAACATCTCGGATGTAGTATTTCACAACATTCCTGGCGGGTCGGCCCCACTTCTCGGTGGGAACATTATATACGTCTATATCGTAATATAACCTAACCTAACCCATCTAGCCCCTCGCTGGTAATGTTTTACAGAATTCCGGTCGTGTCGTCCTGTACGTCTCGGTGCGGACATTATATACGTCTATAACGTTATCTATCCTAACCTAAGGCAACTTAACATATCGGATGTAGTATTTCCCAGCATTTCTGGCGGGACGGCCCCAACTTTTCGGTGGGCACATTATATACGTCTATATCGTAATATAACCTAACCTAACCCATCTAGACCCTCGCTGGTAATGTTTTACAGAATCCCGGTCGTGTCGTCCCGTACGTCTCGGTGCGGACATTATATACGTCTATAACGTTATATATCCTAACCTAAGGCAACTTAACATCTCGGATGTAGTATTTTCCAACATTCCTGGCGGGTCGGCACCAACTTCTCGGTGGGCACATTATATACGTCTATATCGTAATATAACCTAACCTAGCCCATCTAGACCCTCGCTGGTAATGTTTTACAAAATCCCGGTCGTGTCGTACCGTACGTCTCGGTGCGGACATTATATACGTCTATAACGTTATATAACCTAACCTAAGGCAACTTAACATCTCGGATGTAGTATTTCACAACATTCCTGGCGGGTCGGCTCCACTTCTCGGTGGGAACATTATATACTTCTATAACGTAATATAACCTAACCTAACCCATCTAGCCCCTCGCTGGTAATGTTTTACAGAATTCCGGTCGTGTCGTCCTGTACGTCTCGGTGCGGACATTATATACGTCTATAACGTTATCTATCCTAACCTAAGGCAACTTAACATCTCGGATGTAGTATTTTCCAGCATTTCTGGCGGGACGGCCCCAACTTTTCGGTGGGCACATTATATACGTCTATATCGTAATATAACCTAACCTAACCCATCTAGACCCTCGCTGGTAATGTTTTACAAAATCCCGGTCGTGTCGGCCCGTACTTCTCGGTGGGGACATTATATACGTCTATAACGTTATATAACCTAACCTAAGGCTACCTAACATCTCGAATGTAGTATTTCACAACATTCCTGGCGGGTCCGCCCCACTTCTCGGTGGGAACGTTATATACGTCTATAACGTAATATAACCTAACCTAACCCATTTTGCTCCTCGGTGATAGTTTTTACAGAAACCCGGCCGTGTCGTCCCGGACGTCTCGGTAGGGACATTGTATGCATCTGTAACGTTATATACCCTAACCTAAGGCAACCTAACATCTCGAATGTAGTATTTCACAACATTCCTGGCGGGTCCGCCCCACTTTTCGGTGGGAACATTATATACGTCTATAACGTAATATAACCTAACCTAACCCATCTAGCCCCTCGCTGGGAATGTTTTACAGAATCTCGGTCGTGTCGTCCCGTATGTCTCGGTGCGGACATTATATACGTCTATAACTTTATGTATCCTAACCTAAGGCAACTTAACATCTGGGATGTAGAATTGTCCAACATTCCTGGCGGGTCGGCCCCAACTTCTCGGTGGGCACATTATATACGTCTATATCGTAATATAACCAAACCTAAACCATCTAGACCCTCGGCGGTAATGTTTTACAAAATCCCGGTCGTGCCGGCCCGTACTTCTCGGTGGGGACATTGTATACGTCTATAACGTTATATATACTAACCTAAGGGAACCTAACATCTCGGATGTAGTATTTCACAACATTCCTGGCGGGTCGGCCCCACTTCTCGGTGGGAACATTATATACGTCTATAACGTAATATAACCTAACCTAACCGATCTCTGCCCCTCGCTGGTAATGTTTTACAGAATCTCGGTCGTGTCGTCCCGTATGTCTCGGTGCGGACATTATATACGTCTATAACTTTATGTGTCCAAACCTAAGGGAACATAACATCTCGGATGTAGTATTTCACAACATTCCTGGCGGGTCGGCTCCACTTCTCGGTGGGAACATTATATACTTCTATAACGTAATATAACCTAACCTAACCCATCTAGCCCCTCGCTGGTAATGTTTTACAGAATTCCGGTCGTGTCGTCCTGTACGTCTCGGTGCGGACATTATATACGTCTATAACGTTATCTATCCTAACCTAAGGCAACTTAACATCTCGGATGTAGTATTTTCCAGCATTTCTGGCGGGACGGCCCCAACTTTTCGGTGGGCACATTATATACGTCTATATCGTAATATAACCTAACCTAACCCATCTAGACCCTCGCTGGTAATGTTTTACAAAATCCCGGTCATGTCGTCCCGTATGTCTCGGTGCGGACATTATATACGTCTATAACTTTATGTATCCTAACCTAAGGCAACTTAACATCTGGGATGTAGTATTGTCCAACATTCCTGGCGGGTCGGCCCCAACTTCTCGGTGGGCACATTATATACGTCTATATCGTAATATAACCAAACCTAAACCATCTAGACCCTCGCCGGTAATGTTTTACAAAATCCCGGTCGTGCCGGCCCGTACTTCTCGGTGGGGACATTGTATACGTCTATAACGTTATATATACTAACCTAAGGGAACCTAACATCTCGGATGTAGTACTTCACAACATTCCTGGCGGGTCGGCCCCACTTCTCGGTGGGAACATTATATACGTCTATAACGTAATATAACCTAACCTAACCGATCTCTGCCCCTCGCTGGTAATGTTTTACAGAATCTCGGTCGTGTCGTCCCGTATGTCTCGGTGCGGACATTATATACGTCTATAACTTTATGTGTCCAAACCTAAGGGAACCTAACATCTCGGATGTAGTATTTCACAACATTCCTGGCGGGTCGGCTCCACTTCTCGGTGGGAACATTATATACTTCTATAACGTAATATAACCTAACCTAACCCATCTAGCCCCTCGCTGGTAATGTTTTACAGAATTCCGGTCGTGTCGTCCTGTACGTCTCGGTGCGGACATTATATACGTCTATAACGTTATCTATCCTAACCTAAGGCAACTTAACATATCGGATGTAGTATTTTCCAGCATTTCTGGCGGGACGGCCCCAACTTTTCGGTGGGCACATTATATACGTCTATATCGTAATATAACCTAACCTAACCCATCTAGACCCTCGCTGGTAATGTTTTACAAAATCCCGGTCGTGTCGGCCCGTACTTCTCGGTGGGGACATTATATACGTCTATAACGTTATATAACCTAACCTAAGGCTACCTAACATCTCGAATGTAATATTTCACAACATTCCTGGCGGGTCCGCCCCAACTTCTCGGTGGGCACATTATATACGTCTATATCGTAATATAACCAAACCTAAACCATCTAGACCCTCGCCGGTAATGTTTTACAAAATCCCGGTCGTGCCGGCCCGTACTTCTCGGTGGGGACATTGTATACGTCTATAACGTTATATATACTAACCTAAGGGAACCTAACATCTCGGATGTAGTATTTCACAACATTCCTGGCGGGTCGGCCCCACTTCTCGGTGGGAACATTATATACGTCTATAACGTAATATAACCTAACCTAACCGATCTCTGCCCCTCGCTGGTAATGTTTTACAGAATCTCGGTCGTGTCGTCCCGTATGTCTCGGTGCGGACATTATATACGTCTATAACTTTATGTGTCCAAACCTAAGGGAACCTAACATCTCGGATGTAGTATTTCACAACATTCCTGGCGGGTCGGCTCCACTTCTCGGTGGGAACATTATATACTTCTATAACGTAATATAACCTAACCTAACCCATCTAGCCCCTCGCTGGTAATGTTTTACAGAATTCCGGTCGTGTCGTCCTGTACGTCTCGGTGCGGACATTATATACGTCTATAACGTTATCTATCCTAACCTAAGGCAACTTAACATATCGGATGTAGTATTTTCCAGCATTTCTGGCGGGACGGCCCCAACTTTTCGGTGGGCACATTATATACGTCTATATCGTAATATAACCTAACCTAACCCATCTAGACCCTCGCTGGTAATGTTTTACAAAATCCCGGTCGTGTCGGCCCGTACTTCTCGGTGGGGACATTATATACGTCTATAACGTTATATAACCTAACCTAAGGCTACCTAACATCTCGAATGTAATATTTCACAACATTCCTGGCGGGTCCGCCCCACTTCTCGGTGGGAACATTATATACGTCTATAACGTAATATAACCTAACCTAACCCATTTTGCTCCTCGGTGATAGTTTTTACAGAAACCCGGCCGTGTCGTCCCGGACGTCTCGGTAGGGACATTGCATGCATCTGTAACGTTATATACCCTAACCTAAGGCAACCTAACATCTCGAATGTAGTATTTCACAACATTCCTGGCGGGTCCGCCCCACTTTTCGGTGGGAACATTATATACGTCTATAACGTAATATAACCTAACCTAACCCATCTAGCCCCTCGCTGGTAATGTTTTACAGAATCTCGGTCGTGTCGTCCCGTATGTCTCGGTGCGGACATTATATACGTCTATAACTTTATGTATCCTAACCTAAGGCAACTTAACATCTGGGATGTAGTATTGTCCAACATTCCTGGCGGGTCGGCCCCAACTTCTCGGTGGGCACATTATATACGTCTATATCGTAATATAACCAAACCTAAACCATCTAGACCCTCGCTGGTAATGTTTTACAAAATCCCGGTCGTGTCGGCCCGTACTTCTCGGTGGGGACATTATATACGTCTATAACGTTATATATCCTAACCTAAGGGAACCTAACATCTCGGATGTAGTATTTCACAACATTCCTGGCGGGTCGGCTCCACTTCTCGGTGGGAACATTATATACGTCTATAACGTAATATAACCTAACCTAACCCATCTAGCCCCTCGCTGGTAATGTTTTACAGAATTCCGGTCGTGTCGTCCCGTACGTCTCGGTGCGGACATTATATACGTCTATAACGTTATCTATCCTAACCTAAGGCAACTTAACATCTCGGATGTAGTATTATCCAACATTTCTTGCGGGACGGCTCCAACTTTTCGGTGGGCACATTATATACGTCTATATCGTAATATAACCTAACCTAACCCATCTAGGCCCTCGCTGGTAATATTTCACAAAATCCCGGTCGTGTCGTCCAGTACGTCTCGGTGCGGACATTATATACCTCTATAACGTTATATATCCTAACCTAAGGCAACTTAACATCTCGGATGTAGTATTTTCCAACATTCCTGGCGGGTCGGCCCCAACTTCTCGGTGGGCACATTATATACGTCTATATCGTAATATGACCTAACCTAACCCATCTAGACCCTCGCTGGTAATGTTTTACAAAATCCCGGTCGTGTCGTACCGTACGTCTCGGTGCGGACATTATATACGTCTATAACGTTATATAACCTAACCTAAGGCTACCTAACATCTCGAATGTAGTATTTCACAACATTCCTGGCGGGTCGGCCCCACTTCTCGGTGGGAACATTATATACGTCTATAACGTAATATAACCTAACCTAACCGATCTAGCCCCTCGCTGGTAATGTTTTACAGAATCCCGGGCGTGTCGTCGCGTACGCCTCGGTGCGGACATTATATACGTCTATAACGTTATATATCCTAACCTAAGGCAACTTAACATCTCGGATGTAGTATTTCACAACATTCCTGGCGGGTCGGCTCCACTTCTCGGTGGGGACATTATATACGTCGATAACGTTATATACCCTAACCTAAGGGAACCTAACATCTTGGATGTAGTATTTTCCAACATTCCTGGCGGGTCGGCCCCACTTCTCGGTGGGAACATTATATACGTCTATAACGTAATATAACCTAACCTAACCCATCTAGCCCCTCGCTGGTAATGTTTTACAGAATCTCGGTCGTGTCGTCCCGTATGTCTCGGCGCGGACATTATATACGTCTATAACTTTATGTGTCCAAACCTAAGGGAACCTAACATCGCGGATGTAGTATTTCACAACATTCCTGGCTGGTCGGCGCGAATTCTCGGTGGGAACATTATATACGTCTATGTCGTAATATAACCTAACCTAACCCATTTAGACCCTCGCTGGTAATACTTCACAAAATCCCGGTCGTGTCGTCCCGTATGTCTCGGTGCGGACATTATATACGTCTATAACTTTATATACCCTAACCTAAGGCAACTTAACATCTCGGATGTAGTATTTTCCAACATTCCTGGCGGGTCCGCCCCACTTTTCGGTGGGACCATTATATACGTCTATAACGTAATATAACCTAACCTAACCCATCTAGCCCCTAGCCGGGAATGTTTTACAAAATCCCGGTCGTGTCGGCCCGTGCTTCAAGGTGGGCACATTATATACATCTATATCGTAATATAACCTAACCTAACCCATCTAGACCCTCGCTGGTAATGTTTTACAGAATCCCGCTCGTGTTGGCCCGTACTTCTCGTTGGGGACATTATATACGTCTATAACGTTATATATACTAACCTAAGGGAACCTAAGGTCTCAGATGTAGTATTTCACAACATTCCTGCCGGGTCGGCTCCACTTCTCGGTGGGAACATTATATACGTCTATAACGTAATATAACCTAACCTAACCCATCTAGCCCCTCGCTGGTAATGTTTTACAGAATTCCGGTCGTGTCGTACCGTAGGTCTCGGTGCGGACATTATATACGTCTATAACGTTACATAACCTAACCTAAGGCTACCTAACATCTCGAATGTAGTATTTCACAACATTCCTGGCGGGTCGGCCCCACTTCTCGGTGGGAACATTATATACGTCTATAACGTAATATAACCTAACCTAACCGATCTAGCCCCTCGCTGGTAATGTTTTACAGAATCCCGGTCGTGTCGTCGCGTACGTCTCGGTGCGGACATTATATACGTCTATAACGTTATATATCCTAACCTAAGGCAACTTAACATCTCGGATGTAGTATTTCACAACATTCCTGCCGGGTCGGCTCCACTTCTCGGTGGGAACATTATTTACGTCTATAACGTAATATAACCTATCGTAACCCATCTAGACCCTCGCTGGTAATGTTTTACAAAATCCCGGTCGTGTCGGCCCGTACTTCTCGGTGGGGAAATTATATACGTCTATAACGTTATATAACCTAACCTAAGGCTACCTAACATCTCGAATGTAGTATTTCACAACATTCCTGGCGGGTCGGCCCCACTTCTCGGTGGGAACATTATATACGTCTATAACGTAATATAACCTAACCTAACCGATCTAGCCCCTCGCTGGTAATGTTTTACAGAATTCCGGTCGTGTCGTCCCGTACGTCTCGGTGCGGACATTATATACGTCTATAACGTTATCTATCCTAAGGTAAGGCAACTTAACATCTGGGATGTAGTATTTTCCAACATTCCTGGCGGGTCGGCCCCAACTTCTCGGTGGGCACATTATATACGTCTATATCGTAATATAACCAAACCTAAACCATCTAGACCCTCGCTGGTAATGTTTTACAAAATCCCGGTCGTGTCGGCCCGTACTTCTCGGTGGGGACATTATATACGTCTATAACGTTATATATACTAACCTAAGGGAACCTAACATCTCGGATGTAGTATTTCACAACATTCCTGGCGGGTCGGCCCCACTTCTCGGTGGGAACATTATATACGTCTATAACGTAATATAACCTAACCTAACCGATCTCTGCCCCTCGCTGGTAATGTTTTACAGAATCCCGGTCGTGTCTTCGCGTACGTCTCGGTGCGGACATTATATACGTCTATAACGTTATATATACTAGCCTAAGGGAACCTAACATCTCGGATGTTGTATTTTCCAACATTCCTGGCGGGTCGGCCCCTACTTCTCGGTGGGCACATTATATACGTCTATATCGTAATATAACCTAACCTAACCCATCTAGACCCTCGCTGGTAATATTTCACAAAATCCCGGTCGTGTCGTCCCGTACGTCTCGGAGCGGAGATTATATACGTCTATAACGTTATATATCCTAACCTAAGGCAACTTAACATCTCGGATGTAGTATTGTCCAACATTCCTGGCGGGTCCGCCCCACTTTTCGGTGGGACCATTATATGCGTCTATACCGTAATATAACCTAACCTAAACCATCTAGAACCTCGCTGGTAATGTTTTACAAAATCCCGGTCGTGTCGGCCCGTACTTCTCGGAGCGGACATTATATACGTCCATAACGTTACATAACCTAACCTAAGGCTACCTAACATCTCGAACTTAGTATTTCACAACATTCCTGGCGGGTCGGCCCCACTTCTCGGTGGGAACATTATATACGTCTATAACGTAATATAACTTAACCTAACCGATCTAGCCCCTCGCTGGTAATGTTTTACAGAATCCCGGTCGTGTCGTCGCGTACGTCTCGGTGCGGACATTATATACGTCTATAACGTTATATATCCTAACCTAAGGCAACTTAACATCTCGGATGTAGTATTTCACAACATTCCTGGCGGGTCGGCTCCACTTCTCGGTGGGAACATTATATACGTCTATAACGTAATATAACCTAACCTAACCCATTTAGCCCCTCGCTGGTAATATTTTACAGAATTCCGGTCGTGTCGTCCCGTACGTCTCGGTGCGGACATTATATACGTCTATAACGTTATCTATCCTAACCTAAGGCAACTTAACATCTCGCATGTAGTATTTTCCAACATTTCTGGCGGGACGGCCCCAACTTTTCGGTGGGCACATTATATACGTCTATATCGTAATACAACCTAACCTAACCCATCTAGACCCTCGCTGGTAATATTTCACAAAATCCCCGACGTGTCGGCCCGTACTTCTCGGTGGGGACATTATATACGTCTCTAACATTATATATACTAACCTAAGGGAACCTAACATCTCGGATGTTGTATTTTCCAACATTCCTGGCGGGTCTGCCCCTACTTCTCGGTGGGCACATTATATACGTCTATATCGTAATATAACCTAACCTAACCCATCTAGACCCTCGCTGGTAATATTTCACAAAATCCCCGACGTGTCGGCCCGTACTTCTCGGTGGGGACATTATATACGACTATAACATTATATATACTAAGCTAAGGGAACCTAACATCTCGGATGTTGTATTTTCCAACATTCCTGGCGGGTCTGCCCCTACTTCTCGGTGGGCACATTATATACGTCTATATCGTAATATAACCTAACCTAACCCATCTAGACCCTCGCTGGTAATATTTCACAAAATCCCGGTCGTGTCGTCCCGTACGTCTCGGTGCGGACGTTATATACGTCTATAACGTTATATATCCTAACCTAAGGCAACTTAACATCTCGGATGTAGTATTTTCCAACATTCCTGGCGGGTCGGCCCCACTTCTCGGTGGGAACATTATATACGTCTATAACGTAATATAACCTAACCTAACCGATCTAGCCCCTCGCTGGTAATGTTTTACAGAATCCCGGTCGTGTCGTCCCGTACGTCTCGGTGCGGACATTATATACGTCTATAACGTTATATATCCTAACCTAAGGCAACTTAACATCTCGGATGTAGTATTTCACAACATTCCTGGCTGGTCGGCGCCGATTCTCGGTGGGAACATTATATACGTCTATGTCGTAATATAACATAACCTAACCCATCTAGACCCTCGCTGGTAATATTTCACAAAATCCCGGTCGTGTCGTCCCGTATGTCTCGGTGCGGACATTATATACGTCTATAACGTTATATATCCTAACCTGAGTGAACCGAACATCGCGGATGTAGTATTTCACAACATTCCTGGCTGGTCGGCGCGAATTCTCGGTGGGGACATTATATAAGTCTACGTCGTAATATAACCTAACCTAACCCATTTAGACCTTCGCTGGTAATATTTCACAAAACCCCGGTCGTGTCGTCCCGTATGTCTCGGTGCGGACATTATATACGTCTATAACGTTATATATCCTAACCTGAG
The DNA here is from genome assembly GCA_963969225.1 of Xylocopa violacea. Classification (NCBI taxonomy): domain Eukaryota; kingdom Metazoa; phylum Arthropoda; class Insecta; order Hymenoptera; family Apidae; genus Xylocopa; species Xylocopa violacea. Next base: position 1,228,300 of record CAXAJV010000061.1, on the reverse strand, counting down.
TGAACCTAACATCGCGGATGTAGTATTTCACAACATTCCTGGCTGGTCGGCGCCAATTCTCGGTGGGAACATTATATACGTCTATATCGTAATACAACCTAACCTAACCCATCTAGACCCTCGCTGGTAATATTTCACAAAATCCCCGTCGTGTCGGCCCGTACTTCTCGGTGGGGACATTATATACGTCTATAACATTATATATACTAACCTAAGGGAACCTAACGTCTCGGATGTTGTATTTTCCAACATTCTTGGCGGGTCTGCCCCTACTTCTCGGTGGGCACATTATATACGTCTATATCGTAGTATAACCTAACCTAACCCATCTAGACCCTCGCTGGTAATATTTCACAAAATCCCGGTCGTGTCGTCCCGTACGTCTCGGTGCGGACATTATATACGTCTATAACGTTATATATCCTAACGTAAGGCAACTTAACATCTCGGATGTAGTATTTTCTAACATTCCTGGCGGGTCGGCCCCACTTCTCGGTGGGAACATTATATACGTCTATAACGTAATATAACCTAACCTAACCCATCTAGACCCTCGCTGGTAATGTTTTACAAAATCCCGGGCGTGTCGGCCCGTACTTCTCGGTGGGGACATTATATACGTCGATAACGTTATATACCCTAACCTAAGGGAACCTAACATCTTGGATGTAGTATTTTCCAACATTCCTGGCGGGTCTGCCCCTACTTCTCGGTGGGCACATTATATACGTCTATATCGTAATATAACCTAACCTAACCCATCTAGACCCTCGCTGGTAATATTTCACAAAATCCGGTCGTGTCGTCCCGTACGTCTCGGTGCGGACGTTATATACGTCTATAACGTTATATATCCTAACCTAAGGCAACTTAACATCTCGGATGTAGTATTTTCCAACATTCCTGGCGGGTCGGCCCCACTTCTCGGTGGGCACATTATATACGTCTATATCGTAATACAACCTAACCTAACCCATCTAGACCCTCGCCGGTAATATTTCACAAAATCCCCGACGTGTCGGCCCGTACTTCTTGGTGGGGACATTATATACGACTATAACATTATATATACTAACCTAAGGGAACCTAACATCTCGGATGTTGTATTTTCCAACATTCCTGGCGGGTCTGCCCCTACTTCTCGGTGGGCACATTATATACGTCTATATCGTAATATAACCTAACCTAACCCATCTAGACCCCCGCTGGTAATATTTCACAAAATCCCGGTCGTGTCGTCCCGTACGTCTCGGTGCGGACGTTATATACGTCTATAACGTTATATATCCTAACCTAAGGCAACTTAACATCTCGGATGTAGTATTTTCCAACATTCCTGGCGGGTCGGCCCCACTTCTCGGTGGGAACATTATATACGTCTATAACGTAATATAACCTAACCTAACCGATCTAGCCCCTCGCTGGTAATGTTTTACAGAATCCCGGTCGTGTCGTCCCTTACGTCTCGGTGCGGACATTATATACGTCTATAACGTTATATATCCTAACCTAAGGCAACTTAACATCTCGGATGTAGTATTTTCCAACATTCCTGGCGGGTCGGCCCCAACTTCTCGGTGGGCACATTATATACGTCTATATCGTAATATAACCTAACCTAACCCATCTAGACCCTCGCTGGTAATGTTTTACAAAATCCCGATCGTGTCGTACCGTACGTCTCGGTGCGGACATTATATACGTCTATAACGTAATATAACCTAACCTAACCGATCTAGCCCCTCGCTGGTAATGTTTTACAGAATCCCGGTCGTGTCGTCGCGTACGTCTCGGTGCGGACATTATATACGTCTATAACGTTATATATCCTAACCTAAGGCAACTTAATATCTCGGATGTAGTATTTCACAACATTCCTGCCGGGTCGGCTCCACTTCTCGGTGGGAACATTATATACGTCTATAACGTAATATAACCTAACCTAACCCATTTAGCCCCTCGCTGGTAATGTTTTGCAGAATTCCGGTCGTGTCGTCCCGTACGTCTCGGTGCGGACATTATATACGTCTATAACGTTATCTATCCTAACCTAAGGCAACTTAACATCTCGGATGTAGTATTTTCCAACATTCCTGGCAGGTCGGCCCCTACTTCTCGGTGGGCACATTATATACGTCTATATCGTAATATAACCTAACCTAACCCATCTAGACCCTCGCTGGTAATGTTTTACAAAATCCCGGTCCTGTCGGCCCGTACTTCTCGGTGGGGCATTATATACGTCTATAACTTTATATATCCTAACCTAAGGGAGCCTAACATCTCGGATGTAGTATTTCACAACATTCCTGGCTGTTCGGCCCCACTTCTCGGTGGGAACATTATATACGTTTATAACGTAATATAACCCAACCTAACCCATCTAGCCCCTCGCTTGTAATGTTTTACAGAATCCCGGTCGTGTCGTCCCGTACGTCTCGGTGCGGACATTATATACGTCTATAACGTTATATATCCTAACCTAAGGCAACTTAACATCTCGGATGTAGTATTTTCCAACATTCCTGGCGGGTCGGCTCCACTTCTCGGTGGGCACATTATATACGTCTATATCGTAATACAACCTAACCTAACCCATCTAGACCCTCGCCGGTAATATTTCACAAAATCCCCGACGTGTCGGCCCGTACTTCTCGGTGGGGACATTATATACGACTATAACATTATATATACTAACCTAAGGGAACCTAACATCTCGGATGTTGTATTTTCCAACATTCCTGGCGGGTCTGCCCCTACTTCTCGGTGGGCACATTATATACGTCTATATCGTAATATAACCTAACCTAACCCATCTAGACCCTCGCTGGTAATATTTCACAAAATCCCGGTCGTGTTGTCCCGTACGTCTCGGTGCGGACGTTATATACGTCTATAACGTTATATATCCTAACCTAAGGCAACTTAACATCTCGGATGTAGTATTTTCCAACATTCCTGGCGGGTCGGCCCCACTTCTCGGTGGGAACATTATATACGTCTATAACGTAATATAACCTAACCTAACCGATCTAGCCCCTCGCTGGTAATGTTTTACAGAATCCCGGTCGTGTCGTCCCTTACGTCTCGGTGCGGACATTATATACGTCTATAACGTTATCTATCCTAACCTAAGGCAACTTAACATCTCGGATGTAGTATTTTCCAACATTTCTGGCGGGACGGCCCCAACTTTTCGGTGGGCACATTATATACGTCTATATCGTAATACAACCTAACCTAACCCACCTAGACCCTCGCTGGTAATATTTCACAAAATCCCCGACGTGTCGGCCCGTACTTCTCGGTGGGGACATTATATACGACTATAACATTATATATACTAACCTAAGGGAACCTAACATCTCGGATGTTGTATTTTCCAACATTCCTGGCGGGTCTGCCCCTACTTCTCGGTGGGCACATTATATACGTCTATATCGTAATATAACCTAACCTAACCCATCTAGACCCTCGCTGGTAATATTTCACAAAATCCAGTCGTGTCGTCCCGTACGTCTCGGTGCGGACGTTATATACGTCTATAACGTTATATATCCTAACCTAAGGCAACTTAACATCTCGGATGTAGTATTTTCCAACATTCCTGGCTGGTCGGCGCGAATTCTCGGTGGGAACATTATATACGTCTATGTCGTAATATAACTTAACCTAACCCATTTAGACCCTCGCTGGTAATATTTCACAAAATCCCGGTCGTGTCGTCCCGTATGTCTCGGTGCGGACATTATATACGTCTATAACGTTATATACCCTAACCTAAGGCAACTTAACATCTCGGATGTAGTATTTTCCAACATTCCTGGCGGTTCCGCCCCACTTTTCGGTGGGAGCATTATATACGTCTATAACGTAATATAACCTAAACTAACCCATCTAGCCCCTAGCCGGGAATGTTTTACAAAATCCCGGTCGTGTCGGCCCGTGCTTCAAGGTGGGCACATTATATACATCTATATCGTAATATAACCTAACCTAACCCCTCTAGACCCTCGCTGGTAATGTTTTACAAAATCCCGGTCATGTCGGCCCGTACGTCTCGGTGGGGACATTATATACGTCTATGACGTAATATAACCTAACCTAACCGATCTAGCCCCTCGCTGGTAATGTTTTACAGAATCCCGGTCGTGTCGTCGCGTACGTCTCGGTGCGGACATTATATACGTCTATAACGTTATATATCCTAACCTAAGGCAACTTAACATCTCGGATGTAGTATTTCACAACATTCCTGCCGGGTCGGCTCCACTTCTCGGTGGGAACATTATATACGTCTATAACGTAATATAACCTAACCTAACCCATTTAGCCCCTCGCTGGTAATGTTTTGCAGAATTCCGGTCGTGTCGTCCCGTACGTCTCGGTGCGGACATTATATACGTCTATAACGTTATCTATCCTAACCTAAGGCAACTTAACATCTCGGATGTAGTATTTTCCAACATTTCTGGCGGGACGGCCCCAACTTTTCGGTGGGCACATTATATACGTCTATATCGTAATACAACCTAACCTAACCCACCTAGACCCTCGCTGGTAATATTTCACAAAATCCCCGACGTGTCGGCCCGTACTTCTCGGTGGGGACATTATATACGACTATAACATTATATATACTAACCTAAGGGAACCTAACATCTCGGATGTTGTATTTTCCAACATTCCTGGCGGGTCTGCCCCTACTTCTCGGTGGGCACATTATATACGTCTATATCGTAATATAACCTAACCTAACCCATCTAGACCCTCGCTGGTAATATTTCACAAAATCCGGTCGTGTCGTCCCGTACGTCTCGGTGCGGACGTTATATACGTCTATAACGTTATATATCCTAACCTAAGGCAACTTAACATCTCGGATGTAGTATTTTCCAACATTCCTGGCGGGTCGGCCCCACTTCTCGGTGGGAACATTATATACGTCTATAACGTAATATAACCTAACCTAACCGATCTAGCCCCTCGCTGGTAATGTTTTACAGAATCCCGGTCGTGTCGTCCCGTACGTCTCGGTGCGGACATTATATACGTCTATAACGTTATATATCCTAACCTAAGGCAACTTAACATCTCGGATGTAGTATTTTCCAACATTCCTGGCGGGTCGGCCCCAACTTCTCGGTGGGCACATTATATACGTCTATATCGTAATATAACCTAACCTAACCCATCTAGACCCTCGCTGGTAATGTTTTACAAAATCCCGATCGTGTCGTACCGTACGTCTCGGTGCGGACATTGTATACGTCTACAACGTAATATAACCTAACCTAACCGATCTAGCCCCTCGCTGGTAATGTTTTACAGAATCCCGGTCGTGTCGTCGCGTACGTCTCGGTGCGGACATTATATACGTCTATAACGTTATATATCCTAACCTAAGGCAACTTAACATCTCGGATGTAGTATTTCACAACATTCCTGCCGGGTCGGCTCCACTTCTCGGTGGGAACATTATATACGTCTATAACGTAATATAACCTAACCTAACCCATTTAGCCCCTCGCTGGTAATGTTTTGCAGAATTCCGGTCGTGTCGTCCCGTACGTCTCGGTGCGGACATTATATACGTCTATAACGTTATCTATCCTAACCTAAGGCAACTTAACATCTCGGATGTAGGATTTTCTAACATTCCTGGCGGGTCGGCCCCACTTCTCGGTGGGAACATTATATACGTCTATAACGTAATATAACCTAACCTAACCCATCTAGACCCTCGCTGGTAATGTTTTACAAAATCCCGGGCGTGTCGGCCCGTACTTCTCGGTGGGGTCATTATATACGTCGATAACGTTATATACCCTAACCTAAGGGAACCTAACATCTTGGATGTAGTATTTTCCAACATTCCTGGCGGGTCGGCCCCTATTTCTCGGTGGGCACATTATATACGTCTATATCGTAATATAACCTATCGTACCCCATCTAGACCCTCACTGGTAATGTTTTACAAAATCCCGGTCGTGTCGGCCCGTACTTCTCGGTGGTGAATTATATACGTCTATAACGTTATATAACCTAACGTAAGGCTACCTAACATCTCGAATGTAGTATTTCACAACATTCCTGGCGGGTCCGCCCCACTTCTCGGTGGGAACATTATATACGTCTATAACGTAATATAACCTAACCTAACCCATCTAGCCCCTCGCTGGTAATGTTTTACAGAATCTCGGTCGTGTCGTCCCGTATGTCTCGGTGCGGACATTATATACGTCTATAACTTTATGTGTCCTAACCTAAGGGAACCTAACATCGCGGATGTAGTATTTCACAACATTCCTGGCTGGTCGGCGCGAATTCTCGGTGGGAACATTATATACGTCTATGTCGTAATATAACCTAACCTAACCCATTTAGACCCTCGCTGGTAATATTTCACAAAATCCCGGTCGTGTCGTCCCGTATGTCTCGGTGCGGACATTTTATACGTCTATAACGTTATATACCCTAACCTAAGGCAACTTAACATCTCGGATGTAGTATTTTCCAACATTCCTGGCGGGTCCGCCCCACTTTTCGGTGGGAGCATTATATACGTCTATAACGTAATATAACCTAAACTAACCCATCTAGCCCCTAGCCGGGAATGTTTTACAAAATCCCGGTCGTGTCGGCCCGTGCTTCAAGGTGGGCACATTATATACATCTATATCGTAATATAACCTAACCTAACCCCTCTAGACCCTCGCTGGTAATGTTTTACAAAATCCCAGTCATGTCGGCCCGTACGTCTCGGTGGGGACATTATATACGTCTATGACGTAATATAACCTAACCTAACCGATCTAGCCCCTCGCTGGTAATGTTTTACAGAATCCCGGTCGTGTCGTCGCGTACGTCTCGGTGCGGACATTATATACGTCTATAACGTTATATATCCTAACCTAAGGCAACTTAACATCTCGGATGTAGTATTTCACAACATTCCTGCCGGGTCGGCTCCACTTCTCGGTGGGAACATTATATACGTCTATAACGTAATATAACCTAACCTAACCCATTTAGCCCCTCGCTGGTAATGTTTTGCAGAATTCCGGTCGTGTCGTCCCGTACGTCTCGGTGCGGACATTATATACGTCTATAACGTTATCTATCCTAACCTAAGGCAACTTAACATCTCGGATGTAGTATTTTCCAACATTTCTGGCGGGACGGCCCCAACTTTTCGGTGGGCACATTATATACGTCTATATCGTAATACAACCTAACCTAACCCACCTAGACCCTCGCTGGTAATATTTCACAAAATCCCCGACGTGTCGGCCCGTACTTCTCGGTGGGGACATTATATACGACTATAACATTATATATACTAACCTAAGGGAACCTAACATCTCGGATGTTGTATTTTCCAACATTCCTGGCGGGTCTGCCCCTACTTCTCGGTGGGCACATTATATACGTCTATATCGTAATATAACCTAACCTAACCCATCTAGACCCTCGCTGGTAATATTTCACAAAATCCAGTCGTGTCGTCCCGTACGTCTCGGTGCGGACGTTATATACGTCTATAACGTTATATATCCTAACCTAAGGCAACTTAACATCTCGGATGTAGTATTTTCCAACATTCCTGGCGGGTCGACCCCACTTCTCGGTGGGCACATTATATACGTCTATATCGTAATACAACCTAACCTAACCCATCTAGACCCTCGCCGGTAATATTTCACAAAATCCCCGACGTGTCGGCCCGTACTTCTCGGTGGGGACATTATATACGACTATAACATTATATATACTAACCTAAGGGAACCTAACATCTCGGATGTTGTATTTTCCAACATTCCTGGCGGGTCTGCCCCTACTTCTCGGTGGGCACATTATATACGTCTATATCGTAATATAACATAACCTAACCCATCTAGACCCCCGCTGGTAATATTTCACAAAATCCCGGTCGTGTCGTCCCGTACGTCTCGGTGCGGACGTTATATACGTCTATAACGTTATATATCCTAACCTAAGGCAACTTAACATCTCGGATGTAGTATTTTCCAACATTCCTGGCTGGTCGGCCCCACTTCTCGGTGGGAACATTATATACGTCTATAACGTAATATAACCTAACCTAACCGATCTAGCCCCTCGCTGGTAATGTTTTACAGAATCCCGGTCGTGTCGTCCCGTACGTCTCGGTGCGGACATTATATACGTCTATAACGTTATATATCCTAACTTAAGGCAACTTAACATCTCGGATGTAGTATTTTCCAACATTCCTGGCGGGTCGGCCCCAACTTCTCGGTGGGCACATTATATACGTCTATATCGTAATATAACCTAACCTAAGCCATCTAGACCCTCGCTGGTAATGTTTTACAAAATCCCGATCGTGTCGTACCGTACGTCTCGGTGCGGACATTATATACGTCTATATCGTAATACAACCTAACCTAACCCATCTAGACCCTCGGCGGTAATATTTCACAAAATCCCCGACGTGTCGGCCCGTACTTCTCGGTGGGGACATTATATACGACTATAACATTATATATACTAACCTAAGGGAACCTAACATCTCGGATGTTGTATTTTCCAACATTCCTGGCGGGTCTGCCCCTACTTCTCGGTGGGCACATTATATACGCCTATATCGTAATATAACCTAACCTAACCCATCTAGACCCTCGCTGGTAATATTTCACAAAATCCCGGTCGTGTCGTCCCGTACGTCTCGGTGCGGACGTTATATACGTCTATAACGTTATATATCCTAACCTAAGGCAACTTAACATCTCGGATGTAGTATTTTCCAACATTCCTGGCGGGTCGGCCCCACTTCTCGGTGGGAACATTATATACGTCTATAACGTAATATAACCTAACCTAACCGATCTAGCCCCTCGCTGGTAATGTTTTACAGAATCCCGGTCGTGTCGTCCCGTACGTCTCGGTGCGGACATTATATACGTCTATAACGTTATATATCCTAACCTAAGGCAACTTAACATCTCGGATGTAGTATTTTCCAACATTCCTGGCGGGTCGGCCCCAACTTCTCGGTGGGCACATTATATACGTCTATATCGTTATATAACCTAACCTAACCCATCTAGACCCTCGCTGGTAATGTTTTACAAAATCCCGATCGTGTCGTACCGTACGTCTCGGTGCGGACATTATATACGTCTATAACGTAATATAACCTAACCTAACCGATCTAGCCCCTCGCTGGTAATGTTTTACAGAATCCCGGTCGTGTCTTCGCGTACGTCTCGGTGCGGACATTATATACGTCTATAACGTTATATATCCTAACCTAAGGCAACTTAACATCTCGGATGTAGTATTTTCCAACATTCCTGGCGGGTCGGCCCCACTTCTCGGTGGGAACATTATATACGTCTATAACGTAATATAACCTAACCTAACCGATCTAGCCCCTCGCTGGTAATGTTTTACAGAATCCCGGTCGTGTCGTCCCGTACGTCTCGGTGCGGACATTATATACGTCTATAACGTTATATATCCTAACCTAAGGCAACTTAACATCTCGGATGTAGTATTTTCCAACATTCCTGGCGGGTCGGCCCCAACTTCTCGGTGGGCACATTATATACGTCTATATCGTAATATAACCTAACCTAACCCATCTAGACCCTCGCTGGTAATGTTTTACAAAATCCCGATCCTGTCGTACCGTACGTCTCGGTGCGGACATTATATACGTCTATAACGTAATATAACCTAACCTAACCGATCTAGCCCCTCGCTGGTAATGTTTTACAGAATCCCGGTCGTGTCGTCGCGTACGTCTCGGTGCGGACATTATATACGTCTATAACGTTATATATCCTAACCTAAGGCAACTTAACATCTCGGATGTAGTATTTTCCAACATTCCTGGCGGGTAGGCCCCAACTTCTCGGTGGGCACATTATATACGTCTATATCGTAATATAACCTAACCTAACCCATCTAGACCCTCGCTGGTAATGTTTTACAAAATCCCGGTCGTGTCGTACCGTACGTCTCGGTGCGGACATTATATACGTCTATAACGTTATATAACCTAACCTAAGGCTACCTAACATCTCGAATGTAGTATTTCACAACATTCCTGCCGGGTCGGCTCCACTTCTCGGTGGGAACATTATATACGTCTATAACGTAATATTTCCTAACCTAACCCATTTAGCCCCTCGCTGGTAATGTTTTACAGAATTCCGGTCGTGTCGTCCCGTACGTCTCGGTGCGGTCATTATATACGTCTATAACGTTATCTATCCTAACCTAAGGCAACTTAACATCTCGGATGTAGTATTTTCCAACATTTCTGGCGGGACGGCCCTAACTTTTCGGTGGGCACATTATATAGGTCTATATCGTAATACAACCTAACCTAACCCATCTAGACCCTCGCTGGTAATATTTCACAAAATCCCCGACGTGTCGGCCCGTACTTCTCGGTGGGGACATTATATACGACTATAACATTATATATACTAACCTAAGGCAACTTAACATCTCGGATGTAGTATTTTCCAACATTCCTGGCGGGTCGGCCCCACTTCTCGGTGGGAACATTATATACGTCTATAACGTAATATAACCTAACCTAACCGATCTAGCCCCTCGCTGGTAATGTTTTACAGAATCCCGGTCGTGTCGTCCCGTACGTCTCGGTGCGGACATTATATACGTCTATAACGTTATATATCCTAACCTAAGGCAACTTAACATCTCGGATGTAGTATTTTCCAACATTCCTGGCGGGTAGGCCCCAACTTCTCGGTGGGCACATTATATACGTCTATATCGTAATATAACCTAACCTAACCCATCTAGACCCTCGCTGGTAATGTTTTACAAAATCCCGGTCGTGTCGTACCGTACGTCTCGGTGCGGACATTATATACGTCTATAACGTTATATAACCTAACCTAAGGCTACCTAACATCTCGAATGTAGTATTTCACAACATTCCTGGCGGGTCGGCCCCTCTTCTCGGTGGGAACATTATATACATCTATAACGTAATATAACCTAACCTAACCGATCTAGCCCCTCGCTGGTAATGTTTTACAGAATCCCGGTCGTGTCGTCCCGTATGTCTCGGTGCGGATATTATATACGTCTATAACGTTATATATCCTAACCTGAGGGAACCTAACATCGCGGATGTAGTATTTCACAACATTCCTGGCTGGTCGGCGCCAATTCTCGGTGGGAACATTATATACGTCTATATCGTAATATAACCTAACCTAACCCATCTAGACCCTCGCTTGTAATGTTTTACAAAATCCCGGTCGTGTCGGCCCGTGCTTCTCGCTGGGCACATTATATACATCTATACCGTAATATAACCTAACCTACCTCATCTAGACCCTCGCTGGTAATGTTTTACAAAATCCCGGTCGTGTCGGCCCGTACTTCTGGGTGGGGACATTATATACGTCTATAACGTTATATATCCTAACCTAAGGCGACTTAACATCTCGGATGTAGTATTTTCCAACATTCCTGGCGGGTCGGCCCCATCTTCTCGGTGGGAACATTATATACGTCTATAACGTAACATAACCTAACCTAACCCAGCTAGACCCTCGCTGGTAATGTTTTACAAAATCCCGGTCGTGTCGGCCCGTACTTTTCCGTGGGGACATTATATACCTCTATAACGTTATATACCCTAACCTAAGGCAACTTAACATCTCGGATGTAGTATTTTCCAACATTCCTGGCGGGTCCGCCCCACTTTTCGGTGGGAGCATTATATACGTCTATAACGTAATATAACCTAACCTAACCGATCTAGCCCCTCGCTGGTAATGTTTTACAGAATCCCGGTCGTGTCGTCGCGTACGTCTCGCTGCGGACATTATATACGTCTATAACGTTATATATCCTAACCTAAGGCAACTTAACATCTCGGATGTAGTATTTCACAACATTCCTGGCTGGTCGGCGCCGATTCTCGGTGGTAACATTATATACGTCTATGTCGTAATATAACCTAACCTAACCCATCTAGACCCTCGCTGGTAATATTTCACAAAATCCCGGTCGTGTCGTCCCGTATGTCTCGGTGCGGACATTATATACGTCTATAACGTTATATATCCTAACCTGAGTGAATCTAACATCGCGGATGTAGTATTTCACAACATTCCTGGCTGGTCGGCGCCAATTCTCGGTGGGGAACATTATATACGTCTATATCGTAATATAACCTAACCTAACCCATCTAGACCCTCGCTGGTAATGTTTCACAAAATCCCGGTCGTGTCGGCCCGTACTTCTCGGTGGGGACATCATATCCGTCTATAACGTTATATATACTAACCTAAGGGAACCTAACTTCTCGGATGTAGTATTTCACAACATTCCTGGCGGGTCGGCCCCAACTTCTCGGTGGGCACATTATATACGTATATATCGTAATATAACCAAACCTAACACATCTAGACCCTCGATGGTAATGTTTTACAAAACCCCGGTCGTGTCGGCCCGTACTTCTCGGTGCAGACATTATATACCTCTATAACGTTATATACCCTAACCTAAGGCAACTTAACATCTCGGATGTAGTATTTTCCAACATTCCTGGCGGGTCCGCCCCACTTTTCGGTGGGAGCATTATATACGTCTATAACGTAATATAACCTAACCTAACCCATCTAGGCCCTAGCCGGGAATGTTTTACAAAATCCCGGTCGTGTCGGCCCGTGCTTCAAGGTGGGCACATTACATACATCTATATCGTAATATAACCTAACCTAACCCATCTAGACCCTCGCTGGTAATATTTCACAAAATCCCCGTCGTGTCGGCCCGTACTTCTCGGTGGGGACATTATATACGTCTATAACTTTATATATACTAACCTAAGGGAACCTAACACCGCGGATGTAGTATTTCACAACATTCCTGGCGGGTCCGCCCCACTTCTCGGTGGGAACATTATATACGTCTATAACGTAATATAACCTAACCTAACCGATCTAGCCCCTCACTGGTAATGTTTTACAGAATCCCGGTCGTGTCGTCCCGTACGTCTCGGTGCGGACATTATATACGTCTATAACGTTATATATCCTAACATAAGGCAACTTAACATCTCGGATGTAGTATTTTCCAACATTCCTGGCAGGTCGGCCCCAACTTCTCGGTGGGCACATTATATACGTCTATATCGTAATATAACCTAACCTAACCCATCTAGACCCTCGCTGGTAATGTTTTACAAAACCCCGGTCGTGTCGTACCGTACGTCTCGGTGCGGACATTATATACGTCTATAACGTTATATAACCTAACCTAAGGCTACCTAACATCTCGAATGTAGTATTTCACAACATTCCTGGCGGGTCGGCCCCACTTTTCGGTGGGACCATTATATACGTCTATAACGTAATATAACCTAACCTAACCCATCTAGCCCCTGGCTGGGAATGTTTTACAGAATCCCGGTCGTGTCGTACCGTACGTCTCGGTGCGGACATTATATTCGTCTATAACTTTATGTGTCCTAACCTAAGGCAACTTAACATCTAGGTTGTAGTATTTTCCAACATTCCTGGCGGGTCGGCCCCTACTTCTCGGTGGGCACATTATATACGTCTATATCGTAATATAACCTAACCTAACCCATCTAGACCCTCGCTTGTAATGTTTTACAAAATCCCGGTCTTGTCGGCCCGTGCTTCTCGCTGGGCACATTATATACATCTATACCGTAATATAACCTAACCTAACTCATCTAGACCCTCGCTGGTAATGTTTTACAAAATCCCGGTCGTGTCGGCCCGTACTTCTCGGTGAGGACATTATATACGTCTATAACGTTATATATCCTAACCTAAGGCGACATAACATCTCGGATGTAGTATTTTCCAACATTCCTGGCGGGTCGGCCCCATCTTCTCGGTGGGAACATTATATACGTCTATAACGTAACATAACCTAACCTAACCCATCTAGCCCCTAGCTGGGAATGTTTTACAAAATCCCGGTCGTGTCAGCCCGTACTTTTCCGTGGGGACATTATATACGTCTATAACGTTATATATCCTAATCTAAGGGAACCTAACACCGCGGATGTAGTATTTCACAACATTCCTGGCGGGTCCGCCCCACTTCTCGGTGGGAACATTATATACGTCTATATCGTAATATAACCTAACCTAACCCAGCTAGACCCTCGCTGGTAATGTTTTACAAAATCCCGGTCGTGTCGGCCCGTACTTCTCGGTGCGGACATTATATACCTCTATAACGTTATATACCCTAACCTAAGGCAACTTAACATCTCGGATGTAGTATTTTCCAACATTCCTGGCGGGTCCGCCCCACTTTTCGGTGGGAGCATTATATACGTCTATAACGTAATATAACCTAACCTAACCCATCTAGCCCCTAGCCGGGAATGTTTTACAAAATCCCGGTCGTGTCGGTCCGTGCTTCAAGGTGGGCACATTATATACATCTATATCGTAATATAACCTAACCTAACCCATCTAGACCCTCGCTGGTAATATTTCACAAAATCCCCGTCGTGTCGGCCCGTACTTCTCGGTGGGGACATTATATACGTCTATAACTTTATATATACTAACCTAAGGGAACCTAACATCTCGGATGATGTATTTTCCAACATTCCTGGCGGGTCTGCCCCTACTTCTCGGTGGGCACATTATATACGTCTATATCGTAATATAACCTAACCTAACCCATCTAGACCCTCGCTGGTAATATTTCACAAAATCCCGGTCGTGTCGTCCCGTACGTCTCGGTGCGGACATTATATACGTCTATAACGTTATATATCCTAAACTAAGGCAACTTAACATCTCGGATGTAGTATTTTCCAACATTCCTGGCGGGTCGGCCCCACTTCTCGGTGGGAACATTATATACGTCTATAACGTAATATAACCTAACCTAACCCATCTAGCCCCTCGCTGGTAATGTTTTACAGAATCTCGGTCGTGTCGTCCCGTATGTCTCGGCGCGGACATTATATACGTCTATAACTTTATGTATCCTAACCTAAGGCAACTTAACATCTGGGATGTAGTATTTTCCAACATTCCTGGCGGGTCGGCCCCAACTTCTCGGTGGGCACATTATATACGTCTATATCGTAATATAACCAAACCTAACCCATCTAGACCCTCGCTGGTAATGTTTTACAAAATCGCGGTCATGTCGGCCCGTACTTCTCGGTGGGGACATTATATACGTCTATAACGTTATATATACTAACCTAAGCGAACCTAACATCTCGGATGTAGTATTTCACAGCATTCCTGCCGGGTCGGCTCCACTTCTCGGTGGGAACATTATATACGTCTATAACGTAATATAACCTAACCTAACCCATCTAGCCCCTCGCTGGTAATGTTTTACAGAATTCCGGTCGTGTCGTCCCGTACGTCTCGGTGCGGACATTATATACGTCTATAACGTTATCTATCCTAACCTAAGGCAACTTAACATCTCGGATGTAGTATTATCCAACATTTCTTGCGGGACGGCCCCAACTTTTCGGTGGGCACATTATATACGTCTATATCGTAATATAACCTAACCTAACCCATCTAGACCCTCGCTGGTAATATTTCACAAAATCCCGGTCGTGTCGTCCCGTACATCGCGGTGCGGACATTATATACCTCTATAACGTTATATATCCTAACCTAAGGCAACTTAACATCTCGGATGTAGTATTTTCCAACATTCCTGGCGGGTCGGCCCCAACTTCTCGGTGGGCACATTATATACGTCTATATCGTAATATAACCTAACCTAACCCATCTAGACCCTCGCTGGTAATGTTTTACAAAATCCCGGTCGTGTCGTACCGTTCGTCTCGGTGCGGACATTATATACGTATATAACGTTATATATCCTAACCTAAGGCAACTTAACATCTCGGATGTAGTATTTTCCAGCATTTCTGGCGGGACGGCCCCAACTTTTCGGTGGGCACATTATATACGTCTATATCGTAATATAACCTAACCTAACCCATCTAGACCCTCGCTTATAATGTTTTACAAAATCCCGGTCGTGTCGGCCCGTACTTCTCGGTGGGGACATTATATACGTCTATAACGTTATATAACCTAACCTAAGGCTACCTAACATCTCGAATGTAGTATTTCACAACATTCCTGGCGGGTCCGCCCCACTTCTCGGTGGGAACATTATATACGTCTATAACGTAATATAACCTAACCTAACCCATTTTGCTCCTCGGTGATAGTTTTTACAGAAACCCGGCCGTGTCGTCCCGGACGTCTCGGTAGGGACATTGTATGCATCTGTAACGTTATATACCCTAACCTAAGGCAACCTAACATCTCGAATGTAGTATTTCACAACATTCCTGGCGGGTCCGCCCCACTTTTCGGTGGGAACATTATATACGTCTATAACGTAATATAACCTAACCTAACCCATCTAGCCCCTCGCTGGTAATGTTTTACAGAATCTCGGTCGTGTCGTCCCGTATGTCTCGGTGCGGACATTATATACGTCTATAACTTTATGTATCCTAACCTAAGGCAACTTAACATCTGGGATGTAGTGTTGTCCAACATTCCTGGCGGGTCGGCCCCAACTTCTCGGTGGGCACATTATATACGTCTATATCGTAATATAACCAAACCTAAACCATCTAGACCCTCGCTGGTAATGTTTTACAAAATCCCGGTCGTGCCGGCCCGTACTTCTCGGTGGGGACATTATATACGTCTATAACGTTATATATACTAACCTAAGGGAACCTAACATCTCGGATGTAGTATTTCACAACATTCCTGGCGGGTCGGCCCCACTTCTCGGTGGGAACATTATATACGTCTATAACGTAATATAACCTAACCTAACCGATCTCTGCCCCTCGCTGGTAATGTTTTACAAAATCCCGGTCGTGTCGTACCGTACGTCTCGGTGCGGACATTATATACGTCTATAACGTTATATAACCTAACCTAAGGCAACTTAACATCTCGGATGTAGTATTTCACAACATTCCTGGCGGGTCGGCTCCACTTCTCGGTGGGAACATTATATACTTCTACAACGTAATATAACCTAACCTAACCCATCTAGCCCCTCGCTGGTAATGTTTTACAGAATTCCGGTCGTGTCGTCCTGTACGTCTCGGTGCGTACATTATATACGTCTATAACGTTATCTATCCTAACCTAAGGCAACTTAACATCTCGGATGTAGTATTTTCCAGCATTTCTGGCGGGACGGCCCCAACTTTTCGGTGGGCACATTATATACGTCTATATCGTAATATAACCTAACCTAACCCATCTAGACCCTCGCTGGTAATGTTTTACAAAATCCCGGTCGTGTCGGCCCGTACTTCTCGGTGGGGACATTATATACGTCTATAACGTTATATATACTAACCTAACGGAACCTAACATCTCGGATGTAGTATTTCACAACATTCCTGGCGGGTCGGCCCCACTTCTCGGTGGGAACATTATATACGTCTATAACGTAATATAACCTAACCTAACCGATCTAGCCCCTCGCTGGTAATGTTTTACAGAATCCCGGTCGTGTCGTCGCGTACGTCTCGGTGCGGACATTATATACGTCTATAACGTTATATATCCTAACCTAAGGCAACTTAATATCTCGGATGTATTATTTCACAACATTCCTGCCGGGTCGGCTCCACTTCTCGGTGGGAACATTATATACGTCTATAACGTAATATAACCTAACCTAACCCATCTAGCCCCTCGCTGGTAATGTTTTACAGAATTCCGGTCGTGTCGTCCCGTACGTCTCGGTGCGGACATTATATACGTCTATAACGTTATCTATCCTAACCTAAGGCAACTTAACATCTGGGATGTAGTATTTTCCAACATTCCTGGCGGGTCAGCCCCAACTTCTCGGTGGGCACATTATATACGTCTATATCGTAATATAACCAAACCTAAACCATCTAGACCCTCGCTGGTAATGTTTTACAAAATTCCGGTCGTGTCGGCCCGTACTTCTCGGTGGGGACATTATATACGTCTATAACGTTATATATACTAGCCTAAGGGAACCTAACATCTCGGATGTTGTATTTTCCAACATTCCTGGCGGGTCGGCCCCTACTTCTCGGTGGGCACATTATATACGTCTATATCGTAATATAACCTAACCTAACCCATCTAGACCCTCGCTGGTAATATTTCACAAAATCCCGGTCGTGTCGTCCCGTACGTCTCGGTGCGGACATTATATACGTCTATAACGTTATATATACTAACCTAACGGAACCTAACATCTCGGATGTAGTATTTCACAACATTCCTGGCGGGTCGGCCCCACTTCTCGGTGGGAACATTATATACGTCTATAACGTAATATAACCTAACCTAACCGATCTAGCCCCTCGCTGGTAATGTTTTACAGAATCCCGGTCGTGTCGTCGCGTACGTCTCGGTGCGGACATTATATACGTCTATAACGTTATATATCCTAACCTAAGGCAACTTAATATCTCGGATGTATTATTTCACAACATTCCTGCCGGGTCGGCTCCACTTCTCGGTGGGAACATTATATACGTCTATAACGTAATATAACCTAACCTAACCCATCTAGCCCCTCGCTGGTAATGTTTTACAGAATTCCGGTCGTGTCGTCCCGTACGTCTCGGTGCGGACATTATATACGTCTATAACGTTATCTATCCTAACCTAAGGCAACTTAACATCTGGGATGTAGTATTTTCCAACATTCCTGGCGGGTCAGCCCCAACTTCTCGGTGGGCACATTATATACGTCTATATCGTAATATAACCAAACCTAAACCATCTAGACCCTCGCTGGTAATGTTTTACAAAATTCCGGTCGTGTCGGCCCGTACTTCTCGGTGGGGACATTATATACGTCTATAACGTTATATATACTAGCCTAAGGGAACCTAACATCTCGGATGTTGTATTTTCCAACATTCCTGGCGGGTCGGCCCCTACTTCTCGGTGGGCACATTATATACGTCTATATCGTAATATAACCTAACCTAACCCATCTAGACCCTCGCTGGTAATATTTCACAAAATCCCGGTCGTGTCGTCCCGTACGTCTCGGTGCGGACATTATATACGTCTATAACGTTATATATCCTAACCTAAGGTAACTTAACATCTCGAATGTAGTATTTCACAACATTCCTGGCGGGTCCGCCCCACTTCTCGGTGGGAACATTATATACGTCTATAACGTAATATAACCTAACCTAACCCATCTAGCCCCTCGCTGGTAATGTTTTACAGAATCTCGGTCGTGTCGTCCCGTATGTCTCGGTGCGGACATTATATACGTCTATAACTTTATGTATCCTAACCTAAGGCAACTTAACATCTGGGATGTAGTATTTTCCAACATTCCTGGCGGGTCGGCCCCAACTTCTCGGTGGGCACATTATATACGTCTATATCGTAATATAACCAAACCTAACCCATCTAGACGCTCGCTGGTAATGTTTTACAAAATCCCGGTCATGTCGGCCCGTACGTCTCGGTGGGGACATTATATACGTCTATAACGTAATATAACCTAACCTAAGGCAACTCAACATCTCGGATGTAGTATTTTCCAACATTCCTGGCGGGTCGGCCCCACTTCTCGGTGGGAACATTATATACGTCTATAACGTAATATAACCTAACCTAACCGATCTAGCCCCTCGCTGGTAATGTTTTACAGAATCCCGGTCGTGTCGTCCCGTACGTCTCGGTGCGGACATTATATACGTCTATAACGTTATATATCCTAACCTAAGGCAACTTAACATCTCGGATGTAGTATTTTCCAACATTCCTGGCGGGTCGGCACCAACTTCTCGGTGGGCACATTATATACGTCTATATCGTAATATAACCTAACCTAGCCCATCTAGACCCTCGCTGGTAATGTTTTACAGAATCTCGGTCGTGTCGTCCCGTATGTCTCGGTGCGGACATTATATACGTCTATAACTTTATGTATCCTAACCTAAGGCAACTTAACATCTGGGATGTAGTATTTTCCAACATTCCTGGCGGGCCGGCCCCAACTTCTCGGTGGGCACATTATATACGTCTATATCGTAATATAACCAAACCTAACCCATATAGACGCTCGCTGGTAATGTTTTACAAAATCCCGGTCATGTCGGCCCGTACGTCTCGGTGGGGACATTATATACGTCTATAACGTAATATAACCTAACCTAAGGCAACTCAACATCTCGGATGTAGTATTTTCCAACATTCCTGGCGGGTGGGCCCCACTTCTCGGTGGGAACATTATATACGTCTATAACGTAATATAACCTAACCTAACCGATCTAGCCCCTCGCTGGTAATGTTTTACAGAATCCCGGTCGTGTCGTCCCGTACGTCTCGGTGCGGACATTATATACGTCTATAACGTTATATATCCTAACCTAAGGCAACTTAACATCTCGGATGTAGTATTTTCCAACATTCCTGGCGGGTCGGCACCAACTTCTCGGTGGGCACATTATATACGTCTATATCGTAATATAACCAAACCTAAACCATCTAGACCCTCGCTGGTAATGTTTTACAAAATCCCGGTCGTGTCGGCCCGTACTTCTCGGTGGGGACATTATATACGTCTATAACGTTATATAACCTAACCTAAGGCTACCTAACATCTCGAATGTAGTATTTCACAACATTCCTGGCGGGTCCGCCCCACTTCTCGGTGGGAACATTATATACGTCTATAACGTAATATAACCTAACCTAACCCATTTTGCTCCTCGGTGATAGTTTTTACAGAAACCCGGCCGTGTCGTCCCGGACGTCTCGGTAGGGACATTGTATGCATCTGTAACGTTATATACCCTAACCTAAGGCAACCTAACATCTCGAATGTAGTATTTCACAACATTCCTGGCGGGTCCGCCCCACTTTTCGGTGGGAACATTATATACGTCTATAACGTAATATAACCTAACCTAACCCATCTAGCCCCTCGCTGGTAATGTTTTACAGAATCTCGGTCGTGTCGTCCCGTATGTCTCGGTGCGGACATTATATACGTCTATAACTTTATGTATCCTAACCTAAGGCAACTTAACATCTGGGATGTAGTATTGTCCAACATTCCTGGTGGGTCGGCCCCAACTTCTGGGTGGGCACATTATATACGTCTATATCGTAATATAACCAAACCTAAACCATCTAGACCCTCGCTGGTAATGTTTTACAAAATCCCGGTCGTGCCGGCCCGTACTTCTCGGTGGGGACATTATATACGTCTATAACGTTATATATACTAACCTAAGGGAACCTAACATCTCGGATGTAGTATTTCACAACATTCCTGGCGGGTCGGCCCCACTTCTCGGTGGGAACATTATATACGTCTATAACGTAATATAACCTAACCTAACCGATCTCTGCCCCTCGCTGGTAATGTTTTACAAAATCCCGGTCGTGTCGTACCGTACGTCTCGGTGCGGACATTATATACGTCTATAACGTTATATATCCTAACCTAAG
The DNA here is from genome assembly GCA_963969225.1 of Xylocopa violacea. Taxonomy (NCBI): domain Eukaryota; kingdom Metazoa; phylum Arthropoda; class Insecta; order Hymenoptera; family Apidae; genus Xylocopa; species Xylocopa violacea. The sequence continues at coordinate 1,206,770 of CAXAJV010000061.1, read as the reverse complement.
GCAACTTAACATCTCGGATGTAGTATTTTCCAACATTCCTGGCGGGTCGGCACCAACTTCTCGGTGGGCACATTATATACGTCTATATCGTAATATAACCTAACCTAGCCCATCTAGACCCTCGCTGGTAATGTTTTACAAAATCCCGGTCGTGTCGTACCGTACGTCTCGGTGCGGACATTATATACGTCTATAACGTTATCTATCCTAACCTAAGGCAACTTAACATCTGGGATGTAGTATTTTCCAACATTCCTGGCGGGTCAGCCCCAACTTCTCGGTGGGCACATTATATACGTCTATATCGTAATATAACCAAACCTAAACCATCTAGACCCTCGCTGGTAATGTTTTACAAAATTCCGGTCGTGTCGGCCCGTACTTCTCGGTGGGGACATTATATACGTCTATAACGTTATATATACTAGCCTAAGGGAACCTAACATCTCGGATGTTGTATTTTCCAACATTCCTGGCGGGTCGGCCTCTACTTCTCGGTGGGCACATTATATACGTCTATATCGTAATATAACCTAACCTAACCCATCTAGACCCTCGCTGGTAATATTTCACAAAATCCCGGTCGTGTCGTCCCGTACGTCTCGGTGCGGACATTATATACGTCTATAACGTTATATATCCTAACCTAAGGCAACTTAACATCTCGAATGTAGTATTTCACAACATTCCTGGCGGGTCCGCCCCACTTCTCGGCGGGAACATTATATACGTCTATAACGTAATATAACCTAACCTAACCCATCTAGCCCCTCGCTGGTAATGTTTTACAGAATCTCGGTCGTGTCGTCCCGTATGTCTCGGTGCGGACATTATATACGTCTATAACTTTATGTATCCTAACCTAAGGCAACTTAACATCTGGGATGTAGTATTTTCCAACATTCCTGGCGGGTCGGCCCCAACTTCTCGGTGGGCACATTATATACGTCTATATCGTAATATAACCAAACCTAACCCATCTAGACGCTCGCTGGTAATGTTTTACAAAATCCCGGTCATGTCGGCCCGTACGTTTCGGTGGGGACATTATATACGTCTATAACGTAATATAACCTAACCTAAGGCAACTCAACATCTCGGATGTAGTATTTTCCAACATTCCTGGCGGGTCGGCCCCACTTCTCGGTGGGAACATTACATACGTCTATAACGTAATATAACCTAACCTAACCGATCTAGCCCCTCGCTGGTAATGTTTTACAGAATCCCGGTCGTGTCGTCCCGTACGTCTCGGTGCGGACATTATATACGTCTATAACGTTATATATCCTAACCTAAGGCAACTTAACATCTCGGATGTAGTATTTTCCAACATTCCTGGCGGGTCGGCACCAACTTCTCGGTGGGCACATTATATACGTCTATATCGTAATATAACCTAACCTAGCCCATCTAGACCCTCGCTGGTAATGTTTTACAAAATCCCGGTCGTGTCGTACCGTACGTCTCGGTGCGGACATTATATACGTCTATAACGTTATATAACCTAACCTAAGGCAACTTAACATCTCGGATGTAGTATTTCACAACATTCCTGGCGGGTCGGCTCCACTTCTCGGTGGGAACATTATATACTTCTATAACGTAATATAACCTAACCTAACCCATCTAGCCCCTCGCTGGTAATGTTTTACAGAATTCCGGTCGTGTCGTCCTGTACGTCACGGTGCGTACATTATATACGTCTATAACGTTATCTATCCTAACCTAAGGCAACTCAACATCTCGGATGTAGTATTTTCCAGCATTTCTGGCGGGACGGCCCCAACTTTTCGGTGGGCACATTATATACGTCTATATCGTAATATAACCTAACCTAACGCATCTAGACCCTCGCTGGTAATGTTTTACAAAATCCCGGTCGTGTCGGCCCGTACTTCTCGGTGGGGACATTATATACGTCTATAACGTTATATATACTAACCTAAGGGAACCTAACATCTCGGATGTAGTATTTCACAACATTCCTGGCGGGTCGGCCCCACTTCTCGGTGGGAACATTATATACGTCGATATCGTAATATAACCTAACCTAACCCATCTAGCCCCTCGCTGGTAATGTTTTACAGAATTCCGGTCGTGTCGTCCTGTACGTCTCGGTGCGGACATTATATACGTCTATAACGTTATCTATCCTAACCTAAGGCAACTTAACATCTCGGATGTAGTATTTTCCAGCATTTCTGGCGGGACGGCCCCAACTTTTCGGTGGGCACATTATATACGTCTATATCGTAATATAACCTAACCTAACCCATCTAGACCCTCGCTGGTAATGTTTTACAAAATCCCGGTCGTGTCGGCCCGTACTTCTCGGTGGGGACATTATATACGTCTATAACGTTATATAACCTAACCTAAGGCTACCTAACATCTCGAATGTAGTATTTCACAACATTCCTGGCGGGTCCGCCCCACTTCTCGGTGGGAACATTATATACGTCTATAACGTAATATAACCTAACCTAACCCATCTAGCCCCTCGCTGTAATGTTTTACAGAATCTCGGTCGTGTCGTCCCGTATGTCTCGGTGCGGACATTATATACGTCTATAACTTTATGTATCCTAACCTAAGGCAACTTAACATCTGGGATGTAGTATTTTCCAACATTCCTGGCGGGTCGGCCCCAACTTCTCGGTGGGCACATTATATACGTCTATATCGTAATATAACCAAACCTAACCCATCTAGACGCTCGCTGGTAATGTTTTACAAAATCCCGGTCATGTCGGCCCGTACGTTTCGGTGGGGACATTATATACGTCTATAACGTAATATAACCTAACCTAAGGCAACTCAACATCTCGGATGTAGTATTTTCCAACATTCCTGGCGGGTCGGCCCCACTTCTCGGTGGGAACATTATATACGTCTATAACGTAATATAACCTAACCTAACCGATCTAGCCCCTCGCTGGTAATGTTTTACAGAATCCCGGTCGTGTCGTCCCGTACGTCTCGGTGCGGACATTATATACGTCTATAACGTTATATATCCTAACCTAAGGCAACTTAACATCTCGGATGTAGTATTTTCCAACATTCCTGGCGGGTCGGCACCAACTTCTCGGTGGGCACATTATATACGTCTATATCGTAATATAACCTAACCTAGCCCATCTAGACCCTCGCTGGTAATGTTTTACAAAATCCCGGTCGTGTCGTACCGTACGTCTCGGTGCGGACATTATATACGTCTATAACGTTATATAACCTAACCTAAGGCAACTTAACATCTCGGATGTAGTATTTCACAACATTCCTGGCGGGTCGGCTCCACTTCTCGGTGGGAACATTATATACTTCTATAACGTAATATAACCTAACCTAACCCATCTAGCCCCTCGCTGGTAATGTTTTACAGAATTCCGGTCGTGTCGTCCTGTACGTCTCGGTGCGGACATTATATACGTCTATAACGTTATATATCCTAACCTAAGGCAACTTAACATCTCGGATGTAGTATTTTCCAACATTCCTGGCGGGTCGGCACCAACTTCTCGGTGGGCACATTATATACGTCTATATCGTAATATAACCTAACCTAGCCCATCTAGACCCTCGCTGGTAATGTTTTACAAAATCCCGGTCGTGTCGTACCGTACGTCTCGGTGCGGACATTATATACGTCTATAACGTTATATAACCTAACCTAAGGCAACTTAACATCTCGGATGTAGTATTTCACAACATTCCTGGCGGGTCGGCTCCACTTCTCGGTGGGAACATTATATACTTCTATAACGTAATATAACCTAACCTAACCCATCTAGCCCCTCGCTGGTAATGTTTTACAGAATTCCGGTCGTGTCGTCCTGTACGTCTCGGTGCGGACATTATATACGTCTATAACGTTATCTATCCTAACCTAAGGCAACTTAACATCTCGGATGTAGTATTTTCCAGCATTTCTGGCGGGACGGCCCCAACTTTTCGGTGGGCACATTATATACGTCTATATCGTAATATAACCTAACCTAACCCATCTAGACCCTCGCTGGTAATGTTTTACAAAATCCCGGTCGTGTCGGCCCGTACTTCTCGGTGGGGACATTATATACGTCTATAACGTTATATAACCTAACCTAAGGCTACCTAACATCTCGAATGTAGTATTTCACAACATTCCTGGCGGGTCCGCCCCACTTCTCGGTGGGAACATTATATACGTCTATAACGTAATATAACCTAACCTAACCCATTTTGCTCCTCGGTGATAGTTTTTACAGAAACCCGGCCGTGTCGTCCCGGACGTATCGGTAGGGACATTGTATGCATCTGTAACGTTATATACCCTAACCTAAGGCAACCTAACATCTCGAATGTAGTATTTCACAACATTCCTGGCGGGTCCGCCCCACTTTTCGGTGGGAACATTATATACGTCTATAACGTAATATAACCTAACCTAACCCATCTAGCCCCTCGCTGGGAATGTTTTACAGAATCTCGGTCGTGTCGTCCCGTATGTCTCGGTGCGGACATTATATACGTCTATAACTTTATGTATCCCAACCTAAGGCAACTTAACATCTGGGATGTAGTATTGTCCAACATTCCTGGCGGGTCGGCCCCAACTTCTCGGTGGGCACATTATATACGTCTATATCGTAATATAACCAAACCTAAACCATCTAGACCCTCGCCGGTAATGTTTTACAAAATCCCGGTCGTGCCGGCCCGTACTTCTCGGTGGGGACATTGTATACGTCTATAACGTTATATATACTAACCTAAGGGAACCTAACATCTCGGATGTAGTATTTCACAACATTCCTGGCGGGTCGGCCCCACTTCTCGGTGGGAACATTATATACGTCTATAACGTAATATAACCTAACCTAACCGATCTCTGCCCCTCGCTGGTAATGTTTTACAGAATCTCGGTCGTGTCGTCCCGTATGTCTCGGTGCGGACATTATATACGTCTATAACTTTATGTGTCCAAACCTAAGGGAACATAACATCTCGGATGTAGTATTTCACAACATTCCTGGCGGGTCGGCTCCACTTCTCGGTGGGGACATTATATACTTCTATAACGTAATATAACCTAACCTAACCCATCTAGCCCCTCGCTGGTAATGTTTTACAGAATTCCGGTCGTGTCGTCCTGTACGTCTCGGTGCGGACATTATATACGTCTATAACGTTATCTATCCTAACCTAAGGCAACTTAACATCTCGGATGTAGTATTTTCCAGCATTTCTGGCGGGACGGCCCCAACTTTTCGGTGGGCACATTATATACGTCTATATCGTAATATAACCTAACCTAACCCATCTAGGCCCTCGCTGGTAATATTTCACAAAATCCCGGTCGTGTCGTCCAGTACGTCTCGGTGCGGACATTATATACCTCTATAACGTTATATATCCTAACCTAAGGCAACTTAACATCTCGGATGTAGTATTTTCCAACATTCCTGGCGGGTCGGCCCCAACTTCTCGGTGGGCACATTATATACGTCTATATCGTAATATGACCTAACCTAACCCATCTAGACCCTCGCTGGTAATGTTTTACAAAATCCCGGTCGTGTCGTACCGTACGTCTCGGTGCGGACATTATATACGTCTATAACGTTACATAACCTAACCTAAGGCTACCTAACATCTCGAATGTAGTATTTCACAAAATTCCTGGCGGGTCGGCCTCACTTCTCGGTGGGAACATTATATACGTCTATAACGTAATATAACCTAACCTAACCGATCTATCCCCTCGCTGGTAATGTTTTACAGAATCCCGGTCGTGTCGTCGCGTACGTCTCGGTGCGGACATTATATACGTCTATAACGTTATATATCCTAACCTAAGGCAACTTAACATCTCGGATGTAGTATTTTCCAACATTCCTGGCGGGTCGGCCCCACTTCTCGGTGGGAACATTATATACGTCTATAACGTAATATAACCTAACCTAACCGATCTAGCCCCTCGCTGGTAATGTTTTACAGAATCCCGGTCGTGTCGTCGCGTACGTCTCGGTGCGGACATTATATACGTCTATAACGTTATATATCCTAACCTAAGGCAACTTAACATCTCGGATGTAGTATTTCACAACATTCCTGCCGGGTCGGCTCCACTTCTCGGTGGGAACATTATATACGTCTATAACGTAATATAACCTAACCTAACCCATTTAGCCCCTCGCTGGTAATGTTTTACAAAATCCCGGTCGTGTCGTACCGTTCGTCTCGGTGCGGACATTATATACGTCTATAACGTTATATAACCTAACCTAAGGCTACCTAACATCTCGAATGTAGTATTTCACAACATTCCTGGCGGGTCGGCCCCACTTCTCGGTGGGAACATTATATACGTCTATAACGTAATATAACCTAACCTAACCGATCTAGCCCCTCGCTGGTAATGTTTTACAGAATCCCGGTCGTGTCGTCGCGTACGTCTCGGTGCGGACATTATATACGTCTATAACGTTATATATCCTAACCTAAGGCAACTTAACATCTCGGATGTAGTATTATCCAACATTTCTTGCGGGACGGCCCCAACTTTTCGGTGGGCACATTATATACGTCTATATCGTAATATAACCTAACCTAACCCATCTAGGCCCTCGCTGGTAATATTTCACAAAATCCCGGTCGTGTCGTCCAGTACGTCTCGGTGCGGACATTATATACCTCTATAACGTTATATATCCTAACCTAAGGCAACTTAACATCTCGGATGTAGTATTTTCCAACATTCCTGGCGGGTCGGCCCCAACTTCTCGGTGGGCACATTATATACGTCTATATCGTAATATAACCTAACCTAACCCATCTAGACCCTCGCTGGTAATGTTTTACAAAATCCCGGTCGTGTCGTGCCGTACGTCTCGGTGCGGACATTATATACGTCTATAACGTTATATACCCTAACCTAAGGCAACTTAACATCTCGGATGTAGTATTTTCCAACATTCCTGGCGGGTTCGCCCCACTTTTCGGTGGGACCATTATATACGTCTATAACGTAATATAACCTAACCTAACCCATCTAGCCCCTAGCCGGGAATGTTTTACAAAATCCCGGTCGTGTCGGCCCGTGCTTCAAGGTGGGCACATTATATACATCTATATCGTAATATAACCTAACCTAACTCATCTAGACCCTCGCTGGTAATGTTTTACAGAATCCCGCTCGTGTCGGCCCGTACTTCTCGGTGGGGACATTATATACGTCTATAACGTTATATAACCTAACCTAAGGCTACCTAACATCTCGAATGTAGTATTTCACAACATTCCTGGCGGGTCGGCCCCACTTCTCGGTGGGAACATTATATACGTCTATAACGTAATATAACCTAACCTAACCCATCTAGCCCCTCGCTGGTAATGTTTTACAAAATCCCGGTCGTGTCGTCCCGTACGTCTCGGTGCGGACATTATATACGTCTATAACGTTATATATCCTAACCTAAGGCAACTTAACATCTCGGATGTAGTATTTTCCAACATTCCTGGCGGGTCGGCCCCACTTCTCGGTGGGAACATTATATACGTCTATAACGTAATATAACCTAACCTAACCGATCTAGCCCCTCGCTGGTAATGTTTTACAGAATCCCGGTCGTGTCGTCCCGTACGTCTCGGTGCGGACATTATATACGTCTATAACGTTATATATCCTAACCTAAGGCAACTTAACATCTCGGATGTAGTATTTTCCAACATTCCTGGCGGGTCGGCCCCAACTTCTCGGTGGGCACATTATATACGTCTATATCGTAATATAACCTAACCTAACCCATCTAGACCCTCGCTGGTAATGTTTTACAAAATCCCGGTCGTGTCGTACCGTTCGTCTCGGTGCGGACATTATATACGTCTATAACGTTATATAACCTAACCTAAGGCTACCTAACATCTCGAATGTAGTATTTCACAACATTCCTGGCGGGTCGGCCCCACTTCTCGGTGGGAACATTATATACGTCTATAACGTAATATAACCTAACCTAACCGATCTAGCCCCTCGCTGGTAATGTTTTACAGAATCCCGGTCGTGTCGTCGCGTACGTCTCGGTGCGGACATTATATACGTCTATAACGTTATATATCCTAACCTAAGGCAACTTAACATCTCGGATGTAGTATTTCACAACATTCCTGGCGGGTCGGCTCCACTTCTCGGTGGGAACATTATTTACGTCTATAACGTAATATAACCAAACCTAACCCATCTAGGCCCTCGCTGGTAATGTTTTACAAAATCCCGGGCGTGTCGGCCCGTACTTCTCGTTGGGGACATTATATACGTCGATAACGTTATATACCCTAACCTAAGGGAACCTAACATCTTGGATGTAGTATTTTCCAACATTCCTGGCGGGTCGGCCCCTACTTCTCGGTGGGCACATTATATACGTCTATATCGTAATATAACCTATCGTAACCCATCTAGACCCTCGCTGGTAATGTTTTACAAAATCCCGGTCGTGTCGTCGCGTACGTCTCGGTGCGGACATTATATACGTCTATAACGTTATATATCCTAACCTAAGGCAACTTAACATCTCGGATGTAGTATTTCACGACATTCCTGCCGGGTCGGCTCCACTTCTCGGTGGGAACATTATATACGTCTATAACGTAATATAACCTAACCTAACCCATTTAGCCCCTCGCTGGTAATGTTTTACAGAATTCCGGTCGTGTCGTCCCCTACGTCTCGGTGCGGACATTATATACGTCTTTAACGTTATCTATCCTAACCTAAGGCAACTTAACATCTCGCATGTAGTATTTTCCAACATTTCTGGCGGGACGGCCCCAACTTTTCGGTGGGCACATTATATACGTCTATATCGTAATACAACCTAACCTAACCCATCTAGACCCTCGCTGGTAATATTTCACAAAATCCCCGACGTGTCGGCCCGTACTTCTCGGTGGGGACATTATATACGACTATAACATTATATATACTAACCTAAGGGAACCTAACATCTCGGATGTTGTATTTTCCAACATTCCTGGCGGGTCTGCCCCTACTTCTCGGTGGGCACATTATATACGTCTATATCGTAATATAACCTAACCTAACCCATCTAGACCCTCGCTGGTAATATTTCACAAAATCCCGGTCGTGTCGTCCCGTACGTCTTGGTGCGGACATTATATACGTCTATAACGTTATATATCCTAACCTAAGGCAACTTAACATCTCGGATGTAGTATTTTCCAACATTCCTGGCGGGTCGGCCCCACTTCTCGGTGGGAACATTATATACGTCTATAACGTAATATAACCTAACCTAACCGATCTAGCCCCTCGCTGGTAATGTTTTACAGAATTCCGGTCGTGTCGTCCCGTACGTCTCGGTGCGGACATTATATACGTCTATAACGTTATCTATCCTAACCTAAGGCAACTTAACATCTGGGATGTAGTATTTTCCAACATTCCTGGCGGGTCAGCCCCAACTTCTCGGTGGGCACATTATATACGTCTATATCGTAATATAACCAAACCTAAACCATCTAGACCCTCGCTGGTAATGTTTTACAAAATTCCGGTCGTGTCGGCCCGTACTTCTCGGTGGGGACATTATATACGTCTATAACGTTATATATACTAGCCTAAGGGAACCTAACATCTCGGATGTTGTATTTTCCAACATTCCTGGCGGGTCGGCCCCTACTTCTCGGTGGGCACATTATATACGTCTATATCGTAATATAACCTAACCTAACCCATCTAGACCCTCGCTGGTAATATTTCACAAAATCCCGGTCGTGTCGTCCCGTACGTCTCGGTGCGGACATTATATACGTCTATAACGTTATATATCCTAACCTAAGGTAACTTAACATCTCGAATGTAGTATTTCACAACATTCCTGGCGGGTCCGCCCCACTTCTCGGTGGGAACATTATATACGTCCATAACGTAATATAACCTAACCTAACCCATCTAGCCCCTCGCTGGTAATGTTTTACAGAATCTCGGTCGTGTCGTCCCGTATGTCTCGGTGCGGACATTATATACGTCTATAACTTTATGTATCCTAACCTAAGGCAACTTAACATCTGGGATGTAGTATTTTCCAACATTCCTGGCGGGTCGGCCCCAACTTCTCGGTGGGCACATTATATACGTCTATATCGTAATATAACCAAACCTAACCCATCTAGACGCTCGCTGGTAATGTTTTACAAAATCCCGGTCATGTCGGCCCGTACGTCTCGGTGGGGACATTATATACGTCTATAACGTAATATAACCTAACCTAAGGCAACTCAACATCTCGGATGTAGTATTTTCCAACATTCCTGGCGGGTCGGCCCCACTTCTCGGTGGGAACATTATATACGTCTATAACGTAATATAACCTAACCTAACCGATCTAGCCCCTCGCTGGTAATGTTTTACAGAATCCCGGTCGTGTCGTCCCGTACGTCTCGGTGCGGACATTATATACGTCTATAACGTTATATATCCTAACCTAAGGCAACTTAACATCTCGGATGTAGTATTTTCCAACATTCCTGGCGGGTCGGCACCAACTTCTCGGTGGGCACATTATATACGTCTATATCGTAATATAACCTAACCTAGCCCATCTAGACCCTCGCTGGTAATGTTTTACAGAATCTCGGTCGTGTCGTCCCGTATGCCTCGGTGCGGACATTATATACGTCTATAACTTTATGTATCCTAACCTAAGGCAACTTAACATCTGGGATGTAGTATTTTCCAACATTCCTGGCGGGCCGGCCCCAACTTCTCGGTGGGCACATTATATACGTCTATATCGTAATATAACCAAACCTAACCCATATAGACGCTCGCTGGTAATGTTTTACAAAATCCCGGTCATGTCGGCCCGTACGTCTCGGTGGGGACATTATATACGTCTATAACGTAATATAACCTAACCTAAGGCAACTCAACATCTCGGATGTAGTATTTTCCAACATTCCTGGCGGGTCGGCCCCACTTCTCGGTGGGAACATTATATACGTCTATAACGTAATATAACCTAACCTAACCGATCTAGCCCCTCGCTGGTAATGTTTTACAGAATCCCGGTCGTGTCGTCCCGTACGTCTCGGTGCGGACATTATATACGTCTATAACGTTATATATCCTAACCTAAGGCAACTTAACATCTCGGATGTAGTATTTTCCAACATTCCTGGCGGGTCGGCACCAACTTCTCGGTGGGCACATTATATACGTCTATATCGTAATATAACCTAACCTAGCCCATCTAGACCCTCGCTGGTAATGTTTTACAAAATCCCGGTCGTGTCGTACCGTACGTCTCGGTGCGGACATTATATGCGTCTATAACGTTATATAACCTAACCTAAGGCAACTTAACATCTCGGATGTAGTATTTCACAACATTCCTGGCGGGTCGGCTCCACTTCTCGGTGGGAACATTATATACTCCTATAACGTAATATAACCTAACCTAACCCATCTAGCCCCTCGCTGGTAATGTTTTACAGAATTCCGGTCGTGTCGTCCTGTACGTCTCGGTGCGGACATTATATACGTCTATAACGTTATCTATCCTAACCTAAGGCAACTTAACATCTGGGATGTAGTATTTTCCAACATTCCTGGCGGGTCCGCCCCACTTTTCGGTGGGAACATTATATACGTCTATAACGTAATATAACCTAACCTAACCCATCTAGCCCCTCGCTGGTAATGTTTTACAGAATCTCGGTCGTGTCGTCCCGTATGTCTCGGTGCGGACATTATATACGTCTATAACTTTATGTATCCTAACCTAAGGCAACTTAACATCTGGGATGTAGTATTTTCCAACATTCCTGGCGGGCCGGCCCCAACTTCTCGGTGGGCACATTATATACGTCTATAACGTAATATAACCTAACCTAACCCATCTAGCCCCTCGCTGGTAATGTTTTACAGAATCTCGGTCGTGTCGTCCCGTATGTCTCGGTGCGGACATTATATACGTCTATAACTTTATGTATCCTAACCTAAGGCAACTTAACATCTGGGATGTAGTATTTTCCAACATTCCTGGCGAGCCGGCCCCAACTTCTCGGTGGGCACATTATATACGTCTATATCGTAATATAACCAAACCTAACCCATATAGACGCTCGCTGGTAATGTTTTACAAAATCCCGGTCATGTCGGCCCGTACGTCTCGGTGGGGACATTATATACGTCTATAACGTAATATAACCTAACCTAAGGCAACTCAACATCTCGGATGTAGTATTTTCCAACATTCCTGGCGGGTGGGCCCCACTTCTCGGTGGGAACATTATATACGTCTATAACGTAATATAACCTAACCTAACCGATCTAGCCCCTCGCTGGTAATGTTTTACAGAATCCCGGTCGTGTCGTCCCGTACGTCTCGGTGCGGACATTATATACGTCTATAACGTTATATATCCTAACCTAAGGCAACTTAACATCTCGGATGTAGTATTTTCCAACATTCCTGGCGGGTCGGCACCAACTTCTCGGTGGGCACATTATATACGTCTATATCGTAATATAACCAAACCTAAACCATCTAGACCCTCGCTGGTAATGTTTTACAAAATCCCGGACGTGTCGGCCCGTACTTCTCGGTGGGGACATTATATACGTCTATAACGTTATATAACCTAACCTAAGGCTACCTAACATCTCGAATGTAGTATTTCACAACATTCCTGGCGGGTCCGCCCCACTTCTCGGTGGGAACATTATATACGTCTATAACGTAATATAACCTAACCTAACCCATTTTGCTCCTCGGTGATAGTTTTTACAGAAACCCGGCCGTGTCGTCCCGGACGTCTCGGTAGGGACATTGTATGCATCTGTAACGTTATATACCCTAACCTAAGGCAACCTAACATCTCGAATGTAGTATTTCACAACATTCCTGGCGGGTCCGCCCCACTTTTCGGTGGGAACATTATATACGTCTATAACGTAATATAACCTAACCTAACCCATCTAGCCCCTCGCTGGTAATGTTTTACAGAATCTCGGTCGTGTCGTCCCGTATGTCTCGGTGCGGACATTATATACGTCTATAACTTTATGTATCCTAACCTAAGGCAACTTAACATCTGGGATGTAGTATTGTCCAACATTCCTGGTGGGTCGGCCCCAACTTCTCGGTGGGCACATTATATACGTCTATATCGTAATATAACCAAACCTAAACCATCTAGACCCTCGCTGGTAATGTTTTACAAAATCCCGGTCGTGCCGGCCCGTACTTCTCGGTGGGGACATTATATACGTCTATAACGTTATATATACTAACCTAAGGGAACCTAACATCTCGGATGTAGTATTTCACAACATTCCTGGCGGGTCGGCCCCACTTCTCGGTGGGAACATTATATACGTCTATAACGTAATATAACCTAACCTAACCGATCTCTGCCCCTCGCTGGTAATGTTTTACAAAATCCCGGTCGTGTCGTACCGTACGTCTCGGTGCGGACATTATATACGTCTATAACGTTATATAACCTAACCTAAGGCAACTTAACATCTCGGATGTAGTATTTCACAACATTCCTGGCGGGTCGGCTCCACTTCTCGGTGGGAACATTATATACTTCTACAACGTAATATAACCTAACCTAACCCATCTAGCCCCTCGCTGGTAATGTTTTACAGAATTCCGGTCGTGTCGTCCCGTACGTCTCGGTGCGGACATTATATACGTCTATAACGTTATATATCCTAACCTAAGGCAACTTAACATCTCGGATGTAGTATTTTCCAACATTCCTGGCGGGTCGGCACCAACTTCTCGGTGGGCACATTATATACGTCTATATCGTAATATAACCTAACCTAGCCCATCTAGACCCTCGCTGGTAATGTTTTACAAAATCCCGGTCGTGTCGTACCGTACGTCTCGGTGCGGACATTATATACGTCTATAACGTTATCTATCCTAACCTAAGGCAACTTAACATCTGGGATGTAGTATTTTCCAACATTCCTGGCGGGTCAGCCCCAACTTCTCGGTGGGCACATTATATACGTCTATATCGTAATATAACCAAACCTAAACCATCTAGACCCTCGCTGGTAATGTTTTACAAAATTCCGGTCGTGTCGGCCCGTACTTCTCGGTGGGGACATTATATACGTCTATAACGTTATATATACTAGCCTAAGGGAACCTAACATCTCGGATGTTGTATTTTCCAACATTCCTGGCGGGTCGGCCTCTACTTCTCGGTGGGCACATTATATACGTCTATATCGTAATATAACCTAACCTAACCCATCTAGACCCTCGCTGGTAATATTTCACAAAATCCCGGTCGTGTCGTCCCGTACGTCTCGGTGCGGACATTATATACGTCTATAACGTTATATATCCTAACCTAAGGCAACTTAACATCTCGAATGTAGTATTTCACAACATTCCTGGCGGGTCCGCCCCACTTCTCGGCGGGAACATTATATACGTCTATAACGTAATATAACCTAACCTAACCCATCTAGCCCCTCGCTGGTAATGTTTTACAGAATCTCGGTCGTGTCGTCCCGTATGTCTCGGTGCGGACATTATATACGTCTATAACTTTATGTATCCTAACCTAAGGCAACTTAACATCTGGGATGTAGTATTTTCCAACATTCCTGGCGGGTCGGCCCCAACTTCTCGGTGGGCACATTATATACGTCTATATCGTAATATAACCAAACCTAACCCATCTAGACGCTCGCTGGTAATGTTTTACAAAATCCCGGTCATGTCGGCCCGTACGTTTCGGTGGGGACATTATATACGTCTATAACGTAATACAACCTAACCTAAGGCAACTCAACATCTCGGATGTAGTATTTTCCAACATTCCTGGCGGGTCGGCCCCACTTCTCGGTGGGAACATTACATACGTCTATAACGTAATATAACCTAACCTAACCGATCTAGCCCCTCGCTGGTAATGTTTTACAGAATCCCGGTCGTGTCGTCCCGTACGTCTCGGTGCGGACATTATATACGTCTATAACGTTATATATCCTAACCTAAGGCAACTTAACATCTCGGATGTAGTATTTTCCAACATTCCTGGCGGGTCGGCACCAACTTCTCGGTGGGCACATTATATACGTCTATATCGTAATATAACCTAACCTAGCCCACCTAGACCCTCGCTGGTAATGTTTTACAAAATCCCGGTCGTGTCGTACCGTACGTCTCGGTGCGGACATTATATACGTCTATAACGTTATATAACCTAACCTAAGGCAACTTAACATCTCGGATGTAGTATTTCACAACATTCCTGGCGGGTCGGCTCCACTTCTCGGTGGGAACATTATATACTTCTATAACGTAATATAACCTAACCTAACCCATCTAGCCCCTCGCTGGTAATGTTTTACAGAATTCCGGTCGTGTCGTCCTGTACGTCACGGTGCGTACATTATATACGTCTATAACGTTATCTGTCCTAACCTAAGGCAACTCAACATCTCGGATGTAGTATTTTCCAGCATTTCTGGCGGGACGGCCCCAACTTTTCGGTGGGCACATTATATACGTCTATATCGTAATATAACCTAACCTAACCCATCTAGACCCTCGCTGGTAATGTTTTACAAAATCCCGGTCGTGTCGGCCCGTACTTCTCGGTGGGGACATTATATACGTCTATAACGTTATATATACTAACCTAAGGGAACCTAACATCTCGGATGTAGTATTTCACAACATTCCTGGCGGGTCGGCCCCACTTCTCGGTGGGAACATTATATACGTCTATATCGTAATATAACCTAACCTAACCCATCTAGCCCCTCGCTGGTAATGTTTTACAGAATTCCGGTCGTGTCGTCCTGTACGTCTCGGTGCGGACATTATATACGTCTATAACGTTATCTATCCTAACCTAAGGCAACTTAACATCTCGGATGTAGTATTTTCCAGCATTTCTGGCGGGACGGCCCCAACTTTTCGGTGGGCACATTATATACGTCTATATCGCAATATAACCTAACCTAACCCATCTAGACCCTCGCTGGTAATGTTTTACAAAATCCCGGTCGTGTCGTCGCGTACGTCTCGGTGCGGACATTATATACGTCTATAACGTTATATAACCTAACCTAAGGCTACCTAACATCTCGAATGTAGTATTTCACAACATTCCTGGCGGGTCCGCCCCACTTCTCGGTGGGAACATTATATACGTCTATAACGTAATATAACCTAACCTAACCCATCTAGCCCCTCGCTGGTAATGTTTTACAGAATCTCGGTCGTGTCGTCCCGTATGTCTCGGTGCGGTCATTATATACGTCTATAACTTTATGTATCCTAACCTAAGGCAACTTAACATCTGGGATGTAGTATTTTCCAACATTCCTGGCGGGTCGGCCCCAACTTCTCGGTGGGCACATTATATACGTCTATATCGTAATATAACCAAACCTAACCCATCTAGACGCTCGCTGGTAATGTTTTACAAAATCCCGGTCATGTCGGCCCGTACGTTTCGGTGGGGACATTATATACGTCTATAACGTAATATAACCTAACCTAAGGCAACTCAACATCTCGGATGTAGTATTTTCCAACATTCCTGGCGGGTCGGCCCCACTTCTCGGTGGGAACATTATATACGTCTATAACGTAATATAACCTAACCTAACCGATCTAGCCCCTCGCTGGTAATGTTTTACAGAATCCCGGTCGTGTCGTCCCGTACGTCTCGGTGCGGACATTATATACGTCTATAACGTTATATATCCTAACCTAAGGCAACTTAACATCTCGGATGTAGTATTTTCCAACATTCCTGGCGGGTCGGCACCAACTTCTCGGTGGGCACATTATATACGTCTATATCGTAATATAACCTAACCTAGCCCATCTAGACCCTCGCTGGTAATGTTTTACAAAATCCCGGTCGTGTCGTACCGTACGTCTCGGTGCGGATATTATATACGTCTATAACGTTATATAACCTAACCTAAGGCAACTTAACATCTCGGATGTAGTATTTCACAACATTCCTGGCGGGTCGGCTCCACTTCTCGGTGGGAACATTATATACTTCTATAACGTAATATAACCTAACCTAACCCATCTAGCCCCTCGCTGGTAATGTTTTACAGAATTCCGGTCGTGTCGTCCTGTACGTCTCGGTGCGGACATCATATACGTCTATAACGTTATATATCCTAACCTAAGGCAACTTAACATCTCGGATGTAGTATTTTCCAACATTCCTGGCGGGTCGGCACCAACTTCTCGGTGGGCACATTATATACGTCTATATCGTAATATAACCTAACCTAGCCCATCTAGACCCTCGCTGGTAATGTTTTACAAAATCCCGGTCGTGTCGTACCGTACGTCTCGGTGCGGACATTATATACGTCTATAACGTTATATAACCTAACCTAAGGCAACTTAACATCTCGGATGTAGTATTTCACAACATTCCTGGCGGGTCGGCTCCACTTCTCGGTGGGAACATTATATACTTCTATAACGTAATATAACCTAACCTAACCCATCTAGCCCCTCGCTGGTAATGTTTTACAGAATTCCGGTCGTGTCGTCCTGTACGTCTCGGTGCGGACATTATATACGTCTATAACGTTATCTATCCTAACCTAAGGCAACTCAACATCTCGGATGTAGTATTTTCCAGCATTTCTGGCGGGACGGCCCCAACTTTTCGGTGGGCACATTATATACGTCTATATCGTAATATAACCTAACCTAACCCATCTAGACCCTCGCTGGTAATGTTTTACAAAATCCCGGTCGTGTCGGCCCGTACTTCTCGGTGGGGACATTATATACGTCTATAACGTTATATATACTAACCTAAGGGAACCTAACATCTCGGATGTAGTATTTCACAACATTCCTGGCGGGTCGGCCCCACTTCTCGGTGGGAACATTATATACGTCTATATCGTAATATAACCTAACCTAACCCATCTAGCCCCTCGCTGGTAATGTTTTACAGAATTCCGGTCGTGTCGTCCTGTACGTCTCGGTGCGGACATTATATACGTCTATAACGTTATCTATCCTAACCTAAGGCAACTTAACATCTCGGATGTAGTATTTTCCAGCATTTCTGGCGGGACGGCCCCAACTTTTCGGTGGGCACATTATATACGTCTATATCGCAATATAACCTAACCTAACCCATCTAGACCCTCGCTGGTAATGTTTTACAAAATCCCGGTCGTGTCGTCGCGTACGTCTCGGTGCGGACATTATATACGTCTATAACGTTATATAACCTAACCTAAGGCTACCTAACATCTCGAATGTAGTATTTCACAACATTCCTGGCGGGTCCGCCCCACTTCTCGGTGGGAACATTATATACGTCTATAACGTAATATAACCTAACCTAACCCATCTAGCCCCTCGCTGGTAATGTTTTACAGAATCTCGGTCGTGTCGTCCCGTATGTCTCGGTGCGGTCATTATATACGTCTATAACTTTATGTATCCTAACCTAAGGCAACTTAACATCTGGGATGTAGTATTTTCCAACATTCCTGGCGGGTCGGCCCCAACTTCTCGGTGGGCACATTATATACGTCTATATCGTAATATAACCAAACCTAACCCATCTAGACGCTCGCTGGTAATGTTTTACAAAATCCCGGTCATGTCGGCCCGTACGTTTCGGTGGGGACATTATATACGTCTATAACGTAATATAACCTAACCTAAGGCAACTCAACATCTCGGATGTAGTATTTTCCAACATTCCTGGCGGGTCGGCCCCACTTCTCGGTGGGAACATTATATACGTCTATAACGTAATATAACCTAACCTAACCGATCTAGCCCCTCGCTGGTAATGTTTTACAGAATCCCGGTCGTGTCGTCCCGTACGTCTCGGTGCGGACATTATATACGTCTATAACGTTATATATCCTAACCTAAGGCAACTTAACATCTCGGATGTAGTATTTTCCAACATTCCTGGCGGGTCGGCACCAACTTCTCGGTGGGCACATTATATACGTCTATATCGTAATATAACCTAACCTAGCCCATCTAGACCCTCGCTGGTAATGTTTTACAAAATCCCGGTCGTGTCGTACCGTACGTCTCGGTGCGGATATTATATACGTCTATAACGTTATATAACCTAACCTAAGGCAACTTAACATCTCGGATGTAGTATTTCACAACATTCCTGGCGGGTCGGCTCCACTTCTCGGTGGGAACATTATATACTTCTATAACGTAATATAACCTAACCTAACCCATCTAGCCCCTCGCTGGTAATGTTTTACAGAATTCCGGTCGTGTCGTCCTGTACGTCTCGGTGCGGACATCATATACGTCTATAACGTTATATATCCTAACCTAAGGCAACTTAACATCTCGGATGTAGTATTTTCCAACATTCCTGGCGGGTCGGCACCAACTTCTCGGTGGGCACATTATATACGTCTATATCGTAATATAACCTAACCTAGCCCATCTAGACCCTCGCTGGTAATGTTTTACAAAATCCCGGTCGTGTCGTACCGTACGTCTCGGTGCGGACATTATATACGTCTATAACGTTATATAACCTAACCTAAGGCAACTTAACATCTCGGATGTAGTATTTCACAACATTCCTGGCGGGTCGGCTCCACTTCTCGGTGGGAACATTATATACTTCTATAACGTAATATAACCTAACCTAACCCATCTAGCCCCTCGCTGGTAATGTTTTACAGAATTCCGGTCGTGTCGTCCTGTACGTCTCGGTGCGGACATTATATACGTCTATAACGTTATCTATCCTAACCTAAGGCAACTTAACATCTCGGATGTAGTATTTTCCAGCATTTCTGGCGGGACGGCCCCAACTTTTCGGTGGGCACATTATATACGTCTATATCGTAATATAACCTAACCTAACCCATCTAGACCCTCGCTGGTAATGTTTTACAAAATCCCGGTCGTGTCGGCCCGTACTTCTCGGTGGGGACATTATATACGTCTATAACGTTATATAACCTAACCTAAGGCTACCTAACATCTCGAATGTAGTATTTCACAACATTCCTGGCGGGTCCGCCCCACTTCTCGGTGGGAACATTATATACGTCTATAACGTAATATAACCTAACCTAACCCATTTTGCTCCTCGGTGATAGTTTTTACAGAAACCCGGCCGTGTCGTCCCGGACGTATCGGTAGGGACATTGTATGCATCTGTAACGTTATATACCCTAACCTAAGGCAACCTAACATCTCGAATGTAGTATTTCACAACATTCCTGGCGGGTCCGCCCCACTTTTCGGTGGGAACATTATATACGTCTATAACGTAATATAACCTAACCTAACCCATCTAGCCCCTCGCTGGGAATGTTTTACAGAATCTCGGTCGTGTCGTCCCGTATGTCTCGGTGCGGACATTATATACGTCTATAACTTTATGTATCCTAACCTAAGGCAACTTAACATCTGGGATGTAGTATTGTCCAACATTCCTGGCGGGTCGGCCCCAACTTCTCGGTGGGCACATTATATACGTCTATATCGTAATATAACCAAACCTAAACCATCTAGACCCTCGCCGGTAATGTTTTACAAAATCCCGGTCGTGCCGGCCCGTACTTCTCGGTGGGGACATTGTATACGTCTATAACGTTATATATACTAACCTAAGGGAACCTAACATCTCGGATGTAGTATTTCACAACATTCCTGGCGGGTCGGCCCCACTTCTCGGTGGGAACATTATATACGTCTATAACGTAATATAACCTAACCTAACCGATCTCTGCCCCTCGCTGGTAATGTTTTACAGAATCTCGGTCGTGTCGTCCCGTATGTCTCGGTGCGGACATTATATACGTCTATAACTTTATGTGTCCAAACCTAAGGGAACATAACATCTCGGATGTAGTATTTCACAACATTCCTGGCGGGTCGGCTCCACTTCTCGGTGGGAACATTATATACTTCTATAACGTAATATAACCTAACCTAACCCATCTAGCCCCTCGCTGGTAATGTTTTACAGAATTCCGGTCGTGTCGTCCTGTACGTCTCGGTGCGGACATTATATACGTCTATAACGTTATCTATCCTAACCTAAGGCAACTTAACATCTCGGATGTAGTATTTTCCAGCATTTCTGGCGGGACGGCCCCAACTTTTCGGTGGGCACATTATATACGTCTATATCGTAATATAACCTAACCTAACCCATCTAGACCCTCGCTGGTAATGTTTTACAAAATCCCGGTCGTGTCGTCCCGTATGTCTCGGTGCGGACATTATATACGTCTATAACTTTATGTATCCTAACCTAAGGCAACTTAACATCTGGGATGTAGTATTGTCCAACATTCCTGGCGGGTCGGCCCCAACTTCTCGGTGGGCACATTATATACGTCTATATCGTAATATAACCAAACCTAAACCATCTAGACCCTCGCCGGTAATGTTTTACAAAATCCCGGTCGTGCCGGCCCGTACTTCTCGGTGGGGACATTGTATACGTCTATAACGTTATATATACTAACCTAAGGGAACCTAACATCTCGGATGTAGTATTTCACAACATTCCTGGCGGGTCGGCCCCACTTCTCGGTGGGAACATTATATACGTCTATAACGTAATATAACCTAACCTAACCGATCTCTGCCCCTCGATGGTAATGTTTTACAGAATCTCGGTCGTGTCGTCCCGTATGTCTCGGTGCGGACATTATATACGTCTATAACTTTATGTGTCCAAACCTAAGGGAACCTAACATCTCGGATGTAGTATTTCACAACATTCCTGGCGGGTCGGCTCCACTTCTCGGTGGGAACATTATATACTTCTATAACGTAATATAACCTAACCTAACCCATCTAGCCCCTCGCTGGTAATGTTTTACAGAATTCCGGTCGTGTCGTCCTGTACGTCTCGGTGCGGACATTATATACGTCTATAACGTTATCTATCCTAACCTAAGGCAACTTAACATATCGGATGTAGTATTTTCCAGCATTTCTGGCGGGACGGCCCCAACTTTTCGGTGGGCACATTATATACGTCTATATCGTAATATAACCTAACCTAACCCATCTAGACCCTCGCTGGTAATGTTTTACAAAATCCCTGTCGTGTCGGCCCGTACTTCTCGGTGGGGACATTATATACGTCTATAACGTTATATAACCTAACCTAAGGCTACCTAACATCTCGAATGTAATATTTCACAACATTCCTGGCGGGTCCGCCCCACTTCTCGGTGGGAACATTATATACGTCTATAACGTAATATAACCTAACCTAACCCATTTTGCTCCTCGGTGATAGTTTTTACAGAAACCCGGCCGTGTCGTCCCGGACGTCTCGGTAGGGACATTGCATGCATCTGTAACGTTATATACCCTAACCTAAGGCAACCTAACATCTCGAATGTAGTATTTCACAACATTCCTGGCGGGTCCGCCCCACTTTTCGGTGGGAACATTATATACGTCTATAACGTAATACAACCTAACCTAACCCATCTAGCCCCTCGCTGGTAATGTTTTACAGAATCTCGGTCGTGTCGTCCCGTATGTCTCGGTGCGGACATTATATACGTCTATAACTTTATGTATCCTAACCTAAGGCAACTTAACATCTGGGATGTAGTATTGTCCAACATTCCTGGCGGGTCGGCCCCAACTTCTCGGTGGGCACATTATATACGTCTATATCGTAATATAACCAAACCTAAACCATCTAGACCCTCGCTGGTAATGTTTTACAAAATCCCGGTCGTGTCGGCCCGTACTTCTCGGTGGGGACATTATATACGTCTATAACGTTATATATACTAACCTAAGGGAACCTAACATCTCGGATGTAGTATTTCACAACATTCCTGGCGGGTCGGCTCCACTTCTCGGTGGGAACATTATATACGTCTATAACGTAACATAACCTAACCTAACCCATCTAGCCCCTCGCTGGTAATGTTTTACAGAATTCCGGTCGTGTCGTCCCGTACGTCTCGGTGCGGACATTATATACGTCTATAACGTTATCTATCCTAACCTAAGGCAACTTAACATCTCGGATGTAGTATTATCCAACATTTCTTGCGGGACGGCCCCAACTTTTCGGTGGGCACATTATATACGTCTATATCGTAATATAACCTAACCTAACCCATCTAGGCCCTCGCTGGTAATATTTCACAAAATCCCGGTCGTGTCGTCCAGTACGTCTCGGTGCGGACATTATATACCTCTATAACGTTATATATCCTAACCTAAGGCAACTTAACATCTCGGATGTAGTATTTTCCAACATTCCTGGCGGGTCGGCCCCAACTTCTCGGTGGGCACATTATATACGTCTATATCGTAATATGACCTAACCTAACCCATCTAGACCCTCGCTGGTAATGTTTTACAAAATCCCGGTCGTGTCGTACCGTACGTCTCGGTGCGGACATTATATACGTCTATAACGTTACATAACCTAACCTAAGGCTACCTAACATCTCGAATGTAGTATTTCACAAAATTCCTGGCGGGTCGGCCTCACTTCTCGGTGGGAACATTATATACGTCTATAACGTAATATAACCTAACCTAACCGATCTATCCCCTCGCTGGTAATGTTTTACAGAATCCCGGTCGTGTCGTCGCGTACGTCTCGGTGCGGACATTATATACGTCTATAACGTTATATATCCTAACCTAAGGCAACTTAACATCTCGGATGTAGTATTTTCCAACATTCCTGGCGGGTCGGCCCCACTTCTCGGTGGGAACATTATATACGTCTATAACGTAATATAACCTAACCTAACCGATCTAGCCCCTCGCTGGTAATGTTTTACAGAATCCCGGTCGTGTCGTCGCGTACGTCTCGGTGCGGACATTATATACGTCTATAACGTTATATATCCTAACCTAAGGCAACTTAACATCTCGGATGTAGTATTTCACAACATTCCTGCCGGGTCGGCTCCACTTCTCGGTGGGAACATTATATACGTCTATAACGTAATATAACCTAACCTAACCCATTTAGCCCCTCGCTGGTAATGTTTTACAGAATTCCGGTCGTGTCGTCGCGTACGTCTCGGTGCGGACATTATATACGTCTATAACGTTATATATCCTAACCTAAGGGAACCTAACATCTCGGATGTTGTATTTTCCAACATTCCTGGCGGGTCTGCCCCTACTTCTCGGTGGGCACATTATATACGTCTATATCGTAATATAACCTAACCTAACCCATCTAGACCCTCGCTGGTAATATATCACAAAATCCCGGTCGTGTCGTCCCGTACGTCTCGGTGCGGACATTATATACGTCTATAACGTTATATATCCTAACCTAAGGCAACTTAACATCTCGGATGTAGTATTTTCCAACATTCCTGGCGGGTCGGCCCCACTTCTCGGTGGGAACATTATATACGTCTATAACGTAATATAACCTAACCTAACCGATCTAGCCCCTCGCTGGTAATGTTTTACAGAATCCCGGTCGTGTCGTCCCGTACGTCTCGGTGCGGACATTATATACGTCTATAACGTTATATATCCTAACCTAAGGCAACTTAACATCTCGGATGTAGTATTTTCCAACATTCCTGGCGGGTCGGCCCCAACTTCTCGGTGGGCACATTATATACGTCTATATCGTAATATAACCTAACCTAACCCATCTAGACCCTCGCTGGTAATGTTTTACAAAATCCCGGTCGTGTCGTCCCGTACGTCTCGGTGCGGACATTATATACGTCTATAACGTTATCTATCCTAAAATAAGGCAACTTAACATCTCGGATGTAGTATTATCCAACATTTCTTGCGGGACGGCCCCAACTTTTCGGTGGGCACATTATATACGTCTATATCGTAATATAACCTAACCTAACCCATCTAGGCCCTCGCTGGTAATATTTCACAAAATCCCGGTCGTGTCGTCCAGTACGTCTCGGTGCGGACATTATATACCTCTATAACGTTATATATCCTAACCTAAGGCAACTTAACATCTCGGATGTAGTATTTTCCAACATTCCTGGCGGGTCGGCCCCAACTTCTCGGTGGGCACATTATATACGTCTATATCGTAATATAACCTAACCTAACCCATCTAGACCCTCGCTGGTAATGTTTTACAAAATCCCGGTCGTGTCGTACCGTACGTCTCGGTGCGGACATTATATACGTCTATAACGTTATATAACCTAACCTAAGGCTACCTAACATCTCGAATGTAGTATTTCACAACATTCCTGGCGGGTCGGCCCCACTTCTCGGTGGGAACATTATATACGTCTATAACGTAATATAACCTAACCTAACCGATCTAGCCCCTCGCTGGTAATGTTTTACAGAATCCCGGGCGTGTCGTCGCGTACGCCTCGGTGCGGACATTATATACGTCTATAACTTTATATATCCTAACCTAAGGCAACTTAACATCTCGGATGTAGTATTTCACAACATTCCTGGCGGGTCGGCTCCACTTCTCGGTGGGGACATTATATACGTCGATAACGTTATATACCCTAACCTAAGGGAACCTAACATCTTGGATGTAGTATTTTCCAACATTCCTGGCGGGTCGGCCCCACTTCTCGGTGGGAACATTATATACGTCTATAACGTAATATAACCTAACCTAACCCATCTAGCCCCTCGCTGGTAATGTTTTACAGAATCTCGGTCGTGTCGTCCCGTATGTCTCGGTGCGGACATTATATACGTCTATAACTTTATGTGTCCAAACCTAAGGAAACCTAACATCGCGGATGTAGTATTTCACAACATTCCTGGCTGGTCGGCGCGAATTCTCGGTGGGAACATTATATACGTCTATGTCGTAATATAACCTAACCTAACCCATTTAGACCCTCGCTGGTAATACTTCACAAAATCCCGGTCGTGTCGTCCCGTATGTCTCGGTGCGGACATTATATACGTCTATAACGTTATATACCCTAACCTAAGGCAACTTAACATCTCGGATGTAGTATTTTCCAACATTCCTGGCGGGTTCGCCCCACTTTTCGGTGGGACCATTATATACGTCTATAACGTAATATAACCTAACCTAACCCATCTAGCCCCTAGCCGGGAATGTTTTACAAAATCCCGGTCGTGTCGGCCCGTGCTTCAAGGTGGGCACATTATATACATCTATATCGTAATATAACCTAACCTAACTCATCTAGACCCTCGCTGGTAATGTTTTACAGAATCCCGCTCGTGTCGGCCCGTACTTCTCGGTGGGGACATTATATACGTCTATAACGTTATATAACCTAACCTAAGGCTACCTAACATCTCGAATGTAGTATTTCACAACATTCCTGGCGGGTCGGCCCCACTTCTCGGTGGGAACATTATATACGTCTATAACGTAATATAACCTAACCTAACCCATCTAGCCCCTCGCTGGTAATGTTTTACAAAATCCCGGTCGTGTCGTCCCGTACGTCTCGGTGCGGACATTATATACGTCTATAACGTTATATATCCTAACCTAAGGCAACTTAACATCTCGGATGTAGTATTTTCCAACATTCCTGGCGGGTCGGCCCCACTTCTCGGTGGGAACATTATATACGTCTATAACGTAATATAACCTAACCTAACCGATCTAGCCCCTCGCTGGTAATGTTTTACAGAATCCCGGTCATGTCGTCCCGTACGTCTCGGTGCGGACATTATATACGTCTATAACGTTATATATCCTAACCTAAGGCAACTTAACATCTCGGATGTAGTATTTTCCAACATTCCTGGCGGGTCGGCCCCAACTTCTCGGTGGGCACATTATATACGTCTATATCGTAATATAACCTAACCTAACCCATCTAGACCCTCGCTGGTAATGTTTTACAAAATCCCGGTCGTGTCGTACCGTTCGTCTCGGTGCGGACATTATATACGTCTATAACGTTATATAACCTAACCTAAGGCTACCTAACATCTCGAATGTAGTATTTCACAACATTCCTGGCGGGTCGGCCCCACTTCTCGGTGGGAACATTATATACGTCTATAACGTAATATAACCTAACCTAACCGATCTAGCCCCTCGCTGGTAATGTTTTACAGAATCCCGGTCGTGTCGTCGCGTACGTCTCGGTGCGGACATTATATACGTCTATAACGTTATATATCCTAACCTAAGGCAACTTAACATCTCGGATGTAGTATTTCACAACATTCCTGGCGGGTCGGCTCCACTTCTCGGTGGGAACATTATTTACGTCTATAACGTAATATAACCAAACCTAACCCATCTAGGCCCTCGCTGGTAATGTTTTACATAATCCCGGGCGTGTCGGCCCGTACTTCTCGTTGGGGACATTATATACGTCGATAACGTTATATACCCTAACCTAAGGGAACCTAACATCTTGGATGTAGTATTTTCCAACATTCCTGGCGGGTCGGCCCCTACTTCTCGGTGGGCACATTATATACGTCTATATCGTAATATAACCTATCGTAACCCATCTAGACCCTCGCTGGTAATGTTTTACAAAATCCCGGTCGTGTCGGCCCGTACTTCTCGGTGGGGAAATTATATGCGTCTATAACGTTACATAACCTAACCTAAGGCTACCTAACATCTCGAATGTAGTATTTCACAACATTCCTGGCGGGTCGGCCCCACTTCTCGGTGGGAACATTATATACGTCTATAACGTAATATAACCTAACCTAACCCATCTAGCCCCTCGCTGGTAATGTTTTACAGAATCTCGGTCGTGTCGTCCCGTATGTCTCGGTGCGGACATTATATACGTCTATAACTTTATGTGTCCTAACCTAAGGGAACCTAACATCGCGGATGTAATATTTCACAACATTCCTGGCTGGTCGGCGTGAATTCTCGGTGGGAACATTATATACGTCTATAACGTAATATAACCTAACCTAACCCATCTAGCCCCTCGCTGGTAATGTTTTACAGAAACCCGGCCGTGTCGTCCCGGACGTCTCGGTAGGGACATTGTATGCATCTGTAACGTTATATACCCTAACCTAAGGCAACCTAACATCTCGAATGTAGTATTTCACAACATTCCTGGCGGGTCCGCCCCACTTCTCGGTGGGGACATTATATACGTCTATAACGTAATATAACCTAACCTAACCCATCTAGCCCGTCGCTGGTAATGTTTTACAGAATCCCGGTCGTGTCGTCGCGTACGTCTCGGTGCGGACATTATATACGTCTATAACGTTATATATCCTAACCTAAGGCAACTTAACATCTCGGATGTAGTATTTCACGACATTCCTGCCGGGTCGGCTCCACTTCTCGGTGGGAACATTATATACGTCTATAACGTAATATAACCTAACCTAACCCATTTAGCCCCTCGCTGGTAATGTTTTACAGAATTCCGGTCGTGTCGTCCCCTACGTCTCGGTGCGGACATTATATACGTCTATAACGTTATCTATCCTAACCTAAGGCAACTTAACATCTCGCATGTAGTATTTTCCAACATTTCTGGCGGGACGGCCCCAACTTTTCGGTGGGCACATTATATACGTCTATATCGTAATACAACCTAACCTAACCCATCTAGACCCTCGCTGGTAATATTTCACAAAATCCCCGACGTGTCGGCCCGTACTTCTCGGTGGGGACATTATATACGACTATAACATTATATATACTAACCTAAGGGAACCTAACATCTCGGATGTTGTATTTTCCAACATTCCTGGCGGGTCTGCCCCTACTTCTCGGTGGGCACATTATATACGTCTATATCGTAATATAACCTAACCTAACCCATCTAGACCCTCGCTGGTAATATTTCACAAAATCCCGGTCGTGTCGTCCCATACGTCTTGGTGCGGACATTATATACGTCTATAACGTTATATATCCTAACCTAAGGCAACTTAACATCTCGGATGTAGTATTTTCCAACATTCCTGGCGGGTCGGCCCCACTTCTCGGTGGGAACATTATATACGTCTATAACGTAATATAACCTAACCTAACCGATCTAGCCCCTCGCTGGTAATGTTTTACAGAATCCCGGTCGTGTCGTCCCGTACGTCTCGGTGCGGACATTATATACGTCTATAACGTTATATATCCTAACCTAAGGCAACTTAACATCTCGGATGTAGTATTTTCCAACATTCCTGGCGGGTCGGCCCCAACTTCTCGGTGGGCACATTATATACGTCTATATCGTAATATAACCTAACCTAACCCATCTAGACCCTCGCTGGTAATGTTTTACAAAATCCCGGTCGTGTCGTCCCGTACGTTTCGGTGCGGACATTATATACGTCTATAACGTTATATATCCTAAAATAAGGCAACTTAACATCTCGGATGTAGTATTTTCCAACATTCCTGGCGGGTCGGCCCCAACTTCTCGGTGGGCACATTATATACGTCTATATCGTAATATAACCTAACCTAACCCATCTAGACCCTCGCTGGTAATGTTTTACAAAATCCCGGTCGTGTCGGCCCGTACTTCTCGGTGGGGAAATTATATACGTCTATAACGTTATATAACCTAACCAAAGGCTACCTAACATCTCGAATGTAGTATTTCACAACATTCCTGGCGGGTCGGCCCCACTTCTCGGTGGGAACATTATATACGTCTATAACGTAATATAACCTAACCTAACCGATCTAGCCCCTCGCTGGTAATGTTTTACAGAATCCCGGTCGTGTCGTCGCGTACGTCTCGGTGCGGACATTATATACGTCTATAACGTTATATATCCTAACCTAAGGCAACTTAACATCTCGGATGTAGTATTTCACAACATTCCTGCCGGGTCGGCTCCACTTCTCGGTGGGAACATTATATACGTCTATAACGTAATATAACCTAACCTAACCGATCTCTGCCCCTCGCTGGTAATGTTTTACAGAATCCCGGTCGTGTCTTCGCGTACGTCTCGGTGCGGACATTATATACGTCTATAACGTTATATATACTAGCCTAAGGGAACCTAACATCTCGGATGTTGTATTTTCCAACATTCCTGGCGGGTCGGCCCCTACTTCTCGGTGGGCACATTATATACGTCTATATCGTAATATAACCTAACCTAACCCATCTAGACCCTCGCTGGTAATATTTCACAAAATCCCGGTCGTGTCGTCCCGTACGTCTCGGAGCGGAGATTATATACGTCTATAACGTTATATATCCTAACCTAAGGCAACTTAACATCTCGGATGTAGTATTGTCCAACATTCCTGGCGGGTCCGCCCCACTTTTCGGTGGGACCATTATATACGTCTATACCGTAATATAACCTAACCTAAACCATCTAGAACCTCGCTGGTAATGTTTTACACAATCCCGGTCGTGTCGGCCCGTACTTCTCGGTGGGGACATTATATACGTCTATAACGTTATATATACTAACCTAAGGGAACCTAACATCTCGGATGTAGTATTTCACAACATTCCTGGCGGGTCGGCCCCACTTCTCGGTGGGAACATTATATACGTCTATAACGTAATATAACCTAACCTAACCGATCTCTGCCCCTCGCTGGTAATGTTTTACAGAATCCCGGTCGTGTCTTCGCGTACGTCTCGGTGCGGACATTATATACGTCTATAACGTTATATATACTAGCCTAAGGGAACCTAACATCTCGGATGTTGTATTTTCCAACATTCCTGGCGGGTCGGCCCCTACTTCACGGTGGGCACATTATATACGTCTATATCGTAATATAACCTAACCTAACCCATCTAGACCCTCGCTGGTAATATTTCACAAAATCCCGGTCGTGTCGTCCCGTACGTCTCGGAGCGGAGATTATATACGTCTATAACGTTATATATCCTAACCTAAGGCAACTTAACATCTCGGATGTAGTATTTTCCAACATTCCTGGCGTGTCCGCCACACTTTTCGGTGGGACCATTATATACGTCTATATCGTAATATAACCTAACCTAACCCATCTAGACCCTCGCTGGTAATGTTTTACAAAATCCCGGTAGTGTCGTACCGTAGGTCTCGGAGCGGACATTATATACGTCCATAACGTTACATAACCTAACCTAAGGCTACCTAACATCTCGAACTTAGTATTTCACAACATTCCTGGCGGGTCGGCCCCACTTCTCGGTGGGAACATTATATACGTCTATAACGTAATATAACTTAACCTAACCGATCTAGCCCCTCGCTGGTAATGTTTTACAGAATCCCGGTCGTGTCGTCGCGTACGTCTCGGTGCGGACATTATATACGTCTATAACGTTATATATCCTAACCTAAGGCAACTTAACATCTCGGATGTAGTATTTCACAACATTCCTGGCGGGTCGTCTCCACTTCTCGGTGGGAACATTATATACGTCTATAACGTAATATAACCTAACCTAACCCATTTAGCCCCTCGCTGGTAATATTTTACAGAATTCCGGTCGTGTCGTCCCGTACGTCTCGGTGCGGACATTATATACGTCTATAACGTTATCTATCCTAACCTAAGGCAACTTAACATCTCGCATGTAGTATTTTCCAACATTTCTGGCGGGACGGCCCCAACTTTTCGGTGGGCACATTATATACGTCTACATCGTAATACAACCTAACCTAACCCATCTAGACCCTCGCTGGTAATGTTTTACAAAATCCCCGACGTGTCGGCCCGTACTTCTCGGTGGGGACATTATATACGTCTCTAACATTATATATACTAACCTAAGGCTACCTAACATCTCGAATGTAGTATTTCACAACATTCCTGGCGGGTCGGCCCCACTTCTCGGTGGGAACATTATATACGTCTATAACGTAATATAACCTAACCTAACCCATCTAGACCTTCGCTGGTAATATTTCACAAAATCCCCGACGTGTCGGCCCGTACTTCTCGGTGGGGACATTATATACGACTATAACATTATATATACTAAGCTAAGGGAACCTAACATCTCGCATGTTGTATTTTCCAACATTCCTGGCGGGTCTGCCCCTACTTCTCGGTGGGCACATTATATACGTCTATATCGTAATATAACCTAACCTAACCCATCTAGACCCTCGCTGGTAATATTTCACAAAATCCCGGTCGTGTCGTCCCGTACGTCTCGGTGCGGACGTTATATACGTCTATAACGTTATATATCCTAACCTAAGGCAACTTAACATCTCGGATGTAGTATTTTCCAACATTCCTGGCGGGTCGGCCCCACTTCTCGGTGGGAACATTATATACGTCTATAACGTAATATAACCTAACCTAACCGATCTAGCCCCTCGCTGGTAATGTTTTACAGAATCCCGGTAGTGTCGTACCGTAGGTCTCGGAGCGGACATTATATACGTCCATAACGTTACATAACCTAACCTAAGGCTACCTAACATCTCGAACTTAGTATTTCACAACATTCCTGGCGGGTCGGCCCCACTTCTCGGTGGGAACATTATATACGTCTATAACGTAATATAACTTAACCTAACCGATCTAGCCCCTCGCTGGTAATGTTTTACAGAATCCCGGTCGTGTCGTCGCGTACGTCTCGGTGCGGACATTATATACGTCTATAACGTTATATATCCTAACCTAAGGCAACTTAACATCTCGGATGTAGTATTTCACAACATTCCTGGCGGGTCGTCTCCACTTCTCGGTGGGAACATTATATACGTCTATAACGTAATATAACCTAACCTAACCCATTTAGCCCCTCGCTGGTAATATTTTACAGAATTCCGGTCGTGTCGTCCCGTACGTCTCGGTGCGGGCATTATATACGTCTATAACGTTATCTATCCTAACCTAAGGCAACTTAACATCTCGCATGTAGTATTTTCCAACATTTCTGGCGGGACGGCCCCAACTTTTCGGTGGGCACATTATATACGTCTACATCGTAATACAACCTAACCTAACCCATCTAGACCCTCGCTGGTAATGTTTTACAAAATCCCCGACGTGTCGGCCCGTACTTCTCGGTGGGGACATTATATACGTCTCTAACATTATATATACTAACCTAAGGCTACCTAACATCTCGAATGTAGTATTTCACAACATTCCTGGCGGGTCGGCCCCACTTCTCGGTGGGAACATTATATACGTCTATAACGTAATATAACCTAACCTAACCCATCTAGACCTTCGCTGGTAATATTTCACAAAATCCCCGACGTGTCGGCCCGTACTTCTCGGTGGGGACATTATATACGACTATAACATTATATATACTAAGCTAAGGGAACCTAACATCTCGCATGTTGTATTTTCCAACATTCCTGGCGGGTCTGCCCCTACTTCTCGGTGGGCACATTATATACGTCTATATCGTAATATAACCTAACCTAACCCATCTAGACCCTCGCTGGTAATATTTCACAAAATCCCGGTCGTGTCGTCCCGTACGTCTCGGTGCGGACGTTATATACGTCTATAACGTTATATATCCTAACCTAAGGCAACTTAACATCTCGGATGTAGTATTTTCCAACATTCCTGGCGGGTCGGCCCCACTTCTCGGTGGGAACATTATATACGTCTATAACGTAATATAACCTAACCTAACCGATCTAGCCCCTCGCTGGTAATGTTTTACAGAATCCCGGTCGTGTCGTCCCGTACGTCTCGGTGCGGACATTATATACGTCTATAACGTTATATATCCTAACCTAAGGCAACTTAACATCTCGGATGTAGTATTTCACAACATTCCTGGCTGGTCGGCGCCGATTCTCGGTGGGAACATTATATACGTCTATGTCGTAATATAACATAACCTAACCCATCTAGACCCTCGCTGGTAATATTTCACAAAATCCCGGTCGTGTCGTCCCGTATGTCTCGGTGCGGACATTATATACGTCTATAACGTTATATATCCTAACCTGAGTGAACCTAACATCGCGGATGTAGTATTTCACAACATTCCTGGCTGGTCGGCGCGAATTCTCGGTGGGGACATTATATACGTCTACGTCGTAATATAACCTAACCTAACCCATTTAGACCTTCGCTGGTAATATTTCACAAAACCCCGGTCGTGTCGTCCCGTATGTCTCGGTGCGGACATTATATACGTCTATAACGTTATATATCCTAACCTGTGTGAACCTAACATCGCGGATGTAGTATTTCACAACATTCCTGGCTGGTCGGCGCCAATTCTCGGTGGGAACATTATATACGTCTATATCGTAATACAACCTAACCTAACCCATCTAGACCCTCGCTGGTAATATTTCACAAAATCCCCGTCGTGTCGGCCCGTACTTCTCGGTGGGGACATTATATACGTCTATAACATTATATATACTAACCTAAGGGAACCTAACATCTCGGATGTTGTATTTTCCAACATTCCTGGCGGGTCTGCCCCTACTTTTCGGTGGGCACATTATATACGTCTATATCGTAGTATAACCTAACCTAACCCATCTAGACCCTCGCTGGTAATATTTCACAAAATCCCGGTCGTGTCGTCCCGTACGTCTCGGTGCGGACATTATATACGTCTATAACGTTATATATCCTAACCTAAGGCAACTTAACATCTCGGATGTAGTATTTTCTAACATTCCTGGCGGGTCGGCCCCACTTCTCGGTGGGAACATTATATACGTCTATAACGTAATATAACCTAACCTAACCCATCTAGACCCTCGCTGGTAATGTTTTACAAAATCCCGGGCGTGTCGGCCCGTACTTCTCGGTGGGGACATTATATACGTCGATAACGTTATATACCCTAACCTAAGGGAACCTAACATCTTGGATGTAGTATTTTCCAACATTCCTGGCGGGTCGGCCCCTACTTCTCGGTGGGCACATTATATACGTCTATATCGTAATATAACCTATCGTAACCCATCTAGACCCTCGCTGGTAATGTTTTACAAAATCCCGGTCGTGTCGGCCCGTACTTCTCGGTGGGGAAATTATATACGTCTATAACGTTATATAACCTAACCTAAGGCTACCTAACATCTCGAATGTAGTATTTCACAACATTCCTGGCGGGTCGGCCCCACTTCTCGGTGGGAACATTATATACGTCTATATCGTAATATAACCTAACCTAACCCATCTGGACCCTCGCTGGTAATATTTCACAAAATCCCCGACGTGTCGGCCCGTACTTCTCGGTGGGGACATTATATACGACTATAACATTATATATACTAAGCTAAGGGAACCTAACATCTCGGATGTTGTATTTTCCAACATTCCTGGCGGGTCTGCCCCTACTTCTCGGTGGGCACATTATATACGTCTATATCGTAATATAACCTAACCTAACCCATCTAGACCCTCGCTGGTAATATTTCACAAAATCCCGGTCGTGTCGTCCCGTACGTCTCGGTGCGGACGTTATATACGTCTATAACGTTATATATCCTAACCTAAGGCAACTTAACATCTCGGATGTAGTATTTTCCAACATTCCTGGCGGGTCGGCCCCACTTCTCGGTGGGAACATTATATACGTCTATAACGTAATATAACCTAACCTAACCGATCTAGCCCCTCGCTGGTAATGTTTTACAGAATCCCGGTCGTGTCGTCCCGTACGTCTCGGTGCGGACATTATATACGTCTATAACGTTATATATCCTAACCTAAGGCAACTTAACATCTCGGATGTAGTATTTCACAACATTCCTGGCTGGTCGGCGCCGATTCTCGGTGGGAACATTATATACGTCTATGTCGTAATATAACATAACCTAACCCATCTAGACCCTCGCTGGTAATATTTCACAAAATCCCGGTCGTGTCGTCCCGTATGTCTCGGTGCGGACATTATATACGTCTATAACGTTATATATCCTAACCTGAGTGAACCGAACATCGCGGATGTAGTATTTCACAACATTCCTGGCTGGTCGGCGCGAATTCTCGGTGGGGACATTATATACGTCTACGTCGTAATATAACCTAACCTAACCCATTTAGACCTTCGCTGGTAATATTTCACAAAACCCCGGTCGTGTCGTCCCGTATGTCTCGGTGCGGACATTATATACGTCTATAACGTTATATATCCTAACCTGAGTGAACCTAACATCGCGGATGTAGTATTTCACAACATTCCTGGCTGGTCGGCGCCAATTCTCGGTGGGAACATTATATACGTCTATATCGTAATACAACCTAACCTAACCCATCTAGACCCTCGCTGGTAATATTTCACAAAATCCCCGTCGTGTCGGCCCGTACTTCTCGGTGGGGACATTATATACGTCTATAACATTATATATACTAACCTAAGGGAACCTAACATCTCGGATGTTGTATTTTCCAACATTCTTGGCGCGTCTGCCCCTACTTCTCGGTGGGCACATTATATACGTCTATATCGTAGTATAACCTAACCTAACCCATCTAGACCCTCGCTGGTAATATTTCACAAAATCCCGGTCGTGTCGTCCCGTACGTCTCGGTGCGGACATTATATACGTCTATAACGTTATATATCCTAACCTAAGGCAACTTAACATCTCGGATGTAGTATTTTCTAACATTCCTGGCGGGTCGGCCCCACTTCTCGGTGGGAAATTATATACGTCTATAACGTAATATAACCTAACCTAACCCATCTAGACCCTCGCTGGTAATGTTTTACAAAATCCCGGGCGTGTCGGCCCGTACTTCTCGGTGGGGACATTATATACGTCGATAACGTTATATACCCTAACCTAAGGGAACCTAACATCTTGGATGTAGTATTTTCCAACATTCCTGGCGGGTCGGCCCCTACTTCTCGGTGGGCACATTATATACGTCTATATCGTAATATAACCTATCGTAACCCATCTAGACCCTCGCTGGTAATGTTTTAGAAAATCCCGGTCGTGTCGGCCCGTACTTCTCGGTGGGGAAATTATATACGTCTATAACGTTATATAACCTAACCTAAGGCTACCTAACATCTCGAATGTAGTATTTCACAACATTCCTGGCGGGTCGGCCCCACTTCTCGGTGGGAACATTATATACGTCTATAACGTAATATAACCTAACCTAACCGATCTAGCCCCTCGCTGGTAATGTTTTACAGAATTCCGGTCGTGTCGTCCCGTACGTCTCGGTGCGGACATTATATACGTCTATAACGTTATCTATCCTAAGGTAAGGCAACTTAACATCTGGGATGTGGTATTTTCCAACATTCCTGGCGGGTCGGCCCCAACTTCTCGGTGGGCACATTATATACGTCTATATCGTAATATAACCAAACCTAAACCATCTAGACCCTCGCTGGTAATGTTTTACAAAATCCCGGTCGTGTCGGCCCGTACTTCTCGGTGGGGACATTATATACGTCTATAACGTTATATATACTAACCTAAGGGAACCTAACATCTCGGATGTAGTATTTCACAACATTCCTGGCGGGTCGGCCCCACTTCTCGGTGGGAACATTATATACGTCTATAACGTAATATAACCTAACCTAACCGATCTCTGCCCCTCGCTGGTAATGTTTTACAGAATCCCGGTCGTGTCTTCGCGTACGTCTCGGTGCGGACATTATATACGTCTATAACGTAATAATACTAGCCTAAGGGAACCTAACATCTCGGATGTTGTATTTTCCAACATTCCTGGCGGGTCGGCCCCTACTTCACGGTGGGCACATTATATACGTCTATATCGTAATATAACCTAACCTAACCCATCTAGACCCTCGCTGGTAATATTTCACAAAATCCCGGTCGTGTCGTCCCGTACGTCTCGGAGCGGAGATTATATACGTCTATAACGTTATATATCCTAACCTAAGGCAACTTAACATCTCGGATGTAGTATTTTCCAACATTCCTGGCGGGTCCGCCACACTTTTCGGTGGGACCATTATATACGTCTATATCGTAATATAACCTAACCTAACCCATCTAGACCCTCGCTGGTAATGTTTTACAAAATCCCGGTAGTGTCGTACCGTAGGTCTCGGAGCGGACATTATATACGTCCATAACGTTACATAACCTAACCTAAGGCTACCTAACATCTCGAACGTAGTATTTCACAACATTCCTGGCGGGTCGGCCCCACTTCTCGGTGGGAACATTATATACGTCTATAACGTAATATAACCTAACCTAACCCATTTAGCCCCTCGCTGGTAATGTTTTACAGAATTCCGGTCGTGTCGTCCCGTACGTCTCGGTGCGGACATTATATACGTCTATAACGTTATCTATCCTAACCTAAGGCAACTTAACATCTCGCATGTAGTATTTTCCAACATTTCTGGCGGGACGGCCCCAACTTTTCGGTGGGCACATTATATACGTCTATATCGTAATATAACCTAACCTAACCCATCTAGACCCTCGCTGGTAATGTTTTACAAAATCCCGATCGTGTCGTACCGTACGTCTCGGTGCGGACATTATATACGTCTATAACGTAATATAACCTAACCTAACCGATCTAGCCCCTCGCTGGTAATGTTTTACAGAATCCCGGTCGTGTCGTCGCGTACGTCTCGGTGCGGACATTATATACGTCTATAACGTTATATATCCTAACCTAAGGCCACTTAACATCTCGGATGTAGTATTTCACAACATTCCTGCCGGGTCGGCTCCACTTCTCGGTGGGAACATTATATACGTCTATAACGTAATATAACCTAACCTAACCCATTTAGCCCCTCGCTGGTAATGTTTTGCAGAATTCCGGTCGTGTCGTCCCGTACGTCTCGGTGCGGACATTATATACGTCTATAACTTTATGTGTCCTAACCTAAGGGAACCTAACATCGCGGATGTAGTATTTCACAACATTCCTGGCTGGTCGGCGCGAATTCTCGGTGGGAACATTATATACGTCTATGTCGTAATATAACCTAACCTAACCCATTTAGACCCTCGCTGGTAATATTTCACAAAATCCCGGTCGTGTCGTCCCGTATGTCTCGGTGCGGACATTATATACGTCTATAACGTTATATACCCTAACCTAAGGCAACTTAACATCTCGGATGTAGTATTTTCCAACATTCCTGGCGGGTCCGCCCCACTTTTCGGTGGGAGCATTATATACGTCTATAACGTAATATAACCTAAACTAACCCATCTAGCCCCTAGGCGGGAATGTTTTACAAAATCCCGGTCGTGTCGGCCCGTGCTTCAAGGTGGGCACATTATATACATCTATATCGTAATATAACCTAACCTAACCCCTCTAGACCCTCGCTGGTAATGTTTTACAAAATCCCGGTCATGTCGGCCCGTACGTCTCGGTGGGGACATTATATACGTCTATGACGTAATATAACCTAACCTAACCGATCTAGCCCCTCGCTGGTAATGTTTTACAGAATCCCGGTCGTGTCGTCGCGTACGTCTCGGTGCGGACATTATATACGTCTATAACGTTATATATCCTAACCTACGGCAACTTAACATCTCGGATGTAGTATTTTCCAACATTCCTGGCGGGTCGGCCCCAACTTCTCGGTGGGCACATTATATACGTCTATATCGTAATATAACCTAACCTAACCCATCTAGACCCTCGCTGGTAATGTTTTACAAAATCCCGATCGTGTCGTACCGTACGTCTCGGTGCGGACATTATATACGTCTACAACGTAATATAACCTAACCTAACCGATCTAGCCCCTCGCTGGTAATGTTTTACAGAATCCCGGTCGTGTCGTCGCGTACGTCTCGGTGCGGACATTATATACGTCTATAACGTTATATATCCTAACCTAAGGCAACTTAACATCTCGGATGTAGTATTTCACAACATTCCTGCCGGGTCGGCTCCACTTCTCGGTGGGAACATTATATACGTCTATAACGTAATATAACCTAACCTAACCCATTTAGCCCCTCGCTGGTAATGTTTTGCAGAATTCCGGTCGTGTCGTCCCGTACGTCTCGGTGCGGACATTATATACGTCTATAACGTTATCTATCCTAACCTAAGGCAACTTAACATCTCGGATGTAGGATTTTCTAACATTCCTGGCGGGTCGGCCCCACTTCTCGGTGGGAACATTATATACGTCTATAACGTAATATAACCTAACCTAACCCATCTAGACCCTCGCTGGTAATGTTTTACAAAATCCCGGGCGTGTCGGCCCGTACTTCTCGGTGGGGTCATTATATACGTCGATAACGTTATATACCCTAACCTAAGGGAACCTAACATCTTGGATGTAGTATTTTCCAACATTCCTGGCGGGTCGGCCCCTATTTCTCGGTGAGCACATTATATACGTCTATATCGTAATATAACCTATCGTAACCCATCTAGACCCTCGCTGGTAATGTTTTACAAAATCCCGGTCGTGTCGGCCCGTACTTCTCGGTGGTGAATTATATACGTCTATAACGTTATATAACCTAACGTAAGGCTACCTAACATCTCGAATGTAGTATTTCACAACATTCCTGGCGGGTCCGCCCCACTTCTCGGTGGGAACATTATATACGTCTATAACGTAATATAACCTAACCTAACCCATCTAGCCCCTCGCTGGTAATGTTTTACAGAATCTCGGTCGTGTCGTCCCGTATGTCTCGGTGCGGACATTATATACGTCTATAACTTTATGTGTCCTAACCTAAGGGAACCTAACATCGCGGATGTAGTATTTCACAACATTCCTGGCTGGTCGACGCGAATTCTCGGTGGGAACATTATATACGTCTATGTCGTAATATAACCTAACCTAACCCATTTAGACCCTCTCTGGTAATATTTCACAAAATCCCGGTCGTGTCGTCCCGTATGTCTCGGTGCGGACATTATATACGTCTATAACGTTATATACCCTAACCTAAGGCAACTTAACATCTCGGATGTAGTATTTTCCAACATTCCTGGCGGGTCCGCCCCACTTTTCGGTGGGAGCATTATATACGTCTATAACGTAATATAACCTAAACTAACCCATCTAGCCCCTAGCCGGGAATGTTTTACAAAATCCCGGTCGTGTCGGCCCGTGCTTCAAGGTGGGCACATTATATACATCTATATCGTAATATAACCTAACCTAACCCCTCTAGTCCCTCGCTGGTAATGTTTTACAAAATCCCGGTCGTGTCGTCCCGTATGTCTCGGTGCGGACATTATATACGTCTATAACTTTATGTGTCCTAACCTAAGGGAACCTAACATCGCGGATGTAGTATTTCACAACATTCCTGGCTGGTCGGCGCGAATTCTCGGTGGGAACATTATATACGTCTATGTCGTAATATAACCTAACCTAACCCATTTAGACCCTCGCTGGTAATATTTCACAAAATCCCGGTCGTGTCGTCCCGTATGTCTCGGTGCGGACATTTTATACGTCTATAACGTTATATACCCTAACCTAAGGCAACTTAACATCTCGGATGTAGTATTTTCCAACATTCCTGGCGGGTCCGCCCCACTTTTCGGTGGGAGCATTATATACGTCTATAACGTAATATAACCTAAACTAACCCATCTAGCCCCTAGCCGGGAATGTTTTACAAAATCCCGGTCGTGTCGGCCCGTGCTTCAAGGTGGGCACATTATATACATCTATATCGTAATATAACCTAACCTAACCCCTCTAGACCCTCGCTGGTAATGTTTTACAAAATCCCGGTCATGTCGGCCCGTACGTCTTGGTGGGGACATTATATACGTCTATGACGTAATATAACCTAACCTAACCGATCTAGCCCCTCGCTGGTAATGTTTTACAGAATCCCGGTCGTGTCGTCGCGTACGTCTCGGTGCGGACATTATATACGTCTATAACGTTATATATCCTAACCTAAGGCAACTTAACATCTCGGATGTAGTATTTCACAACATTCCTGCCGGGTCGGCTCCACTTCTCGGTGGGAACATTATATACGTCTATAACGTAATATAACCTAACCTAACCCATTTAGCCCCTCGCTGGTAATGTTTTGCAGAATTCCGGTCGTGTCGTCCCGTACGTCTCGGTGCGGACATTATATACGTCTATAACGTTATCTATCCTAACCTAAGGCAACTTAACATCTCGGATGTAGTATTTTCCAACATTTCTGGCGGGACGGCCCCAACTTTTCGGTGGGCACATTATATACGTCTATATCGTAATACAACCTAACCTAACCCACCTAGACCCTCGCTGGTAATATTTCACAAAATCCCCGACGTGTCGGCCCGTACTTCTCGGTGGGGACATTATATACGACTATAACATTATATATACTAACCTAAGGGAACCTAACATCTCGGATGTTGTATTTTCCAACATTCCTGGCGGGTCTGCCCCTACTTCTCGGTGGGCACATTATATACGTCTATATCGTAATATAACCTAACCTAACCCATCTAGACCCTCGCTGGTAATATTTCACAAAATCCAGTCGTGTCGTCCCGTACGTCTCGGTGCGGACATTATATACGTCTATAACGTTATATATCCTAACCTAAGGCAACTTAACATCTCGGATGTAGTATTTTCCAACATTCCTGGAGGGTCGGCCCCAACTTCTCGGTGGGCACATTATATACGTCTATATCGTAATATAACCTAACCTAACCCATCTAGACCCTCGCTGGTAATGTTTTACAAAATCCCGGTCGTGTCGTACCGTACGTCTCGGTGCGGACATTATATACGTCTATAACGTTATATAACCTAACCTAAGGCTACCT
The DNA here is from genome assembly GCA_963969225.1 of Xylocopa violacea. Lineage (NCBI taxonomy): Eukaryota > Metazoa > Arthropoda > Insecta > Hymenoptera > Apidae > Xylocopa > Xylocopa violacea. Next base: position 1,164,131 of record CAXAJV010000061.1, on the reverse strand, counting down.
AACATCTCGAATGTAGTATTTCACAACATTCCTGGCGGGTCGGCCCCACTTCTCGGTGGGAACATTATATACGTCTATAACGTAATATAACCTAACCTAACCGATCTAGCCCCTCGCTGGTAATGTTTTACAGAATCCCGGTCGTGTCGTCGCGTACGTCTCGGTGCGGACATTATATACGTCTATAACGTTATATATACTAGTCTAAGGGAACCTAACATCTCGGATGTTGTATTTTCCAACATTCCTGGCGGGTCGGCCCCAACTTCTCGGTGGGCACATTATATACGTCTATATCGTAATATAACCAAACCTAACCCATCTAGACCCTCGCTGGTAATGTTTTACAAAATCCCGGTCATGTCGGCCCGTACGTCTCGGTGGGGACATTATATACGTCTATAACGTAATATAACCTAACCTAACCGATCTAGCCCCTCGCTGGTAATGTTTTACAGAATCCCGGTCGTGTCGTCGCGTACGTCTCGGTGCGGACATTATATACGTCTATAACGTTATATATCCTAACCTAAGGCAACTTAACATCTCGGATGTAGTATTTCACAACATTCCTGCCGGGTCGGCTCCACTTCTCGGTGGGAACATTATATACGTCTATAACGTAATATAACCTAACCTAACCCATTTAGCTCCTCGCTGGTAATGTTTTACAGAATTTCGGTCGTGTCGTCCCGTACGTCTCGGTGCGGACATTATATACGTCTATAACGTTATCTATCCTAACCTAAGGCAACTTAACATCTCGGATGTAGTATTTTCCAACATTTCTGGCGGGACGGCCCCAACTTTTCGGTGGTCACATTATATACGTCTATATCGTAATATAACCTAACCTAACCCATCTAGACCCTCGCTGGTAATGTTTTACAAAATCCCGGTCGTGTCGTACCGTACGTCTCGGTGCGGACATTATATACGTCTATAACGTTATATAACCTAACCTAAGGCTACCTAACATCTCGAATGTAGTATTTCACAACATTCCTGGCGGGTCGGCCCCACTTCTCGGTGGGAACATTATATACGTCTATAACGTAATATAACCTAACCTAACCGATCTAGCCCGTCGCTGGTAATGTTTTACAGAATCCCGGTCGTGTCGTCGCGTACGCATCGGTGCGGACATTATATACGTCTATAACGTTATATATCCTAACCTAAGGCAACTTAACATCTCGGATGTAGTATTTCACAACATTCCTGGCGGGTCGGCTCCACTTCTCGATGGGAACATAATTTACGTCTATAACGTAATATAACCTAACCTAACCCATCTAGACCCTCGCTGGTAATGTTTTACAAAATCCCGGGCGTGTCGGCCCGTACTTCTCGGTGGGGACATTATATACGTCGATAACGTTATATACCCTAACCTAAGGGAACATAACATCTTGGATGTAGTATTTTCCAACATTCCTGGCGGGTCGGCCCCTACTTCTCGGTGGGCACATTATATACGTCTATATCGTAATATAACCTATCGTAACCCATCTAGACCCTCGCTGGTAATGTTTTACAAAATCCCGGTCGTGTCGGCCCGTACTTCTCGGTGGGGAAATTATATACGTCTATAACGTTATATAACCTAACCTAAGGCTACCTAACATCTCGAATGTAGTATTTCACAACATTCCTGGCGGGTCGGCTCCACTTCTCGATGGGAACATAATTTACGTCTATAACGTAATATAACCTAACCTAACCCATCTAGACCCTCGCTGGTAATGTTTTACAAAATCCCGGGCGTGTCGGCCCGTACTTCTCGGTGGGGACATTATATACGTCGATAACGTTATATACCCTAACCTAAGGGAACATAACATCTTGGATGTAGTATTTTCCAACATTCCTGGCGGGTCGGCCCCTACTTCTCGGTGGGCACATTATATACGTCTATATCGTAATATAACCTATCGTAACCCATCTAGACCCTCGCTGGTAATGTTTTACAAAATCCCGGTCGTGTCGGCCCGTACTTCTCGGTGGGGAAATTATATACGTCTATAACGTTATATAACCTAACCTAAGGCTACCTAACATCTCGAATGTAGTATTTCACAACATTCCTCGCGGTTCGGCCCCACTTCTCGGTGGGAACATTATATACGTCTATAACGTAATATAACCTAACCTAACCCATGTAGCCCCTCGCTGGTAATGTTTTACAGAATCACGGTCGTGTCGTCCCGTATGTCTCGGTGCGGACATTATATTCGTCTATAACGTTATATATCCTAACCTGAGTGAACCTAACATCGCGGATGTAGTATTTCACAACATTCCTGGCTGGTCGGCGCCAATTCTCGGTGGGAACATTATATACGTCTATAACGTAATATAACCTAACCTAACCGATCTAGACCCTCGCTGGTAATGTTTTACAAAATCCCGGGCGTGTCGTACCGTACGTCTCGGTGCGGACATTATATACGTCTATAACGTTATATAACCTAACCTAAGGCTACCTACCATCTCTAATGTAGTATTTCACAACATTCCGGGCGGGTCGGCCCCACTTCTCGGTGGGAACATTATATACGTCTATAACGTAATATAACCTAACCTAACCGATCTAGCCCCTCGCTGGTAATGTTTTACAGAATCCCGGTCGTGTCGTCGCGTACGCCTCGGTGCGGACATTATATACGTCTATAACGTTATATATCCTAACCTAAGGCAACTTAACATCTCGGATGTAGTATTTCACAACATTTCTGGCGGGTCGGCCCCACTTCTCGGTGGGAACATTATATACGTCTATAACGTAATATAACCTAACCTAACCCATCTAGACCCTCGCTGGTAATATTTCACAAAATCCCGGTCGTGTCGTCCCGTATGTCTCGGTGCGGATATTATATACGTCTATAACGTTATATATCCTAACCTGAGGGAACCTAACATCGCGGATGTAGTATTTCACAACATTCCTGGCTGGTCGGCGCCAATTCTCGGTGGGAACATTATATACGTCTATATCGTAATATAACCTAACCTAACCCATCTAGACCCTCGCTTGTAATGTTTTACAAAATCCCGGTCGTGTCGGCCCGTGCTTCTCGCTGGGCACATTATATACATCTATACCGTAATATAACCTAACCTACCTCATCTAGACCCTCGCTGGTAATGTTTTACAAAATCCCGGTCGTGTCGGCCCGTACTTCTGGGTGGGGACATTATATACGTCTATAACGTTATATATCCTAACCTAAGGCGACTTAACATCTCGGATGTAGTATTTTCCAACATTCCTGGCGGGTCGGCCCCATCTTCTCGGTGGGAACATTATATACGTCTATAACGTAACATAACCTAACCTAACCCAGCTAGACCCTCGCTGGTAATGTTTTACAAAATCCCGGTCGTGTCGGCCCGTACTTTTCCGTGGGGACATTATATACCTCTATAACGTTATATACCCTAACCTAAGGCAACTTAACATCTCGGATGTAGTATTTTCCAACATTCCTGGCGGGTCCGCCCCACTTTTCGGTGGGAGCATTATATACGTCTATAACGTAATATAACCTAACCTAACCGATCTGGCCCCTCGCTGGTAATGTTTTACAGAATCCCGGTCGTGTCGTCGCGTACGTCTCGCTGCGGACATTATATACGTCTATAACGTTATATATCCTAACCTAAGGCAACTTAACATCTCGGATGTAGTATTTCACAACATTCCTGGCTGGTCGGCCGCCGATTCTCGGTGGTAACATTATATACGTCTATGTCGTAATATAACCTAACCTAACCCATCTAGACCCTCGCTGGTAATATTTCACAAAATCCCGGTCGTGTCGTCCCGTATGTCTCGGTGCGGACATTATATACGTCTATAACGTTATATATCCTAACCTGAGTGAATCTAACATCGCGGATGTAGTATTTCACAACATTCCTGGCTGGTCGGCGCCAATTCTCGGTGGGGAACATTATATACGTCTATATCGTAATATAACCTAACCTAACCCATCTAGACCCTCGCTGGTAATGTTTCACAAAATCCCGGTCGTGTCGGCCCGTACTTCTCGGTGGGGACATCATATCCGTCTATAACGTTATATATACTAACCTAAGGGAACCTAACTTCTCGGATGTAGTATTTCACAACATTCCTGGCGGGTCGGCCCCAACTTCTCGGTGGGCACATTATATACGTATATATCGTAATATAACCAAACCTAACCCATCTAGACCCTCGATGGTAATGTTTTACAAAACCCCGGTCGTGTCGGCCCGTACTTCTCGGTGCAGACATTATATACCTCTATAACGTTATATACCCTAACCTAAGGCAACTTAACATCTCGGATGTAGTATTTTCCAACATTCCTGGCGGGTCCGCCCCACTTTTCGGTGGGAGCATTATATACGTCTATAACGTAATATAACCTAACCTAACCCATCTAGGCCCTAGCCGGGAATGTTTTACAAAATCCCGGTCGTGTCGGCCCGTGCTTCAAGGTGGGCACATTATATACATCTATATCGTAATATAACCTAACCTAACCCATCTAGACCCTCGCTGGTAATATTTCACAAAATCCCCGTCGTGTCGGCCCGTACTTCTCGGTGGGGACATTATATACGTCTATAACTTTATATATACTAACCTAAGGGAACCTAACATCTCGGATGTTGTATTTTCCAACATTCCTGGCGGGTCTGCCCCTACTTCTCGGTGGGCACATTATATACGTCTATATCGTAATATAACCTAACCTAACCCATCTAGACCCTCGCTGGTAATATTTCACAAAATCCCGGTCGTGTCGTCCCGTACGTATCGGTGCGGACATTATATACGTCTATAACGTTATATATCCTAACCTAAGGCAACTTAACATCTCGGATGTAGTATTTTCCAACATTCCTGGCGGGTCGGCCCCACTTCTCGGTGGGAACATTATATACGTCTATAACGTAATATAACCTAACCTAACCGATCTAGCCCCTCACTGGTAATGTTTTACAGAATCCCGGTCGTGTCGTCCCGTACGTCTCGGTGCGGACATTATATACGTCTATAACGTTATATATCCTAACCTAAGGCAACTTAACATCTCGGATGTAGTATTTCACAACATTCCTGGCGGGTCGGCCCCACTTTTCGGTGGGACCATTATATACGTCTATAACGTAATATAACCTAACCTAACCCATCTAGCCCCTGGCTGGGAATGTTTTACAGAATCCCGGTCGTGTCGTACCGTACGTCTCGGTGCGGACATTATATTCGTCTATAACTTTATGTGTCCTAACCTAAGGCAACTTAACATCTAGGTTGTAGTATTTTCCAACATTCCTGGCGGGTCGGCCCCTACTTCTCGGTGGGCACATTATATACGTCTATATCGTAATATAACCTAACCTAACCCATCTAGACCCTCGCTTGTAATGTTTTACAAAATCCCGGTCTTGTCGGCCCGTGCTTCTCGCTGGGCACATTATATACATCTATACCGTAATATAACCTAACCTAACTCATCTAGACCCTCGCTGGTAATGTTTTACAAAATCCCGGTCGTGTCGGCCCGTACTTCTCGGTGGGGACATTATATACGTCTATAACGTTATATATCCTAACCTAAGGCGACATAACATCTCGGATGTAGTATTTTCCAACATTCCTGGCGGGTCGGCCCCATCTTCTCGGTGGGAACATTATATACGTCTATAACGTAACATAACCTAACCTAACCCATCTAGCCCCTAGCTGGGAATGTTTTACAAAATCCCGGTCGTGTCAGCCCGTACTTTTCCGTGGGGACATTATATACGTCTATAACGTTATATATCCTAATCTAAGGGAACCTAACACCGCGGATGTAGTATTTCACAACATTCCTGGCGGGTCCGCCCCACTTCTCGGTGGGAACATTATATACGTCTATATCGTAATATAACCTAACCTAACCCAGCTAGACCCTCGCTGGTAATGTTTTACAAAATCCCGGTCGTGTCGGCCCGTACTTCTCGGTGCGGACATTATATACCTCTATAACGTTATATGCCCTAACCTAAGGCAACTTAACATCTCGGATGTAGTATTTTCCAACATTCCTGGCGGGTCCGCCCCACTTTTCGGTGGGAGCATTATATACGTCTATAACGTAATATAACCTAACCTAACCCATCTAGCCCCTAGCCGGGAATGTTTTACAAAATCCCGGTCGTGTCGGTCCGTGCTTCAAGGTGCTCACATTATATACATCTATATCGTAATATAACCTAACCTAACCCATCTAGACCCTCGCTGGTAATATTTCACAAAATCCCCGTCGTGTCGGCCCGTACTTCTCGGTGGGGACATTATATACGTCTATAACTTTATATATACTAACCTAAGGGAACCTAACATCTCGGATGATGTATTTTCCAACATTCCTGGCGGGTCTGCCCCTACTTCTCGGTGGGCACATTATATACGTCTATATCGTAATATAACCTAACCTAACCCATCTAGACCCTCGCTGGTAATATTTCACAAAATCCCGGTCGTGTCGTCCCGTACGTCTCGGTGCGGACATTATATACGTCTATAACGTTATATATCCTAAACTAAGGCAACTTAACATCTCGGATGTAGTATTTTCCAACATTCCTGGCGGGTCGGCCCCACTTCTCGGTGGGAACATTATATACGTCTATAACGTAATATAACCTAACCTAACCCATCTAGCCCCTCGCTGGTAATGTTTTACAGAATCTCGGTCGTGTCGTCCCGTATGTCTCGGCGCGGACATTATATACGTCTATAACTTTATGTATCCTAACCTAAGGCAACTTAACATCTGGGATGTAGTATTTTCCAACATTCCTGGCGGGTCGGCCCCAACTTCTCGGTGGGCACATTATATACGTCTATATCGTAATATAACCAAACCTAACCCATCTAGACCCTCGCTGGTAATGTTTTACAAAATCGCGGTCATGTCGGCCCGTACTTCTCGGTGGGGACATTATATACGTCTATAACGTTATATATACTAACCTAAGGGAACCTAACATCTCGGATGTAGTATTTCACAGCATTCCTGCCGGGTCGGCTCCACTTCTCGGTGGGAACATTATATACGTCTATAACGTAATATAACCTAACCTAACCCATCTAGCCCCTCGCTGGTAATGTTTTACAGAATTCCGGTCGTGTCGTCCCGTACGTCTCGGTGCGGACATTATATACGTCTATAACGTTATCTATCCTAACCTAAGGCAACTTAACATCTCGGATGTAGTATTATCCAACATTTCTTGCGGGACGGCCCCAACTTTTCGATGGGCACATTATATACGTCTATATCGTAATATAACCTAACCTAACCCATCTAGACCCTCGCTGGTAATATTTCACAAAATCCCGGTCGTGTCGTCCCGTACATCGCGGTGCGGACATTATATACCTCTATAACGTTATATATCCTAACCTAAGGCAACATAACATCTCGGATGTAGTATTTTCCAACATTCCTGGCGGGTCGGCCCCAACTTCTCGGTGGGCACATTATATACGTCTATATCGTAATATAACCTAACCTAACCCATCTAGACCATCGCTGGTAATGTTTTACAAAATCCCGGTCGTGTCGTACCGTACGTCTCGGTGGGGACATTATATACGTCTATAACGTTATATATACTAACCTAAGGGAACCTAACATCTCGGATGTAGTATTTCACAGCATTCCTGCCGGGTCGGCTCCACTTCTCGGTGGGAACATTATATACGTCTATAACGTAATATAACCTAACCTAACCCATCTAGCCCCCCGCTGGTAATGTTTTGCAGAATTCCGGTCGTGTCGTCCCGTACGTCTCGGTGCGGACATTATATACGTCTATAACGTTATCTATCCTAACCTAAGGCAACTTAACATCTCGGATGTAGGATTTTCTAACATTCCTGGCGGGTCGGCCCCACTTCTCGGTGGGAACATTATATACGTCTATAACGTAATATAACCTAACCTAACCCATCTAGACCCTCGCTGGTAATGTTTTACAAAATCCCGGGCGTGTCGGCCCGTACTTCTCGGTGGGGTCATTATATACGTCGATAACGTTATATACCCTAACCTAAGGGAACCTAACATCTTGGATGTAGTATTTTCCAACATTCCTGGCGGGTCGGCCCCTATTTCTCGGTGAGCACATTATATACGTCTATATCGTAATATAACCTATCGTAACCCATCTAGACCCTCGCTGGTAATGTTTTACAAAATCCCGGTCGTGTCGGCCCGTACTTCTCGGTGGTGAATTATATACGTCTATAACGTTATATAACCTAACGTAAGGCTACCTAACATCTCGAATGTAGTATTTCACAACATTCCTGGCGGGTCCGCCCCACTTCTCGGTGGGAACATTATATACGTCTATAACGTAATATAACCTAACCTAACCCATCTAGCCCCTCGCTGGTAATGTTTTACAGAATCTCGGTCGTGTCGTCCCGTATGTCTCGGTGCGGACATTATATACGTCTATAACTTTATGTGTCCTAACCTAAGGGAACCTAACATCGCGGATGTAGTATTTCACAACATTCCTGGCTGGTCGACGCGAATTCTCGGTGGGAACATTATATACGTCTATGTCGTAATATAACCTAACCTAACCCATTTAGACCCTCTCTGGTAATATTTCACAAAATCCCGGTCGTGTCGTCCCGTATGTCTCGGTGCGGACATTATATACGTCTATAACGTTATATACCCTAACCTAAGGCAACTTAACATCTCGGATGTAGTATTTTCCAACATTCCTGGCGGGTCCGCCCCACTTTTCGGTGGGAGCATTATATACGTCTATAACGTAATATAACCTAAACTAACCCATCTAGCCCCTAGCCGGGAATGTTTTACAAAATCCCGGTCGTGTCGGCCCGTGCTTCAAGGTGGGCACATTATATACATCTATATCGTAATATAACCTAACCTAACCCCTCTAGTCCCTCGCTGGTAATGTTTTACAAAATCCCGGTCGTGTCGTCCCGTATGTCTCGGTGCGGACATTATATACGTCTATAACTTTATGTGTCCTAACCTAAGGGAACCTAACATCGCGGATGTAGTATTTCACAACATTCCTGGCTGGTCGGCGCGAATTCTCGGTGGGAACATTATATACGTCTATGTCGTAATATAACCTAACCTAACCCATTTAGACCCTCGCTGGTAATATTTCACAAAATCCCGGTCGTGTCGTCCCGTATGTCTCGGTGCGGACATTTTATACGTCTATAACGTTATATACCCTAACCTAAGGCAACTTAACATCTCGGATGTAGTATTTTCCAACATTCCTGGCGGGTCCGCCCCACTTTTCGGTGGGTGCATTATATACGTCTATAACGTAATATAACCTAAACTAACCCATCTAGCCCCTAGCCGGGAATGTTTTACAAAATCCCGGTCGTGTCGGCCCGTGCTTCAAGGTGGGCACATTATATACATCTATATCGTAATATAACCTAACCTAACCCCTCTAGACCCTCGCTGGTAATGTTTTACAAAATCCCGGTCATGTCGGCCCGTACGTCTTGGTGGGGACATTATATACGTCTATGACGTAATATAACCTAACCTAACCGATCTAGCCCCTCGCTGGTAATGTTTTACAGAATCCCGGTCGTGTCGTCGCGTACGTCTCGGTGCGGACATTATATACGTCTATAACGTTATATATCCTAACCTAAGGCAACTTAACATCTCGGATGTAGTATTTCACAACATTCCTGCCGGGTCGGCTCCACTTCTCGGTGGGAACATTATATACGTCTATAACGTAATATAACCTAACCTAACCCATTTAGCTCCTCGCTGGTAATGTTTTACAGAATTTCGGTCGTGTCGTCCCGTACGTCTCGGTGCGGACATTATATACGTCTATAACGTTATCTATCCTAACCTAAGGCAACTTAACATCTCGGATGTAGTATTTTCCAACATTTCTGGCGGGACGGCCCCAACTTTTCGGTGGTCACATTATATACGTCTATATCGTAATATAACCTAACCTAACCCATCTAGACCCTCGCTGGTAATGTTTTACAAAATCCCGGTCGTGTCGTACCGTACGTCTCGGTGCGGACATTATATACGTCTATAACGTTATATAACCTAACCTAAGGCTACCTAACATCTCGAATGTAGTATTTCACAACATTCCTGGCGGGTCGGCCCCACTTCTCGGTGGGAACATTATATACGTCTATAACGTAATATAACCTAACCTAACCGATCTAGCCCGTCGCTGGTAATGTTTTACAGAATCCCGGTCGTGTCGTCGCGTACGCATCGGTGCGGACATTATATACGTCTATAACGTTATATATCCTAACCTAAGGCAACTTAACATCTCGGATGTAGTATTTCACAACATTCCTGGCGGGTCGGCTCCACTTCTCGATGGGAACATAATTTACGTCTATAACGTAATATAACCTAACCTAACCCATCTAGACCCTCGCTGGTAATGTTTTACAAAATCCCGGGCGTGTCGGCCCGTACTTCTCGGTGGGGACATTATATACGTCGATAACGTTATATACCCTAACCTAAGGGAACATAACATCTTGGATGTAGTATTTTCCAACATTCCTGGCGGGTCGGCCCCTACTTCTCGGTGGGCACATTATATACGTCTATATCGTAATATAACCTATCGTAACCCATCTAGACCCTCGCTGGTAATGTTTTACAAAATCCCGGTCGTGTCGGCCCGTACTTCTCGGTGGGGAAATTATATACGTCTATAACGTTATATAACCTAACCTAAGGCTACCTAACATCTCGAATGTAGTATTTCACAACATTCCTCGCGGTTCGGCCCCACTTCTCGGTGGGAACATTATATACGTCTATAACGTAATATAACCTAACCTAACCCATGTAGCCCCTCGCTGGTAATGTTTTACAGAATCACGGTCGTGTCGTCTCGTATGTCTCGGTGCGGACATTATATACGTCTATAACGTTATATATCCTAACCTGAGTGAACCTAACATCGCGGATGTAGTATTTCACAACATTCCTGGCTGGTCGGCGCCAATTCTCGGTGGGAACATTATATACGTCTATAACGTAATATAACCTAACCTAACCGATCTAGACCCTCGCTGGTAATGTTTTACAAAATCCCGGGCGTGTCGTACCGTACGTCTCGGTGCGGACATTATATACGTCTATAACGTTATATAACCTAACCTAAGGCTACCTACCATCTCTAATGTAGTATTTCACAACATTCCTGGCGGGTCGGCCCCACTTCTCGGTGGGAACATTATATACGTCTATAACGTAATATAACCTAACCTAACCGATCTAGCCCCTCGCTGGTAATGTTTTACAGAATCCCGGTCGTGTCGTCGCGTACGCCTCGGTGCGGACATTATATACGTCTATAACGTTATATATCCTAACCTAAGGCAACTTAACATCTCGGATGTAGTATTTCACAACATTTCTGGCGGGTCGGCCCCACTTCTCGGTGGGAACATTATATACGTCTATAACGTAATATAACCTAACCTAACCCATCTAGACCCTCGCTGGTAATATTTCACAAAATCCCGGTCGTGTCGTCCCGTATGTCTCGGTGCGGATATTATATACGTCTATAACGTTATATATCCTAACCTGAGGGAACCTAACATCGCGGATGTAGTATTTCACAACATTCCTGGCTGGTCGGCGCCAATTCTCGGTGGGAACATTATATACGTCTATATCGTAATATAACCTAACCTAACCCATCTAGACCCTCGCTTGTAATGTTTTACAAAATCCCGGTCGTGTCGGCCCGTGCTTCTCGCTGGGCACATTATATACATCTATACCGTAATATAACCTAACCTACCTCATCTAGACCCTCGCTGGTAATGTTTTACAAAATCCCGGTCGTGTCGGCCCGTACTTCTGGGTGGGGACATTATATACGTCTATAACGTTATATATCCTAACCTAAGGCGACTTAACATCTCGGATGTAGTATTTTCCAACATTCCTGGCGGGTCGGCCCCATCTTCTCGGTGGGAGCATTATATACGTCTATAACGTAATATAACCTAACCTAACCGATCTGGCCCCTCGCTGGTAATGTTTTACAGAATCCCGGTCGTGTCGTCGCGTACGTCTCGCTGCGGACATTATATACGTCTATAACGTTATATATCCTAACCTAAGGCAACTTAACATCTCGGATGTAGTATTTCACAACATTCCTGGCTGGTCGGCCGCCGATTCTCGGTGGTAACATTATATACGTCTATGTCGTAATATAACCTAACCTAACCCATCTAGACCCTCGCTGGTAATATTTCACAAAATCCCGGTCGTGTCGTCCCGTATGTCTCGGTGCGGACATTATATACGTCTATAACGTTATATATCCTAACCTGAGTGAATCTAACATCGCGGATGTAGTATTTCACAACATTCCTGGCTGGTCGGCGCCAATTCTCGGTGGGGAACATTATATACGTCTATATCGTAATATAACCTAACCTAACCCATCTAGACCCTCGCTGGTAATGTTTCACAAAATCCCGGTCGTGTCGGCCCGTACTTCTCGGTGGGGACATCATATCCGTCTATAACGTTATATATACTAACCTAAGGGAACCTAACTTCTCGGATGTAGTATTTCACAACATTCCTGGCGGGTCGGCCCCAACTTCTCGGTGGGCACATTATATACGTATATATCGTAATATAACCAAACCTAACCCATCTAGACCCTCGATGGTAATGTTTTACAAAACCCCGGTCGTGTCGGCCCGTACTTCTCGGTGCAGACATTATATACCTCTATAACGTTATATACCCTAACCTAAGGCAACTTAACATCTCGGATGTAGTATTTTCCAACATTCCTGGCGGGTCCGCCCCACTTTTCGGTGGGAGCATTATATACGTCTATAACGTAATATAACCTAACCTAACCCATCTAGGCCCTAGCCGGGAATGTTTTACAAAATCCCGGTCGTGTCGGCCCGTGCTTCAAGGTGGGCACATTATATACATCTATATCGTAATATAACCTAACCTAACCCATCTAGACCCTCGCTGGTAATATTTCACAAAATCCCCGTCGTGTCGGCCCGTACTTCTCGGTGGGGACATTATATACGTCTATAACTTTATATATACTAACCTAAGGGAACCTAACATCTCGGATGTTGTATTTTCCAACATTCCTGGCGGGTCTGCCCCTACTTCTCGGTGGGCACATTATATACGTCTATATCGTAATATAACCTAACCTAACCCATCTAGACCCTCGCTGGTAATATTTCACAAAATCCCGGTCGTGTCGTCCCGTACGTATCGGTGCGGACATTATATACGTCTATAACGTTATATATCCTAACCTAAGGCAACTTAACATCTCGGATGTAGTATTTTCCAACATTCCTGGCGGGTCGGCCCCACTTCTCGGTGGGAACATTATATACGTCTATAACGTAATATAACCTAACCTAACCGATCTAGCCCCTGGCTGGGAATGTTTTACAGAATCCCGGTCGTGTCGTACCGTACGTCTCGGTGCGGACATTATATTCGTCTATAACTTTATGTGTCCTAACCTAAGGCAACTTAACATCTAGGTTGTAGTATTTTCCAACATTCCTGGCGGGTCGGCCCCTACTTCTCGGTGGGCACATTATATACGTCTATATCGTAATATAACCTAACCTAACCCATCTAGACCCTCGCTTGTAATGTTTTACAAAATCCCGGTCTTGTCGGCCCGTGCTTCTCGCTGGGCACATTATATACATCTATACCGTAATATAACCTAACCTAACTCATCTAGACCCTCGCTGGTAATGTTTTACAAAATCCCGGTCGTGTCGGCCCGTACTTCTCGGTGGGGACATTATATACGTCTATAACGTTATATATCCTAACCTAAGGCGACATAACATCTCGGATGTAGTATTTTCCAACATTCCTGGCGGGTCGGCCCCATCTTCTCGGTGGGAACATTATATACGTCTATAACGTAACATAACCTAACCTAACCCATCTAGCCCCTAGCTGGGAATGTTTTACAAAATCCCGGTCGTGTCAGCCCGTACTTTTCCGTGGGGACATTATATACGTCTATAACGTTATATATCCTAATCTAAGGGAACCTAACACCGCGGATGTAGTATTTCACAACATTCCTGGCGGGTCCGCCCCACTTCTCGGTGGGAACATTATATACGTCTATAACGTAATATAACCTAACCTAACCCATCTAGCCCCTCGCTGGTAATGTTTTACAGAATCTCGGTCGTGTCGTCCCGTATGTCTCGGTGCGGACATTATATACGTCTATAACTTTATGTGTCCTAACCTAAGGGAACCTAACATCGCGAATGTAGTATTTCACAACATTCCTGGCTGGTCGACGCGAATTCTCGGTGGGAACATTATATACGTCTATGTCGTAATATAACCTAACCTAACCCATTTAGACCCTCTCTGGTAATATTTCACAAAATCCCGGTCGTGTCGTCCCGTATGTCTCGGTGCGGACATTATATACGTCTATAACGTTATATACCCTAACCTAAGGCAACTTAACATCTCGGATGTAGTATTTTCCAACATTCCTGGCGGGTCCGCCCCACTTTTCGGTGGGAGCATTATATACGTCTATAACGTAATATAACCTAAACTAACCCATCTAGCCCCTAGCCGGGAATGTTTTACAAAATCCCGGTCGTGTCGGCCCGTGCTTCAAGGTGGGCACATTATATACATCTATATCGTAATATAACCTAACCTAACCCCTCTAGACCCTCGCTGGTAATGTTTTACAAAATCCCGGTCATGTCGGCCCGTACGTCTTGGTGGGGACATTATATACGTCTATGACGTAATATAACCTAACCTAACCGATCTAGCCCCTCGCTGGTAATGTTTTACAGAATCCCGGTCGTGTCGTCGCGTACGTCTCGGTGCGGACATTATATACGTCTATAACGTTATATATCCTAACCTAAGGCAACTTAACATCTCGGATGTAGTATTTCACAACATTCCTGCCGGGTCGGCTCCACTTCTCGGTGGGAACATTATATACGTCTATAACGTAATATAACCTAACCTAACCCATTTAGCCCCTCGCTGGTAATGTTTTGCAGAATTCCGGTCGTGTCGTCCCGTACGTCTCGGTGCGGACATTATATACGTCTATAACGTTATCTATCCTAACCTAAGGCAACTTAACATCTCGGATGTAGTATTTTCCAACATTTCTGGCGGGACGGCCCCAACTTTTCGGTGGGCACATTATATACGTCTATATCGTAATACAACCTAACCTAACCCACCTAGACCCTCGCTGGTAATATTTCACAAAATCCCCGACGTGTCGGCCGTACTTCTCGGTGGGGACATTATATACGACTATAACATTATATATACTAACCTAAGGGAACCTAACATCTCGGATGTTGTATTTTCCAACATTCCTGGCGGGTCTGCCCCTACTTCTCGGTGGGCACATTATATACGTCTATATCGTAATATAACCTAACCTAACCCATCTAGACCCTCGCTGGTAATATTTCACAAAATCCAGTCGTGTCGTCCCGTACGTCTCGGTGCGGACATTATATACGTCTATAACGTTATATATCCTAACCTAAGGCAACTTAACATCTCGGATGTAGTATTTTCCAACATTCCTGGAGGGTCGGCCCCAACTTCTCGGTGGGCACATTATATACGTCTATATCGTAATATAACCTAACCTAACCCATCTAGACCCTCGCTGGTAATGTTTTACAAAATCCCGGTCGTGTCGTACCGTACGTCTCGGTGCGGACATTATATACGTCTATAACGTTATATAACCTAACCTAAGGCTACCTAACATCTCGAATGTAGTATTTCACAACATTCCTGGCGGGTCGGCCCCACTTCTCGGTGGGAACATTATATACGTCTATAACGTAATATAACCTAACCTAACCGATCTAGCCCCTCGCTGGTAATGTTTTACAGAATCCCGGTCGTGTCGTCGCGTACGTCTCGGTGCGGACATTATATACGTCTATAACGTTATATATACTAGTCTAAGGGAACCTAACATCACGGATGTTGTATTTTCCAACATTCCTGGCGGGTCGGCCCCAACTTCTCGGTGGGCACATTATATACGTCTATATCGTAATATAACCAAACCTAACCCATCTAGACCCTCGCTGGTAATGTTTTACAAAATCCCGGTCATGTCGGCCCGTACGTCTCGGTGGGGACATTATATACGTCTATAACGTAATATAACCTAACCTAACCGATCTAGCCCCTCGCTGGTAATGTTTTACAGAATCCCGGTCGTGTCGTCGCGTACGTCTCGGTGCGGACATTATATACGTCTATAACGTTATATATCCTAACCTAAGGCAACTTAACATCTCGGATGTAGTATTTCACAACATTCCTGCCGGGTCGGCTCCACTTCTCGGTGGGAACATTATATACGTCTATAACGTAATATAACCTAACCTAACCCATTTAGCTCCTCGCTGGTAATGTTTTACAGAATTTCGGTCGTGTCGTCCCGTACGTCTCGGTGCGGACATTATATACGTCTATAACGTTATCTATCCTAACCTAAGGCAACTTAACATCTCGGATGTAGTATTTTCCAACATTTCTGGCGGGACGGCCCCAACTTTTCGGTGGTCACATTATATACGTCTATATCGTAATATAACCTAACCTAACCCATCTAGACCCTCGCTGGTAATGTTTTACAAAATCCCGGTCGTGTCGTACCGTACGTCTCGGTGCGGACATTATATACGTCTATAACGTTATATAACCTAACCTAAGGCTACCTAACATCTCGAATGTAGTATTTCACAACATTCCTGGCGGGTCGGCCCCACTTCTCGGTGGGAACATTATATACGTCTATAACGTAATATAACCTAACCTAACCGATCTAGCCCGTCGCTGGTAATGTTTTACAGAATCCCGGTCGTGTCGTCGCGTACGCATCGGTGCGGACATTATATACGTCTATAACGTTATATATCCTAACCTAAGGCAACTTAACATCTCGGATGTAGTATTTCACAACATTCCTGGCGGGTCGGCTCCACTTCTCGATGGGAACATAATTTACGTCTATAACGTAATATAACCTAACCTAACCCATCTAGACCCTCGCTGGTAATGTTTTACAAAATCCCGGGCGTGTCGGCCCGTACTTCTCGGTGGGGACATTATATACGTCGATAACGTTATATACCCTAACCTAAGGGAACATAACATCTTGGATGTAGTATTTTCCAACATTCCTGGCGGGTCGGCCCCTACTTCTCGGTGGGCACATTATATACGTCTATATCGTAATATAACCTATCGTAACCCATCTAGACCCTCGCTGGTAATGTTTTACAAAATCCCGGTCGTGTCGGCCCGTACTTCTCGGTGGGGAAATTATATACGTCTATAACGTTATATAACCTAACCTAAGGCTACCTAACATCTCGAATGTAGTATTTCACAACATTCCTCGCGGTTCGGCCCCATCTTCTCGGTGGGAACATTATATACGTCTATAACGTAACATAACCTAACCTAACCCAGCTAGACCCTCGCTGGTAATGTTTTACAAAATCCCGGTCGTGTCGGCCCGTACTTTTCCGTGGGGACATTATATACCTCTATAACGTTATATACCCTAACCTAAGGCAACTTAACATCTCGGATGTAGTATTTTCCAACATTCCTGGCGGGTCCGCCCCACTTTTCGGTGGGAACATTATATACGTCTATATCGTAATATAACCTAACCTAACCCATCTAGACCCTCGCTGGTAATGTTTCACAAAATCCCGGTCGTGTCGGCCCGTACTTCTCGGTGGGGACATCATATCCGTCTATAACGTTATATATACTAACCTAAGGGAACCTAACTTCTCGGATGTAGTATTTCACAACATTCCTGGCAGGTCGGCCCCAACTTCTCGGTGGGCACATTATATACGTCTATATCGTAATATAACCTAACCTAACCCATCTAGACCCTCGCTGGTAATGTTTTACAAAATCCCGGTCGTGTCGTACCGTACGTCTCGGTGCGGACATTATATACGTCTATAACGTTATATAACCTAACCTAAGGCTACCTAACATCTCGAATGTAGTATTTCACAACATTCCTGGCGGGTCGGCCCCACTTTTCGGTGGGACCATTATATACGTCTATAACGTAATATAACCTAACCTAACCCATCTAGCCCCTGGCTGGGAATGTTTTACAGAATCCCGGTCGTGTCGTACCGTATGTCTCGGCGCGGACATTATATACGTCTATAACTTTATGTATCCTAACCTAAGGCAACTTAACATCTGGGATGTAGTATTTTCCAACATTCCTGGCGGGTCGGCCCCAACTTCTCGGTGGGCACATTATATACGTCTATATCGTAATATAACCAAACCTAACCCATCTAGACCCTCGCTGGTAATGTTTTACAAAATCGCGGTCATGTCGGCCCGTACTTCTCGGTGGGGACATTATATACGTCTATAACGTTATATATACTAACCTAAGGGAACCTAACATCTCGGATGTAGTATTTCACAGCATTCCTGCCGGGTCGGCTCCACTTCTCGGTGGGAACATTATATACGTCTATAACGTAATATAACCTAACCTAACCCATCTAGCCCCTCGCTGGTAATGTTTTACAGAATTCCGGTCGTGTCGTCCCGTACGTCTCGGTGCGGACATTATATACGTCTATAACGTTATCTATCCTAACCTAAGGCAACTTAACATCTCGGATGTAGTATTATCCAACATTTCTTGCGGGACGGCCCCAACTTTTCGATGGGCACATTATATACGTCTATATCGTAATATAACCTAACCTAACCCATCTAGACCCTCGCTGGTAATATTTCACAAAATCCCGGTCGTGTCGTCCCGTACATCGCGGTGCGGACATTATATACCTCTATAACGTTATATATCCTAACCTAAGGCAACTTAACATCTCGGATGTAGTATTTTCCAACATTCCTGGCGGGTCGGCCCCAACTTCTCGGTGGGCACATTATATACGTCTATATCGTAATATAACCTAACCTAACCCATCTAGACCATCGCTGGTAATGTTTTACAAAATCCCGGTCGTGTCGTACCGTACGTCTCGGTGGGGACATTATATACGTCTATAACGTTATATATACTAACCTAAGGGAACCTAACATCTCGGATGTAGTATTTCACAGCATTCCTGCCGGGTCGGCTCCACTTCTCGGTGGGAACATTATATACGTCTATAACGTAATATAACCTAACCTAACCCATCTAGCCCCCCGCTGGTAATGTTTTACAGAATTCCGGTCGTGTCGTCCCGTACGTCTCGGTGCGGACATTATATACGTCTATAACGTTATCTATCCTAACCTAAGGCAACGTAAAATCTCGGATGTAGTATTATCCAACATTTCTTGCGGGACGGCCCCAACTTTTCGGTGGGCACATTATATACGTCTATATCGTAATATAACCAAACCTAACCCATCTAGACCCTCGCTGGTAATGTTTTACAAAATCCCGGTCATGTCGGCCCGTACGTCTCGGTGGGGACATTATATACGTCTATAACGTAATATAACCTAACCTAACCGATCTAGCCCCTCGCTGGTAATGTTTTACAGAATCCCGGTCGTGTCGTCGCGTACGTCTCGGTGCGGACATTATATACGTCTATAACGTTATATATCCTAACCTAAGGCAACTTATCATCTCGGATGTAGTATTTCACAACATTCCTGCCGGGTCGGCTCCACTTCTCGGTGGGAACATTATATACGTCTATATCGTAATATAACCTAACCTAACCCATCTAGACCCTCGCTGGTAATGTTTTACAAAATCCCGGTCGTGTCGTACCGTACGTCTCGGTGCGGACATTATATACGTCTATAACGTTATATAACCTAACCTAAGGCTACCTAACATCTCGAATGTAGTATTTCACAACATTCCTGGCGGGTCGGCCCCACTTCTCGGTGGGAACATTATATACGTCTATAACGTAATATAACCTATCGTAACCCATCTAGACCCTCGCTGGTAATGTTTTACAAAATCCCGGTCGTGTCGGCCCGTACTTCTCGGTGGGGAAATTATATACGTCTATAACGTTATATAACCTAACCTGAGGCTACCTAACATCTCGAATGTAGTATTTCACAACATTCCTCGCGGTTCGGCCCCACTTCTCGGTGGGAACATTATATACGTCTATAACGTAATATAACCTAACCTAACCCATGTAGCCCCTCGCTGGTAATGTTTTACAGAATCACGGTCGTGTCGTCCCGTATGTCTCGGTGCGGACATTATATACGTCTAGAACTTTATGTGTCCTAACCTAAGGGAACCTAACATCGCGGATGTAGTATTTCACAACATTCCTGGCTGGTCGGCGCGAATTCTCGGTGGGAACATTATATACGTCTACGTCGTAATATAACCTAACCTAACCCATTTAGACCCTCGCTGGTAATATTTCACCAAATCCCGGTCGTGTCGTCCCGTATGTCTCGGTGCGGACATTATATACGTCTATAACGTTATATATCCTAACCTGAGTGAACCTAACATCGCGGATGTAGTATTTCACAACATTCCTGGCTGGTCGGCGCCAATTCTCGGTGGGAACATTATATACGTCTATAACGTAATATAACCTAACCTAGCCGATCTAGACCCTCGCTGGTAATGTTTTACAAAATCCCGGGCGTGTCGTACCGTACGTCTTGGTGCGGACATTATATACGTCTATAACGTTATATAACCTAACCTAAGGCTACCTACCATCTCTAATGTAGTATTTCACAACATTCCTGGCGGGTCGGCCCCACTTCTCGGTGGGAACATTATATACGTCTATAACGTAATATAACCTAACCTAACCGATCTAGCCCCTCGCTGGTAATGTTTTACAGAATCCCGGTCGTGTCGTCGCGTACGCCTCGGTGCGGACATTATATACGTCTATAACGTTATATATCCTAACCTAAGGCAACTTAACATCTCGGATGTAGTATTTCACAACATTTCTGGCGGGTCGGCCCCACTTCTCGGTGGGAACATTATATACGTCTATAACGTAATATAACCTAACCTAACCCATCTAGACCCTCGCTGGTAATATTTCACAAAATCCCGGTCGTGTCGCCCCGTATGTCTCGGTGCGGATATTATATACGTCTATAACGTTATATATCCTAACCTGAGGGAACCTAACATCGCGGATGTAGTATTTCACAACATTCCTGGCTGGTCGGCGCCAATTCTCGGTGGGAACATTATATACGTCTATATCGTAATATAACCTAACCTAACCCATCTAGACCCTCGCTTGTAATGTTTTACAAAATCCCGGTCGTGTCGGCCCGTGCTTCTCGCTGGGCACATTATATACATCTATACCGTAATATAACCTAACCTACCTCATCCAGACCCTGGCTGGTAATGTTTTACAAAATCCCGGTCGTGTCGGCCCGTACTTTTCCGTGGGGACATTATATACCTCTATAACGTTATATACCCTAACCTAAGGCAACTTAACATCTCGGATGTAGTATTTTCCAACATTCCTGGCGGGTCCGCCCCACTTTTCGGTGGGAGCATTATATACGTCTATAACGTAATATAACCCAACCTAACCGATCTAGCCCCTCGCTGGTAATGTTTTACAGAATCCCGGTCGTGTCGTCGCGTACGTCTCGCTGCGGACATTATATACGTCTATAACGTTATATATCCTAACCTAAGGCAACTTAACATCTCGGATGTAGTATTTCACAACATTCCTGGCTGGTCGGCGCCGATTCTCGGTGGTAACATTATATACGTCTATGTCGTAATATAACCTAACCTAACCCATCTAGACCCTCGCTGGTAATATTTCACAAAATCCCGGTCGTGTCGTCCCGTATGTCTGGGTGCGGACATTATATACGTCTATAACGTTATATATCCTAACCTGAGTGAATCTAACATCGCGGATGTAGTATTTCACAACATTCCTGGCTGGTCGGCGCCAATTCTCGGTGGGGAACATTATATACGTCTATATCGTAATATAACCTAACCTAACCCATCTAGACCCTCGCTGGTAATGTTTCACAAAATCCCGGTCGTGTCGGCCCGTACTTCTCGGTGGGGACATCATATCCGTCTATAACGTTATATATACTAACCTAAGGGAACCTAACTTCTCGGATGTAGTATTTCACAACATTCCTGGCGGGTCGGCCCCAACTTCTCGGTGGGCACATTATATACGTCTATATCGTAATATAACCAAACCTAACCCATCTAGACCCTCGATGGTAATGTTTTACAAAACCCCGGTCGTGTCGGCCCGTACTTCTCGGTGCAGACATTATATACCTCTATAACGTTATATACCCTAACCTAAGGCAACTTAACATCTCGGATGTAGTATTTTCCAACATTCCTGGCGGGTCCGCCCCACTTTTCGGTGGGAGCATTATATACGTCTATAACGTAATATAACCTAACCTAACCCATCTAGCCCCTAGCCGGGAATGTTTTACAAAATCCCGGTCGTGTCGGCCCGTGCTTTAAGGTGGGCACATTATATACATCTATATCGTAATATAACCTAACCTAACCCATCTAGACCCTCGCTGGTAATATTTCACAAAATCCCCGTCGTGTCGGCCCGTACTTCTCGGTGGGGACATTATATACGTCTATAACTTTATATATACTAACCTAAGGGAACCTAACATCTCGGATGTTGTATTTTCCAACATTCCTGGCGGGTCTGCCCCTACTTCTCGGTGGGCACATTATATACGTCTATATCGTAATATAACCTAACCTAACCCATCTAGCCCCCCGCTGGTAATGTTTTACAGAATCCCGGTCGTGTCGTCGCGTACGTCTCGGTGCGGACATTATATACGTCTATAACGTTATATATCCTAACCTAAGGCAACTTATCATCTCGGATGTAGTATTTCACAACATTCCTGCCGGGTCGGCTCCACTTCTCGGTGGGAACATTATATACGTCTATATCGTAATATAACCTAACCTAACCCATCTAGACCCTCGCTGGTAATGTTTTACAAAATCCCGGTCGTGTCGTACCGTACGTCTCGGTGCGGACATTATATACGTCTATAACGTTATATAACCTAACCTAAGGCTACCTAACATCTCGAATGTAGTATTTCACAACATTCCTGGCGGGTCGGCCCCACTTCTCGGTGGGAACATTATATACGTCTATAACGTAATATAACCTAACCTAACCGATCTAGCCCGTCGCTGGTAATGTTTTACAGAATCCCGGTCGTGTCGTCGCGTACGCATCGGTGCGGACATTATATACGTCTATAACGTTATATATCCTAACCTAAGGCAACTTAACATCTCGGATGTAGTATTTCACAACATTCCTGGCGGGTCGGCTCCACTTCTCGATGGGAACATAATTTACGTCTATAACGTAATATAACCTAACCTAACCCATCTAGACCCTCGCTGGTAATGTTTTACAAAATCCCGGGCGTGTCGGCCCGTACTTCTCGGTGGGGACATTATATACGTCGATAACGTTATATACCCTAACCTAAGGGAACATAACATCTTGGATGTAGTATTTTCCAACATTCCTGGCGGGTCGGCCCCTACTTCTCGGTGGGCACATTATATACGTCTATATCGTAATATAACCTATCGTAACCCATCTAGACCCTCGCTGGTAATGTTTTACAAAATCCCGGTCGTGTCGGCCCGTACTTCTCGGTGGGGAAATTATATACGTCTATAACGTTATATAACCTAACCTAAGGCTACCTAACATCTCGAATGTAGTATTTCACAACATTCCTCGCGGTTCGGCCCCACTTCTCGGTGGGAACATTATATACGTCTATAACGTAATATAACCTAACCTAACCCATGTAGCCCCTCGCTGGTAATGTTTTACAGAATCACGGTCGTGTCGTCCCGTATGTCTCGGTGCGGACATTATATACGTCTATAACTTTATGTGTCCTAACCTAAGGGAACCTAACATCGCGGATGTAGTATTTCACAACATTCCTGGCTGGTCGGCGCGAATTCTCGGTGGGAACATTATATACGTCTACGTCGTAATATAACCTAACCTAACCCATTTAGACCCTCGCTGGTAATATTTCACCAAATCCCGGTCGTGTCGTCCCGTATGTCTCGGTGCGGACATTATATACGTCTATAACGTTATATATCCTAACCTGAGTGAACCTAACATCGCGGATGTAGTATTTCACAACATTCCTGGCTGGTCGGCGCCAATTCTCGGTGGGAACATTATATACGTCTATAACGTAATATAACCTAACCTAGCCGATCTAGACCCTCGCTGGTAATGTTTTACAAAATCCCGGGCGTGTCGTACCGTACGTCTTGGTGCGGACATTATATACGTCTATAACGTTATATAACCTAACCTAAGGCTACCTACCATCTCTAATGTAGTATTTCACAACATTCCTGGCGGGTCGGCCCCACTTCTCGGTGGGAACATTATATACGTCTATAACGTAATATAACCTAACCTAACCGATCTAGCCCCTCGCTGGTAATGTTTTACAGAATCCCGGTCGTGTCGTCGCGTACGCCTCGGTGCGGACATTATATACGTCTATAACGTTATATATCCTAACCTAAGGCAACTTAACATCTCGGATGTAGTATTTCACAACATTTCTGGCGGGTCGGCCCCACTTCTCGGTGGGAACATTATATACGTCTATAACGTAATATAACCTAACCTAACCCATCTAGACCCTCGCTGGTAATATTTCACAAAATCCCGGTCGTGTCGCCCCGTATGTCTCGGTGCGGATATTATATACGTCTATAACGTTATATATCCTAACCTGAGGGAACCTAACATCGCGGATGTAGTATTTCACAACATTCCTGGCTGGTCGGCGCCAATTCTCGGTGGGAACATTATATACGTCTATATCGTAATATAACCTAACCTAACCCATCTAGACCCTCGCTTGTAATGTTTTACAAAATCCCGGTCGTGTCGGCCCGTGCTTCTCGCTGGGCACATTATATACATCTATACCGTAATATAACCTAACCTACCTCATCCAGACCCTGGCTGGTAATGTTTTACAAAATCCCGGTCGTGTCGGCCCGTACTTTTCCGTGGGGACATTATATACCTCTATAACGTTATATACCCTAACCTAAGGCAACTTAACATCTCGGATGTAGTATTTTCCAACATTCCTGGCGGGTCCGCCCCACTTTTCGGTGGGAGCATTATATACGTCTATAACGTAATATAACCCAACCTAACCGATCTAGCCCCTCGCTGGTAATGTTTTACAGAATCCCGGTCGTGTCGTCGCGTACGTCTCGCTGCGGACATTATATACGTCTATAACGTTATATATCCTAACCTAAGGCAACTTAACATCTCGGATGTAGTATTTCACAACATTCCTGGCTGGTCGGCGCCGATTCTCGGTGGTAACATTATATACGTCTATGTCGTAATATAACCTAACCTAACCCATCTAGACCCTCGCTGGTAATATTTCACAAAATCCCGGTCGTGTCGTCCCGTATGTCTCGGTGCGGACATTATATACGTCTATAACGTTATATATCCTAACCTGAGTGAATCTAACATCGCGGATGTAGTATTTCACAACATTCCTGGCTGGTCGGCGCCAATTCTCGGTGGGGAACATTATATACGTCTATATCGTAATATAACCTAACCTAACCCATCTAGACCCTCGCTGGTAATGTTTCACAAAATCCCGGTCGTGTCGGCCCGTACTTCTCGGTGGGGACATCATATCCGTCTATAACGTTATATATACTAACCTAAGGGAACCTAACTTCTCGGATGTAGTATTTCACAACATTCCTGGCGGGTCGGCCCCAACTTCTCGGTGGGCACATTATATACGTCTATATCGTAATATAACCAAACCTAACCCATCTAGACCCTCGATGGTAATGTTTTACAAAACCCCGGTCGTGTCGGCCCGTACTTCTCGGTGCAGACATTATATACCTCTATAACGTTATATACCCTAACCTAAGGCAACTTAACATCTCGGATGTAGTATTTTCCAACATTCCTGGCGGGTCCGCCCCACTTTTCGGTGGGAGCATTATATACGTCTATAACGTAATATAACCTAACCTAACCCATCTAGCCCCTAGCCGGGAATGTTTTACAAAATCCCGGTCGTGTCGGCCCGTGCTTTAAGGTGGGCACATTATATACATCTATATCGTAATATAACCTAACCTAACCCATCTAGACCCTCGCTGGTAATATTTCACAAAATCCCCGTCGTGTCGGCCCGTACTTCTCGGTGGGGACATTATATACGTCTATAACTTTATATATACTAACCTAAGGGAACCTAACATCTCGGATGTTGTATTTTCCAACATTCCTGGCGGGTCTGCCCCTACTTCTCGGTGGGCACATTATATACGTCTATATCGTAATATAACCTAACCTAACCCATCTAGCCCCCCGCTGGTAATGTTTTACAGAATCCCGGTCGTGTCGTCGCGTACGTCTCGGTGCGGACATTATATACGTCTATAACGTTATATATCCTAACCTAAGGCAACTTATCATCTCGGATGTAGTATTTCACAACATTCCTGCCGGGTCGGCTCCACTTCTCGGTGGGAACATTATATACGTCTATATCGTAATATAACCTAACCTAACCCATCTAGACCCTCGCTGGTAATGTTTTACAAAATCCCGGTCGTGTCGTACCGTACGTCTCGGTGCGGACATTATATACGTCTATAACGTTATATAACCTAACCTAAGGCTACCTAACATCTCGAATGTAGTATTTCACAACATTCCTGGCGGCCGGCCCCACTTCTCGGTGGGAACATTATATACGTCTATAACGTAATATAACCTAACCTAACCGATCTAGCCCGTCGCTGGTAATGTTTTACAGAATCCCGGTCGTGTCGTCGCGTACGCATCGGTGCGGACATTATATACGTCTATAACGTTATATATCCTAACCTAAGGCAACTTAACATCTCGGATGTAGTATTTCACAACATTCCTGGCGGGTCGGCTCCACTTCTCGATGGGAACATAATTTACGTCTATAACGTAATATAACCTAACCTAACCCATCTAGACCCTCGCTGGTTATGTTTTACAAAATCCCGGGCGTGTCGGCCCGTACTTCTCGGTGGGGACATTATATACGTCGATAACGTTATATACCCTAACCTAAGGGAACATAACATCTTGGATGTAGTATTTTCCAACATTCCTGGCGGGTCGGCCCCTACTTCTCGGTGGGCACATTATATACGTCTATATCGTAATATAACCTATCGTAACCCATCTAGACCCTCGCTGGTAATGTTTTACAAAATCCCGGTCGTGTCGGCCCGTACTTCTCGGTGGGGAAATTATATACGTCTATAACGTTATATAACCTAACCTAAGGCTACCTAACATCTCGAATGTAGTATTTCACAACATTCCTCGCGGTTCGGCCCCACTTCTCGGTGGGAACATTATATACGTCTATAACGTAATATAACCTAACCTAACCCATGTAGCCCCTCGCTGGTAATGTTTTACAGAATCACGGTCGTGTCGTCCCGTATGTCTCGGTGCGGACATTATATACGTCTATAACTTTATGTGTCCTAACCTAAGGGAACCTAACATCGCGGATGTAGTATTTCACAACATTCCTGGCTGGTCGGCGCGAATTCTCGGTGGGAACATTATATACGTCTACGTCGTAATATAACCTAACCTAACCCATTTAGACCCTCGCTGGTAATATTTCACCAAATCCCGGTCGTGTCGTCCCGTATGTCTCGGTGCGGACATTATATACGTCTATAACGTTATATATCCTAACCTGAGTGAACCTAACATCGCGGATGTAGTATTTCACAACATTCCTGGCTGGTCGGCGCCAATTCTCGGTGGGAACATTATATACGTCTATAACGTAATATAACCTAACCTAGCCGATCTAGACCCTCGCTGGTAATGTTTTACAAAATCCCGGGCGTGTCGTACCGTACGTCTTGGTGCGGACATTATATACGTCTATAACGTTATATAACCTAACCTAAGGCTACCTACCATCTCTAATGTAGTATTTCACAACATTCCTGGCGGGTCGGCCCCACTTCTCGGTGGGAACATTATATACGTCTATAACGTAATATAACCTAACCTAACCGATCTAGCCCCTCGCTGGTAATGTTTTACAGAATCCCGGTCGTGTCGTCGCGTACGCCTCGGTGCGGACATTATATACGTCTATAACGTTATATATCCTAACCTAAGGCAACTTAACATCTCGGATGTAGTATTTCACAACATTTCTGGCGGGTCGGCCCCACTTCTCGGTGGGAACATTATATACGTCTATAACGTAATATAACCTAACCTAACCCATCTAGACCCTCGCTGGTAATATTTCACAAAATCCCGGTCGTGTCGCCCCGTATGTCTCGGTGCGGATATTATATACGTCTATAACGTTATATATCCTAACCTGAGGGAACCTAACATCGCGGATGTAGTATTTCACAACATTCCTGGCTGGTCGGCGCCAATTCTCGGTGGGAACATTATATACGTCTATATCGTAATATAACCTAACCTAACCCATCTAGACCCTCGCTTGTAATGCTTTACAAAATCCCGGTCGTGTCGGCCCGTGCTTCTCGCTGGGCACATTATATACATCTATACCGTAATATAACCTAACCTACCTCATCCAGACCCTGGCTGGTAATGTTTTACAAAATCCCGGTCGTGTCGGCCCGTACTTTTCCGTGGGGACATTATATACCTCTATAACGTTATATACCCTAACCTAAGGCAACTTAACATCTCGGATGTAGTATTTTCCAACATTCCTGGCGGGTCCGCCCCACTTTTCGGTGGGAGCATTATATACGTCTATAACGTAATATAACCCAACCTAACCGATCTAGCCCCTCGCTGGTAATGTTTTACAGAATCCCGGTCGTGTCGTCGCGTACGTCTCGCTGCGGACATTATATACGTCTATAACGTTATATATCCTAACCTAAGGCAACTTAACATCTCGGATGTAGTATTTCACAACATTCCTGGCTGGTCGGCGCCGATTCTCGGTGGTAACATTATATACGTCTATGTCGTAATATAACCTAACCTAACCCATCTAGACCCTCGCTGGTAATATTTCACAAAATCCCGGTCGTGTCGTCCCGTATGTCTCGGTGCGGACATTATATACGTCTATAACGTTATATATCCTAACCTGAGTGAATCTAACATCGCGGATGTAGTATTTCACAACATTCCTGGCTGGTCGGCGCCAATTCTCGGTGGGGAACATTATATACGTCTATATCGTAATATAACCTAACCTAACCCATCTAGACCCTCGCTGGTAATGTTTCACAAAATCCCGGTCGTGTCGGCCCG
The DNA here is from genome assembly GCA_963969225.1 of Xylocopa violacea. Taxonomy (NCBI): domain Eukaryota; kingdom Metazoa; phylum Arthropoda; class Insecta; order Hymenoptera; family Apidae; genus Xylocopa; species Xylocopa violacea. Next base: position 1,134,559 of record CAXAJV010000061.1, on the reverse strand, counting down.
TACTTCTCGGTGGGGACATCATATCCGTCTATAACGTTATATATACTAACCTAAGGGAACCTAACTTCTCGGATGTAGTATTTCACAACATTCCTGGCGGGTCGGCCCCAACTTCTCGGTGGGCACATTATATACGTCTATATCGTAATATAACCAAACATAACCCATCTAGACCCTCGATGGTAATGTTTTACAAAACCCCGGTCGTGTCGGCCCGTACTTCTCGGTGCAGACATTATATACCTCTATAACGTTATATACCCTAACCTAAGGCAACTTAACATCTCGGATGTAGTATTTTCCAACATTCCTGGCGGGTCCGCCCCACTTTTCGGTGGGAGCATTATATACGTCTATAACGTAATATAACCTAACCTAACCCATCTAGCCCCTAGCCGGGAATGTTTTACAAAATCCCGGTCGTGTCGGCCCGTGCTTTAAGGTGGGCACATTATATACATCTATATCGTAATATAACCTAACCTAACCCATCTAGACCCTCGCTGGTAATATTTCACAAAATCCCCGTCGTGTCGGCCCGTACTTCTCGGTGGGGACATTATATACGTCTATAACTTTATATATACTAACCTAAGGGAACCTAACATCTCGGATGTTGTATTTTCCAACATTCCTGGCGGGTCTGCCCCTACTTCTCGGTGGGCACATTATATACGTCTATATCGTAATATAACCTAACCTAACCCATCTAGACCCTCGCTGGTAATATTTCACAAAATCCCGGTCGTGTCGTCCCGTACGTCTCGGTGCGGACATTATATACGTCTATAACGTTATATATCCTAACCTAAGGCAACTTAACATCTCGGATGTAGTATTTTCCAACATTCCTGGCGGGTCGGCCCCACTTCTCGGTGGGAACATTATATACGTCTATATCGTAATATAACCTAACCTAACCCATCTAGACCCTCGCTGGTAATGTTTTACAAAATCCCGGTCATGTCGGCCCGTACTTCTCGGTGGGGACATTATATACGTCTATAACGTTATATATACTAACCTAAGGGAACCTAACATCTCGGATGTAGTATTTCACAGCATTCCTGCCGGGTCGGCTCCGCTTCTCGGTGGGAACATTATATACGTCTATAACGTAATATAACCTAACCTAACCCATCTAGCCCCTCGCTGGTAATGTTTTACAGAATTCCGGTCGTGTCGTCCCGTACGTCTCGGTGCGGACATTATATACGTCTATAACGTTATCTATCCTAACCTAAGGCAACTTAACATCTCGGATGTAGTATTATCCAACATTTCTTGCGGGACGGCCCCAACTTTTCGGTGGGCACATTATATACGTCTATATCGTAATATAACCTAACCTAACCCATCTAGACCCTCGCTGGTAATATTTCACAAAATCCCGGTCGTGTCGTCCCGTACATCGCGGTGCGGACATTATATACCTCTATAACGTTATATATCCTAACCTAAGGCAACTTAACATCTCGGATGTAGTATTTTCCAACATTCCTGGCGGGTCGGCCCCAACTTCTCGGTGGGCACATTATATACGTCTATATCGTAATATAACCTAACCTAACCCATCTAGACCCTCGCTGGTAATGTTTTACAAAATCCCGGTCGTGTCGTACCGTACGTCTCGGTGGGGACATTATATACGTCTATAACGTTATATATACTAACCTAAGGGAACCTAACATCTCGGATGTAGTATTTCACAGCATTCCTGCCGGGTCGGCTCCACTTCTCGGTGGGAACATTATATACGTCTATAACGTAATATAACCTAACCTAACCCATCTAGCCCCTCGCTGGTAATGTTTTACAGAATTCCGGTCGTGTCGTCCCGTACGTCTCGGTGCGGACATTATATACGTCTATAACGTTATCTATCCTAACCTAAGGCAACGTAAAATCTCGGATGTAGTATTATCCAACATTTCTTGCGGGACGGCCCCAACTTTTCGGTGGGCACATTATATACGTCTATATCGTAATATAACCAAACCTAACCCATCTAGACCCTCGCTGGTAATGTTTTACAAAATCCCGGTCATGTCGGCCCGTACGTCTCGGTGGGGACATTATATACGTCTATAACGTAATATAACCTAACCTAACCGATCTAGCCCCTCGCTGGTAATGTTTTACAGAATCCCGGTCGTGTCGTCGCGTACGTCTCGGTGCGGACATTATATACGTCTATAACGTTATATATCCTAACCTAAGGCAACTTAACATCTCGGATGTAGTATTTCACAACATTCCTGCCGGGTCGGCTCCACTTCTCGGTGGGAACATTATATACGTCTATATCGTAATATAACCTAACCTAACCCATCTAGACCCTCGCTGGTAATGTTTTACAAAATCCCGGTCGTGTCGTACCGTACGTCTCGGTGCGGACATTATATACGTCTATAACGTTATATAACCTAACCTAAGGCTACCTAACATCTCGAATGTAGTATTTCACAACATTCCTGGCGGGTCGGCCCCACTTCTCGGTGGGAACATTATATACGTCTATAACGTAATATAACCTAACCTAACCGATCTAGCCCGTCGCTGGTAATGTTTTACAGAATCCCGGTCGTGTCGTCGCGTACGCATCGGTGCGGACATTATATACGTCTATAACGTTATATATCCTAACCTAAGGCAACTTAACATCTCGGATGTAGTATTTCACAACATTCCTGGCGGGTCGGCTCCACTTCTCGATGGGAACATAATTTACGTCTATAACGTAATATAACCTAACCTAACCCATTTAGACCCTCGCTGGTAATATTTCACCAAATCCCGGTCGTGTCGTCCCGTATGTCTCGGTGGGAACATTATATACGTCTATAACGTAATATAACCTAACCTAACCGATCTAGACCCTCGCTGGTAATGTTTTACAAAATCCCGGGCGTGTCGTACCGTACGTCTCGCTGCGGACATTATATACGTCTATAACATTATATATCCTAACCTAAGGCAACTTAACATCTCGGATGTAGTATTTCACAACATTCCTGGCTGGTCGGCGCCGATTCTCGGTGGTAACATTATATACGTCTATGTCGTAATATAACCTAACCTAACCCATCTAGACCCTCGCTGGTAATATTTCACAAAATCCCGGTCGTGTCGTCCCGTATGTCTCGGTGCGGACATTATATACGTCTATAACGTTATATATCCTAACCTGAGTGAATCTAACATCGCGGATGTAGCATTTCACAACATTCCTGGCTGGTCGGCGCCAATTCTCGGTGGGGAACATTATATACGTCTATATCGTAATATAACCTAACCTAACCCATCTAGACCCTCGCTGGTAATGTTTCACAAAATCCCGGTCGTGTCGGCCCGTACTTCTCGGTGGGGACATCATATCCGTCTATAACGTTATATATACTAACCTAAGGGAACCTAACTTCTCGGATGTAGTATTTCACAACATTCCTGGCGGGTCGGCCCCAACTTCTCGGTGGGCACATTATATACGTCTATATCGTAATATAACCAAACCTAACCCATCTAGACCCTCGATGGTAATGTTTTACAAAACCCCGGTCGTGTCGGCCCGTACTTCTCGGTGCAGACATTATATACCTCTATAACGTTATATACCCTAACCTAAGGCAACTTAACATCTCGGATGTAGTATTTTCCAACATTCCTGGCGGGTCGGCCCCAACTTCTCGGTGGGCACATTATATACGTCTATATCGTAATATAACCTAACCTAACCCATCTAGACCCTCGCTGGTAATGTTTTACAAAATCCCGGTCGTGTCGTACCGTACGTCTCGGTGGGGACATTATATAGGTCTATAACGTTATATATACTAACCTAAGGGAACCTAACATCTCGGATGTAGTATTTCACAGCATTCCTGCCGGGTCGGCTCCACTTCTCGGTGGGAACATTATATACGTCTATAACGTAATATAACCTAACCTAACCCATCTAGCCCCTCGCTGGTAATGTTTTACAGAATTCCGGTCGTGTCGTCCCGTACGTCTCGGTGCGGACATTATATACGTCTATAACGTTATCTATCCTAACCTAAGGCAACGTAAAATCTCGGATGTAGTATTATCCAACATTTCTTGCGGGACGGCCCCAACTTTTCGGTGGGCACATTATATACGTCTATATCGTAATATAACCAAACCTAACCCATCTAGACCCTCGCTGGTAATGTTTTACAAAATCCCGGTCATGTCGGCCCGTACGTCTCGGTGGGGACATTATATACGTCTATAACGTAATATAACCTAACCTAACCGATCTAGCCCCTCGCTGGTAATGTTTTACAGAATCCCGGTCGTGTCGTCGCGTACGTCTCGCTGCGGACATTATATACGTCTATAACGTTATATATCCTAACCTAAGGCAACTTAACATCTCGGATGTAGTATTTCACAACATTCCTGGCTGGTCGGCGCCGATTCTCGGTGGTAACATTATATACGTCTATGTCCTAATATAACCTAACCTAACCCATCTAGACCCTCGCTGGTAATATTTCACAAAATCCCGGTCGTGTCGTCCCGTATGTCTCGGTGCGGACATTATATACGTCTATAACGTTATATATCCTAACCTGAGTGAATCTAACATCGCGGATGTAGCATTTCACAACATTCCTGGCTGGTCGGCGCCAATTCTCGGTGGGGAACATTATATACGTCTATATCGTAATATAACCTAACCTAACCCATCTAGACCCTCGCTGGTAATGTTTCACAAAATCCCGGTCGTGTCGGCCCGTACTTCTCGGTGGGGACATCATATCCGTCTATAACGTTATATATACTAACCTAAGGGAACCTAACTTCTCGGATGTAGTATTTCACAACATTCCTGGCGGGACGGCCCCAACTTCTCGGTGGGCACATTATATACGTCTATATCGTAATATAACCAAACCTAACCCATCTAGACCCTCGATGGTAATGTTTTACAAAACCCCGGTCGTGTCGGCCCGTACTTCTCGGTGCAGACATTATATACCTCTATAACGTTATATACCCTAACCTAAGGCAACTTAACATCTCGGATGTAGTATTTTCCAACATTCCTGGCGGGTCCGCCCCACTTTTCGGTGGGAGCATTATATACGTCTATAACGTAATATAACCTAACCTAACCCATCTAGCCCCTAGCCGGGAATGTTTTACAAAATCCCGGTCGTGTCGGCCCGTGCATAAAGGTGGGCACATTATATACATCTATATCGTAATATAACCTAACCTAACCCATCTAGACCCTCGCTGGTAATATTTCACAAAATCCCCGTCGTGTCGGCCCGTACTTCTCGGTGGGGACATTATATACGTCTATAACTTTATATATACTAACCTAAGGGAACCTAACATCTCGGATGTTCTATTTTCCAACATTCCTGGCGGGTCTGCCCCTACTTCTCGGTGGGCACATTATATACGTCTATATCGTAATATAACCTAACCTAACCCATCTAGACCCTCGCTGGTAATATTTCACAAAATCCCGGTCGTGTCGTCCCGTACGTCTCGGTGCGGACATTTTATACGTCTATAACGTTATATATCCTAACCTAAGGCAACTTAACATCTCGGATGTAGTATTTTCCAACATTCCTGGCGGGTCGGCCCCACTTCTCGGTTGGAACATTATATACGTCTATAACGTAATATAACCTAACCTAACCGATCTAGCCCCTCACTGGTAATGTTTTACAGAATCCCGGTCGTGTCGTCCCGTACGTCTCGGTGCGGACATTATATACGTCTATAACGTTATATATCCTAACCTAAGGCAACTTAACATCTCGGATGTAGTATTTTCCAACATTCCTGGCAGGTCGGCCCCAACTTCTCGGTGGGCACATTATATACGTCTATATCGTAATATAACCTAACCTAACCCATCTAGACCCTCGCTGGTAATGTTTTACAAAATCCCGGTCGTGTCGTACCGTACGTCTCGGTGCGGACATTATATACGTCTATAACGTTATATAACCTAACCTAAGGCTACCTAACATCTCGAATGTAGTATTTCACAACATTCCTGGCGGGTCGGCCCCACTTTTCGGTGGGACCATTATATACGTCTATAACGTAATATAACCTAACCTAACCCATCTAGCCCCTGGCTGGGAATGTTTTACAGAATCCCGGTCGTGTCGTACCGTACGTCTCGGTGCGGACATTATATTCGTCTATAACTTTATGTGTCCTAACCTAAGGCAACTTAACATCTAGGTTGTAGTATTTTCCAACATTCCTGGCGGGTCGGCCCCTACTTCTCGGTGGGCACATTATATACGTCTATATCGTAATATAACCTAACCTAACCCATCTAGACCCTCGCTTGTAATGTTTTACAAAATCCCGGTCTTGTCGGCCCGTGCTTCTCGCTGGGCACATTATATACATCTATACCGTAATATAACCTAACCTAACTCATCTAGACCCTCGCTGGTAATGTTTTACAAAATCCCGGTCGTGTCGGCCCGTACTTCTCGGTGGGGACATTATATACGTCTATAACGTTATATATCCTAACCTAAGGCGACATAACATCTCGGATGTAGTATTTTCCAACATTCCTGGCGGGTCGGCCCCATCTTCTCGGTGGGAACATTATATACGTCTATAACGTAACATAACCTAACCTAACCCATCTAGCCCCTAGCTGGGAATGTTTTACAAAATCCCGGTCGTGTCAGCCCGTACTTTTCCGTGGGGACATTATATACGTCTATAACGTTATATATCCTAATCTAAGGGAACCTAACACCGCGGATGTAGTATTTCACAACATTCCTGGCGGGTCCGCCCCACTTCTCGGTGGGAACATTATATACGTCTATATCGTAATATAACCTAACCTAACCCAGCTAGACCCTCGCTGGTAATGTTTTACAAAATCCCGGTCGTGTCGGCCCGTACTTCTCGGTGCGGACATTATATACCTCTATAACGTTATATACCCTAACCTAAGGCAACTTAACATCTCGGATGTAGTATTTTCCAACATTCCTGGCGGGTCCGCCCCACTTTTCGGTGGGAGCATTATATACGTCTATAACGTAATATAACCTAACCTAACCCATCTAGCCCCTAGCCGGGAATGTTTTACAAAATCCCGGTCGTGTCGGTCCGTGCTTCAAGGTGGGCACATTATATACATCTATATCGTAATATAACCTAACCTAACCCATCTAGACCCTCGCTGGTAATATTTCACAAAATCCCCGTCGTGTCGGCCCGTACTTCTCGGTGGGGACATTATATACGTCTATAACTTTATATATACTAACCTAAGGGAACCTAACATCTCGGATGATGTATTTTCCAACATTCCTGGCGGGTCTGCCCCTACTTCTCGGTGGGCACATTATATACGTCTATATCGTAATATAACCTAACCTAACCCATCTAGCCCCTCGCTGGTAATGTTTTACAGAATTCCGGTCGTGTCGTCCCGTACGTCTCGGTGCGGACATTATATACGTCTATAACGTTATCTATCCTAACCTAAGGCAACTTAACATCTCGGATGTAGTATTATCCAACATTTCTTGCGGGACGGCCCCAACTTTTCGGTGGGCACATTATATACGTCTATATCGTAATATAACCTAACCTAACCCATCTAGACCCTCGCTGGTAATATTTCACAAAATCCCGGTCGTGTCTTCCGTACATCGCGGTGCGGACATTATATACCTCTATAACGTTATATATCCTAACCTAAGGCAACTTAACATCTCGGATGTAGTATTTTCCAACATTCCTGGCGGGTCGGCCCCAACTTCTCGGTGGGCACATTATATACGTCTATATCGTAATATAACCTAACCTAACCCATCTAGACCCTCGCTGGTAATGTTTTCCAAAATCCCGGTCGTGTCGTACCGTACGTCTCGGTGGGGACATTATATACGTCTATAACGTTATATATACTAACCTAAGGGAACCTAACATCTCGGATGTAGTATTTCACAGCATTCCTGCCGGGTCGGCTCCACTTCTCGGTGGGATCATTATATACGTCTATAACGTAATATAACCTAACCTAACCCATCTAGCCCCTCGCTGGTAATGTTTTACAGAATTCCGGTCGTGTCGTCCCGTACGTCTCGGTGCGGACATTATATACGTCTATAACGTTATCTATCCTAACCTAAGGCAACGTAAAATCTCGGATGTAGTATTATCCAACATTTCTTGCGGGACGGCCCCAACTTTTCGGTGGGCACATTATATACGTCTATATCGTAATATAACCAAACCTAACCCATCTAGACCCTCGCTGGTAATGTTTTACAAAATCCCGCTCATGTCGGCCCGTACGTCTCGGTGGGGACATTATATACGTCTATAACGTAATATAACCTAACCTAACCGATCTAGCCCCTCGCTGGTAATGTTTTACAGAATCCCGGTCGTGTCGTCGCGTACGTCTCGGTGCGGACATTATATACGTCTATAACGTTATATATCCTAACCTAAGGCAACTTAACATCTCGGATGTAGTATTTCACAACATTCCTGCCGGGTCGGCTCCACTTCTCGGTGGGAACATTATATACGTCTATATCGTAATATAACCTAACCTAACCCATCTAGACCCTCGCTGGTAATGTTTTACAAAATCCCGGTCGTGTCGTACCGTACGTCTCGGTGCGGACATTATATACGTCTATAACGTTATATAACCTAACCTAAGGCTACCTAACATCTCGAATGTAGTATTTCACAACATTCCTGGCGGGTCGGCCCCACTTCTCGGTGGGAACATTATATACGTCTATAACGTAATATAACCTAACCTAACCGATCTAGCCCGTCGCTGGTAATGTTTTACAGAATCCCGGTCGTGTCGTCGCGTACGCATCGGTGCGGACATTATATACGTCTATAACGTTATATATCCTAACCTAAGGCAACTTAACATCTCGGATGTAGTATTTCACAACATTCCTGGCGGGTCGGCTCCACTTCTCGATGGGAACATAATTTACGTCTATAACGTAATATAACCTAACCTAACCCATCTAGACCCTCGCTGGTAATGTTTTACAAAATCCCGGGCGTGTCGGCCCGTACTTCTCGGTGGGGACATTATATACGTCGATAACGTTATATACCCTAACCTAAGGGAACATAACATCTTGGATGTAGTATTTTCCAACATTCCTGGCGGGTCGGCCCCTACTTCTCGGTGGGCACATTATATACGTCTATATCGTAATATAACCTATCGTAACCCATCTAGACCCTCGCTGGTAATGTTTTACAAAATCCCGGTCGTGTCGGCCCGTACTTCTCGGTGGGGAAATTATATACGTCTATAACGTTATATAACCTAACCTAAGGCTACCTAACATCTCGAATGTAGTATTTCACAACATTCCTCGCGGTTCGGCCCCACTTCTCGGTGGGAACATTATATACGTCTATAACGTAATATAACCTAACCTAACCCATGTAGCCCCTCGCTGGTAATGTTTTACAGAATCACGGTCGTGTCGTCCCGTATGTCTCGGTGCGGACATTATATACGTCTATAACTTTATGTGTCCTAACCTAAGGGAACCTAACATCGCGGATGTAGTATTTCACAACATTCCTGGCTGGTCGGCGCGAATTCTCGGTGGGAACATTATATACGTCTACGTCGTAATATAACCTAACCTAACCCATTTAGACCCTCGCTGGTAATATTTCACCAAATCCCGGTCGTGTCGTCCCGTATGTCTCGGTGGGAACATTATATACGTCTATAACGTAATATAACCTAACCTAACCGATCTAGACCCTCGCTGGTAATGTTTTACAAAATCCCGGGCGTGTCGTACCGTACGTCTCGGTGCGGACATTATATACGTCTATAACGTTATATAACCTAACCTAAGGCTACCTACCATCTCTAATGTAGTATTTCACAACATTCCTGGCGGGTCGGCCCCACTTCTCGGTGGGAACATTATATACGTCTATAACGTAATATAACCTAACCTAACCGATCTAGCCCCTCGCTGGTAATGTTTTACAGAATCCCGGTCGTGTCGTCGCGTACGTCTCGCTGCGGACATTATATACGTCTATAACGTTATATATCCTAACCTAAGGCAACTTAACATCTCGGATGTAGTATTTCACAACATTCCTGGCTGGTCGGCGCCGATTCTCGGTGGTAACATTATATACGTCTATGTCGTAATATAACCTAACCTAACCCATCTAGACCCTCGCTGGTAATATTTCACAAAATCCCGGTCGTGTCGTCCCGTATGTCTCGGTGCGGACATTATATACGTCTATAACGTTATATATCCTAACCTGAGTGAATCTAACATCGCGGATGTAGCATTTCACAACATTCCTGGCTGGTCGGCGCCAATTCTCGGTGGGGAACATTATATACGTCTATATCGTAATATAACCTAACCTAACCCATCTAGACCCTCGCTGGTAATGTTTCACAAAATCCCGGTCGTGTCGGCCCGTACTTCTCGGTGGGGACATCATATCCGTCTATAACGTTATATATACTAACCTAAGGGAACCTAACTTCTCGGATGTAGTATTTCACAACATTCCTGGCGGGTCGGCCCCAACTTCTCGGTGGGCACATTATATACGTCTATATCGTAATATAACCAAACCTAACCCATCTAGACCCTCGATGGTAATGTTTTACAAAACCCCGGTCGTGTCGGCCCGTACTTCTCGGTGCAGACATTATATACCTCTATAACGTTATATACCCTAACCTAAGGCAACTTAACATCTCGGATGTAGTATTTTCCAACATTCCTGGCGGGTCCGCCCCACTTTTCGGTGGGAGCATTATATACGTCTATAACGTAATATAACCTAACCTAACCCATCTAGCCCCTAGCCGGGAATGTTTTACAAAATCCCGGTCGTGTCGGCCCGTGCATAAAGGTGGGCACATTATATACATCTATATCGTAATATAACCTAACCTAACCCATCTAGACCCTCGCTGGTAATATTTCACAAAATCCCCGTCGTGTCGGCCCGTACTTCTCGGTGGGGACATTATATACGTCTATAACTTTATATATACTAACCTAAGGGAACCTAACATCTCGGATGTTCTATTTTCCAACATTCCTGGCGGGTCTGCCCCTACTTCTCGGTGGGCACATTATATACGTCTATATCGTAATATAACCTAACCTAACCCATCTAGACCCTCGCTGGTAATATTTCACAAAATCCCGGTCGTGTCGTCCCGTACGTCTCGGTGCGGACATTTTATACGTCTATAACGTTATATATCCTAACCTAAGGCAACTTAACATCTCGGATGTAGTATTTTCCAACATTCCTGGCGGGTCGGCCCCACTTCTCGGTGGGAACATTATATACGTCTATAACGTAATATAACCTAACCTAACCGATCTAGCCCCTCACTGGTAATGTTTTACAGAATCCCGGTCGTGTCGTCCCGTACGTCTCGGTGCGGACATTATATACGTCTATAACGTTATATATCCTAACCTAAGGCAACTTAACATCTCGGATGTAGTATTTTCCAACATTCCTGGCAGGTCGGCCCCAACTTCTCGGTGGGCACATTATATACGTCTATATCGTAATATAACCTAACCTAACCCATCTAGACCCTCGCTGGTAATGTTTTACAAAATCCCGGTCGTGTCGTACCGTACGTCTCGGTGCGGACATTATATACGTCTATAACGTTATATAACCTAACCTAAGGCTACCTAACATCTCGAATGTAGTATTTCACAACATTCCTGGCGGGTCGGCCCCACTTTTCGGTGGGACCATTATATACGTCTATAACGTAATATAACCTAACCTAACCCATCTAGCCCCTGGCTGGGAATGTTTTACAGAATCCCGGTCGTGTCGTACCGTACGTCTCGGTGCGGACATTATATTCGTCTATAACTTTATGTGTCCTAACCTAAGGCAACTTAACATCTAGGTTGTAGTATTTTCCAACATTCCTGGCGGGTCGGCCCCTACTTCTCGGTGGGCACATTATATACGTCTATATCGTAATATAACCTAACCTAACCCATCTAGACCCTCGCTTGTAATGTTTTACAAAATCCCGGTCTTGTCGGCCCGTGCTTCTCGCTGGGCACATTATATACATCTATACCGTAATATAACCTAACCTAACTCATCTAGACCCTCGCTGGTAATGTTTTACAAAATCCCGGTCGTGTCGGCCCGTACTTCTCGGTGGGGACATTATATACGTCTATAACGTTATATATCCTAACCTAAGGCGACATAACATCTCGGATGTTGTATTTTCCAACATTCCTGGCGGGTCGGCCCCATCTTCTCGGTGGGAACATTATATACGTCTATAACGTAACATAACCTAACCTAACCCATCTAGCCCCTAGCTGGGAATGTTTTACAAAATCCCGGTCGTGTCAGCCCGTACTTCTCGGTGGGGACATTATATACGTCTATAACTTTATATATACTAACCTAAGGGAACCTAACATCTCGGATGATGTATTTTCCAACATTCCTGGCGGGTCTGCCCCTACTTCTCGGTGGGCACATTATATACGTCTATATCGTAATATAACCTAACCTAACCCATCTAGCCCCTCGCTGGTAATGTTTTACAGAATTCCGGTCGTGTCGTCCCGTACGTCTCGGTGCGGACATTATATACGTCTATAACGTTATCTATCCTAACCTAAGGCAACTTAACATCTCGGATGTAGTATTATCCAACATTTCTTGCGGGACGGCCCCAACTTTTCGGTGGGCACATTATATACGTCTATATCGTAATATAACCTAACCTAACCCATCTAGACCCTCGCTGGTAATATTTCACAAAATCCCGGTCGTGTCTTCCGTACATCGCGGTGCGGACATTATATACCTCTATAACGTTATATATCCTAACCTAAGGCAACTTAACATCTCGGATGTAGTATTTTCCAACATTCCTGGCGGGTCGGCCCCAACTTCTCGGTGGGCACATTATATACGTCTATATCGTAATATAACCTAACCTAACCCATCTAGACCCTCGCTGGTAATGTTTTACAAAATCCCGGTCGTGTCGTACCGTACGTCTCGGTGGGGACATTATATACGTCTATAACGTTATATATACTAACCTAAGGGAACCTAACATCTCGGATGTAGTATTTCACAGCATTCCTGCCGGGTCGGCTCCACTTCTCGGTGGGAACATTATATACGTCTATAACGTAATATAACCTAACCTAACCCATCTAGCCCCTCGCTGGTAATGTTTTACAGAATTCCGGTCGTGTCGTCCCGTACGTCTCGGTGCGGACATTATATACGTCTATAACGTTATCTATCCTAACCTAAGGCAACGTAAAATCTCGGATGTAGTATTATCCAACATTTCTTGCGGGACGGCCCCAACTTTTCGGTGGGCACATTATATACGTCTATATCGTAATATAACCAAACCTAACCCATCTAGACCCTCGCTGGTAATGTTTTACAAAATCCCGCTCATGTCGGCCCGTACGTCTCGGTGGGGACATTATATACGTCTATAACGTAATATAACCTAACCTAACCGATCTAGCCCCTCGCTGGTAATGTTTTACAGAATCCCGGTCGTGTCGTCGCGTACGTCTCGGTGCGGACATTATATACGTCTATAACGTTATATATCCTAACCTAAGGCAACTTCACATCTCGGATGTAGTATTTCACAACATTCCTGCCGGGTCGGCTCCACTTCTCGGTGGGAACATTATATACGTCTATATCGTAATATAACCTAACCTAACCCATCTAGACCCTCGCTGGTAATGTTTTACAAAATCCCGGTCGTGTCGTACCGTACGTCTCGGTGCGGACATTATATACGTCTATAACGTTATATAACCTAACCTAAGGCTACCTAACATCTCGAATGTAGTATTTCACAACATTCCTGGCGGGTCGGCCCCACTTCTCGGTGGGAACATTATATACGTCTATAACGTAATATAACCTAACCTAACCGATCTAGCCCGTCGCTGGTAATGTTTTACAGAATCCCGGTCGTGTCGTCGCGTACGCATCGGTGCGGACATTATATACGTCTATAACGTTATATATCCTAACCTAAGGCAACTTAACATCTCGGATGTAGTATTTCACAACATTCCTGGCGGGTCGGCTCCACTTCTCGATGGGAACATAATTTACGTCTATAACGTAATATAACCTAACCTAACCCATCTAGACCCTCGCTGGTAATGTTTTACAAAATCCCGGGCGTGTCGGCCCGTACTTCTCGGTGGGGACATTATATACGTCGATAACGTTATATACCCTAACCTAAGGGAACATAACATCTTGGATGTAGTATTTTCCAACATTCCTGGCGGGTCGGCCCCTACTTCTCGGTGGGCACATTATATACGTCTATATCGTAATATAACCTATCGTAACCCATCTAGACCCTCGCTGGTAATGTTTTACAAAATCCCGGTCGTGTCGGCCCGTACTTCTCGGTGGGGAAATTATATACGTCTATAACGTTATATAACCTAACCTAAGGCTACCTAACATCTCGAATGTAGTATTTCACAACATTCCTCGCGGTTCGGCCCCACTTCTCGGTGGGAACATTATATACGTCTATAACGTAATATAACCTAACCTAACCCATGTAGCCCCTCGCTGGTAATGTTTTACAGAATCACGGTCGTGTCGTCCCGTATGTCTCGGTGCGGACATTATATACGTCTATAACTTTATGTGTCCTAACCTAAGGGAACCTAACATCGCGGATGTAGTATTTCACAACATTCCTGGCTGGTCGGCGCGAATTCTCGGTGGGAACATTATATACGTCTACGTCGTAATATGACCTAACCTAACCCATTTAGACCCTCGCTGGTAATATTTCACCAAATCCCGGTCGTGTCGTCCCGTATGTCTCGGTGGGAACATTATATACGTCTATAACGTAATATAACCTAACCTAACCGATCTAGACCCTCGCTGGTAATGTTTTACAAAATCCCGGGCGTGTCGTACCGTACGTCTCGGTGCCGACATTATATACGTCTATAACGTTATATAACCTAACCTAAGGCTACCTACCATCTCTAATGTAGTATTTCACAACATTCCTGGCGGGTCGGCCCCACTTCTCGGTGGGAACATTATATACGTCTATAACGTAATATAACCTAACCTAACCGATCTAGCCCCTCGCTGGTAATGTTTTACAGAATCCCGGTCGTGTCGTCGCGTACGCCTCGGTGCGGACATTATATACGTCTATAACGTTATATATCCTAACCTAAGGCAACTTAACATCTCGGATGTAGTATTTCACAACATTCCTGGCGGGTCGGCCCCACTTCTCGGTGGGAACATTATATACGTCTATAACGTAATATAACCTAACCTAACCCATCTAGACCCTCGCTGGTAATATTTCACAAAATCCCGGTCGTGTCGTCCCGTATGTCTCGGTGCGTATATTATATACGTCTATAACGTTATATATCCTAACCTGAGGGAACCTAACATCGCGGATGTAGTATTTCACAACATTCCTGGCTGGTCGGCGCAAATTCTCGGTGGGAACATTATGTACGTCTATATCGTAATATAACCTAACCTAACCCATCTAGACCCTCGCTGGTAATATTTCACAAAATCCCGGTCGTGTCGTCCCGTATGTCTCGGTGCGGATATTATATACGTCTATAACGTTATATATCCTAACCTGAGGGAACCTAACATCTCGGATGTAGTATTTTCCAACATTCCTGGCGGGTCGGCCCCATCTTCTCGGTGGGAACATTATATACGTCTATAACGTAACATAACCTAACCTAACCCAGCTAGACCCTCGCTGGTAATGTTTTACAAAATCCCGGTCGTGTCGGCCCGTACCTTTCCGTGGGGACATTATATACCTCTATAACGTTATATACCCTAACCTAAGGCAACTTAACATCTCGGATGTAGTATTTTCCAACATTCCTGGCGGGTCCGCCCCACTTTTCGGTGGGAGCATTATATACGTCTATAACGTAATATAACCTAACCTAACCGATCTAGCCCCTCGCTGGTAATGTTTTACAGAATCCCGGTCGTGTCGTCGCGTACGTCTCGCTGCGGACATTATATACGTCTATAACGTTATATATCCTAACCTAAGGCAACTTAACATCTCGGATGTAGTATTTCACAACATTCCTGGCTGGTCGGCGCCGATTCTCGGTGGTAACATTATATACGTCTATGTCGTAATATAACCTAACCTAACCCATCTAGACCCTCGCTGGTAATATTTCACAAAATCCCGGTCGTGTCGTCCCGTATGTCTCGGTGCGGACATTATATACGTCTATAACGTTATATATCCTAACCTGAGTGAATCTAACATCGCGGATGCAGCATTTCACAACATTCCTGGCTGGTCGGCGCCAATTCTCGGTGGGGAACATTATATACGTCTATATCGTAATATAACCTAACCTAACCCATCTAGACCCTCGCTGGTAATGTTTCACAAAATCCCGGTCGTGTCGGCCCGTACTTCTCGGTGGGGACATCATATCCGTCTATAACGTTATATATACTAACCTAAGGGAACCTAACTTCTCGGATGTAGTATTTCACAACATTCCTGGCGGGACGGCCCCAACTTCTCGGTGGGCACATTATATACGTCTATATCGTAATATAACCAAACCTAACCCATCTAGACCCTCGATGGTAATGTTTTACAAAACCCCGGTCGTGTCGGCCCGTACTTCTCGGTGCAGACATTATATACCTCTATAACGTTATATACCCTAACCTAAGGCAACTTAACATCTCGGATGTAGTATTTTCCAACATTCCTGGCGGGTCCGCCCCACTTTTCGGTGGGAGCATTATATACGTCTATAACGTAATATAACCTAACCTAACCCATCTAGCCCCTAGCCGGGAATGTTTTACAAAATCCCGGTCGTGTCGGCCCGTGCATCAAGGTGGGCACATTATATACATCTATATCGTAATATAACCTAACCTAACCCATCTAGACCCTCGCTGGTAATATTTCACAAAATCCCCGTCGTGTCGGCCCGTACTTCTCGGTGGGGACATTATATACGTCTATAACTTTATATATACTAACCTAAGGGAACCTAACATCTCGGATGTTCTATTTTCCAACATTCCTGGCGGGTCTGCCCCTACTTCTCGGTGGGCACATTATATACGTCTATATCGTAATATAACCTAACCTAACCCATCTAGACCCTCGCTGGTAATATTTCACAAAATCCCGGTCGTGTCGTCCCGTACGTCTCGGTGCGGACATTTTATACGTCTATAACGTTATATATCCTAACCTAAGGCAACTTAACATCTCGGATGTAGTATTTTCCAACATTCCTGGCGGGTCGGCCCCACTTCTCGGTGGGAACATTATATACGTCTATAACGTAATATAACCTAACCTAACCGATCTAGCCCCTCCCTGGTAATGTTTTACAGAATCCCGGTCGTGTCGTACCGTACGTCTCGGTGGGGACATTATATACGTCTATAACGTTATATATACTAACCTAAGGGAACCTAACATCTCGGATGTAGTATTTCACAGCATTCCTGCCGGGTCGGCTCCACTTCTCGGTGGGAACATTATATACGTCTATAACGTAATATAACCTAACCTAACCCATCTAGCCCCTCGCTGGTAATGTTTTACAGAATTCCGGTCGTGTCGTCCCGTACGTCTCGGTGCGGACATTATATACGTCTATAACGTTATCTATCCTAACCTAAGGCAACGTAAAATCTCGGATGTAGTATTATCCAACATTTCTTGCGGGACGGCCCCAACTTTTCGGTGGGCACATTATATACGTCTATATCGTAATATAACCAAACCTAACCCATCTAGACCCTCGCTGGTAATGTTTTACAAAATCCCGCTCATGTCGGCCCGTACGTCTCGGTGGGGACATTATATACGTCTATAACGTAATATAACCTAACCTAACCGATCTAGCCCCTCGCTGGTAATGTTTTACAGAATCCCGGTCGTGTCGTCGCGTACGTCTCGGTGCGGACATTATATACGTCTATAACGTTATATATCCTAACCTAAGGCAACTTCACATCTCGGATGTAGTATTTCACAACATTCCTGCCGGGTCGGCTCCACTTCTCGGTGGGAACATTATATACGTCTATATCGTAATATAACCTAACCTAACCCATCTAGACCCTCGCTGGTAATGTTTTACAAAATCCCGGTCGTGTCGTACCGTACGTCTCGGTGCGGACATTATATACGTCTATAACGTTATATAACCTAACCTAAGGCTACCTAACATCTCGAATGTAGTATTTCACAACATTCCTGGCGGGTCGGCCCCACTTCTCGGTGGGAACATTATATACGTCTATAACGTAATATAACCTAACCTAACCGATCTAGCCCGTCGCTGGTAATGTTTTACAGAATCCCGGTCGTGTCGTCGCGTACGCATCGGTGCGGACATTATATACGTCTATAACGTTATATATCCTAACCTAAGGCAACTTAACATCTCGGATGTAGTATTTCACAACATTCCTGGCGGGTCGGCTCCACTTCTCGATGGGAACATAATTTACGTCTATAACGTAATATAACCTAACCTAACCCATCTAGACCCTCGCTGGTAATGTTTTACAAAATCCCGGGCGTGTCGGCCCGTACTTCTCGGTGGGGACATTATATACGTCGATAACGTTATATACCCTAACCTAAGGGAACATAACATCTTGGATGTAGTATTTTCCAACATTCCTGGCGGGTCGGCCCCTACTTCTCGGTGGGCACATTATATACGTCTATATCGTAATATAACCTATCGTAACCCATCTAGACCCTCGCTGGTAATGTTTTACAAAATCCCGGTCGTGTCGGCCCGTACTTCTCGGTGGGGAAATTATATACGTCTATAACGTTATATAACCTAACCTAAGGCTACCTAACATCTCGAATGTAGTATTTCACAACATTCCTCGCGGTTCGGCCCCACTTCTCGGTGGGAACATTATATACGTCTATAACGTAATATAACCTAACCTAACCCATGTAGCCCCTCGCTGGTAATGTTTTACAGAATCACGGTCGTGTCGTCCCGTATGTCTCGGTGCGGACATTATATACGTCTATAACTTTATGTGTCCTAACCTAAGGGAACCTAACATCGCGGATGTAGTATTTCACAACATTCCTGGCTGGTCGGCGCGAATTCTCGGTGGGAACATTATATACGTCTACGTCGTAATATAACCTAACCTAACCCATTTAGACCCTCGCTGGTAATATTTCACCAAATCCCGGTCGTGTCGTCCCGTATGTCTCGGTGGGAACATTATATACGTCTATAACGTAATATAACCTAACCTAACCGATCTAGACCCTCGCTGGTAATGTTTTACAAAATCCCGGGCGTGTCGTACCGTACGTCTCGGTGCCGACATTATATACGTCTATAACGTTATATAACCTAACCTAAGGCTACCTACCATCTCTAATGTAGTATTTCACAACATTCCTGGCGGGTCGGCCCCACTTCTCGGTGGGAACATTATATACGTCTATAACGTAATATAACCTAACCTAACCGATCTAGCCCCTCGCTGGTAATGTTTTACAGAATCCCGGTCGTGTCGTCGCGTACGCCTCGGTGCGGACATTATATACGTCTATAACGTTATATATCCTAACCTAAGGCAACTTAACATCTCGGATGTAGTATTTCACAACATTCCTGGCGGGTCGGCCCCACTTCTCGGTGGGAACATTATATACGTCTATAACGTAATATAACCTAACCTAACCCATCTAGACCCTCGCTGGTAATATTTCACAAAATCCCGGTCGTGTCGTCCCGTATGTCTCGGTGCGTATATTATATACGTCTATAACGTTATATATCCTAACCTGAGGGAACCTAACATCGCGGATGTAGTATTTCACAACATTCCTGGCTGGTCGGCGCCAATTCTCGGTGGGAACATTATGTACGTCTATATCGTAATATAACCTAACCTAACCCATCTAGACCCTCGCTGGTAATATTTCACAAAATCCCGGTCGTGTCGTCCCGTATGTCTCGGTGCGGATATTATATACGTCTATAACGTTATATATCCTAACCTGAGGGAACCTAACATCTCGGATGTAGTATTTTCCAACATTCCTGGCGGGTCGGCCCCATCTTCTCGGTGGGAACATTATATACGTCTATAACGTAACATAACCTAACCTAACCCAGCTAGACCCTCGCTGGTAATGTTTTACAAAATCCCGGTCGTGTCGGCCCGTACCTTTCCGTGGGGACATTATATACCTCTATAACGTTATATACCCTAACCTAAGGCAACTTAACATCTCGGATGTAGTATTTTCCAACATTCCTGGCGGGTCCGCCCCACTTTTCGGTGGGAGCATTATATACGTCTATAACGTAATATAACCTAACCTAACCGATCTAGCCCCTCGCTGGTAATGTTTTACAGAATCCCGGTCGTGTCGTCGCGTACGTCTCGCTGCGGACATTATATACGTCTATAACGTTATATATCCTAACCTAAGGCAACTTAACATCTCGGATGTAGTATTTCACAACATTCCTGGCTGGTCGGCGCCGATTCTCGGTGGTAACATTATATACGTCTATGTCGTAATATAACCTAACCTAACCCATCTAGACCCTCGCTGGTAATATTTCACAAAATCCCGGTCGTGTCGTCCCGTATGTCTCGGTGCGGACATTATATACGTCTATAACGTTATATATCCTAACCTGAGTGAATCTAACATCGCGGATGCAGCATTTCACAACATTCCTGGCTGGTCGGCGCCAATTCTCGGTGGGGAACATTATATACGTCTATATCGTAATATAACCTAACCTAACCCATCTAGACCCTCGCTGGTAATGTTTCACAAAATCCCGGTCGTGTCGGCCCGTACTTCTCGGTGGGGACATCATATCCGTCTATAACGTTATATATACTAACCTAAGGGAACCTAACTTCTCGGATGTAGTATTTCACAACATTCCTGGCGGGACGGCCCCAACTTCTCGGTGGGCACATTATATACGTCTATATCGTAATATAACCAAACCTAACCCATCTAGACCCTCGATGGTAATGTTTTACAAAACCCCGGTCGTGTCGGCCCGTACTTCTCGGTGCAGACATTATATACCTCTATAACGTTATATACCCTAACCTAAGGCAACTTAACATCTCGGATGTAGTATTTTCCAACATTCCTGGCGGGTCCGCCCCACTTTTCGGTGGGAGCATTATATACGTCTATAACGTAATATAACCTAACCTAACCCATCTAGCCCCTAGCCGGGAATGTTTTACAAAATCCCGGTCGTGTCGGCCCGTGCATCAAGGTGGGCACATTATATACATCTATATCGTAATATAACCTAACCTAACCCATCTAGACCCTCGCTGGTAATATTTCACAAAATCCCCGTCGTGTCGGCCCGTACTTCTCGGTGGGGACATTATATACGTCTATAACTTTATATATACTAACCTAAGGGAACCTAACATCTCGGATGTTCTATTTTCCAACATTCCTGGCGGGTCTGCCCCTACTTCTCGGTGGGCACATTATATACGTCTATATCGTAATATAACCTAACCTAACCCATCTAGACCCTCGCTGGTAATATTTCACAAAATCCCGGTCGTGTCGTCCCGTACGTCTCGGTGCGGACATTTTATACGTCTATAACGTTATATATCCTAACCTAAGGCAACTTAACATCTCGGATGTAGTATTTTCCAACATTCCTGGCGGGTCGGCCCCACTTCTCGGTGGGAACATTATATACATCTATAACGTAATATAACCTAACCTAACCGATCTAGCCCCTCCCTGGTAATGTTTTACAGAATCCCGGTCGTGTCGTCCCGTACGTCTCGGTGCGGACATTATATACGTCTATAACGTTATATATCCTAACCTAAGGCAACTTAACATCTCGGATGTAGTATTTTCCAACATTCCTGGCAGGTCGGCCCCAACTTCTCGGTGGGCACATTATATACGTCTATATCGTAATATAACCTAACCTAACCCATCTAGACCCTCGCTGGTAATGTTTTACAAAATCCCGGTCGTGTCGTACCGTACGTCTCGGTGCGGACATTATATACGTCTATAACGTTATATAACCTAACCTAAGGCTACCTAACATCTCGAATGTAGTATTTCACAACATTCCTGGCGGGTCGGCCCCACTTTTCGGTGGGACCATTATATACGTCTATAACGTAATATAACCTAACCTAACCCATCTAGCCCCTGGCTGGGAATGTTTTACAGAATCCCGGTCGTGTCGTACCGTACGTCTCGGTGCGGACATTATATTCGTCTATAACTTTATGTGTCCTAACCTAAGGCAACTTAACATCTAGGTTGTAGTATTTTCCAACATTCCTGGCGGGTCGGCCCCTACTTCTCGGTGGGCACATTATATACGTCTATATCGTAATATAACCTAACCTAACCCATCTAGACCCTCGCTTGTAATGTTTTACAAAATCCCGGTCTTGTCGGCCCGTGCTTCTCGGTGGGGAAATTATATACGTCTATAACGTTATATAACCTAACCTAAGGCTACCTAACATCTCGAATGTAGTATTTCACAACATTCCTCGCGGGTCGGCCCCAACTTCTCGGTGGGAACATTATATACATCTATAACGTAATATAACCTAACCTAACCCATGTAGCCCCTCGCTGGTAATGTTTTACAGAATCACGGTCGTGTCGGCCCGTACTTCTCGGTGGGGACATTATATACGTCTATAATGTTATATATACTAACCTAAGGGAACCTAACATCTCGGATGTAGTATTTCACAGCATTCCTGCCGGGTGGGCTCCACTTCTCGGTGGGAACATTATATACGTCTATAACGTAATATAACCTAACCTAACCCATCTAGCCCCTCGCTGGTAATGTTTTACAGAATTCCGGTCGTGTCGTCCCGTACGTCTCGGTGCGGACATTATATACGTCTATAACGTTATCTATCCTAACCTAAGGCAACTTAACATCTCGGATGTAGTATTATCCAACATTTCTTGCGGGACGGCCCCAACTTTTCGGTGGGCACATTATATACGTCTATATCGTAATATAACCTAACCTAACCCATCTAGACCCTCGCTGGTAATATTTCACAAAATCCCGGTCGTGTCGTCCCGTACGTCTCGGTGCGGACATTATATACCCCTATAACGTTATATATCCTAACCTAAGGCAACTTAACATCTCGGATGTAGTATTTTCCAACATTCCTGGCGGGTCGGCCCCAACTTCTCGGTGGGCACATTATATACGTCTATATCGTAATATAACCTAACCTAACCCATCTAGACCCTCGCTGGTAATGTTTTACAAAATCCCGGTCGTGTCGTACCGTACGTCTCGGTGCGGACATTATATACGTCTATAACGTTATATAACCTAACCTAAGGCTACCTAACATCTCGAATGTAGTATTTCACAACATTCCTGGCGGGTCGGCCCCACTTCTCGGTGGGAACATTATATACGTCTATAACGTAATATAACCTAACCTAACCCATGTAGCCCCTCGCTGGTAATGTTTTACAGAATCACGGTCGTGTCGTCCCGTATGTCTCGGTGCGGACATTATATACGTCTATAACTTTATGTGTCCTAACCTAAGGGAACCTAACATCGCGGATGTAGTATTTCACAACATTCCTGGCTGGTCGGCGCGAATTCTCGGTGGGAACATTATATACGTCTACGTCGTAATATAACCTAACCTAACCCATTTAGACCCTCGCTGGTAATATTTCACAAAACCCCGGTCGTGTCGTCCCGTATGTCTCGGTGCGGACATTATATACGTCTATAACGTTATATATCCTAACCTGAGTGAACCTAACATCGCGGATGTAGTATTTCACAACATTCCTGGCTGGTTGGCGCCAATTCTCGGTGGGAACATTATATACGTCTATAACGTAATATAACCTAACCTACCCCATCTAGACCCTCGCTGGTAATATTTCACAAAATCCCCGTCGTGTCGGCCCGTACTTCTCGGTGGGGACATTATATACGTCTATAACTTTATATATACTAACCTAAGGGAACCTAACATCTCGGATGTTGTATTTTCCAACATTCCTGGCGGGTCTGCCCCTACTTCTCGGTGGGCACATTATATACGTCTATATCGTAATATAACCTAACCTAACCCATCTAGACCCTCGCTGGTAATATTTCACAAAATCCCGGTCGTCTCGTCCCGTACGTCTCGGTGCGGACATTATATACGTCTATAACGTTATATATCCTAAACTAAGGCAACTTAACATCTCGGATGTAGTATTTTCCAACATTCCTGGCGGGTCGGCCCCACTTCTCGGTGGGAACATTATATACGTGTATAACGTAATATAACCTAACCTAACCGATCTAGCCCCGCACTGGTAATGTTTTACAGAATCCCGGTGGTGTCGTCCCGTACGTCTCGGTGCGGACATTATATACGTCTATAACGTTATATATCCTAACCTAAGGCAACTTAACATCTCGGATGTAGTATTTTCCAACATTCCTGGCGGATCGGCCCCAACTTCTCGGTGGGCACATTATATACGTCTATATCGTAATATAACCTAACCTAACCCATCTAGACCCTCGCTGGTAATGTTTTACAAAATCCCGGTCGTGTCGTACCGTACGTCTCGGTGCGGACATTATATACGTCTATAACGTTATATAACCTAACCTAAGGCTACCTAACATCTCGAATGTAATATTTCACAACATTCCTGGCGGGTCGGCTCCACTTCTCGGTGGGAACATTATATACGTCTATAACGTAATATAACCTAACCTAACCCATCTAGCCCCTCGCTGGTAATGTTTTGCAGAATTCCGGTCGTGTCGTCCCGTACGTCTCGGTGCGGACATTATATACGTCTATAACGTTATCTATCCTAACCTAAGGCAACTTAACATCTCGGATGTAGTATTATCCAACATTTCTTGCGGGACGGCCCCAACTTTTCGGTGGGCACATTATATACGTCTATATCGTAATATAACCTAACCTAACCCATCTAGACCCTCGCTGGTAATATTTCACAAAATCCCGGTCGTGTCGTCCCGTACGTCTCGGTGCGGTCATTATATACCTCTATAACGTTATATACCCTAACCTAAGGCAACTTAACATCTCGGATGTAGTATTTTCCAACATTCCTGGCGGGTCCGCCCCACGTTTCGGTGGGAGCATTATATACGTCTATAACGTAATATAACCTAACCTATCCCATCTAGCCCCTAGCCGGGAATGTTTTACAAAATCCCGGTCGTGTCGGCCCGTGCTTCAAGGTGGGCACATTATATACATCTATATCGTAATATAACCTAACCTACCCCATCTAGACCCTCGCTGGTAATATTTCACAAAATCCCCGTCGTGTCGGCCCGTACTTCTCGGTGCGGACATTATATACGTCTATAACGTTATATATCCTAAACTAAGGCAACTTAACATCTCGGATGTAGTATTTTCCAACATTCCTGGCGGGTTGGCCCCACTTCTCGGTGGGAACATTATATACGTCTATAACGTAATATAACCTAACCTAACCGATCTAGCCCCGCACTGGTAATGTTTTACAGAATCCCGGTCGTGTCGTCCCGTACGTCTCGGTGCGGACATTATATACGTCTATAACGTTATATATCCTAACCTAAGGCAACTTAACATCTCGGATGTAGTATTTTCCAACATTCCTGGCGGATCGGCCCCAACTTCTCGGTGGGCACATTATATACGTCTATATCGTAATATAACCTAACCTAACCCATCTAGACCCTCGCTGGTAATGTTTTACAAAATCCCGGTCGTGTCGTACCGTACGTCTCGGTGCGGACATTATATACGTCTATAACGTTATATAACCTAACCTAAGGCTACCTAACATCTCGAATGTAGTATTTCACAACATTCCTGGCGGATCGGCCCCACTTCTCGGTGGGAACATTATATACGTCTATAACGTAATATAACCTAACCTAACCGATCTAGCCCCTCGCTGGTAATGTTTTACAAAATTCCGGGCGTGTCGGCCCGTACTTCTCGGTGGGGACATTATATACGTCGATAACGTTATATACCCTAACCTAAGGGAACATAACATCTTGGATGTAGTATTTTCCAACATTCCTGGCGGGTCGGCCCCTACTTCTCGGTGGGCACATTATATACGTCTATATCGTAATATAACCTATCGTAACCCATCTAGACCCACGCTGGTAATGTTTTACAAAATCCCGGTCGTGTCGGCGCGTACTTCTCGGTGGGGAAATTATATACGTCTATAACGTTATATAACCTAACCTAAGGCTACCTAACATCTCGAATGTAGTATTTCACAACATTCCTCGCGGGTCGGCCCCACTTCTCGGTGGGAACATTATATATGTCTATAACGTAATATAACCTAACCTAACCCATGTAGCCCCTCGCTGGTAATGTTTTACAGAATCACGGTCGTGTCGTCCCGTATGTCTCGGTGCGGACATTATATACGTCTATAACTTTATGTGTCCTAACCTAAGGGAACCTAACATCGCGGATGTAGTATTTCACAACATTCCTGGCAGGTCGGCGCGAATTCTCGGTGGGAACATTATATACGTCTACGTCGTAATATAACCTAACCTAACCCATTTAGACCCTCGCTGGTAATATTTCACAAAATCCCGGTCGTGTCCTCCCGTATGTCTCTGTGCGGACATTATATACGTCTATAACGTTATATATCCTAACCTGAGTGAACCTAACATCGCGGATGTAGTATTTCACAACATTCCTGGCTGGTCGGCGCCAATTCTCGGTGGGAACATTATATACGTCTATAACGTAATATAACCTAACCTAACCGATCTAGACCCTCGCTGGTAATGTTTTACAAAATCCCGGGCGTGTCGGCCCGTACTTCTCGGTGGGGACATTATATACGTCGATAACGTTATATACCCTAACCTAAGGGAACATAACATCTTGGATGTAGTATTTTCCAACATTCCTGGCGGGTCGGCCCCTACTTCTCGGTGGGCACATTATATACGTCTATATCGTAATATAACCTATCGTAACCCATCTAGACCCTCGCTGGTAATGTTTTACAAAATCCCGGTCGTGTCGGCCCGTACTTCTCGGTGGGGAAATTATATACGTCTATAACGTTATATAACCTAACCTAAGGCTACCTAACATCTCGAATGTAGTATTTCACAACATTCCTCGCGGGTCGGCCCCACTTCTCGGTGGGAACATTATATACGTCTATAACGTAATATAACCTAACCTAACCCATGTAGCCCCTCGCTGGTAATGTTTTACAGAATCACGGACGTGTCGTCCCGTATGTCTCGGTGCGGACATTATATACGTCTATAACTTTATGTGTCCTAACCTAAGGGAACCTAACATCGCGGATGTAGT
Organism: Xylocopa violacea; assembly: GCA_963969225.1. Taxonomy (NCBI): domain Eukaryota; kingdom Metazoa; phylum Arthropoda; class Insecta; order Hymenoptera; family Apidae; genus Xylocopa; species Xylocopa violacea. Next base: position 1,106,998 of record CAXAJV010000061.1, on the reverse strand, counting down.
ATTTCACAACATTCCTGGCTGGTCGGCGCGAATTGTCGGTGGGAACACTATATACTTCTATGTCGTAATATAACCTAACCAAACCCATCTAGACCCTCGCTGGTAATGTTTTACAAAATCCCGGTCGTGTCGTACCGTACGTCTCGGTGCGGACATTATATACGTCTATAACGTTATATAACCTAACCTAAGGCTACCTACCATCTCGAATGTAGTATTTCACAACATTCCTGGCGGGTCGGCCCGTACTTCTCGGTGGGGACATTATATACGTCTATAACGTTATATATACTAACCTAAGGGAACCTAACATCTCGGATGTAGTATTTCACAGCATTCCTGCCGGGTCGGCTCCACTTCTCGGTGGGAACATTATATACGTCTATAACATAATATAACCTAACCTAACCCATCTAGCCCCTCGCTGGTAATGTTTTACAGAATTCCGGTCGTGTCGGCCCGTACTTCTCGGCGGGGACATTATATACGCCTATAACGTTATATATACTAACCTAAGGGAACATAACATCTCGGATGTTGTATTTTCCAACATTCCTGGCGGGTCGGCCCCTACTTCTCTGTGGGCACATTATATACGTCTATATCGTAATATAACCTAACCTAACCCATCTAGACCCTCGCTTGTAATGTTTTACAAAATCCCGGTCGTGTCGGCCCGTGCTTCTCGCTGGGCACATTATATACATCTATACCGTAATATAACCTAACCTAACTCATCTAGACCCTCGCTGGTAATGTTTTACAAAATCCCGGTCGTGTCGGCCCGTACTTCTCGGTGGGGACATTATATACGTCTATAACGTTATATATCCTAACCTAAGGCGACTTAACATCTCGGATGTAGTATTTTCCAACATTCCTGGCGGGTCGGCCCCATCTTCTCGGTGGGAACATTATATACGTCTATAACGTAACATAACCTAACCTAACCCATCTAGCCCCTAGCTGGGAATGTTTTACAAAATCCCGGTCGTGTCAGCCCGTACTTTTCCGTGGGAACATTATATACGTCTATAACGTTATATATCCTAATCTAAGGGAACCTAACACCGCGGATGTAGTATTTCACAACATTCCTGGCGGGTCCGCCCCACTTCTCGGTGGGAACATTATATACGTCTATATCGTAATATAACCTAACCTAACCCAGCTAGACCCTCGCTGGTAATGTTTTACAAAATCCCGGTCGTGTCGGCCCGTACTTCTCGGTGCGGACATTATATACCTCTATAACGTTATATACCCTAACCTAATGCAACTTAACATCTCGGATGTAGTATTTTCCAACATTCCTGGCGGGTCCGCCCCACTTTTCGTTGGGAGCATTATATACGTCTATAACGTAATATAACCTAACCTAACCCATCTAGCCCCTAGCCGGGAATGTTTTACAAAATCCCGGTCGTGTCGGCCCGTGCTTCAAGGTGGGCACATTATATACATCTATATCGTAATATAACCTAACCTAACCCATCTAGACCCTCGCTGGTAATATTTCACAAAATCCCCGTCGTGTCGGCCCGTACTTCTTGGTGGGGACATTATATACGTGTATAACTTTATATATACTAACCTAAGGGAACCTAACATCTCGGATGTTGTATTTTCCAACATTCCTGGCGGGTCTGCACCTACTTCTCGGTGGGCACATTATATACGTCTATATCGTAATATAACCTAACCTAACCCATCTAGACCCTCGCTGGTAATGTTTTACAAAATCCCGGTCGTGTCGTACCGTACGTCTCGGTGCGGACATTATATACGTCTATAACGTTATATAACCTAACCTAAGGCTACCTAACATCTCGAATGTAGTATTTCACAACATTCCTGGCGAGTCGGCCCCACCTCTCGGTGGGAACATTATATACGTCTATAACGTAATATAACCTAACCTAACCCATCTAGCCCCTCGCTGGTAATGTTTTACAGAATCTCGGTCGTGTCGTCCCGTATGTCTCGGTGCGGACATTATATACGTCTATAACTTTATGTATCCAAACCTAAGGCAACTTAACATCTGGGATGTAGTATTTTCCAACATTCCTGGCGGGTCGGCCCCAACTTCTCGGTGGGCACATTATATACGTCTATATCGTAATATAACCAAACCTAACCCATCTAGACCCTCGCTGGTAATGTTTTACAAAATCGCGGTCATGTCGGCCCGTACTTCTCGGTGGGGACATTTTATACGTCTATAACGTTATATATACTAACCTAAGGGAACCTAACATCTCGGATGTAGTATTTCACAGCATTCCTGCCGGGTCGGCTCCACTTCTCGGTGGGAACATTATATACGTCTATAACGTAATATAACCTAACCTAACCCATCTAGCCCCTCGCTGGTAATGTTTTACAGAATTCCGGTCGTGTCGTCCCGTACGTCTCGGTGCGGACATTATATACGTCTATAACGTTATCTATCCTAACCTAAGGCAACTTAACATCTCGGATGTAGTATTATCCAACATTTCTTGCGGGACGGCCCCAACTTTTCGGTGGGCACATTATATACGTCTATATCGTAATATAACCTAACCTAACCCATCTAGACCCTCGCTGGTAATATTTCACAAAATCCCGGTCGTGTCGTCCCGTACGTCTCGGTGCGGACATTATATACCTCTATAACGTTATATATCCTAACCTAAGGCAACTTAACATCTCGGATGTAGTATTTTCCAACATTCCTGGCGGGTCGGCCCCAACTTCTCGGTGGGCACATTATATACGTCTATATCGTAATATAACCTAATCTAACCCATCTAGACCCTCGCTGGTAATGTTTTACAAAATCCCGGTCGTGTCGTACCGTACGTCTCGGTGCGGACATTATATACGTCTATAACGTTATATAACCTAACCTAAGGCTACCTAACATCTCGAATGTAGTATTTCACAACATTCCTGGCGGGTCGGCCCCACTTCTCGGTGGGAACATTATATACGTCTATAACGTAATATAACCTAACCTAACCGATCTAGCCCCTCGCTGGTAATGTTTTACAGAATCCCGGTCGTGTCGTCGCGTACGCCTCGGTGCGGACATTATATACGTCTATAACGTTATATATCCTAACCTAAGGCAACTTAACATCTCGGATGTAGTATTTCACAACCTTCCTCGCGGGTCGGCCCCACTTCTCGGTGGGAACATTATATACGTCTATAACGTAATATAACCTAACCTAACCCATGTAGCCCCTCGCTGGTAATGTTTTACAGAATCACGGTCGTGTCGTCCCGTATGTCTCGGTGCGGACATTATATACGTCTATAACGTTATATATACTAACCTAAGGGAACCTAACATCGCGGATGTAGTATTTCACAACATTCCTGGCTGGTCGGCGCGAATTGTCGGTGGGAACACTATATACGTCTATATCGTAATATAACCTAACCTAACCCATCTAGACCCTCGCTGGTAATATTTCACAAAATCCCGGTCGTGTCGTCCCGTACGTCTCGGTGCGGACATTATATACCTCTATAACGTTATATATCCTAACCTAAGGCAACTTAACATCTCGGATGTAGTATTTTCCAACATTCCTGGCGGGTCGGCCCCAACTTCTCGGTGGGCACATTATATACGTCTATATCGTAATATAACCTAATCTAACCCATCTAGACCCTCGCTGGTAATGTTTTACAAAATCCCGGTCGTGTCGTACCGTACGTCTCGGTGCGGACATTATATACGTCTATAACGTTATATAACCTAACCTAAGGCTACCTAACATCTCGAATGTAGTATTTCACAACATTCCTGGCGGGTCGGCCCCACTTCTCGGTGGGAACATTATATACGTCTATAACGTAATATAACCTAACCTAACCGATCTAGCCCCTCGCTGGTAATGTTTTACAGAATCCCGGTCGTGTCGTCGCGTACGCCTCGGTGCGGACATTATATACGTCTATAACGTTATATATCCTAACCTAAGGCAACTTAACATCTCGGATGTAGTATTTCACAACCTTCCTCGCGGGTCGGCCCCACTTCTCGGTGGGAACATTATATACGTCTATAACGTAATATAACCTAACCTAACCCATGTAGCCCCTCGCTGGTAATGTTTTACAGAATCACGGTCGTGTCGTCCCGTATGTCTCGGTGCGGACATTATATACGTCTATAACGTTATATATACTAACCTAAGGGAACCTAACATCGCGGATGTAGTATTTCACAACATTCCTGGCTGGTCGGCGCGAATTGTCGGTGGGAACACTATATACGTCTATGTCGTAATATAACCTAACCAAACCCATCTAGACCCTCGCTGGTAATATTTCACAAAATCCCGGTCGTGTCGTCCCGTATGTCTCGGTGCGGACATTATATACGTCTATAACGTTATATACCCTAACCTAAGGCAACTTAACATCTCGGATGTAGTATTTTCCAACATTCCTGGCGTGTCCGCCCCACTTTTCGGTGGGACCATTATATACGTCTATAACGTAATATAACCTAACCTAACCCATCTAGCCCCTGGCTGGGAATGTTTTACAGAATCCCGGTCGTGTCGTACCGTACGTCTCGGTGCGGACATTATATTCGTCTATAACTTTATGTGTCCTAACCTAAGGCAACTTAACATCTAGGTTGTAGTATTTTCCAACATTCCTGGCGGGTCGGCCCCTACTTCTCGGTGGGCACATTATATACGTCTATATCGTAATATAACCTAACCTAACCCATGTAGCCCCTCGCTGGTAATGTTTTACAGAATCACGGTCGTGTCGTCCCGTATGTCTCGGTGCGGACATTATATACGTCTATAACGTTATATATCCTAACCTAAGGCAACTTAACATCTCGGATGTAGTATTTTCCAACATTCCTGGCGGATCGGCCCCAACTTCTCGGTGGGCACATTATATACGTCTATATCGTAATATAACCTAACCTAACCCATCTAGACCCTCGCTGGTAATGTTTTACAAAATCCCGGTCGTGTCGTACCGTACGTCTCGGTGCGGACATTATATACGTCTATAACGTTATATAACCTAACCTAAGGCTACCTAACATCTCGAATGTAGTATTTCACAACATTCCTGGCGGGTCGGCCCCACTTCTCGGTGGGAACATTATATACGTCTATAACGTAATATAACCTAACCTAACCGATCTAGCCCCTCGCTGGTAATGTTTTACAAAATTCCGGGCGTGTCGGCCCGTACTTCTCGGTGGGGACATTATATACGTCGATAACGTTATATACCCTAACCTAAGGGAACATAACATCTTGGATGTAGTATTTTCCAACATTCCTGGCGGGTCGGCCCCTACTTCTCGGTGGGCACATTATATACGTCTATATCGTAATATAACCTATCGTAACCCATCTAGACCCACGCTGGTAATGTTTTACAAAATCCCGGTCGTGTCGGCGCGTACTTCTCGGTGGGGAAATTATATACGTCTATAACGTTATATAACCTAACCTAAGGCTACCTAACATCTCGAATGTAGTACTTCACAACATTCCTCGCGGGTCGGCCCCACTTCTCGGTGGGAACATTATATATGTCTATAACGTAATATAACCTAACCTAACCCATGTAGCCCCTCGCTGGTAATGTTTTACAGAATCACGGTCGTGTCGTCCCGTATGTCTCGGTGCGGACATTATATACGTCTATAACTTTATGTGTCCTAACCTAAGGGAACCTAACATCGCGGATGTAGTATTTCACAACATTCCTGGCAGGTCGGCGCGAATTCTCGGTGGGAACATTATATACGTCTACGTCGTAATATAACCTAACCTAACCCATTTAGACCCTCGCTGGTAATATTTCACAAAATCCCGGTCGTGTCCTCCCGTATGTCTCTGTGCGGACATTATATACGTCTATAACGTTATATATCCTAACCTGAGTGAACCTAACATCGCGGATGTAGTATTTCACAACATTCCTGGCTGGTCGGCGCCAATTCTCGGTGGGAACATTATATACGTCTATAACGTAATATAACCTAACCTAACCGATCTAGACCCTCGCTGGTAATGTTTTACAAAATCCCGGGCGTGTCGGCCCGTACTTCTCGGTGGGGACATTATATACGTCGATAACGTTATATACCCTAACCTAAGGGAACATAACATCTTGGATGTTGTATTTTCCAACATTCCTGGCGGGTCGGCCCCTACTTCTCGGTGGGCACATTATATACGTCTATATCGTAATATAACCTATCGTAACCCATCTAGACCCTCGCTAGTAATGTTTTACAAAATCCCGGTCGTGTCGGCCCGTACTTCTCGGTGGGGAAATTATATACGTCTATAACGTTATATAACCTAACCTAAGGCTACCTAACATCTCGAATGTAGTATTTCACAACATTCCTCGCGGGTCGGCCCCACTTCTCGGTGGGAACATTATATACGTCTATAACGTAATATAACCTAACCTAACCCATGTAGCCCCTCGCTGGTAATGTTTTACAGAATCACGGACGTGTCGTCCCGTATGTCTCGGTGCGGACATTATATACGTCTATAACTTTATGTGTCCTAACCTAAGGGAACCTAACATCGCGGATGTAGTATTTCACAACATTCCTGGCTGGTCGGCGCGAATTGTCGGTGGGAACACTATATACTTCTATGTCGTAATATAACCTAACCAAACCCATCTAGACCCTCGCTGGTAATATTTCACAAAATCCCGGTCGTGTCGTCCCGTATGTCTCGGTTCGGACATTATATACGTCTATAACGTTACATACCCTAACCTAAGGCAACTTAACATCTCGGATGTAGTATTTTCCAACATTCCTGGCGGGTCCGCCCCACTTTTCGGTGGGACCATTATATACGTCTATATCGTAATATAACCTAACCTAACCCATCTAGACCCTCGTTGGTAATGTTTTACAAAATCCCGGTCGTGTCGTACCGTACGTCTCGGTGCGGACATTATATACGTCTATAACGTTATATAACCTAACCTAAGGCTACCTACCATCTCGAATGTAGTATTTCACAACATTCCTGGCGGGTCGGCCCGTACTTCTCGGTGGGGACATTATATACGTCTATAACGTTATATATACTAACCTAAGGGAACCTAACATCTCGGATGTAGTATTTCACAGCATTCCTGCCGGGTCGGCTCCACTTCTCGGTGGGAACATTATATACGTCTATAACATAATATAACCTAACCTAACCCATCTAGCCCCTCGCTGGTAATGTTTTACAGAATTCCGGTCGTGTCGGCCCGTACTTCTCGGCGGGGACATTATATACGCCTATAACGTTATATATACTAACCTAAGGGAACATAACATCTCGGATGTTGTATTTTCCAACATTCCTGGCGGGTCGGCCCCTACTTCTCTGTGGGCACATTATATACGTCTATATCGTAATATAACTTAACCTAACCCATCTAGACCCTCGCTTGTAATGTTTTACAAAATCCCGGTCGTGTCGGCCCGTGCTTCTCGCTGGGCACATTATATACATCTATACCGTAATATAACCTAACCTAACTCATCTAGACCCTCGCTGGTAATGTTTTACAAAATCCCGGTCGTGTCGGCCCGTACTTCTCGGTGGGGACATTATATACGTCTATAACGTTATATATCCTAACCTAAGGCGACTTAACATCTCGGATGTAGTATTTTCCAACATTCCTGGCGGGTCGGCCCCATCTTCTCGGTGGGAACATTATATACGTCTATAACGTAACATAACCTAACCTAACCCATCTAGCCCCTAGCTGGGAATGTTTTACAAAATCCCGGTCGTGTCAGCCCGTACTTTTCCGTGGGGACATTATATACGTCTATAACGTTATATATCCTAATCTAAGGGAACCTAACACCGCGGATGTAGTATTTCACAACATTCCTGGCGGGTCCGCCCCACTTCTCGGTGGGAACATTATATACGTCTATATCGTAATATAACCTAACCTAACCCAGCTAGACCCTCGCTGGTAATGTTTTACAAAATCCCGGTCGTGTCGGCCCGTACTTCTCGGTGCGGACATTATATACCTCTATAACGTTATATACCCTAACCTAATGCAACTTAACATCTCGGATGTAGTATTTTCCAACATTCCTGGCGGGTCCGCCCCACTTTTCGTTGGGAGCATTATATACGTCTATAACGTAATATAACCTAACCTAACCCATCTAGCCCCTAGCCGGGAATGTTTTACAAAATCCCGGTCGTGTCGGCCCGTGCTTCAAGGTGGGCACATTATATACATCTATATCGTAATATAACCTAACCTAACCCATCTAGACCCTCGCTGGTAATATTTCACAAAATCCCCGTCGTGTCGGCCCGTACTTCTTGGTGGGGACATTATATACGTCTATAACTTTATATATACTAACCTAAGGGAACCTAACATCTCGGATGTTGTATTTTCCAACATTCCTGGCGGGTCTGCACCTACTTCTCGGTGGGCACATTATATACGTCTATATCGTAATATAACCTAACCTAACCCATCTAGACCCTCGCTGGTAATGTTTTACAAAATCCCGGTCGTGTCGTACCGTACGTCTCGGTGCGGACATTATATACGTCTATAACGTTATATAACCTAACCTAAGGCTACCTAACATCTCGAATGTAGTATTTCACAACATTCCTGGCGAGTCGGCCCCACCTCTCGGTGGGAACATTATATACGTCTATAACGTAATATAACCTAACCTAACCCATCTAGCCCCTCGCTGGTAATGTTTTACAGAATCTCGGTCGTGTCGTCCCGTATGTCTCGGTGCGGACATTATATACGTCTATAACTTTATGTATCCAAACCTAAGGCAACTTAACATCTGGGATGTAGTATTTTCCAACATTCCTGGCGGGTCGGCCCCAACTTCTCGGTGGGCACATTATATACGTCTATATCGTAATATAACCAAACCTAACCCATCTAGACCCTCGCTGGTAATGTTTTACAAAATCGCGGTCATGTCGGCCCGTACTTCTCGGTGGGGACATTATATACGTCTATAACGTTATATATCCTAACCTAAGGCAACTTAACATCTCGGATGTAGTATTTTCCAACATTCCTTGGCGGGTCGGCCCCACTTCTCGGTGGGAACATTATATACGTCTATAACGTAATATAACCTAACCTAACCGATCTAGCCCCTCACTGGTAATGTTTTACAGAATCCCGGTCGTGTCGTCCCGTACGTCTCGGTGCGGACATTATATACGTCTATAACTTATATATCCTAACCTAAGGCAACTTAACATCTCGGATGTAGTATTTTCCAACATTCCTGGCGGGTCGGCCCCAACTTCTCGGTGGGCACATTATATACGTCTATATCGTAATATAACCTAACCTAACCCATCTAGACCCTCGCTGGTAATGTTTTACAAAATCCCGGTCGTGTCGCACCGTACGTCTCGGTGCGGACATTATATACGTCTATAACGTTATATAACCTAACCTAAGGCTACCTAACATCTCGAATGTAGTATTTCACAACATTCCTGGCGGGTCGGCCCCACCTCTCGGTGGGAACATTATATACGTCTATAACGTAATATAACCTAACCTAACCCATCTAGCCCCTCGCTGGTAATGTTTTACAGAATTCCGGTCGTGTCGTCCCGTACGTCTCGGTGCGGACATTATATACGTCTATAACGTTATCTATCCTAACCTAAGGCAACTTAACATCTCGGATGTAGTATTATCCAACATTTCTTGCGGGACGGCCCCAACTTTTCGGTGGGCACATTATATACGTCTATATCGTAATATAACCTAACCTAACCCATCTAGACCCTCGCTGGTAATATTTCGCAAAATCCCGGTCGTGTCGTCCCGTACGTCTCGGTGCGGACATTATATACCTCTATAACGTTATATATCCTAACCTAAGGCAACTTAACATCTCGGATGTAGTATTTTCCAACATTCCTGGCGGGTCGGCCCCAACTTCTCGGTGGGCACATTATATACGTCTATATCGTAATATAACCTAATCTAACCGATCTAGCCCCTCGCTGGTAATGTTTTACAAAATCCCGGTCGTGTCGTACCGTACGTCTCGGTGCGGACATTATATACGTCTATAACGTTATATAACCTAACCTAAGGCTACCTAACATCTCGAATGTAGTATTTCACAACATTCCTGGCGGGTCGGCCCCACTTCTCGGTGGGAACATTATATACGTCTATAACGTAATATAACCTAACCTAACCGATCTAGCCCCTCGCTGGTAATGTTTTACAGAATCCCGGTCGTGTCGTCGCGTACGCCTCGGTGCGGACATTATATACGTCTATAACGTTATATATCCTAACCTAAGGCAACTTAACATCTCGGATGTAGTATTTCACAACCTTCCTCGCGGGTCGGCCCCACTTCTCGGTGGGAACATTATATACGTCTATAACGTAATATAACCTAACCTAACCCATCTAGCCCCTGGCTGGGAATGTTTTACAGAATCCCGGTCGTGTCGTACCGTACGTCTCGGTGCGGACATTATATTCGTCTATAACTTTATGTGTCCTAACCTAAGGCAACTTAACATCTAGGTTGTAGTATTTTCCAACATTCCTGGCGGGTCGGCCCCTACTTCTCGGTGGGCACATTATATACGTCTATATCGTAATATAACCTAACCTAACCCATGTAGCCCCTCGCTGGTAATGTTTTACAGAATCACGGTCGTGTCGTCCCGTATGTCTCGGTGCGGACATTATATGCGTCTATAACTTTATGTGTCCTAACCTAAGGGAACCTAACATCGCGGATGTAGTATTTCACAACATTCCTGGCTGGTCGGCGCGAATTCTCGGTGGGAACATTTTATACGTCTACGTCGTAATATAACCTAACCTAACCCATTTAGACCCTCGCTGGTAATATTTCACAAAACCCCGGTCGTGTCGTCCCGTATGTCTCGGTGCGGACATTATATACGTCTATAACGTTATATATCCTAACCTGAGTGAACCTAACATCGCGGATGTAGTATTCCACAACATTCCTGGCTGGTCGGCGCCAATTCTCGGTGGGAACATTATATACGTCTATAACGTAATATAACCTAAACTAACCGATCTAGACCCTCGCTGGTAATGTTTTACAAAATCCCGGGCGTGTCGGCCCGTACTTCTCGGTGGGGACATTATATACGTCGATAACGTTATATACCCTAACCTAAGGGAACATTACATCTTGGATGTAGTATTTTCCAACATTCCTGGCGGGTCGGCCCCTACTTCTCGGTGGGCACATTATATACGTCTATATCGTAATATAACCTATCGTAACCCATCTAGACCCTCGCTGGTAATGTTTTACAAAATCCCGGTCGTGTCGGCCCGTACTTCTCGGTGGGGAAATTATATACGTCTATAACGTTATATAACCTAACCTAAGGCTACCTAACATCTCGAATGTAGTATTTCACAACATTCCTCGCGGGTCGGCCCCACTTCTCGGTGGGAACATTATATACGTCTATAACGTAATATAACCTAACCTAACCCATGTAGCCCCTCGCTGGTAATGTTTTACAGAATCACGGTCGTGTCGTCCCGTATGGCTCGGTGTGGACATTATATACGTCTATAACGTTATATATCCTAACCTAAGGCAACTTAACATCTCGGATGTAGTATTTCACAACCTTCCTCGCGGGTCGGCCCCACTTCTCGGTGGGAACATTATATACGTCTATAACGTAATATAACCTAACCTAACCCATGTAGCCCCTCGCTGGTAATGTTTTACAGAATCACGGTCGTGTCGTCCCGTATGTCTCGGTGCGGACATTATATACGTCTATAACGTTATATATACTAACCTAAGGGAACCTAACATCGCGGATGTAGTATTTCACAACATTCCTGGCTGGTCGGCGCGAATTGTCGGTGGGAACACTATATACGTCTATGTCGTAATATAACCTAACCAAACCCATCTAGACCCTCGCTGGTAATATTTCACAAAATCCCGGTCGTGTCGTCCCGTATGTCTCGGTGCGGACATTATATACGTCTATAACGTTATATACCCTAACCTAAGGCAACTTAACATCTCGGATGTAGTATTTTCCAACATTCCTGGCGGGTCCGTCCCACTTTTCGGTGGGACCATTATATACGTCTATAACGTAATATAACCTAACCTAACCCATCTAGCCCCTGGCTGGGAATGTTTTACAGAATCCCGGTCGTGTCGTACCGTACGTCTCGGTGCGGACATTATATTCGTCTATAACTTTATGTGTCCTAACCTAAGGCAACTTAACATCTAGGTTGTAGTATTTTCCAACATTCCTGGCGGGTCGGCCCCTACTTCTCGGTGGGCACATTATATACGTCTATATCGTAATATAACCTAACCTAACCCATGTAGCCCCTCGCTGGTAATGTTTTACAGAATCACGGTCGTGTCGTCCCGTATGTCTCGGTGCGGACATTATATACGTCTATAACTTTATGTGTCCTAACCTAAGGGAACCTAACATCGCGGATGTAGTATTTCACAACATTCCTGGCTGGTCGGCTCGAATTCTCGGTGGGAACATTATATACGTCTACGTCGTAATATAACCTAACCTAACCCATTTAGACCATCGCTGGTAATATTTCACAAAATCCCGGTCGTGTCGTCCCGTATGTCTCGGTGCGGACATTATATACGTCTATAACGTTATATATCCTAACCTAGGTGAACCTAACATCGCGGATGTAGTATTTCACAACATTCCTGGCTGGTCGGCGCCAATTCTCGGTGGGAACATTATATACGTCTATAACGTAATATAACCTTACCTAACCGATCTAGACCCTCGCTGATAATGTTTTACAAAATCCCGGGCGTGTCGGCCCGTACTTCTCGGTGGGGACATTATATACGTCGATAACGTTATATACCCTAACCTAAGGGAACATAACATCTTGGATGTAGTATTTTCCAACATTCCTGGCGGGTCGGCCCCTACTTCTCGGTGGGCACATTATATACGTCTATATCGTAATATAACCTATCGTAACCCATCTAGACCCTCGCTGGTAATGTTTTACAAAATCCCGGTCGTGTCGGCCCGTACTTCTCGGTGGGGAAATTATATACGTCTATAACGTTATATAACCTAACCTAAGGCTACCTAACATCTCGAATGTAGTATTTCACAACCTTCCTCGCGGGTCGGCCCCACTTCTCGGTGGGAACATTATATACGTCTATAACGTAATATAACCTAACCTAACCCATGTAGCCCCTCGCTGGTAATGTTTTACAGAATCACGGTCGTGTCGTCCCGTATGTCTCGGTGCGGACATTATATACGTCTATAACGTTATATACCCTAACCTAAGGCAACTTAACATCTCGGATGTAGTATTTTCCAACATTCCTGGCGGGTCCGCCCCACTTTTCGGTGGGACCATTATATACGTCTATAACGTAATATAACCTAACCTAACCCACCTAGCCCCTGGCTGGGAATGTTTTACAGAATCCCGGTCGTGTCGTACCGTACGTCTCGGTGCGGACATTATATTCGTCTATAACTTTATGTGTCCTAACCTAAGGCAACTTAACATCTAGGTTGTAGTATTTTCCAACATTCCTGGCGGGTCGGCCCCTACTTCTCGGTGGGCACATTATATACGTCTATATCGTAATATAACCTAACCTAACCCATCTAGACCCTCGCTGGTAATGTTTTACAAAATCCCGGTCGTGTCGGCCCGTACTTCTCGGTGGGGACATTATATACATCTATAACGTTATATATCCTAACCTAAGGGAACCTAACATCGCGGATGTAGTATTTCACAACATTCCTGGCTGGTCGGCGCGAATTCTCGGTGGGAACATTATATACGTCTACGTCGTAATATAACCTAACCTAACCCATTTAGACCCTCGCTGGTAATATTTCACAAAACCCCGGTCGTGTCGTCCCGTATGTCTCGGTGCGGACATTATATACGTCTATAACGTTATATATCCTAACCTGAGTGAACCTAACATCGCGGATGTAGTATTTCACAACATTGCTGGCTGGTCGGCGCCAATTCTCGGTGGGAACATTATATACGTCTATAACGTAATATAACCTAAACTAACCGATCTAGACCCTCGCTGGTAATGTTTTACAAAATCCCGGGCGTGTCGGCCCGTACTTCTCGGTGGGGACATTATATACGTCGATAACGTTATATACCCTAACCTAAGGGAACATTACATCTTGGATGTAGTATTTTCCAACATTCCTGGCGGGTCGGCCCCTACTTCTCGGTGGGCACATTATATACGTCTATATCGTAATATAACCTATCGTAACCCATCTAGACCCTCGCTGGTAATGTTTTACAAAATCCCGGTCGTGTCGGCCCGTACTTCTCGGTGGGGAAATTATATACGTCTATAACGTTATATAACCTAACCTAAGGCTACCTAACATCTCGAATGTAGTATTTCACAACATTCCTCGCGGGTCGGCCCCACTTCTCGGTGGGAACATTATATACGTCTATAACGTAATATAACCTAACCTAACCCATGTAGCCCCTCGCTGGTAATGTTTTACAGAATCACGGTCGTGTCGTCCCGTATGTCTCGGTGCGGACATTATATACGTCTATAACTTTATGTGTCCTAACCTAAGGGAACCTAACATCGCGGATGTAGTATTTCACAACATTCCTGGCTGGTCGGCGCGAATTGTCGGTGGGAACACTATATACGTCTATGTCGTAATATAACCTAACCAAACCCATCTAGACCCTCGCTGGTAATATTTGACAAAATCCCGGTCGTGTCGTCCCGTATGTCTCGGTGCGGACATTATATACGTCTATAACGTTATATACCCTAACCTAAGGCAACTTAACATCTCGGATGTAGTAGTTTCCAACATTCCTGGCGGGTCCGCCCCACTTTTCGGTGGGACCATTATATACGTCTATAACGTAATATAACCTAACCTAACCCATCTAGACCCTCGCTGGTAATGTTTTACAAAATCCCGGTCGTGTCGTACCGTACGTCTCGATGCGGACATTATATACGTCTATAACGTTATATAGCCTAACCTAAGGCTACCTAACATCTCGAATGTAGTATTTCACAACATTCCCGGCGGGTCGGCCCCACTTCTCGGTGGGAACATTATATACGTCTATAACGTAATATAACCTAACCTAACCCATCTAGCCCCTCGCTGGTAATGTTTTACAGAGTCTCGGTCGTGTCGTCCCGTATGTCTCGGTGCGGACATTATATACGTCTATAACTTTATGTATCCTAACCTAAGGCAACTTAGCATCTGGGATGTAGTATTTTCCAACATTCCTGGCGGGTCCGCCCCACTTTTCGGTGGGACCATTATATACGTCTATAACGTAATATAACCTAACCTAACCCATCTAGCCCCTGGCTGGGAATGTTTTACAGAATCCCGGTCGTCTCGTACCGTACGTCTCGGTGCGGACATTATATTCGTCTATAACTTTATGTGTCCTAACCTAAGGCAACTTAACATCTAGGTTGTAGTATTTTCCAACATTCCTGGCGGGTCGGCCCCTACTTCTCGGTGGGCACATTATATACGTCTATATCGTAATATAACCTAACCTAACCCATGTAGCCCCTCGCTGGTAATGTTTTACAGAATCACGGTCGTGTCGTCCCGTATGTCTCGGTGCGGACATTATATAAGTCTATAACTTTATGTGTCCTAACCTAAGGGAACCTAACATCGCGGATGTAGTATTTCACAACATTCCTGGCTGGTCGGCGCGAATTCTCGGTGGGAACATTATATACGTCTACGTCGTAATATAACCTAACCTAACCCATTTAGACCCTCGCTGGTAATATTTCACAAAACCCCGGTCGTGTCGTCCCGTATGTCTCGGTGCGGACATTATATACGTCTATAACGTTATATATCCTAACCTAAGGCAACTTAACATCTCGGATGTAGTATTTCACAACATTCCTGGCGGGTCGGCTCCACTTCTAGGTGGGAACATTATATACGTCTATAACGTAATATAACCTAACCTAACCCATGTAGCCCCTCACTGGTAATGTTTTACAGAATCCCGGTCGTGTCGTCCCGTATGTCTCGGTGCGGACATTATATACGTCTATAACTTTATGTGTCCTAACCTAAGGGAACCTAACATCGCGGATGTAGTATTTCACAACATTCCTGGCTGGTCGGCTCGAATTCTCGGTGGGAACATTATATACGTCTACGTCGTAATATAACCTAACCTAACCCATTTAGACCCTCGCTGGTAATATTTCACAAAATCCCGGTCGTGTCGTCCCGTATGTCTCGGTGCGGACATTATATACGTCTATAACGTTATATATCCTAACCTGAGTGAACCTAACATCGCGGATGTAGTATTTCACAACATTCCTGGCTGGTCGGCGCCAATTCTCGGTGGGAACATTATATACGTCTATAACGTAATATAACCTAACCTAACCGATCTAGACCCTCGCTGGTAATGTTTTACAAAATCCCGGGCGTGTCGGCCCGTACTTCTCGGTGGGGACATTATATACGTCGATAACGTTATATACCCTAACCTAAGGGAACATAACATCTTGGATGTAGTATTTTCCAACATTCCTGGCGGGTCGGCGCCAATTCTCGGTGGGAACATTATATACGTCTATAACGTAATATAACCTAAACTAACCGATCTATACCCTCGCTGGTAATGTTTTACAAAATCCCGGGCGTGTCGGCCCGTACTTCTCGGTGGGGAAATTATATACGTCTATAACGTTATATAACCTAACCTAAGGCTACCTAACATCTCGAATGTAGTATTTCACAACATTCCTCGCGGGTCGGCCCCACTTCTCGGTGGGAACATTATATACGTCTATAACGTAATATAACCTAACCTAACCCATGTAGCCCCTCGCTGGTAATGTTTTACAGAATCACGGTCGTGTCGTCCCGTATGTCTCGGTGCGGACATTATATACGTCTATAACTTTATGTGTCCTAACCTAAGGGAACCTAACATCGCGGATGTAGTATTTCACAACATTCCTGGCTGGTCGGCGCGAATTGTCGGTGGGAACACTATATACGTCTATGTCGTAATATAACCTAACCAAACCCATCTAGACCCTCGCTGGTAATATTTGACAAAATCCCGGTCGTGTCGTCCCGTATGTCTCGGTGCGGACATTATATACGTCTATAACGTTATATACCCTAACCTAAGGCAACATAACATCTCGGATGTAGTATTTTCCAACATTCCTGGCGGGTCGGCCCCACTTCTCGGTGGGAACATTATATACGTCTATAACGTAATATAACCTAACCTAACAGATCTAGCCCCTCACTGGTAATGTTTTACAGAATCCCGGTCGTGTCGTCCCGTACGTCTCGGTGCGGACATTATATACGTCTATAACGTTATATACCCTAACCTAAGGCAACTTAACATCTCGGAAGTAGTATTTTCCAACATTCCTGGCGGGTCCGCCCCACTTTTCGGTGGGACCATTATATACGTCTATAACGTAATATAACCTAACCTAACCCATCTAGCCCCTGGCTGGGAATGTTTTACAGAATCCCGGTCGTGTCGTACCGTACGTCTCGGTGCGGACATTATATTCGTCTATAACTTTATGTGTCCTAACCTAAGGCAACTTAACATCTAGGTTGTAGTATTTTCCAACATTCCTGGCGGGTCGGCCCCTACTTCTCGGTGGGCACATTATATACGTCTATATCGTAATATAACCTAACCTAACCCATGTAGCCCCTCGCTGGTAATGTTTCACAGAATCACGGTCGTGTCGTCCCGTATGTCTCGGTGCGGACATTATATACGTCTATAACTTTATGTGTCCTAACCTAAGGGAACCTAACATCGCGGATGTAGTATTTCACAACATTCCTGGCTGGTCGGCGCGAATTCTCGGTGGGAACATTATATACGTCTACGTCGTAATATAACCTAACCTAACCCATTTAGACCCTCGCTGGTAATATTTCACAAAACCCCGGTCGTGTCGTCCCGTATGTCTCGGTGCGGACATTATATACGTCTATAACGTTATATATCCTAACCTGAGTGAACCTAACATCGCGGATGTAGTATTTCACAACATTGCTGGCTGGTCGGCGCCAATTCTCGGTGGGAACATTATATACGTCTATAACGTAATATAACCTAAACTAACCGATCTAGACCCTCGCTGGTAATGTTTTACAAAATCCCGGGCGTGTCGGCCCGTACTTCTCGGTGGGGAAATTATATACGTCTATAACGTTATATAACCTAACCTAAGGCTACCTAACATCTCGAATGTAGTATTTCACAACATTCCTCGCGGGTCGGCCCCACTTCTCGGTGGGAACATTATATACGTCTATAACGTAATATAACCTAACCTAACCCATGTAGCCCCTCGCTGGTAATGTTTTACAGAATCACGGTCGTGTCGTCCCGTATGTCTCGGTGCGGACATTATATACGTCTATAACTTTATGTGTCCTAACCTAAGGGAACCTAACATCGCGGATGTAGTATTTCACAACATTCCTGGCTGGTCGGCGCGAATTGTCGGTGGGAACACTATATACGTCTATGTCGTAATATAACCTAACCAAACCCATCTAGACCCTCGCTGGTAATATTTGACAAAATCCCGGTCGTGTCGTCCCGTATGTCTCGGTGCGGACATTATATACGTCTATAACGTTATATACCCTAACCTAAGGCAACTTAACATCTCGGATGTAGTATTTTCCAACATTCCTGGCGGGTCCGCCCCACTTTTCGGTGGGACCATTATATACGTCTATAACGTAATATAACCTAACCTAACCCATCTAGACCCTCGCTGGTAATGTTTTACAAAATCCCGGTCGTGTCGTACCGTACGTCTCGATGCGGATATTATATACGTCTATAACGTTATATATCCTAACCTAAGGGAACCTAACATCTCGGATGTAGTATTTCACAACATTCCTGGCTGGTCAGCGCCGATTCTCGGTGGGAACATTATATACGTCTATGTCGTAATATAACCTAACCTAACCCATCTAGACCCTCGCTGGTAATATTTCACAAAATCCCGGTCGTGTCGTCCCGTATGTCTCGGTGCGGATATTATATACGTCTATAACGTTATATATCCTAACCTGAGGGAACCTAACATCGCGGATGTAGTATTTCACAACATTCCTGGCTGGTCGGCGCCAATTCTCGGTGGGAACATTATATACGTCTATATCGTAATATAACCTAACCTAACCCATCTAGACCCTCGCTGGTAATGTTTCACAACATCCCGGTCGTGTCGGTCCGTACTTCTCGGTGGGGACATCATATCAGTCTATAACGTTATATATACTAACCTAAGGGAACCTAACATCTCGGATGTAGTATTTCACAATATTCCTGGCGGGTCGGCCCCACTTCTCGGTGGGAACATTATACACGTCTATAATGTTATATAACCTAACCTAACCGATCTAGCCCCTCAGTGGTAATGTTTTACAGAATCCCGGTCGTGTCGTCGCGTACGTCTCGGTGCGGACATTATATACGTCTATAACGTTATATATCCTAACCTAAGGCAACTTAACATCTCGGATGTAGTATTTCACAACATTCCTGGCGGGTCGGCTCCACTTCTCGGTGGGGACATTATATACGTCTATAACGTTATATATCCTAACCTAAGGCGACTTAACATCTCGGATGTAGTATTTTCCAACATTCCTGGCGAGTCGGCCCCATCTTCTCGGTGTGAACATTATATACGTCTATAACGTAACATAACCTAACCTAACCCATCTAGCCCCTAGCTGGGAATGTTTTACAAAATCCCGGTCGTGTCAGCCCGTACTTTTCCGTGGGGACATTATATACGTCTATAACGTTATATATCCTAATCTAAGGGAACCTAACACCGCGGATGTAGTATTTCACAACATTCCTGGCGGGTCCGCCCCACTTCTCGGTGGGAACATTATATACGTCTATATCGTAATATAACCTAACCTAACCCAGCTAGACCCTCGCTGGTAATGTTTTACAAAATCCCGGTCGTGTCGGCCCGTACTTCTCGGTGCGGACATTATATACCTCTATAACGTTATATACCCTAACCTAATGCAACTTAACATCTCGGATGTAGTATTTTCCAACATTCCTGGCGGGTCCGCCCCACTTTTCGGGGGGAGCATTATATACGTCTATAACGTAATATAACCTAACCCAACCCATCTAGCCCCTAGCCGGGAATGTTTTACAAAATCCCGGTCGTGTCGGCCCGTGCTTCAAGGTGGGCACATTATATACATCTATATCGTAATATAACCTAACCTAACCCACCTAGACCCTCGCTGGTAATATTTCACAAAATCCCCGTCGTGTCGGCCCGTACTTCTCGGTGGGGACATTATATACGTCTATAACTTTATATATACTAACCTAAGGGAACCTAACATCTCGGATGTTGTATTTTCCAACATTCCTGGCGGGTCTGCCCCTACTTCTCGGTGGGCACATTATATACGTCTATATCGTAATATAACCTAACCTAACCCATCTAGACCCTCGCTGGTAATATTTCACAAAATCCCGGTCGTGTCGTCCCGTACGTCTCGGTGCGGACATTATATACGTCTATAACGTTATATATCCTAACCTAAGGCAACTTAACATCTCGGATGTAGTATTTTCCAACATTCCTGGCGGGTCGGCCCCACTTCTCGGTGGGAACATTATATACGTCTATAACGTAATATAACCTAACCTAACCGATCTAGCCCCTCACTGGTAATGTTTTACAGAATCCCGGTCGTGTCGTCCCGTACGTCTCGGTGCGGACATTATATACGTCTATAACGTTATATATCCTAACCTAAGGCAAATTAACATCTCGGATGTAGTATTTTCCAACATTCCTGGCGGGTCGGCCCCACTTCTCGGTGGGAACATTATATACGTCTATAACGTAATATAACCTAACCTAACAGATCTAGCCCCTCACTGGTAATGTTTTACAGAATCCCGGTCGTGTCGTCCCGTACGTCTCGGTGCGGACATTATATACGTCTATAACGTTATATACCCTAACCTAAGGCAACTTAACATCTCGGAAGTAGTATTTTCCAACATTCCTGGCGGGTCCGCCCCACTTTTCGGTGGGACCATTATATACGTCTATAACGTAATATAACCTAACCTAACCCATCTAGCCCCTGGCTGGGAATGTTTTACAGAATCCCGGTCGTGTCGTACCGTACGTCTCGGTGCGGACATTATATTCGTCTATAACTTTATGTGTCCTAACCTAAGGCAACTTAACATCTAGGTTGTAGTATTTTCCAACATTCCTGGCGGGTCGGCCCCTACTTCTCGGTGGGCACATTATATACGTCTATATCGTAATATAACCTAACCTAACCCATGTAGCCCCTCGCTGGTAATGTTTTACAGAATCACGGTCGTGTCGTCCCGTATGTCTCGGTGCGGACATTATATACGTCTATAACTTTATGTGTCCTAACCTAAGGGAACCTAACATCGCGGATGTAGTATTTCACAACATTCCTGGCTGGTCGGCGCGAATTCTCGGTGGGAACATTATATACGTCTACGTCGTAATATAACCTAACCTAACCCATTTAGACCCTCGCTGGTAATATTTCACAAAACCCCGGTCGTGTCGTCCCGTATGTCTCGGTGCGGACATTATATACGTCTATAACGTTATATATCCTAACCTGAGTGAACCTAACATCGCGGATGTAGTATTTCACAACATTGCTGGCTGGTCGGCGCCAATTCTCGGTGGGAACATTATATACGTCTATAACGTAATATAACCTAAACTAACCGATCTAGACCCTCGCTGGTAATGTTTTACAAAATCCCGGGCGTGTCGGCCCGTACTTCTCGGTGGGGACATTATATACGTCGATAACGTTATATACCCTAACCTAAGGGAACATTACATCTTGGATGTAGTATTTTCCAACATTCCTGGCGGGTCGGCCCCTACTTCTCGGTGGGCACATTATATACGTCTATATCGTAATATAACCTATCGTAACCCATCTAGACCCTCGCTGGTAATGTTTTACAAAATCCCGGTCGTGTCGGCCCGTACTTCTCGGTGGGGAAATTATATACGTCTATAACGTTATATAACCTAACCTAAGGCTACCTAACATCTCGAATGTAGTATTTCACAACATTCCTCGCGGGTCGGCCCCACTTCTCGGTGGGAACATTATATACGTCTATAACGTAATATAACCTAACCTAACCCATGTAGCCCCTCGCTGGTAATGTTTTACAGAATCACGGTCGTGTCGTCCCGTATGTCTCGGTGCGGACATTATATACGTCTATAACTTTATGTGTCCTAACCTAAGGGAACCTAACATCGCGGATGTAGTATTTCACAACATTCCTGGCTGGTCGGCGCGAATTGTCGGTGGGAACACTATATACGTCTATGTCGTAATATAACCTAACCAAACCCATCTAGACCCTCGCTGGTAATATTTGACAAAATCCCGGTCGTGTCGTCCCGTATGTCTCGGTGCGGACATTATATACGTCTATAACGTTATATACCCTAACCTAAGGCAACTTAACATCTCGGATGTAGTATTTTCCAACATTCCTGGCGGGTCCGCCCCACTTTTCGGTGGGACCATTATATACGTCTATAACGTAATATAACCTAACCTAACCCATCTAGACCCTCGCTGGTAATGTTTTACAAAATCCCGGTCGTGTCGTACCGTACGTCTCGATGCGGACATTATATACGTCTATAACGTTATATAGCCTAACCTAAGGCTACCTAACATCTCGAATGTAGTATTTCACAACATTCCCGGCGGGTCGGCCCCACTTCTCGGTGGGAACATTATATACGTCTATAACGTAATATAACCTAACCTAACCCATCTAGCCCCTCGCTGGTAATGTTTTACAGAGTCTCGGTCGTGTCGTCCCGTATGTCTCGGTGCGGACATTATATACGTCTATAACTTTATGTATCCTAACCTAAGGCAACTTAACATCTGGGATGTAGTATTTTCCAACATTCCTGGCGGGTCCGCCCCACTTTTCGGTGGGACCATTATATACGTCTATAACGTAATATAACCTAACCTAACCCATCTAGCCCCTGGCTGGGAATGTTTTACAGAATCCCGGTCGTCTCGTACCGTACGTCTCGGTGCGGACATTATATTCGTCTATAACTTTATGTGTCCTAACCTAAGGCAACTTAACATCTAGGTTGTAGTATTTTCCAACATTCCTGGCGGGTCGGCCCCTACTTCTCGGTGGGCACATTATATACGTCTATATCGTAATATAACCTAACCTAACCCATGTAGCCCCTCGCTGGTAATGTTTTACAGAATCACTGTCGTGTCGTCCCGTATGTCTCGGTGCGGACATTATATAAGTCTATAACTTTATGTGTCCTAACCTAAGGGAACCTAACATCGCGGATGTAGTATTTCACAACATTCCTGGCTGGTCGGCGCGAATTCTCGGTGGGAACATTATATACGTCTACGTCGTAATATAACCTAACCTAACCCATTTAGACCCTCGCTGGTAATATTTCACAAAACCCCGGTCGTGTCGTCCCGTATGTCTCGGTGCGGACATTATATACGTCTATAACGTTATATATCCTAACCTAAGGCAACTTAACATCTCGGATGTAGTATTTCACAACATTCCTGGCGGGTCGGCTCCACTTCTCGGTGGGAACATTATATACGTCTATAACGTAATATAACCTAACCTAACCCATCTAGCCCCTCGCTGGTAATGTTTTACAGAATTCCGGTCGTGTCGGCCCGTACTTCTCGGTGGGGACATTATATACGCCTATAACGTTATATATACTAACCTAAGGGAACATAACATCTCGGATGTTGTATTTTCCAACATTCCTGGCGGGTCGGCCCCTACTTCTCGGTGGGCACATTATATACGTCTATATCGTAATATAACCTAACCTAACCCATCTAGACCCTCGCTTGTAATGTTTTACAAAATCCCGGTCGTGTCGGCCCGTGCTTCTCGCTGGGCACATTATATACATCTATACCGTAATATAACCTAACCTAACTCATCTAGACCCTCGCTGGTAATGTTTTACAAAATCCCGGTCGTGTCGGCCCGTACTTCTCGGTGGGGACATTATATACGTCTATAACGTTATATATCCTAACCTAAGGCGACTTAACATCTCGGATGTAGTATTTTCCAACATTCCTGGCGGGTCGGCCCCATCTTCTCGGTGTGAACATTATATACGTCTATAACGTAACATAACCTAACCTAACCCATCTAGCCCCTAGCTGGGAATGTTTTACAAAATCCCGGTCGTGTCAGCCCGTACTTTTTCGTGGGGACATTATATACGTCTATAACGTTATATATCCTAATCTAAGGGAACCTAACACCGCGGATGTAGTATTTCACAACATTCCTGGCGGGTCCGCCCCACTTCTCGGTGGGAACATTATATACGTCTATATCGTAATATAACCTAACCTAACCCAGCTAGACCCTCGCTGGTAATGTTTTACAAAATCCCGGTCGTGTCGGCCCGTACTTCTCGGTGCGGACATTATATACCTCTATAACGTTATATACCCTAACCTAAGGCAACTTAACATCTCGGATGTAGTATTTTCCAACATTCCTGGCGGGTCCGCCCCACTTTTCGGGGGGAGCATTATATACGTCTATAACGTAATATAACCTAACCTAACCCATCTAGCCCCTAGCCGGGAATGTTTTACAAAATCCCGGTCGTGTCGGCCCGTGCTTCAAGGTGGGCTTTATATACATCTATATCGTAATATAACCTAACCTAACCCATCTAGACCCTCGCTGGTAATATTTCACAAAATCCCCGTCGTGTCGGCCCGTACTTCTCGGTGGGGACATTATATACGTCTATAACTTTATATATACTAACCTAAGGGAACCTAACATCTCGGATGTTGTATTTTCCAACATTCCTGGCGGGTCTGCCCCTACTTCTCGGTGGGCACATTATATACGTCTATATCGTAATATAACCTAACCTAACCCATCTAGACCCTCGCTGGTAATATTTCACAAAATCCCGGTCGTGTCGTCCCGTACGTCTCGGTGCGGACATTATATACGTCTATAACGTTATATATCCTAACCTAAGGCAACTTAACATCTCGGATGTAGTATTTTCCAACATTCCTGGCGGGTCGGCCCCACTTCTCGGTGGGAACATTATATACGTCTATAACGTAATATAACCTAACCTAACCGATCTAGCCCCTCACTGGTAATGTTTTACAGAATCCCGGTCGTGTCGTCCCGTACGTCTCGGTGCGGACATTATATACGTCTATAACGTTATATATCCTAACCTAAGGCAAATTAACATCTCGGATGTAGTATTTTCCAACATTCCTGGCGGGTCGGCCCCACTTCTCGGTGGGAACATTATATACGTCTATAACGTAATATAACCTAACCTAACCGATCTAGCCCCTCACTGGTAATGTTTTACAGAATCCCGGTCGTGTCGTCCCGTACGTCTCGGTGCGGACATTATATACGTCTATAACGTTATATACCCTAACCTAAGGCAACTTAACATCTCGGATGTAGTATTTTCCAACATTCCTGGCGGGTCCGCCCCACTTTTCGGTGGGACCATTATATACGTCTATAACGTAATATAACCTAACCTAACCCATCTAGCCCCTGGCTGGGAATGTTTTACAGAATCCCGGTCGTGTCGTACCGTACGTCTCGGTGCGGACATTATATTCGTCTATAACTTTATGTGTCCTAACCTAAGGCAACTTAACATCTAGGTTGTAGTATTTTCCAACATTCCTGGCGGGTCGGCCCCTACTTCTCGGTGGGCACATTATATACGTCTATATCGTAATATAACCTAACCTAACCCATGTAGCCCCTCGCTGGTAATGTTTTACAGAATCACGGTCGTGTCGTCCCGTATGTCTCGGTGCGGACATTATATACGTCTATAACTTTATGTGTCCTAACCTAAGGGAACCTAACATCGCGGATGTAGTATTTCACAACATTCCTGGCTGGTCGGCTCGAATTCTCGGTGGGAACATTATATACGTCTACGTCGTAATATAACCTAACCTAACCCATTTAGACCCTCGCTGGTAATATTTCACAAAATCCCGGTCGTGTCGTCCCGTATGTCTCGGTGCGGACATTATATACGTCTATAACGTTATATACCCTAACCTAAGGCAACTTAACATCTCGGATGTAGTATTTTCCAACATTCCTGGCGGGTCCGCCCCACTTTTCGGTGGGACCATTATATACGTCTATAACGTAATATAACCTAACCTAACCCATCTAGCCCCTGGCTGGGAATGTTTTACAGAATCCCGGTCGTGTCGTACCGTACGTCTCGGTGCGGACATTATATTCGTCTATAACTTTATGTGTCCTAACCTAAGGCAACTTAACATCTAGGTTGTTGTATTTTCCAACATTCCTGGCGGGTCGGCCCGTGCTTCTCGCTGGGCACATTATATACATCTATACCGTAATATAACCTAACCTAACCCATCTAGACCCTCGCTTGTAATGTTTTACAAAATCCCGGTCGTGTCGGCCCGTGCTTCTCGCTCGGCACATTATATACATCTATACCGTAATATAACCTAACCTAACTCATCTAGACCCTCGCTGGTAATGTTTTACAAAATCCCGGTCGTGTCGGTCCGTACTTCTCGGTGGGGACATCATATCAGTCTATAACGTTATATATACTAACCTAAGGGAACCTAACATCTCGGATGTAGTATTTCACAACATTCCTGGCGGGTCGGCTCCACTTCTCGGTGGGAACATTATATACGTCTATAACGTAATATAACCTAACCTAACCCATCTAGCCCCTCGCTGGTAATGTTTTACAGAATTCCGGTCGTGTCGGCCCGTACTTCTCGGTGGGGATATTATATACGCCTATAACGTTATATATACTAACCTAAGGGAACATAACATCTCGGATGTTTTATTTTCCAACATTCCTGGCGGGTCGGCCCCTACTTCTCGGTGGGCACATTATATACGTCTATATCGTAATATAACCTAACCTAACCCATCTAGACCCTCGCTTGTAATGTTTTACAAAATCCCGGTCGTGTCGGCCCGTGCTTCTCGCTGGGCACATTATATACATCTATACCGTAATATAACCTAACCTAACTCATCTAGACCCTCGCTGGTAATATTTCACAAAATCCCGGTCGTGTCGTCCCGTACGTCTCGGTGCGGACATTATATATGTCTATAACGTTATATATCCTAACCTAAGGCAACTTAACATCTCGGATGTAGTATTTTCCAACATTCCTGGCGGGTCGGCCCCACTTCTCGGTGGGAACATTATATACGTCTATAACGTAATATAACCTAACCTAACCCATCTAGCCCCTCGCTAGTAATGTTTTACAGAGTCTCGGTCGTGTCGTCCCGTATGTCTCGGTGCGGACATTATATACGTCTATAACTTTATGTATCCTAACCTAAGGCAACTTAACATCTGGGATGTAGTATTTTCCAACATTCCTGGCGGGTCGGCCCCAACTTCTCGGTGGGCACATTATATACGTCTATATCGTAATATAACCAAACCTAACCGATCTAGCCCCTCGCTGGTAATGTTTTACAGAATCCCGGTCGTGTCGTCGCGTACGCCTCGGTACGGACATTATATACGTCTATAACGTTATATATCCTAACCTAAGGCAACTTAACATCTCGGATGTAGTATTTCACAACATTCCTGGCGGGTCGGCTCCACTTCTCGGTGGGAACATTATATACGTCTATAACGTAATATAACCTAACCTAACCCATCTAGCCCCTCGCTGGTAATGTTTTACAGAATTCCGGTCGTGTCGTCCCGTACGTCTCGGTGCGGACATTATATACGTCTATAACGTTATATGACCTAACCTAAGGCTACCTAACATCTCGAATGTAGTATTTCACAACATTCCTGGCGGGTCGGCCCCACTTCTCGGTGGGAACATTATATACGTCTATAACGTAATATAACCTAACCTAACCGATCTAGCCCCTCGCTGGTAATGTTTTACAGAATCCCGGTCGTGTCGTCGCGTACGCCTCGGTACGGACATTATATACGTCTATAACGTTATATATCCTAACCTAAGGCAACTTAACATCTCGGATGTAGTATTTCACAACATTCCTGGCGGGTCGGCTCCACTTCTCGATGGGAACATTATTTACGTCTATAACGTAATATAACCTAACCTAACCCATCTAGACCCTCGCTGGTAATGTTTTACAAAATCCCGGGCGTGTCGGCCCGTACTTCTCGGTGGGGACATTATATACGTCGATAACGTTATATACCCTAACCTAAGGGAACATAACATCTTGGATGTAGTATTTTCCAACATTCCTGGCGGGTCGGCCCCTACTTCTCGGTGGGCACATTATATACGTCTATATCGTCATATAACCTATCGTAACTCATCTAGACCCTCGCTGGTAATGTTTTACAAAATCCCGGTCGTGTCGGCCCGTACTTCTCGGTGGGGAAATTATATACGTCTATAACGTTATATAAGCTAACCTAAGGCTACCTAACATCTCGAATGTAGTATTTCACAACATTCCTCGCGGGTCGGCCCCACTTCTCGGTGGGAACACTATATACGTCTATAACGTAATATAACCTAACCTAACCCATGTAGCCCCTCGCTGGTAATGTTTTACAGAATCACGGTCGTGTCGTCCCGTATGTCTCGGTGCGGACATTATATACGTCTATAACTTTATGTGTCCTAACCTAAGGGAACCTAACATCGCGGATGTAGTATTTCACAACATTCCTGGCTGGTCGGCGCGAATTCTCGGTGGGAACATTATATACGTCTACGTCGTAATATAACCTAACCTAACCCATTTAGACCCTCGCTGGTAATATTTCACAAAACCCCGGTCGTGTCGTCCCGTATGTCTCGGTGCGGACATTATATACGTCTATAACCTTATATATCCTAACCTGAGTGAACCTAACATCGCGGATGTAGTATTTCACAACATTCCTGGCTGGTCGGCGCCAATTCTCGGTGGGAACATTATATACGTCTATAACGTAATATAACCTAACCTAACCGATCTAGACCCTCGCTGGTAATGTTTTACAAAATCCCGGGCGTGTCGGCCCGTACTTCTCGGTGGGGACATTATATACGTCGATAACGTTATATACCCTAATCTAAGGGAACATAACATCTTGGATGTAGTAT
Organism: Xylocopa violacea; assembly: GCA_963969225.1. Classification (NCBI taxonomy): domain Eukaryota; kingdom Metazoa; phylum Arthropoda; class Insecta; order Hymenoptera; family Apidae; genus Xylocopa; species Xylocopa violacea. The sequence goes on along the minus strand of CAXAJV010000061.1, from coordinate 1,077,581 downwards.
TTTCCAACATTCCTGGCGGGTCGGCCCCTACTTCTCGGTGGGCACATTATATACGTCTATATCGTAATATAACCTATCGTAACCCATCTAGACCCTCGCTGGTAATGTTTTACAAAATCCCGGTCGTGTCGTACCGTACGTCTCGGTGCGGACATTATATACGTCTATAACGTTATATAACCTAACCTAAGGCTACCTAACATCTCGAATGTAGTATTTCACAACATTCCTGGCGGGTCGGCCCCACTTCTCGGTGGGAACATTATATACGTCTATAACGTAATATAACCTAACCTAACCGATCTAGCCCCTCGCTGGTAATGTTTTACAGAATCCCGGTCGTGTCGTCGCGTACGCCTCGGTACGGACATTATATACGTCTATAACGTTATATATCCTAACCTAAGGCAACTTAACATCTCGGATGTAGTATTTCACAACATTCCTGGCGGGTCGGCTCCACTTCTCGATGGGAACATTATTTACGTCTATAACGTAATATAACCTAACCTAACCCATCTAGACCCTCGCTGGTAATGTTTTACAAAATCCCGGGCGTGTCGGCCCGTACTTCTCGGTGGGGACATTATATACGTCGATAACGTTATATACCCTAACCTAAGGGAACATAACATCTTGGATGTAGTATTTTCCAACATTCCTGGCGGGTCGGCCCCTACTTCTCGGTGGGCACATTATATACGTCTATATCGTAATATAACCTATCGTAACCCATCTAGACCCTCGCTGGTAATGTTTTACAAAATCCCGGTCGTGTCGGCGCGTACTTCTCGGTGGGGAAATTATATACGTCTATAACGTTATATAACCTAACCTAAGGCTACCTAACATCTCGAATGTAGTATTTCACAACATTCCTCGCGGGTCGGCCCCACTTCTCGGTGGGAACACTATATACGTCTATAACGTAATATAACCTAACCTAACCCATGTAGCCCCTCGCTGGTAATGTTTTACAGAATCACGGTCGTGTCGTCCCGTATGTCTCGGTGCGGACATTATATTCGTCTATAACTTTATGTGTCCTAACCTAAGGGAACCTAACATCGCGGATGTAGTATTTCACAACATTCCTGGCTGGTCGGCGCGAATTCTCGGTGGGAACATTATATACGTCTACGTCGTAATATAACCTAACCTAACCCATTTAGACCCTCGCTGGTAATATTTCACAAAACCCCGGTCGTGTCGTCCCGTATGTCTCGGTGCGGACATTATATACGTCTATAACGTTATATATCCTAACCTGAGTGAACCTAACATCGCGGATGTAGTATTTCACAACATTCCTGGCTGGTCGGCGCCAATTCTCGGTGGGAACATTATATACGTCTATAACGTAATATAACCTAACCTAACCGATCTAGACCCTCGCTGGTAATGTTTTACAAAATCCCGGGCGTGTCGGCCCGTACTTCTCGGTGGGGACATTATATACGTCGATAACGTTATATACCCTAATCTAAGGGAACATAACATCTTGGATGTAGTATTTTCCAACATTCCTGGCGGGTCGGCCCCTACTTCTCGGTGGGCACATTATATACGTCTATATCGTAATATAACCTATCGTAACCCATCTAGACCCTCGCTGGTAATGTTTTACAAAATCCCGGTCGTGACGGCCCGTACTTCTCGGTGGGGAAGTTATATACGTCTATAACGTTATATAACCTAACCTAAGGCTACCTAACATCTCGAATGTAGTATTTCACAACATTCCTCGCGGGTCGGCCCCACTTCTCGGTGGGAACATTATATACGTCTATAACGTAATATAACCTAACCTAACCCATGTAGACCCTCGCTGGTAATGTTTTACAGAATCACGGTCGTGTCGTCCCGTATGTCTCGGTGCGGACATTATATACGTCTATAACTTTATGTGTCCTAACCTAAGGGAACCTAACATCGCGGATGTAGTATTTCACAACATTCCTGGCTGGTCGGCGCGAATTCTCGGTGGGAACATTATATACGTCTACGTCGTAATATAACCTAACCTAACCCATTTAGACCCTCGCTGGTAATATTTCACAAAATCCCGGTCGTGTCGTCCCGTATGTCTCGGTGCGGACATTATATACGTCTATAACGTTATATATCCTAACCTGAGTGAACCTAACATCGCGGATGTAGTATTTCACAACATTCCTGGCTGGTCGGCGCCAATTCTCGGTGGGAACATTATATACGTCTATAACGTAATATAACCTAACCTAACCGATCTAGACCCTCGCTGGTAATGTTTTACAAAATCCCGGGCGTGTCGGCCCGTACTTCTCGGTGGGGACATTATATACGTCGATAACGTTATATACCCTAACCTAAGGGAACATAACATCTTGGATGTAGTATTTTCCAACATTCCTGGCGGGTCGGCCCCTACTTCTCGGTGGGCACATTATATACGTCTATATCGTAATATAACCTATCGTAACTCATCTAGACCCTCGCTGGTAATGTTTTACAAAATCCCGGTCGTGTCGTACCGTACGTCTCGATGCGGACATTATATACGTCTATAACGTTATATAGCCTAACCTAAGGCTACCTAACATCTCGAATGTAGTATTTCACAACATTCCTGGCGGGTCGGCCCCACTTCTCGGTGGGAACATTATATACGTCTATATCGTAATATAACCAAACCTAACCGATCTAGCCCCTCGCTGGTAATGTTTTACAGAATCCCGGTCGTGTCGTCGCGTACGCCTCGGTACGGACATTATATACGTCTATAACGTTATATATCCTAACCTAAGGCAACTTAACATCTCGGATGTAGTATTTCACAACATTCCTGGCGGGTCGGCTCCACTTCTCGGTGGGAACATTATATACGTCTATAACGTAATATAACCTAACCTAACCCATCTAGCCCCTCGCTGGTAATGTTTTACAGAATTCCGGTCGTGTCGTCCCGTACGTCTCGGTGCGGACATTATATACGTCTATAACGTTATCTATCCTAACCTAAGGCAACTTAACATCTCGGATGTAGTATTATCCAACATTTCTTGCGGGACGGCCCCAACTGTTCGGTGGGCACATTATATACGTCTATATCGTAATATAACCTAACCTAACCCATCTAGACACTCGCTGGTAATATTTCACAAAATCCCGGTCGTGTCGTCCCGTACGTCTCGGTGCGGACATTATATACCTCTATAACGTTATATATCCTAACCTATGGCAACTTAACATCTTGGATGTAGTATTTTCCAACATTCCTGGCGGGTCGGCCCCAACTTCTCGGTGGGCACATTATATGCGTCTATATCGTAATATAACCTAACCTAACCCATCTAGACCCTCGCTGGTAATGTTTTACAAAATCCCGGTCGTGTCGTACCGTACGTCTCGGTGCGGACATTATATACGTCTATAACGTTATATAACCTAACCTAAGGCTACCTAACATCTCGAATGTAGTATTTCACAACATTCCTGGCGGGTCGGCCCCACTTCTCGGTGGGAACATTATATACGTCTATAACGTAATATAACCTAACCTAACCGATCTAGCCCCTCGCTGGTAATGTTTTACAGAATCCCGGTCGTGTCGTCGCGTACGCCTCGGTACGGACATTATATACGTCTATAACGTTATATATCCTAACCTAAGGCAACTTAACATCTCGGATGTAGTATTTCACAACATTCCTGGCGGGTCGGCTCCACTTCTCGATGGGAACATTATTTACGTCTATAACGTAATATAACCTAACCTAACCCATCTAGACCCTCGCTGGTAATGTTTTACAAAATCCCGGGCGTGTCGGCCCGTACTTCTCGGTGGGGACATTATATACGTCGATAACGTTATATACCCTAACCTAAGGGAACATAACATCTTGGATGTAGTATTTTCCAACATTCCTGGCGGGTCGGCCCCTACTTCTCGGTGGGCACATTATATACGTCTATATCGTAATATAACCTATCGTAACCCATCTAGACCCTCGCTGGTAATGTTTTACAAAATCCCGGTCGTGTCGGCGCGTACTTCTCGGTGGGGAAATTATATACGTCTATAACGTTATATAACCTAACCTAAGGCTACCTAACATCTCGAATGTAGTATTTCACAACATTCCTCGCGGGTCGGCCCCACTTCTCGGTGGGAACACTATATACGTCTATAACGTAATATAACCTAACCTAACCCATGTAGCCCCTCGCTGGTAATGTTTTACAGAATCACGGTCGTGTCGTCCCGTATGTCTCGGTGCGGACATTATATTCGTCTATAACTTTATGTGTCCTAACCTAAGGGAACCTAACATCGCGGATGTAGTATTTCACAACATTCCTGGCTGGTCGGCGCGAATTCTCGGTGGGAACATTATATACGTCTACGTCGTAATATAACCTAACCTAACCCATTTAGACCCTCGCTGGTAATATTTCACAAAACCCCGGTCGTGTCGTCCCGTATGTCTCGGTGCGGACATTATATACGTCTATAACGTTATATATCCTAACCTGAGTGAACCTAACATCGCGGATGTAGTATTTCACAACATTCCTGGCTGGTCGGCGCCAATTCTCGGTGGGAACATTATATACGTCTATAACGTAATATAACCTAACCTAACCGATCTAGACCCTCGCTGGTAATGTTTTACAAAATCCCGGGCGTGTCGGCCCGTACTTCTCGGTGGGGACATTATATACGTCGATAACGTTATATACCCTAATCTAAGGGAACATAACATCTTGGATGTAGTATTTTCCAACATTCCTGGCGGGTCGGCCCCTACTTCTCGGTGGGCACATTATATACGTCTATATCGTAATATAACCTATCGTAACCCATCTAGACCCTCGCTGGTAATGTTTTACAAAATCCCGGTCGTGTCGGCCCGTACTTCTCGGTGGGGAAGTTATATACGTCTATAACGTTATATAACCTAACCTAAGGCTACCTAACATCTCGAATGTAGTATTTCACAACATTCCTCGCGGGTCGGCCCCACTTCTCGGTGGGAACATTATATACGTCTATAACGTAATATAACCTAACCTAACCCATGTAGACCCTCGCTGGTAATGTTTTACAGAATCACGGTCGTGTCGTCCCGTATGTCTCGGTGCGGACATTATATACGTCTATAACTTTATGTGTCCTAACCTAAGGGAACCTAACATCGCGGATGTAGTATTTCACAACATTCCTGGCTGGTCGGCGCGAATTCTCGGTGGGAACATTATATACGTCTACGTCGTAATATAACCTAACCTAACCCATTTAGACCCTCGCTGGTAATATTTCACAAAATCCCGGTCGTGTCGTCCCGTATGTCTCGGTGCGGACATTATATACGTCTATAACGTTATATATCCTAACCTGAGTGAACCTAACATCGCGGATGTAGTATTTCACAACATTCCTGGCTGGTCGGCGCCAATTCTCGGTGGGAACATTATATACGTCTATAACGTAATATAACCTAACCTAACCGATCTAGACCCTCGCTGGTAATGTTTTACAAAATCCCGGGCGTGTCGGCCCGTACTTCTCGGTGGGGACATTATATACGTCGATAACGTTATATACCCTAACCTAAGGGAACATAACATCTTGGATGTAGTATTTTCCAACATTCCTGGCGGGTCGGCCCCTACTTCTCGGTGGGCACATTATATACGTCTATATCGTAATATAACCTATCGTAACTCATCTAGACCCTCGCTGGTAATGTTTTACAAAATCCCGGTCGTGTCGGCCCGTACTTCTCGGTGGGGAAATTATATACGTCTATAACGTTATATAACCTAACCTAAGGCTACCTAACATCTCGAATGTAGTATTTCACAACATTCCTCGCGGGTCGGCCCCACTTCTCGGTGGGAACATTATATACGTCTATAGCGTAATATAACCTAACCTAACCCATGTAGCCCCTCGCTGGTAATGTTTTACAGAATCACGGTCGTGTCGTCCCGTATGTCTCGGCGCGGACATTATATACGTCTATAACTTTATGTGTCCTAACCTAAGGGAACCTAACATCGCGGATGTAGTATTTCACAACATTCCTGGCTGGTCGGCGCGAATTGTCGGTGGGAACACTATATACTTCTATGTCGTAATATAACCTAACCAAACCCATCTAGACCCTCGCTGGTAATATTTCACAAAATCCCGGTCGTGTCGTCCCGTATGTCTCGGTGCGGACATTATATACTTCTATAACGTTACATACCCTAACCTAAGGCAACTTAACATCTCGGATGTAGTATTTTCCAACATTCCTGGCGGGTCCGCCCCACTTTTCGGTGGGACCATTATATACGTCTATATCGTAATATAACCTAACCTAACCCATCTAGACCCTCGCTGGTAATGTTTTACAAAATCCCGGTCGTGTCGTACCGTACGTCTCGGTGCGGACATTATATACGTCTATAACGTTATATATCCTAACCTAAGGCAACTTAACATCTCGGATGTAGTATTTTCCAACATTCCTGGCGGATCGGCCCCAACTTCTCGGTGGGCACATTATATACGTCTATATCGTAATATAACCTAACCTAACCCATCTAGACCCTCGCTGGTAATGTTTTACAGAATCACGGTCGTGTCGTCCCGTATGTCTCGGTGCGGACATTATATACGTCTATAACTTTATGTGTCCTAACCTAAGGGAACCTAACATCGCGGATGTAGTATTTCACAACATTCCTGGCTGGTCAGCGCCGATTCTCGGTGGGAACATTATATACGTCTATGTCGTAATATAACCTAACCTAACCCATCTAGACCCTCGCTGGTAATATTTCACAAAATCCCGGTCGTGTCGTCCCGTATGTCTCGGTGCGGATATTATATACGTCTATAACGTTATATATCCTAACCTGAGGGAACCTAACATCGCGGATGTAGTATTTCACAACATTCCTGGCTGGTCGGCGCCAATTCTCGGTGGGAACATTATATACGTCTATATCGTAATATAACCTAACCTAACCCATCTAGACCCTCGCTGGTAATGTTTCACAAAATCCCGGTCGTGTCGGTCCGTACTTCTCGGTGGGGACATCATATCAGTCTATAACGTTATATATACTAACCTAAGGGAACCTAACATCTCGGATGTAGTATTTCACAACATTCCTGGCGGGTCGGCCCCACTTCTCGGTGGGAACATTATACACGTCTATAACGTTATATAACCTAACCTAACCGATCTAGCCCCTCGCTGGTAATGTTTTACAGAATCCCGGTCGTGTCGTCGCGTACGTCTCGGTGCGGACATTATATACGTCTATAACGTTATATATCCTAACCTAAGGCAACTTAACATCTCGGATGTAGTATTTCACAACATTCCTGGCGGGTCGGCTCCACTTCTCGGTGGGAACATTATATACGTCTATAACGTAATATAACCTAACCTAACCCATCTAGCCCCTCGCTGGTAATGTTTTACAGAATTCCAGTCGTGTCGGCCCGTACTTCTCGGTGGGGATATTATATACGCCTATAACGTTATATATACTAACCTAAGGGAACATAACATCTCGGATGTTTTATTTTCCAACATTCCTGGCGGGTCGGCCCCTACTTCTCGGTGGGCACATTATATACGTCTATATCGTAATATAACCTAACCTAACCCATCTAGACCCTCGCTTGTAATGTTTTACAGAATCACGGTCGTGTCGTCCTGTATGTCTCGGTGCGGACATTATATACGTCTATAACTTTATGTGTCCTAACCTAAGGGAACCTAACATCGCGGATGTAGTATTTCACAACATTCCTGGCTGGTCGGCGCGAATTGTCGGTGGGAACACTATATACTTCTATGTCGTAATATAACCTAACCAAACCCATCTAGACCCTCGCTGGTAATATTTCACAAAATCCCGGTCGTGTCGTCCCGTATGTCTCGGTGCGGACATTATATACTTCTATAACGTTACATACCCTAACCTAAGGCAACTTAACATCTCGGATGTAGTATTTTCCAACATTCCTGGCGGGTCCGCCCCACTTTTCGGTGGGACCATTATATACGTCTATATCGTAATATAACCTAACCTAACCCATCTAGACCCTCGCTGGTAATATTTCACAAAATCCCGGTCGTGTCGTCCCGTACGTCTCGGTGCGGACATTATATACGTCTATAACGTTATATATCCTAACCTAAGGCAACTTAACATCTCGGATGTAGTATTTTCCAACATTCCTGGCGGGTCGGCCCCACTTCTCGGTGGGAACATTATATACGTCTATAACGTAATATAACCTAACCTAACCGATCTAGCCCCTCACTGGTAATGTTTTACAGAATCCCGGTCGTGTCGTCCCGTACGTCTCGGTGCGGACATTATATACGTCTATAACGTTATATATCCTAACCTAAGGCAAATTAACATCTCGGATGTAGTATTTTCCAACATTCCTGGCGGGTCGGCCCCAACTTCTCGGTGGGCACATTATATACGTCTATATCGTAATATAACCTAACCTAACCCATCTAGACCCTCGCTGGTAATGTTTTACAAAATCCGGGTCGTGTCGTACCGTACGTCTCGATGCGGACATTATATACGTCTATAACGTTATATAGCCTAACCTAAGGCTACCTAACATCTCGAATGTAGTATTTCACAACATTCCTGGCGGTTCGGCCCCACTTCTCGGTGGGAACATTATATACGTCTATATCGTAATATAACCAAACCTAACCGATCTAGCCCCTCGCTGGTAATGTTTTACAGAATCCCGGTCGTGTCGTCGCGTACGCCTCGGTACGGACATTATATACGTCTATAACGTTATATATCCTAACCTAAGGCAACTTAACATCTCGGATGTAGTATTTCACAACATTCCTGGCGGGTCGGCTCCACTTCTCGGTGGGAACATTATATACGTCTATATCGTAATATAACCTAACCTAACCCATCTAGACACTCGCTGGTAATATTTCACAAAATCCCGGTCGTGTCGTCCCGTACGTCTCGGTGCGGACATTATATACCTCTATAACGTTATATATCCTAACCTATGGCAACTTAACATCTTGGATGTAGTATTTTCCAACATTCCTGGCGGGTCGGCCCCAACTTCTCGGTGGGCACATTATATGCGTCTATATCGTAATATAACCTAACCTAACCCATCTAGACCCTCGCTGGTAATGTTTTACAAAATCCCGGTCGTGTCGTACCGTACGTCTCGGTGCGGACATTATATACGTCTATAACGTTATATAACCTAACCTAAGGCTACCTAACATCTCGAATGTAGTATTTCACAACATTCCTGGCGGGTCGGCCCCACTTCTCGGTGGGAACATTATATACGTCTATAACGTAATATAACCTAACCTAACCGATCTAGCCCCTCGCTGGTAATGTTTTACAGAATCCCGGTCGTGTCGTCGCGTACGCCTCGGTACGGACATTATATACGTCTATAACGTTATATATCCTAACCTAAGGCAACTTAACATCTCGGATGTAGTATTTCACAACATTCCTGGCGGGTCGGCTCCACTTCTCGATGGGAACATTATTTACGTCTATAACGTAATATAACCTAGCCTAACCCATCTAGACCCTCGCTGGTAATGTTTTACAAAATCCCGGGCGTGTCGGCCCGTACTTCTCGGTGGGGACATTATATACGTCGATAACGTTATATACCCTAACCTAAGGGAACATAACATCTTGGATGTAGTATTTTCCAACATTCCTGGCGGGTCGGCCCCTACTTCTCGGTGGGCACATTATATACGTCTATATCGTAATATAACCTATCGTAACCCATCTAGACCCTCGCTGGTAATGTTTTACAAAATCCCGGTCGTGTCGGCGCGTACTTCTCGGTGGGGAAATTATATACGTCTATAACGTTATATAACCTAACCTAAGGCTACCTAACATCTCGAATGTAGTATTTCACAACATTCCTCGCGGGTCGGCCCCACTTCTCGGTGGGAACATTATATACGTCTATAACGTAATATAACCTAACCTAACCCATGTAGCCCCTCGCTGGTAATGTTTTACAGAATCACGGTCGTGTCGTCCCGTATGTCTCGGTGCGGACATTATATACGTCTATAACTTTATGTGTCCTAACCTAAGGGAACCTAACATCGCGGATGTAGTATTTCACAACATTCCTGGCTGGTCGGCGCGAATTCTCGGTGGGAACATTATATACGTCTACGTCGTAATATAACCTAACCTAACCCATTTAGACCCTCGCTGGTAATATTTCACAAAACCCCGGTCGTGTCGTCCCGTATGTCTCGGCGCGGACATTATATACGTCTATAACGTTATATATCCTAACCTGAGTGAACCTAACATCGCGGATGTAGTATTTCACAACATTCCTGGCTGGTCGGCGCCAATTCTCGGTGGGAACATTATATACGTCTATAACGTAATATAACCTAACCTAACCGATCTAGACCCTCGCTGGTAATGTTTTACAAAATCCCGGGCGTGTCGGCCCGTACTTCTCGGTGGGGACATTATATACGTCGATAACGTTATATACCCTAACCTAAGGGAACATAACATCTTGGATGTAGTATTTTCCAACATTCCTGGCGGGTCGGCCCCTACTTCTCGGTGGGCACATTATATACGTCTATATCGTAATATAACCTATCGTAACTCATCTAGACCCTCGCTGGTAATGTTTTAAAAAATCCCGGTCGTGTCGGCCCGTACTTCTCGGTGGGGAAATTATATACGTCTATAACGTTATATAACCTAACCTAAGGCTACCTAACATCTCGAATGTAGTATTTCACAACATTCCTCGCGGGTCGGCCCCACTTCTCGGTGGGAACATTATATACGTCTATAACGTAATATAACCTAACCTAACCCATGTAGATCCTCGCTGGTAATGTTTTACAGAATCACGGTCGTGTCGTCCCGTATGTCTCGGTGCGGACATTATATACGTCTATAACGTTATATATCCTAACCTGAGTGAACCTAACATCGCGGATGTAGTATTTCACAACATTCCTGGCTGGTCGGCGCCAATTCTCGGTGGGAACATTATATACGTCTATAACGTAATATAACCTAACCTAACCGATCTAGACCCTCGCTGGTAATGTTTTACAAAATCCCGGGCGTGTCGGCCCGTACTTCTCGGTGGGGACATTATATACGTCGATAACGTTATATACCCTAACCTAAGGGAACATAACATCTTGGATTTAGTATTTTCCAACATTCCTGGCGGGTCGGCCCCAACTTCTCGGTGGGCACATTATATGCGTCTATATCGTAATATAACCTAACCTAACCCATCTAGACCCTCGCTGGTAATGTTTTACAAAATCCCGGTCGTGTCGTACCGTACGTCTCGGTGCGGACATTATATACGTCTATAACGTTATATAACCTAACCTAAGGCTACCTAACATCTCGAATGTAGTATTTCACAACATTCCTGGCGGGTCGGCCCCACTTCTCGGTGGGAACATTATATACGTCTATAACGTAATATAACCTAACCTAACCGATCTAGCCCCTCGCTGGTAATGTTTTACAGAATCCCGGTCGTGTCGTCGCGTACGCCTCGGTACGGACATTATATACGTCTATAACGTTATATATCCTAACCTAAGGCAACTTAACATCTCGGATGTAGTATTTCACAACATTCCTGGCGGGTCGGCTCCACTTCTCGATGGGAACATTATTTACGTCTATAACGTAATATAACCTAGCCTAACCCATCTAGACCCTCGCTGGTAATGTTTTACAAAATCCCGGGCGTGTCGGCCCGTACTTCTCGGTGGGGACATTATATACGTCGATAACGTTATATACCCTAACCTAAGGGAACATAACATCTTGGATGTAGTATTTTCCAACATTCCTGGCGGGTCGGCCCCTACTTCTCGGTGGGCACATTATATACGTCTATATCGTAATATAACCTATCGTAACCCATCTAGACCCTCGCTGGTAATGTTTTACAAAATCCCGGTCGTGTCGGCGCGTACTTCTCGGTGGGGAAATTATATACGTCTATAACGTTATATAACCTAACCTAAGGCTACCTAACATCTCGAATGTAGTATTTCACAACATTCCTCGCGGGTCGGCCCCACTTCTCGGTGGGAACATTATATACGTCTATAACGTAATATAACCTAACCTAACCCATGTAGCCCCTCGCTGGTAATGTTTTACAGAATCACGGTCGTGTCGTCCCGTATGTCTCGGTGCGGACATTATATACGTCTATAACTTTATGTGTCCTAACCTAAGGGAACCTAACATCGCGGATGTAGTATTTCACAACATTCCTGGCTGGTCGGCGCGAATTCTCGGTGGGAACATTATATACGTCTACGTCGTAATATAACCTAACCTAACCCATTTAGACCCTCGCTGGTAATATTTCACAAAACCCCGGTCGTGTCGTCCCGTATGTCTCGGTGCGGACATTATATACGTCTATAACGTTATATATCCTAACCTGAGTGAACCTAACATCGCGGATGTAGTATTTCACAACATTCCTGGCTGGTCGGCGCCAATTCTCGGTGGGAACATTATATACGTCTATAACGTAATATAACCTAACCTAACCGATCTAGACCCTCGCTGGTAATGTTTTACAAAATCCCGGGCGTGTCGGCCCGTACTTCTCGGTGGGGACATTATATACGTCGATAACGTTATATACCCTAACCTAAGGGAACATAACATCTTGGATGTAGTATTTTCCAACATTCCTGGCGGGTCGGCCCCTACTTCTCGGTGGGCACATTATATACGTCTATATCGTAATATAACCTATCGTAACCCATCTAGACCCTCGCTGGTAATGTTTTACAAAATCCCGGTCGTGTCGGCCCGTACTTCTCGGTGGGGAAATTATATACGTCTATAACGTTATATAACCTAACCTAAGGCTACCTAACATCTCGAATGTAGTATTTCACAACATTCCTCGCGGGTCGGCCCCACTTCTCGGTGGGAACATTATATACGTCTATAACGTAATATAACCTAACCTAACCCATGTAGACCCTCGCTGGTAATGTTTTACAGAATCACGGTCGTGTCGTCCCGTATGTCTCGGTGCGGACATTATATACGTCTATAACTTTATGTGTCCTAACCTAAGGGAACCTAACATCGCGGATGTAGTATTTCACAACATTCCCGGCTGGTGGGCGCGAATTCTCGGTGGGAACATTATATACGTCTACGTCGTAATATAACCTAACCTAACCCATTTAGACCCTCGCTGGTGATATTTCACAAAATCCCGGTCGTGTCGTCCCGTATGTCTCGGTGCGGACATTATATACGTCTATAACGTTATATATCCTAACCTGAGTGAACCTAACATCGCGGATGTAGTATTTCACAACATTCCTGGCTGGTCGGCGCCAATTCTCGGTGGGAACATTATATACGTCTATAACGTAATATAACCTAACCTAACCGATCTAGACCCTCGCTGGTAATGTTTTACAAAATCCCGGGCGTGTCGGCCCGTACTTCTCGGTGGGGACATTATATACGTCGATAACGTTATATACCCTAACCTAAGGGAACATAACATCTTGGATGTAGTATTTTCCAACATTCCTGGCGGGTCGGCCCCTACTTCTCGGTGGGCACATTATATACGTCTATATCGTAATATAACCTATCGTAACTCATCTAGACCCTCGCTGGTAATGTTTTAAAAAATCCCGGTCGTGTCGGCGCGTACTTCTCGGTGGGGAAATTATATACGTCTATAACGTTATATAACCTAACCTAAGGCTACCTAACATCTCGAATGTAGTATTTCACAACATTCCTCGCGGGTCGGCCCCACTTCTCGGTGGGAACATTATATACGTCTATAACGTAATATAACCTAACCTAACCCATGTAGCCCCTCGCTGGTAATGTTTTACAGAATCACGGTCGTGTCGTCCCGTATGTCTCGGTGCGGACATTATATACGTCTATAACTTTATGTGTCCTAACCTAAGGGAACCTAACATCGCGGATGTAGTATTTCACAACATTCCTGGCTGGTCGGCGCGAATTCTCGGTGGGAACATTATATACGTCTACGTCGTAATATAACCTAACCTAACCCATTTAGACCCTCGCTGGTAATATTTCACAAAACCCCGGTCGTGTCGTCCCGTATGTCTCGGTGCGGACATTATATACGTCTATAACGTTATATATCCTAACCTGAGTGAACCTAACATCGCGGATGTAGTATTTCACAACATTCCTGGCTGGTCGGCGCCAATTCTCGGTGGGAACATTATATACGTCTATAACGTAATATAACCTAACCTAACCGATCTAGACCCTCGCTGGTAATGTTTTACAAAATCCCGGGCGTGTCGGCCCGTACTTCTCGGTGGGGACATTATATACGTCGATAACGTTATATACCCTAACCTAAGGGAACATAACATCTTGGATGTAGTATTTTCCAACATTCCTGGCGGGTCGGCCCCTACTTCTCGGTGGGCACATTATATACGTCTATATCGTAATATAACCTATCGTAACCCATCTAGACCCTCGCTGGTAATGTTTTACAAAATCCCGGTCGTGTCGGCCCGTACTTCTCGGTGGGGAAATTATATACGTCTATAACGTTATATAACCTAACCTAAGGCTACCTAACATCTCGAATGTAGTATTTCACAACATTCCTCGCGGGTCGGCCCCACTTCTCGGTGGGAACATTATATACGTCTATAACGTAATATAACCTAACCTAACCCATGTAGACCCTCGCTGGTAATGTTTTACAGAATCACGGTCGTGTCGTCCCGTATGTCTCGGTGCGGACATTATATACGTCTATAACTTTATGTGTCCTAACCTAAGGGAACCTAACATCGCGGATGTAGTATTTCACAACATTCCCGGCTGGTCGGCGCGAATTCTCGGTGGGAACATTATATACGTCTACGTCGTAATATAACCTAACCTAACCCATTTAGACCCTCGCTGGTGATATTTCACAAAATCCCGGTCGTGTCGTCCCGTATGTCTCGGTGCGGACATTATATACGTCTATAACGTTATATATCCTAACATGAGTGAACCTAACATCGCGGATGTAGTATTTCACAACATTCCTGGCTGGTTGGCGCCAATTCTCGGTGGGAACATTATATACGTCTATAACGTAATATAACCTAACCTAACCGATCTAGACCCTCGCTGGTAATGTTTTACAAAATCCCGGGCGTGTCGGCCCGTACTTCTCGGTGGGGACATTATATACGTCGATAACGTTATATACCCTAACCTAAGGGAACATAACATCTTGGATGTAGTATTTTCCAACATTCCTGGCGGGTCGGCCCCTACTTCTCGGTGGGCACATTATATACGTCTATATCGTAATATAACCTATCGTAACCCATCTAGACCCTCGCTGGTAATGTTTTACAAAATCCTGGTCGTGTCGGCCCGTACTTCTCGGTGGGGAAATTATATACGTCTATAACGTTATATAACCTAACCTAAGGCTACCTAACATCTCGAATGTAGTATTTCACAACATTCCTCGCGGGTCGGCCCCACTTCTCGGTGGGAACATTATATACGTCTATAACGTAATATAACCTAACCTAACCCATGTAGACCCTCGCTGGTAATGTTTTACAGAATCACGGTCGTGTCGTCCCGTATGTCTCGGTGCGGACATTATATACGTCTATAACTTTATGTGTCCTAACCTAAGGGAACCTAACATCGCGGATGTAGTATTTCACAACATTCCCGGCTGGTGGGCGCGAATTCTCGGTGGGAACATTATATACGTCTACGTCGTAATATAACCTAACCTAACCCATTTAGACCCTCGCTGGTGATATTTCACAAAATCCCGGTCGTGTCGTCCCGTATGTCTCGGTGCGGACATTATATACGTCTATAACGTTATATATCCTAACCTGAGTGAACCTAACATCGCGGATGTAGTATTTCACAACATTCCTGGCTGGTCGGCGCCAATTCTCGGTGGGAACATTATATACGTCTATAACGTAATATAACCTAACCTAACCGATCTAGACCCTCGCTGGTAATGTTTTACAAAATCCCGGGCGTGTCGGCCCGTACTTCTCGGTGGGGACATTATATACGTCGATAACGTTATATACCCTAACCTAAGGGAACATAACATCTTGGATGTAGTATTTTCCAACATTCCTGGCGGGTCGGCCCCTACTTCTCGGTGGGCACATTATATACGTCTATATCGTAATATAACCTATCGTAACTCATCTAGACCCTCGCTGGTAATGTTTTAAAAAATCCCGGTCGTGTCGGCCCGTACTTCTCGGTGGGGAAATTATATACGTCTATAACGTTATATAACCTAACCTAAGGCTACCTAACATCTCGAATGTAGTATTTCACAACATTCCTCGCGGGTCGGCCCCACTTCTCGGTGGGAACATTATATACGTCTATAACGTAATATAACCTAACCTAACCCATGTAGACCCTCGCTGGTAATGTTTTACAGAATCACGGTCGTGTCGTCCCGTATGTCTCGGTGCGGACATTATATACGTGTATAACGTTATATATCCTAACCTGAGTGAACCTAACATCGCGGATGTAGTATTTCACAACGTTCCTGGCTGGTCGGCGCCAATTCTCGGTGGGAACATTATATACGTCTATAACGTAATATAACCTAACCTAACCGATCTAGACCCTCGCTGGTAATGTTTTACAAAATCCCGGGCGTGTCGGCCCGTACTTCTCGGTGGGGACATTATATACGTCGATAACGTTATATACCCTAACCTAAGGGAACATAACATCTTGGATGTAGTATTTTCCAACATTCCTGGCGGGTCGGCCCCTACTTCTCGGTGGGCACATTATATACGTCTATATCGTAATATAACCTATCGTAACTCATCTAGACCCTCGCTGGTAATGTTTTAAAAAATCCCGGTCGTGTCGGCCCGTACTTCTCGGTGGGGAAATTATATACGTCTATAACGTTATATAACCTAACCTAAGGCTACCTAACATCTCGAATGTAGTATTTCACAACATTCCTCGCGGGTCGGCCCCACTTCTCGGTGGGAACATTATATACGTCTATAACGTAATATAACCTAACCTAACCCATGTAGACCCTCGCTGGTAATGTTTTACAGAATCACGGTCGTGTCGTCCCGTATGTCTCGGTGCGGACATTATATACGTCTATAACGTTATATATCCTAACCTGAGTGAACCTAACATCGCGGATGTAGTATTTCACAACGTTCCTGGCTGGTCGGCGCCAATTCTCGGTGGGAACATTATATACGTCTATAACGTAATATAACCTAACCTAACCGATCTAGACCCTCGCTGGTAATGTTTTACAAAATCCCGGGCGTGTCGGCCCGTACTTCTCGGTGGGGACATTATATACGTCGATAACGTTATATACCCTAACCTAAGGGAACATAACATCTTGGATGTAGTATTTTCCAACATTCCTGGCGGGTCGGCCCCTACTTCTCGGTGGGCACATTATATACGTCTATATCGTAATATAACCTATCGTAACCCATCTAGACCCTCGCTGGTAATGTTTTACAAAATCCTGGTCGTGTCGGCCCGTACTTCTCGGTGGGGAAATTATATACGTCTATAACGTTATATAACCTAACCTAAGGCTACCTAACATCTCGAATGTAGTATTTCACAACATTCCTCGCGGGTCGGCCCCACTTCTCGGTGGGAACATTATATACGTCTATAACGTAATATAACCTAACCTAACCCATGTAGACCCTCGCTGGTAATGTTTTACAGAATCACGGTCGTGTCGTCCCGTATGTCTCGGTGCGGACATTATATACGTCTATAACTTTATGTGTCCTAACCTAAGGGAACCTAACATCGCGGATGTAGTATTTCACAACATTCCCGGCTGGTCGGCGCGAATTCTCGGTGGGAACATTATATACGTCTACGTCGTAATATAACCTAACCTAACCCATTTAGACCCTCGCTGGTGATATTTCACAAAATCCCGGTCGTGTCGTCCCGTATGTCTCGGTGCGGACATTATATACGTCTATAACGTTATATATCCTAACCTGAGTGAACCTAACATCGCGGATGTAGTATTTCACAACATTCCTGGCTGGTCGGCGCCAATTCTCGGTGGGAACATTATATACGTCTATAACGTAATATAACCTAACCTAACCGATCTAGACCCTCGCTGGTAATGTTTTACAAAATCCCGGGCGTGTCGGCCCGTACTTCTCGGTGGGGACATTATATACGTCGATAACGTTATATACCCTAACCTAAGGGAACATAACATCTTGGATGTAGTATTTTCCAACATTCCTGGCGGGTCGGCCCCTACTTCTCGGTGGGCACATTATATACGTCTATATCGTAATATAACCTATCGTAACTCATCTAGACCCTCGCTGGTAATGTTTTAAAAAATCCCGGTCGTGTCGGCCCGTACTTCTCGGTGGGGAAATTATATACGTCTATAACGTTATATAACCTAACCTAAGGCTACCTAACATCTCGAATGTAGTATTTCACAACATTCCTCGCGGGTCGGCCCCACTTCTCGGTGGGAACATTATATACGTCTATAACGTAATATAACCCAACCTAACCCATCTAGCCCCTCGCTGGTAATGTTTTACAGAATCACGGTCGTGTCGTCCCGTATGTCTCGGTGCGGACATTATATACGTCTATAACTTTATGTGTCCTAACCTAAGGGAACCTAACATCGTGGATGTAGTATTTCACAACATTCCTGGCTGGTCGGCGCGAATTCTCGGTGGGAACATTATATACGTCTACGTCGTAATATAACCTAACCTAACCCATTTAGACCCTCGCTGGTAATGTTTCACAAAATCCCGGTCGTGTCGTGCCGTATGTCTCGGTGCGGACATTATATACGTCTATAACGTTATATATCCTAACCTGAGTGAACCTAACATCGCGGATGTAGTATTTCACAACATTCCTGGCTGGTCGGCGCCAATTCTCGGTGGGAACATTATATACGTCTATATCGTAATATAACCTAACCTAACCCATCTAGACCCTCGCTGGTAATGTTTCACAAAATCCCGGTCGTGTCGGCCCGTACTTCTCGGTGGGGACATCATATCCGTCTATAACGTTATATATACTAACCTAAGGGAACCTAACATCTCGGATGTAGTATTTCACAACATTCCTGGCGGGTCGGCTCCACTTCTCGGTGGGAACATTATATACGTCTATAACGTAATATAACCTAACCTAACCCATCTAGCCCCTCGCTGGTAATGTTTTACAGAATTCCGGTCTTGTCGTCCCGTACGTCTCGGTGCGGACATTATATACGTCTATAACGTTATCTATCCTAACCTAAGGCAACTTAACATCTCGGATGTAGTATTATCCAACATTTCTTGCGGGACGGCCCCAACTTTTCGGTGGGCACATTATATACGTCTATATCGTAATATAACCTAACCTAACCCATCTAGACCCTCGCTGGTAATATTTCACAAAATCCCGGTCGTGTCGTCCCGTACGTCTCGGTGCGGACATTATATACCTCTATAACGTTATATATCCTAACCTAAGGCAACTTAACATCTCGGATGTAGTATTTTCCAACATTCCTGGCGGGTCGGCCCCAACTTCTCGGTGGGCACATTATATACGTCTATATCGTAATATAACCTAACCTAACCCATCTAGACCCTCGCTGGTAATGTTTTACAATATCCCGGTCGTGTCGTACCGTACGTCTCGGTGCGGACATTATATACGTCTATAACGTTATATAACCGAACCTAAGGCTACCTAACATCTCGAATGTAGTATTTCACAACATTCCTGGCGGGTCGGCCCCACTTCTCGGTGGGAACATTATAAACGTCTATAACGTAATATAACCTAACCTAACCGATCTAGCCCCTCGCTGGTAATGTTTTTCAGAATCCCGGTCGTGTCGTCGCGTACGCCTCGGTACGGACATTATATACGTCTATAACGTTATATATCCTAACCTAAGGCAACTTACCATCTCGGATGTAGTATTTCACAACATTCCTGGCGGGTCGGCTCCACTTCTCGATGGGAACATTATTTACGTCTATAACGTAATATAACCTAACCTAACCCATCTAGACCCTCGCTGGTAATGTTTTACAAAATCCCGGGCGTGTCGGCCCGTACTTCTCTGTGGGGACATTATATACGTCGATAACGTTATATACCATAACCTAAGGGAACATAACATCTTGGATGTAGTATTTTCCAACATTCCTGGCGGGTCGGCCCCTACTTCTCGTTGGGCACATTATATACGTCTATATCGTAATATAACCTATCGTAACCCATCTAGACCCTCGCTGGTAATGTTTTACAAAATCCCGGTCGTGTCGGCGCGTACTTCTCGGTGGGGAAATTATATACGTCTATAACGTTATATAACCTAACCTAAGGCTACCTAACATCTCGAATGTAGTATTTCACAGCATTCCTGCCGGGTCGGCTCCACTTCTCGGTGGGAACATTATATACGTCTATAACGTAATATAACCTAACCTAACCCATCTAGCCCCTCGCTGGTAATGTTTTACAGAATCACGGTCGTGTCGTCCCGTATGTCTCGGTGCGGACATTATATACGTCTATAACTTTATGTGTCCTAACCTAAGGGAACCTAACATCGCGGATGTAGTATTTCACAACATTCCTGGCTGGTCGGCGCGAATTCTCGGTGGGAACATTATATACGTCTACGTCGTAATATAACCTAACCTAACCCATTTAGACCCTCGCTGGTAGTGTTTCACAAAATCCCGGTCGTGTCGTCCCGTATGTCTCGGTGCGGACATTATATACGTCTATAACGTTATATATCCGAACCTGAGTGAACCTAACATCGCGGATGTAGTATTTCACAACATTCCTGGCTGGTCGGCGCCAATTCTCGGTGGGAACATTATATACGTCTATATCGTAATATAACCTAACCTAACCCATCTAGACCCTCGCTGGTAATGTTTCACAAAATCCCGGTCGTGTCGGCCCGTACTTCTCGGTGGGGACGTCATATCCGTCTATAACGTTATATATACTAACCTAAGGGAACCTAACATCTCGGATGTAGTATTTCACAACATTCCTGGCGGGTCGGCCCCAACTTCTCGGTGGGCACATTATATACGTCTATATCGTAATATAACCAAACCTAACCCATCTAGACCCTCGATGGTAATGTTTTACAAAACCCCGGTCGTGTCGGCCCGTACTTCTCGGTGGGGACATTATATACGTCTATAACGTTATATATACTAACCTAAGGGAACCTAACATCGCGGATGTAGTATTTTACAACATTCCTGGCTGGTCGGCGCGAATTGTCGGTGGGAACACTATATACGTCTATGTCGTAATATAACCTAACCAAACCCATCTAGACCCTCGCTGGTAATATTTCACAAAATCCCGGTCGTGTCGTCCCGTATGTCTCGGTGCGGACATTATATACGTCTATAACGTTATATACCCTAACCTAAGGCAACTTAACATCTCTTATGAAGTATTTTCCAACATTCCTGGCGGATCCGCCCCACTTTTCGGTGGGACCATTATATACGTCTATAACGTAATATAACCTAACCTAACCCATCTAGCCCCTAGCTGGGAATGTTTTACAGAATCCCGGTCGTTTCGTACCGTACGTCTCGGTGCGGACATTATATTCGTCTATAACTTTATGTGTCCTAACCTAAGGCAACTTAACATCTAGGTTGTAGTATTTTCCAACATTCCTGGCGGGTCGGCCCCTACTTCTCGGTGGGCACATTATAGACGTCTATATCGTAATATAACCTAACCTAACCCATCTAGACCCTCGCTGGTAATGTTTTACAAAATCCCGGTCGTGTCGGCCCGTACTTCTCGGTGGGGGTTATATACATCTATAACGTTATATATCCTAACCTAAGGGAACCTAACATCTCGGATGTAGTATTTCACAACATTCCTGGCTGGACAGCGCCGATTCTCGGTGGGAACATTATATACGTCTATGTCGTAATATAACCTAACCTAACCCATCTAGACCCTCGCTGGTAATATTTCACAAAATCCCGGTCGTGTCGTCCCGTACGTCTCGGTGCGGACATTATATACGTCTATAACGTTATATATCCTAACCTAAGGCAACTTTACATCTCGGATGTAGTATTTTCCAACATTCCTGGCGGGTCGGCCCCAACTTCCCGGTGGGCACATTATATACGTCTATATCGTAATATAACCTAACCTAACCCATCTAGACCCTCGCTGGTAATATTTCACAAAATCCCGGTCGTGTCGTCCCGTACGTCTCGGTGCGGACATTATATACGTCTATAACGTTATATATACGAACCTAACATCTCAGATGTAGTATTTCACAACATTCCTGGCGGGTCGGCCCCACTTCTCGGTGGCAACATTATATACGTCTATAACGTAATATAACCTAACCTAACCGATCTGGCCCCTCGCTGGTAATGTTTTACAGAATCCCGGTCGTGTCGTCGCGTACGTCTCGGTGCGAACATTATATATGTCTATAACGTTATATATCCTAACCTAAGGCAACTTAACATCTCGGATGTAGTATTTCACAACATTCCTGGCGGGTCGGCCCCACTTCTCGGTGGGAAGATTATATACGTCTATAACGTAATATAACCTAACCTAACCGATCTAGCCCCTCGCTGGTAATGTTTTACAGAATCCCGGTCGTGTCGTCGCGTACGTCTCGGTGCGGACATTATATACGTCTATAACGTTATATATCCTAACCTAAGGCAACTTAACATCTCGGATGTAGTATTTTACAACATTCCTGGCTGGTCGGCGCCGATTCTCGGTGGGAACATTATATACGTCTATGTCGTAATATAACCTAACCTAACCCATCTAGACCCTCGCTGGTAATATTTCACAAAATCCCGGTCGTGTCGTCCCGTATGTCTCGGTGCGGACATTATATACGTCTATAACGTTATATATCCTAACCTGAGTGAACCTAACATCGCGGATGTAGTATTTCACAACATTCCTGGCTGGTCGCCGCCAATTCTCGGTGGGAACATTATATACGTCTATATCGTAATATAACCGAACCTAAACCATCTAGACCCTCGCTGGTAATGTTTTACAAAATCCCGGTCGTGTCGGCCCGTGCTTCTCGCTGGGCACATTATGTACATCTATACCGTAATATAACCTAACCTAACTCATCTAGACCCTCGCTGGTAATGTTTTACAAAATCCCGGTCGTGTCGGCCCGTACTTCTCGGTGGGGACATTATATACGTCTATAACGTTATATATACGAACCTAACATCTCAGATGTAGTATTTCACAACATTCCTGGCGGGTCGGCCCCACTTCTCGGTGGGAACATTATATACGTCTATAACGTAATATAACCTAACCTAACCCATCTAGACCCTCGCTGGTAATATTTCACAAAATCCCGGTCGTGTCGTCCCGTATGTCTCGGTGCGGACATTATATACGTCTATAACGTTATATATCCTAACCTGAGTGAACCTAACATCGCGGATGTAGTATTTCACAACATTCCTGGCTGGTCGGCACCAATTCTCGGTGGGAACATTATATACGTCTATATCGTAATATAACCTAACCTAACCCATCTAGACCCTCGATGGTAATGTTTTACAAAACCCCGGTCGTGTCGGCCCGTACTTCTCGGTGGGGACATTATATACGTCTATAACGTTATATATACTAACCTAAGGGAACCTAACATCGCGGATGTAGTATTTCACAACATTCCTGGCTGGTCGGCGCGAATTGTCGGTGGGAACACTATATACGTCTATGTCGTAATATAACCTAACCAAACCCATCTAGACCCTCGCTGGTAATATTTCACAAAATCCCGGTCGTGTCGTCCCGTATGTCTCGGTGCGGACATTATATACGTCTATATCGTTATATACCCTAACCTAAGGCAACTTAACATCTCGGATGAAGTATTTTCCAACATTCCTGGCGGATCCGCCCCACTTTTCGGTGGGACCATTATATACGTCTATAACGTAATATAACCTAACCTAACCCATCTAGCCCCTAGCTGGGAATGTTTTACAGAATCCCGGTCGTGTCGTACCGTACGTCTCGGTGCGGACATTATATTCGTCTATAACTTTATGTGTCCTAACCTAAGGCAACTTAACATCTAGGTTGTAGTATTTTCCAACATTCCTGGCGGGTCGGCCCCTACTTCTCGGTGGGCACATTATAGACGTCTATATCGTAATATAACCTAACCTAACCCATCTAGACCCTCGCTGGTAATGTTTTACAAAATCCCGGTCGTGTCGGCCCGTACTTCTCGGTGGGGGTTATATACATCTATAACGTTATATATCCTAACCTAAGGGAACCTAACATCTCGGATGTAGTATTTCACAACATTCCTGGCTGGTCAGCGCCGATTCTCGGTGGGAACATTATATACGTCTATGTCGTAATATAACCTAACCTAACCCATCTAGACCCTCGCTGGTAATATTTCACAAAATCCCGGTCGTGTCGTCCCGTATGTCTCGGTGCGGATATTATATACGTCTATAACGTTATATATCCTAACCTGAGGGAACCTAACATCGCGGATGTAGTATTTCACATCATTCCTGGCTGGTCGGCGCTAATTCTCGGTGGGAACATTATATACGTCTATATCGTAATATAACCTAACCTAACCCATCTAGACCCTCGCTGGTAATGTTTCACAAAATCCCGGTCG
The DNA here is from genome assembly GCA_963969225.1 of Xylocopa violacea. Classification (NCBI taxonomy): domain Eukaryota; kingdom Metazoa; phylum Arthropoda; class Insecta; order Hymenoptera; family Apidae; genus Xylocopa; species Xylocopa violacea. Next base: position 1,052,716 of record CAXAJV010000061.1, on the reverse strand, counting down.
TGTCGGTCCGTACTTCTCGGTGGGGACATCATATCAGTCTATAACGTTATATATACTAACCTAAGGGAACCTAACATCTCGGATGTAGTATTTCACAACATTCCTGGCGGTTCGGCCCCACTTCTCGGTGGGAACATTATACACGTCTATAACGTTATATAACCTAACCTAACCGATCTAGCCCCTCGCTGGTAATGTTTTACAGAATCCCGGTCGTGTCGTCGCGTACGTCTCGGTGCGGACATTATATACGTCTATAACGTTATATATCCTAACCTAAGGCAACTTAACATCTCGGATGTAGTATTTCACAACATTCCTGGCGGGTCGGCTCCACTTCTCGGTGGGAACATTATATACGTCTATAACGTAACATAACCTAACCTAACCCATCTAGCCCCTCGCTGGTAATGTTTTACAGAATTCCGGTCGTGTCGGCCCGTACTTCTCGGTGGGGACATTATATACGTCTATAACGTTATATATCCTAACCTAAGGCGACTTAACATCTCGGATGTAGTATTTTCCAACATTCCTGGCGGGTCGGCCCCATCTTCTCGGTGGGAACATTATATACGTCTATAACGTAACATAACCTCACCTAACCCATCTAGCCCCTAGCTGGGAATGTTTTACAAAATCCCGGTCGTGTCAGCCCGTACTTTTCCGTGGGGACATTATATACGTCTATAACGTTATATATCCTAATCTAAGGGAACCTAACACCGCGGATGTAGTATTTCACAACATTCCTGGCGGGTCCGCCCCACTTTTCGGTGGGAACATTATATACGTCTATATCGTAATATAACCTAACCTAACCCAGCTAGACCCTCGCTGGTAATATTTCACAAAATCCCGGTCGTGTCGTCCCGTACGTCTCGGTGCGGACATTATATACGTCTATAACGTTATATATCCTAACCTAAGGCAACTTTACATCTCGGATGTAGTATTTTCCAACATTCCTGGCGGGTCGGCCCCAACTTCCCGGTGGGCACATTATATACGTCTATATCGTAATATAACCTAACCTAACCCATCTAGACCCTCGCTGGTAATATTTCACAAAATCCCGGTCGTGTCGTCCCGTACGTCTCGGTGCGGACATTATATACGTCTATAACGTTATATATCCTAACCTAAGGCAACTTAACATCTCGGATGTAGTATTTTCCAACATTCCTGGCGGGTCGGCCCCACTTCTCGGTGGGAACATTATATACGTCTATAACGTAATATAACCTAACCTAACCGATCTAGCCCCTCGCTGGTAATGTTTTACAGAATCCCGGTCGTGTCGTCCCGTACGTCTCGGTGCGGACATAATATACGTCTATAACGTTATATATCCTAACTTAAGGCAACTTAACATCTCGGATGTAGTATTTTCCAACATTCCTGGCGGGTCGGCCCCAACTTCTCGGTGGGCACATTATATACGTCTATATCGTAATATAACCTAACCTAACCCATCTAGACCCTCGCTGGTAATGTTTTACAAAATCCCGGTCGTGTCGTACCGTACGTCTCGGTGCGGACATTATATACGTCTATAACTTTATGTATCCTAACCTAAGGCAACTTAACATCTGGGATGTAGTATTTTCCAACATTCCTGGCGGGTCGGCCCCAACTTCTCGGTGGGCACATTATATACGTCTATATCGTAATATAACCAAACCTAACCCATCTAGACCCTCGCTGGTAATGTTTTACAAAATCGCGGTCATGTCGGCCCGTACTTCTCGGTGGGGACATTATATACGTCTATAACGTTATATATACTAACCTAAGGGAACCTAACATCTCGGATGTAGTATTTCACAGCATTCCTGCCGGGTCGGCTCCACTTCTCGGTGGGAACATTATATACGTCTATAACGTAATATAACCTAACCTAACCCATCTAGCCCCTCGCTGGTAATGTTTTACAGAATTCCGGTCGTGTCGTCCCGTACGTCTCGGTGCGGACATTATATACGTCTATAACGTTATATATACGAACCTAACATCTCAGATGTAGTATTTCACAACATTCCTGGCGGGTCGGCCCCACTTCTCGGTGGCAACATTATATACGTCTATAACGTAATATAACCTAACCTAACCGATCTGGCCCCTCGCTGGTAATGTTTTACAGAATCCCGGTCGTGTCGTCGCGTACGTCTCGGTGCGAACATTATATATGTCTATAACGTTATATATCCTAACCTAAGGCAACTTAACATCTCGGATGTAGTATTTCACAACATTCCTGGCTGGTCGGCCCCAACTTCTCGGTGGGCACATTATATACGTCTATATCGTAATATAACCAAACCTAACCCATCTAGACCCTCGCTGGTAATGTTTTACAAAATCCCGGTCATGTCGGCCCGTACGTCTCGGTGGGGACATTATATACGTCTATAACGTAATATAACCTAACCTAACCGATCTAGCCCCTCGCTGGTAATGTTTTACAGAATCCCGGTCGTGTCGTCGCGTACGTCTCGGTGCGGACATTATATACGTCTATAACGTTATATATCCTAACCTAAGGCAACTTAACATCTCGGATGTAGTATTTCACAACATTCCTGCCGGGTCGGCTCCACTTCTCGGTGGGCACATTATATACGTCTATATCGTAATACAACCTAACCTAACCCATCTAGACCCTCGCTGGTAATATTTCACAAAATCCCCGTCGTGTCGGCCCGTACTTCTCGGTGGGGACATTATATACGTCTATTACATTATATATACTAACCTAAGGGAACCTAACATCTCGGATGTTGTATTTTCCAACATTCCTGGCGGGTCTGCCCCTACTTCTCGGTGGGCACATTATATACGTCTATATCGTAATATAACCTAACCTAACCCATCTAGCCCCTCGCTGGTAATGTTTTACAGAATTCCGGTCGTGTCGTCCCGTACGTCTCGGTGCGGACATTATATACGTCTATAACGTTATCTATCCTAACCTAAGGCAACTTAACATCTCGGATGTAGTATTATCCAACATTTCTTGCGGGACGGCCCCAACTTTTCGGTGGGCACATTATATACGTCTATATCGTAATATAACCTAACCTATCCCATCTAGACCCTCGCTGGTAATATTTCACAAAATCCCGGTCGTGTCGTCCCGTACGTCTCGGTGCGGACATTATATACCTCTATAACGTTATATAACCTAACCTAAGGGAACCTAACATCTCGGATGTAGTATTTCACAACATTCCTGGCGGGTCGGCCCCAACTTCTCGGTGTGCATATTATATACGTCTATAAAGTAATATAACCTAACCTAACCCATCTAGCCCCTCGCTGGTAATGTGTTACAGAATCTCGGTGGTGTCGTCCCGTATGTCTCGGTGCGGACATTATATACGTCTATAACTTTATGTATCCTAACCTAAGGCAACTTAACATCTGGGATGTAGTATTTTCCAACATTCCTGGCGGGTCGGCCCCAACTTCTCGGTGGGCACATTATATACGCCTATATCGTAATATAACCAAACCTAACCCATCTAGACCCTCGCTGGTAATGTTTTACAAAATCGCGGTCATGTCGGCCCGTACTTCTCGGTGGGGACATTATATACGTCTATAACTTTATATATACTAACCTAAGGGAACCTAACATCTCGGATGTAGTATTTGACAGCATTCCTGCCGGGTCGGCTCCACTTCTCGGTGGGAACATTATATACGTCTATAACGTAATATAACCTAACCTAACCCATCTAGCCCCTCGCTGGTAATGTTTTACAGAATTCCGGTCGTGTCGTCCCGTACGTCTCGGTGCGGACATTATATACGTCTATAACTTTATATACCCTAACCTAAGGCAACTTTACATCTCGGATGTAGTATTTTCCAACATTCCTGGCGGGTCGGCCCCAACTTCCCGGTGGGCACATTATATACGTCTACATCGTAATATAACCTAACCTAACCCATCTAGACCCTCGCTGGTAATATTTCACAAAATCCCGGTCGTGTCGTCCCGTACGTCTCGGTGCGGACATTATATACGTCTATAACGTTATATATACGAACCTAACATCTCAGATGTAGTATTTCACAACATTCCTGGCGGGTCGGCCCCAACTTCTCGGTGTGCACATTATATACGTCTATAACGTAATATAACCTAACCTAACCCATCTAGCTCCTCGCTGGTAATGTGTTACAGAATCTCGGTCGTGTCGTCCCGTATGTCTCGGTGCGGACATTATATACGTCTATAACTTTATGTATCCTAACCTAAGGCAACTTAACATCTGGGATGTAGTATTTTCCAACATTCCTGGCGGGTCGGCCCCAACTTCTCGGTGGGCACATTATATACGTCTATATCGTAATATAACTAAACCTAACCCATCTAGACCCTCGCTGGTAATGTTTTACAAAATCGCGGTCATGTCGGCCCGTACTTCTCGGTGGGGACATTATATACGTCTATAACTTTATATATACTAACCTAAGGGAACCTAACATCTCGGATGTAGTATTTGACAGCATTCCTGCCGGGTCGGCTCCACTTCTCGGTGGGAACATTATATACGTCTATAACGTAATATAACCTAACCTAACCCATCTAGCCCCTCGCTGGTAATGTTTTACAGAATTCCGGTCGTGTCGTCCCGTACGTCTCGGTGCGGACATTATATACGTCTATAACGTTATATATCCTAACCTAAGGCAACTTTACATCTCGGATGTAGTATTTTCCAACAATCCTGGCGGGTCGGCCCCAACTTCCCGGTGGGCACATTATATACGTCTATATCGTAATATAACCTAACCTAACCCATCTAGACCCTCGCTGGTAATATTTCACAAAATCCCGGTCGTGTCGTCCCGTACGTCTCGGTGCGGACATTATATACGTCTATAACGTTATATATACGAACCTAACATCTCAGATGTAGTATTTCACAACATTCCTGGCGGGTCGGCCCCACTTCTCGGTGGCAACATTATATACGTCTATAACGTAATATAACCTAACCTAACCGATCTGGCCCCTCGCTGGTAATGTTTTACAGAATCCCGGTCGTGTCGTCGCGTACGTCTCGGTGCGAACATTATATATGTCTATAACGTTATATATCCTAACCTAAGGCAACTTAACATCTCGGATGTAGTATTTCACAACATTCCTGGCTGGTCGGCCCCAACTTCTCGGTGGGCACATTATATACGTCTATATCGTAATATAACCAAACCTAACCCATCTAGACCCTCGCTGGTAATGTTTTACAAAATCCCGGTCATGTCGGCCCGTACGTCTCGGTGGGGACATTATATACGTCTATAACGTAATATAACCTAACCTAACCGATCTAGCCCCTCGCTGGTAATGTTTTACAGAATCCCGGTCGTGTCGTCGCGTACGTCTCGGTGCGGACATTATATACGTCTATAACGTTATATATCCTAACCTAAGGCAACTTAACATCTCGGATGTAGTATTTCACAACATTCCTGCCGGGTCGGCTCCACTTCTCGGTGGGCACATTATATACGTCTATATCGTAATACAACCTAACCTAACCCATCTAGACCCTCGCTGGTAATATTTCACAAAATCCCCGTCGTGTCGGCCCGTACTTCTCGGTGGGGACATTATATACGTCTATTACATTATATATACTAACCTAAGGGAACCTAACATCTCGGATGTTGTATTTTCCAACATTCCTGGCGGGTCTGCCCCTACTTCTCGGTGGGCACATTATATACGTCTATATCGTAATATAACCTAACCTAACCCATCTAGACCCTCGCTGGTAATATTTCACAAAATCCCGGTCGTGTCGTCCCGTACGTCTCGGTGCGGACATTATATACGTCTATAACTTTATGTATCCTAACCTAAGGCAACTTAACATCTGGGATGTAGTATTTTCCAACATTCCTGGCGGGTCGGCCCCAACTTCTCGGTGGGCACATTATATACGTCTATATCGTAATATAACCAAACCTAACCCATCTAGACCCTCGCTGGTAATGTTTTACAAAATCGCGGTCATGTCGGCCCGTACTTCTCGGTGGGGACATTATATACGTCTATAACGTTATATATACTAACCTAAGGGAACCTAACATCTCGGATGTAGTATTTCACAGCATTCCTGCCGGGTCGGCTCCACTTCTCGGTGGGAACATTATATACGTCTATAACGTAATATAACCTAACCTAACCCATCTAGCCCCTCGCTGGTAATGTTTTACAGAATTCCGGTCGTGTCGTCCCGTACGTCTCGGTGCGGACATTATATACGTCTATAACGTTATCTATCCTAACCTAAGGCAACTTAACATCTCGGATGTAGTATTATCCAACATTTCTTGCGGGACGGCCCCAACTTTTCGGTGGGCACATTATATACGTCTATATCGTAATATAACCTAACCTATCCCATCTAGACCCTCGCTGGTAATATTTCACAAAATCCCGGTCGTGTCGTCCCGTACGTCTCGGTGCGGACATTATATACCTCTATAACGTTATATAACCTAACCTAAGGGAACCTAACATCTCGGATGTAGTATTTCACAACATTCCTGGCGGGTCGGCCCCAACTTCTCGGTGTGCATATTATATACGTCTATAAAGTAATATAACCTAACCTAACCCATCTAGCCCCTCGCTGGTAATGTGTTACAGAATCTCGGTGGTGTCGTCCCGTATGTCTCGGTGCGGACATTATATACGTCTATAACTTTATGTATCCTAACCTAAGGCAACTTAACATCTGGGATGTAGTATTTTCCAACATTCCTGGCGGGTCGGCCCCAACTTCTCGGTGGGCACATTATATACGTCTATATCGTAATATAACCAAACCTAACCCATCTAGACCCTCGCTGGTAATGTTTTACAAAATCGCGGTCATGTCGGCCCGTACTTCTCGGTGGGGACATTATATACGTCTATAACTTTATATATACTAACCTAAGGGAACCTAACATCTCGGATGTAGTATTTGACAGCATTCCTGCCGGGTCGGCTCCACTTCTCGGTGGGAACATTATATACGTCTATAACGTAATATAACCTAACCTAACCCATCTAGCCCCTCGCTGGTAATGTTTTACAGAATTCCGGTCGTGTCGTCCCGTACGTCTCGGTGCGGACATTATATACGTCTATAACTTTATATACCCTAACCTAAGGCAACTTTACATCTCGGATGTAGTATTTTCCAACATTCCTGGCGGGTCGGCCCCAACTTCCCGGTGGGCACATTATATACGTCTATATCGTAATATAACCTAACCTAACCCATCTAGACCCTCGCTGGTAATATTTCACAAAATCCCGGTCGTGTCGTCCCGTACGTCTCGGTGCGGACATTATATACGTCTATAACGTTATATATACGAACCTAACATCTCAGATGTAGTATTTCACAACATTCCTGGCGGGTCGGCCCCAACTTCTCGGTGTGCACATTATATACGTGTATAACGTAATATAACCTAACCTAACCCATCTAGCTCCTCGCTGGTAATGTGTTACAGAATCTCGGTCGTGTCGTCCCGTATGTCTCGGTGCGGACATTATATACGTCTATAACTTTATGTATCCTAACCTAAGGCAACTTAACATCTGGGATGTAGTATTTTCCAACATTCCTGGCGGGTCGGCCCCAACTTCTCGGTGGGCACATTATATACGTCTATATCGTAATATAACTAAACCTAACCCATCTAGACCCTCGCTGGTAATGTTTTACAAAATCGCGGTCATGTCGGCCCGTACTTCTCGGTGGGGACATTATATACGTCTATAACTTTATATATACTAACCTAAGGGAACCTAACATCTCGGATGTAGTATTTGACAGCATTCCTGCCGGGTCGGCTCCACTTCTCGGTGGGAACATTATATACGTCTATAACGTAATATAACCTAACCTAACCCATCTAGCCCCTCGCTGGTAATGTTTTACAGAATTCCGGTCGTGTCGTCCCGTACGTCTCGGTGCGGACATTATATACGTCTATAACGTTATATATCCTAACCTAAGGCAACTTTACATCTCGGATGTAGTATTTTCCAACAATCCTGGCGGGTCGGCCCCAACTTCCCGGTGGGCACATTATATACGTCTATATCGTAATATAACCTAACCTAACCCATCTAGACCCTCGCTGGTAATATTTCACAAAATCCCGGTCGTGTCGTCCCGTACGTCTCGGTGCGGACATTATATACGTCTATAACGTTATATATACGAACCTAACATCTCAGATGTAGTATTTCACAACATTCCTGGCGGGTCGGCCCCACTTCTCGGTGGCAACATTATATACGTCTATAACGTAATATAACCTAACCTAACCGATCTAGCCCCTCGCTGGTAATGTTTTACAGAATCCCGGTCGTGTCGTCGCGTACGTCTCGGTGCGGACATTATATACGTCTATAACGTTATATATCCTAACCTAAGGCAACTTAACATCTCGGATGTAGTATTTCACAACATTCCTGCCGGGTCGGCTCCACTTCTCGGTGGGCACATTATATACGTCTATATCGTAATACAACCTAACCTAACCCATCTAGACCCTCGCTGGTAATATTTCACAAAATCCCCGTCGTGTCGGCCCGTACTTCTCGGTGGGGACATTATATACGTCTATTACATTATATATACTAACCTAAGGGAACCTAACATCTCGGATGTTGTATTTTCCAACATTCCTGGCGGGTCTGCCCCTACTTCTCGGTGGGCACATTATATACGTCTATATCGTAATATAACCTAACCTAACCCATCTAGACCCTCGCTGGTAATATTTCACAAAATCCCGGTCGTGTCGTCCCGTACGTCTCGGTGCGGACATTATATACGTCTATAACGTTATATATCCTAACCTAAGGCAACTTAACATCTCGGATGTAGTATTTTCCAACATTCCTGGCGGGTCGGCCCCACTTCTCGGTGGGAACATTATATACGTCTATAACGTAATATAACCTAACCTAACCGATCTAGCCCCTCGCTGGTAATGTTTTACAGAATCCCGGTCGTGTCGTCCCGTACGTCTCGGTGCGGACATTATATACGTCTATAACGTTATATATCCTAACCTAAGGCAACTTAACATCTCGGATGTAGTATTTTCCAACATTCCTGGCGGGTCGGCCCCAACTTCTCGGTGGGCACATTATATACGTCTATATCGTAATATAACCTAACCTAACCCATCTAGACCCTCGCTGGTAATGTTTTACAAAATCCCGGTCGTGTCGTACCGTACGTCTCGGTGCGGACATTATATACGTCTATAACGTTATATAACCTAACCTAAGGCTACCTAACATCTCGAATGTAGTATTTCACAACTTTCCTGGCGGGTCGGCCCCACTTCTCGGTGGGAACATTATATACGTCTATAACGTAATATAACCTAACCTAACCCATCTAGCCCCTCGCTGGTAATGGTTTACAGAATCTCGGTCGTGTCGTCCCGTATGTCTCGGTGCGGACATTATATACGTCTATAACTTTATGTATCCTAACCTAAGGCAACTTAACATCTGGGATGTAGTATTTTCCAACATTCCTGGCGGGTCGGCCCCAACTTCCCGGTGGGCACATTATATACGTCTATATCGTAATATAACCAAACCTAACCCATCTAGACCCTCGCTGGTAATGTTTTACAAAATCGCGGTCATGTCGGCCCGTACTTCTCGGTGGGGACATTATATACGTCTATAACGTTATATATACTAACCTAAGGGAACCTAACATCTCGGATGTAGTATTTCACAGCATTCCTGCCGGGTCGGCTCCACTTCTCGGTGGGAACATTATATACGTCTATAACGTAATATAACCTAACCTAACCCATCTAGCCCCTCGCTGGTAATGTTTTACAGAATTCCGGTCGTGTCGTCCCGTACGTCTCGGTGCGGACATTATATACGTCTATAACGTTATCTATCCTAACCTAAGGCAACTTAACATCTCGGATGTAGTATTATCCAACATTTCTTGCGGGACGGCCCCAACTTTTCGGGGGGCACATTATATACGTCTATATCGTAATATAACCTAACCTATCCCATCTAGACCCTCGCTGGTAATATTTCACAAAATCCCGGTCGTGTCGTCCCGTACGTCTCGGTGCGGACATTATATACGTCTATAACGTTATATATCCTAACCTAAGGCAACTTAACATCTCGGATGTAGTATTTTCCAACATTCCTGGCGGGTCGGCCCCAACTTCTCGGTGGGCACATTATATACGTCTATATCGTAATATAACCTAACCTAACCCATCTAGACCCTCGCTGGTAATGTTTTACAAAATCCCGGTCGTGTCGTACCGTACGTCTCGGTGCGGACATTATATACGTCTATAACGTTATATAACCTAACCTAAGGCTACCTAACATCTCGAATGTAGTATTTCACAACATTCCTGGCGGGTCGGCCCCACTTCTCGGTGGAAACATTATATACGTCTATAACGTAATATAACCTAACCTAACCCATCTAGCCCCTCGCTGGTAATGGTTTACAGAATCTCGGTCGTGTCGTCCCGTATGTCTCGGTGCGGACATTATATACGTCTATAACTTTATGTATCCTAACCTAAGGCAACTTAACATCTGGGATGTAGTATTTTCCAACATTCCTGGCGGGTCGGCCCCAACTTCTCGGTGGGCACATTATATACGTCTATATCGTAATATAACCAAACCTAACCCATCTAGACCCTCGCTGGTAATGTTTTACAAAATCGCGGTCATGTCGGCCCGTACTTCTCGGTGGGGACATTATATACGTCTATAACGTTATATATACTAACCTAAGGGAACCTAACATCTCGGATGTAGTATTTCACAGCATTCCTGCCGGGTCGGCTCCACTTCTCGGTGGGAACATTATATACGTCTATAACGTAATATAACCTAACCTAACCCATCTAGCCCCTCGCTGGTAATGTTTTACAGAATTCCGGTCGTGTCGTCCCGTACGTCACGGTGCGGACATTATATACGTCTATAACGTTATCTATCCTAACCTAAGGCAACTTAACATCTCGGATGTAGTATTATCCAACATTTCTTGCGGGACGGCCCCAACTTTTCGGGGGGCACATTATATACGTCTATATCGTAATATAACCAAACCTAACCCATCTAGACCCTCGCTGGTAATGTTTTACAAAATCGCGGTCATGTCGGCCCGTACTTCTCGGTGGGGACATTATATACGTCTATAACGTTATATATACTAACCTAAGGGAACCTAACATCTCGGATGTAGTATTTCACAGCATTCCTGCCGGGTCGGCTCCACTTCTCGGTGGGAACATTATATACGTCTATAACGTAATATAACCTAACCTAACCCATCTAGCGCCTCGCTGGTAATGTTTTACAGAATTCCGGTCGTGTCGTCCCGTACGTCACGGTGCGGACATTATATACGTCTATAACGTTATCTATCCTAACCTAAGGCAACTTAACATCTCGGATGTAGTATTATCCAACATTTCTTGCGGGACGGCCCCAACTTTTCGGGGGGCACATTATATACGTCTATATCGTAATATAACCTAACCTATCCCATCTAGACCCTCGCTGGTAATATTTCACAAAATCCCGGTCGTGTCGTCCCGTACGTCTCGGTGCGGACATTATATACCTCTATAACGTTATATATCCTAACCTAAGGCAACTTAACATCTCGGATGTAGTATTTTCCAACATTCCTGGCGGGTCGGCCCCAACTTCTCGGTGGGCACATTATTTACGTCTATATCGTAATATAACCTAACCTAACCCATCTAGACCCTCGCTGGTAATGTTTTACAAAATCCCGATCGTGTCGTACCGTACGTCTCGGTGCGGACATTATATACGTCTATAACGTTATATAACCTAACCTAAGGCTACCTAACATCTCGAATGTAGTATTTCACAACATTCCTGGCGGGTCGGCCCCACTTCTCGGTGGGCACATTATATACGTCTATATCGTAATATAACCTATCGTAACCCATCTAGACCCTCGCTGGTAATGTTTTACAAAATCCCGGTCGTGTCGGCCCGTACTTCTCGGTGGGGAAATTACATACGTCTATAACGTTATATAACCTAACCTAAGGGAACCTAACATCTCGGATGTAGTATTTCACAACATTCCTGGCGGGTCGGCCCCAACTTCTCGGTGTGCACATTATATACGTCTATAACGTAATATAACCTAACCTAACCCATCTAGACCCTCGCTGGTAATGTTTTACAAAATCGCGGTCATGTCGGCCCGTACTTCTCGGTGGGGACATTATATACGTCTATAACGTTATATATACTAACCTAAGGGAACCTAACATCTCGGATGTAGTATTTGACAGCATTCCTGCCGGGTCGGCTCCACTTCTCGGTGGGAACATTATATACGTCTATAACGTAATATAACCTAACCTAACCCATCTAGCCCCTCGCTGGTAATGTTTTACAGAATCCCGGGCGTGTCGGCCCGTACTTCTCGGTGGGGACATTATATACGTCGATAACGTTACATACCCTAACCTAAGGGAACCTAACATCTTGGATGTAGTATTTTCCAACATTCCTGGCGGGTCGGCCCCTACTTCTCGGTGGGCACATTATATACGTCTATATCGTAATATAACCTATCGTAACCCATCTAGACCCTCGCTGGTAATGTTTTACAAAATCCCGGTCGTGTCGGCCCGTACTTCTCGGTGGGGAAATTATATACGTCTATAACGTTATATAACCTAACCTAAGGGAACCTAACATCTCGGATGTAGTATTTCACAACATTCCTGGCTGGTCGGCGCGAATTCTCGGTGGGAACATTATATACGTCTATGTCGTAATATAACCTAACCTAACCCATTTAGACCCTCGCTGGTAATATTTCACAAAATCCCGGTCGTGTCGTCGCGTACGCCTCGGTGCGGACATTATATACGTCTATAACGTTATATATCCTAACCTAAGGCAACTTAACATCTCGGATGTAGTATTTCACAACATTCCTGGCGGGTCGGCTCCACTTCTCGGTGGGAACATTATTTACGTCTATAACGCAATATAACCTAACCTAACACATCTAGACCCTCGCTGGTAATGTTTTACAAAATCCCGGGCGTGTCGGCCCGTACTTCTCGGTGGGGACATTATAAACGTCGATAACGTTATATACCCTAACCTAAGGGAACCTAACATCTTGGATGTAGTATTTTCCAACATTCCTGGCGGGTCGGCCCCTACTTCTCGGTGGGCACATTATATACGTCTATATCGTAATATAACCTATCGTAACCCATCTAGACCCTCGCTGGTAATGTTTTACAAAATCCCGGTCGTGTCGGCCGTACTTCTCGGTGGGGAAATTATATACGTCTATAACGTTATATAACCTAACCTAAGGGAACCTAACATCTCGGATGTAGTATTTCACAACATTCCTGGCGGGTCGGCCCCAACTTCTCGGTGGGCACATTATATACGTCTATAACGTAATATAACCTAACCTAACCCATCTAGTCCCTCGCTGGTAATGTGTTACAGAATCTCGGTCGTGTCGTCCCGTATGTCTCGGTGCGGACATTATATACGTCTATAACTTTATGTATCCTAACCTAAGGCAACTTAACATCTGGGATGTAGTATTTTCCAACATTCCTGGCGGGTCGGCCCCAACTTCTCGGTGGGCACATTATATACGTCTATATCGTAATATAACCAAACCTAACCCATCTAGACCCTCGCTGGTAATGTTTTACAAAATCGCGGTCATGTCGACCCGTACTTCTCGGTGGGGACATTATATACGTCTATAACGTTATATATACTAACCTAAGGGAACCTAACATCTCGGATGTAGTATTTGACAGCATTCCTGCCGGGTCGGCTCCACTTCTCGGTGGGAACATTATATACGTCTATAACGTAATATAACCTAACCTAACCCATCTAGCCCCTCGCTGGTAATGTTTTACAGAATTCCGGTCGTGTCGTCCCGTACGTCTCGGTGCGGACATTATATACGTCTATATCGTTATCTATCCTAACCTAAGGCAACTTAACATCTCGGATGTAGTATTATCCAACATTTCTTGCGGGACGGCCCCAACTTTTCGGTGGGCACATTATATACGTCTATATCGTAATATAACCTAACCTAACCCATCTAGACCCTCGCTGGTAATGTTTTACAAAATCCCGGTCGTGTCGTACCATACGTCTCGGTGCGGACATTATATACGTCTATAACGTTATATAACCTAACCTAAGGCTACGTAACATCTCGAATGTAGTATTTCACAACATTCCTGGCGGGTCGGCCCCACTTCTCGGTGGGAACATTATATACGTCTATAACGTAATATAACCTAACCTAACCCATCTAGCCCCTCGCTGGTAATGTTTTACAGAATCTCGGTCGTGTCGTCCCGTATGTCTCGGTGCGGACATTATATACGTCTATAACTTTATGTGTCCTAACCTAAGGGAACCTAACATCGCGGATGTAGTATTTCACAACATTCCTGGCTGGTCGGCGCGAATTCTCGGTGGGAACATTATATACGTCTATGTCGTAATATAACCTAACCTAACCCATTTAGACCCTCGCTGGTAATATTTCACAAAATCCCGGTCGTGTCGTCCCGTATGTCTCGGTGCGGACATTATATACGTCTATAACGTTATATACCCTAACCTAAGGCAACTTAACATCTCGGATGTAGTATTTTCCAACATTCCTGGCGGGTCCGCCCCACTTTTCGGTGGGACCATTATATACGTCTATAACGTAATATAACCTAACCTAACCCATCTAGCCCCTAGCCGGGAATGTTTTACAAAATCCCGGTCGTGTCGGCCCGTGCTTCAAGGTGGGCACATTATATACATCTATATCGTAATATAACCAAACCTAACCCATCTAGACCCTTGCTGGTAATGTTTTACAGAATCCCGCTCGTGTCGGCCCGTACTTCTCGGTGGGGACATTATATACATCTATAACGTTATATATACTAACCTAAGGGAACCTAACATCTCAGATGTAGTATTTCACAACATTCCTGGCGGTTCGGCCCCACTTCTCGGTGGCAACACTATATACGTCTATAACGTAATATAACCTAACCTAACCGATCTAGCCCCTCGCTGGTAATGTTTTACAAAATCCCGGTCGTGTCGGCCCGTGCTTCTCGCAGGGCACATTATATACATCTATATCGTAATATAACCTAACATAACCCATCTAGACCCTCGCTGGTAATGTTTTACAAAATCCCGGTCGTGTCGGCCCGTATGTCTCGGTGCGGACATTATATACGTCTATAACGTTATATACCCTAACCTAAGGCAACTTAGAATCTCGGATGTAGTATTTTCCAACATTCCTGGCGGGTCGGCCCCAACTTCATGGGTGGGCACATTATATACGGCTATATCGTAATATAACCTAACCTAACCCATCTAGACCCTCGCTGGTAATGTTTTACAAAATCCCGGTCGTGTCGGCCCGTACTTCTCGTTGGGGACATTATATACGTCTATAACTTTATATATCCTAATCTAAGGGAACCTAAATCGCGGATGTAGTATTTCACAACATTCCTGGCTGGTCGGCGCCAATTCTCGGTGGGAACATTATATACGTCTATATCGTAATATAACCTAACCTAACCCATGTAGACCCTCGCTGGTAATGTTTTACAAAATCCCGGTCGTGTCGGCCCGTACTTCTCGGTGGGGACATTATATACCTCTATAACGTTATATATCCTAACTTAAGGCAACTTAACATCTCGGATGTAGTATTTTCCAACATTCCTGGCGGGTCGGCCCCAACTTCTCGGTGGGCACATTATATACGTCTATATCGTAATATAACCTAACCTAACCCATCTAGACCCTCGCTGGTAATGTTTTACAAAATCCCGGTCCTGTCGTACCGTACGTCTCGGTGCGGACATTATATACGTCTATAACGTTATATAACCTAACCTAAGGCTACCTAACATCTTGAATGTAGTATTTCACAACATTCCTGGCGGGTCGGCCCCACTTCTCGGTGGGAACATTATATACGTCTATAACGTAATATAACCTAACCTAAGCGATCTAGCCCCTCGCTGGTAATGTTTTACAGAATCCCGGTCGTGTCGTCGCGTACGCCTCGGTGCGGACATTATATACGTCTATAACGTTATATATCCTAACCTAAGGCAACTTAACATCTCGGATGTAGTATTTCACAACATTCCTGGCGGGTCGGCTCCACTTCTCGGTGGGAACATTATTTACGTCTATAACGCAATATAACCTAACCTAACCCATCTAGACCCTCGCTGGTAATGTTTTACAAAATCCCGGGCGTGTCGGCCCGTACTTCTCGGTGGGGACATTATATACGTCGATTACGTTATATACCCTAACCTAAGGGAACCTAACAGCTTGGATGTAGTATTTTCCAACATTCCTGGCGGGTCGGCCCCTACTTCTCGGTGGGCACATTATATACGTCTATATCGTAATATAACCTATCGTAACCCATCTAGACCCTCGCTGGTAATGTTTTACAAAATCCCGGTCGTGTCGGCCCGTACTTCTCGGTGGGGAAATTATATACGTCTATAACGTTATATAACCTAACCTAAGGCTACCTAACATCTCGAATGTAGTATTTCGCAACATTCCTGGCGGGTCGGCCCCACTTCTCGGTGGGAACACTATATACGTCTATAACGTAATATAACCTAACCTAACCCATCTAGCCCCTCGCTGGTAATGTTTTACAGAATCTCGGTCGTGTCGTCCCGTATGTCTCGGTGCGGACATTATATACGTCTATAACTTTATGTGTCCTAACCTAAGGGAACCTAACATCGCGGATGTAGTATTTCACAACATTCCTGGCTGGTCGGCGCGAATTCTCGGTGGGAACATTATATACGTCTATGTCGTAATATAACCTAACCTAAACCATTTAGAACCTCGCTGGTAATATTTCACAAAATCCCGGTCGTGTCGTCCCGCATGTCTCGGTGCGGACATTATATACGTCTATAACGTTATATACCCTAACCTAAGGCAACTTAACATCTCGGATGTAGTATTTTCCAACATTCCTGGCGGGTCCGCCCCACTTTTCGGTGGGACCATTATATACGTCTATAACGTAATATAACGTAACCTAACCCATCTATCCCCTAGCCGGGAATGTTTTACAAAATCCCGGTCGTGTCGGCCCGTGCTTCAAGGTGGGCACATTATATACATCTAAATCGTAATATAACCTAACCTAACCCATCTAGACCCTCGCTGGTAATGTTTTACAGAATCCCGCTCGTGTCGGCCCGTACTTCTCGGTGGGGACATTATATACGTCTATAACGTTATATATACTAACCTAAGGGAACCAAACATCTCGGATGTAGTATTTGACAGCATTCCTGCCGGGTCGGCTCCACTTCTCGGTGGGAACATTATATACGTCTATAACGTAATATAACCTAACCTAACCCATCTAGCCCCTCGCTGGTAATGTTTTACAGAATTCCGGTCGTGTCGTCCCGTATGTCTCGGTGCGGACATTATATACGTCTATAACTTTATGTGTCCTAACCTAAGGGAACCTAACATCGCGGATGTAGTATTTCACAACATTCCTGGCTGGTCGGCGCGAATTCTCGGTGGGAACATTATATACGTCTATGTCGTAATATAACCTAACCTAAACCATTTAGAACCTCGCTGGTAATATTTCACAAAATCCCGGTCGTGTCGTCCCGCATGTCTCGGTGCGGACATTATATACGTCTATAACGTTATATACCCTAACCTAAGGCAACTTAACATCTCGGATGTAGTATTTTCCAACATTCCTGGCGGGTCCGCCCCACTTTTCGGTGGGACCATTATATACGTCTATAACGTAATATAACGTAACCTAACCCATCTAGCCCCTAGCCGGGAATGTTTTACAAAATCCCGGTCGTGTCGGCCCGTGCTTCAAGGTGGGCACATTATATACATCTAAATCGTAATATAACCTAACCTAACCCATCTAGACCCTCGCTGGTAATGTTTTACAGAATCCCGCTCGTGTCGGCCCGTACTTCTCGGTGGGGACATTATATACGTCTATAACGTTATATATACTAACCTAAGGGAACCTGACATCTCAGATGTAGTATTTCACAACATTCCTGGCGGTACGGCCCCACTTCTCGGTGGCAACATTATATACGTCTATAACGTAATATAACCTATCCTAACCGATCTAGCCCCTCGCTGGTAATGTTTTACAAAATCCCGGTCGTGTCGTACCGTAGGTCTCGGTGCGGACATTATATACGTCTATAACGTTACATAACCTAACCTAAGGCTACCTAACATCTCGAATGTAGTATTTCACAACATTCCTGGCGGGTCGGCCCCACTTCTCGGTGGGAACATTATATACGTCTATAACGTAATATAACCTAACCTAACCGATCTAGCCCCTCGCTGGTAATGTTTTACAGAATCCCGGTCGTGTCGTCGCGTACGTCTCGGTGCGGACATTATATACGTCTATAACGTTATATATCCTAACCTAAGGCAACTTAACATCTCGGATGTAGTATTTCACAACATTCCTGGCTGGTCGGCGCCGATTCTCGGTGGGAGCATTATATACGTCTATGTCGTAATATAACCTAACCTAACCCATCTAGACCCTCGCTGGTAATATTTCACAAAATCCCGGTCGTGTCGTCCCGTATGTCTCGGTGCGGACATTATATACGTCTATAACGTTATATATCCTAACCTGAGTGAACCTAACATCGCGGATGTAGTATTTCACAACATTCCTGGCTGGTCGGCGCCAATTCTCGGTGGGAACAGTATATACGTCTATATCGTAATATAACCTAACCTAACCCATGTAGACCCTCGCTGGTAATGTTTTACAAAATCCCGGTCGTGTCGGCCCGTACTTCTCGGTGGGGAAATTATATACGTCTATAACGTTATATAACCTAACCTAAGGGAACCTAACATCTCGGATGTAGTATTTCACAACATTCCTGGCGGGTCGGCCCCAACTTCTCGGTGGGCACATTATATACGTCTATAACGTAATATAACCTATCCTAACCCATCTAGCCCCTCGCTGGTAATGTGTTACAGAATCTCGGTCGTGTCGTCCCGTATGTCTCGGTGCGGACATTATATACGTCTATAACTTTATGTATCCTAACCTAAGGCAACTTAGCATCTGGGATGTAGTATTTTCCAACATTCCTGGCGGGTCGGCCCCAACTTCTCGGTGGGCACATTATATACGTCTATATCGTAATATAACCAAACCTAACCCATCTAGACCCTCGCTGGTAATGTTTTACAAAATCGCGGTCATGTCGGCCCGTACTTCTCGGTGGGGACATTATATACGTCTATAACGTTATATATACTAACCTAAGGGAACCTAACATCTCGGATGTAGTATTTGACAGCATTCCTGCCGGGTCGGCTCCACTTCTCGGTGGGAACATTATATACGTCTATAACGTAATATAACCTAACCTAACCCATCTAGCCCCTCGCTGGTAATGTTTTACAGAATTCCGGTCGTGTCGTCCCGTACGTCTCGGTGCGGACATTATATACGTCTATAACGTTATCTATCCTAACCTAAGGCAACTTAACATCTCGGATGTAGTATTATCCAACATTTCTTGCGGGACGGCCCCAACTTTTCGGTGGGCACATTATATACGTCTATATCGTAATATAACCTAACCTAACCCATCCAGACCCTCGCTGGTAATGTTTTACAAAATCCCGGTCGTGTCGTACCATACGTCTCGGTGCGGACATTATATACGTCTATAACGTTATATAACCTAACCTAAGGCTACCTAACATCTCGAATGTAATATTTCACAACATTCCTGGCGGGTCGGCCCCACTTCTCGGTGGGAACATTATATACGTCTATAACGTAATATAGCCTAACCTAACCCATCTAGCCCCTCGCTGGTAATGTTTTACAGAATCTCGGTCGTGTCGTCCCGTATGTCTCGGTGCGGACATTATATACGTCTATAACTTTATGTGTCCTAACCTAAGGGAACCTAACATCGCGGATGTAGTATTTCACAACATTCCTGGCTGGTCGGCGCGAATTCTCGGTGGGAACATTATATACGTCTATGTCGTAATATAACCTAACCTAACCCATTTAGACCCTCGCTGGTAATATTTCACAAAATCCCGGTCGTGTCGTCCCGTATGTCTCGGTGCGGACATTATATACGTCTATAACGTTATATACCCTAACCTAAGGCAACTTAACATCTCGGATGTAGTATTTTCCAACATTCATGGCGGGTCCGCCCCACTTTTCGGTGGGACCATTATATACGTCTATAACGTAATATAACCTAACCTAACCCATCTAGCCCCTAGCCGGGAATGTTTTCCAAAATCCCGGTCGTGTCGGCCCGTGCTTCAAGGTGGGCACATTATATACATCTATATCGTAATATAACCAAACCTAACCCATCTAGACCCTCGCTGGTAATGTTTTACAGAATCCCGCTCGTGTCGGCCCGTACTTCTCGGTGGGGACATTATATACGTCTATAACGTTATATATACTAACCTAAGGGAACCTAACATCTCAGATGTAGTATTTCACAACATTCCTGGCGGTTCGGCCCCACTTCTCGGTGGCAACACTATATACGTCTATAACGTAATATAACCTAACCTAACCGATCTAGCCCCTCGCCTCTAATGTTTTACAAAATCCCGGTCGTGTCGTACCGTAGGTCTCGGTGCGGACATTATATACGTCTATAACGTTACATAACCTAACCTAAGGCTACCTAACATCTCGAATGTAGTATTTCACAACATTCCTGGCGGGTCGGCCCCACTTCTCGGTGGGAACATTATATACGTCTATAACGTAATATAACCTAACCTAACCGATCTAGCCCCTCGCTGGTAATGTTTTACAAAATCCCGGTCGTGTCGGCCCGTGCTTCTCGCAGGGCACATTATATACATCTATATCGTAATATAACCTAACATAACCCATCTAGACCCTCGCTGGTAATGTTTTACAAAATCCCGGTCGTGTCGGCCCGTACTTCTCGGTGGGGACATTATATACGTCTATAACGTTATATATCCTAACCTAAGGCGACTTAACATCTCGGATGTAGTATTTTCCAACATTCCTGGCGGGTCGGCCCCATCTTCTCGGTGGGAACATTATATACGTCTATAACGTAACATAACCTAACCTAACCCATCTAGCCCCTAGCTGGGAATGTTTTACAAAATCCCGGTCGTGTCAGCCCGTACTTTTCCGTGGGGACATTATATACGTCTATAACGTTATATATCCTAATCTAAGGGAACCTAACATCGCGGATGTAGTATTTCACAACATTCCTGGCGGGTCCGCCCCACTTCTCGGTGGGAACATTATATACGTCTATAACGTAATATAACCTAACCTAACCCATCTAGACCCTCGCTGGTAATGTTTTACAGAATCTCGGTCGTGTCGTCCCGTATGTCTCGGTGCGGACATTATATACGTCTATAACGTTATATACCCTAACCTAAGGCAACTTAGAATCTCGGATGTACTATTTTCCAACATTCCTGGCGGGTCGGCCCCAACTTCCCGGTGGGCACATTATATACGGCTATATCGTAATATAACCTAACCTAACCCATCTAGACCCTCGCTGGTAATGTTTTACAAAATCCCGGTCGTGTCGGCCCGTACTTCTCGTTGGGGACATTATATACGTCTATAACTTTATATATCCTAATCTAAGGGAACCTAAATCGCGGATGTAGTATTTCACAACATTCCTGGCTGGTCGGCGCCAATTCTCGGTGGGAACATTATATACGTCTATATCGTAATATAACCTAACCTAACCCATGTAGACCCTCGCTGGTAATGTTTTACAAAATCCCGGTCGTGTCGGCCCGTACTTCTCGGTGGGGACATTATATACCTCTATAACGTTATATATCCTAACCTAAGGCTACCTAACATCTCGAATGTAATATTTCACAACATTCCTGGCGGGTCGGCCCCACTTCTCGGTGGGAACATTATATACGTCTATAACGTAATATAGCCTAACCTAACCCATCTAGCCCCTCGCTGGTAATGTTTTACAGAATCTCGGTCGTGTCGTCCCGTATGTCTCGGTGCGGACATTATATACGTCTATAACTTTATGTGTCCTAACCTAAGGCTACCTAACATCTCGAATGTAGTATTTCACAACATTCCTGGCGGGTCGGCCCCACTTCTCGGTGGGAAGATTATATACGTCTATAACGTAATATAACCTAACCTAACCGATCTAGCCCCTCGCTGGTAATGTTTTACAGAATCCCGGTCGTGTCGTCGCGTACGCCTCGGTGCGGACATTATATACGTCTATAACGTTATATATCCTAACCTAAGGCAACTTAACATCTCGGATGTAGTATTTCACAACATTCCTGGCGGGTCGGCTCCACTTCTCGGTGGGAACATTATTTACGTCTATAACGCAATATAACTTAACCTAACCCATCTAGACCCTCGCCGGTAATGTTTTACAAAATCCCGGGCGTGTCGGCCCGTACTTCTCGGTGGGGACATTATATACGTCGATTACGTTATATACCCTAACCTAAGGGAACCTAACATCTTGGATGTAGTATTTTCCAACATTCCTGGCGGGTCGGCCCCTACTTCTCGGTGGGCACATTATATACGTCTATATCGTAATATAACCTATCGTAACCCATCTAGACCCTCGCTGGTAATGTTTTACAAAATCCCGGTCGTGTCGGCCCGTACTTCTCGGTGGGGAAATTATATACGTCTATAACGTTATATAACCTAACCTAAGGCTACCTAACATCTCGAATGTAGTATTTCGCAACATTCCTGGCGGGTCGGCTCCACTTCTCGGTGGGAACACTATATACGTCTATAACGTAATATAACCTAACCTAACCCATCTAGCCCCTCGCTGGTAATGTTTTACAGAATCTCGGTCGTGTCGTCCCGTATGTCTCGGTGCGGACATTATATACGTCTATAACTTTATGTGTCCTAACCTAAGGGAACCTAACATCGCGGATGTAGTATTTCACAACATTCCTGGCTGGTCGGCGCGAATTCTCGGTGGGAACATTATATACGTCTATGTCGTAATATAACCTAACCTAAACCATTTAGACCCTCGCTGGTAATATTTCACAAAATCCCGGTCGTGTCGTCCCGCATGTCTCGGTGCGGACATTATATACGTCTATAACATTATATACCCTAACCTAAGGCAACTTAACATCTCGGATGTAGTATTTTCCAACATTCCTGGCGGGTCCGCCCCACTTTTCGGTGGGACCATTATATACGTCTATAACGTAATATAACGTAACCTAACCCATCTAGCCCCTGGCCGGGAATGTTTTACAAAATCCCGGTCGTGTCGGCCCGTGCTTCAAGGTGGGCACATTATATACATCTAAATCGTAATATAACCTAACCTAACCCATCTAGACCCTCGCTGGTAATGTTTTACAGAATCCCGCTCGTGTCGGCCCGTACTTCTCGGTGGGGACATTATATACGTCTATAACGTTATATATACTAACCTAAGGGAACCTGACATCTCAGATGTAGTATTTCACAACATTCCTGGCGGTTCGGCCCCACTTCTCGGTGGCAACATTATATACGTCTATAACGTAATATAACCTATCCTAACCGATCTAGCCCCTCGCTGGTAATGTTTTACAAAATCCCGGTCGTGTCGTACCGTAGGTCTCGGTGCGGACATTATATACGTCTATAACGTTACATAACCTAACCTAAGGCTACCTAACATCTCGAATGTAGTATTTCACAACATTCCTGGCGGGTCGGCCCCACTTCTCGGTGGGAACATTATATACGTCTATAACGTAATATAACCTAACCTAACCGATCTAGCCCCTCGCTGGTAATGTTTTACGGAATCCCGGTCGTGTCGTCGCGTACGTCTCGGTGCGGACATTATATACGTCTATAACGTTATATATCCTAAACTAAGGCAACTTAACATCTCGGATGTAGTATTTCACAACATTCCTGGCTGGTCGGCGCCGATTCTCGGTGGGACCATTATATACGTCTATGTCGTAATATAACCTAACCTAACCCATCTAGACCCTCGCTGGTAATATTTCACAAAATCCCGGTCGTGTCGTCCCGTATGTCTCGGTGCGGACATTATATACGTCTATAACGTTATATATCCTAACCTGAGTGAACCTAACATCGCGGATGTAGTATTTCACAACATTCCTGGCTGGTCGGCGCCAATTCTCGGTGGGAACAGTGTATACGTCTATATCGTAATATAACCTAACCTAACCCATGTAGACCCTCGCTGGTAATGTTTTACAGAATCCCGGTCGTGTCGTCGCGTACGCCTCGGTGCGGACATTATATACGTCTATAACGTTATATATCCTAACCTAAGGCAACTTAACATCTCGGATGTAGTATTTCACAACATTCCTGGCGGGTCGGCTCCACTTCTCGGTGGGAACATTATTTACGTATATAACGCAATATAACCTAACCTAACCCATCTAGAACCTCGCTGGTAATGTTTTACAAAATCCCGGGCGTGTCGGTCCGTACTTCTCGGTGGGGACATTATATACGTCGATTACGTTATATACCCTAACCTAAGGGAACCTAACATCTTGGATGTAGTATTTTCCAACATTCCTGGCGGGTCGGCCCCTACTTCTCGGTGGGCACATTATATACGTCTATATCGTAATATAACCTATCGTAACCCATCTAGACCCTCGCTCGTAATGTTTTACAAAATCCCGGTCGTGTCGGCCCGTACTTCTCGGTGGGGAAATTATATACGTCTATAACGTTATATAACCTAACCTAAGGCTACCTAACATCTCGAATGTAGTATTTCGCAACATTCCTGGCGGGTCGGCCCCACTTCTCGGTGGGAACATTATATACGTCTATAACGTAATATAACCTAACCTAACCCATCTAGCCCCTCGCTGGTAATGTTTTACAGAATCTCGGTCGTGTCGTCCCGTATGTCTCGGTGCGGACATTATATACGTCTATAACTTTATGTGTCCTAACCTAAGGGAACCTAACATCGCGGATGTAGTATTTCACAACATTCCTGGCTGGTCGGCGCGAATTCTCGGTGGGAACATTATATACGTCTATGTCGTAATATAACCTAACCTAACCGATCTAGCCCCTCGCTGGTAATGTTTTACGGAATCCCGGTCGTGTCGTCGCGTACGTCTCGGTGCGGACATTATATACGTCTATAACGTTATATATCCTAAACTAAGGCAACTTAACATCTCGGATGTAGTATTTCACAACATTCCTGGCTGGTCGGCGCCGATTCTCGGTGGGACCATTATATACGTCTATGTCGTAATATAACCTAACCTAACCCATCTAGACCCTCGCTGGTAATATTTCACAAAATCCCGGTCGTGTCGTCCCGTATGTCTCGGTGCGGACATTATATACGTCTATAACGTTATATATCCTAACCTGAGTGAACCTAACATCGCGGATGTAGTATTTCACAACATTCCTGGCTGGTCGGCGCCAATTCTCGGTGGGAACAGTGTATACGTCTATATCGTAATATAACCTAACCTAACCCATGTAGACCCTCGCTGGTAATGTTTTACAGAATCCCGGTCGTGTCGTCGCGTACGCCTCGGTGCGGACATTATATACGTCTATAACGTTATATATCCTAACCTAAGGCAACTTAACATCTCGGATGTAGTATTTCACAACATTCCTGGCGGGTCGGCTCCACTTCTCGGTGGGAACATTATTTACGTATATAACGCAATATAACCTAACCTAACCCATCTAGAACCTCGCTGGTAATGTTTTACAAAATCCCGGGCGTGTCGGTCCGTACTTCTCGGTGGGGACATTATATACGTCGATTACGTTATATACCCTAACCTAAGGGAACCTAACATCTTGGATGTAGTATTTTCCAACATTCCTGGCGGGTCGGCCCCTACTTCTCGGTGGGCACATTATATACGTCTATATCGTAATATAACCTATCGTAACCCATCTAGACCCTCGCTCGTAATGTTTTACAAAATCCCGGTCGTGTCGGCCCGTACTTCTCGGTGGGGAAATTATATACGTCTATAACGTTATATAGCCTAACCTAAGGCTACCTAACATCTCGAATGTAGTATTTCGCAACATTCCTGGCGGGTCGGCCCCACTTCTCGGTGGGAACATTATATACGTCTATAACGTAATATAACCTAACCTAACCCATCTAGCCCCTCGCTGGTAATGTTTTACAGAATCTCGGTCGTGTCGTCCCGTATGTCTCGGTGCGGACATTATATACGTCTATAACTTTATGTGTCCTAACCTAAGGGAACCTAACATCGCGGATGTAGTATTTCACAACATTCCTGGCTGGTCGGCGCGAATTCTCGGTGGGAACATTATATACGTCTATGTCGTAATATAACCTAACCTAAACCATTTAGACCCTCGCTGGTAATATTTCACAAAATCCCGGTCGTGTCGTCCCGCATGTCTCGGTGCGGACATTATATACGTCTATGACGTTATATACCCTAACCTAAGGCAACTTAACATCTCGGATGTAGTATTTTCCAACATTCCTGGCGGGTCCGCCCCACTTTTCGGTGGGACCATTATATACGTCTATAACGTAATATAACGTAACCTAACCCATCTAGCCCCTAGCCGGGAATGTTTTACAAAATCCCGGTCCTTGTCGGCCCGTGCTTCAAGGTGGGCACATTATATACATCTAAATCGTAATATAACCTAACCTAACCCATCTAGACCCTCGCTGGTAATGTTTTACAGAATCCCGCTCGTGTCGGCCCGTACTTCTCGGTGGGGACATTATATACGTCTATAACGTTATATATACTAACCTAAGGGAACCTGACATCTCAGATGTAGTATTTCACAACATTCCTGGCGGTTCGGCCCCACTTCTCGGTGGCAACATTATATACGTCTATAACGTAATATAACCTATCCTAACCGATCTAGCCCCTCGCTGGTAATGTTTTACAAAATCCCGGTCGTGTCGTACCGTAGGTCTCGGTGCGGACATTATATACGTCTATAACGTTACATAACCTAACCTAAGGCTACCTAACATCTCGAATGTAGTATTTCACAACATTCCTGGCGGGTCGGCCCCACTTCTCGGTGGGAACATTATATACGTCTATAACGTAATATAACCTAACCTAACCGATCTAGCCCCTCGCTGGTAATGTTTTACAGAATCCCGGTCGTGTCGTCGCGTACGTCTCGGTGCGGACATTATATACGTCTATAACGTTATATATCCTAACCTAAGGCAACTTAACATCTCGGATGTAGTATTTCACAACATTCCTGGCTGGTCGGCGCCGATTCTCGGTGGGAACATTATATACGTCTATGTCGTAATATAACCTAACCTAACCCATCTAGACCCTCGCTGGTAATATTTCACAAAATCCCGGTCGTGTCGTCCCGTATGTCTCGGTGCGGACATTATATACGTCTATAACGTTATATATCCTAACCTAAGGCAACTTAACATCTCGGATGTAGTATTTCACAACATTCCTGGCGGGTCGGCTCCACTTCTCGGTGGGAACATTATTTACGTCTATAACGCAATATAACCTAACCTAACCCATCTAGACCCTCGCTGGTAATGTTTTACAAAATCCCGGGCGTGTCGGCCCGTACTTCTCGGTGGGGACATTATATACGTCGATTACGTTATATACCCTAACCTAAGGGAACCTAACATCTTCGATGTAGTATTTTCCAACATTCCTGGCGGGTCGGCCCCTACTTCTCGGTGGGCACATTATATACGTCTATATCGTAATATAACCTATCGTAACCCATCTAGACCCTCGCTCGTAATGTTTTACAAAATCCCGGTCGTGTCGGCCCGTACTTCTCGGTGGGGAAATTATATACGTCTATAACGTTATATAACCTAACCTAAGGCTACCTAACATCTCGAATGTAGTATTTCGCAACATTCCTGGCGGGTCGGCCCCACTTCTCGGTGGGAACATTATATACGTCTATAACGTAATATAACCTAACCTAACCCATCTAGCCCCTCGCTGGTAATGTTTTACAGAATCTCGGTCGTGTCGTCCCGTATGTCTCGGTGCGGACATTATATACGTCTATAACTTTATGTGTCCTAACCTAAGGGAACCTAACATCGCGGATGTAGTATTTCACAACATTCCTGGCTGGTCGGCGCGAATTCTCGGTGGGAACATTATATACGTCTATGTCGTAATATAACCTAACCTAAACCATTTAGACCCTCGCTGGTAATATTTCACAAAATCCCGGTCGTGTCGTCCCGCATGTCTCGGTGCGGACATTATATACGTCTATAACGTTATATACCCTAACCTAAGGCAACTTAACATCTCGGATGTAGTATTTTCCAACATTCCTGGCGGGTCCGCCCCACTTTTCGGTGGGACCATTATATACGTCTATAACGTAATATAACGTAACCTAACCCATCTAGCCCCTAGCCGGGAATGTTTTACAAAATCCCGGTCGTGTCGGCCCGTGCTTCAAGGTGGGCACATTATATACATCTAAATCGTAATATAACCTAACCTAACCCATCTAGACCCTCGCTGGTAATGTTTTACAGAAACCCGCTCGTGTCGGCCCGTACTTCTCGGTGGGGACATTATATACGTCTATAACGTTATATATACTAACCTAAGGGAACCTGACATCTCAGATGTAGTATTTCACAACTTTCCTGGCGGTTCGGCCCCACTTCTCGGTGGCAACATTGTATACGTCTATAACGTAATATAACCTATCCTAACCGATCTAGCCCCTCGCTGGTAATGTTTTACAAAATCCCGGTCGTGTCGTACCGTAGGTCTCGGTGCGGACATTATATACGTCTATAACGTTACATAACCTAACCTAAGGCTACCTAACATCTCGAATGTAGTATTTCACAACATTCCTGGCGGGTCGGCCCCACTTCTCGGTGGGAACATTATATACGTCTATAACGTAATATAACCTAACCTAACCCATCTAGCCCCTCGCTGGTAATGTGTTACAGAATCTCGGTCGTGTCGTCCCGTGTGTCTCGGTGCGGACATTATATACGTCTATAACTTTATGTATCCTAACCTAAGGCAACTTAACATCTGGGATGTAGTATTTTCCAACATTCCTGGCGGGTCGGCCCCAACTTCTCGGTGGGCACATTATATACGTCTATATCGTAATATAACCAAACCTAACCCATCTAGACCCTCGCTGGTAATGTTTTACAAAATCGCGGTCATGTCGGCCCGTACCTCTCGGTGGGGACATTATATACGTCTATAACGTTATATATACTAACCTAAGGGAACCTAACATCTCGGATGTAGTATTTCACAGCATTCCTGCCGGGTCGGCTCCACTTCTCGGTGGGAACATTATATACGTCTATAACGTAATATAACCTAACCTAACCCATCTAGCCCCTCGCTGGTAATGTTTTACAGAATTCCGGTCGTGTCGTCCCGTACGTCTCGGTGCGGACATTTTATACGTCTATAACGTTATCTATCCTAACCTAAGGCAACTTAACATCTCGGATGTAGTATTATCCAACATTTCTTGCGGGACGGCCCCAACTTTTCGGTGGGCACATTATATACGTCTATATCGTAATATAACCTAACCTAACCCATCTAGACCCTCGCTGGTAATATTTCACAAAATCCCGGTCGTGTCGTCCCGTACGTCTCGGTGCGGACATTATATACCTCTATAACGTTATATATCCTAACCTAAGGCAACTTAACATCTCGGATGTAGTATTTTCCAACATTCCTGGCGGGTCGGCCCCTACTTCTCGGTGGGCACATTATATACGTCTATATCGTAATATAACCTATCGTAACCCATCTAGACCCTCGCTGGTAATGTTTTACAAAATCCCGGGCGTGTCGGCCCGTACTTCTCGGTGGGGAAATTATATACGTCTATAACGTTATATAACCTAACCTAAGGCTACCTAACATCTCGAATGTAGTATTTCACAACATTCCTGGCGGGTCGGCCCCACTTCTCGGTGGGAACATTATATACGTCTATAACGTAATATAACCTAACCTAACCCATCTAGCCCCTCGCTGGTAATGTTTTACAGAATCTCGGTCGTGTCGTCCCGTATGTCTCGCTGCGGACATTATATACGTCTATAACTTTATGTGTCCTAACCTAAGGGAACCTAACATCGCGGATGTAGTATTTCACAACATTCCTGGCTGGTCGGCGCCGATTCTCGGTGGGAACATTATATACGTCTATGTCGTAATATAACCTAACCTAACCCATCTAGACCCTCGCTGGTAATATTTCACAAAATCCCGGTCGTGTCGTCCCGTATGTCTCGGTGCGGACATTATATACGTCTATAACGTTATATATCCTAACCTGAGTGAACCTAACATCGCGGATGTAGTATTTCACAACATTCCTGGCTGGTCGGCGCCAATTCTCGGTGGGAACAGTATATACGTCTATATCGTAATATAACCTAACCTAACCCATGTAGACCCTCGCTGGTAATGTTTTACAGAATCCCGGTCGTGTCGTCGCGTACGCCTCGGTGCGGACATTATATACGTCTATAACGTTATATATCCTAACCTAAGGCAACTTAACATCTCGGATGTAGTATTTCACAACATTCCTGGCGGGTCGGCTCCACTTCTCGGTGGGAACATTATTTACGTCTATAACGCAATATAACCTAACCTAACCCATCTAGACCCTCGCTGGTAATGTTTTACAAAATCCCGGGCGTGTCGGCCCGTACTTCTCGGTGGGGACATTATATACGTCGATTACGTTATATACCCTAACCTAAGGGAACCTAACATCTTGGATGTAGTATTTTCCAACATTCCTGGCGGCTCGGCCCCTACTTCTCGGTGGGCACATTATATACGTCTATATCGTAATATAACCTATCGTAACCCATCTAGACCCTCGCTGGTAATGTTTTACAAAATCCCGGTCGTGTCGGCCCGTACTTCTCGGTGGGGAAATTATATACGTCTATAACGTTATATAACCTAACCTAAGGCTACCTAACATCTCGAATGTAGTATTTCGCAACATTCCTGGCGGGTCGGCCCCACTTCTCGGTGGGAACATTATATACGTCTATAACGTAATATAACCTAACCTAACCCATCTAGCCCCTCGCTGGTAATGTTTTACAGAATCTCGGTCGTGTCGTGCCGTATGTCTCGGTGCGGACATTATATATGTCTATAACTTTATGTGTCCTAACCTAAGGGAACCTAACATCGCGGATGTAGTATTTCACAACATTCCTGGCTGGTCGGCGCGAATTCTCGGTGGGAACATTATATACGTCTATGTCGTAATATAACCTAACCTAAACCATTTAGACCCTCGCTGGTAATATTTCACAAAATCCCGGTCGTGTCGTCCCGCATGTCTCGGTGCGGACATTATATACGTCTATAACGTTATATACCCTAACCTAAGGCAACTTAACATCTCGGATGTAGTATTTTCCAACATTCCTGGCGGGTCCGCCCCACTTTTCGGTGGGACCATTATATACGTCTATAACGTAATATAACGTAACCTAACCCATCTAGCCCCTAGCCGGGAATGTTTTACAAAATCCCGGTCGTGTCGGCCCGTGCTTCAAGGTGGGCACATTATATACATCTAAATCGTAATATAACCTAACCTAACCCATCTAGACCCTCGCTGGTAATGTTTTACAGAATCCCGCTCGTGTCGGCCCGTACTTCTCGGTGGGGACATTATATACGTCTATAACGTTATATATACTAACCTAAGGGAACCTGACATCTCGGATGTAGTATTTCACAACATTCCTGGCTGGTCGGCGCCGATTCTCGGTGGGAACATTATATACGTCTATGTCGTAATATAACCTAACCTAACCCATCTAGACCCTCGCTGGTAATATTTCACAAAATCCCGGTCGTGTCGTCCCGTATGTCTCGGTGCGGACATTATATACGTCTATAACGTTATATATCCTATCCTGAGTGAACCTAACATCGCGGATGTAGTATTTCACAACATTCCTGGCTGGTCGGCGCCAATTCTCGGTGGGAACATTATATACGTCTATATCGTAATATAACCTAACCTAACCCATCTAGACCCTCGCTGGTAATGTTTCACAAAATCCCGGTCGTGTCGGCCCGTACTTCTCGGTGGGGACATCATATCCGTCTATAACTTTATGTATCCTAACCTAAGGCAACTTAACATCATGGATGTAGTATTTTCCAACATTCCTGGCGGGTCGGCCACAACTTCTCGGTGGGCACATTATACACGTCTATATCGTAATATAACCAAACCTAACCCATCTAGACCCTCGCTGGTAATGTTTTACAAAATCGCGGTCATGTCGGCCCGTACTTCTCGGTGGGGACATTATATACGTCTATAACGTTATATATACTAACCTAAGGGAACCTAACATCTCGGATGTAGTATTTCACAGCATTCCTGCCGGGTCGGCTCCACTTCTCGGTGGGAACATTATATACGTCTATAACGTAATATAACCTAACCTAACCCATCTAGCCCCTCGCTGGTAATGTTTTACAGAATCTCGGTCGTGTCGTCCCGTATGTCTCGGTGCGGACATTATATACGTCTATAACTTTATGTGTCCTAACCTAAGGGAACCTAACATCGCGGATGTAGTATTTCACAACATTCCTGGCTGGTCGGCGCGAATTCTCGGTGGGAACATTATATACGTCTATGTCGTAATATAACCTAACCTAACCCATTTAGACCCTCGCTGGTAATATTTCACAAAATCCCGGTCGTGTCGTCCCGTATGTCTCGGTGCGGACATTATATACGTCTATAACGTTATATACCCTAACCTAAGGCAACTTAACATCTCGGATGTAGTATTTTCCAACATTCCTGGCGGGTCCGCCCCACTTTTCGGTGGGACCATTATATACGTCTATAACGTAATATAACGTAACCTAACCCATCTAGCCCCTAGCCGGGAATGTTTTACAAAATCCCGGTCGTGTCGGCCCGTGCTTCAAGGTGGGCACATTATATACATCTATATCGTAATATAACCTAACCTAACCCATCTAGACCCTCGCTGGTAATGTTTTACAGAATCCCGCTCGTGTCGGCCCGTACTTCTCGGTGGGGACATTATATACGTCTATAACGTTATATATACTAACCTAAGGGAACCTGACATCTCAGATGTAGTATTTCACAACATTCCTGGCGGTTCGGCCCCACTTCTCGGTGGCAACATTATATACGTCTATAACGTAATATAACCTATCCTAACCGATCTAGCCCCTCGCTGGTAATGTTTTACAAAATCCCGGTCGTGTCGTACCGTATGTCTCGGTGCGGACATTATATACGTCTATAACGTTACATAACCTAACCTAAGGCTACCTAACATCTCGAATGTAGTATTTCACAACATTCCTGGCGGGTCGGACCCACTTCTCGGTGGGAACATTATATACGTCTATAACGTAATATAACCTAACCTAACCGATCTAGCCCCTCGCTGGTAATGTTTTACAGAATCCCGGTCGTGTCGTCGCGTACGTCTCGGTGCGGACATTATATACGTCTATAACGTTATATATCCTAACCTAAGGCAACTTAACATCTCGGATGTAGTATTTCGCAACATTCCTGGCTGGTCGGCGCCGATTCTCGGTGGGAACATTATATACGTCTATGTCGTAATATAACCTAACCTAACCCATCTAGACCCTCGCTGGTAATATTTCACAAAATCCCGGTCGTGTCGTCCCGTATGTCTCGGTGCGGACATTATATACGTCTATAACGTTATATATCCTAACCTGAGTGAACCTAACGTCGCGGATGTAGTATTTCACAACATTCCTGGCTGGTCGGCGCGCAATTCTCGGTGGGAACATTATATACGTCTATATCGTAATATAACCTAACCTAACCCATCTAGACCCTCGCTGGTAATGTTTCACAAAATCCCGGTCGTGTCGGCCCGTACTTCTCGGTGGGGACATCATATCCGTCTATAACGTTATATATACTAACCTAAGGGAACCTAACATCTCGGATGTAGTATTTCACAACATTCCTGGCGGGTCGGCCCCAACTTCTCGGTGGGCACATTATATACGTCTATATCGTGATATAACCAAACCTAACCCATCTAGACCCTCGATGGTAATGTTTTACAAAACCCCGGTCGTGTCGGCCCGTACTTCTCGGTGGGGACATTATATACGTCTATAACGTTATATATACTAACCTAAGGGAACCTAACATCTCAGATGTAGTATTTCACAACATTCCTGGCGGTTCGGCCCCACTTCTCGGTGGCAACATTATATACGTCTATAACGTAATATAACCTAACCTAACCGATCTAGCCCCTCGCTGGTAATGTTTTACAAAATCCCGGTCGTGTCGTACCGTAGGTCTCGGTGCGGACATTATATACGTCTATAACGTTACATAACCTAACCTAAGGCTACCTAACATCTCGAATGTAGTATTTCACAACATTCCTGGCGGGTCGGCCCCACTTCTCGGTGGGAACATTATATACGTCTATAACGTAATATAACCTAACCTAACCCATCTAGCCCCTCGCTGGTAATGTGTTACAGAATCTCGGTCGTGTCGTCCCGTGTGTCTCGGTGCGGACATTATATACGTCTATAACTTTATGTATCCTAACCTAAGGCAACTTAACATCTGGGATGTAGTATTTTCCAACATTCCTGGCGGGTCGGCCCCAACTTCTCGGTGGGCACATTATATACGTCTATATCGTAATATAACCAAACCTAACCCATCTAGACCCTCGCTGGTAATGTTTTACAAAATCGCGGTCATGTCGGCCCGTACCTCTCGGTGGGGACATTATATACGTCTATAACGTTATATATACTAACCTAAGGGAACCTAACATCTCGGATGTAGTATTTCACAGCATTCCTGCCGGGTCGGCTCCACTTCTCGGTGGGAACATTATATACGTCTATAACGTAATATAACCTAACCTAACCCATCTAGCCCCTCGCTGGTAATGTTTTACAGAATTCCGGTCGTGTCGTCCCGTACGTCTCGGTGCGGACATTTTATACGTCTATAACGTTATCTATCCTAACCTAAGGCAACTTAACATCTCGGATGTAGTATTATCCAACATTTCTTGCGGGACGGCCCCAACTTTTCGGTGGGCACATTATATACGTCTATATCGTAATATAACCTAACCTAACCCATCTAGACCCTCGCTGGTAATATTTCACAAAATCCCGGTCGTGTCGTCCCGTACGTCTCGGTGCGGACATTATATACCTCTATAACGTTATATATCCTAACCTAAGGCAACTTAATATCTCGGATGTAGTATTTTCCAACATTCCTGGCGGGTCGGCCCCTACTTCTCGGTGGGCACATTATATACGTCTATATCGTAATATAACCTATCGTAACCCATCTAGACCCTCGCTGGTAATGTTTTACAAAATCCCGGGCGTGTCGGCCCGTACTTCTCGGTGGGGAAATTATATACGTCTATAACGTTATATAACCTAACCTAAGGCTACCTAACATCTCGAATGTAGTATTTCACAACATTCCTGGCGGGTCGGCCCCACTTCTCGGTGGGAACATTATATACGTCTATAACGTAATATAACCTAACCTAACCCATCTAGCCCCTCGCTGGTAATGTTTTACAGAATCTCGGTCGTGTCGTCCCGTATGTCTCGGTGCGGACATTATATACGTCTATAACTTTATGTGTCCTAACCTAAGGGAACCTAACATCGCGGATGTAGTATTTCACAACATTCCTGGCTGGTCGGCGCCGATTCTCGGTGGGAACATTATATACGTCTATGTCGTAATATAACCTAACCTAACCCATCTAGACCCTCGCTGGTAATATTTCACAAAATCCCGGTCGTGTCGTCCCGTATGTCTCGGTGCGGACATTATATACGTCTATAACGTTATATATCCTAACCTGAGTGAACCTAACATCGCGGATGTAGTATTTCACAACATTCCTGGCTGGTCGGCGCCAATTCTCGGTGGGAACAGTATATACGTCTATATCGTAATATAACCTAACCTAACCCATGTAGACCCTCGCTGGTAATGTTTTACAGAATCCCGGTCGTGTCGTCGCGTACGCCTCGGTGCGGACATTATATACGTCTATAACGTTATATATCCTAACCTAAGGCAACTTAACATCTCGGATGTAGTATTTCACAACATTCCTGGCGGGTCGGCTCCACTTCTCGGTGGGAACATTATTTACGTCTATAACGCAATATAACCTAACCTAACCCATCTAGACCCTCGCTGGTAATGTTTTACAAAATCCCGGGCGTGTCGGCCCGTACTTCTCGGTGGGGACATTATATACGTCGATTACGTTATATACCCTAACCTAAGGGAACCTAACATCTTGGATGTAGTATTTTCCAACATTCCTGGCGGCTCGGCCCCTACTTCTCGGTGGGCACATTATATACGTCTATATCGTAATATAACCTATCGTAACCCATCTAGACCCTCGCTGGTAATGTTTTACAAAATCCCGGTCGTGTCGGCCCGTACTTCTCGGTGGGGAAATTATATACGTCTATAACGTTATATAACCTAACCTAAGGCTACCTAACATCTCGAATGTAGTATTTCGCAACATTCCTGGCGGGTCGGCCCCACTTCTCGGTGGGAACATTATATACGTCTATAACGTAATATAACCTAACCTAACCCATCTAGCCCCTCGCTGGTAATGTTTTACAGAATCTCGGTCGTGTCGTGCCGTATGTCTCGGTGCGGACATTATATATGTCTATAACTTTATGTGTCCTAACCTAAGGGAACCTAACATCGCGGATGTAGTATTTCACAACATTCCTGGCTGGTCGGCGCGAATTCTCGGTGGGAACATTATATACGTCTATGTCGTAATATAACCTAACCTAAACCATTTAGACCCTCGCTGGTAATATTTCACAAAATCCCGGTCGTGTCGTCCCGCATGTCTCGGTGCGGACATTATATACGTCTATAACGTTATATACCCTAACCTAAGGCAACTTAACATCTCGGATGTAGTATTTTCCAACATTCCTGGCGGGTCCGCCCCACTTTTCGGTGGGACCATTATATACGTCTATAACGTAATATAACGTAACCTAACCCATCTAGCCCCTAGCCGGGAATGTTTTACAAAATCCCGGTCGTGTCGGCCCGTGCTTCAAGGTGGGCACATTATATACATCTAAATCGTAATATAACCTAACCTAACCCATCTAGACCCTCGCTGGTAATGTTTTACAGAATCCCGCTCGTGTCGGCCCGTACTTCTCGGTGGGGACATTATATACGTCTATAACGTTATATATACTAACCTAAGGGAACCTGACATCTCGGATGTAGTATTTCACAACATTCCTGGCTGGTCGGCGCCGATTCTCGGTGGGAACATTATATACGTCTATGTCGTAATATAACCTAACCTAACCCATCTAGACCCTCGCTGGTAATATTTCACAAAATCCCGGTCGTGTCGTCCCGTATGTCTCGGTGCGGACATTATATACGTCTATAACGTTATATATCCTATCCTGAGTGAACCTAACATCGCGGATGTAGTATTTCACAACATTCCTGGCTGGTCGGCGCCAATTCTCGGTGGGAACATTATATACGTCTATATCGTAATATAACCTAACCTAACCCATCTAGACCCTCGCTGGTAATGTTTCACAAATTCCCGGTCGTGTCGGCCCGTACTTCTCGGTGGGGACATCATATCCGTCTATAACTTTATGTATCCTAACCTAAGGCAACTTAACATCATGGATGTAGTATTTTCCAACATTCCTGGCGGGTCGGCCACAACTTCTCGGTGGGCACATTATACACGTCTATATCGTAATATAACCAAACCTAACCCATCTAGACCCTCGCTGGTAATGTTTTACAAAATCGCGGTCATGTCGGCCCGTACTTCTCGGTGGGGACATTATATACGTCTATAACGTTATATATACTAACCTAAGGGAACCTAACATCTCGGATGTAGTATTTCACAGCATTCCTGCCGGGTCGGCTCCACTTCTCGGTGGGAACATTATATACGTCTATAACGTAATATAACCTAACCTAACCCATCTAGCCCCTCGCTGGTAATGTTTTACAGAATTCCGGTCGTGTCGTCCCGTACGTCTCGGTGCGGACATTATATACGTCTATAACGTTATCTATCCTAACCTAAGGCAACTTAACATCTCGGATGTAGTATTTTCCAACATTCCTGGCGGGTCGGCCCCTACATCTCGGTGGGCACATTATATACGTCTATATCGTAATATAACCTATCGTAACCCATCTAGACCCTCGCTGGTAATGTTTTACAAAATCCCGGTCGTGTCGGCCCGTACTTCTCGGTGGGGAAATTATATACGTCTATAACGTTATATAACCTAACCTAAGGCTACCTAACATCTCGAATGTAGTATTTCACAACATTCCTGGCGGGTCGGCCCCACTTCTCGGTGGGAACATTATATACGTCTATAACGTAATATAACCTAACCTAACCCATCTAGCCCCTCGCTGGTAATGTTTTACAGAATCTCGGTCGTGTCGTCCCGTATGTCTCGGTGCGGACATTATATACGTCTATAACTTTATGTGTCCTAACCTAAGGGAACCTAACATCGCGGATGTAGTATTTCACAACATTCCTGGCTGGTCGGCGCGAATTCTCGGTGGGAACATTATATACGTCTATGTCGTAATATAACCTAACCTAACCCATTTAGACCCTCGCTGGTAATATTTCACAAAATCCCGGTCGTGTCGTCCCGTATGTCTCGGTGCGGACATTATATACGTCTATAACGTTATATACCCTAACCTAAGGCAACTTAACATCTCGGATGTAGTATTTTCCAACATTCCTGGCGGGTCCGCCCCACTTTTCGGTGGGACCATTATATACGTCTATAACGTAATATAACGTAACCTAACCCATCTAGCCCCTAGCCGGGAATGTTTTACAAAATCCCGGTCGTGTCGGCCCGTGCTTCAAGGTGGGCACATTATATACATCTATATCGTAATATAACCTAACCTAACCCATCTAGACCCTCGCTGGTAATGTTTTACAGAATCCCGCTCGTGTCGGCCCGTACTTCTCGGTGGGGACATTATATACGTCTATAACGTTATATATACTAACCTAAGGGAACCTGACATCTCAGATGTAGTATTTCACAACATTCCTGGCGGTTCGGCCCCACTTCTCGGTGGCAACATTATATACGTCTATAACGTAATATAACCTATCCTAACCGATCTAGCCCCTCGCTGGTAATGTTTTACAAAATCCCGGTCGTGTCGTACCGTATGTCTCGGTGCGGACATTATATACGTCTATAACGTTACATAACCTAACCTAAGGCTACCTAACATCTCGAATGTAGTATTTCACAACATTCCTGGCGGGTCGGACCCACTTCTCGGTGGGAACATTATATACGTCTATAACGTAATATAACCTAACCTAACCGATCTAGCCCCTCGCTGGTAATGTTTTACAGAATCCCGGTCGTGTCGTCGCGTACGTCTCGGTGCGGACATTATATACGTCTATAACGTTATATATCCTAACCTAAGGCAACTTAACATCTCGGATGTAGTATTTCGCAACATTCCTGGCTGGTCGGCGCCGATTCTCGGTGGGAACATTATATACGTCTATGTCGTAATATAACCTAACCTAACCCATCTAGACCCTCGCTGGTAATATTTCACAAAATCCCGGTCGTGTCGTCCCGTATGTCTCGGTGCGGACATTATATACGTCTATAACGTTATATATCCTAACCTGAGTGAACCTAACGTCGCGGATGTAGTATTTCACAACATTCCTGGCTGGTCGGCGCGCAATTCTCGGTGGGAACATTATATACGTCTATATCGTAATATAACCTAACCTAACCCATCTAGACCCTCGCTGGTAATGTTTCACAAAATCCCGGTCGTGTCGGCCCGTACTTCTCGGTGGGGACATCATATCCGTCTATAACGTTATATATACTAACCTAAGGGAACCTAACATCTCGGATGTAGTATTTCACAACATTCCTGGCGGGTCGGCCCCAACTTCTCGGTGGGCACATTATATACGTCTATATCGTGATATAACCAAACCTAACCCATCTAGACCCTCGATGGTAATGTTTTACAAAACCCCGGTCGTGTCGGCCCGTACTTCTCGGTGGGGACATTATATACGTCTATAACGTTATATATACTAACCTAAGGGAACCTAACATCTCAGATGTAGTATTTCACAACATTCCTGGCGGTTCGGCCCCACTTCTCGGTGGCAACATTATATACGTCTATAACGTAATATAACCTAACCTAACCGATCTAGCCCCTCGCTGGTAATGTTTTACAAAATCCCGGTCGTGTCGTACCGTAGGTCTCGGTGCGGACATTATATACGTCTATAACGTTACATAACCTAACCTAAGGCTACCTAACATCTCGAATGTAGTATTTCACAACATTCCTGGCGGGTCGGCCCCACTTCTCGGTGGGAACATTATATACGTCTATAACGTAATATAACCTAACCTAACCCATCTAGCCCCTCGCTGGTAATGTGTTACAGAATCTCGGTCGTGTCGTCCCGTGTGTCTCGGTGCGGACATTATATACGTCTATAACTTTATGTATCCTAACCTAAGGCAACTTAACATCTGGGATGTAGTATTTTCCAACATTCCTGGCGGGTCGGCCCCAACTTCTCGGTGGGCACATTATATACGTCTATATCGTAATATAACCAAACCTAACCCATCTAGACCCTCGCTGGTAATGTTTTACAAAATCGCGGTCATGTCGGCCCGTACTTCTCGGTGGGGACATTATATACGTCTATAACGTTATATATACTAACCTAAGGGAACCTAACATCTCGGATGTAGTATTTCACAGCATTCCTGCCGGGTCGGCTCCACTTCTCGGTGGGAACATTATATACGTCTATAACGTAATATAACCTAACCTAACCCATCTAGCCCCTCGCTGGTAATGTTTTACAGAATTCCGGTCGTGTCGTCCCGTATGTCTCGGTGCGGACATTTTATACGTCTATAACGTTATCTATCCTAACCTAGGGCAACTTAACATCTCGGATGTAGTATTATCCAATATTTCTTGCGGGACGGCCCCAACTTTTCGGTGGGCACATTATATACGTCTATATCGTAATATAACCTAACCTAACCCATCTAGACCCTCGCTGGTAATATTTCACAAAATCCCGGTCGTGTCGTCCCGTACGTCTCGGTGCGGACATTATATACCTCTATAACGTTATATATCCTAACCTAAGGCAACTTAACATCTCGGATGTAGTATTTTCCAACATTCCTGGCGGGTCGGCCCCTACTTCTCGGTGGGCACATTATATACGTCTATATCGTAATATAACCTATCGTAACCCATCTAGACCCTCGCTGGTAATGTTTTACAAAATCCCGGGCGTGTCGGCCCGTACTTCTCGGTGGGGAAATTATATACGTCTATAACGTTATATAACCTAACCTAAGGCTACCTAACATCTCGAATGTAGTATTTCACAACATTCCTGGCGGGTCGGCCCCACTTCTCGGTGGGAACATTATATACGTCTATAACGTAATATAACCTAACCTAACCCATCTAGCCCCTCGCTGGTAATGTTTTACAGAATCTCGGTCGTGTCGTCCCGTATGTCTCGGTGCGGACATTATATACGTCTATAACTTTATGTGTCCTAACCTAAGGGAACCTAACATCGCGGATGTAGTATTTCACAACATTCCTGGCTGGTCGGCGCGAATTCTCGGTGGGAACATTATATACGTCTATGTCGTAATATAACCTAACCTAACCCATTTAGACCCTCGCTGGTAATATTTCACAAAATCCCGGTCGTGTCGTCCCGTATGTCTCGGTGCGGACATTATATACGTCTATAACGTTATATACCCTAACCTAAGGCAACTTAACATCTCGGATGTAGTATTTTCCAACATTCCTGGCGGGTCCGCCCCACTTTTCGGTGGGACCATTATATACGTCTATAACGTAATATAACGTAACCTAACCCATCTAGCCCCTAGCCGGGAATGTTTTACAAAATCCCGGTCGTGTCGGCCCGTGCTTCAAGGTGGGCACATTATATACATCTATATCGTAATATAACCTAACCTAACCCATCTAGACCCTCGCTGGTAATGTTTTACAGAATCCCGCTCGTGTCGGCCCGTACTTCTCGGTGGGGACATTATATACGTCTATAACGTTATATATACTAACCTAAGGGAACCTGACATCTCAGATGTAGTATTTCACAACATTCCTGGCGGTTCGGCCCCACTTCTCGGTGGCAACATTATATACGTCTATAACGTAATATAACCTATCCTAACCGATCTAGCCCCTCGCTGGTAATGTTTTACAAAATCCCGGTCGTGTCGTACCGTAGGTCTCGGTGCGGACATTATATACGTCTATAACGTTACATAACCTAACCTAAGGCTACCTAACATCTCGAATGTAGTATTTCACAACATTCCTGGCGGGTCGGACCCACTTCTCGGTGGGAACATTATATACGTCTATAACGTAATATAACCTAACCTAACCGATCTAGCCCCTCGCTGGTAATGTTTTACAGAATCCCGGTCGTGTCGTCGCGTACGTCTCGGTGCGGACATTATATACGTCTATAACGTTATATATCCTAACCTGAGTGAACCTAACGTCGCGGATGTAGTATTTCACAACATTCCTGGCTGGTCGGCGCGCAATTCTCGGTGGGAACATTATATACGTCTATATCGTAATATAACCTAACCTAACCCATCTAGACCCTCGCTGGTAATGTTTCACAAAATCCCGGTCGTGTCGGCCCGTACTTCTCGGTGGGGACATCATATCCGTCTATAACGTTATATATACTAACCTAAGGGAACCTAACATCTCGGATGTAGTATTTCACAACATTCCTGGCGGGTCGGCCCCAACTTCTCGGTGGGCACATTATATACGTCTATATCGTGATATAACCAAACCTAACCCATCTAGACACTCGATGGTAATGTTTTACAAAACCCCGGTCGTGTCGGCCCGTACTTCTCAGTGGGGACATTATATACGTCTATAACGTTATATATACTAACCTAAGGGAACCTAACATCTCAGATATAGTATTTCACAACATTCCTGGCGGTTCGGCCCCACTTCTCGGTGGCAACATTATATACGTCTATAACGTAATATAACCTAACCTAACCGATCTAGCCCCTCGCTGGTAATGTTTTACAAAATCCCGGTCGTGTCGTACCGTAGGTCTCGGTGCGGACATTATATACGTCTATAGCGTTACATAACCTAACCTAAGGCTACCTAACATCTCGAATGTAGTATTTCACAACATTCCTGGCGGGTCGGCCCCACTTCTCGGTGGGAACATTATATACGTCTATAACGTAATATAACCTAACCTAACCCATCTAGCCCCTCGCTGGTAATGTGTTACAGAATCTCGGTCGTGTCGTCCCGTGTGTCTCGGTGCGGACATTATATACGTCTATAACTTTATGTATCCTAACCTAAGGCAACTTAACATCTGGGATGTAGTATTTTCCAACATTCCTGGCGGGTCGGCCCCAACTTCTCGGTGGGCACATTATATACGTCTATATCGTAATATAACCAAACCTAACCCATCTAGACCCTCGCTGGTAATGTTTTACAAAATCGCGGTCATGTCGGCCCGTACTTCTCGGTGGGGAAATTATATACGTCTATAACGTTATATAACCTAACCTAAGGCTACCTAACATCTCGAATGTAGTATTTCGCAACATTCCTGGCGGGTCGGCCCCACTTCTCGGTGGGAACATTATATACGTCTATAACGTAATATAACCTAACCTAACCCATCTAGCCCCTCGCTGGTAATGTTTTACAGAATCTCGGTCGTGTCGTGCCGTATGTCTCGGTGCGGACATTATATATGTCTATAACTTTATGTGTCCTAACCTAAGGGAACCTAACATCGCGGATGTA
Organism: Xylocopa violacea; assembly: GCA_963969225.1. NCBI lineage: Eukaryota > Metazoa > Arthropoda > Insecta > Hymenoptera > Apidae > Xylocopa > Xylocopa violacea. The sequence goes on along the minus strand of CAXAJV010000061.1, from coordinate 1,008,329 downwards.
GTATTTCACAACATTCCTGGCTGGTCGGCGCGAATTCTCGGTGGGAACATTATATACGTCTATGTCGTAATATAACCTAACCTAAACCATTTAGACCCTCGCTGGTAATATTTCACAAAATCCCGGTCGTGTCGTCCCGCATGTCTCGGTGCGGACATTATATACGTCTATAAAGTTATGTACCCTAACCTAAGGCAACTTAACATCTCGGATGTAGTATTTTCCAACATTCCTGGCGGGTCCGCCCCACTTTTCGGTGGGACCATTATATACGTCTATAACGTAATATAACGTAACCTAACCCATCTAGCCCCTAGCCGGGAATGCTTTACAAAATCCCGGTCGTGTCGGCCCGTGCTTCAAGGTGGGCACATTATATACATCTAAATCGTAATATAACCTAACCTAACCCATCTAGACCCTCGCTGGTAATGTTTTACAGAATCCCGCTCGTGTCGGCCCGTACTTCTCGGTGGGGACATTATATACGTCTATAACGTTATATATACTAACCTAAGGGAACCTGACATCTCGGATGTAGTATTTCACAACATTCCTGGCTGGTCGGCGCCGATTCTCGGTGGGAACATTATATACGTCTATGTCGTAATATAACCTAACCTAACCCATCTAGACCCTCGCTGGTAATATTTCACAAAATCCCGGTCGTGTCGTCCCGTATGTCTCGGTGCGGACATTATATACGTCTATAACGTTATATATCCTATCCTGAGTGAACCTAACATCGCGGATGTAGTATTTCACAACATTCCTGGCGGTTCGGCCCCACTTCTCGGTGGCAACATTATATACGTCTATAACGTAATATAACCTATCCTAACCGATCTAGCCCCTCGCTGGTAATGTTTTACAAAATCCCGGTCGTGTCGTACCGTAGGTCTCGGTGCGGACATTATATACGTCTATAACGTTACATAACCTAACCTAAGGCTACCTAACATCTCGAATGTAGTATTTCACAACATTCCTGGCGGGTCGGACCCACTTCTCGGTGGGAACATTATATACGTCTATAACGTAATATAACCTAACCTAACCGATCTAGCCCCTCGCTGGTAATGTTTTACAGAATCCCGGTCGTGTCGTCGCGTACGTCTCGGTGCGGACATTATATACGTCTATAACGTTATATATCCTAACCTAAGGCAACTTAACATCTCGGATGTAGTATTTCGCAACATTCCTGGCTGGTCGGCGCCGATTCTCGGTGGGAACATTATATACGTCTATGTCGTAATATAACCTAACCTAACCCATCTAGACCCTCGCTGGTAATATTTCACAAAATCCCGGTCGTGTCGTCCCGTATGTCTCGGTGCGGACATTATATACGTCTATAACGTTATATATCCTAACCTGAGTGAACCTAACGTCGCGGATGTAGTATTTCACAACATTCCTGGCTGGTCGGCGCGCAATTCTCGGTGGGAACATTATATACGTCTATATCGTAATATAACCTAACCTAACCCATCTAGAACCTCGCTGGTAATGTTTCACAAAATCCCGGTCGTGTCGGCCCGTACTTCTCGGTGGGGACATCATATCCGTCTATAACGTTATATATACTAACCTAAGGGAACCTAACATCTCGGATGTAGTATTTCACAACATTCCTGGCGGGTCGGCCCCAACTTCTCGGTGGGCACATTATATACGTCTATATCGTGATATAACCAAACCTAACCCATCTAGACCCTCGATGGTAATGTTTTACAAAACCCCGGTCGTGTCGGCCCGTACTTCTCGGTGGGGACATTATATACGTCTATAACGTTATATATACTAACCTAAGGGAACCTAACATCTCAGATGTAGTATTTCACAACATTCCTGGCGGTTCGGCCCCACTTCTCGGTGGCAACATTATATACGTCTATAACGTAATATAACCTAACCTAACCGATCTAGCCCCTCGCTGGTAATGTTTTACAAAATCCCGGTCGTGTCGTACCGTAGGTCTCGGTGCGGACATTATATACGTCTATAACGTTACATAACCTAACCTAAGGCTACCTATCATCTCGAATGTAGTATTTCACAACATTCCTGGCGGGTCGGCCCCACTTCTCGGTGGGAACATTATATACGTCTATAACGTAATATAACCTAACCTAACCCATCTAGCCCCTCGCTGGTAATGTGTTACAGAATCTCGGTCGTGTCGTCCCGTGTGTCTCGGTGCGGACATTATATACGTCTATAACTTTATGTATCCTAACCTAAGGCAACTTAACATCTGGGATGTAGTATTTTCCAACATTCCTGGCGGGTCGGCCCCAACTTCTCGGTGGGCACATTATATACGTCTATATCGTAATATAACCAAACCTAACCCATCTAGACCCTCGCTGGTAATGTTTTACAAAATCGCGGTCATGTCGGCCCGTACTTCTCGGTGGGGACATTATATACGTCTATAACGTTATATATACTAACCTAAGGGAACCTAACATCTCGGATGTAGTATTTCACAGCATTCCTGCCGGGTCGGCTCCACTTCTCGGTGGGAACATTATATACGTCTATAACGTAATATAACCTAACCTAACCCATCTAGCCCCTCGCTGGTAATGTTTTACAGAATTCCGGTCGTGTCGTCCCGTACGTCTCGGTGCGGACATTTTATACGTCTATAACGTTATCTATCCTAACCTAAGGCAACTTAACATCTCGGATGTAGTATTATCCAATATTTCTTGCGGGACGGCCCCAACTTTTCGGTGGGCACATTATATACGTCTATATCGTAATATAACCTATCCTAACCCATCTAGACCCTCGCTGGTAATATTTCACAAAATCCCGGTCGTGTCGTCCCGTACGTCTCGGTGCGGACATTATATACCTCTATAACGTTATATATCCTAACCTAAGGCAACTTAACATCTCGGATGTAGTATTTTCCAACATTCCTGGCGGGTCGGCCCCTACTTCTCGGTGGGCACATTATATACGTCTATATCGTAATATAACCTATCGTAACCCATCTAGACCCTCGCTGGTAATGTTTTACAAAATCCCGGGCGTGTCGGCCCGTACTTCTCGGTGGGGAAATTATATACGTCTATAACGTTATATAACCTAACCTAAGGCTACCTAACATCTCGAATGTAGTATTTCACAACATTCCTGGCGGGTCGGCCCCACTTCTCGGTGGGAACATTATATACGTCTATAACGTAATATAACCTAACCTAACCCATCTAGCCCCTCGCTGGTAATGTTTTACAGAATCTCGGTCGTGTCGTCCCGTATGTCTCGGTGCGGACATTATATACGTCTATAACTTTATGTGTCCTAACCTAAGGGAACCTAACATCGCGGATGTAGTATTTCACAACATTCCTGGCTGGTCGGCGCGAATTCTCGGTGGGAACATTATATACGTCTATGTCGTAATATAACCTAACCTAACCCATTTAGACCCTCGCTGGTAATATTTCACAAAATCCCGGTCGTGTCGTCCCGTATGTCTCGGTGCGGACATTATATACGTCTATAACGTTATATACCCTAACCTAAGGCAACTTAACATCTCGGATGTAGTATTTTCCAACATTCCTGGCGGGTCCGCCCCACTTTTCGGTGGGACCATTATATACGTCTATAACGTAATATAACGTAACCTAACCCATCTAGCCCCTAGCCGGGAATGTTTTACAAAATCCCGGTCGTGTCGGCCCGTGCTTCAAGGTGGGCACATTATATACATCTATATCGTAATATAACCTAACCTAACCCATCTAGACCCTCGCTGGTAATGTTTTACAGAATCCCGCTCGTGTCGGCCCGTACTTCTCGGTGGGGACATTATATACGTCTATAACGTTATATATACTAACCTAAGGGAACCTGACATCTCAGATGTAGTATTTCACAACATTCCTGGCGGTTCGGCCCCACTTCTCGGTGGCAACATTATGTACGTCTATAACGTAATATAACCTATCCTAACCGATCTAGCCCCTCGCTGGTAATGTTTTACAAAATCCCGGTCGTGTCGTACCGCAGGTCTCGGTGCGGACATTATATACGTCTATAACGTTACATAACCTAACCTAAGGCTACCTAACATCTCGAATGTAGTATTTCACAACATTCCTGGCGGGTCGGACCCACTTCTCGGTGGGAACATTATATACGTCTATAACGTAATATAACCTAACCTAACCGATCTAGCCCCTCGCTGGTAATGTTTTACAGAATCCCGGTCGTGTCGTCGCGTACGTCTCGGTGCGGACATTATATACGTCTATAACGTTATATATCCTAACCTGAGTGAACCTAACGTCGCGGATGTAGTATTTCACAACATTCCTGGCTGGTCGGCGCGCAATTCTCGGTGGGAACATTATATACGTCTATATCGTAATATAACCTAACCTAACCCATCTAGACCCTCGCTGGTAATGTTTCACAAAATCCCGGTCGTGTCGGCCCGTACTTCTAGGTGGGGACATCATATCCGTCTATAACGTTATATATACTAACCTAAGGGAACCTAACATCTCGGATGTAGTATTTCACAACATTCCTGGCGGGTCGGCCCCAACTTCTCGGTGGGCACATTATATACGTCTATATCGTGATATAACCAAACCTAACCCATCTAGACCCTCGATGGTAATGTTTTACAAAACCCCGGTCGTGTCGGCCCGTACTTCTCAGTGGGGACATTATATACGTCTATAACGTTATATATACTAACCTAAGGGAACCTAACATCTCAGATGTAGTATTTCACAACATTCCTGGCGGTTCGGCCCCACTTCTCGGTGGCAACATTATATACGTCTATAACGTAATATAACCTAACCTAACCGATCTAGCCCCTCGCTGGTAATGTTTTACAAAATCCCGGTCGTGTCGTACCGTAGGTCTCGGTGCGGACATTATATACGTCTATAACGTTACATAACCTAACCTAAGGCTACCTAACATCTCGAATGTAGTATTTCACAACATTCCTGGCGGGTCGGCCCCACTTCTCGGTGGGAACATTATATACGTCTATAACGTAATATAACCTAACCTAACCCATCTAGCCCCTCGCTGGTAATGTGTTACAGAATCTCGGTCGTGTCGTTCCGTGTGTCTCGGTGCGGACATTATATACGTCTATAACTTTATGTATCCTAACCTAAGGCAACTTAACATCTGGGATGTAGTATTTTCCAACATTCCTGGCGGGTCGGCCCCAACTTCTCGGTGGGCACATTATATACGTCTATATCGTAATATAACCAAACCTAACCCATCTAGACCCTCGCTGGTAATGTTTTACAAAATCGCGGTCATGTCGGCCCGTACTTCTCGGTGGGGACATTATATACGTCTATAACGTTATATATACTAACCTAAGGGAACCTAACATCTCGGATGTAGTATTTCACAGCATTCCTGCCGGGTCGGCTCCACTTCTCGGTGGGAACATTATATACGTCTATAACGTAATATAACCTAACCTAACCCATCTAGCCCCTCGCTGGTAATGTTTTACAGAATTCCGGTCGTGTCGTCCCGTACGTCTCGGTGCGCACATTTTATACGTCTATAACGTTATCTATCCTAACCTAAGGCAACTTAACATCTCGGATGTAGTATTATCCAACATTTCTTGCGGGACGGCCCCAACTTTTCGGTGGGCACATTATATACGTCTATATCGTAATATAACCTAACCTAACCCATCTAGACCCTCGCTGGTAATACTTCACAAAATCCCGGTCGTGTCGTCCCGTACGTCTCGGTGCGGACATTATATACCTCTATAACGTTATATATCCTAACCTAAGGCAACTTAACATCTCGGATGTAGTATTTTCCAACATTCCTGGCGGGTCGGCCCCTACTTCTCGGTGGGCACATTATATACGTCTATATCGTAATATAACCTATCGTAACCCATCTAGACCCTCGCTGGTAATGTTTTACAAAATCCCGGGCGTGTCGGCCCGTACTTCTCGGTGGGGAAATTATATACGTCTATAACGTTATATAACCTAACCTAAGGCTACCTAACATCTCGAATGTAGTATTTCACAACTTTCCTGGCGGGTCGGCCCCACTTCTCGGTGGGAACATTATATACGTCTATAACGTAATATAACCTAACCTAACCCATCTAGCCCCTCGCTGGTAATGTTTTACAGAATCTCGGTCGTGTCGTCCCGTATGTCTCGGTGCGGACATTATACACGTCTATAACTTTATGTGTCCTAACCTAAGGGAACCTAACATCGCGGATGTAGTATTTCACAACATTCCTGGCTGGTCGGCGCGAATTCTCGGTGGGAACATTATATACGTCTATGTCGTAATATAACCTAACCTAACCCATTTAGACCCTCGCTGGTAATATTTCACAAAATCCCGGTCGTGTCGTCCCGTATGTCTCGGTGCGGACATTATATACGTCTATAACGTTATATACCCTAACCTAAGGCAACTTAACATCTCGGATGTAGTATTTTCCAACATTCCTGGCGGGTCCGCCCCACTTTTCGGTGGGACCATTATATACGTCTATAACGTAATATAACGTAACCTAACCTATCTAGCCCCTAGCCGGGAATGTTTTACAAAATCCCGGTCGTGTCGGCCCGTGCTTCAAGGTGGGCACATTATATACATCTATATCGTAATATAACCTAACCTAACCCATCTAGGCCCTCGCTGGTAATGTTTTACAGAATCCCGCTCGTGTCGGCCCGTACTTCTCGGTGGGGACATTATATACGTCTATAACGTTATATATACTAACCTAAGGGAACCTGACATCTCAGATGTAGTATTTCACAACATTCCTGGCGGTTCGGCCCCACTTCTCGGTGGCAACATTATATACGTCTATAACGTAATATAACCTATCCTAACCGATCTAGCCCCTCGCTGGTAATGTTTTACAAAATCCCGGTCGTGTCGTACCGTAGGTCTCGGTGCGGACATTATATACGTCTATAACGTTACATAACCTAACCTAAGGCTACCTAACATCTCGAATGTAGTATTTCACAACATTCCTGGCGGGTCGGACCCACTTCTCGGTGGGAACATTATATACGTCTATAACGTAATATAACCTAACCTAACCGATCTAGCCCCTCGCTGGTAATGTTTTACAGAATCCCGGTCGTGTCGTCGCGTACGTCTCGGTGCGGACATTATATACGTCTATAACGTTATATATCCTAACCTGAGTGAACCTAACGTCACGGATGTAGTATTTCACAACATTCCTGGCTGGTCGGCGCGCAATTCTCGGTGGGAACATTATATACGTCTATATCGTAATATAACCTAACCTAACCCATCTAGACCCTCGCTGGTAATGTTTCACAAAATCCCGGTCGTGTCGGCCCGTACTTCTAGGTGGGGACATCATATCCGTCTATAACGTTATATATACTAACCTAAGGGAACCTAACATCTCGGATGTAGTATTTCACAACATTCCTGGCGGGTCGGCCCCAACTTCTCGGTGGGCACATTATATACGTCTATATCGTGATATAACCAAACCTAACCCATCTAGACCCTCGATGGTAATGTTTTACAAAACCCCGGTCGTGTCGGCCCGTACTTCTCAGTGGGGACATTATATACGTCTATAACGTTATATATACTAACCTAAGGGAACCTAACATCTCCGATGTAGTATTTCACAACATTCCTGGCGGTTCGGCCCCACTTCTCGGTGGCAACATTATATACGTCTATAACGTAATATAACCTAACCTAACCGATCTAGCCCCTCGCTGGTAATGTTTTACAAAATCCCGGTCGTGTCGTACCGTAGGTCTCGGTGCGGACATAATATACGTCTATAACGTTACATAACCTAACCTAAGGCTACCTAACATCTCGAATGTAGTATTTCACAACATTCCTGGCGGGTCGGCCCCACTTCTCGGTGGGAACATTATATACGTCTATAACGTAATATAACCTAACCTAACCCATCTAGCCCCTCGCTGGTAATGTGTTACAGAATCTCGGTCGTGTCGTTCCGTGTGTCTCGGTGCGGACATTATATACGTCTATAACTTTATGTATCCTAACCTAAGGCAACTTAACATCTGGGATGTAGTATTTTCCAACATTCCTGGCGGGTCGGCCCCAACTTCTCGGTGGGCACATTATATACGTCTATATCGTAATATAACCAAACCTAACCCATCTAGACCCTCGCTGGTAATGTTTTACAAAATCGCGGTCATGTCGGCCCGTACTTCTCGGTGGGGACATTATATACGTCTATAACGTTATATATACTAACCTAAGGGAACCTAACATCTCGGATGTAGTATTTCACAGCATTCCTGCCGGGTCGGCTCCACTTCTCGGTGGGAACATTATATACGTCTATAACGTAATATAACCTAACCTAACCCATCTAGCCCCTCGCTGGTAATGTTTTACAGAATTCCGGTCGTGTCGTCCCGTACGTCTCGGTGCGCACATTTTATACGTCTATAACGTTATCTATCCTAACCTAAGGCAACTTAACATCTCGGATGTAGTATTATCCAACATTTCTTGCGGGACGGCCCCAACTTTTCGGTGGGCACATTATATACGTCTATATCGTAATATAACCTAACCTAACCCATCTAGACCCTCGCTGGTAATACTTCACAAAATCCCGGTCGTGTCGTCCCGTACGTCTCGGTGCGGACATTATATACCTCTATAACGTTATATATACTAACCTAAGGGAACCTGACATCTCAGATGTAGTATTTCACAACATTCCTGGCGGTTCGGCCCCACTTCTCGGTGGCAACATTATATACGTCTATAACGTAATATAACCTATCCTAACCGATCTAGCCCCTCGCTGGTAATGTTTTACAAAATCCCGGTCGTGTCGTACCGTAGGTCTCGGTGCGGACATTATATACGTCTATAACGTTACATAACCTAACCTAAGGCTACCTAACATCTCGAATGTAGTATTTCACAACATTCCTGGCGGGTCGGACCCACTTCTCGGTGGGAACATTATATACGTCTATAACGTAATATAACCTAACCTAACCGATCTAGCCCCTCGCTGGTAATGTTTTACAGAATCCCGGTCGTGTCGTCGCGTACGTCTCGGTGCGGACATTATATACGTCTATAACGTTATATATCCTAACCTGAGTGAACCTAACGTCGCGGATGTAGTATTTCACAACATTCCTGGCTGGTCGGCGCGCAATTCTCGGTGGGAACATTATATACGTCTATATCGTAATATAACCTAACCTAACCCATCTAGACCCTCGCTGGTAATGTTTCACAAAATCCCGGTCGTGTCGGCCCGTACTTCTAGGTGGGGACATCATATCCGTCTATAACGTTATATATACTAACCTAAGGGAACCTAACATCTCGGATGTAGTATTTCACAACATTCCTGGCGGGTCGGCCCCAACTTCTCGGTGGGCACATTATATACGTCTATATCGTGATATAACCAAACCTAACCCATCTAGACCCTCGATGGTAATGTTTTACAAAACCCCGGTCGTGTCGGCCCGTACTTCTCAGTGGGGACATTATATACGTCTATAACGTTATATATACTAACCTAAGGGAACCTAACATCTCCGATGTAGTATTTCACAACATTCCTGGCGGTTCGGCCCCACTTCTCGGTGGCAACATTATATACGTCTATAACGTAATATAACCTAACCTAACCGATCTAGCCCCTCGCTGGTAATGTTTTACAAAATCCCGGTCGTGTCGTACCGTAGGTCTCGGTGCGGACATTATATACGTCTATAACGTTACATAACCTAACCTAAGGCTACCTAACATCTCGAATGTAGTATTTCACAACATTCCTGGCGGGTCGGCCCCACTTCTCGGTGGGAACATTATATACGTCTATAACGTAATATAACCTAACCTAACCCATCTAGCCCCTCGCTGGTAATGTGTTACAGAATCTCGGTCGTGTCGTTCCGTGTGTCTCGGTGCGGACATTATATACGTCTATAACTTTATGTATCCTAACCTAAGGCAACTTAACATCTGGGATGTAGTATTTTCCAACATTCCTGGCGGGTCGGCCCCAACTCCTCGGTGGGCACATTATATACGTCTATATCGTAATATAACCAAACCTAACCCATCTAGACCCTCGCTGGTAATGTTTTACAAAATCGCGGTCATGTCGGCCCGTACTTCTCGGTGGGGACATTATATACGTCTATAACGTTATATATACTAACCTAAGGGAACCTAACATCTCGGATGTAGTATTTCACAGCATTCCTGCCGGGTCGGCTCCACTTCTCGGTGGGAACATTATATACGTCTATAACGTAATATAACCTAACCTAACCCATCTAGCCCCTCGCTGGTAATGTTTTACAGAATTCCGGTCGTGTCGTCCCGTACGTCTCGGTGCGCACATTTTATACGTCTATAACGTTATCTATCCTAACCTAAGGCAACTTAACATCTCGGATGTAGTATTATCCAACATTTCTTGCGGGACGGCCCCAACTTTTCGGTGGGCACATTATATACGTCTATATCGTAATATAACCTAACCTAACCCATCTAGACCCTCGCTGGTAATACTTCACAAAATCCCGGTCGTGTCGTCCCGTACGTCTCGGTGCGGACATTATATACCTCTATAACGTTATATATCCTAACCTAAGGCAACTTAACATCTCGGATGTAGTATTTTCCAACATTCCTGGCGGGTCGGCCCCTACTTCTCGGTGGGCACATTATATACGTCTATATCGTAATATAACCTATCGTAACCCATCTAGACCCTCGCTGGTAATGTTTTACAAAATCCCGGGCGTGTCGGCCCGTACTTCTCGGTGGGGAAATTATATACGTCTATAACGTTATATAACCTAACCTAAGGCTACCTAACATCTCGAATGTAGTATTTCACAACTTTCCTGGCGGGTCGGCCCCACTTCTCGGTGGGAACATTATATACGTCTATAACGTAATATAACCTAACCTAACCCATCTAGCCCCTCGCTGGTAATGTTTTACAGAATCTCGGTCGTGTCGTCCCGTATGTCTCGGTGCGGACATTATATACGTCTATAACTTTATGTGTCCTAACCTAAGGGAACCTAACATCGCGGATGTAGTATTTCACAACATTCCTGGCTGGTCGGCGCGAATTCTCGGTGGGAACATTATATACGTCTATGTCGTAATATAACCTAACCTAACCCATTTAGACCCTCGCTGGTAATATTTCACAAAATCCCGGTCGTGTCGTCCCGTATGTCTCGGTGCGGACATTATATACGTCTATAACGTTATATACCCTAACCTAAGGCAACTTAACATCTCGGATGTAGTATTTTCCAACATTCCTGGCGGGTCCGCCCCACTTTTCGGTGGGACCATTATATACGTCTATAACGTAATATAACGTAACCTAACCTATCTAGCCCCTAGCCGGGAATGTTTTACAAAATCCCGGTCGTGTCGGCCCGTGCTTCAAGGTGGGCACATTATATACATCTATATCGTAATATAACCTAACCTAACCCATCTAGACCCTCGCTGGTAATGTTTTACAGAATCCCGCTCGTGTCGGCCCGTACTTCTCGGTGGGGACATTATATACGTCTATAACGTTATATATACTAACCTAAGGGAACCTGACATCTCAGATGTAGTATTTCACAACATTCCTGGCGGTTCGGCCCCACTTCTCGGTGGCAACATTATATACGTCTATAACGTAATATAACCTATCCTAACCGATCTAGCCCCTCGCTGGTAATGTTTTACAAAATCCCGGTCGTGTCGTACCGTAGGTCTCGGTGCGGACATTATATACGTCTATAACGTTACATAACCTAACCTAAGGCTACCTAACATCTCGAATGTAGTATTTCACAACATTCCTGGCGGGTCGGACCCACTTCTCGGTGGGAACATTATATACGTCTATAACGTAATATAACCTAACCTAACCGATCTAGCCCCTCGCTGGTAATGTTTTACAGAATCCCGGTCGTGTCGTCGCGTACGTCTCGGTGCGGACATTATATACGTCTATAACGTTATATATCCTAACCTAAGGCAACTTAACATCTCGGATGTAGTATTTCACAACATTCGTGGCTGGTCGGCGCCGATTCTCGGTGGGAACATTATATACGTCTATGTCGTAATATAACCTAACCTAACCCATCTAGACCCTCGCTGGTAATATTTCACAAAATCCCGGTCGTGTCGTCCCGTATGTCTCGGTGCGGACATTATATACGTCTATAACGTTATATATCCTAACCTGAGTGAACCTAACATCGCGGATGTAGTATTTCACAACATTCCTGGCTGGTCGGCGCCAATTCTCGGTGGGAACATTATATACGTCTATATCGTAATATAACCTAACCTAACCCATCTAGACCCTCGCTGGTAATGTTTCACAAAATCCCGGTCGTGTCGGCCCGTACTTCTCGGTGGGGACATCATATCCGTCTATAACGTTATATATACTAACCTAAGGGAACCTAACATCTCGGATGTAGTATTTCACAACATTCCTGGCGGGTCGGCCCCAACTTCTCGGTGGGCACATTATATACGTCTATATCGTGATATAACCAAACCTAACCCATCTAGACCCTCGATGGTAATGTTTTACAAAACCCCGGTCGTGTCGGCCCGTACTTCTCGGTGGGGACATTATATACGTCTATAACGTTATATATACTAACCTAAGGGAACCTAACATCTCAGATGTAGTATTTCACAACATTCCTGGCGGTTCGGCCCCACTTCTCGGTGGCAACATTATATACGTCTATAACGTAATATAACCTAACCTAACCGATCTAGCCCCTCGCTGGTAATGTTTTACAAAATCCCGGTCGTGTCGTACCGTAGGTCTCGGTGCGGACATTATATACGTCTATAACGTTACATAACCTAACCTAAGGCTACCTAACATCTCGAATGTAGTATTTCACAAAATTCCTGGCGGGTCGGCCCCACTTCTCGGTGGGAACATTATATACGTCTATAACGTAATATAACCTAACCTAACCCATCTAGCCCCCGCTGGTAATGTGTTACAGAATCTCGGTCGTGTCGTCCCGTGTGTCTCGGTGCGGACATTATATACGTCTATAACTTTATGTATCCTAACCTAAGGCAACTTAACATCTGGGATGTAGTATTTTCGAACATTCCTGGCGGGTCGGCCCCAAATTCTCGGTGGGCACATTATATACGTCTATATCGTAATATAACCAAACCTAACCCATCTAGACCCTCGCTGGTAATGTTTTACAAAATCCGGGTCGTGTCGGCCCGTACTTCTCGGTGGGGAAATTATATACGTCTATAACGTTATATAACCTAACCTAAGGCTACCTAACATCTCGAATGTAGTATTTCACAACATTCCTGGCGGGTCGGCCCCACTTCTCGGTGGGAACATTATATACGTCTATAACGTAATATAACCTAACCTAACCCATCTAGCCCCTCGCTGGTAATGTTTTACAGAATCTCGGTCGTGTCGTCCCGTATGTCTCGGTGCGGACATTATATTCGTCTATAACTTTATGTGTCCTAACCTAAGGGAACCTAACACCGCGGATGTAGTATTTCACAACATTCCTGGCTGGTCGGCGCGAATTCTCGGTGGGAACATTATATACGTCTATGTCGTAATATAACCTAACCTAACCCATTTAGACCCTCGCTGGTAATATTTCACAAAATCCCGGTCGTGTCGTACCGTATGTCTCGGTGCGGACATTATATACGTCTATAACGTTACATAACCTAACCTAAGGCTACCTAACATCTCGAATGTAGTATTTCACAACATTCCTGGCGGGTCGGACCCACTTCTCGGTGGGAACATTATATACGTCTATAACGTAATATAACCTAACCTAACCGATCTAGCCCCTCGCTGGTAATGTTTTACAGAATCCCGGTCGTGTCGTCGCGTACGTCTCGGTGCGGACATTATATACGTCTATAACGTTATATATCCTAACCTAAGGCAACTTAACATCTCGGATGTAGTATTTCACAACATTCGTGGCTGGTCGGCGCCGATTCTCGGTGGGAACATTATATACGTCTATGTCGTAACATAACCTAACCTAACCCATCTAGACCATCGCTGGTAATATTTCACAAAATCCCGGTCGTGTCGTCCCGTATGTCTCGGTGCGGACATTATATACGTCTATAACGTTATATATCCTAACCTGAGTGAACCTAACATCGCGGATGTAGTATTTCACAACATTCCTGGCTGGTCGGCGCCAATTCTCGGTGGGAACATTATATACGTCTATATCGTAATATAACCTAACCTAACCCATCTAGACCCTCGCTGGTAATGTTTCACAAAATACCGGTCGTGTCGGCCCGTACTTCTCGGTGGGGACATCATATCCGTCTATAACGTTATATATACTAACCTAAGGGAACCTAACATCTCGGATGTAGTATTTCACAACATTCCTGGCGGGCCGGCCCCAACTTCTCGGTGGGCACATTATATACGTCTATATCGTGATATAACCAAACCTAACCCATCTAGACCCTCGATGGTAATGTTTTACAAAACCCCGGTCGTGTCGGCCCGTACTTCTCGGTGGGGACATTATATACGTCTATAACGTTATATATACTAACCTAAGGGAACCTAACATCTCAGATGTAGTATTTCACAACATTCCTGGCGGTTCGGCCCCACTTCTCGGTGGCAACATTATATACGTCTATAACGTAATATAACCTAACCTAACCGATCTAGCCCCTCGCTGGTAATGTTTTACAAAATCCCGGTCGTGTCGTACCGTAGGTCTCGGTGCGGACATTATATACGTCTATAACGTTATCTATCCTAACCTAAGGCAACTTAACATCTCGGATGTAGTATTATCCAACATTTCTTGCGGGACGGCCCCAACTTTTCGGTGGGCACATTATATACGTCTATATCGTAATATAACCTAACCTAACCCATCTAGACCCTCGCTGGTAATATTTCACAAAATCCCGGTCGTGTCGTCCCGTACGTCTCGGTGCGGACATTATATACCTCTATAACGTTATATATCCTAACCTAAGGCAACTTAACATCTCGGATGTAGTATTTTCCAACATTCCTGGCGGGTCGGCCCCTACATCTCGGTGGGCACACTATATACGTCTATATCTTAATATAACCTATCGTAACCCATCTAGACCCTCGCTGGTAATGTTTTACAAAATCCCGGTCGTGTCGGCCCGTACTTCTCGGTGGGGAAATTATATACGTCTATAACGTTATATAACCTAACCTAAGGCTACCTAACATCTCGAATGTAGTATTTCACAACATTCCTGGCGGGTCGGCCCCACTTCTCGGTGGGAACATTATATACGTCTATAACGTAATATAACGTAACCTAACCCATCTAGCCCCTCGCTGGTAATGTTTTACAGAATCTCGGTCGTGTCGTCCCGTATGTCTCAGTGCGGACATTATATACGTCTATAACTTTATGTGTCCTAACCTAAGGGAACCTAACATCGCGGATGTAGTATTTCACAACATTCCTGGCTGGTCGGCGCGAATTCTCGGTGGGAACATTATATACGTCTATGTCGTAATATAACCTAACCTAACCCATTTAGACCCTCGCTGGTAATATTTCACAAAATCCCGGTCGTGTCGTCCCGTATGTCTCGGTGCGGACATTATATACGTGTATAACGTTATATACCCTAACCTAAGGCAACTTAACATCTCGGATGTAGTATTTTCCAACATTCCTGGCGGGTCCGCCCCACTTTTCGGTGGGACCATTATATACGTCTATAACGTAATATAACGTAACCTAACCCATCTAGCCCCTAGCCGGGAATGTTTTACAAAATCCCGGTCGTGTCGGCCCGTGCTTCAATGTGGGCACATTATATACATCTATATCGTAATATAACCTAACCTAACCCATCTAGACCCTCGCTGGTAATGTTTTACAAAACCCCGGTCGTGTCGGCCCGTACTTCTCGGTGGGGACATTATATACGTCTATAACGTTATATATACTAACCTAAGGGAACCTAACATCTCAGATGTAGTATTTCACAACATTCCTGGCGGTTCGGCCCCACTTCTCGGTGGCAACATTATATACGTCTATAACGTAATATAACCTATCCTAACCGATCTAGCCCCTCGCTGGTAATGTTTTACAAAATCCCGGTCGTGTCGTACCGTAGGTCTCGGTGCGGACATTATATACGTCTATAACGTTACATAACCTAACCTAAGGCTACCTAACATCTCGAATGTAGTATTTCACAACATTCCTGGCGGGTCGGAACCACTTCTCGGTGGGAACATTATATACGTCTATAACGTAATATAACCTAACCTAACCGATCTAGCCCCTCGCTGGTAATGTTTTACAGAATCCCGGTCGTGTCGTCGCGTACGTCTCGGTGCGGACATTATATACATCTATAACGTTATATATCCTAACCTAAGGCAACTTAACATCTCGGATGTAGTATTTCACAACATTCCTGGCTGGTCGGCGCCGATTCTCGGTGGGAACATTATATACGTCTATGTCGTAATATAACCTAACCTAACCCATCTAGACCCTCGCTGGTAATATTTCACAAAATCCCGGTCGTGTCGTCCCGTATGTCTCGGTGCGGACATTATATACGTCTATAACGTTATATATCCTAACCTGAGTGAACCTAACATCGCGGATGTAGTATTTCACAACATTCCTGGCTGGTCGGCGCCAATTCTCGGTGGGAACATTATATACGTCTATATCGTAATATAACCTAACCTAACCCATCTAGACCCTCGCTGGTAATGTTTCACAAAATACCGGACGTGTCGGCCCGTACTTCTCGGTGGGGACATCATATCCGTCTATAACGTTATATATACTAACCTAAGGGAACCTAACATCTCGGATGTAGTATTTCATAACATTCCTGGCGGGTCGGCCCCAACTTCTCGGTGGGCACATTATATACGTCTATACCGTGATATAGCCAAACCTAACCCATCTAGACCCTCGATGGTAATGTTTTACAAAACCCCGGTCGTGTCGGCCCGTACTTCTCGGTGGGGACATTATATACGTCTATAACGTTATATATACTAAGCTAAGGGAACCTAACATCTCAGATGTAGTATTTCACAACATTCCTGGTGGTTCGGCCCCACTTCTCGGTGGCAACATTATATACGTCTATAACGTAATATAACCTAACCTAACCGATCTAGCCCCTCGCTGGTAATGTTTTACAAAATCCCGGTCGTGTCGTACCGTAGGTCTCGGTGCGGACATTATATACGTCTATACCGTTACATAACCTAACCTAAGGCTACCTAACATCTGGAATGTAGTATTTCACAACATTCCTGGCGGGTCGGCCCCACTTCTCGGTGGGAACATTATATACGTCTATAACGTAATATAACCTAACCTAACCCATCTAGCCCCTGGCTGGTAATGTGTTACAGAATCTCGGTCGTGTCGTCCCGTGTGTCTCGGTGCGGACATTATATACATCTATAACTTTATGTATCCTAACCTAAGGCAACTTAACATCTGGGATGTAGTATTTTCCAACATTCCTGGCGGGTCGGCCCCAACTTCTCGGTGGGCACATTATATACGTCTATATCGTAATATAACCTAACCTAACCCATCTAGACCCTCGCTGGTAATATTTCACAAAATCCCGGTCGTGTCGTCCCGTACGTCTCGGTGCGGACATTATATACCTCTATAACGTTATATATCCTAACCTAAGGGAACCTGACATCTCAGATGTAGTATTTCACAATATTCCTGGCGGTTCGGCCCCACTTCTCGGTGGCAACATTATATACGTCTATAACGTAATATAACCTATCCTAACCGATCTAGCCCCTCGCTGGTAATGTTTTACAAAATCCCGGTCGTGTCGTACCGTAGGTCTCGGTGCGGACATTATATACGTCTATAACGTTACATAACCTAACCTAAGGCTACCTAACATCTCCAATGTAGTATTTCACAACATTCCTGGCTGGTCGGCGCCAATTCTCGGTGGGAACATTATATACGTCTATATCGTAATATAACCTAACCTAACCCATCTAGACCCTCGCTGGTAATGTTTCACAAAATCCCGGTCGTGTCGGCCCGTACTTCTCGGTGGGGACATCATATCCGTCTATAACGTTATATATACTAACCTAAGGGAACCTAACATCTCGGATGTAGTATTTCACAACATTCCTGGCGGGTCGGCCCCAACTTCTCGGTGGGCACATTATATACGTCTATATCGTGATATAGCCAAACCTAACCCATCTAGACCCTCGATGGTAATGTTTTACAAAACCCCGGTCGTGTCGGCCCGTACTTCTTGGTGGGGACATTATATACGTCTATAACGTTATATATACTAACCTAAGGGAACCTAACATCTCAGATGTAGTATTTCACAACATTCCTGGCGGTTCGGCCCCACTTCTCGGTGGCAACATTATATACGTCTATAACGTAATATAACCTAACCTAACCGATCTAGCCCCTCGCTGGTAATGTTTTACAAAATCCCGGTCGTGTCGTACCGTAGGTCTCGGTTCGGACATTATATACCTCTATAACGTTATATATCCTAACCTAAGGCAACTTAACATCTCGGATGTAGTATTTTCCAACATTCCTGGCGGGTCGGCCCATACTTCTCGGTGGGCACATTATATACGTCTATATCGTAATATAACCTATCGTAACCCATCTAGACCCTCGCTGGTAATGTTTTACAAAATCCCGGTCGTGTCGGCCCGTACTTCTCGGTGGGGAAATTATATACGTCTATAACGTTATATAACCTAACCTAAGGCTACCTAACATCTCGAATGTAGTATTTCACAACATTCCTGGCGGGTCGGCCCCACTTCTCGGTGGGAACATTATATACGTCTATAACGTAATATAACCTAACCTAACCCATCTAGCCCCTCGCTGGTAATGTTTTACAGAATATCGGTCGCGTCGTCCCGTATGTCTCGGTGCGGACATTATATACGTCTATAACTTTATGTGTCCTAACCTAAGGGAACCTAACATCGCGGATGTATTATTTCACAACATTCCTGGCTGGTCGGCGCGAATTCTCGGTGGGAACATTATATACGTCTACGTCGTAATATAACCTAACCTAACCCATTTAGACCCTCGCTGGTAATATTTCACAAAATCCCGGTCGTGTCGTCCCGTATGTCTCGGTGCGGACATTATATACGTCTATAACGTTATATACCCTAACCTAAGGCAACTTAACATCTCGGATGTAGTATTTTCCAACATTCCTGGCGGGTCCGCCCCACTTTTCGGTGGGACCATTATATACGTCTATAACGTAATATAACGTAACCTAACCCATCTAGCCCCTAGCCGGGAATGTTTTACAAAATCCCGGTCGTGTCGGCCCGTGCTTCAAGGTGGGCACATTATATACATCTATATCGTAATATAACCTAACCTAACCCATCTAGACCCTCGCTGGTAATGTTTTACAGAATCCCGCTCGTGTCGGCCCGTACTTCTCGGTGGGGACATTATATACGTCTATAACGTTATATATACTAACCTAAGGGAACCTGACATCCCAGATGTAGTATTTCACAACATTCCTGGCGGTTCGGCCCCACTTCTCGGTGGCAACATTATATACGTCTATAACGTAATATAACCTATCCTAACCGATCTAGCCCCTCGCTGGTAATGTTTTACAAAATCCCGGTCGTGTCGTACCGTAGGTCTCGGTGCGGACATTATACACGTCTATAACGTTACATAACCTAACCTAAGGCTACCTAACATCTCGAATGTAGTATTTCACAACATTCCTGGCGGGTCGGACCCACTTCTCGGTGGGAACATTATATACGTCTATAACGTAATATAACCTAACCTAACCGATCTAGCCCCTCGCTGGTAATGTTTTACAGAATCCCGGTCGTGTCGTCGCGTACGTCTCGGTGCGGACATTATATACGTCTATAACGTTATATATCCTAACCTAAGGCAACTTAACATCTCGGATGTAGTATTTCACAACATTCCTGGCTGGTCGGCGCCGATTCTCGGTGGGAACATTATATACGTCTATGTCGTAATATAACCTAACCTAACCCATCTAGACCCTCGCTGGTAATATTTCACAAAATCCCGGTCGTGTCGTCCCGTATGTCTCGGTGCGGACATTATATACGTCTATAACGTTATATATCCTAACCTGAGTGAACCTAACATCGTGGATGTAGTATTTCACAACATTCCTGGCTGGTCGGCGCCAATTCTCGGTGGGAACATTATATACGTCTATATCGTAATATAACCTAACCTAACCCATCTAGACCCTCGCTGGTAATGTTTCACAAAATCCCGGTCGTGTCGGCCCGTACTTCTCGGTGGGGACATCATATCCGTCTATAACGTTATATATACTAACCTAAGGGAACCTAACATCTCGGATGTAGTATTTCACAACATTCCTGGCGGGTCGGCCCCAACTTCTCGGTGGGCACATTATATACGTCTATATCGTGATATAACCAAACCTAACCCATCTAGACCCTCGATGGTAATGTTTTACAAAACCCCGGTCGTGTCGGCCCGTACTTCTCGGTGGGGACATTATATACGTCTATAACGTTATATATACTAACCTAAGGGAACCTAACATCTCAGATGTAGTATTTCACAACATTCCTGGCGGTTCGGCCCCACTTCTCGGTGGCAACATTATATACGTCTATAACGTAATATAACCTAACCTAACCGATCTAGCCCCTCGCTGGTAATGTTTTACAAAATCCCGGTCGTGTCGTACCGTAGGTCTCGGTGCGGACATTATATACGTCTATAACGTTACATAACCTAACCTAAGGCTACCTAACATCTCGAATGTAGTATTTCACAACATTCCTGGCTGGTCGGCGCCAATTCTCGGTGGGAACATTATATACGTCTATATCGTAATATAACCTAACCTAACCCATCTAGACCCTCGCTGGTAATGTTTCACAAAATACCGGTCGTGTCGGCCCGTACTTCTCGGTGGGGACATCATATCCGTCTATAACGTTATATATACTAACCTAAGGGAACCTAACATCTCGGATGTAGTATTTCACAACATTCCTGGAGGGGCGGGCCCAACTTCTCGGTGGGCACATTATATACGTCTATATCGTGATATAGCCAAACCTAACCCATCTAGACCCTCGATGGTAATGTTTTACAAAACCCCGGTCGTGTCGGCCCGTACTTCTCGGTGGGGACATTATATACGTCTATAACGTTATATATACTAACCTAAGGGAACCTAACATCTCAGATGTAGTATTTCACAACATTCCTGGCGGTTCGGCCCCACTTCTCGGTGGCAACATTATATACGTCTATAACGTAATATAACCTAACCTAACCGATCTAGCCCCTCGCTGGTAATGTTTTACAAAATCCCGGTCGTGTCGTACCGTAGGTCTCGGTGCGGACATTATATACGTCTATAACGTTACATAACCTAACCTAAGGCTACCTAACATCTCGGATGTAGTATTTCACAGCATTCCTGCCCGGTCGGCTCCACTTCTCGGTGGGAACTTTATATACGTCTATAACGTAATATAACCTAACCTAACCCATCTAGCCCCTCGCTGGTAATGTTTTACAGAATTCCGGTCGTGTCGTCCCGTACGTCTCGGTGCGGACATTATATACGTCTATAACGTTATCTATCCTAACCTCAGGCAACTTAACATCTCGGATGTAGTATTATCCAACATTTCTTGCGGGACGGCCCCAACTTTTCGGTGGGCACATTATATACGTCTATATCGTAATATAACCTAACCTAACCCATCTAGACCCTCGCTGGTAATATTTCAAAAAATCCCGGTCGTGTCGTCCCGTACGTCTCGGTGCGGACATTATATACCTCTATAACGTTATATATCCTAACCTAAGGCAACTTAACATCTCGGATGTAGTATTTTCCAACATTCCTGGCGGGTCGGCCCATACTTCTCGGTGGGCACATTATATACGTCTATATCGTAATATAACCTATCGTAACCCATCTAGACCCTCGCTGGTAATGTTTTACAAAATCCCGGTCGTGTCGGCCCGTACTTCTCGGTGGGGAAATTATATACGTCTATAACGTTATATAACCTAACCTAAGGCTACCTAACATCTCGAATGTAGTATTTCACAACATTCCTGGCGGGTCGGCCCCACTTCTCGGTGGGAACATTATATACGTCTATAACGTAATATAACCTAACCTAACCCATCTAGCCCCTCGCTGGTAATGTTTTACAGAATCTCGGTCGTGTCGTCCCGTATGTCTCGGTGCGGACATTATATACGTCTATAACTTTATGTGTCCTAACCTAAGGGAACCTAACATCGCGGATGTAGTATTTCACAACATTCCTGGCTGGTCGGCGCGAATTCTAGGTGGGAACATTATATACGTCTATGTCGTAATATAACCTAACCTAACCCATTTAGACCCTCGCTGGTAATATTTCACAAAATCCCGGTCGTGTCGTCCCGTATGTCTCGGTGCGGACATTATATACGTCTATAACGTTATATACCCTAACCTAAGGCAACTTAACATCTCGGATGTAGTATTTTCCAACATTCCTGGCGGGTCCGCCCCACTTTTCGGTGGGACCATTATATACGTCTATAACGTAATATAACGTAACCTAATCCATCTAGCCCCTAGCCGGGAATGTTTTACAAAATCCCGGTCGTGTCGGCCCGTGCTTCAAGGTGGGCACATTATATACATCTATATCGTAATATAACCTAACCTAACCCATCTAGACCCTCGCTGGTAATGTTTTACAGAATCCCGCTCGTGTCGGCCCGTACTTCTCGGTGGGGACATTATATACGTCTATAACGTTACATATACTAACCTAAGGGAACCTGACATCTCAGATGTAGTATTTCACAACATTCCTGGCGGTTCGGCCCCACTTCTCGGTGGCAACATTATATACGTCTATAACGTAATATAACCTATCCTAACCGATCTAGCCCCTCGCTGGTAATGTTTTACAAAATCCCGGTCGTGTCGTACCGTAGGTCTCGGTGCGGACATTATATACGTCTATAACGTTACATAACCTAACCTAAGGCTACCTAACATCTCGAATGTAGTATTTCACAACATTCCTGGCGGGTCGGACCCACTTCTCGGTGGGAACATTATATACGTCTATAACGTAATATAACCTAACCTAACCGATCTAGCCCCTCGCTGGTAATGTTTTACAGAATCCCGGTCGTGTCGTCGCGTACGTCTCGGTGCGGACATTATATACGTCTATAACGTTATATATCCTAACCTAAGGCAACTTAACATCTCGGATGTAGTATTTCACAACATTCCTGGCTGGTCGGCGCCGATTCTCGGTGGGAACATTATATACGTCTATGTCGTAATATAACCTAACCTAACCCATCTAGACCCTCGCTGGTAATATTTCACAAAATCCCGGTCGTGTCGTCCCGTATGTCTCGGTGCGGACATTATATACGTCTATAACGTTATATATCCTAACCTGAGTGAACCTAACATCGCGGATGTAGTATTTCACAACATTCCTGGCTGGTCGGCGCCAATTCTCGGTGGGAACATTATATACGTCTATATCGTAATATAACCTAACCTAACCCATCTAGACCCTCGCTGGTAATGTTTCACAAAATCCCGGTCGTGTCGGCCCGTACTTCTCGGTGGGGACATCATATCCGTCTATAACGTTATATATACTAACCTAAGGGAACCTAACATCTCGGATGTAGTATTTCACAACATTCCTGGCGGGTCGGCCCCAACTTCTCGGTGGGCACATTATATACGTCTATATCGTGATATAACCAAACCTAACCCATCTAGACCCTCGCTGGTAATGTTTTACAGAATCCCGCTCGTGTCGGCCCGTACTTCTCGGTGAGGACATTATATACGTCTATAACGTTATATATACTAACCTAAGGGAACCTGACATCTCAGATGTAGTATTTCACAACATTCCTGGCGGTTCGGCCCCACTTCTCGGTGGCAACATTATATACGTCTATAACGTAATATAACCTATCCTAACCGATCTAGCCCCTCGCTGGTAATGTTTTACAAAATCCCGGTCGTGTCGTACCGTAGGTCTCGGTGCGGACATTATATACGTCTATAACGTTACATAACCTAACCTAAGGCTACCTAACATCTCGAATGTAGTATTTCACAACATTCCTGGCGGGTCGGACCCACTTCTCGGTGGGAACATTATATACGTCTATAACGTAATATAACCTAACCTAACCGATCTAGCCCCTCGCTGGTAATGTTTTACAGAATCCCGGTCGTGTCGTCGCGTACGTCTCGGTGCGGACATTATATACGTCTATAACGTTATATATCCTAACCTAAGGCAACTTAACATCTCGGATGTAGTATTTCACAACATTCCTGGCTGGTCGGCGCCGATTCTCGGTGGGAACATTATATACGTCTATGTCGTAATATAACCTAACCTAACCCATCTAGACCCTCGCTGGTAATATTTCACAAAATCCCGGTCGTGTCGTCCCGTACGTCTCGGTGCGGACAATATATACCTCTATAACGTTATATATCCTAACCTAAGGCAACTTAACATCTCGGATGTAGTATTTTCCAACATTCCTGGCGGGTCGGCCCATACTTCTCGGTGGGCACATTATATACGTCTATATCGTAATATAACCTATCGTAACCCATCTAGACCCTCGCTGGTAATGTTTTACAAAATCCCGGTCGTGTCGGCCCGTACTTCTCGGTGGGGAAATTATATACGTCTATAACGTTATATAACCTAACCTAAGGCTACCTAACATCTCGAATGTAGTATTTCACAACATTCCTGGCGGGTCGGCCCCACTTCTCGGTGGGAACATTATATACGCCTATAACGTAATATAACCTAACCTAACCCATCTAGCCCCTCGCTGGTAATGTTTTACAGAATCTCGGTCGTGTCGTCCAGTATGTCTCGGTGCGGACATTATATACGTCTATAACTTTATGTGTCCTAACCTAAGGGAACCTAACATCGCGGATGTAGTGTTTCACAACATTCCTGGCTGGTCGGCGCGAATTCTCGGTGGGAACATTATATACGTCTATGTCGTAATATAACCTAACCTAACCCATTTAGACCCTCGCTGGTAATATTTCACAAAATCCCGGTCGTGTCGTCCCGTATGTCTCGGTGCGGACATTATATACGTCTATAACGTTATATACCCTAACCTAAGGCAACTTAATATCTCGGATGTAGTATTTTCCAACATTCCTGGCGGGTCCGCCCCACTTTTCGGTGGGACCATTATATACGTCTATAACGTAATATAACGTAACCTAACTCATCTAGCCCCTAGCCGGGAATGTTTTACAAAATCCCGGTCGTGTCGGCCCGTGCTTCAAGGTGGGCACATTATATACATCTATATCGTAATATAACCTAACCTAACCCATCTAGAACCTCGCTGGTAATGTTTTACAGAATCCCGCTCGTGTCGGCCCGTACTTCTCGGTGGGGACATTATATACGTCTATAACGTTATATATACTAACCTAAGGGAACCTGACATCTCAGATGTAGTATTTCACAACATTCCTGGCGGTTCGGCCCCACTTCTCGGTGGCAACATTATATACGTCTATAACGTAATATAACCTATCCTAACCGATCTAGCCCCTCGCTGGTAATGTTTTACAAAATCCCGGTCGTGTCGTACCGTAGGTCTCGGTGCGGACATTATATACGTCTATAACGTTACATAACCTAACCTAAGGCTACCTAACATCTCGAATGTAGTATTTCACAACATTCCTGGCGGGTCGGACCCACTTCTCGGTGGGAACATTATATACGTCTATAACGTAATATAACCTAACCTAACCGATCTAGCCCCTCGCTGGTAATGTTTTACAGAATCCCGGTCGTGTCGTCGCGTACGTCTCGGTGCGGACATTATATACGTCTATAACGTTATATATCCTAACCTAAGGCAACTTAACATCTCGGATGTAGTATTTCACAACATTCCTGGCTGGTCGGCGCCGATTCTCGGTGGGAACATTATATACGTCTATGTCGTAATATAACCTAACCTAACCCATCTAGACCCTCGCTGGTAATATTTCACAAAATCCCGGTCGTGTCGTCCCGTATGTCTCGGTGCGGACATTATATACGTCTATAACGTTATATATCCTAACCTGAGTGAACCTAACATCGCGGATGTAGTATTTCACAACATTCCTGGCTGGTCGGCGCCAATTCTCGGTGGGAACATTATATACGTCTATATCGTAATATAACCTAACCTAACCCATCTAGACCCTCGCTGGTAATGTTTCACAAAATCCCGGTCGTGTCGGCCCGTACTTCTCGGTGGGGACATCATATCCGTCTATAACGTTATATATACTAACCTAAGGGAACCTAACATCTCGGATGTAGTATTTCACAACATTCCTGGCGGGTCGGCCCCAACTTCTCGGTGGGCACATTATATACGTCTATATCGTGATATAACCAAACCTAACCCATCTAGACCCTCGCTGGTAATGTTTTACAGAATCCCGCTCGTGTCGGCCCGTACTTCTCGGTGAGGACATTATATACGTCTATAACGTTATATATACTAACCTAAGGGAACCTGACATCTCAGATGTAGTATTTCACAACATTCCTGGCGGTTCGGCCCCACTTCTCGGTGGCAACATTATATACGTCTATAACGTAATATAACCTATCCTAACCGATCTAGCCCCTCGCTGGTAATGTTTTACAAAATCCCGGTCGTGTCGTACCGTAGGTCTCGGTGCGGACATTATATACGTCTATAACGTTACATAACCTAACCTAAGGCTACCTAACATCTCGAATGTAGTATTTCACAACATTCCTGGCGGGTCGGACCCACTTCTCGGTGGGAACATTATATACGTCTATAACGTAATATAACCTAACCTAACCGATCTAGCCCCTCGCTGGTAATGTTTTACAGAATCCCGGTCGTGTCGTCGCGTACGTCTCGGTGCGGACATTATATACGTCTATAACGTTATATATCCTAACCTAAGGCAACTTAACATCTCGGATGTAGTATTTCACAACATTCCTGGCTGGTCGGCGCCGATTCTCGGTGGGAACATTATATACGTCTATGTCGTAATATAACCTAACCTAACCCATCTAGACCCTCGCTGGTAATATTTCACAAAATCCCGGTCGTGTCGTCCCGTACGTCTCGGTGCGGACAATATATACCTCTATAACGTTATATATCCTAACCTAAGGCAACTTAACATCTCGGATGTAGTATTTTCCAACATTCCTGGCGGGTCGGCCCATACTTCTCGGTGGGCACATTATATACGTCTATATCGTAATATAACCTATCGTAACCCATCTAGACCCTCGCTGGTAATGTTTTACAAAATCCCGGTCGTGTCGGCCCGTACTTCTCGGTGGGGAAATTATATACGTCTATAACGTTATATAACCTAACCTAAGGCTACCTAACATCTCGAATGTAGTATTTCACAACATTCCTGGCGGGTCGGCCCCACTTCTCGGTGGGAACATTATATACGTCTATAACGTAATATAACCTAACCTAACCCATCTAGCCCCTCGCTGGTAATGTTTTACAGAATCTCGGTCGTGTCGTCCAGTATGTCTCGGTGCGGACATTATATACGTCTATAACTTTATGTGTCCTAACCTAAGGGAACCTAACATCGCGGATGTAGTGTTTCACAACATTCCTGGCTGGTCGGCGCGAATTCTCGGTGGGAACATTATATACGTCTATGTCGTAATATAACCTAACCTAACCCATTTAGACCCTCGCTGGTAATATTTCACAAAATCCCGGTCGTGTCGTCCCGTATGTCTCGGTGCGGACATTATATACGTCTATAACGTTATATACCCTAACCTAAGGCAACTTAATATCTCGGATGTAGTATTTTCCAACATTCCTGGCGGGTCCGCCCCACTTTTCGGTGGGACCATTATATACGTCTATAACGTAATATAACGTAACCTAACTCATCTAGCCCCTAGCCGGGAATGTTTTACAAAATCCCGGTCGTGTCGGCCCGTGCTTCAAGGTGGGCACATTATATACATCTATATCGTAATATAACCTAACCTAACCCATCTAGAACCTCGCTGGTAATGTTTTACAGAATCCCGCTCGTGTCGGCCCGTACTTCTCGGTGGGGACATTATATACGTCTATAACGTTATATATACTAACCTAAGGGAACCTGACATCTCAGATGTAGTATTTCACAACATTCCTGGCGGTTCGGCCCCACTTCTCGGTGGCAACATTATATACGTCTATAACGTAATATAACCTATCCTAACCGATCTAGCCCCTCGCTGGTAATGTTTTACAAAATCCCGGTCGTGTCGTACCGTAGGTCTCGGTGCGGACATTATATACGTCTATAACGTTACATAACCTAACCTAAGGCTACCTAACATCTCGAATGTAGTATTTCACAACATTCCTGGCGGGTCGGACCCACTTCTCGGTGGGAACATTATATACGTCTATAACGTAATATAACCTAACCTAACCGATCTAGCCCCTCGCTGGTAATGTTTTACAGAATCCCGGTCGTGTCGTCGCGTACGTCTCGGTGCGAACATTATATACGTCTATAACGTTATATATCCTAACCTAAGGCAACTTAACATCTCGGATGTAGTATTTCACAACATTCCTGGCTGGTCGGCGCCGATTCTCGGTGGGAACATTATATACGTCTATGTCGTAATATAACCTAACCTAACCCATCTAGACCCTCGCTGGTAATATTTCACAAAATCCCGGTCGTGTCGTCCCGTATGTCTCGGTGCGGACATTATATACGTCTATAACGTTATATATCCTAACCTGAGTGAACCTAACATCGCGGATGTAGTATTTCACAACATTCCTGGCTGGTCGGCGCCAATTCTCGGTGGGAACATTATATACGTCTATATCGTAATATAACCTAACCTAACCCATCTAGACCCTCGCTGGTAATGTTTCACAAAATCCCGGTCGTGTCGGCCCGTACTTCTCGGTGGGGACATCATATCCGTCTATAACGTTATATATACTAACCTAAGGGAACCTAACATCTCGGATGTAGTATTTCACAACATTCCTGGCGGGTCGGCCCCAACTTCTCGGTGGGCACATTATATACGTCTATATCGTGATATAACCAAACCTAACCCATCTAGACCCTCGCTGGTAATGTTTTACAGAATCCCGCTCGTGTCGGCCCGTACTTCTCGGTGAGGACATTATATACGTCTATAACGTTATATATACTAACCTAAGGGAACCTGACATCTCAGATGTAGTATTTCACAACATTCCTGGCGGTTCGGCCCCACTTCTCGGTGGCAACATTATA
Source organism: Xylocopa violacea (assembly GCA_963969225.1). Taxonomy (NCBI): domain Eukaryota; kingdom Metazoa; phylum Arthropoda; class Insecta; order Hymenoptera; family Apidae; genus Xylocopa; species Xylocopa violacea. The sequence goes on along the minus strand of CAXAJV010000061.1, from coordinate 978,755 downwards.
TACGTCTATAACGTAATATAACCTATCCTAACCGATCTAGCCCCTCGCTGGTAATGTTTTACAAAATCCCGGTCGTGTCGTACCGTAGGTCTCGGTGCGGACATTATATACGTCTATAACGTTACATAACCTAACCTAAGGCTACCTAACATCTCGAATGTAGTATTTCACAACATTCCTGGCGGGTCGGACCCACTTCTCGGTGGGAACATTATATACGTCTATAACGTAATATAACCTAACCTAACCGATCTAGCCCCTCGCTGGTAATGTTTTACAGAATCCCGGTCGTGTCGTCGCGTACGTCTCGGTGCGGACATTATATACGTCTATAACGTTATATATCCTAACCTAAGGCAACTTAACATCTCGGATGTAGTATTTCACAACATTCCTGGCTGGTCGGCGCCGATTCTCGGTGGGAACATTATATACGTCTATGTCGTAATATAACCTAACCTAACCCATCTAGACCCTCGCTGGTAATATTTCACAAAATCCCGGTCGTGTCGTCCCGTACGTCTCGGTGCGGACATTATATACGTCTATAACTTTATGTATCCTAACCTAAGGCAACTTAACATCTGGGATGTGGTATTTTCCAACATTCCTGGCGGGTCGGCCCCAACTTCTCGGTGGGCACATTATATACGTCTATATCGTAATATAACCAAACCTAACCCATCTAGACCCTCGCTGGTAATGTTTTACAAAATCGCGGTCATGTCGGCCCGTACTTCTCGGTGGGGACATTATATACGTTTATAACGTTATATATCCTAACCTAAGGCAACTTAACATCTCGGATGTAGTATTTTCCAACATTCCTGGCGGGTCGGTTCCTACTTCTCGGTGGACACATTATATACGCCTATATCGTAATGTAACCTAACCTAACCCATCTAGACCCTCGCTGGTAATGTTTTACAAAATCCCGGGCGTGTCGGCCCGTACGTCTCGGTGCGGACATTATATGCGTTTATAACTTTATATATCCTAACCTAAGGCAACCTAACATCTCGGATGTAGTATTTTCCAACATTCCTGGCGCGTCGGCCCCAACTTCTCGGTGGGCACATTATATACGTCTATATCGTAATATAACCTAACCTAACCCATCTAGACCCTCGCTGGTAATGTTTTACAGAATCCCGGTCGTGTCGTCCCGTACGTCTCGGTGCGGAGATTATATACGTCTATAACGTTATGTATCCTCACCTAAGGCAACTTAACATCTGGGATGTAGTATTTTCCAACATTCCTGGCGAGTCGGCCCGAACTTCTCGGTGGGCACATTATATACGTCTATATCGTAATATAACCTAACCTAACCCATCTAGACCCTCGCTGGTAATGTTTTACAAAATCCCGGTCGTGTCGGCCGGTACTTCTCGGTGGGGACATTATATACGTCTATATCGTAATATAACCTAACCTAACCCATCTAGACCCTCGCTGGTAATGTTGTACAAAATCCCGGTCGTGTCGGCCCGTGCTTCTCGGTGGGCACATTATATACATCTATATCGTAATATAACCTAACCTAACCCATCTAGACCCTCGCTGGTAATGTTTTACAAAATCCCGGTCGTGTCGGCCCGTACGTCTCGGTGCGGACATTATATACGTCTATAGCGTTATATATCCTAACCTAAGGCAACTTAACATCTCGGATGTAGTATTTTCCAACATTCCTGGCGGGTCGGCCCCATGTTCTCGGTGGGCACATTATATACGTCTATATCGTAATATAACCTAACATAACCCATCTAGACCCTCGCTGGTAATGTTTTACAAAATCCCGGGCGTGTCGGCCCGTACTTCTCGGTGCGGACATTATTTAAGTCTATAACGTTATATACCCTAACCTAAGGGAACCTAACATCTTGGATGTAGTATTTTCTAACTTTCCTGGCGGGTCGGCCCCATCTTCTCGGTGGGCACTTTATATACGTCTATATCGTAATATAACCTAACATAACCCATCTAGACCCTCGCTGGTAATGTTTTACAAAATCCCGGGCGTGTCGGCCCGTACTTCTCGGTGCGGATATTATATACGTCTAAAACGTTATATATCCTAACCTAAGGCAACTTAACATCTCGGATGTAGTATTTCACAACATTCCTGGCGGGTCAGCTCCACTTCTCGGTGGGAACATTATATACGTCTATAACGTAATATAACCTAACCTAACCCATCTAGCACCTCGCTGGTAATGTTTTACAGAATCCCGGTCGTGTCGGCCCGTACTTCTCGGTGCGGACATTATATGCGTTTATAACGTTATATATCCTAACCTAAGGCAACCTAACATCTCGGATGTAGTATTTTCCAACATTCCTGGCGCGTCGGCCCCAACTTCTAGGTGGGCACATTATATACATCTATATCGTAATATAACCTAACCTAACCCATCTAGACCCTCGCTGGTAATGTTTTACAGAATCCCGGTCGTGTCGTCCCGTACGTCTCGGTGCGGAGATTATATACGTCTGTAACGTTATTTATCCTAACCTAAGGCCACGTAACAACTGGGATGTAGTATTTTCAAACATTCCTGGCGAGTCGGCCCCAACTTCTCGGTGGGCACATTATATACGTCTATATCGTAATATAACCTAACCTAACCCATCTAGACCCTCGCTAGTAATGTTTTACAAAATCCCGGTCGTGTCGGCCCGTACTTCTCGGTGGGGACATTATATACGTTTATAACGTTATATATCCTAACCTAAGGCAACTTAACATCTCGGATGTAGTATTTTCCAACATTCCTGGCGGGTCGGCCCCATCTTCTCGGTGGGCACATTATATACGTCTATATCGTAATATAACCTAACCTAACCCATCTAGACACTCGCTGGTAATGTTTTACAAAATCCGGGGCGTGTCGGCCCGTACTTCTCAGTGCGGACATTATATAAGTCCATAACGTTATATACCCTAACCTAAGGGAACCTAACATCTTGGATGTAGTATTTTCCAACATTTCTGGCGGGTCGGCTCCTACTTCTCGGTGGACACATTATATACGCCTATATCGTAATGTAACCTAACCTAACCCATCTAGACCCTCGCTGGTAATGTTTTACAAAATCCCGGGCGTGTCGGCCCGTACGTCTCGGTGCGGACATTATATGCGTTTATAACTTTATATATCCTAACCTAAGGCAACCTAACATCTCGGATGTAGTATTTTCCAACATTCCTGGCGCGTCGGCCCCAACTTCTCGGTGGGCACATTATATACGTCTATATCGTAATATAACCTAACCTAACCCATCTAGACCCTCGCTGGTAATGTTTTACAGAATCCCGGTCGTGTCGTCCCGTACGTCTCGGTGCGGAGATTATATACGTCTATAACGTTATGTATCCTCACCTAAGGCAACTTAACATCTGGGATGTAGTATTTTCCAACATTCCTGGCGAGTCGGCCCGAACTTCTCGGTGGGCACATTATATACGTCTATATCGTAATATAACCTAACCTGACCCATCTAGACCCTCGCTGGTAATGTTTTACAAAATCCCGGTCGTGTCGGCCGGTACTTCTCGGTGGGGACATTATATACGTCTATATCGTAATATAACCTAACCTAACCCATCTAGACCCTCGCTGGTAATGTTGTACAAAATCCCGGTCGTGTCGGCCCGTGCTTCTCGGTGGGCACATTATATACATCTATATCGTAATATAACCTAACCTAACCCATCTAGACCCTCGCTGGTAATGTTTTACAAAATCCCGGTCGTGTCGGCCCGTACGTCTCGGTGCGGACATTATATACGTCTATAGCGTTATATATCCTAACCTAAGGCAACTTAACATCTCGGATGTAGTATTTCACAACATTCCTGGCGGGTCAGCTCCACTTCTCGGTGGGAACATTATATACGTCTATAACGTAATATAACCTAACCTAACCCATCTAGCACCTCGCTGGTAATGTTTTACAGAATCCCGGTCGTGTCGGCCCGTACTTCTCGGTGCGGACATTATATGCGTTTATAACGTTATATATCCTAACCTAAGGCAACCTAACATCTCGGATGTAGTATTTTCCAACATTCCTGGCGCGTCGGCCCCAACTTCTAGGTGGGCACATTATATACATCTATATCGTAATATAACCTAACCTAACCCATCTAGACCCTCGCTGGTAATGTTTTACAGAATCCCGGTCGTGTCGTCCCGTACGTCTCGGTGCGGAGATTATATACGTCTGTAACGTTATTTATCCTAACCTAAGGCCACGTAACAACTGGGATGTAGTATTTTCAAACATTCCTGGCGAGTCGGCCCCAACTTCTCGGTGGGCACATTATATACGTCTATATCGTAATATAACCTAACCTAACCCATCTAGACCCTCGCTAGTAATGTTTTACAAAATCCCGGTCGTGTCGGCCCGTACTTCTCGGTGGGGACATTATATACGTTTATAACGTTATATATCCTAACCTAAGGCAACTTAACATCTCGGATGTAGTATTTTCCAACATTCCTGGCGGGTCGGCCCCATCTTCTCGGTGGGCACATTATATACGTCTATATCGTAATATAACCTAACCTAACCCATCTAGACACTCGCTGGTAATGTTTTACAAAATCCGGGGCGTGTCGGCCCGTACTTCTCAGTGCGGACATTATATAAGTCCATAACGTTATATACCCTAACCTAAGGGAACCTAACATCTTGGATGTAGTATTTTCCAACATTTCTGGCGGGTCGGCTCCTACTTCTCGGTGGACACATTATATACGCCTATATCGTAATGTAACCTAACCTAACCCATCTAGACCCTCGCTGGTAATGTTTTACAAAATCCCGGGCGTGTCGGCCCGTACGTCTCGGTGCGGACATTATATGCGTTTATAACTTTATATATCCTAACCTAAGGCAACCTAACATCTCGGATGTAGTATTTTCCAACATTCCTGGCGCGTCGGCCCCAACTTCTCGGTGGGCACATTATATACGTCTATATCGTAATATAACCTAACCTAACCCATCTAGACCCTCGCTGGTAATGTTTTACAGAATCCCGGTCGTGTCGTCCCGTACGTCTCGGTGCGGAGATTATATACGTCTATAACGTTATGTATCCTCACCTAAGGCAACTTAACATCTGGGATGTAGTATTTTCCAACATTCCTGGCGAGTCGGCCCGAACTTCTCGGTGGGCACATTATATACGTCTATATCGTAATATAACCTAACCTGACCCATCTAGACCCTCGCTGGTAATGTTTTACAAAATCCCGGTCGTGTCGGCCGGTACTTCTCGGTGGGGACATTATATACGTCTATATCGTAATATAACCTAACCTAACCCATCTAGACCCTCGCTGGTAATGTTGTACAAAATCCCGGTCGTGTCGGCCCGTGCTTCTCGGTGGGCACATTATATACATCTATATCGTAATATAACCTAACCTAACCCATCTAGACCCTCGCTGGTAATGTTTTACAAAATCCCGGTCGTGTCGGCCCGTACGTCTCGGTGCGGACATTATATACGTCTATAGCGTTATATATCCTAACCTAAGGCAACTTAACATCTCGGATGTAGTATTTTCCAACATTCCTGGCGGGTCGGCCCCATGTTCTCGGTGGGCACATTATATACGTCTATATCGTAATATAGCCTAACATAACCCATCTAGACCCTCGCTGGTAATGTTTTACAAAATCCCGGGCGTGTCGGCCCGTACTTCTCGGTGCGGACATTATTTAAGTCTATAACGTTATATACCCTAACCTAAGGGAACCTAACATCTTGGATGTAGTATTTTCTAACTTTCCTGGCGGGTCGGCCCCATCTTCTCGGTGGGCACTTTATATACGTCTATATCGTAATATAACCTAACATAACCCATCTAGACCCTCGCTGGTAATGTTTTACAAAATCCCGGGCGTGTCGGCCCGTACTTCTCGGTGCGGATATTATATACGTCTAAAACGTTATATATCCTAACCTAAGGCAACTTAACATCTCGGATGTAGTATTTCACAACATTCCTGGCGGGTCAGCTCCACTTCTCGGTGGGAACATTATATACGTCTATAACGTAATATAACCTAACCTAACCCATCTAGCCCCTCGCTGGTAATGTTTTACAGAATCCCGGTCGTGTCGGCCCGTACTTCTCGGTGCGGACATTATATGCGTTTATAACGTTATATATCCTAACCTAAGGCAACCTAACATCTCGGATGTAGTATTTTCCAACATTCCTGGCGCGTCGGCCCCAACTTCTAGGTGGGCACATTATATACATCTATATCGTAATATAACCTAACCTAACCCATCTAGACCCTCGCTGGTAATGTTTTACAGAATCCCGGTCGTGTCGTCCCGTACGTCTCGGTGCGGAGATTATATACGTCTATCACGTTATATATCCTAACCTAAGGCAACCTAACATCTCGGATGTAGTATTTTCCAACATTCCTGGCGCGTCGGCCCCAACTTCTCGGTGGGCACATTATATACATCTATATCGTAATATAACCTAACCTAACCCATCTAGACCCTCGCTGGTAATGTTTTACAGAATCCCGGTCGTGTCGTCCCGTACGTCTCGGTGCGGAGATTATATACGTCTATAACGTTATTTATCCTAACCTAAGGCCACGTAACAACTGGGATGTAGTATTTTCAAACATTCCTGGCGAGTCGGCCCCAACTTCTCGGTGGGCACATTATATACGTCTATATCGTAATGTAACCTAACCTAACCCATCTAGACCCTCGCTGGTAATGTTTTACAAAATCCCGGGCGTGTCGGCCCGTACGTCTCGGTGCGGACATTATATGCGTTTATAACGTTATATATCCTAACCTAAGGCAACCTAACATCTCGGATGTAGTATTTTCCAACATTCCTGGCGCGTCGGCCCCAACTTCTCGGTGGGCACATTACATACATCTATATCGTAATATAACCTAACCTAACCCAACTAGACCCTCGCTGGTAATGTTTTACAGAATCCCGGTCGTGTCGTCCCGTACGTCTCGGTGCGGAGATTATATACGTCTATAACGTTATGTATCCTCACCTAAGGCAACTTAACATCTGGGATGTAGTATTTTCCAACATTCCTGGCGAGTCGGCCCGAACTTCTCGGTGGGCACATTATATACGTCTATATCGTAATATAACCTAACCTAACCCATCTAGACCCTCGCTGGTAATGTTTTACAAAATCCCGGTCGTGTCGGCCCGTGCTTCTCGGTGGGCACATTATATACATCTATATCGTAATATAAGCTAACCTAACCCATCTAGAACCTCGCTGGTAATGTTTTACAAAATCCCGGTCGTGTCGGCCCGTACGTCTCGGTGCGGACATTATATACGTCTATAGCGTTATATATCCTAACCTAAGGCAACTTAACATCTCGGATGTAGTATTTTCCAACATTCCTGGCGGGTCGGCCCCATGTTCTCAGTGGGCACAAAATATACGTCTATATCGTAATATAACCTAACCTAACCCATCTAGACCCTCGCTGGTAATGTTTTACAAAATCCCGGGCGTGTCGGCCCGTACTTCTCGGTGCGGTCATTATTTAAGTCTATAACGTTATATACCCTAACCTAAGGGAACCTAACATCTTGGATGTAGTATTTTCTAACTTTCCTGGCGGCTCGGCCCCATCTTCTCGGTGGGCACTTTATATATGTCTATATCGAAATATAACCTAACATAACCCATCTAGACCCTCGCTGGTAATGCTTTACAAAATCCCGGTCGTGTCGGCCCGTACTTCTCGGTGGGGTCATTATATACGTCTATAACGTTATATACCCTAACCTAAGGATACCTAACATCTCGAATGTAGTATTTCACAACATTCCTGGCGGGTCGGCTCCACTTCTCGGTGGGAACATTATATACGTCTATAACGTAATATAACCTAACCTAACCCATCTAGACCCTCGCTGGTAATGTTTTACAAAATCCAGGTCGTGTCGGCCAGTACTTCTCGGTGGGAACATTATATACGTCTATATCGTAATATAACCTAACCTAACCCATCTAGACCCTCGCTGGTAATGTTTTACAGAATCCCGGTCGTGTCGTCCCGTACGTCTCGGTGCGGAGATTATATACGTCTATAACGTTATTTATCCTAACCTAAGGCCACGTAACAACTGGGATGTAGTATTTTCCAACATTCCTGGCGAGTCGGCCCCAACTTCTCGGTGGGCACATTATATACGTCTATATCGTAATATAACCTAACCTAACCCATCTAGACCCTCGCTAGTAATGTTTTACAAAATCCCGGGCGTGTCGGCCCGTACTTCTCGGTGGGGTCATTATATACGTCTATAACGTTATATACCCTAACCTAAGGCTACCTAACATCTCGAATGTAGTATTTCACAACATTCCTGGCGGGTCGGCCCCACTTCTCGGTGGGGACATTATATACGTCTATATCGTAATATAACCTAACCTAACCCATCTAGACCCTCGCTGGTAATGTTTTACAAAATCCCGGTCGTGTCGGCCAGTACTTCTCGGTGGGGTCATTATATACGTCTATAACGTTATATACCCTAACCTAAGGCTACCTAACATCTCGAATGTAGTAATTCACAACATTCCTGGCGGGTCGGCCCCACTTCTCGGTGGGAACATTATATACGTCTATAACGTAATATAACCTAACCTAACCGATCTAGCCTCTCGCTGGTAATGTTTTACAGAATCCCGGTCGTGTCGTCCCGTACGTCTCTATGCGGACATTATATACGTCTATAACGTTATATATCCTAACCTAAGGCAACTTAACATCTCGGATGTAGTATTTCACAACATTCCTGGCGGGTCGGCTCCACTTCTCGGTGGGAACATTATATACGTCTATAACGTAATATAACCTAACCTAACCCATCTAGCCCCTCGCTGGTAATGTTTTACAGATTTCCGGTCGTGTCGGCCTGTACTTCTCGGTGTGGACATTATATACGTCTATATCGTAATATAACCTAACCTAACCCATCTAGACCCTCGCTGGTAATGTTTTACAAAATCCCGGTCGTGTCGGCGCGTGCTTCTCGGTGGGCACATTATATACATCTATATCGTAATATAACCTAACCTAACCCATCTAGACCCTCGCTGGTAATGTTTTACAAAATCCGGGGCGTGTCGGCCCGTACTTCTCAGTGCGGACATTATATAAGTCTATAACGTTATATACCCTAACCTAAGGGAACCTAACATCTCGGATGTAGTATTTTCCAACATTCCTGGCGCGTCGGCCCCAACTTCTCGGTGGGCACATTATATACATCTATATCGTAATATAGCCTAACCTAACCCATCTAGACCCTCGCTGGTAATGTTTTACAAAATCCCGGTCGTGTCGGCCAGTACTTCTCGGTGGGGACATTATATACGTCTATATCGTAATATAACCTAACCTAACCCATCTAGACCCTCGCTGGTAATGTTTTACAAAATCCCGGGCGTGTCGGCCCGTACTTCTCGGTGCGGACATTATATAAGTCTATAACGTTTTATACCCTAACCTAAGGGAACCTAACATCTTGGATGTAATATTTTCCAACATTCCTGGCGGGTCGACTCCTACTTCTCGGTGGGCACATTATATACGTCTATACCGTAATATAACCTAACCTAACCCATCTAGACCCTCGCTGGTAATGTTTTACAAAATCCCGGGCGTGTCGGCCCGTACTTCTCGGTGGGGTCATTATATACGTCTATAACATTATATATCCTAACCTAAGGCAACTTAACATCTCGGATGTAGTATTTTCCAACATTGCTGGCGGGTCGGCCCCATCTTCTCGATGGGCACATTATATACGTCTATATCGTAATATAACCTAACCTAACCCATCTAGACACTCGCTGGTAATATTTTACAAAATCCCGGGCGTGTCGGCCCGTACTTCTCGGTGCGGACATTATATAAGTCTATAACGTTTTATACCCTAACCTAAGGGAACCTAACATCTTGGATGTAATATTTTCCAACATTCCTGGCGGGTCGACTCCTACTTCTCGGTGGGCACATTATATACGTCTATACCGTAATATAACCTAACCTAACCCATCTAGACCCTCGCTGGTAATGTTTTACAAAATCCCGGGCGTGTCGGCCCGTACTTCTCGGTGCGGACATTATATAAGTCTATAACGTTATATACCCTAACCTAAGGGAACCTAACATTTTGGATGTAGTATTTTCCAACATTCCTGGCGGGTCGGCTCCTACTTCTCGGTGGACACATTATATACGCCTATATCGTAATGTAACCTAACCTAACCCATCTAGACCCTCGCTGGTAATGTTTTACAAAATCCCGGTCGTGTCGGCCCGTACGTCTCGGTGCGGAGATTATATACGTCTATAACGCTATGTATCCTAACCTAAGGCAACTTAACATCTGGGATGTAGTATTTTCCAACATTCCTGGCGAGTCGGCCCCAACTTCTCGGTGGGCACATTATATACGTCTATATCGTAATATAACCTAACCTAACCCATCTAGACCCTCGCTGGTATTGTTTTACAAAATCCCGGTCGTGTCGGCCCGTGCTACTCGGTGAGGACGTTATATACGTCTCTAACCTTATATATCCTAACCTAAGGGAACCTAACATCGCGGATGTATTATTTCACAACATTCCGGGCTGGTCGGCGCCAATTCTCGGTGGGAACATTATATACGTCCATAACGTAATATAACCTAACCCAACCGATCTAGCCCCTGGCTGGTAATGTTTTACAGAATCCCGGACGTGTCGCCCGTACGTCTCGGTGCGGACATTATATGCGTCTATAACGCTATATATCCTAACCTAACGCAACTTAACATCTCGGATGTAGTATTTTCCAACGTTCCTGGCGGGTCGGCCCCAACTTCTCGGTGGGCACATTATATACATCTATATCGTAATATAACCTAACCTAACCCATCTAGACCCTCGCTGGTAATGTTTTACAAAATCCCGGTCGTGTCGGCCCGTACTTCTCGGTGGGGACATTGTATACGTCTATAACGTTATATATCCTAACCTAAGGCAACTTAACATCTCGGATGTAGTATTTTCCAACATTCCTGGCGTGTCGGCCCCATCTTCTCGGTGGGCATATTATATACGTCTATATCGTAATATAACCTAACCTAACCCATCTAGACCCTCGCTGGTAATGTTTTACAAAATCCCGGTCGTGTCGGCTCGTACGTCTCGGTGCGGACATTATATGCGTTTATAACGTTATATATCCTAACCTAAGGGAACCTAACATCTCGGATGTAGTATTTTCCAACATTCCTGGCGCGTCGGCCCCAACTTCTCGGTGGGCACATTATATACGTCTATATCGTAATATAACCTAACCTAACCCATCTAGACCCTCGCTGGTAATGTTTTACAAAATCCCGGTCGTGTCGGCCAGTACTTCTCGGTGGGGACATTATATACGTCTATATCGTAATATAACCTAACCTAACCCATCTAGACCCTCGCTGGTAATGTTTTACAAAATGCCGGTCGTGTCGGCCCGTGCTTCTCGGTGGGGACATTATATACGTCTATAACCTTATATATCCTAACCTAAGGGAACCTAACATCGCGGATGTATTATTTCACAACATTCCTGGCTGGTCGGCGCCAATTCTCGGTGGGAACATTATATACGTCCATAACCTAATATAACCTAACCCAACCGATCTAGCCCCTGGCTGGTAATGTTTTACAGAATCCCGGACGTGTCGCCCGTACGTCTCGGTGCGGACATTATATGCGTCTATAACGCTATATATCCTAACCTAACGCAACTTAACATCTCGGATGTAGTATTTTCCAACATTCCTGGCGGGTCGGCCAAAACTTCTCGGTGGGCACATTATATACATCTATATCGTAATATAACCTAACCTAACCCATCTAGACCCTCGCTGGTAATGTTTTACAAAATCCCGGTCATGTCGGCCCGTACTTCTCGGTGGGGACATTGTATACGTCTATAACGTTATATATCCTAACCTAAGGCAACTTAACATCTCGGATGTAGTATTTTCCAACATTCCTGGCGTGTTGGCCCCATCTTCTCGGTGGGCACATTATATACGTCTATATCGTAATATAACCTAACCTAACCCAGCTAGACCCTCGCTGGTAATGTTTTACAAAATCCCGGTCGTGTCGTCCCGTACGTCTCGGTTCGGACATTATATACGTCTATAATGTTATATATCCTAACCTAAGGGAACCTAACATCGCGGATGTAGTATTTCACAACATTCCCGGCTGGTCGGCCCCATCTTCTCGGTGGGCACATTATATACGTCTATATCGTAATGTAACCTAACCTAACCCATCTAGACCCTCGCTGGTAATGTTTTACAAAATCCCGGTCGTGTCGGCTCGTACGTCTCGGTGCGGACATTATATGCGTTTATAACATTATATATCCTAACCCAAGGCAACCTAACATCTCGGATGTAGTATTTTCCAACATTCCTTGCGCGTCGGCCCCAACTTCTCGGTGGGCACATTATATACGTCTATATCGTAATATAACCTAACCTAACCCATCTAGACCCTCGCTGGTAATGTTTTACAAAATCCCGGTCGTGTCGGCCCGTGCTTCTCGGTGAGGACATTATATACGTCTATAACCTTATATATCCTAACCTAAGGGAACCTAACATCGCGGATGTATTATTTCTCAACATTCCTGGCTGGTCGGCGCCAATTCTCGGTGGGAACATTATATACGTCCATAACGTAATATAACCTAACCCATCCGATCTAGCCCCTGGCTGGTAATGTTTTACAGAATCCCGGACGTGTCGCCCGTACGTCTCGGTGCGGACATTATATGCGTCTATAACGCTATATATCCTAACCTAACGCAACTTAACATCTCGGATGTAGTATTTTCCAACGTTCCTGGCGGGTCGACCCCAACTTCTCGGTGGGCACATTATATACATCTATATCGTAATATAACCTAACCTAACCCATCTAGACCCTCGCTGGTAATGTTTTACAAAATCCCGGTCGTGTCGGCCCGTACTTCTCGGTGGGGACATTGTATACGTCTATAACGTTATATATCCTAACCTAAGGCAACTTAACATCTCGGATGTAGTATTTTCCAACATTCCTGGCGTGTTGGCCCCATCTTCTCGGTGGGCACATTATATACGTCTATATCGTAATATAACCTAACCTAACCCAGCTAGACCCTCGCTGGTAATGTTTTACAAAATCCCGGTCGTGTCGTCCCGTACGTCTCGGTTCGGACATTATATACGTCTATAATGTTATATATCCTAACCTAAGGGAACCTAACATCGCGGATGTAGTATTTCACAACATTCCCGGCTGGTCGGCCCCATCTTCTCGGTGGGCACATTATATACGTCTATATCGTAATGTAACCTAACCTAACCCATCTAGACCCTCGCTGGTAATGTTTTACAAAATCCCGGTCGTGTCGGCTCGTACGTCTCGGTGCGGACATTATATGCGTTTATAACATTATATATCCTAACCCAAGGCAACCTAACATCTCGGATGTAGTATTTTCCAACATTCCTTGCGCGTCGGCCCCAACTTCTCGGTGGGCACATTATATACGTCTATATCGTAATATAACCTAACCTAACCCATCTAGACCCTCGCTGGTAATGTTTTACAAAATCCCGGTCGTGTCGGCCCGTGCTTCTCGGTGAGGACATTATATACGTCTATAACCTTATATATCCTAACCTAAGGGAACCTAACATCGCGGATGTATTATTTCTCAACATTCCTGGCTGGTCGGCGCCAATTCTCGGTGGGAACATTATATACGTCCATAACGTAATATAACCTAACCCATCCGATCTAGCCCCTGGCTGGTAATGTTTTACAGAATCCCGGACGTGTCGCCCGTACGTCTCGGTGCGGACATTATATGCGTCTATAACGCTATATATCCTAACCTAACGCAACTTAACATCTCGGATGTAGTATTTTCCAACGTTCCTGGCGGGTCGACCCCAACTTCTCGGTGGGCACATTATATACATCTATATCGTAATATAACCTAACCTAACCCATCTACACCCTCGCTGGTAATGTTTTACAAAATCCCGGTCGTGTCGGCCCGTACTTCTCGGTGGGGACATTGTATACGTCTATAACGTTATATATCCTAACCTAAGGCAACTTAACATCTCGGATGTAGTATTTTCCAACATTCCTGGCGTGTCGGCCCCATCTTCTCGGTGGGCATATTATATACGTCTATATCGTAATATAACCTAACCTAACCCATCTAGACCCTCGCTGGTAATGTCTTACAACATCCCGGGCGTGCCGGCCCGTACTTCTCAGTGCGGACATTATATACGTCTATAACGTTATATACCCTAACCTAAGGGAACCTAACTTCTTGGATGTAGTATTTTCCAACATTCCTGGCGGGTCGGCCCCATCTTCTCGGTGGGCACATTATATACGTCTATATCGTAATATAACCTAACCTAACCCATCTAGACCCTCGCTGGTAATGTTTTACAAAATCCCGGTCGTGTCGGCTCGTACGTCTCGGTGCGGACATTATATGCGTTTATAACGTTATATATCCTAACCTAAGGCAACCTAACATCTCGGATGTAGTATTTTCCAACATTCTTGGCGCGTCGGCCCCAACTTCTCGGTGGGCACATTATATACGTCTATATCGTAATATAACCTAACCTAACCCGTCTAGACCCTCGCTGGTAATGTTTTACAAAATCCCGGTCGTGTCGACCAGTACTTCTCGGTGGGGACATTATATACGTCTATATCGTAATATAACCTAACCTAACCCATCTAGACCCTCGCTGGTAATGTTTTACAAAATCCCGGTCGTGTCGGCCCGTGCTTCTCGGTGGGGACATTATATACGTCTATAACCTTATATATCCTAACCTAAGGGAACCTAACATCGCGGATGTATTATTTCACAACATTCCTTGCTGGTCGGCGCCAATTCTCGGTGGGAACATTATATACGTCCATAACGTAATATAACCTAACCCAACCGATGTAGCCCCTGTCTGGTAATGTTTTACAGAATCCCGGACGTGTCGCCCGTACGTCTCGGTGCGGACATTATATGCGTCTATAACGCTATATATCCTAACCTAACGCAACTTAACATCTCGGATGTAGTATTTTCCAACATTCCTGGCGGGTCGGCCCCAACTTCTCGGTGGGCACATTATATACATCTATATCGTAATATAACCTAACCCAACCCATCTAGACCCTCGCTGGTAATGTTTTACAAAATCCCGGTCGTGTAGGCCCGTACTTCTCGGTGGGGACATTGTATACGTCTATAACGTTATATATCCTAACCTAAGGCAACTTAACATCTCGGATGTAGTATTTTCCAACATTCCTGGCGTGTCGGCCCCATCTTCTCGGTGGGCACATTATATACGTCTATATCGTAATATAACCTAACCTAACCCATCTAGACCCTCGCTGGTAATGTTTTACAAAATCCCGGGCGTGCCGGCCCGTACTTCTCGGTGCGGACATTATATACGTCTATAACGTTATATACCCTAACCTAAGGGAACCTAACTTCTTGGATGTAGTATTTTCCAACATTCCTGGCGGGTCGGCCCCATCTTCTCGGTGGGCACATTATATACGTCTATATCGTAATATAACCTAACCTAACCCATCTAGACCCTTGCTGGTAATGTTTTACAAAATCCCGGTCGTGTCGGCCAGTACTTCTCGGTGGGGACATTGTATACGTCTATAACGTTATATATCCTAACCTAAGGCAACTTAACATCTCGGATGTAGTAGTTTCCAACAATCCTGGCGGGTCGGCCCCTACTTCTCGGTGGGCACATTATATACGTCTATATCGTAATATAACCTAACCTAACCCATCTAGACCCTCGCTGGTAATGTTTTACAGAATCCCGGTCGTGTCGTCCCGCACGTCTCGGTGCGGAGATTATATACGTCTATAACGTTATGTATCCTAACCTAAGGCAACTTTACATCTGGGATGTAGTATTTTCCATCATTCCTGGCGAGTCGGCCCCAACTTCTCGGTGGGCACATTATATACGTCTATATCGTAATATAACCTAACCTAACCCATCTAGACCCTCGCTGGTAATGTTTTACAAAATCCCGGTCGTGTCGGTCAGTACTTCACGGTGGGCACATTATATACGTCTATATCGTAATATAACCTAACCTAACCCATCTAGACCCTCGCTGGTAATGTTTTACAAAATCCCGGTCGTGTCGGGCCGTGCTTCTCGGTGAGGACATTATATACGTCTATAACCTTATATATCCTAACCTAAGGGAACCTAACATCGCGGATGTATTATTTCACAACATTCCTGGCTGGTCGGCGCCAATTCTCGGTGGGAACATTATATACGTCCATAACGTAATATAACCTAACCCAACCGATCTAGCCCCTGGCTGGTAATGTTTTACAGAATCCCGGACGTGTCGCCCGTACGTCTCGGTGCGGACATTATATGCGTCTATAACGCTATATATCCTAACCTAACGCAACTTAACATCTCGGATGTAGTATCTTCCAACGTTCCTGGCGGGTCGGCCCCAACTTCTCGGTGGGCACATTATATACATCTATATCGTAATATAACCTAACCTAACCCATCTAGACCCTCGCTGGTAATGTTTTACAAAATCCCGGTCGTGCCGGCCCGTACTTCTCGGTGGGGACATTGTATACGTCTATAACGTTATATATCCTAACCTAAGGCAACTTAACATCTCGGATGTAGTATTTTCCAACATTCCTGGCGTGTCGGCCCCATCTTCTCGGTGGGCATATTATATACGTCTATATCGTAATATAACCTAACCTAACCCATCTAGACCCTCGCTGGTAATGTTTTACAAAATCCCGGGCGTGCCGGCCCGTACTTCTCGGTGCGGACATTATATACGTCTATAACGTTATATACCCTAACCTAAGGGAACCTAACTTCTTGGATGTAGTATTTTCCAACATTCCTGGCGGGTCGGCCCCATCTTCTCGGTGGGCACATTATATACGTCTATATCGTAGTATAACCTAACCTAACCCATCTAGACCCTCGCTGGTAATGTTTTACAAAATCCCGGTCGTGTCGGCTCGTACGTCTCGGTGCGGACATTATATGCGTTTATAACGTTATATATCCTAACCTAAGGCAACCTAACATCTCGGATGTAGTATTTTCCAACATTCCTGGCGCGTCGGCCCCAACTTCTCGGTGGGCACATTATATACGTCTATATCGTAATATAACCTAACCTAACCCATCTAGACCCTCGCTGGTAATGTTTTACAAAATCCCGGGCGTGTCGGCCAGTACTTCTCGGTGGGGACATTATAAATATATATACCCTAACCTAAGGCAACTTAACATCTCGGATGTAGTATTTTCCAACATTCCTGGCGGGTGGGCCCCATGTTCTCGGTGGGCACATAATGTACGTCTATATCGTAGTATAACCTAACGTAACCCATCTAGACCCTCGCTGGTAATGTTTTACAAAATCCCGGTCGTGTCGTCCCGTACGTCTCGGTGCGGACATTATATAAGTCTATAACGTTATATACCCTAACCTAAGGGAACCTAACATCTTGGATGTAGTATTTTCCAACATTCCTGGCGGGTCGGCTCCTACTTCTCGGTGGGCATATTATATACGTCTATATCGTAATGTAACCTAACCTAACCCATCTAGACCCTCGCTGGTAATGTTTTACATAATCCCGGTCGTGTCGGCCCGTACTTCTCGGTGGGGACATTATATACGTCTATAACGTTATATATTCTAACCTAAGGCAACTTAACATCTCGGATGTAGTATTTCCCAACATTCCTGGCAGGTCGGCCCCATCTTCTCGGTGGGCACATTATATACGTCTATATCGTAATATAACCAAACCTAACCCATTTAGACCCTCGCTGGTAATGTTTTACAAAATCCCGGTCGTGTCGTCCCGTACGTCTCGGTTCGGACATTATATACGTCTATAATGTAATATATCCTAACCTAAGGGAACCTAACATCGCGGATGTAGTATTTCACAACATTCCCGGCTGGTCGGCCCCATCTTCTCGGTGGGCACATTATATACGTCTATATCGTAATATAACCTAACCTAACCCATCTAGACCCTCGCTGGTAATGTTTTACAAAATCCGGGGCGTGTCGGCCCGTACTTCTCGGTGCGGACATTATATAAGTCTATAACGTTATATACCCTAACCTAAGGGAACCTAACATCTTGGATGTAGTATTTTCCAACATTCCTGGCGTGTCGGCCCCATCTTCTCAGTGGGCATATTATATACGTCTATATCGTAATATAACCTAACCTAACCCATCTAGACCCTCGCTGGTAATGTTTTACAAAATCCCGGGCGTGCCGGCCCGTACTTCTCGGTGCGGACATTATATACGTCTATAACGTTATATACCCTAACCTAAGGAAACCTAACTTCTTGGATGTAGTATTTTCCAACATTCCTGGCGGGTCGGCCCCATCTTCTCGGTGGGCACATTATATACGTCTATATCGTAATATAACCTAACCTAACCCATCTAGACCCTCGCTGGTAATGTTTTACAAAACCCCGGTCGTGTCGGCTCGTACGTCTCGGTGCGGACATTATATGCGTTTATAACGTTATATATCCTAACCTAAGGCAACCTAACATCTCGGATGTAGTATTTTCCAACATTCCTGGCGCGTCGGCCCCAACTTCTCGGTGGGCACATTATATACGTCTATATCGTAATATAACCTAACCTAACCCATCTAGACCCTCGCTGGTAATGTTTTACAAAATCCCGGTCGTGTCGGCCAGTACTTCTCGGTGGGGACATTAAATACGTCTATATCGTAATATAACCTAACCTAACCCATCTAGACCCTCGCTGGTAATGTTTTACAAAATCCCGGTCGTGTCGGCCCGTGCTTCTCGGTGGGCACATTATATACATCGATATCGTAATATAACCTAACCTAACCCATCTAGACCCTCGCTGGTAATGTTTTACCAAATCCCGGTCGTGCCGGCCCGTACTTCTCGATGGGGACATTATATACGTCTATAACGTTATATATCCTAACCTAAGGCAACTTAACATCTCGGATGTAATATTTCCCAACATTCCTGGCAGGTCGGCCCCATCTTCTCGGTGGGCACATTATATACGTCTATATCGTAATATAACCAAACCTAACCCATCTAGACCCTCGCTGGTAATGTTTTACAAAATCCCGGTCGTGTCGGCCCGTGCTTCTCGGTGGGGACATTATATACGTCTATAACCTTATATATCCTAACCTAAGGGAACCTAACATCGCGGATGTATTCTTTCACAACATTCCTGGCTGGTCGGCGCCAATTCTCGGTGGGAACATTATATACGTCCATAACGTAATATAACCTAACCAAACCGATCTAGCCCCTGGCTGGTAATGTTTTACAGAATCCCGGACGTGTCGCCCGTACGTCTCGGTGCGGACATTATATGCGTCTATAACGCTATATATCCTAACCTAAGGCAACTTAACATCTCGGATGTAGTATTTTCCAACATTCCTGGCGGGTCGGCCCCAACTTCTCGGTGGGCACATTATGTACATCTATATCGTAATATAACCTAACCTAACCCATCTAGAACCTCGCTGGTAATGTTTTACAAAATCCCGGTCGTGTCGGCCCGTACTTCTCGGTGGGGACATTGTATACGTCTATAACGTTATATATCGTAACCTAAGGCAACTTAACATCTCGGATGTAGTATTTTCCAACATTCCTGGCGTGTCGGCCCCATCTTCTCGGTGGGAACATTATATACTTCTATATCGTAATGTAACCTAACCTAACCCATCTAGACCCTCGCTGGTAATGTTTTACAAAATCCCGGTCGTGTCGGCTCGTACGTCTCGGTGCGGACATTATATGCGTTTATAACGTTATATATCCTAACCCAAGGCAACCTAACATCTCGGATGTAGTATTTTCCAACATTCCTGGCGCGTCGGCCCCAACTTCTCGGTGGGCACATTATATACATCTATATCGTAATATAACCTAACCTGACCCATCTAGACCCTCGCTGGTAATGTTTTACAAAATCCCGGTCGTGTCGGCCAGTACTTCTCGGTGGGGACATTATATACGTCTATATCGTAATATAACCTAACCTAACCCATCTAGACCCTCGCTGGTAATGTTTTACAAAATCCCGGTCGTGTCGGCCCGTGCTTCTCGGTGGGCACATTATATACATCTATATCGTAATATAACCTAACCTAACCCATCTAGACCCTCGCTGGTAATGTTTTACATAATCCCGGTCGTGTCGGCTCGTACGTCTCGGTGCGGACATTATATGCGTTTATAACGTTATATATCCTAACCTAAGGCAACCTAACATCTCGGATGTAGTATTTTCCAACATTCCTGGCGCGTCGGCCCCAACTTCTCGGTGGGCACATTATATACGTCTATATCGTAATATAACCTAACCTAACCCATCTAGACCCTCGCTGGTAATGTTTTACAAAATCCCGGTCGTGTCGGCCAGTACTTCTCGGTGGGGACATTAAATACGTCTATATCGTAATATAACCTAACCTAACCCATCTAGACCCTCGCTGGTAATGTTTTAAAAAATCCCGGTCGTGTCGGCCCGTGCTTCTCGGTGGGCACATAATGTACGTCTATATCGTAGTATAACCTAACGTAACCCATCTAGACCCTCGCTGGTAATGTTTTACAAAATCCCGGTCGTGTCGTCCCGTACGTCTCGGAGCGGACATTATATACGTCTATAACGTTACGTATCCTAACCTAAGGCAACTTAACATCTGGGATGTAGTATTTTCCAAAAATTCCTGGCGAGTCGGCCCCAACTTCTCGGTGGGCAGATTATATACGTCTATATCGTAATATAACCTAACCTAACCCATCTAGACCCTCGCTGGTAATGTTTTACAAAATCCCGGTCGTGTCGGCCAGTACTTCTCGGTGGGGACATTATATACGTCTATATCGTAATATAACCTAACCTAACCCATCTAGACCCTCGCTGGTAATGTTTTACAAAATCCCGGTCGTGTCGGCCCGTGCTTCTCGGTGGGCACATTATATACATCTATATCGTAATATAACCTAACCTAACCCATCTAGACCCTCGCTGGTAATGTTTTACATAATCCCGGTCGTGTCGGCCCGTACTTCTCGGTGGGGACATTATATACGTCTATAACGTTATATATTCTAACCTAAGGCAACTTAACATCTCGGATGTAGTATTTCCCAACATTCCTGGCAGGTCGGCCCCATCTTCTCGGTGGGCACATTATATACGTCTATATCGTAATATAACCAAACCTAACCCATCTAGACCCTCGCTGGTAATGTTTTACTAAATCCGGGGCGTGTCGGCCCGTACTTCTCGGTGCGGACATTATATAAGTCTATAACGTTACATACCTTAACCTAAGGGAACCTAACATCGCGGATGTAGTATTTCACAACATTCCCGGCTGGTCGGCCCCATCTTCTCGGTGGGCACATTACATACGTCTATATCGTAATGTAACCTAACCTAACCCATCTAGACCCTCGCTGGTAATGTTTTACAAAATCCCGGTCGTGTCGGCTCGTACGTCTCGGTGCGGACATTATATGCGTTTATAACGTTATATATCCTAACCCAAGGCAACCTAACATCTCGGATGTAGTATTTTCCAACATTCCTGGCGCGTCGGCCCCAACTTCTCGGTGGGCACATAATATACGTCTATATCGTAATATAACATAACCTAACCCATCTAGACCCTCGCTGGTAATGTTTTACAAAATCCCGGTCAAGTCGTCCCGTACGTCTCGGTGCGGACATTATATACGTCTATAGCGTTACGTACCCTAACCTAAGGCAACTTAACATCTGGGATGTAGTATTTTCCAAAATTCCTGGCGAGTCGGCCCCAACTTCTCGGTGGGCAGATTATATACGTCTATATCATAATATAACCTAACCTAACCCATCTAGACCCTCGCTGGTAATGTTTTACAAAATCCCGGTCGTGTCGGCCAGTACTTCTCGGTGGGGACATTATATACGTCTATATCGTAATATAACCTAACCTAATCCATCTAGACCCTCGCTGGTAATGTTTTACAAAATCCCGGTCGTGTCGGCCCGTGCTTCTCGGTGGGCACATTATATACGTCTATATCGTAATATAACCTAACCTAACCCATCTAGACCCTCGCTGGTAATGTTTTACAAAATCCCGGTCGTGTCGTCCCGTACGTCTCGGTTCGGACATTATATACGTCTATAATGTTATATATCCTAACCTAAGGGAACCTAACATCGCGGATGTAGTATTTCACAACATTCCCGGCTGGTCGGCCCCATCTTCTCGGTGGGCACATTATATACGTCTATATCGTAATATAACCTAACCTAACCCATCTAGACCCTCGCTGGTAATGTTTTACAAAATCCGGGGCGTGTCGGCCCGTACTTCTCGGTGCGGACATTATATAAGTCTATAACGTTATATACCCTAACCTAAGGGAACCTAACATCTTGGATGTAGTATTTTCCAACATTCCTGTCGGGTCGGCTCCTACTTCTCGGTGGGCATATTATATACGTCTATATCGTAATGTAACCTAACCTAACCCATCTAGACCCTCGCTGGTAATGTTTTACAAAATCCCGGTCGTGTCGGCCAGTACTTCTCGGTGGGGACATTATATACGTCTATATCGTAATATAACCTAACCTAATCCATCTAGACCCTCGCTGGTAATGTTTTACAAAATCCCGGTCGTGTCGGCCCGTGCTTCTCGGTGGGCACATTATATACGTCTATATCGTAATATAACCTAACCTAACCCATCTAGACCCTCGCTGGTAATGTTTTACAAAATCCCGGTCGTGTCGTCCCGTACGTCTCGGTTCGGACATTATATACGTCTATAATGTTATATATCCTAACCTAAGGGAACCTAACATCGCGGATGTAGTATTTCACAACATTCCCGGCTGGTCGGCCCCATCTTCTCGGTGGGCACATTATATACGTCTATATCGTAATATAACCTAACCTAACCCATCTAGACCCTCGCTGGTAATGTTTTACAAAATCCGGGGCGTGTCGGCCCGTACTTCTCGGTGCGGACATTATATAAGTCTATAACGTTATATACCCTAACCTAAGGGAACCTAACATCTTGGATGTAGTATTTTCCAACATTCCTGTCGGGTCGGCTCCTACTTCTTGGTGGGCATATTATATACGTCTATATCGTAATGTAACCTAACCTAACCCATCTAGACCCTCGCTGGTAATGTTTTACAAAATCACGGTCGTGTCGGCCCGTACTTCTCGGTGGGGACATCATATACGTCTATAACGTTATATACCCTAACCTAAGGCTACCTAACATCTCGAATGTAGTATTTCACAACATTCCTGGCGGGTCGGCCCGCACTTCTCGGTGGGAACATTATATACTTCTATAACGTAATATAACCTAACCCAACCGATCTAGCCCCTCGCTGGTAATGTTTTACAGAATCCCGGACGTGTCGCCCGTACGTCTCAGTGCGGACATTATATGCGTTTATAACGCTATATATCCTAACCTAAGGCAACTTAACATCTCGGATGTAATATTTCCCAACATTCCTGGCGGGTCGGGCCCATCTTCTCGGTGGGCACATTATATACGTCTATATCGTAATATAGCCTAACCTAACCCATCTAGACCCTCGCTGGTAATGTTTTACAAAATCGCGGGCGTGTCGGCCCGTACTTCTCGGTGCGGACATTATATAAGACTATAACGTTATATACCCTAACCTAAGGGAACCTAACATCTTGGATGTAGTATTTTCCAACATTCCTGGCGAGTCGGCCCCAACTTCTCGGTGGGCACATTATATACGTCTATATCGTAATATAACCTAACCTAACCCATCTAGACCCTCGCTGGTAATGTTTTACAAAATCCCGGTCGTGTCGGCCAGTACTTCTCGGTGGGGACATTATATACGTCTATATCGTAATATAACCTAACCTAACCCATCTAGACCCTCGCTGGTAATGTTTTACAAAATCCCGGTCGTGTCGGCCCGTGCTTCTCGGTGGGGACATTATATACGTCTATAACCTTATATATCCTAACCTAAGGGAACCTAACATCGCGGATGTATTCTTTCACAACATTCCTGGCTGGTCGGCGCCAATTCTCGGTGGGAACATTATATACGTCCATAACGTAATATAACCTAACCCAACCGATCTAGCCCCTGGCTGGTAATGTTTTACAGAATCCCGGACGTGTCGCCCGTACGTCTCGGTGCGGACATTATATGCGTCTATAACGCTATATATCCTAACCTAAGGCAACTTAACATCTCGGATGTAGTATTTTCCAACATTCCTGGCGGGTCGGCCCCAACTTCTCGGTGGGCACATTATGTACATCTATATCGTAATATAACCTAACCTAACCCATCTAGAACCTCGCTGGTAATGTTTTACAAAATCCCGCTCGTGTCGGCCCGTACTTCTCGGTGGGGACATTGTATACGTCTATAACGTTATATATCGTAACCTAAGGCAACTTAACATCTCGGATGTAGTATTTTCCAACATTCCTGGCGTGTCGGCCCCATCTTCTCGGTGGGCACATTATATACGTCTATAACGTAATGTAACCTAACTTAACCCATCTAGACCCGCGCTGGTAATGTTTTACAAAATCCCGGTCCTGTCGGCCCGTACGTCTCGGTGCGGACATTATATGCGTTTATAACGTTATATATCCTAACCTAAGGCAACCTAACATCTCGGATGTAGTATTTTCCAACATTCCTGGCGCGTCGGCCCCAACTTCTCGGTGGGCACATTATATACATCTATATCGTAATATAACCTAACCTAACCCATCTAGACCCTCGCTGGTAATGTTTTACAAAATCCCGGTCGTGTCGGCCAGTACTTCTCGGTGGGGACATTATATACGTCTATATCGTAATATAACCTAACCTAACCCATCTAGACCCTCGCTGGTAATGTTTGACAAAATCCCGGTCGTGTCGGCCCGTGCTTCTCGGTGGGCACGTTATATACGTCTATATCGTAATATAACCTAACCTAACCCGTCTAGACCCTCGCTGGTAATGTTTTACTAAATCCGGGGCGTGTCGGCCCGTACTTCTCGGTGCGGACATTATATAAGTCTATAACGTTACATACCTTAACCTAAGGGAACCTAACATCGCGGATGTAGTATTTCACAACATTCCCGGCTGGTCGGCCCCATCTTCTCGGTGGGCACATTATATACGTCTATATCGTAATGTAACCTAACCTAACCCATCTAGACCCTCGCTGGTAATGTTTTACAAAATCCCGGTCGTGTCGGCTCGTACGTCTCGGTGCGGACATTATATGCGTTTATAACGTTATATATCCTAACCCAAGGCAACCTAACATCTCGGATGTAGAATTTTCCAACATTCCTGGCGCGTCGGCCCCAACTTCTCGGTGGGCACATTATATACATCTATATCGTAATATAACCTAACCTAACCCATCTAGACCCTCGCTGGTAATGTTTTACAAAATTCCGGTCGTGTCGGCCAGTACTTCTCGGTGGGGACATTATATGCGTTTATAACGTTATATATCCTAACCCAAGGCAACCTAACATCTCGGATGTAGAATTTTCCAACATTCCTGGCGCGTCGGCCCCAACTTCTCGGTGGGCACATTATATACATCTATATCGTAATATAACCTAACCTAACCCATCTAGACCCTCGCTGGTAATGTTTTACAAAATTCCGGTCGTGTCGGCCAGTACTTCTCGGTGGGGACATTATATACGTCTATATCGTAATATAACCTAACCTAACCCATCTAGACCCTCGCTGGTAATGTTTTACAAAATCCCGGTCGTGTCGGCCCGTGCTTCTCGGTGGGCACATTATATCCATCTATATCGTAATATAACCTAACCTAACCCATCTAGACCCTCGCTGGTAATGTTTTACAAAATCCCGGTCGTGTCGGCCAGTACTTCTCGGTGGGGACATTATATACGTCTATATCGTAATATAACCTAACCTAACCCATCTAGACCCTCGCTGGTAATGTTTGACAAAATCCCGGTCGTGTCGGCCCGTGCTTCTCGGTGGGCACGTTATATACGTCTATATCGTAATATAACCTAACCTAACCCATCTAGACCCTCGCTGGTAATGTTTTACAAAATCCCGGTCGTGTCGTCCCGTACGTCTCGGTTCGGACATTATATACGTCTATAATGTTATATATCCTAACCTAAGGGAACCTAACATCGCGGATGTAGTATTTCACAACATTCCCGGCTGGTCGGCCCCATCTTCTCGGTGGGCACATTATATACGTCTATATCGTAATATAACCTAACCTAACCCATCTAGACCCTCGCTGGTAATGTTTTACAAAATCCGGGGCGTGTCGGCCCGTACTTCTCGGTGCGGACATTATATAAGTCTATAACGTTATATACCCTAACCTAAGGGAACCTAACATCTTGGATGTAGTATTTTCCAACATTCCTGTCGGGTCGGCTCCTACTTCTCGGTGGGCATATTATATACGTCTATATCGTAATGTAACCTAACCTAACCCATCTAGACCCTCGCTGGTAATGTTTTACAAAATCCCGGTCGTGTCGGCCAGTACTTCTCGGTGGGGACATTATATACGTCTATATCGTAATATAACCTAACCTAATCCATCTAGACCCTCGCTGGTAATGTTTTACAAAATCCCGGTCGTGTCGGCCCGTGCTTCTCGGTGGGCACATTATATACGTCTATATCGTAATATAACCTAACTTAACCCATCTAGACCCTCGCTGGTAATGTTTTACAAAATCCCGGTCGTGTCGTCCCGTACGTCTCGGTTCGGACATTATATACGTCTATAATGTTATATATCCTAACCTAAGGGAACCTAACATCGCGGATGTAGTATTTCACAACATTCCCGGCTGGTCGGCCCCATCTTCTCGGTGGGCACATTATATACGTCTATATCGTAATATAACCTAACCTAACCCATCTAGACCCTCGCTGGTAATGTTTTACAAAATCCGGGGCGTGTCGGCCCGTACTTCTCGGTGCGGACATTATATAAGTCTATAACGTTATATACCCTAACCTAAGGGAACCTAACATCTTGGATGTAGTATTTTCCAACATTCCTGTCGGGTCGGCTCCTACTTCTTGGTGGGCATATTATATACGTCTATATCGTAATGTAACCTAACCTAACCCATCTAGACCCTCGCTGGTAATGTTTTACAAAATCACGGTCGTGTCGGCCCGTACTTCTCGGTGGGGACATCATATACGTCTATAACGTTATATACCCTAACCTAAGGCTACCTAACATCTCGAATGTAGTATTTCACAACATTCCTGGCGGGTCGGCCCGCACTTCTCGGTGGGAACATTATATACTTCTATAACGTAATATAACCTAACCCAACCGATCTAGCCCCTCGCTGGTAATGTTTTACAGAATCCCGGACGTGTCGCCCGTACGTCTCAGTGCGGACATTATATGCGTTTATAACGCTATATATCCTAACCTAAGGCAACTTAACATCTCGGATGTAATATTTCCCAACATTCCTGGCGGGTCGGGCCCATCTTCTCGGTGGGCACATTATATACGTCTATATCGTAATATAGCCTAACCTAACCCATCTAGACCCTCGCTGGTAATGTTTTACAAAATCGCGGGCGTGTCGGCCCGTACTTCTCGGTGCGGACATTATATAAGACTATAACGTTATATACCCTAACCTAAGGGAACCTAACATCTTGGATGTAGTATTTTCCAACATTCCTGGCGAGTCGGCCCCAACTTCTCGGTGGGCACATTATATACGTCTATATCGTAATATAACCTAACCTAACCCATCTAGACCCTCGCTGGTAATGTTTTACAAAATCCCGGTCGTGTCGGCCAGTACTTCTCGGTGGGGACATTATATACGTCTATATCGTAATATAACCTAACCTAACCCATCTAGACCCTCGCTGGTAATGTTTTACAAAATCCCGGTCGTGTCGGCCCGTGCTTCTCGGTGGGGACATTATATACGTCTATAACCTTATATATCCTAACCTAAGGGAACCTAACATCGCGGATGTATTCTTTCACAACATTCCTGGCTGGTCGGCGCCAATTCTCGGTGGGAACATTATATACGTCCATAACGTAATATAACCTAACCCAACCGATCTAGCCCCTGGCTGGTAATGTTTTACAGAATCCCGGACGTGTCGCCCGTACGTCTCGGTGCGGACATTATATGCGTCTATAACGCTATATATCCTAACCTAAGGCAACTTAACATCTCGGATGTAGTATTTTCCAACATTCCTGGCGGGTCGGCCCCAACTTCTCGGTGGGCACATTATGTACATCTATATCGTAATATAACCTAACCTAACCCATCTAGAAC
This sequence comes from Xylocopa violacea, assembly GCA_963969225.1. Lineage (NCBI taxonomy): Eukaryota > Metazoa > Arthropoda > Insecta > Hymenoptera > Apidae > Xylocopa > Xylocopa violacea. The sequence continues at coordinate 950,124 of CAXAJV010000061.1, read as the reverse complement.
CTCGCTGGTAATGTTTTACAAAATCCCGCTCGTGTCGGCCCGTACTTCTCGGTGGGGACATTGTATACGTCTATAACGTTATATATCGTAACCTAAGGCAACTTAACATCTCGGATGTAGTATTTTCCAACATTCCTGGCGTGTCGGCCCCATCTTCTCGGTGGGCACATTATATACGTCTATAACGTAATGTAACCTAACTTAACCCATCTAGACCCGCGCTGGTAATGTTTTACAAAATCCCGGTCCTGTCGGCCCGTACGTCTCGGTGCGGACATTATATGCGTTTATAACGTTATATATCCTAACCTAAGGCAACCTAACATCTCGGATGTAGTATTTTCCAACATTCCTGGCGCGTCGGCCCCAACTTCTCGGTGGGCACATTATATACATCTATATCGTAATATAACCTAACCTAACCCATCTAGACCCTCGCTGGTAATGTTTTACAAAATCCCGGTCGTGTCGGCCAGTACTTCTCGGTGGGGACATTATATACGTCTATATCGTAATATAACCTAACCTAACCCATCTAGACCCTCGCTGGTAATGTTTGACAAAATCCCGGTCGTGTCGGCCCGTGCTTCTCGGTGGGCACGTTATATACGTCTATATCGTAATATAACCTAACCTAACCCGTCTAGACCCTCGCTGGTAATGTTTTACTAAATCCGGGGCGTGTCGGCCCGTACTTCTCGGTGCGGACATTATATAAGTCTATAACGTTACATACCTTAACCTAAGGGAACCTAACATCGCGGATGTAGTATTTCACAACATTCCCGGCTGGTCGGCCCCATCTTCTCGGTGGGCACATTATATACGTCTATATCGTAATGTAACCTAACCTAACCCATCTAGACCCTCGCTGGTAATGTTTTACAAAATCCCGGTCGTGTCGGCTCGTACGTCTCGGTGCGGACATTATATGCGTTTATAACGTTATATATCCTAACCCAAGGCAACCTAACATCTCGGATGTAGAATTTTCCAACATTCCTGGCGCGTCGGCCCCAACTTCTCGGTGGGCACATTATATACATCTATATCGTAATATAACCTAACCTAACCCATCTAGACCCTCGCTGGTAATGTTTTACAAAATTCCGGTCGTGTCGGCCAGTACTTCTCGGTGGGGACATTATATACGTCTATATCGTAATATAACCTAACCTAACCCATCTAGACCCTCGCTGGTAATGTTTTACAAAATCCCGGTCGTGTCGGCCCGTGCTTCTCGGTGGGCACATTATATCCATCTATATCGTAATATAACCTAACCTAACCCATCTAGACCCTCGCTGGTAATGTTTTACAAAATCCCGGTCGTGTCGGCCAGTACTTCTCGGTGGGGACATTATATACGTCTATATCGTAATACAACCTAACCTAACCCATCTAGACCCTCGCTGGTAATGTTTGACAAAATCCCGGTCGTGTCGGCCCGTGCTTCTCGGTGGGCACGTTATATACGTCTATATCGTAATATAACCTAACCTAACCCGTCTAGACCCTAGCTGGTAATGTTTTACAAAATCCGGGGCGTGTCGGCCCGTACTTCTCGGTGCGGACATTATATAAGTCTATAACGTTATATATCCTAACCTAAGGCAACTTAACATCTCGGATGTAGTATTTTCCAACATTCCTGGCGTGTCGGCCCCATCTTCTCGGTGGGCACATTATATACGTCTATATCGTAGTATAACCTAACCTAACCCATCTAGACCCTCGCTGGTAATGTTTTACAAAATCCCGGGCGTGCCGGCCCGTACTTCTCGGTGCGGACATTGTATACGTCTATAACGTTATATACCCTAACCTAAGGGAACCTAACTTCTTGGATGTATTATTTTCCAACATTCCTGGCGGGTCGGCCCCATCTTCTCGGTGGGCACATTATATACGTCTATATCGTAATATAACCTAACCTAACCCATCTAGACCCTCGCTGGTAATGTTTTACAAAATCCCGGTCGTGTCGTCCCGTACGTCTCGGTTCGGACATTATATACGTCTATAATGTTATATATCCTAACCTAAGGGAACCTAACATCGCGGATGTAGTATTTCACAACATTCCCGGCTGGTCGGCCCCATCTTCTCGGTGGGCACATTATATACGTCTATATCGTAATGTAACCTAACCTAACCCATCTAGACCCTCGCTGGTAATGTTTTACAAAATCCCGGTCGTGTCGGCTCGTACGTCTCGGTGCGGACATTATATGCGTTTATAACGTTATATATCCTAACCCAAGGCAACCTAACATCTCGGATGTAGTATTTTCCAACATTCCTGGCGCGTCGGCCCCAACTTCTCGGTGGGCACATTATATACATCTATATCGTAATATAACCTAACCTAACCCATCTAGACCCTCGCTGGTAATGTTTTACAGAATCCCGGTCGTGTCGTCCCGTACGTCTCGGTGCGGAGATTATATACGTCTATAACGTTATGTATCCTAACCTAAGGCAACTTAACATCTGGGATGTAGTATTTTCCAACATTCCTGGCGAGTCGGCCCCAACTTCTCGGTGGGCACATTATATACGTCTATATCGTAATATAACCTAACCTAACCCATCTAGACCCTCGCTGGTAATGTTTTACAAAATCCCGGTCGTGTCGGCCAGTACTTCTCGGTGGGGACATTATATACGTCTATATCGTAATACAACCTAACCTAACCCATCTAGACCCTCGCTGGTAATGTTTTACAAAATCCCGGTCGTGTCGGCCCGTGCTTCTCGGTGGGGACATTATATACGTCTATAACCTTATATATCCTAACCTAAGGGAACCTAACATCGCGGATGTATTCTTTCACAACATTCCTGGCTGGTCGGCGCCAATTCTCGGTGGGAACATTATATACGTCCATAACGTAATATAACCTAACCCAACCGATCTAGCCCCTGGCTGGTAATGTTTTACAGAATCCCGGACGTGTCGCCCGTACGTCTCGGTGCGGACATTATATGCGTCTATAACGCTATATATCCTAACCTAAGGCAACTTAACATCTCGGATGTAGTATTTTCCAACATTCCTGGCGGGTCGGCCCCAACTTCTCGGTGGGCACATTATGTACATCTATATCGTAATATAACCTAACCTAACCCATCTAGAACCTCGCTGGTAATGTTTTACAAAATCCCGGTCGTGTCGGCCCGTACTTCTCGGTGGGGACATTGTATACGTCTATAACGTTATATATCGTAACCTAAGGCAACTTAACATCTCGGATGTAGTATTTTCCAACATTCCTGGCGTGTCGGCCCCATCTTCTCGGTGGGCACATTATATACGTCTATATCGTAATATAACCTAACCTAACCCATCTAGACCCTCGCTGGTAATGTTTTACAAAATCCGGGGCGTGTCGGCCCGTACTTCTCGGTGCGGACATTATATAAGTCTATAACGTTATATACCCTAACCTAATGGAACCTAACATCTTGGATGTAGTATTTTCCAACATTCCTGGCGGGTCGGCTCCTACTTCTCGGTGGGCATATTATATACGTCTATATCGTAATGTAACCTAACTTAACCCATCTAGACCCTCGCTGGTAATGTTTTACAAAATCCCGGTCCTGTCGGCCCGTACGTCTCGGTGCGGACATTATATGCGTTTATAACGTTATATATCCTAACCTAAGGCAACCTAACATCTCGGATGTAGTATTTTCCAACATTCCTGGCGCGTCGGCCCCAACTTCTCGGTGGGCACATTATATACATCTATATCGTAATATAACCTAACCTAACCCATCTAGACCCTCGCTGGTAATGTTTTACAAGATCCCGGTCGTGTCGGCCAGTACTTCTCGGTGGGGACATTATATACGTCTATATCGTAATATAACCTAACCTAACCCATCTAGACCCTCGCTGGTAATGTTTGACAAAATCCCGGTCGTGTCGGCCCGTGCTTCTCGGTGGGCACGTTATATACGTCTATATCGTAATATAACCTAACCTAACCCGTCTAGACCCTCGCTGGTAATGTTTTACAAAATCCGGGGCGTGTCGGCCCGTACTTCTCGGTGCGGACATTATATAAGTCTATAACGTTACATACCCTAACCTAAGGGAACCTAACATCTTGGATGTAGTATTTTCCAACATTCCTGGCGGGTCGGCTCCTACTTCTCGGTGGGCATATTATTTACGTCTATATCGTAATGTAACCTAACGTAACCCATCTAGACCCTCGCTGGTAATGTTTTACAAAATGCCGGTCGTGTCGGCCCGTACGTCTCGGTGCGGATATTATATGCGTTTATAACGTTATATATCCTAACCTAAGGCAACCTAACATCTCGAATGTAGTATTTTCCAACATTCCTGGCGCGTCGGCCCCAACTTCTCGGTGGGCACATTATATACATCTATATCGTAATATAACCTAACCTAACCCATCTAGACTCTCGCTGGTAATGTTTTACAAAATCCCGGTCGCGTCGGCCAGTACTTCTCGGTGGGGACATTATATACGTCTATATCGTAATATAACCTAACCTAACCCATCTAGACCCTCGCTGGTATAGTTTTACAAAATCCCGGTCGCGTCGGCCAGTACTTCTCGGTGGGGACATTATATACGTCTATATCGTAATATAACCTAACCTAACCCATCTAGACCCTCGCTGGTAATGTTTTACAAAATCCCGGTCGTGTCGGCCCGTGCTTCTCGGTGGGCACATTATATACATCTATATCGTAATATAACCTAACCTAAGGGAACCTAACTTCTTGGATGTAGTATTTTCCAACATTCCTGGCGGGTCGGCCCCATTTTCTCGGTGGGCACATTATATACGTCTATATCGTGGTATAACCTAACCTAACCCATCTAGACCCTCGCTGGTAATGTTTTACAAAATCCCGGGCGTGCCGGCCCGTACTTCTCGGTGCGGACATTGTATACGTCTATAACGTTATATACCCTAACCTAAGGGAACCTAACTTCTTGGATGTATTATTTTCCAACATTCCTGGCGGGTCGGCCCCATCTTCTCGGTGGGCACATTATATACGTCTATAACGTAATGTAACCTAACTTAACCCATCTAGACCCGCGCTGGTAATGTTTTACAAAATCCCGGTCCTGTCGGCCCGTACGTCTCGGTGCGGACATTATATGCGTTTATAACGTTATATATCCTAACCTAAGGCAACCTAACATCTCGGATGTAGTATTTTCCAACATTCCTGGCGCGTCGGCCCCAACTTCTCGGTGGGCACATTATATACATCTATATCGTAATATAACCTAACCTAACCCATCTAGACCCTCGCTGGTAATGTTTTACAAAATCCCGGTCGTGTCGGCCAGTACTTCTCGGTGGGGACATTATATACGTCTATATCGTAATATAACCTAACCTAACCCATCTAGACCCTCGCTGGTAATGTTTGACAAAATCCCGGTCGTGTCGGCCCGTGCTTCTCGGTGGGCACGTTATATACGTCTATATCGTAATATAACCTAACCTAACCCGTCTAGACCCTCGCTGGTAATGTTTTACTAAATCCGGGGCGTGTCGGCCCGTACTTCTCGGTGCGGACATTATATAAGTCTATAACGTTACATACCTTAACCTAAGGGAACCTAACATCGCGGATGTAGTATTTCACAACATTCCCGGCTGGTCGGCCCCATCTTCTCGGTGGGCACATTATATACGTCTATATCGTAATGTAACCTAACCTAACCCATCTAGACCCTCGCTGGTAATGTTTTACAAAATCCCGGTCGTGTCGGCTCGTACGTCTCGGTGCGGACATTATATGCGTTTATAACGTTATATATCCTAACCCAAGGCAACCTAACATCTCGGATGTAGAATTTTCCAACATTCCTGGCGCGTCGGCCCCAACTTCTCGGTGGGCACATTATATACATCTATATCGTAATATAACCTAACCTAACCCATCTAGACCCTCGCTGGTAATGTTTTACAAAATTCCGGTCGTGTCGGCCAGTACTTCTCGGTGGGGACATTATATACGTCTATATCGTAATATAACCTAACCTAACCCATCTAGACCCTCGCTGGTAATGTTTTACAAAATCCCGGTCGTGTCGGCCCGTGCTTCTCGGTGGGCACATTATATCCATCTATATCGTAATATAACCTAACCTAACCCATCTAGACCCTCGCTGGTAATGTTTTACAAAATCCCGGTCGTGTCGGCCAGTACTTCTCGGTGGGGACATTATATACGTCTATATCGTAATACAACCTAACCTAACCCATCTAGACCCTCGCTGGTAATGTTTGACAAAATCCCGGTCGTGTCGGCCCGTGCTTCTCGGTGGGCACGTTATATACGTCTATATCGTAATATAACCTAACCTAACCCGTCTAGACCCTAGCTGGTAATGTTTTACAAAATCCGGGGCGTGTCGGCCCGTACTTCTCGGTGCGGACATTATATAAGTCTATAACGTTATATATCCTAACCTAAGGCAACTTAACATCTCGGATGTAGTATTTTCCAACATTCCTGGCGTGTCGGCCCCATCTTCTCGGTGGGCACATTATATACGTCTATATCGTAGTATAACCTAACCTAACCCATCTAGACCCTCGCTGGTAATGTTTTACAAAATCCCGGGCGTGCCGGCCCGTACTTCTCGGTGCGGACATTGTATACGTCTATAACGTTATATACCCTAACCTAAGGGAACCTAACTTCTTGGATGTATTATTTTCCAACATTCCTGGCGGGTCGGCCCCATCTTCTCGGTGGGCACATTATATACGTCTATATCGTAATATAACCTAACCTAACCCATCTAGACCCTCGCTGGTAATGTTTTACAAAATCCCGGTCGTGTCGTCCCGTACGTCTCGGTTCGGACATTATATACGTCTATAATGTTATATATCCTAACCTAAGGGAACCTAACATCGCGGATGTAGTATTTCACAACATTCCCGGCTGGTCGGCCCCATCTTCTCGGTGGGCACATTATATACGTCTATATCGTAATGTAACCTAACCTAACCCATCTAGACCCTCGCTGGTAATGTTTTACAAAATCCCGGTCGTGTCGGCTCGTACGTCTCGGTGCGGACATTATATGCGTTTATAACGTTATATATCCTAACCCAAGGCAACCTAACATCTCGGATGTAGTATTTTCCAACATTCCTGGCGCGTCGGCCCCAACTTCTCGGTGGGCACATTATATACATCTATATCGTAATATAACCTAACCTAACCCATCTAGACCCTCGCTGGTAATGTTTTACAGAATCCCGGTCGTGTCGTCCCGTACGTCTCGGTGCGGAGATTATATACGTCTATAACGTTATGTATCCTAACCTAAGGCAACTTAACATCTGGGATGTAGTATTTTCCAACATTCCTGGCGAGTCGGCCCCAACTTCTCGGTGGGCACATTATATACGTCTATATCGTAATATAACCTAACCTAACCCATCTAGACCCTCGCTGGTAATGTTTTACAAAATCCCGGTCGTGTCGGCCAGTACTTCTCGGTGGAGACATTATATACGTCTATATCGTAATACAACCTAACCTAACCCATCTAGACCCTCGCTGGTAATGTTTTACAAAATCCCGGTCGTGTCGGCCCGTGCTTCTCGGTGGGGACATTATATACGTCTATAACCTTATATATCCTAACCTAAGGGAACCTAACATCGCGGATGTATTCTTTCACAACATTCCTGGCTGGTCGGCGCCAATTCTCGGTGGGAACATTATATACGTCCATAACGTAATATAACCTAACCCAACCGATCTAGCCCCTGGCTGGTAATGTTTTACAGAATCCCGGACGTGTCGCCCGTACGTCTCGGTGCGGACATTATATGCGTCTATAACGCTATATATCCTAACCTAAGGCAACTTAACATCTCGGATGTAGTATTTTCCAACATTCCTGGCGGGTCGGCCCCAACTTCTCGGTGGGCACATTATGTACATCTATATCGTAATATAACCTAACCTAACCCATCTAGAACCTCGCTGGTAATGTTTTACAAAATCCCGGTCGTGTCGGCCCGTACTTCTCGGTGGGGACATTGTATACGTCTATAACGTTATATATCGTAACCTAAGGCAACTTAACATCTCGGATGTAGTATTTTCCAACATTCCTGGCGTGTCGGCCCCATCTTCTCGGTGGGCACATTATATACGTCTATATCGTAATATAACCTAACCTAACCCATCTAGACCCTCGCTGGTAATGTTTTACAAAATCCGGGGCGTGTCGGCCCGTACTTCTCGGTGCGGACATTATATAAGTCTATAACGTTATATACCCTAACCTAATGGAACCTAACATCTTGGATGTAGTATTTTCCAACATTCCTGGCGGGTCGGCTCCTACTTCTCGGTGGGCATATTATATACGTCTATATCGTAATGTAACCTAACTTAACCCATCTAGACCCTCGCTGGTAATGTTTTACAAAATCCCGGTCCTGTCGGCCCGTACGTCTCGGTGCGGACATTATATGCGTTTATAACGTTATATATCCTAACCTAAGGCAACCTAACATCTCGGATGTAGTATTTTCCAACATTCCTGGCGCGTCGGCCCCAACTTCTCGGTGGGCACATTATATACATCTATATCGTAATATAACCTAACCTAACCCATCTAGACCCTCGCTGGTAATGTTTTACAAGATCCCGGTCGTGTCGGCCAGTACTTCTCGGTGGGGACATTATATACGTCTATATCGTAATATAACCTAACCTAACCCATCTAGACCCTCGCTGGTAATGTTTGACAAAATCCCGGTCGTGTCGGCCCGTGCTTCTCGGTGGGCACGTTATATACGTCTATATCGTAATATAACCTAACCTAACCCGTCTAGACCCTCGCTGGTAATGTTTTACAAAATCCGGGGCGTGTCGGCCCGTACTTCTCGGTGCGGACATTATATAAGTCTATAACGTTACATACCCTAACCTAAGGGAACCTAACATCTTGGATGTAGTATTTTCCAACATTCCTGGCGGGTCGGCTCCTACTTCTCGGTGGGCATATTATTTACGTCTATATCGTAATGTAACCTAACGTAACCCATCTAGACCCTCGCTGGTAATGTTTTACAAAATGCCGGTCGTGTCGGCCCGTACGTCTCGGTGCGGATATTATATGCGTTTATAACGTTATATATCCTAACCTAAGGCAACCTAACATCTCGAATGTAGTATTTTCCAACATTCCTGGCGCGTCGGCCCCAACTTCTCGGTGGGCACATTATATACATCTATATCGTAATATAACCTAACCTAACCCATCTAGACTCTCGCTGGTAATGTTTTACAAAATCCCGGTCGCGTCGGCCAGTACTTCTCGGTGGGGACATTATATACGTCTATATCGTAATATAACCTAACCTAACCCATCTAGACCCTCGCTGGTATAGTTTTACAAAATCCCGGTCGCGTCGGCCAGTACTTCTCGGTGGGGACATTATATACGTCTATATCGTAATATAACCTAACCTAACCCATCTAGACCCTCGCTGGTAATGTTTTACAAAATCCCGGTCGTGTCGGCCCGTGCTTCTCGGTGGGCACATTATATACATCTATATCGTAATATAACCTAACCTAAGGGAACCTAACTTCTTGGATGTAGTATTTTCCAACATTCCTGGCGGGTCGGCCCCATTTTCTCGGTGGGCACATTATATACGTCTATATCGTAGTATAACCTAACCTAACCCATCTAGACCCTCGCTGGTAATGTTTTACAAAATCCCGGGCGTGCCGGCCCGTACTTCTCGGTGCGGACATTGTATACGTCTATAACGTTATATACCCTAACCTAAGGGAACCTAACTTCTTGGATGTATTATTTTCCAACATTCCTGGCGGGTCGGCCCCATCTTCTCGGTGGGCACATTATATACGTCTATATCGTAATATAACCTAACCTAACCCATCTAGACCCTCGCTGGTAATGTTTTACAAAATCCCGGTCGTGTCGTCCCGTACGTCTCGGTTCGGACATTATATACGTCTATAATGTTATATATCCTAACCTAAGGGAACCTAACATCGCGGATGTAGTATTTCACAACATTCCCGGCTGGTCGGCCCCATCTTCTCGGTGGGGACATTATATACGTCTATATCGTAATATAACCTAACCTAACCCATCTAGACCCTCGCTGGTAATGTTTTACAAAATCCCGGTCGCGTCGGCCAGTACTTCTCGGTGGGGACATTATATACGTCTATATCGTAATATAACCTAACCTAACCCATCTAGACCCTCGCTGGTAATGTTTTACAAAATCCCGGTCGTGTCGGTCAGTACTTCTCGGTGGGGACATTATATACGTCTATATCGTAATATAACCTAACCTAACCCATCTAGACCCTCGCTGGTAATGTTTTACAAAATCCCGGTCGTGTCGGCCCGTGCTTCTCGGTGGGGACATTATATACGTCTATAACCTTATATCTCCTAACCTAAGGGAACCTAACATCGCGGATCTATTATTTCACAACATTCCTGGCTGGTCGGCGCCAATTCTCGGTGGGAACATTATATACGTCCATAACGTAATATAACCTAACCCAACCGATCTAGCCCCTGGCTGGTAATGTTTTACAGAATCCCGGACGTGTCGCCCGTACGTCTCGGTGCGGACATTATATGCGTCTATAACGCTATATATCCTAACCTAACGCAACTTAACATCTCGGATGTAGTATTTTCCAACATTCCTGGCGGGTCGGCCCCAACTTCTCGGTGGGCACATTATATACATCTATATCGTAATATAACCTACCCTAACCCATCTAGACCCTCGCTGGTAATGTTTTACAAAATTCCGGTCGTGTCGGCCAGTACTTCTCGGTGGGGACATTATATACGTCTATATCGTAATATAACCTAACCTAACCCATCTAGACCCTCGCTGGTAATGTTTTACAAAATCCCGGTCGTGTCGGCCCGTGCTTCTCGGTGGGCACATTATATACATCTATATCGTAATATAACCTAACCTAACCCATCTAGACCCTCGCTGGTAATGTTTTACAAAATCCCGGTCGTGTCGGCCAGTACTTCTCGGTGGGGACGTTATATACGTCTATATCGTAATATAACCTAACCTAACCCATCTAGACCCTCGCTGGTAATGTTTTACAAAATCCCGGTCGTGTCGGCCCCATGTTCTCGGTGGGCACATAATATACGTCTATATCGTAATATAACATAACCTAACCCATCTAGACCCTCGCTGGTGATGTTTTACAAAATCCCGGTCAAGTCGTCCCGTACGTCTCGGTGCGGACATTATATACGTCTATAACGTTACGTATCCTAACCTAAGGCAACTTAACATCTGGGATGTAGTATTTTCCAAAATTCCTGGCGAGTCGGCCCCAACTTCTCGGTGGGCAGATTATATACGTCTATATCATAATATAACCTAACCTAACCCATCTAGACCCTCGCTGGTAATGTTTTACAAAATCCCGGTCGTGTCGGCCAATACTTCTCGCTGGGGACATTATATACGTCTATATCGTAATATAACCTAACCTAACCCATCTAGACCCTCGCTGGTATTGTTTTACAAAATCCCGGTCGTGTCGGCCCCATGTTCTCGGTGGGCACATAATATACGTCTATATCGTAATATAACATAACCTAACCCATCTAGACCCTCGCTGGTAATGTTTTACAAAATCCCGGTCAAGTCGTCCCGTACGTCTCGGTGCGGACATTATATACGTCTATAGCGTTACGTACCCTAACCTAAGGCAACTTAACATCTGGGATGTAGTATTTTCCAAAATTCCTGGCGAGTCGGCCCCAACTTCTCGGTGGGCAGATTATATACGTCTATATCATAATATAACCTAACCTAACCCATCTAGACCCTCGCTGGTAATGTTTTACAAAATCCCGGTCGTGTCGGCCAGTACTTCTCGGTGGGGACATTATATACGTCTATATCGTAATATAACCTAACCTAACCCATCTAGACCCTCGCTGGTAATGTTTTACAAAATCCCGGTCGTGTCGGCCCGTGCTTCTCGGTGGGCACATTATATACGTCTATATCGTAATATAACCTAACCTAACCCATCTAGACCCTCGCTGGTAATGTTTTACAAAATCCGGGGCGTGTCGGCCAGTACTTCTCGGTGGGGACATTATATACGTCTATATCGTAATATAACCTAACCTAACCCATCTAGACCCTCGCTGGTAATGTTTTACAAAATCCCGGTCGTGTCGGCCCGTGCTTCTCGGTGGGCACATTATATACATCTATATCGTAATATAACCTAACCTAACCCATCTAGACCCTCGCTGGTAATGTTTTACAAAATCCCGGTCGTGTCGGCCAGTACTTCTCGGTGGGGACATTATATACGTCTATATCGTAATATAACCTAACCTAACCCATCTAGACCCTCGCTGGTAATGTTTTACAAAATCCCGGTCGTGTCGGCCCCATGTTCTCGGTGGGCACATAATATACGTCTATATCGTAATATAACATAACCTAACCCATCTAGACCCTCGCTGGTAATGTTTTACAAAATCCCGGTCAAGTCGTCCCGTACGTCTCGGTGCGGACATTATATACGTCTATAACGTTACGTATCCTAACCTAAGGCAACTTAACATCTGGGATGTAGTATTTTCCAAAATTCCTGGCGAGTCGGCCCCAACTTCTCGGTGGGCAGATTATATACGTCTATATCATAATATAACCTAACCTAACCCATCTAGACCCTCGCTGGTAATGTTTTACAAAATCCCGGTCGTGTCGGCCAATACTTCTCGCTGGGGACATTATATACGTCTATATCGTAATATAACCTAACCTAACCCATCTAGACCCTCGCTGGTATTGTTTTACAAAATCCCGGTCGTGTCGGCCCCATGTTCTCGGTGGGCACATAATATACGTCTATATCGTAATATAACATAACCTAACCCATCTAGACCCTCGCTGGTAATGTTTTACAAAATCCCGGTCAAGTCGTCCCGTACGTCTCGGTGCGGACATTATATACGTCTATAGCGTTACGTACCCTAACCTAAGGCAACTTAACATCTGGGATGTAGTATTTTCCAAAATTCCTGGCGAGTCGGCCCCAACTTCTCGGTGGGCAGATTATATACGTCTATATCATAATATAACCTAACCTAACCCATCTAGACCCTCGCTGGTAATGTTTTACAAAATCCCGGTCGTGTCGGCCAGTACTTCTCGGTGGGGACATTATATACGTCTATATCGTAATATAACCTAACCTAACCCATCTAGACCCTCGCTGGTAATGTTTTACAAAATCCCGGTCGTGTCGGCCCGTGCTTCTCGGTGGGCACATTATATACGTCTATATCGTAATATAACCTAACCTAACCCATCTAGACCCTCGCTGGTAATGTTTTACAAAATCCGGGGCGTGTCGGCCCGTACTTCTCGGTGCGGACATTATATAAGTCTATAACGTTATATACCCTAACCTAAGGGAACCTAACATCTTGGATGTAGTATTTTCCAACATTCCTGGCGGGTCGGCTCCTACTTCTCGGTGGGCATATTATATACGTCTATATCGTAATGTAACCTAACCTATCCCATCTAGACCCTCGCTGGTAATGTTTTACAAAATCCCGGTCGTGTCGGCCAGTACTTCTCGGTGGGGACATTATATACGTCTATATCGTAATATAACCTAACCTAACCCATCTAGACCCTCGCTGGTAATGTTTTACATAATCCCGGTCGTGTCGGCCCGTACTTCTCGGTGGGGACATTATATACGTCTATAACGTTATATATTCTAACCTAAGGCAACTTAACATCTCGGATGTAGTATTTTCCAACATTCCTGGCGGGTCGGCCCCATCTTCTCGGTGGGCACATTATATACGTCTACATCGTCATATAACCTAACCTAACCCATCTAGACCCTCGCTGGTAATTTTTTTACAAAATCCCGGTCGTGTCGTCCCGTACGTCTCGGTGCGGAGATTATATACGTCTATAACGTTATATATCCTAACCTAAGGCAACTTAACATCTCGGATGTAGTATTTCCCAACATTCCTGGCAGGTCGGCCCCATCTTCTCGGTGGGCACATTATATACGTCTATATCGTAATATAACCAAACCTAACCCATATAGACCCTCGCTGGTAATGTTTTACAAAATCCCGTCGTGTCGGCCCGTGCTTCTCGGTGGGGACATTATATACGTCTATAACGTTATATATCCTAACCTAAGGGAACCTATAATCGCGGATGTATTATTTCACAACATTCCTGGCTGGTCGGCGCCAATTCTCGGTGGGAACATTATATACGTCTATATCGTAATATAACCTAACCTAACCCATCTAGACCCTCGCTGGTAATGTTTTACAAAATCCCGGTCGTGTCGGTCCGTGCTTCTCGGTGGGCACATTATATACATCTATATCGTAATATAACCTAACCTAAGGGAACCTAACTTCTTGGATGTAGTATTTTCCAACATTCCTGGCGGGTCGGGCCCATCTTCTCGGTGGGCACATTATATACGTCTATATCGTAATGTAACCTAACCTAACCCATCTAGACCCTCGCTGGTAATGTTTTACAAAATCCCGGCCGTGTCGGCTCGTACGTCTCGGTGCGGACATTATATGCGTTTATAACGTTATATATCCTAACCCAAGGCAACTTAACATCTCGGATGTAGTATTTTCCAACATTCCTGGCGGGTCGGCCCCAACTTCTCGGTGGGCACATTATATACATCTATATCGTAATATAACCTAACCTAACCCATGTAGACCCTCGCTGGTAATGTTTTACAAAATTCCGGTCGTGTCGGCTCGTACGTCTCGGTGCGGACATTATATGCGTTTATAACGTTATATATCCTAACCCAAGGCAACCTAACATCTCGGATGTAGTATTTTCCAACATTCCTGGCGCGTCGGCCCCAACTTCTCGGTGGGCACATTATATACATCTATATCGTAATATAACCTAACCTAACCCATCTAGACCCTCGCTGGTAATGTTTTACAAAATCCCGGTCGTGTCGGCCAGTACTTCTCGGTGGGGACATTATATACGTCTATATCGTAATATAACCTAACCTAACCCATCTAGACCCTCGCTGGTAATGTTTTACAGAATCCCGGTCGTGTCGTCCCGTACGTCTCGGTGCGGAGATTATATACGTCTATAACGTTATGTATCCTAACCTAAGGCAACTTAACATCTGGGATGTAGTATTTTCCAACATTCCTGGCGAGTCGGCCCCAACTTCTCGTTGGGCACATTATATACGTCTATATCGTAATATAACCTAACCTAACCCATCTAGACCCTCGCTGGTAATGTTTTACAGAATCCCGGTCGTGTCGTCCCGTACGTCTCGGTGCGGAGATTATATACGTCTATAACGTTATATATCCTAACCCAAGGCAACTTAACATCTCGGATGTAGTATTTCCCAACATTCCTGGCAGGTCGGCCCCATCTTCTCGGTGGGCACATTATATACGTCTATATCGTAATATAACCAAACCTAACCCATATAGACCCTCGCTGGTAATGTTTTACAAAATCCCGGTCGTGTCGGCCCGTGCTTCTCGGTGGGGACATTATATACGTCTATAACGTTATATATCCTAACCTAAGGGAACCTATAATCGCGGATGTATTATTTCACAACATTCCTGGCTGGTCGGCGCCAATTCTCGGTGGGAACATTATATACGTCTATATCGTAATATAACCTAACCTAACCCATCTAGACCCTCGCTGGTAATGTTTCAAAAAATCACGGTCGTGTCGGCCCGTACTTCTCGGTGGGGACACCATATACGTCTATAACGTTATATACCCTAACCTAAGGCTACCTAACATCTCGAATGTAGTATTTCACAACATTCCTGGCGGGTCGGCCCGCACTTCTCGGTGGGAACATTATATACTTCTATAACGTAATATAACCTAACCCAACCGATCTAGCCCCTCGCTGGTAATGTTTTACAGAATCCCGGACGTGTCGTCCGTACTTCTCGGTGCGGACATTATATAAGTCTATAACGTTATATACCCTAACCTAAGGGAACCTAACATCTTGGATGTAGTATTTTCCAACATTCCTGGCGGGTCGGCTCCTACTTCTCGGTGGGCATATTATATACATCTATATCGTAATGTAACCTAACCTAACCCATCTAGACCCTCGCTGGTAATGTTTTACAAAATCCCGGTCGTGTCGGCCCGTACGTCTCGGTGCGGACATTATATGCGTTTATAACGTTATATATCCTAACCTAAGGCAACCTAACACCTCGGATGTAGTATTTTCCAACATTCCTGGCGCGTCGGCCCCAACTTCTCGGTGGGCATATTATATACATCTATATCGTAATATAACCTAACCTAACCCATCTAGACCCTCGCTGGTAATGTTTTACAGAATCCCGGTCGTGTCGTCCCGTACGTCTCGGTGCGGAGATTATATACGTCTATAACGTTATGTATCCTAACCTAAGGCAACTTAACATCTGGGATGTAGTATTTTCCAACATTCCTGGCGAGTCGGCCCCAACTTCTCGGTGGGCACATTATATACGTCTATATCGTAATATAACCTAACCTAACCCATCTAGACCCTCGCTGGTAATGTTTTACATAATCCCGGTCGTGCCGGCCCGTACTTCTCGGTGGGGACATTATATACGTCAATAACGTTATATATCCTAACCTAAGGCAACATAACATCTCGGATGTAGTATTTTCCAACATTCCTGGCGGGTGGGCCCCATGTTCTCGGTGGGCACATAATATACGTCTATATCGTAGTATAACCTAACCTAACCCATCTAGACCCTCGCTGGTAATGTTTTACAAAATCCCGGTCGTGTCGTCCCGTACGTCTCGGAGCGGACATTATATACGTCTATAACGTTACGTATCCTAACCTAAGGCAACTTAACATCTGGGATGTAGTATTTTCCAAAATTCCTGGCGAGTCGGCCCCAACTTCTCGGTGGGCAGATTATATACGTCTATATCGTAATATAACCTAACCTAACCCATCTAGACCCTCGCTGGTAAAGTTTTACAAAATCCCGGTCGTGTCGGCCAGTACTTCTCGGTGGGGACATTATATACGTCTATATCGTAATATAACCTAACCTAACCCATCTAGACCCTCGCTGGTAATGTTTTACAAAATCCCGGTCGTGTCGTCCCGTACGTCTCGGTGCGGAGATTATATACGTCTATAACGTTATATATCCTAACCTAAGGCAACTTAACATCTCGGATGTAGTATTTCCCAACATTCCTGGCAGGTCGGCCCCATCTTCTCGGTGGGCACATTATATACGTCTATATCGTAATATAACCAAACCTAACCCATATAGACCCTCGCTGGTAATGTTTTACAAAATCCCGTCGTGTCGGCCCGTGCTTCTCGGTGGGGACATTATATACGTCTATAACGTTATATATCCTAACCTAAGGGATCCTATAATCGCGGATGTATTATTTCACAACATTCCTGGCTGGTCGGCGCCAATTCTCGGTGGGAACATTATATACGTCTATATCGTAATATAACCTAACCTAACCCATCTAGACCCTCGCTGGTAATGTTTTACAAAATCCCGGTCGTGTCGGTCCGTGCTTCTCGGTGGGCACATTATATACATCTATATCGTAATATAACCTAACCTAAGGGAACCTAACTTCTTGGATGTAGTATTTTCCAACATTCCTGGCGGGTCGGCCCCATCTTCTCGGTGGGCACATTATATACGTCTATATCGTAATGTAACCTAACCTAACCCATCTAGACCCTCGCTGGTAATGTTTTACAAAATCCCGGCCGTGTCGGCTCGTACGTCTCGGTGCGGACATTATATGCGTTTATAACGTTATATATCCTAACCTAAGGCAACCTAACATCTCGGATGTAGTATTTCACAACATTCCTGGCTGGTCGGCGCCAATTCTCGGTGGGAACATTATATACGTCCATAACGTAATATAACCTAACCCAACCGATCTAGCCCCTGGCTGGTAATGTTTTACAGAATCCCGGACGTGTCGCCCGTACGTCTCGGTGCGGACATTATATGCGTCTATAACGCTATATATCCTAACCTAACGCAACTTAACATCTCGGATGTAGTATTTTCCAACATTTCTGGCGGGTCGGCCCCAACTTCTCGGTGGGCACATTATATACATCTATATCGTAATATAACCTAACCTAACCCATCTAGACCCTCGCTGGTAATGTTTTACAAAATCCCGGTCGTGCCGGCCCGTACTTCTCGGTGCGGACATTGTATACGTCTATAACGTTATATACGCTAACCTAAGGGAACCTAACTTCTTGGATGTATTATTTTCCAACATTCCTGGCGGGTCGGCCCCATCTTCTCGGTGGGCACATTATATACGTCTATATCGTAATATAACCTAACCTAACCCATCTAGACCCTCGCTGGTAATGTTTTACAAAATCCCGGTCGTGTCGTCCCTTACGTCTCGGTTCGGACATTATATACGTCTATAATGTTATATATCCTAACCTAAGGGAACCTAACATCGCGGATGTAGTATTTCACAACATTCCCGGCTGGTCGGCCCCATCTTCTCGGTGGGCACATTATATACGTCTATATCGTAATGTAACCTAACCTAACCCATCTAGACCCTCGCTGGTAATGTTTTACAAAATTCCGGTCGTGTCGGCTCGTACGTCTCGGTGCGGACATTATATGCGTTTATAACGTTATATATCCTAACCCAAGGCAACCTAACATCTCGGATGTAGTATTTTCCAACATTCCTGGCGCGTCGGCCCCAACTTCTCGGTGGGCACATTATATACATCTATATCTTAATATAACCTAACCTAACCCATCTAGACCCTCGCTGGTAATGTTTTACAAAATCCCGGTCGTGTCGGCCAGTACTTCTCGGTGGGGACATTATATACGTCTATATCGTAATATAACCTAACCTAACCCATCTAGACCCTCGCTGGTAATGTTTTACAAAATCCCGGTCAAGTCGTCCCGTACGTCTCGGTGCGGACATTATATACGTCTATAACGTTACGTATCCTAACCTAAGGCAACTTAACATCTGGGATGTAGTATTTTCCAACATTCCTGGCGCGTCGGCCCCAACTTCTCGGTGGGCATATTATATACATCTATATCGTAATATAACCTAACCTAACCCATCTAGACCCTCGCTGGTAATGTTTTACAGAATCCCGGTCGTGTCGTCCCGTACGTCTCGGTGCGGAGATTATATACGTCTATAACGTTATGTATCCTAACCTAAGGCAACTTAACGTCTGGGATGTAGTATTTTCCAACATTCCTGGCGAGTCGGCCCCAACTTCTCGGTGGGCACATTATATACGTCTATATCGTAATATAACCTAACCTAACCCATCTAGACCCTCGCTGGTAATGTTTTACAGAATCCCGGTCGTGCCGGCCCGTACTTCTCGGTGGGGACATTATATACGTCTATAACGTTATATATCCTAACCTAAGGCAACTTAACATCTCGGATGTAGTATTTTCCAACATTCCTGGCGGGTGGGCCCCATGTTCTCGGTGGGCACATAATATACGTCTATATCGTAGTATAACCTAACCTAACCCATCTAGACCCTCGCTGGTAATGTTTTACAAAATCCCGGTCGTGTCGTCCCGTACGTCTCGGAGCGGACATTATATACGTCTATAACGTTACGTATCCTAACCTAAGGCAACTTAACATCTGGGATCTAGTATTTTCCAAAATTCCTGGCGAGTCGGCCCCAACTTCTCGGTGGGCAGATTATATACGTCTATATCGTAATATAACCTAACCTAACCCATCTAGACCCTCGCTGGTAATGTTTTACAAAATCCCGGTCGTGTCGGCCAGTACTTCTCGGTGGGGACATTATATACGTCTATATCGTAATATAACCTAACCTAACCCATCTAGACCCTCGCTGGTAATGTTTTACAAAATCCCGGTCGTGTCGGCCCGTGCTTCTCGGTGGGCACATTATATACATCTATATCGTAATATAACCTAACCTAACCCATCTAGACCCTCGCTGGTAATGTTTTACATAATCCCGGTCGTGTCGGCCCGTACTTCTCGGTGGGGACATTATATACGTCTATAACGTTATATATTCTAACCTAAGGCAACTTAACATCTCGGATGTAGTATTTTCCAACATTCCTGGCGGGTCGGCCGCATCTTCTCGGTGGGCACATTATATACGTCTATATCGTAATATAACCTAACCTAACCCATCTAGACCCTCGCTGGTAATTTTTTTACAAAATCCCGGTCGTGTCGTCCAGTACGTCTCGGTGCGGAGATTATATACGTCTATAACGTTATATATCCTAACCTAAGGCAACTTAACATCTCGGATGTAGTATTTCCCAACATTCCTGGCAGGTCGGCCCCATCTTCTCGGTGGGCACATTATATACGTCTATATCGTAATATAACCAAACCTAACCCATATAGACCCTCGCTGGTAATGTTTTACAAAATCCCGGTTGTGTCGGCCCGTGCTTCTCGGTGGGGACATTATATACGTCTATAACGTTATATATCCTAACCTAAGGGAACCTATAATGGCGGATGTATTATTTCACAACATTCCTGGCTGGTCGGCGCCAATTCTCGGTGGGAACATTATATACGTCTATATCGTAATATAACCTAACCTAACCCATCTAGACCCTCGCTGGTAATGTTTCACAAAATCACGGTCGTGTCGGCCCGTACTTCTCGGTGGGGACATCATATACGTCTATAACGTTATATACCCTAACCTAAGGCTACCTAACATCTCGAATGTAGTATTTCACAACATTCCTGGCGGGTCGGCCCGCACTTCTCGGTGGGAACATTATATACTTCTATAACGTAATATAACCTAACCCAACCGATCTAGCCCCTCGCTGGTAATGTTTTACAGAATCCCGGACGTGTCGCCCGTACGTCTCAGTGCGGACATTATATGCGTTTATAACGCTATATATCCTAACCTAAGGCAACTTAACATCTCGGATGTAATATTTCCCAACATTCCTGGCGGGTCGGCCCCATCTTCTCGGTGGGCACATTATATACGTCTATATCGTAATATAACCTAACCTAACCCATCTAGACCCTCGCTGGTAATGTTTTACAAAATCCCGGTCGTGTCGTCCCGTACGTCTCGGTTCGGACATTATATACGTCTATAATGTTATATATCCTAACCTAAGGGAACCTAACATCGCGGATGTAGTATTTCACAACATTCCCGGCTGGTCGGCCCCATCTTCTCGGTGGGCACATTATATACGTGTATATCGTAATATAAAATAACCTAACCCATCTAGACCCTCGCTGGTAATGTTTTACAAAATCCGGGGCGTGTCGGCCCGTACTTCTCGGTGCGGACATTATATAAGTCTATAACGTTATATACCCTAACCTAAGGGAACCTAACATCTTGGATGTAGTATTTTCCAACATTCCTGGCGGGTCGGCTCCTACATCTCGGTGGGCATATTATATACGTCTATATCGTAATGTAACCTAACCTAACCCATCTAGACCCTCGCTGGTAATGTTTTACAAAATCCCGGTCGTGTCGGCCGTACGTCTCGGTGCGGACATTATATGCGTTTATAACGTTATATATCCTAACCTAAGGCAACCTAACATCTCGGATGTAGTATTTTCCAACATTCCTGGCGGGTGGGCCCCATGTTCCCGGTGGGCACATAATATACGTCTATATCGTAGTATAACCTAACCTAACCCATCTAGACCCTCGCTGGTAATGTTTTACAAAATCCCGGTCGTGTCGTCCCGTACGTCTCGGAGCGGACATTATATACGTCTATAACGTTACGTATCCTAACCTAAGGCAACTTAACATCTGGGATGTAGTATTTTCCAAAATTCATGGCGAGTCGGCCCCAACTTCTCGGTGGGCAGATTATATACGTCTATATCGTAATATAACCTAACCTAACCCATCTAGACCCTCGCTGGTAATGTTTTACAAAATCCCGGTCGTGTCGGCCCGTGCTTCTCGGTGGGCACATTATATACATCTATATCGTAATATAACCTAACCTAACCCATCTAGACCCTCGCTGGTAATGTTTTACATAATCCCGGTCGTGTCGGCCCGTACTTCTCGGTGGGGACATTATATGCGTTTATAACGTTATATATCCTAACCTAAGGCAACCTAACACCTCGGATGTAGTATTTTCCAACATTCCTGGCGCGTCGGCCCCAACTTCTCGGTGGGCATATTATATACATCTATATCGTAATATAACCTAACCTAACCCATCTAGACCCTCGCTGGTAATGTTTTACAGAATCCCGGTCGTGTCGTCCCGTACGTCTCGGTGCGGAGATTATATACGTCTATAACGTTATGTATCCTAACCTAAGGCAACTTAACATCTGGGATGTAGTATTTTCCAACATTCCTGGCGAGTCGGCCCCAACTTCTCGGTGGGCACATTATATACGTCTATATCGTAATATAACCTAACCTAACCCATCTAGACCCTCGCTGGTAATGTTTTACAGAATCCCGGTCGTGCCGGCCCGTACTTCTCGGTGGGGACATTATATACGTCTATAACGTTATATATCCTAACCTAAGGCAACTTAACATCTCGGATGTAGTATTTTCCAACATTCCTGGCGGGTGGGCCCCATGTTCTCGGTGGGCACATAATATACGTCTATATCGTAATATAACCTAACCTAACCCATCTAGACCCTCGCTGGTAATGTTTTACAAAATCCCGGTCGTGTCGGCCCCATGTTCTCGGTGGGCACATAATATACGTCTATATCGTAATATAACATAACCTAACCCATCTAGACCCTCGCTGGTAATGTTTTACAAAATCCCGGTCAAGTCGTCCCGTACGTCTCGGTGCGGACATTATATACGTCTATAACGTTACGTATCCTAACCTAAGGCAACTTAATATCTGGGATGTAGTATTTTCCAACATTCCTGGCGCGTCGGCCCCAACTTCTCGGTGGGCACATTATATACATCTATATCGTAATATAACCTAACCTAACCCATCTAGACCCTCGCTGGTAATGTTTTACAGAATCCCGGTCGTGTCGTCCCGTACGTCTCGGTGCGGAGATTATATACGTCTATAACGTTATGTATCCTAACCTAAGGCAACTTAACGTCTGGGATGTAGTATTTTCCAACATTCCTGGCGAGTCGGCCCCAACTTCTCGGTGGGCACATTATATACGTCTATATCGTAATATAACCTAACCTAACCCATCTAGACCCTTGCTGGTAATGTTTTACAGAATCCCGGTCGTGCCGGCCCGTACTTCTCGGTGGGGACATTATATACGTCTATAACGTTATATATCCTAACCTAAGGCAACTTAACATCTCGGATGTAGTATTTTCCAACATTCCTGGCGGGTGGGCCCCATGTTCCCGGTGGGCACATAATATACGTCTATATCGTAGTATAACCTAACCTAACCCATCTAGACCCTCGCTGGTAATGTTTTACAAAATCCCGGTCGTGTCGTCCCGTACGTCTCGGAGCGGACATTATATACGTCTATAACGTTACGTATCCTAACCTAAGGCAACTTAACATCTGGGATGTAGTATTTTCCAAAATTCATGGCGAGTCGGCCCCAACTTCTCGGTGGGCAGATTATATACGTCTATATCGTAATATAACCTAACCTAACCCATCTAGACCCTCGCTGGTAATGTTTTACAAAATCCCGGTCGTGTCGGCCCGTGCTTCTCGGTGGGCACATTATATACATCTATATCGTAATATAACCTAACCTAACCCATCTAGACCCTCGCTGGTAATGTTTTACATAATCCCGGTCGTGTCGGCCCGTACTTCTCGGTGGGGACATTATATGCGTTTATAACGTTATATATCCTAACCTAAGGCAACCTAACACCTCGGATGTAGTATTTTCCAACATTCCTGGCGCGTCGGCCCCAACTTCTCGGTGGGCATATTATATACATCTATATCGTAATATAACCTAACCTAACCCATCTAGACCCTCGCTGGTAATGTTTTACAGAATCCCGGTCGTGTCGTCCCGTACGTCTCGGTGCGGAGATTATATACGTCTATAACGTTATGTATCCTAACCTAAGGCAACTTAACATCTGGGATGTAGTATTTTCCAACATTCCTGGCGAGTCGGCCCCAACTTCTCGGTGGGCACATTATATACGTCTATATCGTAATATAACCTAACCTAACCCATCTAGACCCTCGCTGGTAATGTTTTACAGAATCCCGGTCGTGCCGGCCCGTACTTCTCGGTGGGGACATTATATACGTCTATAACGTTATATATCCTAACCTAAGGCAACTTAACATCTCGGATGTAGTATTTTCCAACATTCCTGGCGGGTGGGCCCCATGTTCTCGGTGGGCACATAATATACGTCTATATCGTAATATAACCTAACCTAACCCATCTAGACCCTCGCTGGTAATGTTTTACAAAATCCCGGTCGTGTCGGCCCCATGTTCTCGGTGGGCACATAATATACGTCTATATCGTAATATAACATAACCTAACCCATCTAGACCCTCGCTGGTAATGTTTTACAAAATCCCGGTCAAGTCGTCCCGTACGTCTCGGTGCGGACATTATATACGTCTATAACGTTACGTATCCTAACCTAAGGCAACTTAATATCTGGGATGTAGTATTTTCCAACATTCCTGGCGCGTCGGCCCCAACTTCTCGGTGGGCACATTATATACATCTATATCGTAATATAACCTAACCTAACCCATCTAGACCCTCGCTGGTAATGTTTTACAGAATCCCGGTCGTGTCGTCCCGTACGTCTCGGTGCGGAGATTATATACGTCTATAACGTTATGTATCCTAACCTAAGGCAACTTAACGTCTGGGATGTAGTATTTTCCAACATTCCTGGCGAGTCGGCACCAACTTCTCGGTGGGCACATTATATACGTCTATATCGTAATATAACCTAACCTAACCCATCTAGACCCTCGCTGGTAATGTTTTACAGAATCCCGGTCGTGCCGGCCCGTACTTCTCGGTGGGGACATTATATACGTCTATAACGTTATATATCCTAACCTAAGGCAACTTAACATCTCGGATGTAGTATTTTCCAACATTCCTGGCGGGTGGGCCCCATGTTCTCGGTGGGCACATAATATACGTCTATATCGTAGTATAACCTAACCTAACCCATCTAGACCCTCGCTGGTAATGTTTTACAAAATCCCGGTCGTGTCGGCCCGTGCTTCTCGGTGGGCACATTATATACATCTATATCGTAATATAACCTAACCTAACCCATCTAGACCCTCGCTGGTAATGTTTTACATAATCCCGGTCGTGTCGGCCCGTACTTCTCGGTGGGGACATTATATACGTCTATAACGTTATATATTCTAACCTAAGGCAACTTAACATCTCGGATGTAGTATTTTCCAACATTCCTGGCGGGTCGGCCCCATCTTCTCGGTGGGCACATTATATACGTCTATATCGTAATATAACCTAACCTAACCCATCTAGACACTCGCTGGTAATTTTTTTACAAAATCCCGGTCGTGTCGTCCCGTACGTCTCGGTGCGAGATTATATACGTCTATAACGTTATATATCCTAACCCAAGGCAACTTAACATCTCGGATGTAGTATTTCCCAACATTCCTGGCAGGTCGGCCCCATTTTCTCGGTGGGCACATTATATACGTCTATATCGTAATATAACCAAACCTAACCCATATAGACCCTCGCTGGTAATGTTTTACAAAATCCCGGTCGTGTCGGCCCGTGCTTCTCGGTGGGGACATTATATACGTCTATAACGTTATATATCCTAACCTAAGGGAACCTATAATCGCGGATGTATTATTTCACAACATTCCTGGCTGGTCGGCGCCAATTCTCGGTGGGAACATTATATACGTCTATATCGTAATATAACCTAACCTAACCCATCTAGACCCTCGCTGGTAATGTTTCACAAAATCACGGTCGTGTCGGCCCGTACTTCTCGGTGGGGACATCATATACGTCTATAACGTTATATACCCTAACCTAAGGCTACCTAACATCTCGAATGTAGTATTTCACAACATTCCTGGCGGGTCGGCCCGCACTTCTCGGTGGGAACATTATATACTTCTATAACGTAATATAACCTAACCCAACCGATCTAGCCCCTCGCTGGTAATGTTTTACAGAATCCCGGACGTGTCGCCCGTACGTCTCAGTGCGGACATTATATGCGTTTATAACGCTATATATCCTAACCTAAGACAACTTAACATCTCGGATGTAATATTTCCCAACATTCCTGGCGGGTCGGCCCCATCTTCTCGGTGGGCACATTATATACGTCTATATCGTAATATAACCTAACCTAACCCATCTAGACCCTCGCTGGTAATGTTTTACAAAATCCCGGTCGTGTCGTCCCGTACGTCTCGGTTCGGACATTATATACGTCTATAATGTTATATATCCTAACCTAAGGGAACCTAACATCGCGGATGTAGTATTTCACAACATTCCCGGCTGGTCGGCCCCATCTTCTCGGTGGGCACATTATATACGTGTATATCGTAATATAACCTAACCTAACCTATCTAGACCCTCGCTGGTAATGTTTTACAAAATCCGGGGCGTGTCGGCCCGTACTTCTCGGTGCGGACATTATATAAGTCTATAACGTTATATACCCTAACCTAAGGGAACCTAACATCTTGGATGTAGTATTTTCCAACATTCCTGGCGGGTCGGCTCCTACTTCTCGGTGGGCATATTATATACGTCTATATCGTAATGTAACCTAACCTAACCCATCTAGACCCTCGCTGGTAATGTTTTACAAAATCCCGGTCGTGTCGGCCCGTACGTCTCGGTGCGGACATTATATGCGTTTATAACGCTATATATCCTAACCTAAGACAACTTAACATCTCGGATGTAATATTTCCCAACATTCCTGGCGGGTCGGCCCCATCTTCTCGGTGGGCACATTATATACGTCTATATCGTAATATAACCTAACCTAACCCATCTAGACCCTCGCTGGTAATGTTTTACAAAATCCCGGTCGTGTCGTCCCGTACGTCTCGGTTCGGACATTATATACGTCTATAATGTTATATATCCTAACCTAAGGGAACCTAACATCGCGGATGTATTATTTCACAACATTCCCGGCTGGTCGGCCCCATCTTCTCGGTGGGCACATTATATACGTGTATATCGTAATATAACCTAACCTAACCCATCTAGACCCTCGCTGGTAATGTTTTACAGAATCCCGGTCGTGCCGGCCCGTACTTCTCGGTGGGGACATTATATACGTCTATAACGTTATATATCCTAACCTAAGGCAACTTAACATCTCGGATGTAGTATTTTCCAACATTCCTGGCGGGTGGGCCCCATGTTCTCGGTGGGCACATAATATACGTCTATATCGTAGTATAACCTAACCTAACCCATCTAGACCCTCGCTGGTAATGTTTTACAAAATCCCGGTCGTGTCGGCCCGTGCTTCTCGGTGGGCACATTATATACATCTATATCGTAATATAACCTAACCTAACCCATCTAGACCCTCGCTGGTAATGTTTTACATAATCCCGGTCGTGTCGGCCCGTACTTCTCGGTGGGGACATTATATACGTCTATAACGTTATATATTCTAACCTAAGGCAACTTAACATCTCGGATGTAGTATTTTCCAACATTCCTGGCGGGTCGGCCCCATCTTCTCGGTGGGCACATTATATACGTCTATATCGTAATATAACCTAACCTAACCCATCTAGACACTCGCTGGTAATTTTTTTACAAAATCCCGGTCGTGTCGTCCCGTACGTCTCGGTGCGAGATTATATACGTCTATAACGTTATATATCCTAACCCAAGGCAACTTAACATCTCGGATGTAGTATTTCCCAACATTCCTGGCAGGTCGGCCCCATTTTCTCGGTGGGCACATTATATACGTCTATATCGTAATATAACCAAACCTAACCCATATAGACCCTCGCTGGTAATGTTTTACAAAATCCCGGTCGTGTCGGCCCGTGCTTCTCGGTGGGGACATTATATACGTCTATAACGTTATATATCCTAACCTAAGGGAACCTATAATCGCGGATGTATTATTTCACAACATTCCTGGCTGGTCGGCGCCAATTCTCGGTGGGAACATTATATACGTCTATATCGTAATATGACCTAACCTAACCCATCTAGACCCTCGCTGGTAATGTTTCACAAAATCACGGTCGTGTCGGCCCGTACTTCTCGGTGGGGACATCATATACGTCTATAACGTTATATACCCTAACCTAAGGCTACCTAACATCTCGAATGTAGTATTTCACAACATTCCTGGCGGGTCGGCCCGCACTTCTCGGTGGGAACATTATATACTTCTATAACGTAATATAACCTAACCCAACCGATCTAGCCCCTCGCTGGTAATGTTTTACAGAATCCCGGACGTGTCGCCCGTACGTCTCAGTGCGGACATTATATGCGTTTATAACGCTATATATCCTAACCTAAGACAACTTAACATCTCGGATGTAATATTTCCCAACATTCCTGGCGGGTCGGCCCCATCTTCTCGGTGGGCACATTATATACGTCTATATCGTAATATAACCTAACCTAACCCATCTAGACCCTCGCTGGTAATGTTTTACAAAATCCCGGTCGTGTCGTCCCGTACGTCTCGGTTCGGACATTATATACGTCTATAATGTTATATATCCTAACCTAAGGGAACCTAACATCGCGGATGTAGTATTTCACAACATTCCCGGCTGGTCGGCCCCATCTTCTCGGTGGGCACATTATATACGTGTATATCGTAATATAACCTAGCCTAACCCATCTAGACCCTCGCTGGTAATGTTTTACAAAATCCGGGGCGTGTCGGCCCGTACTTCTCGGTGCGGACATTATATAAGTCTATAACGTTATATACCCTAACCTAAGGGAACCTAACATCTTGGATGTAGTATTTTCCAACATTCCTGGCGGGTCGGCTCCTACTTCTCGGTGGGCATATTATATACGTCTATATCGTAATGTAACCTAACCTAACCCATCTAGACCCTCGCTGGTAATGTTTTACAAAATCCCGGTCGTGTCGGCCCGTACGTCTCGGTGCGGACATTATATGCGTTTATAACGCTATATATCCTAACCTAAGACAACTTAACATCTCGGATGTAATATTTCCCAACATACCTGGCGGGTCGGCCCCATCTTCTCGGTGGGCACATTATATACGTCTATATCGTAATATAACCTAACCTAACCCATCTAGACCCTCGCTGGTAATGTTTTACAAAATCCCGGTCGTGTCGTCCCGTACGTCTCGGTTCGGACATTATATACGTCTATAATGTTATATATCCTAACCTAAGGGAACCTAACATCGCGGATGTATTATTTCACAACATTCCCGGCTGGTCGGCCCCATCTTCTCGGTGGGCACATTATATACGTGTATATCGTAATATAACCTAACCTAACCCATCTAGACCCTCGCTGGTAATGTTTTACAAAATCCGGGGCGTGTCGGCCCGTACTTCTCGGTGCGGACATTATATACGTCTATAACGTTATATATTCTAACCTAAGGCAACTTAACATCTCGGATGTAGTATTTTCCAACATTCCTGGCGGGTCGGCCCCATCTTCTCGGTGGGCACATTATATACGTCTATATCGTAATATAACCTAACCTAACCCATCTAGACACTCGCTGGTAATTTTTTTACAAAATCCCGGTCGTGTCGTCCCGTACGTCTCGGTGCGAGATTATATACGTCTATAACGTTATATATCCTAACCCAAGGCAACTTAACATCTCGGATGTAGTATTTCCCAACATTCCTGGCAGGTCGGCCCCATTTTCTCGGTGGGCACATTATATACGTCTATATCGTAATATAACCAAACCTAACCCATATAGACCCTCGCTGGTAATGTTTTACAAAATCCCGGTCGTGTCGGCCCGTGCTTCTCGGTGGGGACATTATATACGTCTATAACGTTATATATCCTAACCTAAGGGAACCTATAATCGCGGATGTATTATTTCACAACATTCCTGGCTGGTCGGCGCCAATTCTCGGTGGGAACATTATATACGTCTATATCGTAATATAACCTAACCTAACCCATCTAGACCCTCGCTGGTAATGTTTCACAAAATCACGGTCGTGTCGGCCCGTACTTCTCGGTGGGGACATCATATACGTCTATAACGTTATATACCCTAACCTAAGGCTACCTAACATCTCGAATGTAGTATTTCACAACATTCCTGGCGGGTCGGCCCGCACTTCTCGGTGGGAACATTATATACTTCTATAACGTAATATAACCTAACCCAACCGATCTAGCCCCTCGCTGGTAATGTTTTACAGAATCCCGGACGTGTCGCCCGTACGTCTCAGTGCGGACATTATATGCGTTTATAACGCTATATATCCTAACCTAAGACAACTTAACATCTCGGATGTAATATTTCCCAACATTCCTGGCGGGTCGGCCCCATCTTCTCGGTGGGCACATTATATACGTCTATATCGTAATATAACCTAACCTAACCCATCTAGACCCTCGCTGGTAATGTTTTACAAAATCCCGGTCGTGTCGTCCCGTACGTCTCGGTTCGGACATTATATACGTCTATAACGTTACGTATCCTAACCTAAGGCAACTTAATATCTGGGATGTAGTATTTTCCAACATTCCTGGCGCGTCGGCCCCAACTTCTCGGTGGGCACATTATATACATCTATATCGTAATATAACCTAACCTAACCCATCTAGACCCTCGCTGGTAATGTTTTACAGAATCCCGGTCGTGTCGTCCCGTACGTCTCGGTGCGGAGATTATATACGTCTATAACGTTATGTATCCTAACCTAAGGCAACTTAACGTCTGGGATGTAGTATTTTCCAACATTCCTGGCGAGTCGGCCCCAACTTCTCGGTGGGCACATTATATACGTCTATATCGTAATATAACCTAACCTAACCCATCTAGACCCTCGCTGGTAATGTTTTACAGAATCCCGGTCGTGCCGGCCCGTACATCTCGGTGGGGACATTATATACGTCTATAACGTTATATATCCTAACCTAAGGCAACTTAACATCTCGGATGTAGTATTTTCCAACATTCCTGGCGGGTGGGCCCCATGTTCTCGGTGGGCACATAATATACGTCTATATCGTAGTATAACCTAACCTAACCCATCTAGACCCTCGCTGGTAATGTTTTACAAAATCCCGGTCGTGTCGGCCCGTGCTTCTCGGTGGGCACATTATATACATCTATATCGTAATATAACCTAACCTAACCCATCTAGACCCTCGCTGGTAATGTTTTACATAATCCCGGTCGTGTCGGCCCGTACTTCTCGGTGGGGACATTATATACGTCTATAACGTTATATATTCTAACCTAAGGCAACTTAACATCTCGGATGTAGTATTTTCCAACATTCCTGGCGGGTCGGCCCCATCTTCTCGGTGGGCACATTATATACGTCTATATCGTAATATAACCTAACCTAACCCATCTAGACACTCGCTGGTAATTTTTTTACAAAATCCCGTTCGTGTCGTCCCGTACGTCTCGGTGCGGAGATTATATACGTCTATAACGTTATATATCCTAACCCAAGGCAACTTAACATCTCGGATGTAGTATTTCCCAACATTCCTGGCAGGTCGGCCCCATCTTCTCGGTGGGCACATTATATACGTCTATATCGTAATATAACCAAACCTAACCCATATAGACCCTCGCTGGTAATGTTTTACAAAATCCCGGTCGTGTCGGCCCGTGCTTCTCGGTGGGGACATTATATACGTCTATAACGTTATATATCCTAACCTAAGGGAACCTATAATCGCGGATGTATTATTTCACAACATTCCTGGCTGGTCGGCGCCAATTCTCGGTGGGAACATTATATACGTCTATATCGTAATATAACCTAACCTAACCCATCTAGACCCTCGCTGGTAATGTTTCACAAAATCACGGTCGTGTCGGCCCGTACTTCTCGGTGGGGACATCATATACGTCTATAACGTTATATACCCTAACCTAAGGCTACCTAACATCTCGAATGTAGTATTTCACAACATTCCTGGCGGGTCGGCCCGCACTTCTCGGTGGGAACATTATATACTTCTATAACGTAATATAACCTAACCCAACCGATCTAGCCCCTCGCTGGTAATGTTTTACAGAATCCCGGACGTGTCGTCCGTACGTCTCAGTGCGGACATTATATGCGTTTATAACGCTATATATCCTAACCTAAGGCAACTTAACATCTCGGATGTAATATTTCCCAACATTCCTGGCGGGTCGGCCCCATCTTCTCGGTGGGCACATTATATACGTCTATATCGTAATATAACCTAACCTAACCCATCTAGACCCTCGCTGGTAATGTGTTACAAAATCCCGGTCGTGTCGTCCCGTACGTCTCGGTTCGGACATTATATACGTCTATAATGTTATATATCCTAACCTAAGGGAACCTAACATCGCGGATGTAGTATTTCACAACATTCCCGGCTGGTCGGCCCCATCTCCTCGGTGGGCACATTATATACGTCTATATCGTAATATAACCTAACCTAACCCATCTAGAACCTCGCTGGTAATGTTTTCAAAATCCGGGGCGTGTCGGCCCGTACTTCTCGGTGCGGACATTATATAAGTCTATAACGTTATATGCCCTAACCTAAGGGAACCTAACATCTTGGATGTAGTATTTTCCAACATTCCTGGCGGGTCGGCTCCTACTTCTCGGTGGGCATATTATATACGTCTATCTCGTAATGTAACCTAACCTAACCCATCTAGACCCTCGCTGGTAATGTTTTACAAAATCCCGGTCGTGTCGGCCCGTACGTCTCGGTGCGGACATTATATGCGTTTATAACGTTATATATCCTAACCTAAGGCAACCTAACACCTCGGATGTAGTATTTTCCAACATTCCTGGCGCGTCGGCCCCAACTTCTCGGTGGGCATATTATATACATCTATATCGTAATATAACCTAACCTAACCCATCTAGACCCTCGCTGGTAATGTTTTACAGAATCCCGGTCGTGTCGTCCCGTACGTCTCGGTGCGGAGATTATATACGTCTATAACGTTATGTATCCTAACCTAAGGCAACTTAACATCTGGGATGTAGTATTTTCCAACATTCCTGGCGAGTCGGCCCCAACTTCTCGGTGGGCACATTATATACGTCTATATCGTAATATAACCTAACCTAACCCATCTAGACCCTCGCTGGTAATGTTTTACAGAATCCCGGTCGTGCCGGCCCGTACTTCTCGGTGGGGACATTATATACGTCTATAACGTTATATATCCTAACCTAAGGCAACTTAACATCTCGGATGTAGTATTTTCCAACATTCCTGGCGGGTGGGCCCCATGTTCTCGGTGGGCACATAATATACGTCTATATCGTAGTATAACCTAACCTAACCCATCTAGACCCTCGCTGGTAATGTTTTACAAATTCCCGGTCGTGTCGTCCCGTACGTCTCGGAACGGACATTATATACGTCTATAACGTTACGTATCCTAACCTAAGGCAACTTAACATCTGGGATGTAGTATTTTCCAAAATTCCTGGCGAGTCGGCCCCAACTTCTCGGTGGGCAGATTATATACGTCTATATCGTAATATAACCTAACCTAACCCATCTAGACCCTCGCTGGTAATGTTTTACAAAATCCCGGTCGTGTCGGCCAGTACTTCTCGGTGGGGACATTATATACGTCTATATCGTAATATAACCTAACCTAACCCATCTAGACCCTCGCTGGTATGTTTTACAAAATCCCGGTCGTGTCGGCCCGTGCTTCTCGGTGGGCACATTATATACATCTATATCGTAATATAACCTAACCTAACCCATCTAGACCCTCGCTGGTAATGTTTTACATAATCCCGGTCGTGTCGGCCCGTACTTCTCGGTGGGGACATTATATACGTCTATAACGTTATATATTCTAACCTAAGGCAACTTAACATCTCGGATGTAGTATTTTCCAACATTCCTGGCGGGTCGGCCCCATCTTCTCGGTGGGCACATTATATACGTCTATATCGTAATATAACCTAACCTAACCCATCTAGACCCTCGCTGGTAATTTTTTTACAAAATCCCGGTTGTGTCGTCCCGTACGTCTCGGTGCGGAGATTATATACGTCTATAACATTATATATCCTAACCTAAGGCAACTTAACATCTCGGATGTAGTATTTCCCAACATTCCTGGCAGGTCGGCCCCATCTTCTCGGTGGGCACATTATATACGTCTATATCGTAATATAACCAAACCTAACCCATATAGACCCTCGCTGGTAATGTTTTACAAAATCCCGGTCGTGTCGGCCCGTGCTTCTCGGTGGGGACATTATATACGTCTATAACGTTATATATCCTAACCTAAGGGAACCTATAATGGCGGATGTATTATTTCACAACATTCCTGGCTGGTCGGCGCCAATTCTCGGTGGAAACATTATATACGTCTATATCGTAATATAACCTAACCTAACCCATCTAGACCCTCGCTGGTAATGTTTCACAAAATCCCGGTCGTGTCGTCCCGTACGTCTCGGTGCGGAGATTATATACGTCTATAACATTATATATCCTAACCTAAGGCAACTTAACATCTCGGATGTAGTATTTCCCAACATTCCTGGCAGGTCGACCCCATCTTCTCGGTGGGCACATTATATACGTCTATATCGTAATATAACCAAACCTAACCCATATAGACCCTCGCTGGTAATGTTTTACAAAATCCCGGTCGTGTCGGCCCGTGCTTCTCGGTGGGGACATTATATACGTCTATAACGTTATGTATCCTAACCTAAGGCAACTTAACATCTGGGATGTAGTATTTTCCAACATTCCTGGCGAGTCGGCCCCAACTTCTCGGTGGGCACATTATATACGTCTATATCGTAATATAACCTAACCTAACCCATCTAGACCCTCGCTGGTAATGTTTTACAGAATCCCGGTCGTGTCGGCCAGTACTTCTCGGTGGGGACATTATATACGTCTATATCGTAATATAACCTAACCTAACCCATCTAGACCCTCGCTGGTAATGTTTTACAAAATCCCGGTCGTGTCGTCCCGTACGTCTCGGTGCGGAGATTATATACGTCTATAACGTTATATATCCTAACCTAAGGCAACTTAACATCTCGGATGTAGTATTTCCCAACATTCCTGGCAGGTCGGCCCCATCTTCTCGGTGGGCACATTATATACGTCTATATCGTAATATAACCAAACCTATCCCATATAGACCCTCGCTGGTAATGTTTTACAAAATCCCGTCGTGTCGGCCCGTGCTTCTCGGTGGGGACATTATATACGTCTATAACGTTATATATCCTAACCTAAGGGAACCTATAATCGCGGATGTATTATTTCACAACATTCCTGGCTGGTCGGCGCCAATTCTCGGTGGGAACATTATATACGTCTATATCGTAATATAACCTAACCTAACCCATCTAGACCCTCGCTGGTAATGTTTTACAAAATCCCGGTCGTGTCGGTCCGTGCTTCTCCGTGGGCACATTATATACATCTATATCGTAATATAACCTAACCTAAGGGAACCTAACTTCTTGGATGTAGTATTTTCCAACATTCCTGGCGGGTCGGCCCCATCTTCTCGGTGGGCACATTATATACGTCTATATCGTAATGTAACCTAACCTAACCCATCTAGACCCTCGCTGGTAATGTTTTACAAAATCCCGGCCGTGCCGGCTCGTACGTCTCGGTGCGGACATTATATGCATTTATAACGTTATATATCCTAACCTAAGGCAACCTAACATCTCGGATGTAGTATTTCACAACATTCCTGGCTGGTCGGCGCCAATTCTCGGTGGGAACATTATATACGTCCATAACGTAATATAACCTAACCCAACCGATCTAGCCCCTGGCTGGTAATGTTTTACAGAATCCCGGACGTGTCGCCCGTACGTCTCGGTGCGGACATTATATGCGTCTATAACGCTATATATCCTAACCTAACGCAACTTAACATCTCGGATGTAGTATTTTCCAACATTTCTGGCGGGTCGGCCCCAACTTCTCGGTGGGCACATTATATACATCTATATCGTAATATAACCTAACCTAACCCATCTAGACCCTCGCTGGTAATGTTTTACAAAATCCCGGTCGTGTCGGCCCGTACTTCTCGGTGGGGACATTGTATACGTCTATAACGTTATATATCCTAACCTAAGGCAACTTAACATCTCGGATGTAGTATTTTCCAACATTCCTGGCGTGTCGGCCCCATCTTCTCGGTGGGCACATTATATACGTCTATATCGTAGTATAACCTAACCTAACCCATCTAGACCCTCGCTGGTAATGTTTTACAGAATCCCGGTCGTGCCGGCCCGTACTTCTCGGTGGGGACATTATATACGTCTATAACGTTATATATCCTAACCTAAGGCAACTTAACATCTCGGATGTAGTATTTTCCAACATTCCTGGCGGGTGGGCCCCATGTTCTCGGTGGGCACATAATATACGTCTATATCGTAATATAACCTAACCTAACCCATCTAGACCCTCGCTGGTAATGTTTTACAAAATCCCGGTCGTGTCGGCCCCATGTTCTCGGTGGGCACATAATATACGTCTATATCGTAATATAACATAACCTAACCCATCTAGACCCTCGCTGGTAATGTTTTACAAAATCCCGGTCAAGTCGTCCCGTACGTCTCGGTGCGGACATTATATACGTCTATAACGTTACGTATCCTAACCTAAGGCAACTTAATATCTGGGATGTAGTATTTTCCAACATTCCTGGCGCGTCGGCCCCAACTTCTCGGTGGGCACATTATATACATCTATATCGTAATATAACCTAACCTAACCCATCTAGACCCTCGCTGGTAATGTTTTACAGAATCCCGGTCGTGTCGTCCCGTACGTCTCGGTGCGGAGATTATATACGTCTATAACGTTATGTATCCTAACCTAAGGCAACTTAACGTCTGGGATGTAGTATTTTCCAACATTCCTGGCGAGTCGGCCAGTACTTCTCGGTGGGGACATTATATACGTCTATATCGTAATATAACCTAACCTAACCCATCTAGACCCTCGCTGGTAATGTTTTACAGAATCCCGGTCGTGCCGGCCCGTACTTCTCGGTGGGGACATTATATACGTCTATAACGTTATATATCCTAACCTAAGGCAACTTAACATCTCGGATGTAGTATTTTCCAACATTCCTGGCGGGTGGGCCCCATGTTCTCGGTGGGCACATAATATACGTCTATATCGTAGTATAACCTAACCTAACCCATCTAGACCCTCGCTGGTAATGTTTTACAAAATCCCGGTCGTGTCGTCCCGTACGTCTCGGAGCGGACATTATATACGTCTATAACGTTACGTATCCTAACCTAAGGCAACTTAACATCTGGGATGTAGTATTTTCCAAAATTCCTGGCGAGTCGGCCCCAACTTCTCGGTGGGCAGATTATATACGTCTATATCGTAATATAACCTAACCTAACCCATCTAGACCCTCGCTGGTAAAGTTTTACAAAATCCCGGTCGTGTCGGCCAGTACTTCTCGGTGGGGACATTATATACGTCTATATCGTAATATAACCTAACCTAACCCATCTAGACCCTCGCTGGTATGTTTTACAAAATCCCGGTCGTGTCGGCCCGTGCTTCTCGGTGGGCACATTATATACATCTATATCGTAATATAACCTAACCTAACCCATCTAGACCCTCGCTGGTAATGTTTTACATAATCCCGGTCGTGTCGGCCCGTACTTCTCGGTGGGGACATTATATACGTCTATAACGTTATATATTCTAACCTAAGGCAACTTAACATCTCGGATGTAGTATTTTCCAACATTCCTGGCGGGTCGGCCCCATCTTCTCGGTGGGCACATTATATACGTCTATATCGTAATATAACCTAACCTAACCCATCTAGACCCTCGCTGGTAATGTTTTACAAAATCCCGGTCGTGTCGGCCCCATGTTCTCGGTGGGCACATAATATACGTCTATATCGTAATATAACATAACCTAACCCATCTAGACCCTCGCTGGTAATGTTTTACAAAATCCCGGTCAAGTCGTCCCGTACGTCTCGGTGCGGACATTATATACGTCTATAACGTTACGTATCCTAACCTAAGGCAACTTAATATCTGGGATGTAGTATTTTCCAACATTCCTGGCGCGTCGGCACCAACTTCTCGGTGGGCACATTATATACATCTATATCGTAATATAACCTAACCTAACCCATCTAGACCCTCGCTGGTAATGTTTTACAGAATCCCGGTCGTGTCGTCCCGTACGTCTCGGTGCGGAGATTATATACGTCTATAACGTTATGTATCCTAACCTAAGGCAACTTAACGTCTGGGATGTAGTATTTTCCAACATTCCTGGCGAGTCGGCCAGTACTTCTCGGTGGGGACATTATATACGTCTATATCGTAATATAACCTAACCTAACCCATCTAGACCCTCGCTGGTAATGTTTTACAGAATCCCGGTCGTGCCGGCCCGTACTTCTCGGTGGGGACATTATATACGTCTATAACGTTATATATCCTAACCTAAGGCAACTTAACATCTCGGATGTAGTATTTTCCAACATTCCTGGCGGGTGGGCCCCATGTTCTCGGTGGGCACATAATATACGTCTATATCGTAGTATAACCTAACCTAACCCATCTAGACCCTCGCTGGTAATGTTTTACAAAATCCCGGTCGTGTCGTCCCGTACGTCTCGGAGCGGACATTATATACGTCTATAACGTTACGTATCCTAACCTAAGGCAACTTAACATCTGGGATGTAGTATTTTCCAAAATTCCTGGCGAGTCGGCCCCAACTTCTCGGTGGGCAGATTATATACGTCTATATCGTAATATAACCTAACCTAACCCATCTAGACCCTCGCTGGTAAAGTTTTACAAAATCCCGGTCGTGTCGGCCAGTACTTCTCGGTGGGGACATTATATACGTCTATATCGTAATATAACCTAACCTAACCCATCTAGACCCTCGCTGGTATGTTTTACAAAATCCCGGTCGTGTCGGCCCGTGCTTCTCGGTGGGCACATTATATACATCTATATCGTAATATAACCTAACCTAACCCATCTAGACCCTCGCTGGTAATGTTTCACAAAATCACGGTCGTGTCGGCCCGTACTTCTCGGTGGGGACATCATATACGTCTATAACGTTATATACCCTAACCTAAGGCTACCTAACATCTCGGATGTAGTATTTCACAACATTCCTGGCGGGTCGGCCCCATCTTCTCGGTGGGCACATTATATACGTCTATATCGTAATATAACCTAACCTAACCCATCTAGACCCTCGCTGGTAATTTTTTTACAAAATCCCGGTCGTGTCGTCCCGTACGTCTCGGTGCGGAGATTATATACGTCTATAACATTATATATCCTAACCTAAGGCAACTTAACATCTCGGATGTAGTATTTCCCAACATTCCTGGCAGGTCGGCCCCATCTTCTCGGTGGGCACATTATATACGTCTATATCGTAATATAACCAAACCTAACCCATATAGACCCTCGCTGGTAATGTTTTACAAAATCCCGGTCGTGTCGGCCCGTGCTTCTCGGTGGGGACATTATATACGTCTATAACGTTATATATCCTAACCTAAGGGAACCTATAATGGCGGATGTATTATTTCACAACATTCCTGGCTGGTCGGCGCCAATTCTCGGTGGGAACATTATATACGTCTATATCGTAATATAACCTAACCTAACCCATCTAGACCCTCGCTGGTAATGTTTCACAAAATCACGGTCGTGTCGGCCCGTACTTCTCGGTGGGGACATCATATACGTCTATAACGTTATATACCCTAACCTAAGGCTACCTAACATCTCGAATGTAGTATTTCACAACATTCCTGGCGGGTCGGCCCGCACTTCTCGGTGGGAACATTATATACTTCTATAACGTAATATAACCTAACCCAACCGATCTAGCCCCTCGCTGGTAATGTTTTACAGAATCCCGGCCGTGTCGCCCGTACGTCTTAGTGCGGACATTATATGCGTTTATAACGCTATATATCCTAACCTAAGGCAACTTAACATCTCGGATGTAATATTTCCCAACATTCCTGGCGGGTCGGCCCCATCTTCTCGGTGGGCACATTATATACGTCTATATCGTAATATAACCTAACCTAACCCATCTAGACCCTCGCTGGTAATGTTTTACAAAATCCCGGTCGTGTCGTCCCGTACGTCTCGGTTCGGACATTATATACGTCTATAATGTTATATAACCTAACCTAAGGGAACCTAACATCGCGGATGTAGTATTTCACAACATTCCCGGCTGGTCGGCCCCATCTTCTCGGTGGGCACATTATATACGTGTATATCGTAATATAACCTAACCTAACCCATCTAGACCCTCGCTGGTAATGTTTTACAAAATCCGGGGCGTGTCGGCCCGTACTTCTCGGTGCGGACATTATATGCGTTTATAACGTTATATATCCTAACCTAAGGCAACCTAACATCTCGGATGTAGTATTTTCCAACATTCCTGGCGGGTGGGCCCCATGTTCCCGGTGGGCACATAATATACGTCTATATCGTAGTATAACCTAACCTAACCCATCTAGACCCTCGCTGGTAATGTTTTACAAAATCCCGGTCGTGTCGTCCCGTACGTCTCGGAGCGGACATTATATACGTCTATAACGTTACGTATCCTAACCTAAGGCAACTTAACATCTGGGATGTAGTATTTTCCAAAATTCATGGCGAGTCGGCCCCAACTTCTCGGTGGGCAGATTATATACGTCTATATCGTAATATAACCTAACCTAACCCATCTAGACCCTCGCTGGTAATGTTTTACAAAATCCCGGTCGTGTCGGCCCGTGCTTCTCGGTGGGGACATTATATACGTCTATAACGTTATATATCCTAACCTAAGGGAACCTATAATGGCGGATGTATTATTTCACAACATTCCTGGCTGGTCGGCGCCAATTCTCGGTGGGAACATTATATACGTCTATATCGTAATATAACCTAACCTAACCCATCTAGACCCTCGCTGGTAATGTTTCAGAAAATCACGGTCGTGTCGGCCCGTACTTCTCGGTGGGGACATCATATACGTCTATAACGTTATATACCCTAACCTAAGGCTACCTAACATCTCGGATGTAGTATTTCACAACATTCCTGGCGGGTCGGCCCCATCTTCTCGGTGGGCACATTATATACGTCTATATCGTAATATAACCTAACCTAACCCATCTAGACCCTCGCTGGTAATTTTTTTACAAAATCCCGGTCGTGTCGTCCCGTACGTCTCGGTGCGGAGATTATATACGTCTATAACATTATATATCCTAACCTAAGGCAACTTAACATCTCGGATGTAGTATTTCACAACATTCCTGGCGGGTCGGCCCCATCTTCTCGGTGGGCACATTATATACGTCTATATCGTAATATAACCTAACCTAACCCATCTAGACCCTCGCTGGTAATTTTTTTACAAAATCCCGGTCGTGTCGTCCCGTACGTCTCGGTGCGGAGATTATATACGTCTATAACATTATATATCCTAACCTAAGGCAACTTAACATCTCGGATGTAGTATTTCCCAACATTCCTGGCAGGTCGGCCCCATCTTCTCGGTGGGCACATTATATACGTCTATATCGTAATATAACCAAACCTAACCCATATAGACCCTCGCTGGTAATGTTTTACAAAATCCCGGTCGTGTCGGCCCGTGCTTCTCGGTGGGGACATTATATACGTCTATAACGTTATATATCCTAACCTAAGGAAACCTATAATGGCGGATGTATTATTTCACAACATTCCTGGCTGGTCGGCGCCAATTCTCGGTGGGAACATTATATACGTCTATATCGTAATATAACCTAACCTAACCCATCTAGACCCTCGCTGGTAATGTTTCACAAAATCACGGTCGTGTCGGCCCGTACTTCTCGGTGGGGACATCATATACGTCTATAACGTTATATACCCTAACCTAAGGCTACCTAACATCTCGAATGTAGTATTTCACAACATTCCTGGCGGGTCGGCCCGCACTTCTCGGTGGGAACATTATATACTTCTATAACGTAATATAACCTAACCCAACCGATCTAGCCCCTCGCTGGTAATGTTTTACAGAATCCCGGACGTGTCGCCCGTACGTCTTAGTGCGGACATTATATGCGTTTATAACGCTATATATCCTAACCTAAGGCAACTTAACATCTCGGATGTAATATTTCCCAACATTCCTGGCGGGTCGGCCCCATCTTCTCGGTGGGCACATTATATACGTCTATATCGTAATATAACCTAACCTAACCCATCTAGACCCTCGCTGGTAATGTTTTACAAAATCCCGGGCGTGTCGTCCCGTACGTCTCGGTTCGGACATTATATACGTCTATAATGTTATATAACCTAACCTAAGGGAACCTAACATCGCGGATGTAGTATTTCACAACATTCCCGGCTGGTCGGCCCCATCTTCTCGGTGGGCACATTATATACGTGTATATCGTAATATAACCTAACCTAACCCATCTAGACCCTCGCTGGTAATGTTTTACAAAATCCGGGGCGTGTCGGCCCGTACTTCTCGGTGCGGACATTATATGCGTTTATAACGTTATATATCCTAACCTAAGGCAACCTAACATCTCGGATGTAGTATTTTCCAACATTCCTGGCGGGTGGGCCCCATGTTCCCGGTGGGCACATAATATACGTCTATATCGTAGTATAACCTAACCTAACCCATCTAGACCCTCGCTGGTAATGTTTTACAAAATCCCGGTCGTGTCGTCCCGTACGTCTCGGAGCGGACATTATATACGTCTATAACGTTACGTATCCTAACCTAAGGCAACTTAACATCTGGGATGTAGTATTTTCCAAAATTCATGGCGAGTCGGCCCCAACTTCTCGGTGGGCAGATTATATACGTCTATATCGTAATATAACCTAACCTAACCCATCTAGACCCTCGCTGGTAATGTTTTACAAAATCCCGGTCGTGTCGGCCCGTGCTTCTCGGTGGGGACATTATATACGTCTATAACGTTATATATCCTAACCTAAGGGAACCTATAATGGCGGATGTATTATTTCACAACATTCCTGGCTGGTCGGCGCCAATTCTCGGTGGGAACATTATATACGTCTATATCGTAATATAACCTAACCTAACCCATCTAGACCCTCGCTGGTAATGTTTCACAAAATCACGGTCGTGTCGGCCCGTACTTCTCGGTGGGGACATCATATACGTCTATAACGTTATATACCCTAACCTAAGGCTACCTAACATCTCGGATGTAGTATTTCACAACATTCCTGGCGGGTCGGCCCCATCTTCTCGGTGGGCACATTATATACGTCTATATCGTAATATAACCTAACCTAACCCATCTAGACCCTCGCTGGTAATTTTTTTACAAAATCCCGGTCGTGTCGTCCCGTACGTCTCGGTGCGGAGATTATATACGTCTATAACATTATATATCCTAACCTAAGGCAACTTAACATCTCGGATGTAGTATTTCCCAACATTCCTGGCAGGTCGGCCCCATCTTCTCGGTGGGCACATTATATACGTCTATATCGTAATATAACCAAACCTAACCCATATAGACCCTCGCTGGTAATGTTTTACAAAATCCCGGTCGTGTCGGCCCGTGTTTCTCGGTGGGGACATTATATACGTCTATAACGTTATATATCCTAACCTAAGGGAACCTATAATGGCGGATGTATTATTTCACAACATTCCTGGCTGGTCGGCGCC
This sequence comes from Xylocopa violacea, assembly GCA_963969225.1. Classification (NCBI taxonomy): domain Eukaryota; kingdom Metazoa; phylum Arthropoda; class Insecta; order Hymenoptera; family Apidae; genus Xylocopa; species Xylocopa violacea. The sequence continues at coordinate 905,985 of CAXAJV010000061.1, read as the reverse complement.
AATTCTCGGTGGGAACATTATATACGTCTATATCGTAATATAACCTAACCTAACCCATCTAGACCCTCGCTGGTAATGTTTCACAAAATCACGGTCGTGTCGGCCCGTACTTCTCGGTGGGGACATCATATACGTCTATAACGTTATATACCCTAACCTAAGGCTACCTAACATCTCGAATGTAGTATTTCACAACATTCCTGGCGGGTCGGCCCGCACTTCTCGGTGGGAACATTATATACTTCTATAACGTAATATAACCTAACCCAACCGATCTAGCCCCTCGCTGGTAATGTTTTACAGAATCCCGGACGTGTCGCCCGTACGTCTTAGTGCGGACATTATATGCGTTTATAACGCTATATATCCTAACCTAAGGCAACTTAACATCTCGGATGTAATATTTCCCAACATTCCTGGCGGGTCGGCCCCATCTTCTCGGTGGGCACATTATATACGTCTATATCGTAATATAACCTAACCTAACCCATCTAGACCCTCGCTGGTAATGTTTTACAAAATCCCGGTCGTGTCGTCCCGTACGTCTCGGTTCGGACATTATATACGTCTATAATGTTATATAACCTAACCTAAGGGAACCTAACATCGCGGATGTAGTATTTCACAACATTCCCGGCTGGTCGGCCCCATCTTCTCGGTGGGCACATTATATACGTGTATATCGTAATATAACCTAACCTAACCCATCTAGACCCTCGCTGGTAATGTTTTACAAAATCCGGGGCGTGTCGGCCCGTACTTCTCGGTGCGGACATTATATGCGTTTATAACGTTATATATCCTAACCTAAGGCAACCTAACATCTCGGATGTAGTATTTTCCAACATTCCTGGCGGGTGGGCCCCATGTTCCCGGTGGGCACATAATATACGTCTATATCGTAGTATAACCTAACCTAACCCATCTAGACCCTCGCGGGTAATGTTTTACAAAATCCCGGTCGTGTCGTCCCGTACGTCTCGGAGCGGACATTATATACGTCTATAACGTTACGTATCCTAACCTAAGGCAACTTAACATCTGGGATGTAGTATTTTCCAAAATTCATGGCGAGTCGGCCCCAACTTCTCGGTGGGCAGATTATATACGTCTATATCGTAATATAACCTAACCTAACCCATCTAGACCCTCGCTGGTAATGTTTTACAAAATCCCGGTCGTGTCGGCCCGTGCTTCTCGGTGGGCACATTATATACATCTATATCGTAATATAACCTAACCTAACCCATCTAGACCCTCGCTGGTAATGTTTTACATAATCCCGGTCGTGTCGGCCCGTACTTCTCGGTGGGGACATTATATGCGTTTATAACGTTATATATCCTAACCTAAGGCAACCTAACACCTCGGATGTAGTATTTTCCAACATTCCTGGCGCGTCGGCCCCAACTTCTCGGTGGGCATATTATATACATCTATATCGTAATATAACCTAACCTAACCCATCTAGACCCTCGCTGGTAATGTTTTACAGAATCCCGGTCGTGTCGTCCCGTACGTCTCGGAGCGGACATTATATACGTCTATAACGTTACGTATCCTAACCTAATGCAACTTAACATCTGGGATGTAGTATTTTCCAAAATTCATGGCGAGTCGGCCCCAACTTCTCGGTGGGCAGATTATATACGTCTATATCGTAATATAACCTAACCTAACCCATCTAGACCCTCGCTGGTAATGTTTTACAAAATCCCGGTCGTGTCGGCCCGTGCTTCTCGGTGGGCACATTATATACATCTATATCGTAATATAACCTAACCTAACCCATCTAGACCCTCGCTGGTAATGTTTTACATAATCCCGGTCGTGTCGGCCCGTACTTCTCGGTGGGGACATTATATGCGTTTATAACGTTATATATCCTAACCTAAGGCAACCTAACACCTCGGATGTAGTATTTTCCAACATTCCTGGCGCGTCGGCCCCAACTTCTCGGTTGGCATATTATATACATCTATATCGTAATATAACCTAACCTAACCCATCTAGACCCTCGCTGGTAATGTTTTACAGAATCCCGGTCGTGTCGTCCCGTACGTCTCGGTGCGGAGATTATATACGTCTATAACGTTATGTATCCTAACCTAAGGCAACTTAACATCTGGGATGTAGTATTTTCCAACATTCCTGGCGAGTCGGCCCCAACTTCTCGGTGGGCACATTATATACGTCTATATCGTAATATAACCTAACCTAACCCATCTAGACCCTCGCTGGTAATGTTTTACAGAATCCCGGTCGTGCCGGCCCGTACTTCTCGGTGGGGACATTATATACGTCTATAACGTTATATATCCTAACCTAAGGCAACTTAACATCTCGGATGTAGTATTTTCCAACATTCCTGGCGGGTGGGCCCCATGTTCTCGGTGGGCACATAATATACGTCTATATCGTAGTATAACCTAACCTAACCCATCTAGACCCTCGCTGGTAATGTTTTACAAAATCCCGGTCGTGTCGTCCCGTAGGTCTCGGAGCGGACATTATATACGTCTATAACGTTACGTATCCTAACCTAAGGCAACTTAACATCTGAGATGTAGTATTTTCCAAAATTCCTGGCGAGTCGGCCCCAACTTCTCGGTGGGCAGATTATATACGTCTATATCGTAATATAACCTAACCTAACTCATCTAGACCCTCGCTGGTAATGTTTTACAAAATCCCGGTCGTGTCGGCCAGTACTTCTCGGTGGGGACATTATATACGTCTATATCGTAATATAACCTAACCTATCCCATCTAGACCCTCGCTGGTAATGTTTTACAAAATCCCGGTCGTGTCGTCCCGTACGTCTCGGTGCGGAGATTATATACGTCTATAACGTTATATATCCTAACCTAAGGCAACTTAACATCTCGGATGTAGTATTTCCCAACATTCCTGGCAGGTCGGCCCCATCTTCTCGGTGGGCACATTATATACGTCTATATCGTAATATAACCAAACCTATCCCATATAGACCCTCGCTGGTAATGTTTTACAAAATCCCGTCGTGTCGGCCCGTGCTTCTCGGTGGGGACATTATATACGTCTATAACGTTATATATCCTAACCTAAGGGAACCTATAATCGCGGATGTATTATTTCACAACATTCCTGGCTGGTCGGCGCCAATTCTCGGTGGGAACATTATATACGTCTATATCGTAATATAACCTAACCTAACCCATCTAGACCCTCGCTGGTAATGTTTTACAAAATCCCGGTCGTGTCGGTCCGTGCTTCTCCGTGGGCACATTATATACATCTATATCGTAATATAACCTAACCTAAGGGAACCTAACTTCTTGGATGTAGTATTTTCCAACATTCCTGGCGGGTTGGCCCCATCTTCTCGGTGGGCACATTATATACGTCTATATCGTAATGTAACCTAACCTAACCCATCTAGACCCTCGCTGGTAATGTTTTACAAAATCCCGGCCGTGTCGGCTCGTACGTCTCGGTGCGGACATTATATGCATTTATAACGTTATATATCCTAACCTAAGGCAACCTAACATCTCGGATGTAGTATTTCACAACATTCCTGGCTGGTCGGCGCCAATTCTCGGTGGGAACATTATATACGTCCATAACGTAATATAACCTAACCCAACCGATCTAGCCCCTGGCTGGTAATGTTTTACAGAATCCCGGACGTGTCGCCCGTACGTCTCGGTGCGGACATTATATGCGTCTATAACGCTATATATCCTAACCTAACGCAACTTAACATCTCGGATGTAGTATTTTCCAACATTTCTGGCGGGTCGGCCCCAACTTCTCGGTGGGCACATTATATACATCTATATCGTAATATAACCTAACCTAACCCATCTAGACCCTCGCTGGTAATGTTTTACAAAATCCCGGTCGTGTCGGCCCGTACTTCTCGGTGGGGACATTGTATACGTCTATAACGTTATATATCCTAACCTAAGGCAACTTAACATCTCGGATGTAGTATTTTCCAACATTCCTGGCGTGTCGGCCCCATCTTCTCGGTGGGCACATTATATACGTCTATATCGTAGTATAACCTAACCTAACCCATCTAGACCCTCGCTGGTAATGTTTTACAGAATCCCGGTCGTGCCGGCCCGTACTTCTCGGTGGGGACATTATATACGTCTATAACGTTATATATCCTAACCTAAGGCAACTTAACATCTCGGATGTAGTATTTTCCAACATTCCTGGCGGGTGGGCCCCATGTTCTCGGTGGGCACATAATATACGTCTATATCGTAATATAACCTAACCTAACCCATCTAGACCCTCGCTGGTAATGTTTTACAAAATCCCGGTCGTGTCGGCCCGTGCTTCTCGGTGGGCACATTATATACATCTATATCGTAATATAACCTAACCTAACCCATCTAGACCCTCGCTGGTAATGTTTTACATAATCCCGGTCGTGTCGGCCCGTACTTCTCGGTGGGGACATTATATACGTCTATAACGTTATATATTCTAACCTAAGGCAACTTAACATCTCGGATGTAGTATTTTCCAACATTCCTGGCGGGTCGGCCCCATCTTCTCGGTGGGCACATTATATACGTCTATATCGTAATATATCCTAACCTAACCCATCTAGACACTCGCTGGTAATTTTTTTACAAAATCCCGGTCGTGTCGTCCCGTACGTCTCGGTGCGGAGATTATATACGTCTATAACGTTATATATCCTAACCCAAGGCAACTTAACATCTCGGATGTAGTATTTCCCAACATTCCTGGCAGGTCGGCCCCATCTTCTCGGTGGGCACATTATATACGTCTATATCGTAATATAACCAAACCTAACCCATATAGACCCTCGCTGGTAATGTTTTACAAAATCCCGGTCGTGTCGGCCCGTGCTTCTCGGTGGGGACATTATATACGTCTATAACGTTATATATCCTAACCTAAGGGAACCTATAATCGCGGATGTATTATTTCACAACATTCCTGGCTGGTCGGCGCCAATTCTCGGTGGGAACATTATATACGTCTATATCGTAATATAACCTAACCTAACCCATCTAGACCCTCGCTGGTAATGTTTCACAAAATCACGGTCGTGTCGGCCCGTACTTCTCGGTGGGGACATCATATACGTCTATAACGTTATATACCCTAACCTAAGGCTACCTAACATCTCGAATGTAGTATTTCACAACATTCCGGGCGGGTCGGCCCGCACTTCTCGGTGGGAACATTATATACTTCTATAACGTAATATAACCTAACCCAACCGATCTAGCCCCTCGCTGGTAATGTTTTACAGAATCCCGGACGTGTCGTCCGTACGTCTCAGTGCGGACATTATATGCGTTTATAACGCTATATATCCTAACCTAAGGCAACTTAACATCTCGGATGTAATATTTCCCAACATTCCTGGCGGGTCGGCCCCATCTTCTCGGTGGGCACATTATATACGTCTATATCGTAATATAACCTAACCTAACCCATCTAGACCCTCGCTGGTAATGTGTTACAAAATCCCGGTCGTGTCGTCCCGTACGTCTCGGTTCGGACATTATATACGTCTATAATGTTATATATCCTAACCTAAGGGAACCTAACATCGCGGATGTAGTATTTCACAACATTCCCGGCTGGTCGGCCCCATCTCCTCGGTGGGCACATTATATACATCTATATCGTAATATAACCTAACCTAACCCATCTAGACCCTCGCTGGTAATGTTTTACAGAATCCCGGTCGTGTCGTCCCGTACGTCTCGGTGCGGAGATTATATACGTCTATAACGTTATGTATCCTAACCTAAGGCAACTTAACATCTGGGATGTAGTATTTTCCAACATTCCTGGCGAGTCGGCCCCAACTTCTCGGTGGGCACATTATATACGTCTATATCGTAATATAACCTAACCTAACCCATCTAGACCCTCGCTGGTAATGTTTTACAGAATCCCGGTCGTGCCGGCCCGTACTTCTCGGTGGGGACATTATATACGTCTATAACGTTATATATCCTAACCTAAGGCAACTTAACATCTCGGATGTAGTATTTTCCAACATTCCTGGCGGGTGGGCCCCATGTTCTCGGTGGGCACATAATATACGTCTATATCGTAGTATAACCTAACCTAACCCATCTAGACCCTCGCTGGTAATGTTTTACAAAATCCCGGTCGTGTCGTCCCGTACGTCTCGGAGCGGACATTATATACGTCTATAACGTTACGTATCCTAACCTAAGGCAACTTAACATCTGGGATGTAGTATTTTCCAAAATTCCTGGCGAGTCGGCCCCAACTTCTCGGTGGGCAGATTATATACGTCTATATCGTAATATAACCTAACCTAACCCATCTAGACCCTCGCTGGTAATGTTTTACAAAATCCCGGTCGTGTCGGCCAGTACTTCTCGGTGGGGACATTATATACGTCTATATCGTAATATAACCTAACCTAACCCATCTAGACCCTCGCTGGTAATGTTTTACAAAATCCCGGTCGTGTCGGCCCGTGCTTCTCGGTGGGCACATTATATACATCTATATCGTAATATAACCTAACCTAACCCATCTAGACCCTCGCTGGTAATGTTTTACATAATCCCGGTCGTGTCGGCCCGTACTTCTCGGTGGGGACATTATATACGTCTATAACGTTATATATTCTAACCTAAGGCAACTTAACATCTCGGATGTAGTATTTTCCAACATTCCTGGCGGGTCGGCCCCATCTTCTCGGTGGGCACATTATATACGTCTATATCGTAATATAACCTAACCTAACCCATCTAGACCCTCGCTGGTAATTTTTTTACAAAATCCCGGTCGTGTCGTCCCGTACGTCTCGGTGCGGAGATTATATACGTCTATAACATTATATATCCTAACCTAAGGCAACTTAACATCTCGGATGTAGTATTTTCCAACATTCCTGGCGGGTCGGCTCCTACTTCTCGGTGGGCATATTATATACGTCTATATCGTAATGTAACCTAACCTAACCCATCTAGACCCTCGCTGGTAATGTTTTACAAAATCCCGGTCGTGTCGGCCCGTACGTCTCGGTGCGGACATTATATGCGTTTATAACGTTATATATCCTAACCTAAGGCAACCTAACATCTCGGATGTAGTATTTTCCAACATTCCTGGCGGGTGGGCCCCATGTTCTCGGTGGGCACATAATATACGTCTATATCGTAATATAACCTAACCTAACCCATCTAGACCCTCGCTGGTAATGTTTTACAAAATCCCGGTCGTGTCGGCCCGTGCTTCTCGGTGGGCACATTATATACATCTATATCGTAATATAACCTAACCTAACCCATCTAGACCCTCGCTGGTAATGTTTTACATAATCCCGGTCGTGTCGGCCCGTACTTCTCGGTGGGGACATTATATACGTCTATAACGTTATATATTCTAACCTAAGGCAACTTAACATCTCGGATGTAGTATTTTCCAACATTCCTGGCGGGTCGGCCCCATCTTCTCGGTGGGCACATTATATACGTCTATATCGTAATATATCCTAACCTAACCCATCTAGACACTCGCTGGTAATTTTTTTACAAAATCCCGGTCGTGTCGTCCCGTACGTCTCGGTGCGGAGATTATATACGTCTATAACGTTATATATCCTAACCCAAGGCAACTTAACATCTCGGATGTAGTATTTCCCAACATTCCTGGCAGGTCGGCCCCATCTTCTCGGTGGGCACATTATATACGTCTATATCGTAATATAACCAAACCTAACCCATATAGACCCTCGCTGGTAATGTTTTACAAAATCCCGGTCGTGTCGGCCCGTGCTTCTCGGTGGGGACATTATATACGTCTATAACGTTATATATCCTAACCTAAGGGAACCTATAATCGCGGATGTATTATTTCACAACATTCCTGGCTGGTCGGCGCCAATTCTCGGTGGGAACATTATATACGTCTATATCGTAATATAACCTAACCTAACCCATCTAGACCCTCGCTGGTAATGTTTCACAAAATCACGGTCGTGTCGGCCCGTACTTCTCGGTGGGGACATCATATACGTCTATAACGTTATATACCCTAACCTAAGGCTACCTAACATCTCGAATGTAGTATTTCACAACATTCCTGGCGGGTCGGCCCGCACTTCTCGGTGGGAACATTATATACTTCTATAACGTAATATAACCTAACCCAACCGATCTAGCCCCTCGCTGGTAATGTTTTACAGAATCCCGGACGTGTCGCCCGTACGTCTTAGTGCGGACATTATATGCGTTTATAACGCTATATATCCTAACCTAAGGCAACTTAACATCTCGGATGTAATATTTCCCAACATTCCTGGCGGGTCGGCCCCATCTTCTCGGTGGGCACATTATATACGTCTATATCGTAATATAACCTAACCTAACCCATCTAGACCCTCGCTGGTAATGTTTTACAAAATCCCGGTCGTGTCGTCCCGTACGTCTCGGTTCGGACATTATATACGTCTATAATGTTATATAACCTAACCTAAGGGAACCTAACATCGCGGATGTAGTATTTCACAACATTCCCGGCTGGTCGGCCCCATCTTCTCGGTGGGCACATTATATACGTGTATATCGTAATATAACCTAACCTAACCCATCTAGACCCTCGCTGGTAATGTTTTACAAAATCCGGGGCGTGTCGGCCCGTACTTCTCGGTGCGGACATTATATGCGTTTATAACGTTATATATCCTAACCTAAGGCAACCTAACATCTCGGATGTAGTATTTTCCAACATTCCTGGCGGGTGGGCCCCATGTTCCCGGTGGGCACATAATATACGTCTATATCGTAGTATAACCTAACCTAACCCATCTAGACCCTCGCTGGTAATGTTTTACAAAATCCCGGTCGTGTCGTCCCGTACGTCTCGGAGCGGACATTATATACGTCTATAACGTTACGTATCCTAACCTAAGGCAACTTAACATCTGGGATGTAGTATTTTCCAAAATTCATGGCGAGTCGGCCCCAACTTCTCGGTGGGCAGATTATATACGTCTATATCGTAATATAACCTAACCTAACCCATCTAGACCCTCGCTGGTAATGTTTTACAAAATCCCGGTCGTGTCGGCCCGTGCTTCTCGGTGGGGACATTATATACGTCTATAACGTTATATATCCTAACCTAAGGGAACCTATAATGGCGGATGTATTATTTCACAACATTCCTGGCTGGTCGGCGCCAATTCTCGGTGGGAACATTATATACGTCTATATCGTAATATAACCTAACCTAACCCACCTAGACCCTCGCTGGTAATGTTTCAGAAAATCACGGTCGTGTCGGCCCGTACTTCTCGGTGGGGACATCATATACGTCTATAACGTTATATACCCTAACCTAAGGCTACCTAACATCTCGGATGTAGTATTTCACAACATTCCTGGCGGGTCGGCCCCATCTTCTCGGTGGGCACATTATATACGTCTATATCGTAATATAACCTAACCTAACCCATCTAGACCCTCGCTGGTAATTTTTTTACAAAATCCCGGTCGTGTCGTCCCGTACGTCTCGGTGCGGAGATTATATACGTCTATAACATTATATATCCTAACCTAAGGCAACTTAACATCTCGGATGTAGTATTTCACAACATTCCTGGCGGGTCGGCCCCATCTTCTCGGTGGGCACATTATATACGTCTATATCGTAATATAACCTAACCTAACCCATCTAGACCCTCGCTGGTAATTTTTTTACAAAATCCCGGTCGTGTCGTCCCGTACGTCTCGGTGCGGAGATTATATACGTCTATAACATTATATATCCTAACCTAAGGCAACTTAACATCTCGGATGTAGTATTTCCCAACATTCCTGGCAGGTCGGCCCCATCTTCTCGGTGGGCACATTATATACGTCTATATCGTAATATAACCAAACCTAACCCATATAGACCCTCGCTGGTAATGTTTTACAAAATCCCGGTCGTGTCGGCCCGTGCTTCTCGGTGGGGACATTATATACGTCTATAACGTTATATATCCTAACCTAAGGGAACCTATAATGGCGGATGTATTATTTCACAACATTCCTGGCTGGTCGGCGCCAATTCTCGGTGGGAACATTATATACGTCTATATCGTAATATAACCTAACCTAACCCATCTAGACCCTCGCTGGTAATGTTTCACAAAATCACGGTCGTGTCGGCCCGTACTTCTCGGTGGGGACATCATATACGTCTATAACGTTATATACCCTAACCTAAGGCTACCTAACATCTCGAATGTAGTATTTCACAACATTCCTGGCGGGTCGGCCCGCACTTCTCGGTGGGAACATTATATACTTCTATAACGTAATATAACCTAACCCAACCAATCTAGCCCCTCGCTGGTAATGTTTTACAGAATCCCGGACGTGTCGCCCGTACGTCTTAGTGCGGACATTATATGCGTTTATAACGCTATATATCCTAACCTAAGGCAACTTAACATCTCGGATGTAATATTTCCCAACATTCCTGGCGGGTCGGCCCCATCTTCTCGGTGGGCACATTATATACGTCTATATCGTAATATAACCTAACCTAACCCATCTAGACCCTCGCTGGTAATGTTTTACAAAATCCCGGTCGTGTCGTCCCGTACGTCTCGGTTCGGACATTATATACGTCTATAATGTTATATAACCTAACCTAAGGGAACCTAACATCGCGGATGTAGTATTTCACAACATTCCCGGCTGGTCGGCCCCATCTTCTCGGTGGGCACATTATATACGTGTATATCGTAATATAACCTAACCTAACCCATCTAGACCCTCGCTGGTAATGTTTTACAAAATCCGGGGCGTGTCGGCCCGTACTTCTCGGTGCGGACATTATATGCGTTTATAACGTTATATATCCTAACCTAAGGCAACCTAACATCTCGGATGTAGTATTTTCCAACATTCCTGGCGGGTGGGCCCCATGTTCCCGGTGGGCACATAATATACGTCTATATCGTAGTATAACCTAACCTAACCCATCTAGACCCTCGCTGGTAATGTTTTACAAAATCCCGGTCGTGTCGTCCCGTACGTCTCGGAGCGGACATTATATACGTCTATAACGTTACGTATCCTAACCTAAGGCAACTTAACATCTGGGATGTAGTATTTTCCAAAATTCATGGCGAGTCGGCCCCAACTTCTCGGTGGGCAGATTATATACGTCTATATCGTAATATAACCTAACCTAACCCATCTAGACCCTCGCTGGTAATGTTTTACAAAATCCCGGTCGTGTCGGCCCGTGCTTCTCGGTGGGGACATTATATACGTCTATAACGTTATATATCCTAACCTAAGGGAACCTATAATGGCGGATGTATTATTTCACAACATTCCTGGCTGGTCGGCGCCAATTCTCGGTGGGAACATTATATACGTCTATATCGTAATATAACCTAACCTAACCCATCTAGACCCTCGCTGGTAATGTTTCACAAAATCACGGTCGTGTCGGCCCGTACTTCTCGGTGGGGACATCATATACGTCTATAACGTTATATACCCTAACCTAAGGCTACCTAACATCTCGGATGTAGTATTTCACAACATTCCTGGCGGGTCGGCCCCATCTTCTCGGTGGGCACATTATATACGTCTATATCGTAATATAACCTAACCTAACCCATCTAGACCCTCGCTGGTAATTTTTTTACAAAATCCCGGTCGTGTCGTCCCGTACGTCTCGGTGCGGAGATTATATACGTCTATAACATTATATATCCTAACCTAAGGCAACTTAACATCTCGGATGTAGTATTTCCCAACATTCCTGGCAGGTCGGCCCCATCTTCTCGGTGGGCACATTATATACGTCTATATCGTAATATAACCAAACCTAACCCATATAGACCCTCGCTGGTAATGTTTTACAAAATCCCGGTCGTGTCGGCCCGTGTTTCTCGGTGGGGACATTATATACGTCTATAACGTTATATATCCTAACCTAAGGGAACCTATAATGGCGGATGTATTATTTCACAACATTCCTGGCTGGTCGGCGCCAATTCTCGGTGGGAACATTATATACGTCTATATCGTAATATAACCTAACCTAACCCATCTAGACCCTCGCTGGTAATGTTTCACAAAATCACGGTCGTGTCGGCCCGTACTTCTCGGTGGGGACATCATATACGTCTATAACGTTATATACCCTAACCTAAGGCTACCTAACATCTCGAATGTAGTATTTCACAACATTCCTGGCGGGTCGGCCCGCACTTCTCGGTGGGAACATTATATACTTCTATAACGTAATATAACCTAACCCAACCGATCTAGCCCCTCGCTGGTAATGTTTTACAGAATCCCGGACGTGTCGCCCGTACGTCTTAGTGCGGACATTATATGCGTTTATAACGCTATATATCCTAACCTAAGGCAACTTAACATCTCGGATGTAATATTTCCCAACATTCCTGGCGGGTCGGCCCCATCTTCTCGGTGGGCACATTATATACGTCTATATCGTAATATAACCTAACCTAACCCATCTAGACCCTCGCTGGTAATGTTTTACAAAATCCCGGTCGTGTCGTCCCGTACGTCTCGGTTCGGACATTATATACGTCTATAATGTTATATAACCTAACCTAAGGGAACCTAACATCGCGGATGTAGTATTTCACAACATTCCCGGCTGGTCGGCCCCATCTTCTCGGTGGGCACATTATATACGTGTATATCGTAATATAACCTAACCTAACCCATCTAGACCCTCGCTGGTAATGTTTTACAAAATCCGGGGCGTGTCGGCCCGTACTTCTCGGTGCGGACATTATATGCGTTTATAACGTTATATATCCTAACCTAAGGCAACCTAACATCTCGGATGTAGTATTTTCCAACATTCCTGGCGGGTGGGCCCCATGTTCCCGGTGGGCACATAATATACGTCTATATCGTAGTATAACCTAACCTAACCCATCTAGACCCTCGCGGGTAATGTTTTACAAAATCCCGGTCGTGTCGTCCCGTACGTCTCGGAGCGGACATTATATACGTCTATAACGTTACGTATCCTAACCTAAGGCAACTTAACATCTGGGATGTAGTATTTTCCAAAATTCATGGCGAGTCGGCCCCAACTTCTCGGTGGGCAGATTATATACGTCTATATCGTAATATAACCTAACCTAACCCATCTAGACCCTCGCTGGTAATGTTTTACAAAATCCCGGTCGTGTCAGCCCGTGCTTCTCGGTGGGCACATTATATACATCTATATCGTAATATAACCTAACCTAACCCATCTAGACCCTCGCTGGTAATGTTTTACATAATCCCGGTCGTGTCGGCCCGTACTTCTCGGTGGGGACATTATATGCGTTTATAACGTTATATATCCTAACCTAAGGCAACCTAACACCTCGGATGTAGTATTTTCCAACATTCCTGGCGCGTCGGCCCCAACTTCTCGGTGGGCATATTATATACATCTATATCGTAATATAACCTAACCTAACCCATCTAGACCCTCGCTGGTAATGTTTTACAGAATCCCGGTCGTGTCGTCCCGTACGTCTCGGAGCGGACATTATATACGTCTATAACGTTACGTATCCTAACCTAAGGCAACTTAACATCTGGGATGTAGTATTTTCCAAAATTCATGGCGAGTCGGCCCCAACTTCTCGGTGGGCAGATTATATACGTCTATATCGTAATATAACCTAACCTAACCCATCTAGACCCTCGCTGGTAATGTTTTACAAAATCCCGGTCGTGTCGGCCCGTGCTTCTCGGTGGGCACATTATATACATCTATATCGTAATATAACCTAACCTAACCCATCTAGACCCTCGCTGGTAATGTTTTACATAATCCCGGTCGTGTCGGCCCGTACTTCTCGGTGGGGACATTATATGCGTTTATAACGTTATATATCCTAACCTAAGGCAACCTAACACCTCGGATGTAGTATTTTCCAACATTCCTGGCGCGTCGGCCCCAACTTCTCGGTGGGCATATTATATACATCTATATCGTAATATAACCTAACCTAACCCATCTAGACCCTCGCTGGTAATGTTTTACAGAATCCCGGTCGTGTCGTCCCGTACGTCTCGGTGCGGAGATTATATACGTCTATAACGTTATGTATCCTAACCTAAGGCAACTTAACATCTGGGATGTAGTATTTTCCAACATTCCTGGCGAGTCGGCCCCAACTTCTCGGTGGGCACATTATATACGTCTATATCGTAATATAACCTAACCTAACCCATCTAGACCCTCGCTGGTAATGTTTTACAGAATCCCGGTCGTGCCGGCCCGTACTTCTCGGTGGGGACATTATATACGTCTATAACGTTATATATCCTAACCTAAGGCAACTTAACATCTCGGATGTAGTATTTTCCAACATTCCTGGCGGGTGGGCCCCATGTTCTCGGTGGGCACATAATATACGTCTATATCGTAGTATAACCTAACCTAACCCATCTAGACCCTCGCTGGTAATGTTTTACAAAATCCCGGTCGTGTCGTCCCGTAGGTCTCGGAGCGGACATTATATACGTCTATAACGTTACGTATCCTAACCTAAGGCAACTTAACATCTGGGATGTAGTATTTTCCAAAATTCCTGGCGAGTCGGCCCCAACTTCTCGGTGGGCAGATTATATACGTCTATATCGTAATATAACCTAACCTAACTCATCTAGACCCTCGCTGGTAATGTTTTACAAAATCCCGGTCGTGTCGGCCAGTACTTCTCGGTGGGGACATTATATACGTCTATATCGTAATATAACCTAACCTATCCCATCTAGACCCTCGCTGGTAATGTTTTACAAAATCCCGGTCGTGTCGTCCCGTACGTCTCGGTGCGGAGATTATATACGTCTATAACGTTATATATCCTAACCTAAGGCAACTTAACATCTCGGATGTAGTATTTCCCAACATTCCTGGCAGGTCGGCCCCATCTTCTCGGTGGGCACATTATATACGTCTATATCGTAATATAACCAAACCTATCCCATATAGACCCTCGCTGGTAATGTTTTACAAAATCCCGTCGTGTCGGCCCGTGCTTCTCGGTGGGGACATTATATACGTCTATAACGTTATATATCCTAACCTAAGGGAACCTATAATCGCGGATGTATTATTTCACAACATTCCTGGCTGGTCGGCGCCAATTCTCGGTGGGAACATTATATACGTCTATATCGTAATATAACCTAACCTAACCCATCTAGACCCTCGCTGGTAATGTTTTACAAAATCCCGGTCGTGTCGGTCCGTGCTTCTCCGTGGGCACATTATATACATCTATATCGTAATATAACCTAACCTAAGGGAACCTAACTTCTTGGATGTAGTATTTTCCAACATTCCTGGCGGGTTGGCCCCATCTTCTCGGTGGGCACATTATATACGTCTATATCGTAATGTAACCTAACCTAACCCATCTAGACCCTCGCTGGTAATGTTTTACAAAATCCCGGCCGTGTCGGCTCGTACGTCTCGGTGCGGACATTATATGCATTTATAACGTTATATAGCCTAACCTAAGGCAACCTAACATCTCGGATGTAGTATTTCACAACATTCCTGGCTGGTCGGCGCCAATTCTCGGTGGGAACATTATATACGTCCATAACGTAATATAACCTAACCCAACCGATCTAGCCCCTGGCTGGTAATGTTTTACAGAATCCCGGACGTGTCGCCCGTACGTCTCGGTGCGGACATTATATGCGTCTATAACGCTATATATCCTAACCTAACGCAACTTAACATCTCGGATGTAGTATTTTCCAACATTTCTGGCGGGTCGGCCCCAACTTCTCGGTGGGCACATTATATACATCTATATCGTAATATAACCTAACCTAACCCATCTAGACCCTCGCTGGTAATGTTTTACAAAATCCCGGTCGTGTCGGCCCGTACTTCTCGGTGGGGACATTGTATACGTCTATAACGTTATATATCCTATCCTAAGGCAACTTAACATCTCGGATGTAGTATTTTCCAACATTCCTGGCGTGTCGGCCCCATCTTCTCGGTGGGCACATTATATACGTCTATATCGTAGTATAACCTAACCTAACCCATCTAGACCCTCGCTGGTAATGTTTTACAGAATCCCGGTCGTGCCGGCCCGTACTTCTCGGTGGGGACATTATATACGTCTATAACGTTATATATCCTAACCTAAGGCAACTTAACATCTCGGATGTAGTATTTTCCAACATTCCTGGCGGGTGGGCCCCATGTTCTCGGTGGGCACATAATATACGTCTATATCGTAATATAACCTAACCTAACCCATCTAGACCCTCGCTGGTAATGTTTTACAAAATCCCGGTCGTGTCGGCCCCATGTTCTCGGTGGGCACATAATATACGTCTATATCGTAATATAACATAACCTAACCCATCTAGACCCTCGCTGGTAATGTTTTACAAAATCCCGGTCAAGTCGTCCCGTACGTCTCGGTGCGGACATTATATACGTCTATAACGTTACGTATCCTAACCTAAGGCAACTTAATATCTGGGATGTAGTATTTTCCAACATTCCTGGCGCGTCGGCCCCAACTTCTCGGTGGGCACATTATATACATCTATATCGTAATATAACCTAACCTAACCCATCTAGACCCTCGCTGGTAATGTTTTACAGAATCCCGGTCGTGTCGTCCCGTACGTCTCGGTGGGGACATTGTATACGTCTATAACGTTATATATCCTAACCTAAGGCAACTTAACATCTCGGATGTAGTATTTTCCAACATTCCTGGCGTGTCGGCCCCATCTTCTCGGTGGGCACATTATATACGTCTATATCGTAGTATAACCTAACCTAACCCATCTAGACCCTCGCTGGTAATGTTTTACAGAATCCCGGTCGTGCCGGCCCGTACTTCTCGGTGGGGACATTATATACGTCTATAACGTTATATATCCTAACCTAAGGCAACTTAACATCTCGGATGTAGTATTTTCCAACATTCCTGGCGGGTGGGCCCCATGTTCTCGGTGGGCACATAATATACGTCTATATCGTAATATAACCTAACCTAACCCATCTAGACCCTCGCTGGTAATGTTTTACAAAATCCCGGTCGTGTCGGCCCCATGTTCTCGGTGGGCACATAATATACGTCTATATCGTAATATAACATAACCTAACCCATCTAGACCCTCGCTGGTAATGTTTTACAAAATCCCGGTCGAGTCGTCCCGTACGTCTCGGTGCGGACATTATATACGTCTATAACGTTACGTATCCTAACCTAAGGCAACTTAATATCTGGGATGTAGTATTTTCCAACATTCCTGGCGCGTCGGCCCCAACTTCTCGGTGGGCACATTATATACATCTATATCGTAATATAACCTAACCTAACCCATCTAGACCCTCGCTGGTAATGTTTTACAGAATCCCGGTCGTGTCGTCCCGTACGTCTCGGTGCGGAGATTATATACGTCTATAACGTTATGTATCCTAACCTAAGGCAACTTAACGTCTGGGATGTAGTATTTTCCAACATTCCTGGCGAGTCGGCCCCAAATTCTCGGTGGGCACATTATATACGTCTATATCGTAATATAACCTAACCTAACCCATCTAGACCCTCGCTGGTAATGTTTTACAGAATCCCGGTCGTGCCGGCCCGTACTTCTCGGTGGGGACATTATATACGTCTATAACGTTATATATCCTAACCTAAGGCAACTTAACATCTCGGATGTAGTATTTTCCAACATTCCTGGCGGGTGGGCCCCATGTTCTCGGTGGGCACATAATATACGTCTATATCGTAGTATAACCTAACCTAACCCATCTAGACCCTCGCTGGTAATGTTTTACAAAATCCCGGTCGTGTCGGCCCGTGCTTCTCGGTGGGCACATTATATACATCTATATCGTAATATAACCTAACCTAACCCATCTAGACCCTCGCTGGTAATGTTTTACATAATCCCGGTCGTGTCGGCCCGTACTTCTCGGTGGGGACATTATATACGTCTATAACGTTATATATTCTAACCTAAGGCAACTTAACATCTCGGATGTAGTATTTTCCAACATTCCTGGCGGGTCGGCCCCATCTTCTCGGTGGGCACATTATATACGTCTATATCGTAATATATCCTAACCTAACCCATCTAGACACTCGCTGGTAATTTTTTTACAAAATCCCGGTCGTGTCGTCCCGTACGTCTCGGTGCGGAGATTATATACGTCTATAACGTTATATATCCTAACCCAAGGCAACTTAACATCTCGGATGTAGTATTTCCCAACATTCCTGGCAGGTCGGCCCCATCTTCTCGGTGGGCACATTATATACGTCTATATCGTAATATAACCAAACCTAACCCATATAGACCCTCGCTGGTAATGTTTTACAAAATCCCGGTCGTGTCGGCCCGTGCTTCTCGGTGGGGACATTATATACATCTATAACGTTATATATCCTAACCTAAGGGAACCTATAATCGCGGATGTATTATTTCACAACATTCCTGGCTGGTCGGCGCCAATTCTCGGTGGGAACATTATATACGTCTATATCGTAATATAACCTAACCTAACCCATCTAGACCCTCGCTGGTAATGTTTCACAAAATCACGGTCGTGTCGGCCCGTACTTCTCGGTGGGGACATCATATACGTCTATAACGTTATATACCCTAACCTAAGGCTACCTAACATCTCGAATGTAGTATTTCACAACATTCCGGGTGGGTCGGCCCGCACTTCTCGGTGGGAACATTATATACTTCTATAACGTAATATAACCTAACCCAACCGATCTAGCCCCTCGCTGGTAATGTTTTACAGAATCCCGGACGTGTCGTCCGTACGTCTCAGTGCGGACATTATATGCGTTTATAACGCTATATATCCTAACCTAAGGCAACTTAACATCTCGGATGTAATATTTCCCAACATTCCTGGCGGGTCGGCCCCATCTTCTCGGTGGGCACATTATATACGTCTATATCGTAATATAACCTAACCTAACCCATCTAGACCCTCGCTGGTAATGTGTTACAAAATCCCGGTCGTGTCGTCCCGTACGTCTCGGTTCGGACATTATATACGTCTATAATGTTATATATCCTAACCTAAGGGAACCTAACATCGCGGATGTAGTATTTCACAACATTCCCGGCTGGTCGGCCCCATCTCCTCGGTGGGCACATTATATACATCTATATCGTAATATAACCTAACCTAACCCATCTAGACCCTCGCTGGTAATGTTTTACAGAATCCCGGTCGTGTCGTCCCGTACGTCTCGGTGCGGAGATTATATACGTCTATAACGTTATGTATCCTAACCTAAGGCAACTTAACATCTGGGATGTAGTATTTTCCAACATTCCTGGCGAGTCGGCCCCAACTTCTCGGTGGGCACATTATATACGTCTATATCGTAATATAACCTAACCTAACCCATCTAGACCCTCGCTGGTAATGTTTTGCAGAATCCCGGTCGTGCCGGCCCGTACTTCTCGGTGGGGACATTATATACGTCTATAACGTTATATATCCTAACCTAAGGCAACTTAACATCTCGGATGTAGTATTTTCCAACATTCCTGGCGGGTGGGCCCCATGTTCTCGGTGGGCACATAATATACGTCTATATCGTAGTATAACCTAACCTAACCCATCTAGACCCTCGCTGGTAATGTTTTACAAAATCCCGGTCGTGTCGTCCCGTACGTCTCGGAGCGGACATTATATACGTCTATAACGTTACGTATCCTAACCTAAGGCAACTTAACATCTGGGATGTAGTATTTTCCAAAATTCCTGGCGAGTCGGCCCCAACTTCTCGGTGGGCAGATTATATACGTCTATATCGTAATATAACCTAACCTAACCCATCTAGACCCTCGCTGGTAATGTTTTACAAAATCCCGGTCGTGTCGGCCAGTACTTCTCGGTGGGGACATTATATACGTCTATATCGTAATATAACCTAACCTAACCCATCTAGACCCTCGCTGGTAATGTTTTACAAAATCCCGGTCGTGTCGGCCCGTGCTTCTCGGTGGGCACATTATATACATCTATATCGTAATATAACCTAACCTAACCCATCTAGACCCTCGCTGGTAATGTTTTACATAATCCCGGTCGTGTCGGCCCGTACTTCTCGGTGGGGACATTATATACGTCTATAACGTTATATATTCTAACCTAAGGCAACTTAACATCTCGGATGTAGTATTTTCCAACATTCCTGGCGGGTCGGCCCCATCTTCTCGGTGGGCACATTATATACGTCTATATCGTAATATAACCTAACCTAACCCATCTAGACCCTCGCTGGTAATTTTTTTACAAAATCCCGGTCGTGTCGTCCCGTACGTCTCGGTGCGGAGATTATATACGTCTATAACATTATATATCCTAACCTAAGGCAACTTAACATCTCGGATGTAGTATTTTCCAACATTCCTGGCGGGTCGGCTCCTACTTCTCGGTGGGCATATTATATACGTCTATATCGTAATGTAACCTAACCTAACCCATCTAGACCCTCGCTGGTAATGTTTTACAAAATCCCGGTCGTGTCGGCCCGTACGTCTCGGTGCGGACATTATATGCGTTTATAACGTTATATATCCTAACCTAAGGCAACCTAACATCTCGGATGTAGTATTTTCCAACATTCCTGGCGGGTGGGCCCCATGTTCCCGGTGGGCACATAATATACGTCTATATCGTAGTATAACCTAACCTAACCCATCTAGACCCTCGCTGGTAATGTTTTACAAAATCCCGGTCGTGTCGTCCCGTACGTCTCGGAGCGGACATTATATACGTCTATAACGTTACGTATCCTAACCTAAGGCAACTTAACATCTGGGATGTAGTATTTTCCAAAATTCATGGCGAGTCGGCCCCAACTTCTCGGTGGGCAGATTATATACGTCTATATCGTAATATAACCTAACCTAACCCATCTAGACCCTCGCTGGTAATGTTTTACAAAATCCCGGTCGTGTCGGCCCGTGCTTCTCGGTGGGCACATTATATACATCTATATCGTAATATAACCTAACCTAACCCATCTAGACCCTCGCTGGTAATGTTTTACATAATCCCGGTCGTGTCGGCCCGTACTTCTCGGTGGGGACATTATATGCGTTTATAACGTTATATATCCTAACCTAAGGCAACCTAACACCTCGGATGTAGTATTTTCCAACATTCCTGGCGCGTCGGCCCCAACTTCTCGGTGGGCATATTATATACATCTATATCGTAATATAACCTAACCTAACCCATCTAGACCCTCGCTGGTAATGTTTTACAGAATCCCGGTCGTGTCGTCCCGTACGTCTCGGTGCGGAGATTATATACGTCTATAACGTTATGTATCCTAACCTAAGGCAACTTAACATCTGGGATGTAGTATTTTCCAACATTCCTGGCGAGTCGGCCCCAACTTCTCGGTGGGCACATTATATACGTCTATATCGTAATATAACCTAACCTAACCCATCTAGACCCTCGCTGGTAATGTTTTACAGAATCCCGGTCGTGCCGGCCCGTACTTCTCGGTGGGGACATTATATACGTCTATAACGTTATATATCCTAACCTAAGGCAACTTAACATCTCGGATGTAGTATTTTCCAACATTCCTGGCGGGTGGGCCCCATGTTCTCGGTGGGCACATAATATACGTCTATATCGTAGTATAACCTAACCTAACCCATCTAGACCCTCGCTGGTAATGTTTTACAAAATCCCGGTCGTGTCGTCCCGTAGGTCTCGGAGCGGACATTATATACGTCTATAACGTTACGTATCATAACCTAAGGCAACTTAACATCTGGGATGTAGTATTTTCCAAAATTCCTGGCGAGTCGGCCCCAACTTCTCGGTGGGCAGATTATATACGTCTATATCGTAATATAACCTAACCTAACCCATCTAGACCCTCGCTGGTAATGTTTTACAAAATCCCGGTCGTGTCGGCCAGTACTTCTCGGTGGGGACATTATATACGTCTATATCGTAATATAACCTAACCTAACCCATCTAGACCCTCGCTGGTAATGTTTTACAAAATCCCGGTCGTGTCGTCCCGTACGTCTCGGTGCGGAGATTATATACGTCTATAACGTTATATATCCTAACCTAAGGCAACTTAACATCTCGGATGTAGTATTTCCCAACATTCCTGGCAGGTCGGCCCCATCTTCTCGGTGGGCACATTATATACGTCTATATCGTAATATAACCAAACCTAACCCATATAGACCCTCGCTGGTAATGTTTTACAAATTCCCGTCGTGTCGGCCCGTGCTTCTCGGTGGGGACATTATATACGTCTATAACGTTATATATCCTAACCTAAGGGAACCTATAATCGCGGATGTATTATTTCACAACATTCCTGGCTGGTCGGCGCCAATTCTCGGTGGGAACATTATATACGTCTATATCGTAATATAACCTAACCTAACCCATCTAGACCCTCGCTGGTAATGTTTTACAAAATCCCGGTCGTGTCGGTCCGTGCTTCTCGGTGGGCACATTATATACATCTATATCGTAATATAACCTAACCTAAGGGAACCTAACTTCTTGGATGTAGTATTTTCCAACATTCCTGGCGGGTCGGCCCCATCTTCTCGGTGGGCACATTATATACGTCTATATCGTAATGTAACCTAACCTAACCCATCTAGACCCTCGCTGGTAATGTTTTACAAAATCCCGGCCGTGTCGGCTCGTACGTCTCGGTGCGGACATTATATGCGTTTATAACGTTATATATCCTAACCTAAGGCAACCTAACATCTCGGATGTAGTATTTCACAACATTCCTGGCTGGTCGGCGCCAATTCTCGGTGGGAACATTATATACGTCCATAACGTAATATAACCTAACCCAACCGATCTAGCCCCTGGCTGGTAATGTTTTACAGAATCCCGGACGTGTCGCCCGTACGTCTCGGTGCGGACATTATATGCGTCTATAACGCTATATATCCTAACCTAACGCAACTTAACATCTCGGATGTAGTATTTTCCAACATTTCTGGCGGGTCGGCCCCAACTTCTCGGTGGGCACATTATATACATCTATATCGTAATATAACCTAACCTAACCCATCTAGACCCTCGCTGGTAATGTTTTACAAAATCCCGGTCGTGTCGGCCCGTACTTCTCGGTGGGGACATTGTATACGTCTATAACGTTATATATCCTCACCTAAGGCAACTTAACATCTCGGATGTAGTATTTTCCAACATTCCTGGCGTGTCGGCCCCATCTTCTCGGTGGGCACATTATATACGTCTATATCGTAGTATAACCTAACCTAACCCATCTAGACCCTCGCTGGTAATGTTTTACAAAATCCCGGGCGTGCCGGCCCGTACTTCTCGGTGCGGACATTGTATACGTCTATAACGTTATATACCCTAACCTAAGGGAACCTAACTTCTTGGATGTATTATTTTCCAACATTCCTAGCGGGTCGGCCCCATCTTCTCGGTGGGCACATTATATACGTCTATATCGTAATATAACCTAACCTAACACATCTAGACCCTCGCTGGTAATGTTTTACAAAATCCCGGTCGTGTCGGCCCGTACTTCTCGGTGGGGACATTGTATACGTCTATAACGTTATATATCCTCACCTAAGGCAACTTAACATCTCGGATGTAGTATTTTCCAACATTCCTGGCGTGTCGGCCCCATCTTCTCGGTGGGCACATTATATACGTCTATATCGTAGTATAACCTAACCTAACCCATCTAGACCCTCGCTGGTAATGTTTTACAAAATTCCGGTCGTGTCGGCTCGTACGTCTCGGTGCGGACATTATATGCGTTTATAACGTTATATATCCTAACCCAAGGCAACCTAACATCTCGGATGTAGTATTTTCCAACATTCCTGGCGCGTCGGCCCCAACTTCTCGGTGGGCACATTATATACATCTATATCGTAATATAACCTAACCTAACCCATCTAGACCCTCGCTGGTAATGTTTTACAAAATCCCGGTCGTGTCGGCCAGTACTTCTCGGTGGGGACATTATATACGTCTATATCGTAATATAACCTAACCTAACCCATCTAGACCCTCGCTGGTAATGTTTTACAAAATCCCGGTCGTGTCGGCCCGTGCTTCTCGGTGGGCACATTATATACATCTATATCGTAATATAACCTAACCTAACCCATCTAGACCCTCGCTGGTAATGTTTTACAAAATCCCGGTCGTGTCGGCCAGTACTTCTCGGTGGGGACATTATATACGTCTATATTGTAATATAACCTAACCTAACCCATCTAGACCCTCGCTGGTAATGTTTTACAAAATCCCGGTCGTGTCGGCCCCATGTTCTCGGTGGGCACATAATATACGTCTATATCGTAATATAACATAACCTAACCCTTCTAGACCCTCGCTGGTAATGTTTTACAATATCCCGGTCAAGTCGTCCCGTACGTCTCGGTGCGGACATTATATACGTCTATAACGTTACGTATCCTAACCTAAGGCAACTTAACATTTGGGATGTAGTATTTTCCAAAATTCCTGGCGAGTCGGCCCCAACTTCTCGGTGGGCAGATTATATACGTCTATATCATAATATAACCTAACCTAACCCATCTAGACCCTCGCTGGTAATGTTTTACAAAATCCCGGTCGTGTCGGCCAGTACTTCTCGCTGGGGACATTATATACGTCTATATCGTAATATAACCTAACCTAACCCATCTAGACCCTCGCTGGTGATGTTTTACAAAATCCCGGTCGTGTCGGCCCCATGTTCTCGGTGGGCACATAATATACGTCTATACCGTAATATAACATAACCTAACCCATCTAGACCCTCGCTGGTAATGTTTTACAAAATCCCGGTCAAGTCGTCCCGTACGTCTCGGTGCGGACATTATATACGTCTATAACGTTACGTATCCTAACCTAAGGCAACTTAACATCTGGGATGTAGTATTTTCCAACATTCCTGGCGCGTCGGCCCCAACTTCTCGGTGGGCACATTATATACATCTATATCGTAATATAACCTAACCTAACCCATCTAGACCCTCGCTGGTAATGTTTTACAGAATCCCGGTCGTGTCGTCCCGTACGTCTCGGTGCGGAGATTATATACGTCTATAACGTTATGTATCCTAACCTAAGGCAACTTAACATCTGGGATGTAGTATTTTCCAACATTCCTGGCGAGTCGGCCCCAACTTCTCGGTGGGCACATTATATACGTCTATATCGTAATATAACCTAACCTAAACCATCTAGACCCTCGCTGGTAATGTTTTACAGAATCCCGGTCGTGCCGGCCCGTACTTCTCGGTGGGGACATTATATACGTCTATAACGTTATATATCCTAACCTAAGGCAACTTAACATCTCGGATGTAGTATTTTCCAACATTCCTGGCGGGTGGGCCCCATGTTCTCGGTGGGCACATAATATACGTCTATATCGTAGTATAACCTAACCTAACCCATCTAGACCCTCGCTGGTAATGTTTTACAAAATCCCGGTCGTGTCGGCCCGTGCTTCTCGGTGGGCACATTATATACATCTATATCGTAATATAACCTAACCTAACCCATCTAGACCCTCGCTGGTAATGTTTTACAAAATCCCGGTCGTGTCGGTCCGTGCTTCTCGGTGGGCACATTATATACATCTATATCGTAATATAACCTAACCTAAGGGAACCTAACTTCTTGGATGTAGTATTTTCCAACATTCCTGGCGGGTCGGCCCCATCTTCTCGGTGGGCACATTATATACGTCTATATCGTAATGTAACCTAACCTAACCCATCTAGACCCTCGCTGGTAATGTTTTACAAAATCCCGGCCGTGTCGGCTCGTACGTCTCGGTGCGGACATTATATGCGTTTATAACGTTATATATCCTAACCTAAGGCAACCTAACATCTCGGATGTAGTATTTCACAACATTCCTGGCTGGTCGGCGCCAATTCTCGGTGGGAACATTATATACGTCCATAACGTAATATAACCTAACCCAACCGATCTAGCCCCTGGCTGGTAATGTTTTACAGAATCCCGGACGTGTCGCCCGTACGTCTCGGTGCGGACATTATATGCGTCTATAACGCTATATATCCTAACCTAACGCAACTTAACATCTCGGATGTAGTATTTTCCAACATTTCTGGCGGGTCGGCCCCAACTTCTCGGTGGGCACATTATATACATCTATATCGTAATATAACCTAACCTAACCCATCTAGACCCTCGCTGGTAATGTTTTACAAAATCCCGGTCGTGTCGGCCCGTACTTCTCGGTGGGGACATTGTATACGTCTATAACGTTATATATCCTAACCTAAGGCAACTTAACATCTCGGATGTAGTATTTTCCAACATTCCTGGCGTGTCGGCCCCATCTTCTCGGTGGGCACATTATATACGTCTATATCGTAGTATAACCTAACCTAACCCATCTAGACCCTCGCTGGTAATGTTTTACAAAATCCCGGCCGTGTCGGCTCGTACGTCTCGGTGCGGACATTATATGCGTTTATAACGTTATATATCCTAACCTAAGGCAACCTAACATCTCGGATGTAGTATTTCACAACATTCCTGGCTGGTCGGCGCCAATTCTCGGTGGGAACATTATATACGTCCATAACGTAATATAACCTAACCCAACCGATCTAGCCCCTGGCTGGTAATGTTTTACAGAATCCCGGACGTGTCGCCCGTACGTCTCGGTGCGGACATTATATGCGTCTATAACGCTATATATCCTAACCTAACGCAACTTAACATCTCGGATGTAGTATTTTCCAACATTTCTGGCGGGTCGGCCCCAACTTCTCGGTGGGCACATTATATACATCTATATCGTAATATAACCTAACCTAACCCATCTAGACCCTCGCTGGTAATGTTTTACAGAATCCCGGTCGTGTCGTCCCGTACGTCTCGGTGCGGAGATTATATACGTCTATAACGTTATGTATCCTAACCTAAGGCAACTTAACATCTGGGATGTAGTATTTTCCAACATTCCTGGCGAGTCGGCCCCAACTTCTCGGTGGGCACATTATATACGTCTATATCGTAATATAACCTAACCTAAACCATCTAGACCCTCGCTGGTAATGTTTTACAGAATCCCGGTCGTGCCGGCCCGTACTTCTCGGTGGGGACATTATATACGTCTATAACGTTATATATCCTAACCTAAGGCAACTTAACATCTCGGATGTAGTATTTTCCAACATTCCTGGCGGGTGGGCCCCATGTTCTCGGTGGGCACATAATATACGTCTATATCGTAGTATAACCTAACCTAACCCATCTAGACCCTCGCTGGTAATGTTTTACAAAATCCCGGTCGTGTCGGCCCGTGCTTCTCGGTGGGCACATTATATACATCTATATCGTAATATAACCTAACCTAACCCATCTAGACCCTCGCTGGTAATGTTTTACAAAATCCCGGTCGTGTCGGTCCGTGCTTCTCGGTGGGCACATTATATACATCTATATCGTAATATAACCTAACCTAAGGGAACCTAACTTCTTGGATGTAGTATTTTCCAACATTCCTGGCGGGTCGGCCCCATCTTCTCGGTGGGCACATTATATACGTCTATATCGTAATGTAACCTAACCTAACCCATCTAGACCCTCGCTGGTAATGTTTTACAAAATCCCGGCCGTGTCGGCTCGTACGTCTCGGTGCGGACATTATATGCGTTTATAACGTTATATATCCTAACCTAAGGCAACCTAACATCTCGGATGTAGTATTTCACAACATTCCTGGCTGGTCGGCGCCAATTCTCGGTGGGAACATTATATACGTCCATAACGTAATATAACCTAACCCAACCGATCTAGCCCCTGGCTGGTAATGTTTTACAGAATCCCGGACGTGTCGCCCGTACGTCTCGGTGCGGACATTATATGCGTCTATAACGCTATATATCCTAACCTAACGCAACTTAACATCTCGGATGTAGTATTTTCCAACATTTCTGGCGGGTCGGCCCCAACTTCTCGGTGGGCACATTATATACATCTATATCGTAATATAACCTAACCTAACCCATCTAGACCCTCGCTGGTAATGTTTTACAAAATCCCGGTCGTGTCGGCCCGTACTTCTCGGTGGGGACATTGTATACGTCTATAACGTTATATATCCTAACCTAAGGCAACTTAACATCTCGGATGTAGTATTTTCCAACATTCCTGGCGTGTCGGCCCCATCTTCTCGGTGGGCACATTATATACGTCTATATCGTAGTATAACCTAACCTAACCCATCTAGACCCTCGCTGGTAATGTTTTACAAAATCCCGGCCGTGTCGGCTCGTACGTCTCGGTGCGGACATTATATGCGTTTATAACGTTATATATCCTAACCTAAGGCAACCTAACATCTCGGATGTAGTATTTCACAACATTCCTGGCTGGTCGGCGCCAATTCTCGGTGGGAACATTATATACGTCCATAACGTAATATAACCTAACCCAACCGATCTAGCCCCTGGCTGGTAATGTTTTACAGAATCCCGGACGTGTCGCCCGTACGTCTCGGTGCGGACATTATATGCGTCTATAACGCTATATATCCTAACCTAACGCAACTTAACATCTCGGATGTAGTATTTTCCAACATTTCTGGCGGGTCGGCCCCAACTTCTCGGTGGGCACATTATATACATCTATATCGTAATATAACCTAACCTAACCCATCTAGACCCTCGCTGGTAATGTTTTACAAAATCCCGGTCGTGTCGGCCCGTACTTCTCGGTGGGGACATTGTATACGTCTATAACGTTATATATCCTAACCTAAGGCAACTTAACATCTCGGATGTAGTATTTTCCAACATTCCTGGCGTGTCGGCCCCATCTTCTCGGTGGGCACATTATATACGTCTATATCGTAGTATAACCTAACCTAACCCATCTAGACCCTCGCTGGTAATGTTTTACAAAATCCCGGGCGTGCCGGCCCGTACTTCTCGGTGCGGACATTGTATACGTCTATAACGTTATATACCCTAACCTAAGGGAACCTAACTTCTTGGATGTATTATTTTCCAACATTCCTAGCGGGTCGGCCCCATCTTCTCGGTGGGCACATTATATACGTCTATATCGTAATATAACCTAACCTAACACATCTAGACCCTCGCTGGTAATGTTTTACAAAATCCCGGTCGTGTCGTCCCTTACGTCTCGGTTCGGACATTATATACGTCTATAATGTTATATATCCTAACCTAAGGGAACCTAACATCGCGGATGTAGTATTTCACAACATTCCCGGCTGGTCGGCCCCATCTTCTCGGTGGGCACATTATATACGTCTATATCGTAATGTAACCTAACCTAACCCATCTAGACCCTCGCTGGTAATGTTTTACAAAATTCCGGTCGTGTCGGCTCGTACGTCTCGGTGCGGACATTATATGCGTTTATAACGTTATATATCCTAACCCAAGGCAACCTAACATCTCGGATGTAGTATTTTCCAACATTCCTGGCGCGTCGGCCCCAACTTCTCGGTGGGCACATTATATACATCTATATCGTAATATAACCTAACCTAACCCATCTAGACCCTCGCTGGTAATGTTTTACAAAATCCCGGTCGTGTCGGCCAGTACTTCTCGGTGGGGACATTATATACGTCTATATCGTAATATAACCTAACCTAACCCATCTAGACCCTCGCTGGTAATGTTTTACAAAATCCCGGTCGTGTCGGCCCGTGCTTCTCGGTGGGCACATTATATACATCTATATCGTAATATAACCTAACCTAACCCATCTAGACCCTCGCTGGTAATGTTTTACAAAATCCCGGTCGTGTCGGCCAGTACTTCTCGGTGGGGACATTATATACGTCTATATTGTAATATAACCTAACATAACCCATCTAGACCCTCGCTGGTAATGTTTTACAAAATCCCGGTCGTGTCGGCCCCATGTTCTCGGTGGGCACATAATATACGTCTATATCGTAATATAACATAACCTAACCCTTCTAGACCCTCGCTGGTAATGTTTTACAATATCCCGGTCAAGTCGTCCCGTACGTCTCGGTGCGGACATTATATACGTCTATAACGTTACGTATCCTAACCTAAGGCAACTTAACATTTGGGATGTAGTATTTTCCAAAATTCCTGGCGAGTCGGCGCCAATTCTCGGTGGGCAGATTATATACGTCTATATCATAATATAACCTAACCTAACCCATCTAGACCCTCGCTGGTAATGTTTTACAAAATCCCGGTCGTGTCGGACAGTACTTCTCGCTGGGGACATTATATACGTCTATATCGTAATATAACCTAACCTAACCCATCTAGACCCTCGCTGGTGATGTTTTACAAAATCCCGGTCGTGTCGGCCCCATGTTCTCGGTGGGCACATAATATACGTCTATATCGTAATATAACATAACCTAACCCATCTAGACCCTCGCTGGTAATGTTTTACAAAATCCCGGTCAAGTCGTCCCGTACGTCTCGGTGCGGACATTATATACGTCTATAACGTTACGTATCCTAACCTAAGGCAACTTAACATCTGGGATGTAGTATTTTCCAACATTCCTGGCGCGTCGGCCCCAACTTCTCGGTGGGCACATTATATACATCTATATCGTAATATAACCTAACCTAACCCATCTAGACCCTCGCTGGTAATGTTTTACAGAATCCCGGTCGTGTCGTCCCGTACGTCTCGGTGCGGAGATTATATACGTCTATAACGTTATGTATCCTAACCTAAGGCAACTTAACATCTGGGATGTAGTATTTTCCAACATTCCTGGCGAGTCGGCCCCAACTTCTCGGTGGGCACATTATATACGTCTATATCGTAATATAACCTAACCTAAACCATCTAGACCCTCGCTGGTAATGTTTTACAGAATCCCGGTCGTGCCGGCCCGTACTTCTCGGTGGGGACATTATATACGTCTATAACGTTATATATCCTAACCTAAGGCAACTTAACATCTCGGATGTAGTATTTTCCAACATTCCTGGCGGGTGGGCCCCATGTTCTCGGTGGGCACATAATATACGTCTATATCGTAGTATAACCTAACCTAACCCATCTAGACCCTCGCTGGTAATGTTTTACAAAATCCCGGTCGTGTCGGCCCGTGCTTCTCGGTGGGCACATTATATACATCTATATCGTAATATAACCTAACCTAACCCATCTAGACCCTCGCTGGTAATGTTTCACAAAATCACGGTCGTGTCGGCCCGTACTTCTCGGTGGGGACATCATATACGTCTATAACGTTATATACCCTAACCTAAGGCTACCTAACATCTCGAATGTAGTATTTCACAACATTCCTGGCGGGTCGGCCCGCACTTCTCGGTGGGAACATTATATACTTCTATAACGTAATATAACCTAACCCAACCGATCTAGCCCCTCGCTGGTAATGTTTTACAGAATCCCGGACGTGTCGTCCGTACGTCTCAGTGCGGACATTATATGCGTTTATAACGCTATATATCCTAACCTAAGGCAACTTAACATCTCGGATGTAGTATTTCCCAACATTCCTGGCGGGTCGGCCCCATCTTCTCGGTGGGCACATTATATACGTCTATATCGTAATATAACCTAACCTAACCCATCTAGACCCTCGCTGGTAATGTGTTACAAAATCCCGGTCGTGTCGTCCCGTACGTCTCGGTTCGGACATTATATACGTCTATAATGTTATATATCCTAACCTAAGGGAACCTAACATCGCGGATGTAGTATTTCACAACATTCCCGGCTGGTCGGCCCCATCTCCTCGGTGGGCACATTATATACGTCTATATCGTAATATAACCTAACCTAACCCATCTAGAACCTCGCTGGTAATGTTTTACAAAATCCGGGGCGTGTCGGCCCGTACTTCTCGGTGTGGACATTATATAAGTCTATAACGTTATATACCCTAACCTAAGGGAACCTAACATCTTGGATGTAGTATTTTCCAACATTCCTGGCGGGTCGGCCCCATGTTCTCGGTGGGCACATAATATACGTCTATATCGTAATATAACATAACCTAACCCATCTAGACCCTCGCTGGTAATGTTTTACAAAATCCCGGTCGTGTCGGCCCGTACGTCTCGGTGCGGACATTATATGCGTTTATAACGTTATATATCCTAACCTAAGGCAACCTAACACCTCGGATGTAGTATTTTCCAACATTCCTGGCGCGTCGGCCCCAACTTCTCGGTGGGCATATTATATACATCTATATCGTAATATAACCTAACCTAACCCATCTAGACCCTCGCTGGTAATGTTTTACAGAATCCCGGTCGTGTCGTCCCGTACGTCTCGGTGCGGAGATTATATACGTCTATAACGTTATGTATCCTAACCTAAGGCAACTTAGCATCTGGGATGTAGTATTTTCCAACATTCCTGGCGAGTCGGCCCCAACTTCTCGGTGGGCACATTATATACGTCTATATCGTAATATAACCTAACCTAACCCATCTAGACCCTCGCTGGTAATGTTTTACAGAATCCCGGTCGTGCCGGCCCGTACTTCTCGGTGGGGACATTATATACGTCTATAACGTTATATATCCTAACCTA
The DNA here is from genome assembly GCA_963969225.1 of Xylocopa violacea. NCBI lineage: Eukaryota > Metazoa > Arthropoda > Insecta > Hymenoptera > Apidae > Xylocopa > Xylocopa violacea. The sequence goes on along the minus strand of CAXAJV010000061.1, from coordinate 873,318 downwards.
AGGCAACTTAACATCTCGGATGTAGTATTTTCCAACATTCCTGGCGGGTGGGCCCCATGTTCTCGGTGGGCACATAATATACGTCTATATCGTAGTATAACCTAACCTAACCCATCTAGACCCTCGCTGGTAATGTTTTACAAAATCCCGGTCGTGTCGTCCCGTACGTCTCGGAGCGGACATTATATACGTCTATAACGTTACGTATCCTAACCTAAGGCAACTTAACATCTGGGATGTAGTATTTTCCAAAATTCCTGGCGAGTCGGCCCCAACTTCTCGGTGGGCAGATTATATACGTCTATATCGTAATATAACCTAACCTAACCCATCTAGACCCTCGCTGGTAATGTTTTACAAAATCCCGGTCGTGTCGGCCAGTACTTCTCGGTGGGGACATTATATACGTCTATATCGTAATATAACCTAACCTAACCCATCTAGACCCTCGCTGGTAATGTTTTACAAAATCCCGGTCGTGTCGGACCGTGCTTCTCGGTGGGCACATTATATACATCTATATCGTAATATAACCTAACCTAACCCATCTAGACCCTCGCTGGTAATGTTTTACATAATCCCGGTCGTGTCGGCCCGTACTTCTCGGTGGGGACATTATATACGTGTATAACGTTATATATTCTAACCTAAGGCAACTTAACATCTCGGATGTAGTATTTTCCAACATTCCTGGCGGGTCGGCCCCATCTTCTCGGTGGGCACATTATATACGTCTATATCGTAATATAACCTAACCTAACCCATCTAGACCCTCGCTGGTAATTTTTTTACAAAATCCCGGTCGTGTCGTCCCGTACGTCTCGGTGCGGAGATTATATACGTCTATAACGTTATATATCATAACCTAAGGCAACTTAACATCTCGGATGTAGTATTTCCCAACATTCCTGGCAGGTCGGCCCCATCTTCTCGGTGGGCACATTATATACGTCTATATCGTAATATAACCAAACCTAACCCATATAGACCCTCGCTGGTAATGTTTTACAAAATCCCGGTCGTGTCGGCCCGTGCTTCTCGGTGGGGACATTATATACGTCTATAACGTTATATATCCTAACCTAAGGGAACCTGTAATGGCGGATGTATTATTTCACAACATTCCTGGCTGGTCGGCGCCAATTCTCGGTGGGAACATTATATACGTCTATATCGTAATATAACCTAACCTAACCCATCTAGACCCTCGCTGGTAATGTTTCACAAAATCACGGTCGTGTCGGCCCGTACTTCTCGGTGGGGACATCATATACGTCTATAACGTTATATACCCTAACCTAAGGCTACCTAACATCTCGAATGTAGTATTTCACAACATTCCTGGCGGGTCGGCCCGCACTTCTCGGTGGGAACATTATATACTTCTATAACGTAATATAACCTAACCCAACCGATCTAGCCCCTCGCTGGTAATGTTTTACAGAATCCCGGACGTGTCGCCCGTACGTCTCAGTGCGGACATTATATGCGTTTATAACGCTATATATCCTAACCGAAGGCAACTTAACATCTCGGATGTAATATTTCCCAACATTCCTGGCGGGCCGGCCCCATCTTCTCGGTGGGCACATTATATACGTCTATATCGTAATATAACATAACCTAACCCATCTAGACCCTCGCTGGTAATGTTTTACAAAATCCCGGTCGTGTCGTCCCGTACGTCTCGGTTCGGACATTATATACGTCTATAATGTTATATATCCTAACCTAAGGGAACCTAACATCGCGGATGTAGTATTTCACAACATTCCCGGCTGGTCGGCCCATCTTCTCGGTGGGCACATTATATACGTCTATATCGTAATATAACCTAACCTAACCCATCTAGACCCTCGCTGGTAATGTTTTACAAAATCCGGGGCGTGTCGGCCCGTACTTCTCGGTGCGGACATTATATAAGTCTATAACGTTATATACCCTAACCTAAGGGAACCTAACATCTTGGATGTAGTATTTTCCAACATTCCTGGCGGGTCGGCTCCTACTTCTCGGTGGGCATATTATATACGTCTATATCGTAATGTAACCTAACCTAACCCATCTAGACCCTCGCTGGTAATGTTTTACAAAATCCCGGTCGTGTCGGCCCGTACGTCTCGGTGCGGACATTATATGCGTTTATAACGTTATATATCCTAACCTAAGGCAACCTAACATCTCGGATGTAGTATTTTCCAACATTCCTGGCGCGTCGGCCCCAACTTCTCGGTGGGCACATTATATACATCTATATCGTAATATAACCTAACCTAACCCATCTAGACCCTCGCTGGTAATGTTTTACAGGATCCCGGTCGTGTCGTCCCGTACGTCTCGGTGCGGAGATTATATACGTCTATAACGTTATGTATCCTAACCTAAGGCAACTTAACATCTGGGATGTAGTATTTTCCAACATTCCTGGCGAGTCGGCCCCAACTTCTCGGTGGGCACATTATATACGTCTATATCGTAATATAACCTAACCTAACCCATCTAGACCCTCGCTGGTAATGTTTTACAGAATCCCGGTCGTGCCGGCCCGTACTTCTCGGTGGGGACATTATATACGTCTATAACGTTATATATCCTAACCTAAGGCAACTTAACATCTCGGATGTAGTATTTTCCAACATTCCTGGCGGGTGGGCCCCATGTTCTCGGTGGGCACATAATATACGTCTATATCGTAGTATAACATAACCTAACCCATCTAGACCCTCGCTGGTAATGTTTTACAAAATCCCGGTCGTGTCGTCCCGTACGTCTCGGAGCGGACATTATATACGTCTATAACGTTACGTATCCTAACCTAAGGCAACTTAACATCTGGGATGTAGTATTTTCCAAAATTCCTGGCGAGTCGGCCCCAACTTCTCGGTGGGCAGATTATATACGTCTATATCGTAATATAACCTAACCTAACCCATCTAGACCCTCGCTGGTAATGTTTTACAAAATCCCGGTCGTGTCGGCCAGTACTTCTCGGTGGGGACATTATATACGTCTATATCGTAATATAACCTAACCTAACCCATCTAGACCCTCGCTGGTAATGTTTTACAAAATCCCGGTCGTGTCGGACCGTGCTTCTCGGTGGGCACATTATATACATCTATATCGTAATATAACCTAACCTAACCCATCTAGACCCTCGCTGGTAATGTTTTACATAATCCCGGTCGTGTCGGCCCGTACTTCTCGGTGGGGACATTATATACGTGTATAACGTTATATATTCTAACCTAAGGCAACTTAACATCTCGGATGTAGTATTTTCCAACATTCCTGGCGGGTCGGCCCCATCTTCTCGGTGGGCACATTATATACGTCTATATCGTAATATAACCTAACCTAACCCATCTAGACCCTCGCTGGTAATTTTTTTACAAAATCCCGGTCGTGTCGTCCCGTACGTCTCGGTGCGGAGATTATATACGTCTATAACGTTATATATCATAACCTAAGGCAACTTAACATCTCGGATGTAGTATTTCCCAACATTCCTGGCAGGTCGGCCCCATCTTCTCGGTGGGCACATTATATACGTCTATATCGTAATATAACCAAACCTAACCCATATAGACCCTCGCTGGTAATGTTTTACAAAATCCCGGTCGTGTCGGCCCGTGCTTCTCGGTGGGGACATTATATACGTCTATAACGTTATATATCCTAACCTAAGGGAACCTGTAATGGCGGATGTATTATTTCACAACATTCCTGGCTGGTCGGCGCCAATTCTCGGTGGGAACATTATATACGTCTATATCGTAATATAACCTAACCTAACCCATCTAGACCCTCGCTGGTAATGTTTCACAAAATCACGGTCGTGTCGGCCCGTACTTCTCGGTGGGGACATCATATACGTCTATAACGTTATATACCCTAACCTAAGGCTACCTAACATCTCGAATGTAGTATTTCACAACATTCCTGGCGGGTCGGCCCGCACTTCTCGGTGGGAGCATTATATACTTCTATAACGTAATATAACCTAACCCAACCGATCTAGCCCCTCGCTGGTAATGTTTTACAGAATCCCGGACGTGTCGCCCGTACGTCTCAGTGCGGACATTATATGCGTTTATAACGCTATATATCCTAACCGAAGGCAACTTAACATCTCGGATGTAATATTTCCCAACATTCCTGGCGGGTCGGCCCCATCTTCTCGGTGGGCACATTATATACGTCTATATCGTAATATAACATAACCTAACCCATCTAGACCCTCGCTGGTAATGTTTTACAAAATCCCGGTCGTGTCGTCCCGTACGTCTCGGTTCGGACATTATATACGTCTATAATGTTATATATCCTAACCTAAGGGAACCTAACATCGCGGATGTAGTATTTCACAACATTCCCGGCTGGTCGGCCCCATCTTCTCGGTGGGCACATTATATACGTCTATATCGTAATATAACCTAACCTAACCCATCTAGACCCTCGCTGGTAATGTTTTACAAAATCCGGGGCGTGTCGGCCCGTACTTCTCGGTGCGGACATTATATAAGTCTATAACGTTATATACCCTAACCTAAGGGAACCTAACATCTTGGATGTAGTATTTTCCAACATTCCTGGCGGGTCGGCTCCTACTTCTCGGTGGGCATATTATATACGTCTATATCGTAATGTAACCTAACCTAACCCATCTAGACCCTCGCTGGTAATGTTTTACAAAATCCCGGTCGTGTCGGCCCGTACGTCTCGGTGCGGACATTATATGCGTTTATAACGTTATATATCCTAACCTAAGGCAACCTAACATCTCGGATGTAGTATTTTCCAACATTCCTGGCGCGTCGGCCCCAACTTCTCGGTGGGCACATTATATACATCTATATCGTAATATAACCTAACCTAACCCATCTAGACCCTCGCTGGTAATGTTTTACAGGATCCCGGTCGTGTCGTCCCGTACGTCTCGGTGCGGAGATTATATACGTCTATAACGTTATGTATCCTAACCTAAGGCAACTTAACATCTGGGATGTAGTATTTTCCAACATTCCTGGCGAGTCGTCCCCAACTTCTCGGTGGGCACATTATATACGTCTATATCGTAATATAACCTAACCTAACCCATCTAGACCCTCGCTGGTAATGTTTTACAAAATCCCGGTCGTGTCGGCCCGTGCTTCTCGGTGGCACATTATATACATCTATATCGTAATTTAACCTAACCTAACCCATCTAGACCCTCGCTGGTAATGTTTTACAAAATCCCGGTCGTGTCGGCCAGTACTTCTCGGTGGGGACATTATATACGTCTATATCGTAATATAACCTAACCTAACCCATCTAGACCCTCGCTGGTAATGTTTTACAAAATCCCGGTCGTGTCGGCCCGTGCTTCTCGGTGGGCACATTATATACATCTATATCGTAATATAACCTAACCTAACCCATCTAGACCCTCGCTGGTAATGTTTTACAGAATCCCGGTCGTGCCGGCCCGTACTTCTCGGTGGGAACATTATATACGTCTATAACGTTATATATCCTAACCTAAGGCAACTTAACATCTCGGATGTAGTATTTTCCAACATTCCTGGCGGGTGGGCCCCATGTTCCCGGTGGGCACATAATATACGTCTATATCGTAGTATAACCTAACCTAACTCATCTAGACCCTCGGTGGTAATGTTTTACAAAATCCCGGTCGTGTCGTCCCGTACGTCTCGGAGCGGACATTATATACGTCTATAACGTTACGTATCCTAACCTAAGGCTACCTAACATCTCGAATGTAGTATTTCACAACATTCCTGGCGGGTCGGCCCGCACTTCTCGGTGGGAACATTATATACTTCTATAACGTAATATAACCTAACCCAACCGATCTAGCCCCTCGCTGGTAATGTTTTACAGAATCCCGGACGTGTCGTCCGTACGTCTCTGTGCGGACATTATATGCGTTTATAACGCTATATATCCTAACCTAAGGCAACTTAACATCTCGGATGTAATATTTCCCAACATTCCTGGCGGGTCGACCCCATCTTCTCGGTGGGCACATTATATACGTCTATATCGTAATGTAACCTAACCTAACCCATCTAGACCCTCGCTGGTAATGTTTTACAAAATCCCGGTCGTGTCGTCCCGTACGTCTCGGTTCGGACATTATATACGTCTATAATGTTATATATCCTAACCTAAGGGAACCTAACATCGCGGATGTAGTATTTCACAACATTCCCGGCTGGTCGGCCCCATCTTCTCGGTGGGCATATTATATACGTCTATATCGTAATGTAACCTAACCTAACCCATCTAGACCCTCGCTGGTAATATTTTACAAAATCCCGGTCGTGTCGGCCCGTACGTCTCGGTGCGGACATTATATGCGTTTATAACGTTATATATCCTAACCTAAGGCAACCTAACATCTCGGATGTAGTATTTTCCAACATTCCTGGCGCGTCGGCCCCAACTTCTCGGTGGGCACATTATATACATCTATATCGTAATATAACCTAACCTAACCCATCTAGACCCTCGCTGGTAATGTTTTACAGAATCCCGGTCGTGCCGGCCCGTACTTCTCGGTGGGGACATTATATACGTCTATAACGTTATATATCCTAACCTAAGGCAACTTAACATCTCGGATGTAGTATTTTCCAACATTCCTGGCGGGTGGGCCCCATGTTCTCGGTGGGCACATAATATACGTCTATATCGTAGTATAACCTAACCTAACTCATCTAGACCCTCGGTGGTAATGTTTTACAAAATCCCGGTCGTGTCGTCCCGTACGTCTCGGAGCGGACATTATATACGTCTATAACGTTACGTATCCTAACCTAAGGCAACTTAACATCTGGGATGTAGTATTTTCCAAAATTCCTGGCGAGTCGGCGCCAATTCTCGGTGGGCAGATTATATACGTCTATATCATAATATAACCTAACCTAACCCATCTAGACCCTCGCTGGTAATGTTTTACAAAATCCCGGTCGTGTCGGCCAGTACTTCTCGCTGGGGACATTATATACGTCTATATCGTAATATAACCTAACCTAACCCATCTAGACCCTCGCTGGTGATGTTTTACAAAATCCCGGTCGTGTCGGCCCCATGTTCTCGGTGGGCACATAATATACGTCTATATCGTAATATAACATAACCTAACCCATCTAGACCCTCGCTGGTAATGTTTTACAAAATCCCGGTCAAGTCGTCCCGTACGTCTCGGTGCGGACATTATATACGTCTATAACGTTACGTATCCTAACCTAAGGCAACTTAACATCTGGGATGTAGTATTTTCCAACATTCCTGGCGCGTCGGCCCCAACTTCTCGGTGGGCACATTATATACATCTATATCGTAATATAACCTAACCTAACCCATCTAGACCCTCGCTGGTAATGTTTTACAGAATCCCGGTCGTGTCGTCCCGTACGTCTCGGTGCGGAGATTATATACGTCTATAACGTTATGTATCCTAACCTAAGGCAACTTAACATCTGGGATGTAGTATTTTCCAACATTCCTGGCGAGTCGGCCCCAACTTCTCGGTGGGCACATTATATACGTCTATATCGTAATATAACCTAACCTAAACCATCTAGACCCTCGCTGGTAATGTTTTACAGAATCCCGGTCGTGCCGGCCCGTACTTCTCGGTGGGGACATTATATACGTCTATAACGTTATATATCCTAACCTAAGGCAACTTAACATCTCGGATGTAGTATTTTCCAACATTCCTGGCGGGTGGGCCCCATGTTCTCGGTGGGCACATAATATACGTCTATATCGTAGTATAACCTAACCTAACCCATCTAGACCCTCGCTGGTAATGTTTTACAAAATCCCGGTCGTGTCGGCCCGTGCTTCTCGGTGGGCACATTATATACATCTATATCGTAATATAACCTAACCTAACCCATCTAGACCCTCGCTGGTAATGTTTCACAAAATCACGGTCGTGTCGGCCCGTACTTCTCGGTGGGGACATCATATACGTCTATAACGTTATATACCCTAACCTAAGGCTACCTAACATCTCGAATGTAGCATTTCACAACATTCCTGGCGGGTCGGCCCGCACTTCTCGGTGGGAACATTATATACTTCTATAACGTAATATAACCTAACCCAACCGATCTAGCCCCTCGCTGGTAATGTTTTACAGAATCCCGGACGTGTCGTCCGTACGTCTCAGTGCGGACATTATATGCGTTTATAACGCTATATATCCTAACCTAAGGCAACTTAACATCTCGGATGTAGTATTTCCCAACATTCCTGGCGGGTCGGCCCCATCTTCTCGGTGGGCACATTATATACGTCTATATCGTAATATAACCTAACCTAACCCATCTAGACCCTCGCTGGTAATGTGTTACAAAATCCCGGTCGTGTCGTCCCGTACGTCTCGGTTCGGACATTATATACGTCTATAATGTTATATATCCTAACCTAAGGGAACCTAACATCGCGGATGTAGTATTTCACAACATTCCCGGCTGGTCGGCCCCATCTCCTCGGTGGGCACATTATATACGTCTATATCGTAATATAACCTAACCTAACCCATCTAGAACCTCGCTGGTAATGTTTTACAAAATCCGGGGCGTGTCGGCCCGTACTTCTCGGTGCGGACATTATATAAGTCTATAACGTTATATACCCTAACCTAAGGGAACCTAACATCTTGGATGTAGTATTTTCCAACATTCCTGGCGGGTCGGCCCCATGTTCTCGGTGGGCACATAATATACGTCTATATCGTAATATAACATAACCTAACCCATCTAGACCCTCGCTGGTAATGTTTTACAAAATCCCGGTCGTGTCGGCCCGTACGTCTCGGTGCGGACATTATATGCGTTTATAACGTTATATATCCTAACCTAAGGCAACCTAACACCTCGGATGTAGTATTTTCCAACATTCCTGGCGCGTCGGCCCCAACTTCTCGGTGGGCATATTATATACATCTATATCGTAATATAACCTAACCTAACCCATCTAGACCCTCGCTGGTAATGTTTTACAGAATCCCGGTCGTGTCGTCCCGTACGTCTCGGTGCGGAGATTATATACGTCTATAACGTTATGTATCCTAACCTAAGGCAACTTAGCATCTGGGATGTAGTATTTTCCAACATTCCTGGCGAGTCGGCCCCAACTTCTCGGTGGGCACATTATATACGTCTATATCGTAATATAACCTAACCTAACCCATCTAGACCCTCGCTGGTAATGTTTTACAGAATCCCGGTCGTGCCGGCCCGTACTTCTCGGTGGGGACATTATATACGTCTATAACGTTATATATCCTAACCTAAGGCAACTTAACATCTCGGATGTAGTATTTTCCAACATTCCTGGCGGGTGGGCCCCATGTTCTCGGTGGGCACATAATATACGTCTATATCGTAGTATAACCTAACCTAACCCATCTAGAACCTCGCTGGTAATGTTTTACAAAATCCCGGTCGTGTCGTCCCGTACGTCTCGGAGCGGACATTATATACGTCTATAACGTTACGTATCCTAACCTAAGGCAACATAACATCTGGGATGTAGTATTTTCCAAAATTCCTGGCGAGTCGGCCCCAACTTCTCGGTGGGCAGATTATATACGTCTATATCGTAATATAACCTAACCTAACCCATCTAGACCCTCGCTGGTAATGTTTTACAAAATCCCGGTCGTGTCGGCCAGTACTTCTCGGTGGGGACATTATATACGTCTATATCGTAATATAACCTAACCTAACCCATCTAGACCCTCGCTGGTAATGTTTTACAAAATCCCGGTCGTGTCGGACCGTGCTTCTCGGTGGGCACATTATATACATCTATATCGTAATATAACCTAACCTAACCCATCTAGACCCTCGCTGGTAATGTTTTACATAATCCCGGTCGTGTCGGCCCGTACTTCTCGGTGGGGACATTATATACGTGTATAACGTTATATATTCTAACCTAAGGCAACTTAACATCTCGGATGTAGTATTTTCCAACATTCCTGGCGGGTCGGCCCCATCTTCTCGGTGGGCACATTATATACGTCTATATCGTAATATAACCTAACCTAACCCATCTAGACCCTCGCTGGTAATTTTTTTACAAAATCCCGGTCGTGTCGTCCCGTACGTCTCGGTGCGGAGATTATATACGTCTATAACGTTATATATCATAACCTAAGGCAACTTAACATCTCGGATGTAGTATTTCCCAACATTCCTGGCAGGTCGGCCCCATCTTCTCGGTGGGCACATTATATACGTCTATATCGTAATATAACCAAACCTAACCCATATAGACCCTCGCTGGTAATGTTTTACAAAATCCCGGTCGTGTCGGCCCGTGCTTCTCGGTGGGGACATTATATACGTCTATAACGTTATATATCCTAACCTAAGGGAACCTGTAATGGCGGATGTATTATTTCACAACATTCCTGGCTGGTCGGCGCCAATTCTCGGTGGGAACATTATATACGTCTATATCGTAATATAACCTAACCTAACCCATCTAGACCCTCGCTGGTAATGTTTCACAAAATCACGGTCGTGTCGGCCCGTACTTCTCGGTGGGGACATCATATACGTCTATAACGTTATATACCCTAACCTAAGGCTACCTAACATCTCGAATGTAGTATTTCACAACATTCCTGGCGGGTCGGCCCGCACTTCTCGGTGGGAACATTATATACTTCTATAACGTAATATAACCTAACCCAACCGATCTAGCCCCTCGCTGGTAATGTTTTACAGAATCCCGGACGTGTCGCCCGTACGTCTCAGTGCGGACATTATATGCGTTTATAACGCTATATATCCTAACCGAAGGCAACTTAACATCTCGGATGTAATATTTCCCAACATTCCTGGCGGGTCGGCCCCATCTTCTCGGTGGGCACATTATATACGTCTATATCGTAATATAACATAACCTAACCCATCTAGACCCTCGCTGGTAATGTTTTACAAAATCCCGGTCGTGTCGTCCCGTACGTCTCGGTTCGGACATTATATACGTCTATAATGTTATATATCCTAACCTAAGGGAACCTAACATCGCGGATGTAGTATTTCACAACATTCCCGGCTGGTCGGCCCATCTTCTCGGTGGGCACATTATATACGTCTATATCGTAATATAACCTAACCTAACCCATCTAGACCCTCGCTGGTAATGTTTTACAAAATCCGGGGCGTGTCGGCCCGTACTTCTCGGTGCGGACATTATATAAGTCTATAACGTTATATACCCTAACCTAAGGGAACCTAACATCTTGGATGTAGTATTTTCCAACATTCCTGGCGGGTCGGCTCCTACTTCTCGGTGGGCATATTATATACGTCTATATCGTAATGTAACCTAACCTAACCCATCTAGACCCTCGCTGGTAATGTTTTACAAAATCCCGGTCGTGTCGGCCCGTACGTCTCGGTGCGGACATTATATGCGTTTATAACGTTATATATCCTAACCTAAGGCAACCTAACATCTCGGATGTAGTATTTTCCAACATTCCTGGCGCGTCGGCCCCAACTTCTCGGTGGGCACATTATATACATCTATATCGTAATATAACCTAACCTAACCCATCTAGACCCTCGCTGGTAATGTTTTACAGGATCCCGGTCGTGTCGTCCCGTACGTCTCGGTGCGGAGATTATATACGTCTATAACGTTATGTATCCTAACCTAAGGCAACTTAACATCTGGGATGTAGTATTTTCCAACATTCCTGGCGAGTCGGCCCCAACTTCTCGGTGGGCACATTATATACGTCTATATCGTAATATAACCTAACCTAACCCATCTAGACCCTCGCTGGTAATGTTTTACAGAATCCCGGTCGTGCCGGCCCGTACTTCTCGGTGGGGACATTATATACGTCTATAACGTTATATATCCTAACCTAAGGCAACTTAACATCTCGGATGTAGTATTTTCCAACATTCCTGGCGGGTGGGCCCCATGTTCTCGGTGGGCACATAATATACGTCTATATCGTAGTATAACATAACCTAACCCATCTAGACCCTCGCTGGTAATGTTTTACAAAATCCCGGTCGTGTCGTCCCGTACGTCTCGGAGCGGACATTATATACGTCTATAACGTTACGTATCCTAACCTAAGGCAACTTAACATCTGGGATGTAGTATTTTCCAAAATTCCTGGCGAGTCGGCCCCAACTTCTCGGTGGGCAGATTATATACGTCTATATCGTAATATAACCTAACCTAACCCATCTAGACCCTCGCTGGTAATGTTTTACAAAATCCCGGTCGTGTCGGCCAGTACTTCTCGGTGGGGACATTATATACGTCTATATCGTAATATAACCTAACCTAACCCATCTAGACCCTCGCTGGTAATGTTTTACAAAATCCCGGTCGTGTCGGACCGTGCTTCTCGGTGGGCACATTATATACATCTATATCGTAATATAACCTAACCTAACCCATCTAGACCCTCGCTGGTAATGTTTTACATAATCCCGGTCGTGTCGGCCCGTACTTCTCGGTGGGGACATTATATACGTGTATAACGTTATATATTCTAACCTAAGGCAACTTAACATCTCGGATGTAGTATTTTCCAACATTCCTGGCGGGTCGGCCCCATCTTCTCGGTGGGCACATTATATACGTCTATATCGTAATATAACCTAACCTAACCCATCTAGACCCTCGCTGGTAATTTTTTTACAAAATCCCGGTCGTGTCGTCCCGTACGTCTCGGTGCGGAGATTATATACGTCTATAACGTTATATATCATAACCTAAGGCAACTTAACATCTCGGATGTAGTATTTCCCAACATTCCTGGCAGGTCGGCCCCATCTTCTCGGTGGGCACATTATATACGTCTATATCGTAATATAACCAAACCTAACCCATATAGACCCTCGCTGGTAATGTTTTACAAAATCCCGGTCGTGTCGGCCCGTGCTTCTCGGTGGGGACATTATATACGTCTATAACGTTATATATCCTAACCTAAGGGAACCTGTAATGGCGGATGTATTATTTCACAACATTCCTGGCTGGTCGGCGCCAATTCTCGGTGGGAACATTATATACGTCTATATCGTAATATAACCTAACCTAACCCATCTAGACCCTCGCTGGTAATGTTTCACAAAATCACGGTCGTGTCGGCCCGTACTTCTCGGTGGGGACATCATATACGTCTATAACGTTATATACCCTAACCTAAGGCTACCTAACATCTCGAATGTAGTATTTCACAACATTCCTGGCGGGTCGGCCCGCACTTCTCGGTGGGAGCATTATATACTTCTATAACGTAATATAACCTAACCCAACCGATCTAGCCCCTCGCTGGTAATGTTTTACAGAATCCCGGACGTGTCGCCCGTACGTCTCAGTGCGGACATTATATGCGTTTATAACGCTATATATCCTAACCGAAGGCAACTTAACATCTCGGATGTAATATTTCCCAACATTCCTGGCGGGTCGGCCCCATCTTCTCGGTGGGCACATTATATACGTCTATATCGTAATATAACATAACCTAACCCATCTAGACCCTCGCTGGTAATGTTTTACAAAATCCCGGTCGTGTCGTCCCGTACGTCTCGGTTCGGACATTATATACGTCTATAATGTTATATATCCTAACCTAAGGGAACCTAACATCGCGGATGTAGTATTTCACAACATTCCCGGCTGGTCGGCCCCATCTTCTCGGTGGGCACATTATATACGTCTATATCGTAATATAACCTAACCTAACCCATCTAGACCCTCGCTGGTAATGTTTTACAAAATCCGGGGCGTGTCGGCCCGTACTTCTCGGTGCGGACATTATATAAGTCTATAACGTTATATACCCTAACCTAAGGGAACCTAACATCTTGGATGTAGTATTTTCCAACATTCCTGGCGGGTCGGCTCCTACTTCTCGGTGGGCATATTATATACGTCTATATCGTAATGTAACCTAACCTAACCCATCTAGACCCTCGCTGGTAATGTTTTACAAAATCCCGGTCGTGTCGGCCCGTACGTCTCGGTGCGGACATTATATGCGTTTATAACGTTATATATCCTAACCTAAGGCAACCTAACATCTCGGATGTAGTATTTTCCAACATTCCTGGCGCGTCGGCCCCAACTTCTCGGTGGGCACATTATATACATCTATATCGTAATATAACCTAACCTAACCCATCTAGACCCTCGCTGGTAATGTTTTACAGGATCCCGGTCGTGTCGTCCCGTACGTCTCGGTGCGGAGATTATATACGTCTATAACGTTATGTATCCTAACCTAAGGCAACTTAACATCTGGGATGTAGTATTTTCCAACATTCCTGGCGAGTCGGCCCCAACTTCTCGGTGGGCACATTATATACGTCTATATCGTAATATAACCTAACCTAACCCATCTAGACCCTCGCTGGTAATGTTTTACAAAATCCCGGTCGTGTCGGCCCGTGCTTCTCGGTGGCACATTATATACATCTATATCGTAATTTAACCTAACCTAACCCATCTAGACCCTCGCTGGTAATGTTTTACAAAATCCCGGTCGTGTCGGCCAGTACTTCTCGGTGGGGACATTATATACGTCTATATCGTAATATAACCTAACCTAACCCATCTAGACCCTCGCTGGTAATGTTTTACAAAATCCCGGTCGTGTCGGCCCGTGCTTCTCGGTGGGCACATTATATACATCTATATCGTAATATAACCTAACCTAACCCATCTAGACCCTCGCTGGTAATGTTTTACAGAATCCCGGTCGTGCCGGCCCGTACTTCTCGGTGGGAACATTATATACGTCTATAACGTTATATATCCTAACCTAAGGCAACTTAACATCTCGGATGTAGTATTTTCCAACATTCCTGGCGGGTGGGCCCCATGTTCCCGGTGGGCACATAATATACGTCTATATCGTAGTATAACCTAACCTAACTCATCTAGACCCTCGGTGGTAATGTTTTACAAAATCCCGGTCGTGTCGTCCCGTACGTCTCGGAGCGGACATTATATACGTCTATAACGTTACGTATCCTAACCTAAGGCTACCTAACATCTCGAATGTAGTATTTCACAACATTCCTGGCGGGTCGGCCCGCACTTCTCGGTGGGAACATTATATACTTCTATAACGTAATATAACCTAACCCAACCGATCTAGCCCCTCGCTGGTAATGTTTTACAGAATCCCGGACGTGTCGTCCGTACGTCTCTGTGCGGACATTATATGCGTTTATAACGCTATATATCCTAACCTAAGGCAACTTAACATCTCGGATGTAATATTTCCCAACATTCCTGGCGGGTCGACCCCATCTTCTCGGTGGGCACATTATATACGTCTATATCGTAATGTAACCTAACCTAACCCATCTAGACCCTCGCTGGTAATGTTTTACAAAATCCCGGTCGTGTCGTCCCGTACGTCTCGGTTCGGACATTATATACGTCTATAATGTTATATATCCTAACCTAAGGGAACCTAACATCGCGGATGTAGTATTTCACAACATTCCCGGCTGGTCGGCCCCATCTTCTCGGTGGGCATATTATATACGTCTATATCGTAATATAACCTAACCTAACCCATCTAGACCCTCGCTGGTAATGTTTTACAGAATCCCGGTCGTGTCGTCCCGTACGTCTCGGTGCGGAGAATATATACGTCTATAACGTTATGTATCCTAACCTAAGGCAACTTAACATCTGGGATGTAGTATTTTCCAACATTCCTGGCGAGTCGGCCCCAACTTCTCGGTGGGCACATTATATACGTCTATATCGTAATATAACCTAACCTAACCCATCTAGACCCTCGCTGGTAATGTTTTACAGAATCCCGGTCGTGCCGGCCCGTACTTCTCGGTGGGGACATTATATACGTCTATAACGTTATATATCCTAACCTAAGGCAACTTAACATCTCGGATGTAGTATTTTCCAACATTCCTGGCGGGTGGGCCCCATGTTCTCGGTGGGCACATAATATACGTCTATATCGTAGTATAACCTAACCTAACTCATCTAGACCCTCGGTGGTAATGTTTTACAAAATCCCGGTCGTGTCGTCCCGTACGTCTCGGAGCGGACATTATATACGTCTATAACGTTACGTATCCTAACCTAAGGCTACCTAACATCTCGAATGTAGTATTTCACAACATTCCTGGCGGGTCGGCCCGCACTTCTCGGTGGGAACATTATATACTTCTATAACGTAATATAACCTAACCCAACCGATCTAGCCCCTCGCTGGTAATGTTTTACAGAATCCCGGACGTGTCGTCCGTACGTCTCTGTGCGGACATTATATGCGTTTATAACGCTATATATCCTAACCTAAGGCAACTTAACATCTCGGATGTAATATTTCCCAACATTCCTGGCGGGTCGACCCCATCTTCTCGGTGGGCACATTATATACGTCTATATCGTAATGTAACCTAACCTAACCCATCTAGACCCTCGCTGGTAATGTTTTACAAAATCCCGGTCGTGTCGTCCCGTACGTCTCGGTTCGGACATTATATACGTCTATAATGTTATATATCCTAACCTAAGGGAACCTAACATCGCGGATGTAGTATTTCACAACATTCCCGGCTGGTCGGCCCCATCTTCTCGGTGGGCATATTATATACGTCTATATCGTAATGTAACCTAACCTAACCCATCTAGACCCTCGCTGGTAATATTTTACAAAATCCCGGTCGTGTCGGCCCGTACGTCTCGGTGCGGACATTATATGCGTTTATAACGTTATATATCCTAACCTAAGGCAACCTAACATCTCGGATGTAGTATTTTCCAACATTCCTGGCGCGTCGGCCCCAACTTCTCGGTGGGCACATTATATACATCTATATCGTAATATAACCTAACCTAACCCATCTAGACCCTCGCTGGTAATGTTTTACAGAATCCCGGTCGTGCCGGCCCGTACTTCTCGGTGGGGACATTATATACGTCTATAACGTTATATATCCTAACCTAAGGCAACTTAACATCTCGGATGTAGTATTTTCCAACATTCCTGGCGGGTGGGCCCCATGTTCTCGGTGGGCACATAATATACGTCTATATCGTAGTATAACCTAACCTAACTCATCTAGACCCTCGGTGGTAATGTTTTACAAAATCCCGGTCGTGTCGTCCCGTACGTCTCGGAGCGGACATTATATACGTCTATAACGTTACGTATCCTAACCTAAGGCAACTTAACATCTGGGATGTAGTATTTTCCAAAATTCCTGGCGAGTCGGCCCCAACTTCTCGGTGGGCAGATTATATACGTCTATATCGTAATATAACCTAACCTAACCCATCTAAACCCTCGCTGGTAATGTTTTACAAAATCCCGGTCGTGTCGGCCAGTACTTCTCGGTGGGGACATTATATACGTCTATATCGTAATATAACCTAACCTAACCCATCTAGACCTTCGCTGGTAATGTTTTACAAAATCCCGGTCGTGCCGGCCCGTACTTCTCGGTGGGGACATTATATACGTCTATAACGTTATATATTCTAACCTAAGGCAACTTAACATCTCGGATGTAGTATTTTCCAACATTCCTGGCGGGTCGGCCCCATCTTCTCGGTGGGCACATTATATACGTCTATATCGTAATATAACCTAACCTAACCCATCTAGACCCTCGCTGGTAATTTTTTTACAAAATCCCGGTCGTGTCGTCCCGTACGTCTCAGTGCGGACATTATATGCGTTTATAACGCTATATATCCTAACCTAAGGCAACTTAACATCTCGGATGTAATATTTCCCAACATTCCTGGCGGGTCGGCCCCATCTTCTCGGTGGGCACATTATATACGTCTATATCGTAATATAACCTAACCTAACCCATCTAGACCCTCGCTGGTAATGTTTTACAAAATCCCGGTCGTGTCGTCCCGTACGTCTCGGTTCGGACATTATATACGTCTATAATGTTATATATCCTAACCTAAGGGAACCTAACATCGCGGATGTAGTATTTCACAACATTCCCGGCTGGTCGGCCCCATCTTCTCGGTGGGCACATTATATACGTCTATATCGTAATATAACCTAACCTAACCCATCTAGACCCTCGCTGGTAATGTTTTACAAAATCCGGGGCGTGTCGGCCCGTACTTCTCGGTGCGGACATTATATAAGTCTATAACGTTATATACCCTAACCTAAGGGAACCTAACATCTTGGATGTAGTATTTTCCAACATTCCTGGCGGGTCGGCTCCTACTTCTCGGTGGGCATATTATATACGTCTATATCGTAATGTAACCTAACCTAACCCATCTAGACCCTCGCTGGTAATGTTTTACAAAATCCCGGTCGTGTCGTCCCGTACGTCTCGGTGCGGAGATTATATACGTCTATAACGTTATATATCCTAACCTAAGGCAACTTAACATCTCGGATGTAGTATTTCCCAACATTCCTGGCAGGTCGGCCCCATCTTCTCGGTGGGCACATTATATACGTCTATATCGTAATGTAACCTAACCTAACCCATCTAGACCCTCGCTGGTAATGTTTTACAAAATCCCGGTCGTGTCGGCCCGTACGTCTCGGTGCGGACATTATATGCGTTTATAACGTTATATATCCTAACCTAAGGCAACTTAACATCTGGGATGTAGTATTTTCCAAAATTCCTGGCGAGTCGGCCCCAACTTCTCGGTGGGCAGATTATATACGTCTATATCGTAATATAACCTAACCTAACCCATCTAAACCCTCGCTGGTAATGTTTTACAAAATCCCGGTCGTGTCGGCCAGTACTTCTCGGTGGGGACATTATATACGTCTATATCGTAATATAACCTAACCTAACCCATCTAGACCCTCGCTGGTAATGTTTTACAAAATCCCGGTCGTGTCGGCCCGTGCTTCTCGGTGGGCACATTATATACATCTATATCGTAATATAACCTAACCTAACCCATCTAGACCTTCGCTGGTAATGTTTTACAAAATCCCGGTCGTGCCGGCCCGTACTTCTCGGTGGGGACATTATATACGTCTATAACGTTATATATTCTAACCTAAGGCAACTTAACATCTCGGATGTAGTATTTTCCAACATTCCTGGCGGGTCGGCCCCATCTTCTCGGTGGGCACATTATATACGTCTATATCGTAATATAACCTAACCTAACCCATCTAGACCCTCGCTGGTAATTTTTTTACAAAATCCCGGTCGTGTCGTCCCGTACGTCTCGGTGCGGAGATTATATACGTCTATAACGTTATATATCCTAACCTAAGGCAACTTAACATCTCTGATGTAGTATTTCCCAACATTCCTGGCAGGTCGGCCCCATCTTCTCGGTGGGCACATTATATACGTCTATATCGTAATATAACCAAACCTAACCCATATAGACCCTCGCTGGTAATGTTTTACAAAATCCCGGTCGTGTCGGCCCGTGCTTCTCGGTGGGGACATTATATACGTCTATAACGTTATATATCCTAACCTAAGGGAACCTATAATCGCGGATGTATTATTTCACAACATTGCTGGCTGGTCGGCGCCAATTCTCGGTGGGAACATTATATACGTCTATATCGTAATATAACCTAACCTAACCCATCTAGACCCTCGCTGGTAATGTTTCACAAAATCACGGTCGTGTCGGCCCGTACTTCTCGGTGGGGACGTCATATACGTCTATAACGTTATATACCCTAACCTAAGGCTACCTAACATCTCGAATGTAGTATTTCACAACATTCCTGGCGGGTCGGCCCGCACTTCTCGGTGGGAACATTATATACTTCTATAACGTAATATAACCTAACCCAACCGATCTAGCCCCTCGCTGGTAATGTTTTACAGAATCCCGGACGTGTCGCCCGTACGTCTCAGTGCGGACATTATATGCGTTTATAACGCTATATATCCTAACCTAAGGCAACTTAACATCTCGGATGTAATATTTCCCAACATTCCTGGCGGGTCGGTCCCATCTTCTCGGTGGGCACATTATATACGTCTATATCGTAATATAACCTAACCTAACCCATCTAGACCCTCGCTGGTAATGTTTTACAAAATCCCGGTCGTGTCGTCCCGTACGTCTCGGTTCGGACATTATATACGTCTATAATGTTATATATCCTAACCTAAGGGAACCTAACATCGCGGATGTAGTATTTCACAACATTCCCGGCTGGTCGGCCCCATCTTCTCGGTGGGCACATTATATACGTCTATATCGTAATATAACCTAACCTAACCCATCTAGACCCTCGCTGGTAATGTTTTACAAAATCCGGGGCGTGTCGGCCCGTACTTCTCGGTGCGGACATTATATAAGTCTATAACGTTATATACCCTAACCTAAGGGAACCTAACATCTTGGATGTAGTATTTTCCAACATTCCTGGCGGGTCGGCTCCTACTTCTCGGTGGGCATATTATATACGTCTATATCGTAATGTAACCTAACCTAACCCATCTAGACCCTCGCTGGTAATGTTTTACAAAATCCCGGTCGTGTCGTCCCGTACGTCTCGGTGCGGAGATTATATACGTCTATAACGTTATATATCCTAACCTAAGGCAACTTAACATCTCGGATGTAGTATTTCCCAACATTCCTGGCAGGTCGGCCCCATCTTCTCGGTGGGCACATTATATACGTCTATATCGTAATATAACCAAACCTAACAAATCTAGACCCTCGCTGGTAATGTTTTACAAAATCTCGGTCGTGTCGGCCCGTGCTTCTCGGTGGGGACATTATATACGTCTATAACGTTATATATCCTAACCTAAGGGAACCTATAATCGCGGATGTATTATTTCACAACATTCCTGGCTGGTCGGCGCCAATTCTCGGTGGGAACATTATATACGTCTATATCGTAATATAACCTAACCTAACCCATCTAGACCCTCGCTGGTAATGTTTCACAAAATCACGGTCGTGTCGGCCCGTACTTCTCGGTGGGGACATCATATACGTCTATAACGTTATATACCCTAACCTAAGGCTACCTAACATCTCGAATGTAGTATTTCACAACATTCCTGGCGGGTCGGCCCGCACTTCTCGGTGGGAACATTATATACTTCTATAACGTAATATAACCTAACGCAACCGATCTAGCCCCTCGCTGGTAATGTTTTACAGAATCCCGGACGTGTCGCCCGTACGTCTCAGTGCGGACATTATATGCGTTTATAACGCTATATATCCTTACCTAAGGCAACTTAACATCTCGGATGTAATATTTCCCAACATTCCTGGCGGGTCAGCCCCATCTTCTCGGTGGGCACATTATATACGTCTATATCGTAATATAACCTAACCTAACCCATCTAGACCCTCGCTGGTAATGTTTTACAAAATCCCGGTCGTGTCGTCCCGTACGTCTCGGTGCGGAGATTATATACGTCTATAACGTTATATATCCTAACCTAAGGCAACTTAACATCTCGGATGTAGTATTTCCCAACATTCCTGGCAGGTCGGCCCCATCTTCTCGGTGGGCACATTATATACGTCTATATCGTAATATAACCAAACCTAACCCATCTAGACCCTCGCTGGTAATGTTTTACAAAATCCCGGTCGTGTCGGCCCGTGCTTCTCGGTGGGGACATTATATACGTCTATAACGTTATATATCCTATCCTAAGGGAACCTATAATCGCGAATGTATTATTTCACAACATTCCTGGCTGGTCGGCGCCAATTCTCGGTGGGAACATTATATACGTCTATGTCGTAATATAACCTAACCTAACCCATCTAGACCCTCGCTGGTAATGTTTCACAAAATCACGGTCTTGTCGGCCCGTACTTCTCGGTGGGGACATCATATACGTCTATAACGTTATATACCCTAACCTAAGGCTACCTAACATCTCGAATGTAGTATTTCACAACATTCCTGGCGGGTCGGCCCGCACTTCTCGGTGGGAACATTATATACTTCTATAACGTAATATAACCTAACGCAACCGATCTAGCCCCTCGCTGGTAATCTTTTACAGAATCCCGGACGTGTCGCCCGTACGTCTCAGTGCGGACATTATATGCGTTTATAACGCTATATATCCTTACCTAAGGCAACTTAACATCTCGGATGTAATATTTCCCAACATTCCTGGCGGGTCAGCCCCATCTTCTCGGTGGGCACATTATATACGTCTATATCGTAATATAACCTAACCTAACCCATCTAGACCCTCGCTGGTAATGTTTTACAAAATCCCGGTCGTGTCGTCCCGTACGTCTCGGTGCGGAGATTATATACGTCTATAACGTTATATATCCTAACCTAAGGCAACTTAACATCTCGGATGTAGTGTTTCCCAACATTCCAGGCGGGTCGGCCCCATCTTCTCGGTGGGCACATTATATACGTCTATATCGTAATATAACCTAACCTAACCCATCTAGACCCTCGCTGGTAATGTTTTACAAAATCCCGGTCCTGTCGGCCCGTATGTCTCGGTGCGGACATTATATGCGTTTATAACGTTATATATCCTAACCTAAGGCAACCTAACATCTCGGATGTAGTATTTTCCAACATTCCTGGCGCGTCGGCCCCAACTTCTCGGTGGGCACATTATATACATCTATATCGTAATATAACCTAACCTAACCCATCTAGACCCTCGCTGGTAATGTTTTACAAAATCCCGGTCGTGTCGGCCAGTACTTCTCGGTGGGGACATTATATACGTCTATATCGTAATATAACCTAACCTAACCCATCTAGACCCTCGCTGGTAATGTTTGACAAAATCCCGGTCGTGTCGGCCCGTGCTTCTCGGTGGGCACGTTATATACGTCTATATCGTAATATAACCTAACCTCACCCGTCTAGACCCTCGCTGGTAATGTTTTACAAAATCCGGGGCGTGTCGGCCCGTACTTCTCGGTGCGGACATTATATAAGTCTATAACGTTATATACCCTAACCTAAGGGAACCTAACATCTTGGATGTAGTATTTTCCAACATTCCTGGCGGGTCGGCTCCTACTTCTCGGTGGGCATATTATATACGTCTATATCGTAATGTAACCTAACCTAACCCATCTAGACCCTCGCTGGTAATTTTTTTACAAAATCCCGGTCGTGTCGTCCCGTACGTCTCGGTGCGGAGATTATATACGTCTATAACGTTATATATCCTAACCTAAGGCAACTTAACATCTCTGATGTAGTATTTCCCAACATTCCTGGCAGGTCGGCCCCATCTTCTCGGTGGGCACATTATATACGTCTATATCGTAATATAACCAAACCTAACCCATATAGACCCTCGCTGGTAATGTTTTACAAAATCCCGGTCGTGTCGGCCCGTGCTTCTCGGTGGGGACATTATATACGTCTATAACGTTATATATCCTAACCTAAGGGAACCTATAATCGCGGATGTATTATTTCACAACATTGCTGGCTGGTCGGCGCCAATTCTCGGTGGGAACATTATATACGTCTATATCGTAATATAACCTAACCTAACCCATCTAGACCCTCGCTGGTAATGTTTCACAAAATCACGGTCGTGTCGGCCCGTACTTCTCGGTGGGGACGTCATATACGTCTATAACGTTATATACCCTAACCTAAGGCTACCTAACATCTCGAATGTAGTATTTCACAACATTCCTGGCGGGTCGGCCCGCACTTCTCGGTGGGAACATTATATACTTCTATAACGTAATGTAACCTAACCCAACCGATCTAGCCCCTCGCTGGTAATGTTTTACAGAATCCCGGACGTGTCGCCCGTACGTCTCAGTGCGGACATTATATGCGTTTATAACGCTATATATCCTAACCTAAGGCAACTTAACATCTCGGATGTAATATTTCCCAACATTCCTGGCGGGTCGGTCCCATCTTCTCGGTGGGCACATTATATACGTCTATATCGTAATATAACCTAACCTAACCCATCTAGACCCTCGCTGGTAATGTTTTACAAAATCCCGGTCGTGTCGTCCCGTACGTCTCGGTTCGGACATTATATACGTCTATAATGTTATATATCCTAACCTAAGGGAACCTAACATCGCGGATGTAGTATTTCACAACATTCCCGGCTGGTCGGCCCCATCTTCTCGGTGGGCACATTATATACGTCTATATCGTAATATAACCTAACCTAACCCATCTAGACCCTCGCTGGTAATGTTTTACAAAATCCGGGGCGTGTCGGCCCGTACTTCTCGGTGCGGACATTATATAAGTCTATAACGTTATATACCCTAACCTAAGGGAACCTAACATCTTGGATGTAGTATTTTCCAACATTCCTGGCGGGTCGGCTCCTACTTCTCGGTGGGCATATTATATACGTCTATATCGTAATGTAACCTAACCTAACCCATCTAGACCCTCGCTGGTAATGTTTTACAAAATCCCGGTCGTGTCGTCCCGTACGTCTCGGTGCGGAGATTATATACGTCTATAACGTTATATATCCTAACCTAAGGCAACTTAACATCTCGGATGTAGTATTTCCCAACATTCCTGGCAGGTCGGCCCCATCTTCTCGGTGGGCACATTATATACGTCTATATCGTAATATAACCAAACCTAACCCATCTAGACCCTCGCTGGTAATGTTTTACAAAATCCCGGTCGTGTCGGCCCGTGCTTCTCGGTGGGGACATTATATACGTCTATAACGTTATATATCCTATCCTAAGGGAACCTATAATCGCGAATGTATTATTTCACAACATTCCTGGCTGGTCGGCGCCAATTCTCGGTGGGAACACTATATACGTCTATGTCGTAATATAACCTAACCTAACCCATCTAGACCCTCGCTGGTAATGTTTCACAAAATCACGGTCTTGTCGGCCCGTACTTCTCGGTGGGGACATCATATACGTCTATAACGTTATATACCCTAACCTAACGCTACCTAACATCTCGAATGTAGTATTTCACAACATTCCTGGCGGGTCGGCCCGCACTTCTCGGTGGGAACATTATATACTTCTATAACGTAATATAACCTAACCCAACCGATCTAGCCCCTCGCTGGTAATGTTTTACAAAATCCGGGGCGTGTCGGCCCGTACTTCTCGGTGCGGACATTATATAAGTCTATAACGTTATATACCCTAACCTAAGGGAACCTAACATCTTGGATGTAGTATTTTCCAACATTCCTGGCGGGTCGGCTCCTACTTCTCGGTGGGCATATTATATACGTCTATATCGTAATGTAACCTAACCTAACCCATCTAGACCCTCGCTGGTAATGTTTTACAAAATCCCGGTCGTGTCGTCCCGTACGTCTCGGTGCGGAGATTATATACGTCTATAACGTTATATATCCTAACCTAAGGCAACTTAACATCTCGGATGTAGTATTTCCCAACATTCCTGGCAGGTCGGCCCCATCTTCTCGGTGGGCACATTATATACGTCTATATCGTAATATAACCAAACCTAACAAATCTAGACCCTCGCTGGTAATGTTTTACAAAATCTCGGTCGTGTCGGCCCGTGCTTCTCGGTGGGGACATTATATACGTCTATAACGTTATATATCCTAACCTAAGGGAACCTATAATCGCGGATGTATTATTTCACAACATTCCTGGCTGGTCGGCGCCAATTCTCGGTGGGAACATTATATACGTCTATATCGTAATATAACCTAACCTAACCCATCTAGACCCTCGCTGGTAATGTTTCACAAAATCACGGTCGTGTCGGCCCGTACTTCTCGGTGGGGACATCATATACGTCTATAACGTTATATACCCTAACCTAAGGCTACCTAACATCTCGAATGTAGTATTTCACAACATTCCTGGCGGGTCGGCCCGCACTTCTCGGTGGGAACATTATATACTTCTATAACGTAATATAACCTAACGCAACCGATCTAGCCCCTCGCTGGTAATGTTTTACAGAATCCCGGACGTGTCGCCCATACGTCTCAGTGCGGACATTATATGCGTTTATAACGCTATATATCCTTACCTAAGGCAACTTAACATCTCGGATGTAATATTTCCCAACATTCCTGGCGGGTCAGCCCCATCTTCTCGGTGGGCACATTATATACGTCTATATCGTAATATAACCTAACCTAACCCATCTAGACCCTCGCTGGTAATGTTTTACAAAATCCCGGTCGTGTCGTCCCGTACGTCTCGGTGCGGAGATTATATACGTCTATAACGTTATATATCCTAACCTAAGGCAACTTAACATCTCGGATGTAGTATTTCCCAACATTCCTGGCAGGTCGGCCCCATCTTCTCGGTGGGCACATTATATACGTCTATATCGTAATATAACCAAACCTAACCCATCTAGACCCTCGCTGGTAATGTTTTACAAAATCCCGGTCGTGTCGGCCCGTGCTTCTCGGTGGGGACATTATATACGTCTATAACGTTATATATCCTATCCTAAGGGAACCTATAATCGCGAATGTATTATTTCACAACATTCCTGGCTGGTCGGCGCCAATTCTCGGTGGGAACATTATATACGTCTATGTCGTAATATAACCTAACCTAACCCATCTAGACCCTCGCTGGTAATGTTTCACAAAATCACGGTCTTGTCGGCCCGTACTTCTCGGTGGGGACATCATATACGTCTATAACGTTATATACCCTAACCTAACGCTACCTAACATCTCGAATGTAGTATTTCACAACATTCCTGGCGGGTCGGCCCGCACTTCTCGGTGGGAACATTATATACTTCTATAACGTAATATAACCTAACCCAACCGATCTAGCCCCTCGCTGGTAATGTTTTACAGAATCCCGGACGTGTCGCCCGTACGTCTCAGTGCGGACATTATATGCGTTTATAACGCTATATATCCTAACCTAAGGCAACTTAACATCTCGGATGTAATATTTCCCAACATTCCTGGCGGGTCGGCCCCATCTTCTCGGTGGGCACATTATATACGTCTATATCGTAATATAACCTAACCTAACCCATCTAGACCCTCGCTGGTAATGTTTTACAAAATCCCGGTCGTGTCGTCCCGTACGTCTCGGTTCGGACATTATATACGTCTATAATGTTATATATCTTAACCTAAGGGAACCTAACATCGCGGATGTAGTATTTCACAACATTCCCGGCTGGTCGGCCCCATCTTCTCGGTGGGCACATTATATACGTCTATATCGTAATATAACCTAACCTAACCCATCTAGACCCTCGCTGGTAATGTTTTACAAAATCCGGGGCGTGTCGGCGCGTACTTCTCGGTGGGGACATTATATACGTCTATAACGTTATATATCCTAACCTAAGGCAACTTAACATCTCGGATGTAGTATTTCCCAACATTCCTGGCGGGTCGGCCCCATCTTCTCGGTGGGCACATTATATACGTCTATATCGTAATATAACCTAACCTAACCCATCTAGACCCTCGCTGGTAATGTTTTACAAAATCCCGGTACGTGTCGTCCCGTACGTCTCGGTTCGGACATTATATACTTCTATAATGTTATATATCCTAACCTAAGGGAACCTAACATCGCGGATGTAGTATTTCACAACATTCCCGGCTGGTCGGCCCCATCTTCTCGGTGGGCACATTATATACGTCTATATCGTAATATAACCTAACCTAACCCATCTAGACCCTCGCTGGTAATGTTTTACAAAATCCGGGGCGTGTCGGCCCGTACTTCTCGGTGCGGACATTATATAAGTCTATAACGTTATATACCCTAACCTAAGGGAACCTAACATCTTGGATGTAGTATTTTCCAACATTCCTGGCGGGTCGGCTCCTACATCTCGGTGGGCATATTATATACGTCTATATCGTAATGTAACCTAACCTAACCCATCTAGACCCTCGCTGGTAATGTTTTACAAAATCCCGGTCCTGTCGGCCCGTACGTCTCGGTGCGGACATTATATGCGTTTATAATGTTATATATCCTAACCTAAGGCAACCTAACATCTCGGATGTAGTATTTTCCAACATTCCTGGCGCGTCGGCCCCAACTTCTCGGTGGGCACATTATATACATCTATATCGTAATATAACCTAACCTAACCCATCTAGACCCTCGCTGGTAATGTTTTACAAAATCCCGGTCGTGTCGGCCAGTACTTCTCGGTGGGGACATTATATACGTCTATATCGTAATATAACCTAACCTAACCCATCTAGACCCTCGCTGGTAATGTTTTACAAAATCCCGGTGGTGTCGGCCCGTGCTTCTCGGTGGGCACATAATATACGTCTATATCGTAATATAACCTAACCTAACCCATCTAGACCCTCGCTGGTAATGTTTTACAAAATCCCGCTCGTGTCGTCCCGTACGTCTCGGTGCGGACATTATATACGTCTATAACGATACGTATCCTAACCTAAGGCAACTTAACATCTGCGATGTAGTATTTTCCAAAATTCCTGGCGACTCGGCCCCAACTTCTCGGTGGGCAGATTATATACGTCTATATCGTAATATAACCTAACCTAACCCATCTAGATCCTCGCTGGTAATGTTTTACAAAATCCTGGTCGTGTCGGCCCGTGCTTCTCGGTGGGCACATTATATACGTCTATATCGTAATATAACCTAACCTAACCCATCTAGACCCTCGCTGGTAATGTTTTACAAAATCCGGGGCGTGTCGGCCCGTACTTCTCGGTGCGGACATTATATAAGTCTATAACGTTATATACCCTAACCTAAGGGAACCTAACATCTTGGATGTAGTATTTTCCAACATTCCTGGCGGGTCGGCTCCTACTTCTCGGTGGGCATATTATATACGTCTATATCGTAATGTAACCTAACCTAACCCATCTAGAACCTCGCTGGTAATGTTTTACAAAATCCCGGTCGTGTCGGCCCGTACGTCTCGGTGCGGACATTATATGCGTTTTTAACGTTATATATCCTAACCTAAGGCAACCTAACATCTCGAATGTAGTATTTTCCAACATTCCTGGCGCGTCGGCCCCAACTTCTGGTTGGGCACATTATATACATCTATATCGTAATATAACCTAACCTAACCCATCTAGACCCTCGCTGGTAATGTTTTACAAAATCCCGGTCGTGTCGGCCAGTACTTCTCGGTGGGGACATTATATACGTCTATATCGTAATATAACCTAACCTAACCCATCTAGACCCTCGCTGGTAATGTTTTACAAAATCCCGGTCGTGTCGGCCCGTGCTTCTCGGTGGGCACATAATATACGTCTATATCGTAATATAACCTAACCTAACCCATCTAGACCCTCGCTGGTAATGTTTTACAAAATCCCGCTCGTGTCGTCCCGTACGTCTCGGTGTGGACATTATATACGTCTATAACGATACGTATCCTAACCTAAGGCAACTTAACATCTGCGATGTAGTATTTTCCAAAATTCCTGGCGACTCGGCCCCAACTTCTCGGTGGGCAGATTATATACGTCTATATCGTAATATAACCTAACCTAACCCATCTAGACCCTCGCTGGTAATGTTTTACAAAATCCCGGTCGTGTCGGCCCGTGCTTCTCGGTGGGCACATTATATACGTCTATATCGTAATATAACCTAACCTAACCCATCTAGACCCTCGCTGGTAATGTTTTACAAAATCCGGGGCGTGTCGGCCCGTGCTTCTCGGTGGGCACATTATATACATCTATATCGTAATATAACCTAACCTAACCCATCTAGACCCTCGCTGGTAATGTTTTACATAATCCCGGTCGTCTCGGCCCGTACTTCTCGGTGGGGACATTATATACGCCTATAACGTTATATATCCTAACCTAAGGCAACTTAACATCTCGGATGTAGTATTTTCCAACATTCCTGGCGGGTCGGCCCCATCTTCTCGGTGGGCACATTATATACGTCTATATCGTAATATAACCTAACCTAACCCATCTAGACCCTCGCTGGTAATGTTTTACAAAATCCCGGTACGTGTCGTCCCGTACGTCTCGGTTCGGACATTATATACGTCTATAATGTTATATATCTTAACCTAAGGGAACCTAACATCGCGGATGTAGTATTTCACAACATTCCCGGCTGGTCGGCCCCATCTTCTCGGTGGGCACATTATATACCTCTATATCGTAATATAACCTAACCTAACCCATCTAGACCCTCGCTGGTAATGTTTTACAAAATCCGGGGCGTGTCGGCCCGTACTTCTCGGTGCGGACATTATATAAGTCTATAACGTTATATACCCTAACCTAAGGGAACCTAACATCTTGGATGTAGTATTTTCCAAAATTCCTGGCGAGTCGGCCCCAACTTCTCGGTGGGCAGATTATATACGTCTATATCGTAATATAACCTAACCTAACCCATCTAGACCCTCGCTGGTAATATTTTACAAAATCCCGGTCGTGTCGGCCAGTACTTCTCGGTGGGGACATTATATACGTCTATATCGTAATATAACCTAACCTAACCCATCTAGACCCTCGCTGGTAATGTTTTACAAAATCCCGGTACGTGTCGTCCCGTACGTCTCGGTTCGGACATTATATACGTCTATAATGTTATATATCCTAACCTAAGGGAACCTAACATCGCGAATGTAGTATTTCACAACATTCCCGGCTGGTCGGCCCCATCTTCTCGGTGGGCACATTATATACGTCTATATCGTAATATAACCTAACCTAGCCCATCTAGACCCTCGCTGGTAATGTTTTACAAAATCCGGGGCGTGTCGGCGCGTACTTCTCGGTGGGGACATTATATACGTCTATAACGTTATATATCCTAACCTAAGGCAACTTAACATCTCGGATGTAGTATTTCCCAACATTCCTGGCGGGTCGGCCCCATCTTCTCGGTGGGCACATTATATACGTCTATATCGTAATATAACCTAACCTAACCCATCTAGACCCTCGCTGGTAATGTTTTACAAAATCCCGGTACGTGTCGTCCCGTACGTCTCGGTTCGGACATTATATACTTCTATAATGTTATATATCCTAACCTAAGGGAACCTAACATCGCGGATGTAGTATTTCACAACATTCCCGGCTGGTCGGCCCCATCTTCTCGGTGGGCACATTATATACGTCTATATCGTAATATAACCTAACCTAACCCATCTAGACCCTCGCTGGTAATGTTTTACAAAATCCGGGGCGTGTCGGCCCGTACTTCTCGGTGCGGACATTATATAAGTCTATAACGTTATATACCCTAACCTAAGGGAACCTAACATCTTGGATGTAGTATTTTCCAACATTCCTGGCGGGTCGGCTCCTACTTCTCGGTGGGCATATTATATACGTCTATATCGTAATGTAACCTAACCTAACCCATCTAGACCCTCGCTGGTAATGTTTTACAAAATCCCGGTCCTGTCGGCCCGTACGTCTCGGTGCGGACATTATATGCGTTTATAATGTTATATATCCTAACCTAAGGCAACCTAACATCTCGGATGTAGTATTTTCCAACATTCCTGGCGCGTCGGCCCCAACTTCTCGGTGGGCACATTATATACATCTATATCGTAATATAACCTAACCTAACCCATCTAGACCCTCGCTGGTAATGTTTTACAAAATCCCGGTCGTGTCGGCCAGTACTTCTCGGTGGGGACATTATATACGTCTATATCGTAATATAACCTAACCTAACCCATCTAGACCCTCGCTGGTAATGTTTTACAAAATCCCGGTGGTGTCGGCCCGTGCTTCTCGGTGGGCACATAATATACGTCTATATCGTAATATAACCTAACCTAACCCATCTAGACCCTCGCTGGTAATGTTTTACAAAATCCCGCTCGTGTCGTCCCGTACGTCTCGGTGCGGACATTATATACGTCTATAACGATACGTATCCTAACCTAAGGCAACTTAACATCTGCGATGTAGTATTTTCCAAAATTCCTGGCGACTCGGCCCCAACTTCTCGGTGGGCAGATTATATACGTCTATATCGTAATATAACCTAACCTAACCCATCTAGACCCTCGCTGGTAATGTTTTACAAAATCCCGGTCGTGTCGGCCCGTGCTTCTCGGTGGGCACATTATATACGTCTATATCGTAATATAACCTAACCTAACCCATCTAGACCCTCGCTGGTAATGTTTTACAAAATCCGGGGCGTGTCGGCCCGTACTTCTCGGTGCGGACATTATATAAGTCTATAACGTTATATACCCTAACCTAAGGGAACCTAACATCTTGGATGTAGTATTTTCCAACATTCCTGGCGGGTCGGCTCCTACTTCTCGGTGGGCATATTATATACGTCTATATCGTAATGTAACCTAACCTAACCCATCTAGACCCTCGCTGGTAATGTTTTACAAAATCCCGGTCGTGTCGGCCCGTACGTCTCGGTGCGGACATTATATGCGTTTTTAACGTTATATATCCTAACCTAAGGCAACCTAACATCTCGAATGTAGTATTTTCCAACATTCCTGGCGCGTCGGCCCCAACTTCTCGTTGGGCACATTATATACATCTATATCGTAATATAACCTAACCTAACCCATCTAGACCCTCGCTGGTAATGTTTTACAAAATCCCGGTCGTGTCGGCCAGTACTTCTCGGTGGGGACATTATATACGTCTATATCGTAATATAACCTAACCTAACCCATCTAGACCCTCGCTGGTAATGTTTTACAAAATCCCGGTCGTGTCGGCCCGTGCTTCTCGGTGGGCACATAATATACGTCTATATCGTAATATAACCTAACCTAACCCATCTAGACCCTCGCTGGTAATGTTTTACAAAATCCCGCTCGTGTCGTCCCGTACGTCTCGGTGTGGACATTATATACGTCTATAACGATACGTATCCTAACCTAAGGCAACTTAACATCTGCGATGTAGTATTTTCCAAAATTCCTGGCGACTCGGCCCCAACTTCTCGGTGGGCAGATTATATACGTCTATATCGTAATATAACCTAACCTAACCCATCTAGACCCTCGCTGGTAATGTTTTACAAAATCCCGGTCGTGTCGGCCCGTGCTTCTCGGTGGGCACATTATATACGTCTATATCGTAATATAACCTAACCTAACCCATCTAGACCCTCGCTGGTAATGTTTTACAAAATCCGGGGCGTGTCGGCCCGTGCTTCTCGGTGGGCACATTATATACATCTATATCGTAATATAACCTAACCTAACCCATCTAGACCCTCGCTGGTAATGTTTTACATAATCCCGGTCGTCTCGGCCCGTACTTCTCGGTGGGGACATTATATACGCCTATAACGTTATATATCCTAACCTAAGGCAACTTAACATCTCGGATGTAGTATTTTCCAACATTCCTGGCGGGTCGGCCCCATCTTCTCGGTGGGCACATTATATACGTCTATATCGTAATATAACCTAACCTAACCCATCTAGACCCTCGCTGGTAATGTTTTACAAAATCCCGGTACGTGTCGTCCCGCACGTCTCGGTTCGGACATTATATACGTCTATAATGTTATATATCTTAACCTAAGGGAACCTAACATCGCGGATGTAGTATTTCACAACATTCCCGGCTGGTCGGCCCCATCTTCTCGGTGGGCACATTATATACCTCTATATCGTAATATAACCTAACCTAACCCATCTAGACCCTCGCTGGTAATGTTTTACAAAATCCGGGGCGTGTCGGCCCGTACTTCTCGGTGCGGACATTATATAAGTCTATAACGTTATATACCCTAACCTAAGGGAACCTAACATCTTGGATGTAGTATTTTCCAAAATTCCTGGCGAGTCGGCCCCAACTTCTCGGTGGGCAGATTATATACGTCTAAATCGTAATATAACCTAACCTAACCCATCTAGACCCTCGCTGGTAATGTTTTACAAAATCCCGGTCGTGTCGGACAGTACTTCTCGGTGGGGACATTATATACGTCTATATCGTAATATAACCTAACCTAACCCATCTAGACCCTCGCTGGTAATGTTTTACAAAATCCCGGTCGTGTCGGCCCGTGCTTCTCGGTGGGCACATTATATACGTCTATATCGTAATATAACCTAACCTAACCCATCTAGACCCTCGCTGGTAATGTTTTACAAAATCCGGGGCGTGTCGGCCCGTACTTCTCGGTGCGGACATTATATAAGTCTATAACGTTATATACCCTAACCTAAGGCAACCTAACATCTCGGATGTAGTATTTTCCAACATTCCTGGCGCGTCGGCCCCAATTTCTCGGTGGGCAGATTATATACGTCTATATCGTAATATAACCTAACCTAACCCATCTAGGCCCTCGCTGGTAATGTTTTACAAAATCCCGGTCGTGTCGGCCCGTGCTTCTCGGTGGGCACATTATATACATCTATATCGTAATATAACCTAACCTAACCCATCTAGACCCTCGCTGGTAATGTTTTACAGAATCCCGGTCGTGTCGGCCCGTACTTCTCGGTGGGGACATTATATACGTCTATAACGTTATATATCCTAACCTAAGGCAACTTAACATCTCGGATGTAGTATTTTCCAACATTCCTGGCGGGTCGGCCCCATGTTCTCGGTGGGCACATAATATACGTCTATATCGTGATATAACCTAACCTAACCCATCTAGACCCTCGCTGGTAATGTTTTACAAAATCCCGGTCGTGTCGTCCCGTACGTCTCGGAGCGGACATTATATACGTCTATAACGTTACGTATCCTAACCTAAGGCAACTTAACATCTGGGATGTAGTATTTTCCAAAATTCCTGGCGAGTCGGCCCCAACTTCTCGGTGGGCAGATTATATACGTCTATATCGTAATATAACCTAACCTAACCCATCTAGACCCTCGCTGGTAATGTTTTACAAAATCCCGGTCGTGTCGGCCAGTACTTCTCGGTGGGGACATTATATACGTCTATATCGTAATATAACCTAACCTAACCCATCTAGACCCTCGCTGGTAATGTTTTACAAAATCCCGGTCGTGTCGGCCCGTGCTTCTCGGTGGGCACATTATATACGTCTATATCGTAATATAACCTAACCTAACCCATCTAGACCCTCGCTGGTAATGTTTTACAAAATCCGGGGCGTGTCGGCCCGTACTTCTCGGTGTGGACATTATATAAGTCTATAACGTTATATACCCTAACCTAAGGGAACCTAACATCTTGGATGTAGTATTTTCCAACATTCCTGGCGGGTCGGCTCCTACTTCTCGGTGGGCATATTATATACGTCTATATCGTAATGTAACCTAACCTAACCCATCTAGACCCTCGCTGGTAATGTTTTACAAAATCCCGGTCGTGTCGGCCCGTACGTCTCGGTGCGGACATTATATGCGTTTTTAACGTTATATATCCTAACCTAAGGGAACCTAACATCTTGGATGTAGTATTTTCCAACATTCCTGGCGGGTCGGCTCCTACTTCTCGGTGGGCATATTATATACGTCTATATCGTAATGTAACCTAACCTAACCCATCTAGACCCTCGCTGGTAATGTTTTACAAAATCCCGGTCGCGTCAGCCAGTACTTCTCGGTGGGGACATTATATACGTCTATATCGTAATATAACCTAACCTAACCCATCTAGACCCTCGCTGGTAATGTTTTACAAAATCCGGGTCGTGCCGGCCCGTGCTTCTCGGTGGGCACATTATATACATCTATATCGTAATATAACCTAACCTAACCCATCTAGACCCTCGCTGGTAATGTTTTACAGAATCCCGGTCGTGTCGGCCCGTACTTCTCGGTGGGGACATTATATACGTCTATAACGTTATATATCCTAACCTAAGGCAACTTAACATCTCGGATGTAGTATTTTCCAACATTCCTGGCGGGTCGGCCCCATGTTCTCGGTGGGCACATAATATACGTCTATATCGTGATATAACCTAACCTAACCCATCTAGACCCTCGCTGGTAATGTTTTACAAAATCCCGGTCGTGTCGTCCCGTACGTCTCGGAGCGGACATTATATACGTCTATAACGTTACGTATCCTAACCTAAGGCAACTTAACATCTGGGATGTAGTATTTTCCAAAATTCCTGGCGAGTCGGCCCCAACTTCTCGGTGGGCAGATTATATACGTCTATATCGTAATATAACCTAACCTAACCCATCTAGACCCTCGCTGGTAATGTTTTACAAAATCCCGGTCGTGTCGGCCAGTACTTCTCGGTGGGGACATTATATACGTCTATATCGTAATATAACCTAACCTAACCCATCTAGACCCTCGCTGGTAATGTTTTACAAAATCCCGGTGGTGTCGGCCCGTGCTTCTCGGTGGGCACATAATATACGTCTATATCGTAATATAACCTAACCTAACCCATCTAGACCCTCGCTGGTAATGTTTTACAAAATCCCGCTCGTGTCGTCCCGTACGTCTCGGTGCGGACATTATATACGTCTATAACGATACGTATCCTAACCTAAGGCAACTTAACATCTGCGATGTAGTATTTTCCAAAATTCCTGGCGACTCGGCCCCAACTTCTCGGTGGGCAGATTATATACGTCTATATCGTAATATAACCTAACCTAACCCATCTAGATCCTCGCTGGTAATGTTTTACAAAATCCCGGTCGTGTCGGCCCGTGCTTCTCGGTGGGCACATTATATACGTCTATATCGTAATATAACCTAACCTAACCCATCTAGACCCTCGCTGGTAATGTTTTACAAAATCCGGGGCGTGTCGGCCCGTACTTCTCGGTGCGGACATTATATAAGTCTATAACGTTATATACCCTAACCTAAGGGAACCTAACATCTTGGATGTAGTATTTTCCAACATTCCTGGCGGGTCGGCTCCTACTTCTCGGTGGGCATATTATATACGTCTATATCGTAATGTAACCTAACCTAACCCATCTAGAACCTCGCTGGTAATGTTTTACAAAATCCCGGTCGTGTCGGCCCGTACGTCTCGGTGCGGACATTATATGCGTTTTTAACGTTATATATCCTAACCTAAGGCAACCTAACATCTCGAATGTAGTATTTTCCAACATTCCTGGCGCGTCGGCCCCAACTTCTGGTTGGGCACATTATATACATCTATATCGTAATATAACCTAACCTAACCCATCTAGACCCTCGCTGGTAATGTTTTACAAAATCCCGGTCGTGTCGGCCAGTACTTCTCGGTGGGGACATTATATACGTCTATATCGTAATATAACCTAACCTAACCCATCTAGACCCTCGCTGGTAATGTTTTACAAAATCCGGGGCGTGTCGGCCCGTGCTTCTCGGTGGGCACATTATATACATCTATATCGTAATATAACCTAACCTAACCCATCTAGACCCTCGCTGGTAATGTTTTACATAATCCCGGTCGTCTCGGCCCGTACTTCTCGGTGGGGACATTATATACGCCTATAACGTTATATATCCTAACCTAAGGCAACTTAACATCTCGGATGTAGTATTTTCCAACATTCCTGGCGGGTCGGCCCCATCTTCTCGGTGGGCACATTATATACGTCTATATCGTAATATAACCTAACCTAACCCATCTAGACCCTCGCTGGTAATGTTTTACAAAATCCCGGTACGTGTCGTCCCGTACGTCTCGGTTCGGACATTATATACGTCTATAATGTTATATATCTTAACCTAAGGGAACCTAACATCGCGGATGTAGTATTTCACAACATTCCCGGCTGGTCGGCCCCATCTTCTCGGTGGGCACATTATATACCTCTATATCGTAATATAACCTAACCTAACCCATCTAGACCCTCGCTGGTAATGTTTTACAAAATCCGGGGCGTGTCGGCCCGTACTTCTCGGTGCGGACATTATATAAGTCTATAACGTTATATACCCTAACCTAAGGGAACCTAACATCTTGGATGTAGTATTTTCCAAAATTCCTGGCGAGTCGGCCCCAACTTCTCGGTGGGCAGATTATATACGTCTATATCGTAATATAACCTAACCTAACCCATCTAGACCCTCGCTGGTAATATTTTACAAAATCCCGGTCGTGTCGGCCAGTACTTCTCGGTGGGGACATTATATACGTCTATATCGTAATATAACCTAACCTAACCCATCTAGACCCTCGCTGGTAATGTTTTACAAAATCCCGGTACGTGTCGTCCCGTACGTCTCGGTTCGGACATTATATACGTCTATAATGTTATATATCCTAACCTAAGGGAACCTAACATCGCGAATGTAGTATTTCACAACATTCCCGGCTGGTCGGCCCCATCTTCTCGGTGGGCACATTATATACGTCTATATCGTAATATAACCTAACCTAACCCATCTAGACCCTCGCTGGTAATGTTTTACAAAATCCGGGGCGTGTCGGCGCGTACTTCTCGGTGGGGACATTATATACGTCTATAACGTTATATATCCTAACCTAAGGCAACTTAACATCTCGGATGTAGTATTTCCCAACATTCCTGGCGGGTCGGCCCCATCTTCTCGGTGGGCACATTATATACGTCTATATCGTAATATAACCTAACCTAACCCATCTAGACCCTCGCTGGTAATGTTTTACAAAATCCCGGTACGTGTCGTCCCGTACGTCTCGGTTCGGACATTATATACTTCTATAATGTTATATATCCTAACCTAAGGGAACCTAACATCGCGGATGTTGTATTTCACAACATTCCCGGCTGGTCGGCCCCATCTTCTCGGTGGGCACATTATATACGTCTATATCGTAATATAACCTAACCTAACCCATCTAGACCCTCGCTGGTAATGTTTTACAAAATCCGGGGCGTGTCGGCCCGTACTTCTCGGTGCGGACATTATATAAGTCTATAACGTTATATACCCTAACCTAAGGGAACCTAACATCTTGGATGTAGTATTTTCCAACATTCCTGGCGGGTCGGCTCCTACTTCTCGGTGGGCATATTATATACGTCTATATCGTAATGTAACCTAACCTAACCCATCTAGACCCTCGCTGGTAATGTTTTACAAAATCCCGGTCCTGTCGGCCCGTACGTCTCGGTGCGGACATTATATGCGTTTATAATGTTATATATCCTAACCTAAGGCAACCTAACATCTCGGATGTAGTATTTTCCAACATTCCTGGCGCGTCGGCCCCAACTTCTCGGTGGGCACATTATATACATCTATATCGTAATATAACCTAACCTAACCCATCTAGACCCTCGCTGGTAATGTTTTACAAAATCCCGGTCGTGTCGGCCAGTACTTCTCGGTGGGGACATTATATACGTCTATATCGTAATATAACCTAACCTAACCCATCTAGACCCTCGCTGGTAATGTTTTACAAAATCCCGGTGGTGTCGGCCCGTGCTTCTCGGTGGGCACATAATATACGTCTATATCGTAATATAACCTAACCTAACCCATCTAGACCCTCGCTGGTAATGTTTTACAAAATCCCGCTCGTGTCGTCCCGTACGTCTCGGTGCGGACATTATATACGTCTATAACGATACGTATCCTAACCTAAGGCAACTTAACATCTGCGATGTAGTATTTTCCAAAATTCCTGGCGACTCGGCCCCAACTTCTCGGTGGGCAGATTATATACGTCTATATCGTAATATAACCTAACCTAACCCATCTAGACCCTCGCTGGTAATGTTTTACAAAATCCCGGTCGTGTCGGCCCGTGCTTCTCGGTGGGCACATTATATACGTCTATATCGTAATATAACCTAACCTAACCCATCTAGACCCTCGCTGGTAATGTTTTACAAAATCCGGGGCGTGTCGGCCCGTACTTCTCGGTGCGGACATTATATAAGTCTATAACGTTATATACCCTAACCTAAGGGAACCTAACATCTTGGATGTAGTATTTTCCAACATTCCTGGCGGGTCGGCTCCTACTTCTCGGTGGGCATATTATATACGTCTATATCGTAATGTAACCTAACCTAACCCATCTAGACCCTCGCTGGTAATGTTTTACAAAATCCCGGTCGTGTCGGCCCGTACGTCTCGGTGCGGACATTATATGCGTTTTTAACGTTATATATCCTAACCTAAGGCAACCTAACATCTCGAATGTAGTATTTTCCAACATTCCTGGCGCGTCGGCCCCAACTTCTCGTTGGGCACATTATATACATCTATATCGTAATATAACCTAACCTAACCCATCTAGACCCTCGCTGGTAATGTTTTACAAAATCCCGGTCGTGTCGGCCAGTACTTCTCGGTGGGGACATTATATACGTCTATATCGTAATATAACCTAACCTAACCCATCTAGACCCTCGCTGGTAATGTTTTACAAAATCCCGGTCGTGTCGGCCCGTGCTTCTCGGTGGGCACATAATATACGTCTATATCGTAATATAACCTAACCTAACCCATCTAGACCCTCGCTGGTAATGTTTTACAAAATCCCGCTCGTGTCGTCCCGTACGTCTCGGTGTGGACATTATATACGTCTATAACGATACGTATCCTAACCTAAGGCAACTTAACATCTGCGATGTAGTATTTTCCAAAATTCCTGGCGACTCGGCCCCAACTTCTCGGTGGGCAGATTATATACGTCTATATCGTAATATAACCTAACCTAACCCATCTAGACCCTCGCTGGTAATGTTTTACAAAATCCCGGTCGTGTCGGCCCGTGCTTCTCGGTGGGCACATTATATACGTCTATATCGTAATATAACCTAACCTAACCCATCTAGACCCTCGCTGGTAATGTTTTACAAAATCCGGGGCGTGTCGGCCCGTGCTTCTCGGTGGGCACATTATATACATCTATATCGTAATATAACCTAACCTAACCCATCTAGACCCTCGCTGGTAATGTTTTACATAATCCCGGTCGTCTCGGCCCGTACTTCTCGGTGGGGACATTATATACGCCTATAACGTTATATATCCTAACCTAAGGCAACTTAACATCTCGGATGTAGTATTTTCCAACATTCCTGGCGGGTCGGCCCCATCTTCTCGGTGGGCACATTATATACGTCTATATCGTAATATAACCTAACCTAACCCATCTAGACCCTCGCTGGTAATGTTTTACAAAATCCCGGTACGTGTCGTCCCGCACGTCTCGGTTCGGACATTATATACGTCTATAATGTTATATATCTTAACCTAAGGGAACCTAACATCGCGGATGTAGTATTTCACAACATTCCCGGCTGGTCGGCCCCATCTTCTCGGTGGGCACATTATATACCTCTATATCGTAATATAACCTAACCTAACCCATCTAGACCCTCGCTGGTAATGTTTTACAAAATCCGGGGCGTGTCGGCCCGTACTTCTCGGTGCGGACATTATATAAGTCTATAACGTTATATACCCTAACCTAAGGGAACCTAACATCTTGGATGTAGTATTTTCCAAAATTCCTGGCGAGTCGGCCCCAACTTCTCGGTGGGCAGATTATATACGTCTAAATCGTAATATAACCTAACCTAACCCATCTAGACCCTCGCTGGTAATGTTTTACAAAATCCCGGTCGTGTCGGACAGTACTTCTCGGTGGGGACATTATATACGTCTATATCGTAATATAACCTAACCTAACCCATCTAGACCCTCGCTGGTAATGTTTTACAAAATCCCGGTCGTGTCGGCCCGTGCTTCTCGGTGGGCACATTATATACGTCTATATCGTAATATAACCTAACCTAACCCATCTAGACCCTCGCTGGTAATGTTTTACAAAATCCGGGGCGTGTCGGCCCGTACTTCTCGGTGCGGACATTATATAAGTCTATAACGTTATATACCCTAACCTAAGGCAACTTAACATCTCGGATGTAGTATTTTCCAACATTCCTGGCGCGTCGGCCCCAATTTCTCGGTGGGCAGATTATATACGTCTATATCGTAATATAACCTAACCTAACCCATCTAG
Source organism: Xylocopa violacea (assembly GCA_963969225.1). Taxonomy (NCBI): domain Eukaryota; kingdom Metazoa; phylum Arthropoda; class Insecta; order Hymenoptera; family Apidae; genus Xylocopa; species Xylocopa violacea. The sequence continues at coordinate 831,470 of CAXAJV010000061.1, read as the reverse complement.
GCCCTCGCTGGTAATGTTTTACAAAATCCCGGTCGTGTCGGCCCGTGCTTCTCGGTGGGCACATTATATACATCTATATCGTAATATAACCTAACCTAACCCATCTAGACCCTCGCTGGTAATGTTTTACAGAATCCCGGTCGTGTCGGCCCGTACTTCTCGGTGGGGACATTATATACGTCTATAACGTTATATATCCTAACCTAAGGCAACTTAACATCTCGGATGTAGTATTTTCCAACATTCCTGGCGGGTCGGCCCCATGTTCTCGGTGGGCACATAATATACGTCTATATCGTGATATAACCTAACCTAACCCATCTAGACCCTCGCTGGTAATGTTTTACAAAATCCCGGTCGTGTCGTCCCGTACGTCTCGGAGCGGACATTATATACGTCTATAACGTTACGTATCCTAACCTAAGGCAACTTAACATCTGGGATGTAGTATTTTCCAAAATTCCTGGCGAGTCGGCCCCAACTTCTCGGTGGGCAGATTATATACGTCTATATCGTAATATAACCTAACCTAACCCATCTAGACCCTCGCTGGTAATGTTTTACAAAATCCCGGTCGTGTCGGCCAGTACTTCTCGGTGGGGACATTATATACGTCTATATCGTAATATAACCTAACCTAACCCATCTAGACCCTCGCTGGTAATGTTTTACAAAATCCCGGTCGTGTCGGCCCGTGCTTCTCGGTGGGCACATTATATACGTCTATATCGTAATATAACCTAACCTAACCCATCTAGACCCTCGCTGGTAATGTTTTACAAAATCCGGGGCGTGTCGGCCCGTACTTCTCGGTGTGGACATTATATAAGTCTATAACGTTATATACCCTAACCTAAGGGAACCTAACATCTTGGATGTAGTATTTTCCAACATTCCTGGCGGGTCGGCTCCTACTTCTCGGTGGGCATATTATATACGTCTATATCGTAATGTAACCTAACCTAACCCATCTAGACCCTCGCTGGTAATGTTTTACAAAATCCCGGTCGTGTCGGCCCGTACGTCTCGGTGCGGACATTATATGCGTTTTTAACGTTATATATCCTAACCTAAGGGAACCTAACATCTTGGATGTAGTATTTTCCAACATTCCTGGCGGGTCGGCTCCTACTTCTCGGTGGGCATATTATATACGTCTATATCGTAATGTAACCTAACCTAACCCATCTAGACCCTCGCTGGTAATGTTTTACAAAATCCCGGTCGCGTCAGCCAGTACTTCTCGGTGGGGACATTATATACGTCTATATCGTAATATAACCTAACCTAACCCATCTAGACCCTCGCTGGTAATGTTTTACAAAATCCGGGTCGTGCCGGCCCGTGCTTCTCGGTGGGCACATTATATACATCTATATCGTAATATAAACTAACCTAACCCATCTAGACCCTCGCTGGTAATGTTTTACAGAATCCCGGTCGTGTCGGCCCGTACTTCTCGGTGGGGACATTATATACGTCTATAACGTTATATATCCTAACCTAAGGCAACTTAACATCTCGGATGTAGTGTTTTCCAACATTCCTGGCGGGTCGGCCCCATGTTCTCGGTGGGCACATAATATACGTCTATATCGTGATATAACCTAACCTAACCCATCTAGACCCTCGCTGGTAATGTTTTACAAAATCCCGGTCGTGTCGTCCCGTACGTCTCGGAGCGGACATTATATACGTCTATAACGTTACGTATCCTAACCTAAGGCAACTTAACATCTGGGATGTAGTATTTTCCAAAATTCCTGGCGAGTCGGCCCCAACTTCTCGGTGGGCAGATTATATACGTCTATATCGTAATATAACCTAACCTAACCCATCTAGACCCTCGCTGGTAATGTTTTACAAAATCCCGGTCGTGTCGGCCAGTACTTCTCGGTGGGGACATTATATACGTCTATATCGTAATATAACCTAACCTAACCCATCTAGACCCTCGCTGGTAATGTTTTACAAAATCCCGGTCGCGTCGGCCCGTGCTTCTCGGTGGGCACATTATATACATCTATATCGTAATATAACCTAACCAACCTATCTAGACCCTCGCTGGTAATGTTTTACATAATCCCGGTCGTCTCGGCCCGTACTTCTCGGTGGGGACATTATATACGTCTATAACGTTATATATCCTAACCTAAGGGAACCTAACATCGCGGATGTAGTATTTCACAACATTCCTGGCGCGTCGGCCCCAATTTCTCGGTGGGCAGATTATATACGTCTATATCGTAATATAACCTAACCTAACCCATCTAGACCCTCGCTGGTAATGTTTTACAAAATCCCGGTCGTGTCGGCCCGTGCTTCTCGGTGGGCACATTATATACATCTATATCGTAATATAACCTAACCTAACCCATCTAGACCCTCGCTGGTAATGTTTTACAAAATCCCGGTCGTGTCGTCCCGTACGTCTCGGAGCGGACATTATATACGTCTATAACGTTACGTATCCTAACCTAAGGCAACTTAACATCTGGGATGTAGTATTTTCCAAAATTCCTGGCGAGTCGGCCCCAACTTCTCGGTGGGCAGATTATATACGTCTATATCGTAATATAACCTAACCTAACCCATCTAGACCCTCGCTGGTAATGTTTTAGAAAATCCCGGTCGTGTCGGCCAGTACTTCTCGGTGGGGACATTATATACGTCTATATCGTAATATAACCTAACCTAACCCATCTAGACCCTCGCTGGTAATGTTTTACAAAATCCCGGTCGTGTCGGCCCGTGCTTCTCGGTGGGCACATTATATACATCTATATCGTAATATAACCTAACCTAACCTATCTAGACCCTCGCTGGTAATGTTTTACGTAATCCCGGTCGTCTCGGCCCGTACTTCTCGGTGGGGACATTATATACGTCTATAACGTTATATATCCTAACCTAAGGCAACTTAACATCTCGGATGTAGTATTTTCCAACATTCCTGGCGGGTCGGCCCCATCTTCTCGGTGGGCACATTATATACGTCTATATCGTAATATAACCTAACCTAACCCATCTAGACCCTCGCTGGTAATGTTTTACAAAATCCCGGGCGTGTCGGCCCGTACTTCTCGGTGCGGACATTATATAAGTCTATTACGTTATATACCCTAACCTAAGGGAACCTAACGTCTTGGATGTAGTATTTTCCAACATTCCTGGCGGGTCGGCTCCTACTTCTCGGTGGGCATATTATATACGTCTATATCGTAATGTAACCTAACCTAACCCATCTAGACCCTCGCTGGTAATGTTTTACAAAATCCCGGTCGCGTCAGCCAGTACTTCTCGGTGGGGACATTATATACGTCTATATCGTAATATAACCTAACCTAACCCATCTAGACCCTCGCTGGTAATGTTTTACAAAATCCCGGTCGTGTCGGCCCGTGCTTCTCGGTGGGCACATTATATACATCTATATCGTAATATAGCCTAACCTAACCCATCTAGACCCTCGCTGGTAATGTTTTACAAAATCCCGGGCGTGTCGGCCCGTACTTCTCGGTGCGGACATTATATAAGTCTATTACGTTATATACCCTAACCTAAGGGAACCTAACGTCTTGGATGTAGTATTTTCCAACATTCCTGGCGGGTCGGCTCCTACTTCTCGGTGGGCATATTATATACGTCTATATCGTAATGTAACCTAACCTAACCCATCTAGACCCTCGCTGGTAATGTTTTACAAAATCCCGGTCGCGTCAGCCAGTACTTCTCGGTGGGGACATTATATACGTCTATATCGTAATATAACCTAACCTAACCCATCTAGACCCTCGCTGGTAATGTTTTACAAAATCCCGGTCGTGTCGGCCCGTACTTCTCGGTGGGGACATTATATACGTCTATAACGTTATATATCCTAACCTAAGGCAACTTAACATCTCGGATGTAGTATTTTCCAACATTCCTGGCGGGTCGGCCCGTGCTTCTCGGTGGGCACATTATATACATCTATATCGTAATATAACCTAACCTAACCCATCTAGACCCTCGCTGGTAATGTTTTACAAAATCCCGGGCGTGTCGGCCCGTACTTCTCGGTGCGGACATTATATAAGTCTATAACGTTATATACCCTAACCTAAGGGAACCTAACGTCTTGGATGTAGTATTTTCCAACATTCCTGGCGGGTCGGCCCCTACTTCTCGGTGGGCACATTATATACGTCTATATCGTAATATAACCTAACCTAACCCATCTAGACCCTCTCTGGTAATGTTTTACAAAATCCCGGTCGTGTCGGCCCGTACGTCTCGGTACGGACATTATATGCGTTTATAACGTTATATATCATAACCTAAGGCAACTTAACATCTCGGATGTAGTATTTTCCAACATTTCTGGCGCGTCGGCCCCAACTTCTCGGTGGGCACATTATATACATCTATATCGTAATATAACCTACCCTAACCCATCTAGACCCTCGCTGGTAATGTTTTACAGAATCCCGGTCGTGTCGTCCCGTACGTCTCGGTGCGGAGATTATATACGTCTATAACGTTATGTATCCTAACCTAAGGCAACTTAACATCTGGGATGTAGTATTTTCCAACATTCCTGGCGAGTCGGCCCCAACTTCTCGGTGGGCACATTATATACGTCTATATCGTAATATAACCTAACCTAACCCATCTAGGCCCTCGCTGGTAATGTTTTACAAAATCCCGGTCGTGTCGGCCCGTGCTTCTCGGTGGGCACATTATATACATCTATATCGTAATATAACCTAACCTAACCCATCTAGACCCTCGCTGGTAATGTTTTACAGAATCCCGGTCGTGTCGGCCCGTACTTCTCGGTGGGGACATTATATACGTCTATAACGTTATATATCCTAACCTAAGGCAACTTAACATCTCGGATGTAGTATTTTCCAACATTCCTGGCGGGTCGGCCCCATGTTCTAGGTGGGCACATAATATACGTCTATATCGTGATATAACCTAACCTAACCCATCTAGACCCTCGCTGGTAATGTTTTACAAAATCCCGGTCGTGTCGTCCCGTACGTCTCGGTTCGGACATTATATACGTCTATAATGTTATATATCCTAACCTAAGGGAACCTAACATCGCGGATGTAGTATTTCACAACATTCCCGGCTGGTCGGCCCCATCTTCTCGGTGGGCACATTATATACGTCTATATCGTAATATAACCTAACCTAACCCATCTAGACCCTCGCTGGTAATGTTTTACAAAATCCGGGGCATGTCGGCCCGTACTTCTCGGTGCGGACATTATATAAGTCTATAACGTTATATACCCTAACCTAAGGCAACTTAACATCTCGGATGTAGTATTTTCCAACATTCCTGGCGCGTCGGCCCCAATTTCTCGGTGGGCAGATTATATACGTCTATATCGTAATATAACCTAACCTAACCCATCTAGACCCTCGCTGGTAATGTTTTACAAAATCCCGGTCGTGTCGGCCCGTGCTTCTCGGTGGGCACATAATGTACGTCTATATCGTAATATAACCTAACCTAACCCATCTAGACCGTCGCTGGTAATGTTTTACAAAATCCCGGTCGTGTCGGCCCGTACTTCTCGGTGGGGACATTATATACGTCTATAACGTTATATATCCCAACCTAAGGCAACTTAACATCTCGGATGTAGTATTTTCCAACATTCCTGGCGGGTCGGCCCCATCTGCTCGGTGGGCACATTATATACGTCTATATCGTAATATAACCTAACCTAACCCATGTAGACCCTCGCTGGTAATGTTTTACAGAATCCCGGTCGTGTCGTCCCGTACGTCTCGGTGCGTACATTATATACGTCTATAACGTTATATATCCCAACCTAAGGCAACTTAACATCTCGGATGTAGTATTTTCCAACATTCCTGGCGGGTCGGCCCCTACTTCTCGGTGGGCACATTATATACGTCTATATCGTAATATAACCTAACCTAACCCATCTAGACCCTCGGTGGTAATGTTTTACAAAATCCCGGTCGTGTCGGACCGTGCTTCTCGGTGGGGACATTATATACGTCTATAATGTTATATATCCTAACATGAGGGAACCTAACATCGCGGATGTAGTATTTCACAACATTCCTGGCTGGTCGGCGCCAATTCTCGGTGGGAACATTATATACGTCTATATGGTAATATAACCTAACCTAACCCATCTGGACCCTGGCTGGTAATGTTTCACAAAATCCCGGTCGCGTCGGCCCGTACTTCCCGGTGGGGACATCATATACGTCTATAATGTTATATACCCTAACCTAAGGCTACCTAACATCTCGAATGTAGTTTTTCACAACATTCCTGGCGGGTCGGCCCCACTTCTCGGTGGGAACATTATGTACGTCTATAACGTAATATAACCTAACATAACCGATCTAGACCCTCGCTGGTAATGTTTTACAGAATCCCGGTCGTGTCGTCCCGTACGTCTCGGTGCGGACATTATATGGGTTTATAACGTTATATATCCTAACCTAAGGCAACTTAACATCTGGGATGTAGTATTTTCCAACATTCCTGGCGGGTCGGCCCCTACTTCTCGGTGGGCACATTATATACGTCTATATCATAATATAACCTAACCTAACCCATCTAGAACCGTGCTGGTAATATTTTACAAAATCCCGGTTTTGTCGGCCCGTACTTCTCGGTGCGGACATTATATGCGTTTATAACGTTATATATCCCAACCTAAGGCAACTTAACATCTCGGATGTAGTATTTTCCAACATTCCTGGCTGGTCGGCCCCTACTTCTCGGTGGGCACATTATATACGTCTATATCGTAATATAACCTAACCTAACCCATCTAGACCCTCGGTGGTAATGTTTTACAAAATCCCGGTCGTGTCGGACCGTGCTTCTGGGTGGGGACATTATATACGTCTATAATGTTATATATCCTAACATGAGGGAACCTAACATCGCGGATGTAGTATTTCACAACATTCCTGGCTGGTCGGCGCCAATTCTCGGTGGGAACATTATATACGTCTATATGGTAATATAACCTAACCTAACCCATCTGGACCCTCGCTGGTAATGTTTCACAAAATCCCGGTCGCGTCGGCCCGTACTTCCCGGTGGGGACATCATATACGTCTATAATGTTATATACTCTAACCTAAGGCTACCTAACATCTCGAATGTAGTTTTTCACAACATTCCTGGCGGGTCGGCCCCACTTCTCGGTGGGAACATTATGTACGTCTATAACGTAATATAACCTAACATAACCGATCTAGACCCTCGCTGGTAATGTTTCAAAAAATCCCGGTCGTGTTGGCCCGTACGTCTCGGTGCGGACATTATATGCGTTTATAACGTTATATATCCTAACCTAAGGCAACTTAACATCTCGGATGTAGTATTTTCCAACATTCCTGGCGGGTCGGCCCCAACTTTTCGGTGGGCACATTATATACATCTATATCGTAATATAACCTAACCTAACCCATGTAGACCCTCGCTGGTAATGTTTTACAGAATCCCGGTCGTGTCGTCCCGTACGTCTCGGTGCGGACATTATATGCGTTTATAACGTTATATATCCTAACCTAAGGCAACTTAACATCTGGGATGTAGTATTTTCCAACATTCCTGGCGGGTCGGCCCCAACTACTCGGTGGGCACATTATATACATATATATCGTAATATAACCTAACCTAACCCATCTAGACTCTCGCTGGTAGTGTTTTACAGATTCCCGGTCGTGTCGTCCCGTACGTCTCGGTGCGGACGTTATATACGTCTATAACGTTATGTATCCTAACCTAAGGCAACTTAACATCTGGGATGTATTATTTTCCAACATTCCTGGCGGGTCGGCCCCTACTTCTCGGTGGGCACATTATATACGTCTATATCATAATATAACCTAACCTAACCCATCTAGACCCTTGCTGGTAATATTTTACAAAATCCCGGTCGTGTCGGCCCGTACTTCTCAGTGGCGTCATTATATACGTCTATAACGTTATATATCCTAACCTAAGGCAACTTAACATCTGGGATGTAGTATTTTCCAACATTCATGGCGGGTCGGCCCCACTTCTCGGTGGGAACATTATATACGTCTATAACGTAATATAATCTAACCAAACCGATCTAGCCCCTCGCTGGTAATGTTTTACATAATCCCGGTCGTGTCGTCCCGTACGTCTCGGTGCGGACATTATATACGTCTATAACGTTATATATCCTAACCTAAGGGAACCTAATATCTCGGATGTAGTATATTCCAACATTCCTGGCGGGTCGGCCCCTACTTCTCGGTGGGAACATTATATACGTCTATAGCGTAATATAACCTAACCTAACCCATCCAGACGCTCGCTGGTAATGTTTTAGAAAATCCCGGTCGTGTCGTCCCGTACGTCTCGGTGCGGACATTATATACGTCTATAATGTTATATATCCTAACCTAAGGGAACCTAACATCGCGGATGTAGTATTTCACAACATTCCTGGCTGGTCGGCGGCAATTCTCGGTGGGAACATTATATACGTCTATATCGTAATATAACCTAACCTAACCCATCTGGAACCTCGCTGGTAATGTTTCACAAAATCCCGGTCGTGTCGGCCCGTACGTCTCGGTGCGGACATTATATGCGTTTATAACGTTATATATCCTAACCTAAGGCAACTTAACATCTCGGATGTAGTATTTTCCAACATGCCTGGCGGGTCGGCCCCAACTTCTCGGTGGGCACATTATATACATCTATATCGTAATATAACCTAACCTAACCCATGTAGACCCTCGCTGGTAATGTTTTACAGAATCCCGGTCGTGTCGTCCCGTGCTTCTGGGTGGGCACATTATATACATCTATATCGTAATATAACCTAACCTAACCGATCTAGACCCTCGCTGGTAATGTTTTACAGAATCCCGGTCGTGCCGGCCCGTACTTCCCGGTGGGGACATCATATACGTCTATAATGCTATATACCCTAACCTAAGGCTACCTAACATCTCGAATGTAGTTTTTCACAACATTCCTGGCGGGTCGGCCCCACTTCTCGGTGGGAACATTATGTACGTCTATAACGTAATATAACCTAACCTAACCGATCTAGCCCCTCGCTGGTAATGTTTTACAGAATCCCGGTCGTGTCGTCCCGTACGTCTCGGTGCGGACATTATATGGATTTATAACGTTATATATCCTAACCTAAGGCAACTTAACATCTGGGATGTAGTATTTTCCAACATTCCTGGCGGGTCGGCCCCTACTTCTCGGTGGGAACATTTTATACGTCTATAGCGTAATATAACCTAACCTAACCCATCCAGACGCTCGCTGGTAATGTTTTACAAAATCCCGGTCGTGTCGGACCGTGCTTCTCGGTGGGGACATTATATACGTCTATAATGTTATATATCCTAACATAAGGGAACCTAACATCGCTGATGTAGTATTTCACAACATTCCTGGCTGGTCGGCGCCAATTCTCGGTGGGAACATTATATACGTCTATATGGTAATATAACCTAACCTAACCCATCTGGACCCTCGCTGGTAATGTTTTACAAAATCCCGGTCGTGTCGGCCCGTACTTCCCGGTGGGGACATCATATACGTCTATAATGTTATATACCCTAACCTAAGGCTACCTAACATCTCGAATGTAGTTTTTCACAACATTCCTGGCGGGTCGGCCCCACTTCTCGGTGGGAACATTATGTACGTCTATAACGTAATATAACCTAACATAACCGATCTAGCCCCTCGCTGGTAATGCTTTACAGAATCCCGGTCGTGTCGTCCCGTACGTCTCGGTGCGGACATTATATGGGTTTATAACGTTATATATCCTAACCTAAGGCAACTTAACATCTGGGATGTAGTATTTTCCAACATTCCTGGCGGGTCGGCCCCAACTTCTCGGTGGGCACATTATATACATATATATCGTAATATAACCTAACCTAACCCATCTAGACCCTCGCTGGTAATGTTTTACAAAATCCCGGTCGTGTCGGCCCGTGCTTCTCGGTGGGCACATTATATACATCTATATCGTAATATAACCTAACCTAACCCATCTAGACCCTCGCTGGTAATGTTTTACAGAATCCCGGTCGTGTCGGCCCGTACTTCTCGGTGGGGACATTATATACGTCTATAACGTGATTTATCCTAACCTAAGGCAACTTAACATCTCGGATGTAGTATTTTCCAACATTCCTGGCGGGTCGGCCCGTGCTTCTCGGTGGGCACATTATATACATCTATATCGTAATATAACCTAACCTAACCTATCTAGACCTTCGCTGGTAATGTTTTACATAATCCCGGTCGTCTCGGCCCGTACTTCTCGGTGGGGACATTATATACGTCTATAACGTTATATATCCTAACCTAAGGCAACTTAACATCTCGGATGTAGTATTTTCCAACATTCCTGGCGGGTCGGCCCCATCTTCTCGGTGGGCACATTATATACGTCTATATCGTAATATAACCTAACCTAACCCATCTAGACACTCGCTGGTAATGTTTTACAAAATCCCGGGCGTGTCGGCCCGTACTTCTCGGTGCGGACATTATATAAGTCTATAACGTTATATACCCTAACCTAAGGGAACCTAACGTCTTGGATGTAGTATTTTCCAACATTCCTGGCGGGTCGGCCCCTACTTCTCGGTGGGCACATTATATACGTCTATATCGTAATATAACCTAACCTAACCCATCTAGACCCTCTCTGGTAATGTTTTACAAAATCCCGGTCGTGTCGGCCCGTACGTCTCGGTACGGACATTATATGCGTTTATAACGTTATATATCATAACCTAAGGCAACTTAACATCTCGGATGTAGTATTTTCCAACATTTCTGGCGCGTCGGCCCCAACTTCTCGGTGGGCACATTATATACATCTATATCGTAATATAACCTACCCTAACCCATCTAGACCCTCGCTGGTAATGTTTTACAGAATCCCGGTCGTGTCGTCCCGTACGTCTCGGTGCGGAGATTATATACGTCTATAACGTTATGTATCCTAACCTAAGGCAACTTAACATCTGGGATGTAGTATTTTCCAACATTCCTGGCGAGTCGGCCCCAACTTCTCGGTGGGCACATTATATACGTCTATATCGTAATATAGCCTAATCTAACCCATCTAGACCCTCGCTGGTAATGTTTTACAAAATCCCGGTACGTGTCGTCCCGTACGTCTCGGTTCGGACATTATATACGTCTATAACGTTATATATCCTAACCTAAGGGAACCTAACATCGCGGATGTAGTATTTCACAACATTCCCGGCTGGTCGGCCCCATCTTCTCGGTGGGCACATTATATACGTCTATATCGTAATATAACCTAACCTAACCCATCTAGACCCTCGCTGGTAATGTTTTACAAAATCCGGGGCATGTCGGCCCGTACTTCTCGGTGCGGACATTATATAAGTCTATAACGTTATATACCCTAACCTAAGGCAACCTAACATCTCGGATGTAGTATTTTCCAACATTCCTGGCGCGTCGGCCCCAATTTCTCGGTGGGCAGATTATATACGTCTATATCGTAATATAACCTAACCTAACCCATCTAGACCCTCGCTGGTAATGTTTTACATAATCCCGGTCGTGTCGGCCCGTGCTTGTCGGTGGGCACATTATATACATATATATCGTAATATAAACGAACCTAACCCATCTAGACCCTCGCTGGTAATGTTTTACAAAATCCGGGGCGTGTCGGCCCGTACTTCTCGGTGCGGACATTATATAAGTCTATAACGTTATATACCCTAACCTAAGGTAACCTAACATCTTGGATGTAGTATTTTCCAACATTCCTGCTGGGTCGGCTCCTACTTCTCGGTGGGCATATTATATACGTCTATATCGTAATGTAACCTAACCTAACCCATCTAGACCCTCGCTGGTAATGTTTTACAAAATCCCGGTCGTGTCGGCCAGTACTTCTCGGTGGGGACATTATATACGTCTATATCGTAATATAACCTAACCTAACCCATCTAGACCCTCGCTGGCAATGTTTTACAAAATCCCGGTCGTGTCGGCCCGTGCTTCTCGGTGGGCACATTATATACATCTATATCGTAATATAACCTAACCTAACCCATCTAGACCCTCGCTGGTAATGTTTTACAAAATCCCGGTCGTGTCGGCGCGTACTTCTCGGTGGGGACATTATATACGTCTATAACGTTATATATCCTAACCTAAGGCAACTTAACATCTCGGATGTTGTATTTCCCAACATTCCTGGCGGGTCGGCCCCATCTTCTCGGTGGGCACATTATATACGTCTATATCGTAATATAACCTAACCTAACCCATCTAGACCCTCGCTGGTAATGTTTTACAAAATCCCGGTACGTGTCGTCCCGTACGTCTCGGTTCGGAGATTATATACGTCTATAATGTTATATATCCTAACCTAAGGGAACCTAACATCGCGGATGTAGTATTTCACAACATTCCCGGCTGGTCGGCCCCATCTTCTCGGTGGGCACATTATATACGTCTATATCGTAATATAACCTAACCTAACCCATCTAGACCCTCGCTGGTAATGTTTTGCAAAATCCGGGGCGTGTCGGCCCGTACTTCTCGGTGCGGACATTATATAAGTCTATAACGTTATATACCCTAACCTAAGGGAACCTAACATCTTGGATGTAGTATTTTCCAACATTCCTGGCGAGTCGGCTCCTACTTCTCGGTGGGCATATTATATACGTCTATATCGTAATGTAACCTAACCTAACCCATCTAGACCCTCGCTGGCAATGTTTTACAAAATCCCGGTCCTGTCGGCCCGTACGTCTCGGTGCGGACATTATATGCGTTTATAACGTTGTATATCCTAACCTAAGGCAACCTAACATCTCGGATGTAGTATTTTCCAACATTCCTGGCGCGTCGGCCCCAATTTCTCGGTGGGCACATTATATACATCTATATCGTAATATAACCTAACCTAACCCATCTAGACCCTCGCTGGTAATGTTTTACAAAATCCCGGTCGTGTCGGCCAGTACTTCGCGGTGGGGACATTATATACGTCTATATCGTAATATAACCTAACCTAACCCATCTAGACCCTCGCTGGTAATGTTTTACAAAATCCCGGTCGTGTCGGCCCGTGCTTCTCGGTGGGCACATAATGTACGTCTATATCGTAATATAACCTAACATAACCGATCTAGACCCTCGCTGGTAATGTTTTACAGAATCCCGGTCGTGTCGTCCCGTACGTCTCGGTGCGGACATTATATGGGTTTATAACGTTATATATCCTAACCTAAGGCAACTTAACATCTGGGATGTAGTATTTTCCAACATTCCTGGCGGGTCGGCCCCTACTTCTCGGTGGGCACATTATATACGTCTATATCGTAATATAACCTAACCTAACCCATCTAGACCCTCGGTGGTAATGTTTTACAATATCCCGGTCGTGTCGGACCGTGCTTCTCGGTGGGGACATTATATACGTCTATAATGTTATATATCCTAACATGAGGGAACCTAACATCGCGGATGTAGTATTTCACAACATTCCTGGCTGGTCGGCGCCAATTCTCGGTGGGAACATTATATACGTCTATATGGTAATATAACCTAACCTAACCCATCTGGACCCTCGCTGGTAATGTTTCACAAAATCCCGGTCGCGTCGGCCCGTACTTCCCGGTGGGGACATCATATACGTCTATAATGTTATATACCCTAACCTAAGGCTACCTAACATCTCGAATGTAGTTTTTCACAACATTCCTGGCGGGTCGGCCCCACTTCTCGGTGGGAACATTATGTACGTCTATAACGTAATATAACCTAACATAACCGATCTAGACCCTCGCTGGTAATGTTTTACAGAATCCCGGTCGTGTCGTCCCGTACGTCTCGGTGCGGACATTATATGGGTTTATAACGTTATATATCCTAACCTAAGGCAACTTAACATCTGGGATGTAGTATTTTCCAACATTCCTGGCGGGTCGGCCCCAACTTCTCGGTGGGCACATTATATACATGTATATCGTAATATAACCTAACTTAACCCATCTAGACTCTCGCTGGTAATGTTTTACAAAATCCGGGGCGTGTCGGCCCGTACTTCTCGGTGCGGACATTATATAAGTCTATAACGTTATATACCCTAACCTAAGGGAACCTAACATCTTGGATGTAGTATTTTCCAACATTCCTGGCGAGTCGGCTCCTACTTCTCGGTGGGCATATTATATACGTCTATATCGTAATGTAACCTAACCTAACCCATCTAGACCCTCGCTGGCAATGTTTTACAAAATCCCGGTCCTGTCGGCCCGTACGTCTCGGTGCGGACATTATATGCGTTTATAACGTTGTATATCCTAACCTAAGGCAACCTAACATCTCGGATGTAGTATTTTCCAACATTCCTGGCGCGTCGGCCCCAATTTCTCGGTGGGCACATTATATACATCTATATCGTAATATAACCTAACCTAACCCATCTAGACCCTCGCTGGTAATGTTTTACAAAATCCCGGTCGTGTCGGCCAGTACTTCGCGGTGGGGACATTATATACGTCTATATCGTAATATAACCTAACCTAACCCATCTAGACCCTCGCTGGTAATGTTTTACAAAATCCCGGTCGTGTCGGCCCGTGCTTCTCGGTGGGCACATAATGTACGTCTATATCGTAATATAACCTAACCTAACCCATCTAGACCGTCGCTGGTAATGTTTTACAAAATCCCGCTCGTGTCGTCCCGTACGTCTCGTTGCGGACATTATATACGTCTATAACGATACGTATCCTAACCTAAGGCAACTTAACATCTGGGATGTAGTATTTTCCAAAATTCCTGGCGAGTCGGCCCCAACTTCTCGGTGGGCACATTATATACGTCTATATCGTAATATAACCTAACCTAACCCATGTAGACCCTCGCTGGTAATGTTTTACAGAATCCCGGTCGTGTCGTCCCGTACGTCTCGGTGCGTACATTATATACGTCTATAACGTTATATATCCCAACCTAAGGCAACTTAACATCTCGGATGTAGTATTTTCCAACATTCCTGGCGGGTCGGCCCCTACTTCTCGGTGGGCACATTATATACGTCTATATCGTAATATAACCTAACCTAACCCATCTAGACCCTCGGTGGTAATGTTTTACAATATCCCGGTCGTGTCGGACCGTGCTCCTCGGTGGGGACATTATATACGTCTATAATGTTATATATCCTAACATGAGGGAACCTAACATCGCGGATGTAGTATTTCACAACATTCCTGGCTGGTCGGCGCCAATTCTCGGTGGGAACATTATATACGTCTATATGGTAATATAACCTAACCTAACCCATCTGGACCCTCGCTGGTAATGTTTCACAAAATCCCGGTCGCGTCGGCCCGTACTTCCCGGTGGGGACATCATATACGTCTATAATGTTATATACCCTAACCTAAGGCTACCTAACATCTCGAATGTAGTTTTTCACAACATTCCTGGCGGGTCGGCCCCACTTCTCGGTGGGAACATTATGTACGTCTATAACGTAATATAACCTAACATAACCGATCTAGACCCTCGCTGGTAATGTTTTACAGAATCCCGGTCGTGTCGTCCCGTACGTCTCGGTGCGGACATTATATGGGTTTATAACGTTATATATCCTAACCTAAGGCAACTTAACATCTGGGATGTAGTATTTTCCAACATTCCTGGCGGGCCGGCCCCAACTTCTCGGTGGGCACATTATATACATGTATATCGTAATATAACCTAACTTAACCCATCTAGACTCTCGCTGGTAATGTTTTACAGAATCCCGGTCGTGTCGTCCCGTACGTCTCGGTGCGGACATTATATACGTCTATAACGTTATGTATCCTAACCTAAGGCAAATTAACATTTGGGATGTAGTATTTTCCAACATTCCTGGCGGGTCGGCCCCAACTACTCGGTGGGCACATTATATACATATATATCGTAATATAACCTAACCTAACCCATCTAGACTCTCGCTGGTAGTGTTTTACAGATTCCCGGTCGTGTCGTCCCGTACGTCTCGGTGCGGACGTTATATACGTCTATAACGTTATGTATCCTAACCTAAGGCAACTTAACATCTGGGATGTATTATTTTCCAACATTCCTGGCGGGTCGGCCCCTACTTCTCGGTGGGCACATTATATACGTCTATATCATAATATAACCTAACCTAACCCATCTAGACCCGTGCTGGTAATATTTTACAAAATCCCGGTCGTGTCGGCCCGTACTTCTCAGTGGCGTCATTATATACGTCTATAACGTTATATATCCTAACCTAAGGCAACTTAACATCTGGGATGTAGTATTTTCCAACATTCATGGCGGGTCGGCCCCACTTCTCGGTGGGAACATTATATACGTCTATAACGTAATATAATCTAACCTAACCGATCTAGCCCCTCGCTGGTAATGTTTTACATAATCCCGGTCGTGTCGTCCCGTACGTCTCGGTGCGGACATTATATACGTCTATAACGTTATATATCCTAACCTAAGGGAACCTAATATCTCGGATGTAGTATATTCCAACATTCCTGGCGGGTCGGCCCCTACTTCTCGGTGGGAACATTATATACGTCTATAGCGTAATATAACCTAACCTAACCCATCCAGACGCTCGCTGGTAATGTTTTACAAAATCCCGGTCGTGTCGTCCCGTACGTCTCGGTGCGGACATTATATACGTCTATAATGTTATATATCCTAACCTAAGGGAACCTAACATCGCGGATGTAGTATTTCACAACATTCCTGGCTGGTCGGCGGCAATTCTCGGTGGGAACATTATATACGTCTATATCGTAATATAACCTAACCTAACCCATCTGGACCCTCGCTGGTAATGTTTCACAAAATCCCGGTCGTGTCGGCCCGTACGTCTCGGTGCGGACATTATATGCGTTTATAACGTTATATATCCTAACCTAAGGCAACTTAACATCTCGGATGTAGTATTTTCCAACATGCCTGGCGGGTCGGCCCCAACTTCTCGGTGGGCACATTATATACATCTATATCGTAATATAACCTAACCTAACCCATGTAGACCCTCGCTGGTAATGTTTTACAGAATCCCGGTCGTGTCGTCCCGTACGTCTCGGTGCGGACATTATATACGTCTATAACGTTATATATCCTAACCTAAGGGAACCTAATATCTCGGATGTAGTATATTCCAACATTCCTGGCGGGTTGGCCCCTACTTCTCGGTGGGAACATTATATACGTCTATAGCGTAATATAACCTAACCTAACCCATCCAGACGCTCGCTGGTAATGTTTTACAAAATCCCGGTCGTGTCGTCCCGTACGTCTCGGTGCGGACATTATATACGTCTATAATGTTATATATCCTAACCTAAGGGAACCTAACATCGCGGATGTAGTATTTCACAACATTCCTGGCTGGTCGGCGGCAATTCTCGGTGGGAACATTATATACGTCTATATCGTAATATAACCTAACCTAACCCATCTGGACCCTCGCTGGTAATGTTTCACAAAATCCCGGTCGTGTCGGCCCGTGCGTCTCGGTGCGGACATTATATGCGTTTATAACGTTATATATCCTAACCTAAGGCAACTTAACATCTCGGATGTAGTATTTTCCAACATGCCTGGCGGGTCGGCCCCAACTTCTCGGTGGGCACATTATATACATCTATATCGTAATATAACCTAACCTAACCCATGTAGACCCTCGCTGGTAATGTTTTACAGAATCCCGGTCGTGTCGTCCCGTGCTTCTCGGTGGGCACATTATATACATCTATATCGTAATATAACCTAACCTAACCGATCTAGACCCTCGCTGGTAATGTTTTACAGAATCCCGGTCGTGCCGGCCCGTACTTCCCGGTGGGGACATCATATACGTCTATAATGTTATATACCCTAACCTAAGGCTACCTAATATCTCGAATGTAGTTTTTCACAACATTCCTGGCGGGTCGGCCCCACTTCTCGGTGGGAACATTATGTACGTCTATAACGTAATATAACCTAACCTAACCGATCTAGCCCCTCGCTGGTAATGTTTTACAGAATCCCGGTCGTGTCGTCCCGTACGTCTCGGTGCGGACATTATATGGATTTATAACGTTATATATCCTAACCTAAGGCAACTTAACATCTGGGATGTAGTATTTTCCAACATTCCTGGCGGGTCGGCCCCAACTACTCGGTGGGCGCATTATATACATATATATCATAATATAACCTAACCTAACCCATCTAGAACCTTGCTGGTAATATTTTACAAAATCCCGGTTTTGTCGGCTCGTACTTCTCAGTGGGGTCATTATATACGTCTATAACGTTATATATCCTAACCTAAGGCAACTTAACATCTGGGATGTAGTATTTTCCGACATTCATGGCGGGTCGGCCCCACTTCTCGGTGGGAACATTATATACGTCTATAACTTAATATAATCTAACCTAACCGATCTAGCCCCTCGCTGGTAATGTTTTACATAATCCCGGTCGTGTCGTCCCGTACGTCTCGGTGCGGACATTATATACGTCTATAATGTTATATATCCTAACGTAAGGGAACCTAACATCGCGGATGTAGTATTTCACAACATTCCTGGCGGGTCGGCCCCTACTTCTCGGTGGGCACATTATATACGTCTATATCATAATATAACCTAACCTAACCCATCTAGAACCTTGCTGTTAATATTTTACAAAATCCCGGTTTTGTCGGCTCGTACTTCTCAGTGGGGTCATTATATACGTCTATAACGTTATATATCCTAACCTAAGGCAACTTAACATCTGGGATGTAGTATTTTCCAACATTCATGGCGGGTCGGCCCCACTTCTCGGTGGGAACATTATATACGTCTATAACGTAATATAATCTAACCTAACCGATCTAGCCCCTCGCTGGTAATGTTTTACATAATCCCGGTCGTGTCGTCCCGTACGTCTCGGTGCAGACATTATATACGTCTATAACGTTATATATCCTAACCTAAGGGAACATAACATCTCGGATGTAGTATATTCCAACATTCCTGGCGGGTCGGCCCCTACTTCTCGGTGGGAACATTATATACGTCTATAGCGTAACATAACCTAACCTAACCCATCCAGACGCTCGCTGGTAATGTTTTACAAAATCCCGGTCGTGTCATCCCGTACGTCTCGGTGCGGACATTATATACGTCTATAATGTTATATATCCTAACCTAAGGGAACCTAACATCGCGGATGTAGTATTTCACAACATTCGTGGCTGGTCGGCGGCAATTCTCGGTGGGAACATTATATACGTCTATATCGTAATATAACCTAACATAACCCATCTGGACCCTCGCTGGTAATGTTTCACAAAATCCCGGTCGTGTCGGCCCGTACGTCTCGGTGCGGACATTATATGCGTTTATAACGTTATATATCCTAACCTAAGGCAACTTAACATCTCGGATGTAGTATTTTCCAACATTCCTGGCGGGTCGGCCCCAACTTCTCGGTGGGCACATTATATACATCTATATCGTAATATAACCTAACCTAACCCATGTAGACCCTCGCTGGTAATGTTTTACAGAATCCCGGTCGTGTCGTCCCGTACGTCTCGGTGCGGACATTATACACGTCTATAACGTTATATATCCCAACCTAAGGCAACTTAACATCTCGGATGTAGTATTTTCCAACATTCCTGGCGGGTCGGCCCCTACTTCTCGGTGGGCACATTATATACGTCTATATCGTAATATAACCTAACCTAAATCATCTAGACCCTCGGTGGCAATGTTTTACAAAATCCCGGTCGTGTCGGACCGTGCTTCTCGGTGGGGACATTATATACGTCTATAATGTTATATATCCTAACATAAGGGAACCTAACATCGCGGATGTAGTATTTCACAACATTCCTGGCTGGTCGGCGCCAATTCTCGGTGGGAACATTATATACGTCCATATGGTAATATAACCTAACCTAACCCATCTGGACCCTCGCTGGTAATGTTTCACAAAATCCCGGTCGTATCGGCCCGTACTTCCCGGTGGGGACATCATATACGTCTATAATGTTATATACCCTAACCTAAGGCTACCTAACACCTCGAATGTAGTTTTTCACAACATTCCTGGCGGGTCGGCCCCACTTCTCGGTGGGAACATTATGTACGTCTATAACGTAATATAACCTAACCTAACCGATCTGGACCCTCGCTGGTAATGTTTCACAAAATCCCGGTCGTGTTGGCCCGTACGTCTCGGTGCGGACATTATATGCGTTTATAACGTTATATATCCTAACCTAAGGCAACTTAACATCTCGGATGTAGTATTTTCCAACATTCCTGGCGGGTCGGCCCCACTTCTCGGTGGGAACATTATGTACGTCTATAACGTAATATAACCTAACATAACCGATCTAGCCCCTCGCTGGTAATGTTTTACAGAATCCCGGTCGTGTCGTCCCGTACTTCTCGGTGCGGACATTATATGGGTTTATAACGTTATATATCCTAACCTAAGGCAACTTAACATCTGGGATGTAGTATTTTCCAACATTCCTGGCGGGTCGGCCCCAACTTCTCGGTGGGCACATTATATACATATATATCGTAATATAACCTAACCTAACCCATCTAGACTCTCGCTGGTAATGTTTTACAGAATCCCGGTCGTGTCGTCCCGTACGTCTCGGTGCGGACATTATATACGTCTATAACGTTATGTATCCTAACCTAAGGCAAATTAACAATTGGGATGTAGTTTTTTCCAACATTCCTGGCGGGTCGGCCCCTACTTCTCGGTGGGCACATTATATACGTCTATATCATAATATAACCTAACCTAACCCATCTAGAACCTTGCTGGTAATATTTTACAAAATCCCGGTTTTGTCGGCCCGTACTTCTCAGTGGGGTCATTATATACGTCTATAACGTTATATATTCTAACCTAAGGCAACTTAACATCTGGGATGTAGTTTTTTCCAACATTCATGGCGGGTCGGCCCCACTTCTCGGTGGGAACATTATATACGTCTATAACGTAATATAATCTAACCTAACCGATCTAGCCCCTCGCTGGTAATGTTTTACATAATCCCGGTCGTGTCGTCCCGTACGTCTCGGTGCGGACATTATATACGTCTATAACGTTATATATCCTAACCTAAGGGAACCTAACATTTCGGATGTAGTATATTCCAACATTCCTGGCGGGTCGGCCCCTACTTCTCGGTGGGAACATTATATACGTCTATAGCGTAATATAACCTAACCTAACCCATCCAGACGCTCGCTGGTAATGTTTTACAAAATCCCGGTCGTGTCGTCCCGTACGTCTCGGTGCGGACATTATATACGTCTATAATGTTATATATCCTAACGTAAGGGAACCTAACATCGCGGATGTAGTATTTCACAACATTCCTGGCGGGTCGGCCCCTACTTCTCGGTGGGCACATTATATACGTCTATATCATAATATAACCTAACCTAACCCATCTAGAACCTTGCTGTTAATATTTTACAAAATCCCGGTTTTGTCGGCTCGTACTTCTCAGTGGGGTCATTATATACGTCTATAACGTTATATATCCTAACCTAAGGCAACTTAACATCTGGGATGTAGTATTTTCCAACATTCATGGCGGGTCGGCCCCACTTCTCGGTGGGAACATTATATACGTCTATAACGTAATATAATCTAACCTAACCGATCTAGCCCCTCGCTGGTAATGTTTTACATAATCCCGGTCGTGTCGTCCTGTACGTCTCGGTGCGGACATTATATACGTCTATAACGTTATATATCCTAACCTAAGGGAACCTAACATCTCGGATGTAGTATATTCCAACATTCCTGGCGGGTCGGCCCCTACTTCTCGGTGGGAACATTATATACGTCTATAGCGTAACATAACCTAACCTAACCCATCCAGACGCTCGCTGGTAATGTTTTACAAAATCCCGGTCGTGTCATCCCGTACGTCACGGTGCGGACATTATATACGTCTATAATGTTATATATCCTAACCTAAGGGAACCTAACATCGCGGATGTAGTATTTCACAACATTCGTGGCTGGTCGGCGGCAATTCTCGGTGGGAACATTATATACGTCTATATCGTAATATAACCTAACCTAACCCATCTGGACCCTCGCTGGTAATGTTTCACAAAATCCCGGTCGTGTCGGCCCGTACGTCTCGGTGCGGACATTATATGCGTTTATAACGTTATATATCCTAACCTAAGGCAACTTAACATCTCGGATGTAGTATTTTCCAACATTCCTGGCGGGTCGGCCCCAACTTCTCGGTGGGCACATTATATACATCTATATCGTAATATAACCTAACCTAACCCATGTAGACCCTCGCTGGTAATGTTTTACAGAATCCCGGTCGTGTCGTCCCGTACGTCTCGGTGCGGACATTATACACGTCTATAACGTTATATATCCCAACCTAAGGCAACTTAACATCTCGGATGTAGTATTTTCCAACATTCCTGGCGGGTCGGCCCCTACTTCTCGGTGGGCACATTATATACGTCTATATCGTAATATAACCTAACCTAAATCATCTAGACCCTCGGTGGCAATGTTTTACAAAATCCCGGTCGTGTCGGACCGTGCTTCTCGGTGGGGACATTATATACGTCTATAATGTTATATATCCTAACATAAGGGAACCTAACATCGCGGATGTAGTATTTCACAACATTCCTGGCTGGTCGGCGCCAATTCTCGGTGGGAACATTATATACGTCCATATGGTAATATAACCTAACCTAACCCATCTGGACCCTCGCTGGTAATGTTTCACAAAATCCCGGTCGTATCGGCCCGTACTTCCCGGTGGGGACATCATATACGTCTATAATGTTATATACCCTAACCTAAGGCTACCTAACACCTCGAATGTAGTTTTTCACAACATTCCTGGCGGGTCGGCCCCACTTCTCGGTGGGAACATTATGTACGTCTATAACGTAATATAACCTAACCTAACCGATCTGGACCCTCGCTGGTAATGTTTCACAAAATCCCGGTCGTGTTGGCCCGTACGTCTCGGTGCGGACATTATATGCGTTTATAACGTTATATATCCTAACCTAAGGCAACTTAACATCTCGGATGTAGTATTTTCCAACATTCCTGGCGGGTCGGCCCCTACTTCTCGGTGGGAACATTATATACGTCTATAGCGTAATATAACCTAACCTAACCCATCCAGACGCTCGCTGGTAATGTTTTACAAAATCCCGGTCGTGTCGTCCCGTACGTCTCGGTGCGGACATTATATACGTCTATAATGTTATATATCCTAACCTAAGGGAACCTAACATCGCGGATGTAGTATTTCACAACATTCCTGGCTGGTCGGCGGCAATTCTCGGTGGGAACATTATATACGTCTATATCGTAATATAACCTAACCTAACCCATCTGGACCCTCGCTGGTAATGTTTCACAAAATCCCGGTCGTGTCGGCCCGTACTTCCCGGTGGGGACATCATATACGTCTATAATGTTATATACCCTAACCTAAGGCTACCTAACATCTCGAATGTAGTTTTTCACAACATTCCTGGCGGGTCGGCCCCACTTCTCGGTGGGAACATTATGTACGTCTATAACGTAATATAACCTAACATAACCGATCTAGCCCCTCGCTGGTAATGTTTTACAGAATCCCGGTCGTGTCGTCCCGTACTTCTCGGTGCGGACATTATATGGGTTTATAACGTTATATATCCTAACCTAAGGCAACTTAACATCTGGGATGTAGTATTTTCCAACATTCCTGGCGGGTCGGCCCCAACTTCTCGGTGGGCACATTATATACATATATATCGTAATATAACCTAACCTAACCCATCTAGACTCTCGCTGGTAATGTTTTACAGAATCCCGGTCGTGTCGTCCCGTACGTCTCGGTGCGGACATTATATACGTCTATAACGTTATGTATCCTAACCTAAGGCAAATTAACAATTGGGATGTAGTTTTTTCCAACATTCCTGGCGGGTCGGCCCCTACTTCTCGGTGGGCACATTATATACGTCTATATCATAATATAACCTAACCTAACCCATCTAGAACCTTGCTGGTAATATTTTACAAAATCCCGGTTTTGTCGGCCCGTACTTCTCAGTGGGGTCATTATATACGTCTATAACGTTATATATTCTAACCTAAGGCAACTTAACATCTGGGATGTAGTTTTTTCCAACATTCATGGCGGGTCGGCCCCACTTCTCGGTGGGAACATTATATACGTCTATAACGTAATATAATCTAACCTAACCGATCTA
Source organism: Xylocopa violacea (assembly GCA_963969225.1). Taxonomy (NCBI): domain Eukaryota; kingdom Metazoa; phylum Arthropoda; class Insecta; order Hymenoptera; family Apidae; genus Xylocopa; species Xylocopa violacea. Next base: position 807,101 of record CAXAJV010000061.1, on the reverse strand, counting down.
GCCCCTCGCTGGTAATGTTTTACATAATCCCGGTCGTGTCGTCCCGTACGTCTCGGTGCGGACATTATATACGTCTATAACGTTATATATCCTAACCTAAGGGAACCTAACATTTCGGATGTAGTATATTCCAACATTCCTGGCGGGTCGGCCCCTACTTCTCGGTGGGAACATTATATACGTCTATAGCGTAATATAACCTAACCTAACCCATCCAGACGCTCGCTGGTAATGTTTTACAAAATCCCGGTCGTGTCGTCCCGTACGTCTCGGTGCGGACATTATATACGTCTATAATGTTATATATCCTAACCTAAGGGAACCTAACATCGCGGATGTAGTATTTCACAACATTCGTGGCTGGTCGGCGGCAATTCTCGGTGGGAACATTATATACGTCTATATCGTAATATAACCTAACCTAACCCATCTGGACCCTCGCTGGTAATGTTTCACAAAATCCCGGTCGTGTCGGCCCGTACGTCTCGGTGCGGACATTATATGCGTTTATAACGTTATATATCCTAACCTAAGGCAACTTAACATCTCGGATGTAGTATTTTCCAACATTCCTGGCGGGTCGGCCCCAACTTCTCGGTGGGCACATTATATACATCTATATCGTAATATAACCTAACCTAACCCATGTAGACCCTCGCTGGTAATGTTTTACAGAATCCCGGTCGTGTCGTCCCGTACGTCTCGGTGCGGACATTATACACGTCTATAACGTTATATATCCCAACCTAAGGCAACTTAACATCTCGGATGTAGTATTTTCCAACATTCCTGGCGGGTCGGCCCCTACTTCTCGGTGGGCACATTATATACGTCTATATCGTAATATAACCTAACCTAAATCATCTAGACCCTCGGTGGCAATGTTTTACAAAATCCCGGTCGTGTCGGACCGTGCTTCTCGGTGGGGACATTATATACGTCTATAATGTTATATATCCTAACATAAGGGAACCTAACATCGCGGATGTAGTATTTCACAACATTCCTGGCTGGTCGGCGCCAATTCTCGGTGGGAACATTATATACGTCCATATGGTAATATAACCTAACCTAACCCATCTGGACCCTCGCTGGTAATGTTTCACAAAATCCCGGTCGTATCGGCCCGTACTTCCCGGTGGGGACATCATATACGTCTATAATGTTATATACCCTAACCTAAGGCTACCTAACATCTCGAATGTAGTTTTTCACAACATTCCTGGCGGGTCGGCCCCACTTCTCGGTGGGAACATTATGTACGTCTATAACGTAATATAACCTAACATAACTGATCTAGCCCCTCGCTGGTAATGTTTTACAGAATCCCGGTCGTGTCGTCCCGTACTTCTCGGTGCGGACATTATATGGGTTTATAACGTTATATATCCTAACCTAAGGCAACTTAACATCTGGGATGTAGTATTTTCCTACATTCCTGGCGGGTCGGCCCCAACTTCTCGGTGGGCACATTATATACATATATATCGTAATATAACCTAACCTAACCCATCTAGACTCTCGCTGGTAATGTTTTACAGAATCCCGGTCGTGTCGTCCCGTACGTCTCGGTGCGGACATTATATACGTCTATAACGTTATGTATCCTAACCTAAGGCAAATTAACAATTGGGATGTAGTTTTTTCCAACATTCCTGGCGGGTCGGCCCCTACTTCTCGGTGGGCACATTATATACGTCTATATCATAATATAACCTAACCTAACCCATCTAGAACCTTGCTGGTAATATTTTACAAAATCCCGGTTTTGTCGGCCCGTACTTCTCAGTGGGGTCATTATATACGTCTATAACGTTATATATTCTAACCTAAGGCAACTTAACATCTGGGATGTAGTTTTTTCCAACATTCATGGCGGGTCGGCCCCACTTCTCGGTGGGAACATTATATACGTCTATAACGTAATATAATCTAACCTAACCGATCTAGCCCCTCGCTGGTAATGTTTTACAGAATCCCGGTCGTGTCGTCCCGTACTTCTCGGTGCGGACATTATATGGGTTTATAACGTTATATATCCTAACCTAAGGCAACTTAACATCTGGGATGTAGTATTTTCCAACATTCCTGGCGGGTCGGCCCCAACTTCTCGGTGGGCACATTATATACATATATATCGTAATATAACCTAACCTAACCCATCTAGACTCTCGCTGGTAATGTTTTACAGAATCCCGGTCGTGTCGTCCCGTACGTCTCGGTGCGGACATTATATACGTCTATAACGTTATGTATCCTAACCTAAGGCAAATTAACAATTGGGATGTAGTTTTTTCCAACATTCCTGGCGGGTCGGCCCCTACTTCTCGGTGGGCACATTATATACGTCTATATCATAATATAACCTAACCTAACCCATCTAGAACCTTGCTGGTAATATTTTACAAAATCCCGGTTTTGTCGGCCCGTACTTCTCAGTGGGGTCATTATATACGTCTATAACGTTATATATTCTAACCTAAGGCAACTTAACATCTGGGATGTAGTTTTTTCCAACATTCATGGCGGGTCGGCCCCACTTCTCGGTGGGAACATTATATACGTCTATAACGTAATATAATCTAACCTAACCGATCTAGCCCCTCGCTGGTAATGTTTTACATAATCCCGGTCGTGTCGTCCCGTACGTCTCGGTGCGGACATTATATACGTCTATAACGTTATATATCCTAACCTAAGGGAACCTAACATTTCGGATGTAGTATATTCCAACATTCCTGGCGGGTCGGCCCCTACTTCTCGGTGGGAACATTATATACGTCTATAGCGTAATATAACCTAACCTAACCCATCCAGACGCTCGCTGGTAATGTTTTACAAAATCCCGGTCGTGTCGTCCCGTACGTCTCGGTGCGGACATTATATGCGTTTATAACGTTATATATCCTAACCTAAGGCAACTTAACATCTCGGATGTAGTATTTTCCAACATTCCTGGCGGGTCGGCCCCTACTTCTCGGTGGACACATTATATACGTCTATATCGTAATATAACCTAACCTAACCCATCTAGCCCCTCGCTGGTAATGTTTTACAGAATTCCGGTCGTATCGTCCCGTACGTCTCGGTGCGGACATTATATATGTCTATAACGTTATCTATCCTAACCTAAGGCAACTTAACATCTCGTATGTAGTATTTTCCAACATTCCTGGCGTGTCGGCCCTATCTTCTCGGTGGGCACATTATATGCGTCTATATCGTAATATAACCTAACCTAACCCATCTAGACCCTCGCTGGTAATGTTTTACAAAATCCCGGGCGTGCCGGCCCGTACTTCTCGGTGCGGACATTATATACGTCTACAACGTTATGTATCCTAACCTAAGGCAAATTAACATCTGGGATTTAGTATTTTCCAACATTCCTGGCGGGTCGGCCCCTACTTCTCGGTGGGTACATTATATACGTCTATATCGTAATATAACCTAACCTAACCCATCTAGAACCTTGCTGGTAATATTTTACAAAATCCCGGTTTTGTCGGCCCGTACTTCTCAGTGGGGTCATTATATACGTCTATAACGTTATATATCCTAACCTAAGGCAACTTAACATCTGGGATGTAGTATTTTCCAACATTCATGGCGGGTCGGCCCCACTTCTCAGTGGGAACATTATATACGTCTATAACGTAATATAATCTAACCTAACCGATCTAGCCCCTCGCTGGTAATGTTTTACATAATCCCGGTCGTGTCGTCCCGTACGTCTCGGTGCGGACATTATATACGTCTATACCGTTATATATCCTAACCTAAGGGAACCTAACATCTCGGATGTAGTATATTCCAACATTCCTGGCGGGTCGGCCCCTACTTCTCGGTGGGAACATTATATACGTCTATAGCGTAATATAACCTAACCTAACCCATCCAGACGCTCGCTGGTAATGTTTTACAAAATCCCGGTCGTGTCGTCCCGTACGTCTCGGTGCGGACATTATATACGTCTATAATGTTATATATCCTAACCTAAGGGAACCTAACATCGCGGATGTAGTATTTCACAACATTCCTGGCGGGTCGGCCCCTACTTCTCTGTGGGCACATTATATACGTCTATATCATAATATAACCTAACCTAACCCATCTAGAACCTTGCTGGTAATATTTTACAAAATCGCGGTTTTGTCGGCTCGTACTTCTCAGTGGGGTCATTATATACGTCTATAACGTTATATATCCTAACCTAAGGCAACTTAACATCTGGGATGTAGTATTTTCCAACATTCATGGCGGGTCGGCCCCACTTCTCGGTGGGAACATTATATACGTCTATAACGTAATATAATCTAACCTAACCGATCTAGCCCCTCGCTGGTAATGTTTTACATAATCCCGGTCGTTTCGTCCCGTACGTCTCGGTGCGGACATTATATACGTCTATAACGCTATATATCCTAACCTAAGGGAACCTAACATCTCGGATGTAGTATATTCCAACATTCCTGGCGGGTCGGCCCCTACTTCTCGGTGGGAACATTATAGACGTCTATAGCGTAACATAACCTAACCTGACCCATCCAGACGCTCGCTGGTAATGTTTTACAAAATCCCGGTCGTGTCGTCCCGTACGTCTCGGTGCGGACATTATATACGTCTATAATGTTATATATCCTAACCTAAGGGAACCTAACATCGCGGATGTAGTATTTCACAACATTCCTGGCTGGTCGGCGGCAATTCTCGGTGGGAACATTATATACGTCTATATCGTAATATAACCTAACCTAACCCATCTGGACCCTCGCTGGTAATGTTTCACAAAATCCCGGTCGTATCGGCCCGTACTTCCCGGTGGGGACATCATATACGTCTATAATGTTATATACCCTAACCTAAGGCTACCTAACACCTCGAATGTAGTTTTTCACAACATTCCTGGCGGGTCGGCCCCACTTCTCGGTGGGAACATTATGTACGTCTATAACGTAATATAACCTAACCTAACCGATCTGGACCCTCGCTGGTAATGTTTCACAAAATCGCGGTCGTGTTGGCCCGTACGTCTCGGTGCGGACATTATATGCGTTTATAACGTTATATATCCTAACCTAAGGCAACTTAACATCTCGGTTGTAGTATTTTCCAACATTCCTGGCGGGTCGGCCCCAACTTTTCGGTGGGCACATTATATACATCTATATCGTAATATAACCTAACCTAACCCATGTAGACCCTCGCTGGTAATGTTTTACAGAATCCCGGTCGTGTCGTCCCGTACGTCTCGGTGCGGACATTATATGCGTTTAAAACGTTATATATCCTAACCTAAGGCAACTTAACATCTGGGATGTAGTATTTTCCAACATTCCTGGCGGGTCGGCCCCAACTACTCGGTGGGCACATTATATACATATATATCGTAATATAACCTAACCTAACCCATCTAGACTCTCGCTGGTAGTGTTTTACAGATTCCCGGTCGTGTCGTCCCGTACGTCTCGGTGCGGACGTTATATACGTCTATAACGTTGTGTATCCTAACCTAAGGCAACTTAACATCTGGGATGTATTATTTTCCAACATTCCTGGCGGGTCGGCCCCTACTTCTCGGTGGGCACATTATATACGTCTATATCATAATATAACCTAACCTAACCCATCTAGACCCTTGCTGGTAATATTTTACAAAATCCCGGTCGTGTCGGCCCGTACTTCTCAGTGGCGTCATTATATACGTCCATAACGTTATATATCCTAACCTAAGGGAACATAACATCTCGGATGTAGTATTTTCCAACATTCCTGGCGGGTCGGCCCCTACTTCTCGGTGGACACATTATATACGTCTATATCGTAATATAACCTAACATAACCGATCTAGCCCCTCGCTGGTAATGTTTTACAGAATCCCGGTCGTGTCGTCCCGTACTTCTCGGTGCGGACATTATATGGGTTTATAACGTTATATATCCTAACCTAAGGCAACTTAACATCTGGGATGTAGTATTTTCCAACATTCCTGGCGGGTCGGCCCCAACTTCTCGGTGGGCACATTATATACATATATATCGTAATATAACCTAACCTAACCCATCTAGACTCTCGCTGGTAATGTTTTACAGAATCCCGGTCGTGTCGTCCCGTACGTCTCGGTGCGGACATTATATACGTCTATAACGTTATGTATCCTAACCTAAGGCAAATTAACAATTGGGATGTAGTTTTTTCCAACATTCCTGGCGGGTCGGCCCCTACTTCTCGGTGGGCACATTATATACGTCTATATCATAATATAACCTAACCTAACCCATCTAGAACCTTGCTGGTAATATTTTACAAAATCCCGGTTTTGTCGGCCCGTACTTCTCAGTGGGGTCATTATATACGTCTATAACGTTATATATTCTAACCTAAGGCAACTTAACATCTGGGATGTAGTTTTTTCCAACATTCATGGCGGGTCGGCCCCACTTCTCGGTGGGAACATTATATACGTCTATAACGTAATATAATCTAACCTAACCGATCTAGCCCCTCGCTGGTAATGTTTTACATAATCCCGGTCGTGTCGTCCCGTACGTCTCGGTGCGGACATTATATACGTCTATAACGTTATATATCCTAACCTAAGGGAACCTAACATTTCGGATGTAGTATATTCCAACATTCCTGGCGGGTCGGCCCCTACTTCTCGGTGGGAACATTATATACGTCTATAGCGTAATATAACCTAACCTAACCCATCCAGACGCTCGCTGGTAATGTTTTACAAAATCCCGGTCGTGTCGTCCCGTACGTCTCGGTGCGGACATTATATACGTCTATAATGTTATATATCCTAACCTAAGGGAACCTAACATCGCGGATGTAGTATTTCACAACATTCCTGGCTGGTCGGCGGCAATTCTCGGTGGGAACATTATATACGTCTATATCGTAATATAACCTAACCTAACCCATCTGGACCCTCGCTGGTAATGTTTCACAAAATCCCGGTCGTGTTGGCCCGTACGTCTCGGTGCGGACATTATATGCGTTTATAACGTTATATATCCTAACCTAAGGCAACTTAACATCTCGGATGTAGTATTTTCCAACATTCCTGGCGGGTCGGCCCCTACTTCTCGGTGGACACATTATATACGTCTATATCGTAATATAACCTAACCTAACCCATCTAGCCCCTCGCTGGTAATGTTTTACAGAATTCCGGTCGTATCGTCCCGTACGTCTCGGTGCGGACATTATATATGTCTATAACGTTATCTATCCTAACCTAAGGCAACTTAACATCTCGTATGTAGTATTTTCCAACATTCCTGGCGTGTCGGCCCTATCTTCTCGGTGGGCACATTATATGCGTCTATATCGTAATATAACCTAACCTAACCCATCTAGACCCTCGCTGGTAATGTTTTACAAAATCCCGGGCGTGCCGGCCCGTACTTCTCGGTGCGGACATTATATACGTCTACAACGTTATGTATCCTAACCTAAGGCAAATTAACATCTGGGATTTAGTATTTTCCAACATTCCTGGCGGGTCGGCCCCTACTTCTCGGTGGGTACATTATATACGTCTATATCGTAATATAACCTAACCTAACCCATCTAGAACCTTGCTGGTAATATTTTACAAAATCCCGGTTTTGTCGGCCCGTACTTCTCAGTGGGGTCATTATATACGTCTATAACGTTATATATCCTAACCTAAGGCAACTTAACATCTGGGATGTAGTATTTTCCAACATTCATGGCGGGTCGGCCCCACTTCTCAGTGGGAACATTATATACGTCTATAACGTAATATAATCTAACCTAACCGATCTAGCCCCTCGCTGGTAATGTTTTACATAATCCCGGTCGTGTCGTCCCGTACGTCTCGGTGCGGACATTATATACGTCTATACCGTTATATATCCTAACCTAAGGGAACCTAACATCTCGGATGTAGTATATTCCAACATTCCTGGCGGGTCGGCCCCTACTTCTCGGTGGGAACATTATATACGTCTATAGCGTAATATAACCTAACCTAACCCATCCAGACGCTCGCTGGTAATGTTTTACAAAATCCCGGTCGTGTCGTCCCGTACGTCTCGGTGCGGACATTATATACGTCTATAATGTTATATATCCTAACCTAAGGGAACCTAACATCGCGGATGTAGTATTTCACAACATTCCTGGCGGGTCGGCCCCTACTTCTCTGTGGGCACATTATATACGTCTATATCATAATATAACCTAACCTAACCCATCTAGAACCTTGCTGGTAATATTTTACAAAATCGCGGTTTTGTCGGCTCGTACTTCTCAGTGGGGTCATTATATACGTCTATAACGTTATATATCCTAACCTAAGGCAACTTAACATCTGGGATGTAGTATTTTCCAACATTCATGGCGGGTCGGCCCCACTTCTCGGTGGGAACATTATATACGTCTATAACGTAATATAATCTAACCTAACCGATCTAGCCCCTCGCTGGTAATGTTTTACATAATCCCGGTCGTTTCGTCCCGTACGTCTCGGTGCGGACATTATATACGTCTATAACGCTATATATCCTAACCTAAGGGAACCTAACATCTCGGATGTAGTATATTCCAACATTCCTGGCGGGTCGGCCCCTACTTCTCGGTGGGAACATTATAGACGTCTATAGCGTAACATAACCTAACCTGACCCATCCAGACGCTCGCTGGTAATGTTTTACAAAATCCCGGTCGTGTCGTCCCGTACGTCTCGGTGCGGACATTATATACGTCTATAATGTTATATATCCTAACCTAAGGGAACCTAACATCGCGGATGTAGTATTTCACAACATTCCTGGCTGGTCGGCGGCAATTCTCGGTGGGAACATTATATACGTCTATATCGTAATATAACCTAACCTAACCCATCTGGACCCTCGCTGGTAATGTTTCACAAAATCCCGGTCGTATCGGCCCGTACTTCCCGGTGGGGACATCATATACGTCTATAATGTTATATACCCTAACCTAAGGCTACCTAACACCTCGAATGTAGTTTTTCACAACATTCCTGGCGGGTCGGCCCCACTTCTCGGTGGGAACATTATGTACGTCTATAACGTAATATAACCTAACCTAACCGATCTGGACCCTCGCTGGTAATGTTTCACAAAATCGCGGTCGTGTTGGCCCGTACGTCTCGGTGCGGACATTATATGCGTTTATAACGTTATATATCCTAACCTAAGGCAACTTAACATCTCGGATGTAGTATTTTCCAACATTCCTGGCGGGTCGGCCCCAACTTTTCGGTGGGCACATTATATACATCTATATCGTAATATAACCTAACCTAACCCATGTAGACCCTCGCTGGTAATGTTTTACAGAATCCCGGTCGTGTCGTCCCGTACGTCTCGGTGCGGACATTATATGCGTTTAAAACGTTATATATCCTAACCTAAGGCAACTTAACATCTGGGATGTAGTATTTTCCAACATTCCTGGCGGGTCGGCCCCAACTACTCGGTGGGCACATTATATACATATATATCGTAATATAACCTAACCTAACCCATCTAGACTCTCGCTGGTAGTGTTTTACAGATTCCCGGTCGTGTCGTCCCGTACGTCTCGGTGCGGACGTTATATACGTCTATAACGTTATGTATCCTAACCTAAGGCAACATAACATCTGGGATGTATTATTTTCCAACATTCCTGGCGGGTCGGCCCCTACTTCTCGGTGGGCACATTATATACGTCTATATCATAATATAACCTAACCTAACCCATCTAGACCCTTGCTGGTAATATTTTACAAAATCCCGGTCGTGTCGGCCCGTACTTCTCAGTGGCGTCATTATATACGCCTATAACGTTATATATCCTAACCTAAGGCAACTTAACATCTGGGATGTAGTATTTTCCAACATTCATGTCGGGTCGGCCCCACTTCTCGGTGGGAACATTATATACGTCTATAACGTAATATAATCTAACCTAACCGATCTAGCCCCTCGCTGGTAATGTTTTACATAATCCCGGTCGTGTCGTCCCGTACGTCTCGGTGCGGACATTATATACGTCTATAACGTTATATATCCTAACCTAAGGCAACTTAACATCTCGGATGTAGTATTTTCCAACATTCCTGGCGGGTCGGCCCGTACTTCTCGGTGGGCACATTATATACGTCTATATCGTAATATAACCTAAATTAACCCATCTAAACCCCCGCTGGTAATGTTTTACAAAATCCCGGTCGTGTCGGCCCGTACTTCTCGGTGGGGTCATTATATACGTCCATAACGTTATATATCCTAACCTAAGGGAACATAACATCTCGGATGTAGTATTTTCCAACATTCCTGGCGGGTCGGCCCCTACTTCTCGGTGGACACATTATATACGTCTATATCGTAATATAACCTAACCTAACCCATCTAGCCCCTCGCTGGTAATGTTTTACAGAATTCCGGTCGTATCGTCCCGTACGTCTCGGTGCGGACATTATATATGTCTATAACGTTATCTATCCTAACCTAAGGCAACTTAACATCTCGGATGTAGTATTTTCCAACATTCCTGGCGTGTCGGCCCTATCTTCTCGGTGGGCACATTATATACGTCTATATCGTAATATAACCTAACCTAACCCATCTAGACCCTCGCTGGTAATGTTTTACATAATCCCGGTCGTGTCGTCCCGTACGTCTAGGTGCGGACATTATATACGTCTATAACGTTATATATCCTAACCTAAGGGAACCTAACATCTCGGATGTAGTATATTCCAACATTCCTGGCGGGTCGGCCCCTACTTCTCGGTGGCAACATTATATACGTCTATAGCGTAATATAACCTAACCTAACCCATCCAGACGCTCGCTGGTAATGTTTTACAAAATCCCGGTCGTGTCGTCCCGTACGTCTCGGTGCGGACATTATATACGTCTATAATGTTATATATCCTAACCTAAGGGAACCTAACATCACGGATGTAGTATTTCACAACATTCCTGGCGGGTCGGCCCCTACTTCTCGGTGGGCACATTATATACGTCTATATCATAATATAACCTAACCTAACCCATCTAGAACCTTGCTGGTAATATTTTACAAAATCCCGGTTTTGTCGGCTCGTACTTCTCAGTGGGGTCATTATATACGTCTATAACGTTATATATCCTACCCTAAGGCAGCTTAACATCTGGGATGTAGTATTTTCCAACATTCATGGCGGGTCGGCCCCACTTCTCGGTGGGAACATTATATACGTCTATAACGTAATATAATCTAACCTAACCGATCTAGCCCCTCGCTGGTAATGTTTTACATAATCCCGGTCGTGTCGTCCCGTACGTCTCGGTGCGGACATTATATACGTCTATAACGTTATATATCCTAACCTAAGGGAACCTAACATCTCGGATGTAGTATATTCCAACATTCCTGGCGGGTCGGCCCCTACTTCTCGGTGGGAACATTATATACGTCAATAGCATAATATAACCTAACCTAACCCATCCAGACGCTCGCTGGTAATGTTTTACAAAATCCCGGTCGTGTCGTCCCGTACGTCTCGGTGCGGACATTATATACGTCTATAATGTTATATATCCTAACCTAAGGGAACCTAACATCGCGGATGTAGTATTTCACAACATTCCTGGCTGGTCGGCGGCAATTCTCGGTGGGAACATTATATACGTCTATATCGTAATATAACCTAACCTAACCCATCTGGACCCTCGCTGGTAATGTTTCACAAAATCCCGGTTGTGTCGGCCCGTACGTCTCGGTGCGGCCATTATATGCGTTTATAAGGTTATATATCCTAACCTAAGGCAACTTAACATCTGGGATGTAGTATTTTCCAACATTCCTGGCGGGTCGGCCCCAACTACTCGGTGGGCACATTATATACATATATATGGTAATATAACCTAACCTAACCCATCTAGACTCTCGCTGGTAGTGTTTTACAGATTCCCGGTCGTGTCGTCCCGTACGTCTCGGTGCGGACGTTATATACGTCTATAACGTTATGTATCCTAACCTAAGGCAAATTAACATCTGGGATGTATTATTTTCCAACATTCCTGGCGGGTCGGCCCCAACTTCTCGGTGGGCACATTATATACATCTATATCGTAATATAACCTAACCTAACCCATGTAGACCCCCGCTGGTAATGTTTTACAGAATCCCGGTCGTGTCGTCCCGTACGTCTCGGTGCGGACATTATACACGTCTATAACGTTATATATCCCAACCTAAGGCAACTTAACATCTCGGATGTAGTATTTTCCAACATTCCTGGCGGGTCGGACCCTACTTCTCGGTGGGAACATTATATACGTCTATAGCGTAATATAACCTAACCTAACCCATCCAGACGCTCGCTGGTAATGTTTTACAAAATCCCGGTCGTGTCGTCCCGTACGTCTCGGTGCGGACATTATATACGTCTATAATGTTATATATCCTAACCTAAGGGAACCTAACATCGCGGATGTAGTATTTCACAACATTCCTGGCGGGTCGGCCCCTACTTCTCGGTGGGCACATTGTATACGTCTATATCATAATATAACCTAACCTAACCCATCTAGAACCTTGCTGGTAATATTTTACAAAATCGCGGTTTTGTCGGCTCGTACTTCTCAGTGGGGTCATTATATACGTCTATAACGTTATATATCCTATCCTAAGGCAACTTAACATCTGGGAGGTAGTATTTTCCAACATTCATGGCGGGTCGGCCCCACTTCTCGGTGGGAACATTATATACGTCTATAACGTAATATAATCTAACCTAACCGATCTAGCCCCTCGCTGGTAATGTTTTACATAATCCCGGTCGTGTCGTCCCGTACGTCTCGGTGCGGACATTATATACGTCTATAATGTTATATATCCTAACCTAAGGGAACCTAACATCGCGGATGTAATATTTCACAACATTCCTGGCTGGTCGGCGGCAATTCTCGGTGGGAACATTATATACGTCTATATCGTAATATAACCTAACCTAACCCATCTGGATCCTCGCTGGTAATGTTTCACAAAATCCCGGTCGTATCGGCCCGTACTTCCCGGTGGGGACATCATATACGTCTATAATGTTATATACCCTAACCTAAGGCTACCTAACACCTCGAATGTAGTTTTTCACAACATTCCTGGCGGGTCGGCCCCACTTCTCGGTGGGAACATTATGTACGTCTATAACGTAATATAACCTAACCTAACCGATCTGGACCCTCGCTGGTAATGTTTCACAAAATCCCGGTCGTGTTGGCCCGTACGTCTCGGTGCGGACATTATATGCGTTTATAACGTTATATATCCTAACCTAAGGCAAATTAACACCTCGAATGTAGTTTTTCACAACATTCCTGGCGGGTCGGCCCCACTTCTCGGTGGGAACATTATGTACGTCTATAACGTAATATAACCTAACCTAACCGATCTGGACCCTCGCTGGTAATGTTTCACAAAATCCCGGTCGTGTTGGCCCGTACGTCTCGGTGCGGACATTATATGCGTTTATAACGTTATATATCCTAACCTAAGGCAACTTAACATCTCGGATGTAGTATTTTCCAACATTCCTGGCGGGTCGGCCCCAACTTTTCGGTGGGCACATTATATACATCTATATCGTAATATAACCTAACCTAACCCATGTAGACCCTCGCTGGTAATGTTTTACAGAATCCCGGTCGTGTCGTCCCGTACGTCTCGGTGCGGACATTATATGCGTTTAAAACGTTATATATCCTAACCTAAGGCAACTTAACATCTGGGATGTAGTATTTTCCAACATTCCTGGCGGGTCGGCCCCAACTACTCGGTGGGCACATTATATACATATATATCGTAATATAACCTAACCTAACCCATCTAGACTCTCGCTGGTAGTGTTTTACAGATTCCCGGTCGTGTCGTCCCGTACGTCTCGGTGCGGACGTTATATACGTCTATAACGTTATGTATCCTAACCTAAGGCAACTTAACATCTGGGATGTATTATTTTCCAACATTCCTGGCGGGTCGGCCCCTACTTCTCGGTGGGCACATTATATACGTCTATATCATAATATAACCTAACCTAACCCATCTAGACCCTTGCTGGTAATATTTTACAAAATCCCGGTCGTGTCGGCCCGTACTTCTCAGTGGCGTCATTATATACGTCTATAACGTTATATATCTTAACCTAAGGCAACTTAACATCTGGGATGTAGTATTTTCCAACATTCATGGCGGGTCGGCCCCACTTCTCGGTGGGAACATTATATACGTCTATAACGTAATATAATCTAACCTAACCGATCTAGCCCCTCGCTGGTAATGTTTTACATAATCCCGGTCGTGTCGTCCCGTACGTCTCGGTGCGGACATTATATACGTCTATAACGTTATATATCCTAACCTAAGGCAACTTAACATCTCGGATGTAGTATTTTCCAACATTCCTGGCGGGTCGGCCCGTACTTCTCGGTGGGCACATTATATACGTCTATATCGTAATATAACCTAAATTAACCCATCTAAACCCCCGCTGGTAATGTTTTACAAAATCCCGGTCGTGTCGGCCCGTACTTCTCGGTGGGGTCATTATATACGTCCATAACGTTATATATCCTAACCTAAGGGAACATAACATCTCGCATGTAGTATTTTCCAACATTCCTGGCGGGTCGGACCCTACTTCTCGGTGGACACATTATATACTTCTATATCGTAATATAACCTAACATAACCGATCTAGCCCCTCGCTGGTAATGTTTTACAGAATCCCGGTCGTGTCGTCCCGTACTTCTCGGTGCGGACATTATATGGGTTTATAACGTTATATATCCTAACCTAAGGCAACTTAACATCTGGGATGTAGTATTTTCCAACATTCCTGGCGGGTCGGCCCCAACTTCTCGGTGGGCACATTATATACATATATATCGTAATATAACCTAACCTAACCCATCTAGACTCTCGCTGGTAATGTTTTACAGAATCCCGGTCGTGTCGTCCCGTACGTCTCGGTGCGGACATTATATACGTCTATAACGTTATGTATCCTAACCTAAGGCAAATTAACATCTGGGATTTAGTATTTTCCAACATTCCTGGCGGGTCGGCCCCTACTTCTCGGTGGGCACATTATATACGTCTATATCGTAATATAACCTAACCTAACCCATCTAGAACCTTGCTGGTAATATTTTACAAAATCCCGGTTTTGTCGGCCCGTACTTCTCAGTGGGGTCATTATATACGTCTATAACGTTATATATCCTAACCTAAGGCAACTTAACATCTGGGATGTAGTATTTTCCAACATTCATGACGGGTCGGCCCCACTTCTCAGTGGGAACATTATATACGTCTATAACGTAATATAATCTAACCTAACCGATCTAGCCCATCGCTGGTAATGTTTTACATAATCCCGGTCGTGTCGTCCCGTACGTCTCGGTGCGGACATTATATACGTCTATACCGTTATATATCCTAACCTAAGGGAACCTAACATCTCGGATGTAGTATATTCCAACATTCCTGGCGGGTCGGCCCCTACTTCTCGGTGGGAACATTATATACGTCTATAGCGTAATATAACCTAACCTAACCCATCCAGACGCTCGCTGGTAATGTTTTACAAAATCCCGGTCGTGTCGTCCCGTACGGCTCGGTGCGGACATTATACACGTCTATAACGTTATATATCCCAACCTAAGGCAACTTAACATCTCGGATGTAGTATTTTCCAACATTCCTGGCGGGTCGGACCCTACTTCTCGGTGGGCACATTATATACGTCTATATCGTAATATAACCTAACCTAACCCATCTAGACCCTCGGTGGCAATGTTTTACAAAATCCCGGTCGTGTCGGACCGTGCTTCTCGGTGGGGACATTATATACGTCTATAATGTTATATATCCTAACATAAGGGAACCTAACATCGTGGATGTAGTATTTCACAACATTCCTGGCTGGTCGGCGCCAATTCTCGGTGGGAACATTATATACGTCTATATGGTAATATAACCTAACCTAACCCATCTGGACCCTCGCTGGTAATGTTTCACAAAATCCCGGTCGTATCGGCCCGTACTTCCCGGTGGGGACATCATATACGTCTATAATGTTATATACCCTAACCTAAGGCTACCTAACATCTCGAATGTAGTTTCTCACAACATTCCTGGCGGGTCGGCCCCACTTCTCGGTGGGAACATTATATACGTCTATAGCGTAATATAACCTAACCTAACCCATCCAGACGCTCGCTGGTAATGTTTTACAAAATCCCGGTCGTGTCGTCCCGTACGTCTCGGTGCGAACATTATATACGTCTATAATGTTATATATCCTAACCTAAGGGAACCTAACATCGCGGATGTAGTATTTCACAACATTCCTGGCTGGTCGGCGGCAATTCTCGGTGGGAACATTATATACGTCTATATCGTAATATAACCTAACCTAACCCATCTGGAACCTCGCTGGTAATGTTTCACAAAATCCCGGTCGTGTTGGCCCGTACGTCTCGGTGCGGACATTATATGCGTTTATAACGTTATATATCCTAACCTAAGGCAACTTAACATCTCGGATGTAGTATTTTCCAACATTCCTGACGGGTCGGCCCCTACTTCTCGGTGGACACATTATATACGTCTATATCGTAATTTAACCTAACCTAACCCATCTAGCCCCTCGCTGGTAATGTTTTACAGAATTCCGGTCGTATCGTCCCGTACGTCTCGGTGCGGACATTATATATGTCTATAACGTTATCTATCCTAACCTAAGGCAACTTAACATCTCGGACGTAGTATTTTCCAACATTCCTGGCGTGTCGGCCCTATCTTCTCGGTGGGCACATTATATACGTCTACATCGTAATATAACCTAACCTAACCCATCTAGACCCTCGCTGGTAATGTTTTACAAAATCCCGGTCGTGTCGGCCAGTACTTCTCGGTGGGGACATTATATACGTCTATATCGTAATATAACCTAACCTAACCCATCTAGACCCTCGCTGGTAATGTTTTACAAAATCCCGGTCGTGTCGGCCCGTGCTTCTCGGTGGGGACATTATATACGTCTATAACCTTATATATCCTAACCTAAGGGAACCTAACATCGCGGATGTATTCTTTCACAACATTCCTGGCTGGTCGGCGCCAATTCTCGGTGGGAACATTATATACGTCCATAACGTAATATAACCTAACCCAACCGATCTAGCCCCTGGCTGGTAATGTTTTACAGAATCCCGGACGTGTCGCCCGTACGTCTCGGTGCGGACATTATATGCGTCTATAACGCTATATATCCTAACCTAAGTCAACTTAACATCTCGGATGTAGTATTTTCCAACATTCCTGGCGGGTCGGCCCCAACTTCTCGGTGGGCACATTATGTACATCTATATCGTAATATAACCTAACCTAACCCATCTAGAACCTCGCTGGTAATGTTTTACAAAATCCCGGTCGTGTCGGCCCGTACTTCTCAGTGGCGTCATTATATACGTCTATAACGTTATATATCCTAACCAAAGGCAAATTAACATCTGGGATGTAGTATTTTCCAACATTCATGGCGGGTCGGCCCTACTTCTCGGTGGGAACATTATATACGTCTATAACGTAATATAATCTAACCTAACCGATCTAGCCCCTCGCTGGTAATGTTTTACATAATCCCGGTCGTGTCGTCCCGTACGTCTCGGTACGGACATTATATACGTCTATAACGTTATATATCCTAACCTAAGGCAACTTAACATCTCGGATGTAGTATTTTCCAACATTCCTGGCGGGTCGGCCCGTACTTCTCGGTGGGCACATTATATACGTCTATATGGTAATATAACCTAAATTAACCCATCTAAACACCCGCTGGTACTGTTTTACAAAATCCCGGTCGTGTCGGCCCGTACTTCTCGGTGGGGTCATTATATACGTCCATAACGTTATATATCCTAACCTAAGGGAACATAACATCTCGGATGTAGTATTTTCCAACATTCCTGGCGGGTCGGCCCCTACTTCTCGGTGGACACATTATATACGTCTATATCGTAATATAACCTAACATAACCGATCTAGCCCCTCGCTGGTAATGTTTTACAGAATCCCGGTCGTGTCGTCCCGTACTTCTCGGTGCGGACATTATATGGGTTTATAACGTTATATATCCTAACCTAAGGCAACTTAACATCTGGGATGTAGTATTTTCCAACATTCCTGGCGGGTCGGCCCCAACTTCTCGGTGGGCACATTATATACATATATATCGTAATATAACCTAACCTAACCCATCTAGACTCTCGCTGGTAATGTTTTACAGAATCCCGGTCGTGTCGTCCCGTACGTCTCGGTGCGGACATTATATACGTCTATAACGTTATGTATCCTAACCTAAGGCAAATTAACATTTGGGATGTAGTATTTTCCAACATTCCTGGCGGGTCGGCCCCTACTTCTCGGTGGGCACATTATATACGTCTATATCATAATATAACCTAACCTAACCCATCTGGAACCTTGCTGGTAATATTTTACAAAATCCCGGTTTTGTCGGCCCGTACTTCTCAGTGGGGTCATTATATACGTCCATAACGTTATATATCCTAACCTAAGGGAACATAACATCTCGGATGTAGTATTTTCCAACATTCCTGGCGGGTCGGCCCCTACTTCTCGGTGGACACATTATATACTTCTATATCGTAATATAACCTAACATAACCGATCTAGCCCCTCGCTGGTAATGTTTTACAGAATCCCGGTCGTGTCGTCCCGTACTTCTCGGTGCGGACATTATATGGGTTTATAACGTTATATATCCTAACCTAAGGCAACTTAACATCTGGGATGTAGTATTTTCCAACATTCCTGGCGGGTCGGCCCCAACTTCTCGGTGGGCACATTATATACATATATATCGTAATATAACCTAACCTAACCCATCTAGACTCTCGCTGGTAATGTTTTACAGAATCCCGGTCGTGTCGTCCCGTACGTCTCGGTGCGGACATTATATACGTCTATAACGTTATGTATCCTAACCTAAGGCAAATTAACATCTGGGATTTAGTATTTTCCAACATTCCTGGCGGGTCGGCCCCTACTTCTCGGTGGGCACATTATATACGTCTATATCGTAATATAACCTAACCTAACCCATCTAGAACCTTGCTGGTAATATTTTACAAAATCCCGGTTTTGTCGGCCCGTACTTCTCAGTGGGGTCATTATATACGTCTATAACGTTATATATCCTAACCTAAGGCAACTTAACATCTGGGATGTAGTATTTTCCAACATTCATGACGGGTCGGCCCCACTTCTCAGTGGGAACATTATATACGTCTATAACGTAATATAATCTAACCTAACCGATCTAGCCCATCGCTGGTAATGTTTTACATAATCCCGGTCGTGTCGTCCCGTACGTCTCGGTGCGGACATGATATACGTCTATACCGTTATATATCCTAACCTAAGGGAACCTAACATCTCGGATGTAGTATATTCCAACATTCCTGGCGGGTCGGCCCCTACTTCTCGGTGGGAACATTATATACGTCTATAGCGTAATATAACCTAACCTAACCCATCCAGACGCTCGCTGGTAATGTTTTACAAAATCCCGGTCGTGTCGTCCCGTACGGCTCGGTGCGGACATTATACACGTCTATAACGTTATATATCCCAACCTAAGGCAACTTAACATCTCGGATGTAGTATTTTCCAACATTCCTGGCGGGTCGGACCCTACTTCTCGGTGGGCACATTATATACGTCTATATCGTAATATAACCTAACCTAACCCATCTAGACCCTCGGTGGCAATGTTTTACAAAATCCCGGTCGTGTCGGACCGTGCTTCTCGGTGGGGACATTATATACGTCTATAATGTTATATATCCTAACATAAGGGAACCTAACATCGTGGATGTAGTATTTCACAACATTCCTGGCTGGTCGGCGCCAATTCTCGGTGGGAACATTATATACATCTATATGGTAATATAACCTAACCTAACCCATCTGGACCCTCGCTGGTAATGTTTCACAAAATCCCGGTCGTATCGGCCCGTACTTCCCGGTGGGGACATCATATACGTCTATAATGTTATATACCCTAACCTAAGGCTACCTAACATCTCGAATGTAGTTTCTCACAACATTCCTGGCGGGTCGGCCCCACTTCTCGGTGGGAACATTATATACGTCTATAGCGTAATATAACCTAACCTAACCCATCCAGACGCTCGCTGGTAATGTTTTACAAAATCCCGGTCGTGTCGTCCCGTACGTCTCGGTGCGAACATTATATACGTCTATAATGTTATATATCCTAACCTAAGGGAACCTAACATCGCGGATGTAGTATTTCACAACATTCCTGGCTGGTCGGCGGCAATTCTCGGTGGGAACATTATATACGTCTATATCGTAATATAACCTAACCTAACCCATCTGGAACCTCGCTGGTAATGTTTCACAAAATCCCGGTCGTGTTGGCCCGTACGTCTCGGTGCGGACATTATATGCGTTTATAACGTTATATATCCTAACCTAAGGCAACTTAACATCTCGGATGTAGTATTTTCCAACATTCCTGACGGGTCGGCCCCTACTTCTCGGTGGACACATTATATACGTCTATATCGTAATTTAACCTAACCTAACCCATCTAGCCCCTCGCTGGTAATGTTTTACAGAATTCCGGTCGTATCGTCCCGTACGTCTCGGTGCGGACATTATATATGTCTATAACGTTATCTATCCTAACCTAAGGCAACTTAACATCTCGGACGTAGTATTTTCCAACATTCCTGGCGTGTCGGCCCTATCTTCTCGGTGGGCACATTATATACGTCTACATCGTAATATAACCTAACCTAACCCATCTAGACCCTCGCTGGTAATGTTTTACAAAATCCCGGTCGTGTCGGCCAGTACTTCTCGGTGGGGACATTATATACGTCTATATCGTAATATAACCTAACCTAACCCATCTAGACCCTCGCTGGTAATGTTTTACAAAATCCCGGTCGTGTCGGCCCGTGCTTCTCGGTGGGGACATTATATACGTCTATAACCTTATATATCCTAACCTAAGGGAACCTAACATCGCGGATGTATTCTTTCACAACATTCCTGGCTGGTCGGCGCCAATTCTCGGTGGGAACATTATATACGTCCATAACGTAATATAACCTAACCCAACCGATCTAGCCCCTGGCTGGTAATGTTTTACAGAATCCCGGACGTGTCGCCCGTACGTCTCGGTGCGGACATTATATGCGTCTATAACGCTATATATCCTAACCTAAGTCAACTTAACATCTCGGATGTAGTATTTTCCAACATTCCTGGCGGGTCGGCCCCAACTTCTCGGTGGGCACATTATGTACATCTATATCGTAATATAACCTAACCTAACCCATCTAGAACCTCGCTGGTAATGTTTTACAAAATCCCGGTCGTGTCGGCCCGTACTTCTCAGTGGCGTCATTATATACGTCTATAACGTTATATATCCTAACCAAAGGCAAATTAACATCTGGGATGTAGTATTTTCCAACATTCATGGCGGGTCGGCCCTACTTCTCGGTGGGAACATTATATACGTCTATAACGTAATATAATCTAACCTAACCGATCTAGCCCCTCGCTGGTAATGTTTTACAGAATCCCGGTCGTGTCGTCCCGTACGTCTCGGTGCGGACATTATACACGTCTATAACGTTATATATCCCAACCTAAGGCAACTTAACATCTCGGATGTAGTATTTTCCAACATTCCTGGCGGGTCGGACCCTACTTCTCGGTGGGAACATTATATACGTCTATAGCGTAATATAACCTAACCTAACCCATCCAGACGCTCGCTGGTAATGTTTTACAAAATCCCGGTCGTGTCGTCCCGTACGTCTCGGTGCGGACATTATATACGTCTATAATGTTATATATCCTAACCTAAGGGAACCTAACATCGCGGATGTAGTATTTCACAACATTCCTGGCGGGTCGGCCCCTACTTCTCGGTGGGCACATTGTATACGTCTATATCATAATATAACCTAACCTAACCCATCTAGAACCTTGCTGGTAATATTTTACAAAATCGCGGTTTTGTCGGCTCGTACTTCTCAGTGGGGTCATTATATACGTCTATAACGTTATATATCCTATCCTAAGGCAACTTAACATCTGGGAGGTAGTATTTTCCAACATTCATGGCGGGTCGGCCCCACTTCTCGGTGGGAACATTATATACGTCTATAACGTAATATAATCTAACCTAACCGATCTAGCCCCTCGCTGGTAATGTTTTACATAATCCCGGTCGTGTCGTCCCGTACGTCTCGGTGCGGACATTATATACGTCTATAATGTTATATATCCTAACCTAAGGGAACCTAACATCGCGGATGTAATATTTCACAACATTCCTGGCTGGTCGGCGGCAATTCTCGGTGGGAACATTATATACGTCTATATCGTAATATAACCTAACCTAACCCATCTGGATCCTCGCTGGTAATGTTTCACAAAATCCCGGTCGTATCGGCCCGTACTTCCCGGTGGGGACATCATATACGTCTATAATGTTATATACCCTAACCTAAGGCTACCTAACACCTCGAATGTAGTTTTTCACAACATTCCTGGCGGGTCGGCCCCACTTCTCGGTGGGAACATTATGTACGTCTATAACGTAATATAACCTAACCTAACCGATCTGGACCCTCGCTGGTAATGTTTCACAAAATCCCGGTCGTGTTGGCCCGTACGTCTCGGTGCGGACATTATATGCGTTTATAACGTTATATATCCTAACCTAAGGCAAATTAACACCTCGAATGTAGTTTTTCACAACATTCCTGGCGGGTCGGCCCCACTTCTCGGTGGGAACATTATGTACGTCTATAACGTAATATAACCTAACCTAACCGATCTGGACCCTCGCTGGTAATGTTTCACAAAATCCCGGTCGTGTTGGCCCGTACGTCTCGGTGCGGACATTATATGCGTTTATAACGTTATATATCCTAACCTAAGGCAACTTAACATCTCGGATGTAGTATTTTCCAACATTCCTGGCGGGTCGGCCCCAACTTTTCGGTGGGCACATTATATACATCTATATCGTAATATAACCTAACCTAACCCATGTAGACCCTCGCTGGTAATGTTTTACAGAATCCCGGTCGTGTCGTCCCGTACGTCTCGGTGCGGACATTATATGCGTTTAAAACGTTATATATCCTAACCTAAGGCAACTTAACATCTGGGATGTAGTATTTTCCAACATTCCTGGCGGGTCGGCCCCAACTACTCGGTGGGCACATTATATACATATATATCGTAATATAACCTAACCTAACCCATCTAGACTCTCGCTGGTAGTGTTTTACAGATTCCCGGTCGTGTCGTCCCGTACGTCTCGGTGCGGACGTTATATACGTCTATAACGTTATGTATCCTAACCTAAGGCAACTTAACATCTGGGATGTATTATTTTCCAACATTCCTGGCGGGTCGGCCCCTACTTCTCGGTGGGCACATTATATACGTCTATATCATAATATAACCTAACCTAACCCATCTAGACCCTTGCTGGTAATATTTTACAAAATCCCGGTCGTGTCGGCCCGTACTTCTCAGTGGCGTCATTATATACGTCTATAACGTTATATATCTTAACCTAAGGCAACTTAACATGTGGGATGTAGTATTTTCCAACATTCATGGCGGGTCGGCCCCACTTCTCGGTGGGAACATTATATACGTCTATAACGTAATATAATCTAACCTAACCGATCTAGCCCCTCGCTGGTAATGTTTTACATAATCCCGGTCGTGTCGTCCCGTACGTCTCGGTGCGGACATTATATACGTCTATAACGTTATATATCCTAACCTAAGGCAACTTAACATCTCGGATGTAGTATTTTCCAACATTCCTGGCGGGTCGGCCCGTACTTCTCGGTGGGCACATTATATACGTCTATATCGTAATATAACCTAAATTAACCCATCTAAACCCCCGCTGGTAATGTTTTACAAAATCCCGGTCGTGTCGGCCCGTACTTCTCGGTGGGGTCATTATATACGTCCATAACGTTATATATCCTAACCTAAGGGAACATAACATCTCGCATGTAGTATTTTCCAACATTCCTGGCGGGTCGGACCCTACTTCTCGGTGGACACATTATATACTTCTATATCGTAATATAACCTAACATAACCGATCTAGCCCCTCGCTGGTAATGTTTTACAGAATCCCGGTCGTGTCGTCCCGTACTTCTCGGTGCGGACATTATATGGGTTTATAACGTTATATATCCTAACCTAAGGCAACTTAACATCTGGGATGTAGTATTTTCCAACATTCCTGGCGGGTCGGCCCCAACTTCTCGGTGGGCACATTATATACATATATATCGTAATATAACCTAACCTAACCCATCTAGACTCTCGCTGGTAATGTTTTACAGAATCCCGGTCGTGTCGTCCCGTACGTCTCGGTGCGGACATTATATACGTCTATAACGTTATGTATCCTAACCTAAGGCAAATTAACATCTGGGATTTAGTATTTTCCAACATTCCTGGCGGGTCGGCCCCTACTTCTCGGTGGGCACATTATATACGTCTATATCGTAATATAACCTAACCTAACCCATCTAGAACCTTGCTGGTAATATTTTACAAAATCCCGGTTTTGTCGGCCCGTACTTCTCAGTGGGGTCATTATATACGTCTATAACGTTATATATCCTAACCTAAGGCAACTTAACATCTGGGATGTAGTATTTTCCAACATTCATGACGGGTCGGCCCCACTTCTCAGTGGGAACATTATATACGTCTATAACGTAATATAATCTAACCTAACCGATCTAGCCCATCGCTGGTAATGTTTTACATAATCCCGGTCGTGTCGTCCCGTACGTCTCGGTGCGGACATTATATACGTCTATACCGTTATATATCCTAACCTAAGGGAACCTAACATCTCGGATGTAGTATATTCCAACATTCCTGGCGGGTCGGCCCCTACTTCTCGGTGGGAACATTATATACGTCTATAGCGTAATATAACCTAACCTAACCCATCCAGACGCTCGCTGGTAATGTTTTACAAAATCCCGGTCGTGTCGTCCCGTACGGCTCGGTGCGGACATTATACACGTCTATAACGTTATATATCCCAACCTAAGGCAACTTAACATCTCGGATGTAGTATTTTCCAACATTCCTGGCGGGTCGGACCCTACTTCTCGGTGGGCACATTATATACGTCTATATCGTAATATAACCTAACCTAACCCATCTAGACCCTCGGTGGCAATGTTTTACAAAATCCCGGTCGTGTCGGACCGTGCTTCTCGGTGGGGACATTATATACGTCTATAATGTTATATATCCTAACATAAGGGAACCTAACATCGTGGATGTAGTATTTCACAACATTCCTGGCTGGTCGGCGCCAATTCTCGGTGGGAACATTATATACGTCTATATGGTAATATAACCTAACCTAACCCATCTGGACCCTCGCTGGTAATGTTTCACAAAATCCCGGTCGTATCGGCCCGTACTTCCCGGTGGGGACATCATATACGTCTATAATGTTATATACCCTAACCTAAGGCTACCTAACATCTCGAATGTAGTTTCTCACAACATTCCTGGCGGGTCGGCCCCACTTCTCGGTGGGAACATTATATACGTCTATAGCGTAATATAACCTAACCTAACCCATCCAGACGCTCGCTGGTAATGTTTTACAAAATCCCGGTCGTGTCGTCCCGTACGTCTCGGTGCGAACATTATATACGTCTATAATGTTATATATCCTAACCTAAGGGAACCTAACATCGCGGATGTAGTATTTCACAACATTCCTGGCTGGTCGGCGGCAATTCTCGGTGGGAACATTATATACGTCTATATCGTAATATAACCTAACCTAACCCATCTGGAACCTCGCTGGTAATGTTTCACAAAATCCCGGTCGTGTTGGCCCGTACGTCTCGGTGCGGACATTATATGCGTTTATAACGTTATATATCCTAACCTAAGGCAACTTAACATCTCGGATGTAGTATTTTCCAACATTCCTGACGGGTCGGCCCCTACTTCTCGGTGGACACATTATATACGTCTATATCGTAATTTAACCTAACCTAACCCATCTAGCCCCTCGCTGGTAATGTTTTACAGAATTCCGGTCGTATCGTCCCGTACGTCTCGGTGCGGACATTATATATGTCTATAACGTTATCTATCCTAACCTAAGGCAACTTAACATCTCGGACGTAGTATTTTCCAACATTCCTGGCGTGTCGGCCCTATCTTCTCGGTGGGCACATTATATACGTCTACATCGTAATATAACCTAACCTAACCCATCTAGACCCTCGCTGGTAATGTTTTACAAAATCCCGGTCGTGTCGGCCAGTACTTCTCGGTGGGGACATTATATACGTCTATATCGTAATATAACCTAACCTAACCCATCTAGACCCTCGCTGGTAATGTTTTACAAAATCCCGGTCGTGTCGGCCCGTGCTTCTCGGTGGGGACATTATATACGTCTATAACCTTATATATCCTAACCTAAGGGAACCTAACATCGCGGATGTATTCTTTCACAACATTCCTGGCTGGTCGGCGCCAATTCTCGGTGGGAACATTATATACGTCCATAACGTAATATAACCTAACCCAACCGATCTAGCCCCTGGCTGGTAATGTTTTACAGAATCCCGGACGTGTCGCCCGTACGTCTCGGTGCGGACATTATATGCGTCTATAACGCTATATATCCTAACCTAAGTCAACTTAACATCTCGGATGTAGTATTTTCCAACATTCCTGGCGGGTCGGCCCCAACTTCTCGGTGGGCACATTATGTACATCTATATCGTAATATAACCTAACCTAACCCATCTAGAACCTCGCTGGTAATGTTTTACAAAATCCCGGTCGTGTCGGCCCGTACTTCTCAGTGGCGTCATTATATACGTCTATAACGTTATATATCCTAACCAAAGGCAAATTAACATCTGGGATGTAGTATTTTCCAACATTCATGGCGGGTCGGCCCTACTTCTCGGTGGGAACATTATATACGTCTATAACGTAATATAATCTAACCTAACCGATCTAGCCCCTCGCTGGTAATGTTTTACATAATCCCGGTCGTGTCGTCCCGTACGTCTCGGTACGGACATTATATACGTCTATAACGTTATATATCCTAACCTAAGGCAACTTAACATCTCGGATGTAGTATTTTCCAACATTCCTGGCGGGTCGGCCCGTACTTCTCGGTGGGCACATTATATACGTCTATATGGTAATATAACCTAAATTAACCCATCTAAACACCCGCTGGTACTGTTTTACAAAATCCCGGTCGTGTCGGCCCGTACTTCTCGGTGGGGTCATTATATACGTCCATAACGTTATATATCCTAACCTAAGGGAACATAACATCTCGGATGTAGTATTTTCCAACATTCCTGGCGGGTCGGCCCCTACTTCTCGGTGGACACATTATATACGTCTATATCGTAATATAACCTAACATAACCGATCTAGCCCCTCGCTGGTAATGTTTTACAGAATCCCGGTCGTGTCGTCCCGTACTTCTCGGTGCGGACATTATATGGGTTTATAACGTTATATATCCTAACCTAAGGCAACTTAACATCTGGGATGTAGTATTTTCCAACATTCCTGGCGGGTCGGCCCCAACTTCTCGGTGGGCACATTATATACATATATATCGTAATATAACCTAACCTAACCCATCTAGACTCTCGCTGGTAATGTTTTACAGAATCCCGGTCGTGTCGTCCCGTACGTCTCGGTGCGGACATTATATACGTCTATAACGTTATGTATCCTAACCTAAGGCAAATTAACATTTGGGATGTAGTATTTTCCAACATTCCTGGCGGGTCGGCCCCTACTTCTCGGTGGGCACATTATATACGTCTATATCATAATATAACCTAACCTAACCCATCTGGAACCTTGCTGGTAATATTTTACAAAATCCCGGTTTTGTCGGCCCGTACTTCTCAGTGGGGTCATTATATACGTCCATAACGTTATATATCCTAACCTAAGGGAACATAACATCTCGGATGTAGTATTTTCCAACATTCCTGGCGGGTCGGCCCCTACTTCTCGGTGGACACATTATATACTTCTATATCGTAATATAACCTAACATAACCGATCTAGCCCCTCGCTGGTAATGTTTTACAGAATCCCGGTCGTGTCGTCCCGTACTTCTCGGTGCGGACATTATATGGGTTTATAACGTTATATATCCTAACCTAAGGCAACTTAACATCTGGGATGTAGTATTTTCCAACATTCCTGGCGGGTCGGCCCCAACTTCTCGGTGGGCACATTATATACATATATATCGTAATATAACCTAACCTAACCCATCTAGACTCTCGCTGGTAATGTTTTACAGAATCCCGGTCGTGTCGTCCCGTACGTCTCGGTGCGGACATGATATACGTCTATACCGTTATATATCCTAACCTAAGGGAACCTAACATCTCGGATGTAGTATATTCCAACATTCCTGGCGGGTCGGCCCCTACTTCTCGGTGGGAACATTATATACGTCTATAGCGTAATATAACCTAACCTAACCCATCCAGACGCTCGCTGGTAATGTTTTACAAAATCCCGGTCGTGTCGTCCCGTACGGCTCGGTGCGGACATTATACACGTCTATAACGTTATATATCCCAACCTAAGGCAACTTAACATCTCGGATGTAGTATTTTCCAACATTCCTGGCGGGTCGGACCCTACTTCTCGGTGGGCACATTATATACGTCTATATCGTAATATAACCTAACCTAACCCATCTAGACCCTCGGTGGCAATGTTTTACAAAATCCCGGTCGTGTCGGACCGTGCTTCTCGGTGGGGACATTATATACGTCTATAATGTTATATATCCTAACATAAGGGAACCTAACATCGTGGATGTAGTATTTCACAACATTCCTGGCTGGTCGGCGCCAATTCTCGGTGGGAACATTATATACATCTATATGGTAATATAACCTAACCTAACCCATCTGGACCCTCGCTGGTAATGTTTCACAAAATCCCGGTCGTATCGGCCCGTACTTCCCGGTGGGGACATCATATACGTCTATAATGTTATATACCCTAACCTAAGGCTACCTAACATCTCGAATGTAGTTTCTCACAACATTCCTGGCGGGTCGGCCCCACTTCTCGGTGGGAACATTATATACGTCTATAGCGTAATATAACCTAACCTAACCCATCCAGACGCTCGCTGGTAATGTTTTACAAAATCCCGGTCGTGTCGTCCCGTACGTCTCGGTGCGAACATTATATACGTCTATAATGTTATATATCCTAACCTAAGGGAACCTAACATCGCGGATGTAGTATTTCACAACATTCCTGGCTGGTCGGCGGCAATTCTCGGTGGGAACATTATATACGTCTATATCGTAATATAACCTAACCTAACCCATCTGGAACCTCGCTGGTAATGTTTCACAAAATCCCGGTCGTGTTGGCCCGTACGTCTCGGTGCGGACATTATATGCGTTTATAACGTTATATATCCTAACCTAAGGCAACTTAACATCTCGGATGTAGTATTTTCCAACATTCCTGACGGGTCGGCCCCTACTTCTCGGTGGACACATTATATACGTCTATATCGTAATTTAACCTAACCTAACCCATCTAGCCCGTCGCTGGTAATGTTTTACAGAATTCCGGTCGTATCGTCCCGTACGTCTCGGTGCGGACATTATATATGTCTATAACGTTATCTATCCTAACCTAAGGCAACTTAACATCTCGGACGTAGTATTTTCCAACATTCCTGGCGTGTCGGCCCTATCTTCTCGGTGGGCACATTATATACGTCTATATCGTAATATAACCTAACCTAACCCATCTAGACCCTCGCTGGTAATGTTTTACAAAATCCCGGTCGTGTCGGCCAGTACTTCTCGGTGGGGACATTATATACGTCTATATCGTAATATAACCTAACCTAACCCATCTAGACCCTCGCTGGTAATGTTTTACAAAATCCCGGTCGTGTCGGCCCGTGCTTCTCGGTGGGGACATTATATACGTCTATAACCTTATATATCCTAACCTAAGGGAACCTAACATCGCGGATGTATTCTTTCACAACATTCCTGGCTGGTCGGCGCCAATTCTCGGTGGGAACATTATATACGTCCATAACGTAATATAACCTAACCCAACCGATCTAGCCCCTGGCTGGTAATGTTTTACAGAATCCCGGACGTGTCGCCCGTACGTCTCGGTGCGGACATTATATGCGTCTATAACGCTATATATCCTAACCTAAGGCAACTTAACATCTCGGATGTAGTATTTTCCAACATTCCTGGCGGGTCGGCCCCAACTTCTCGGTGGGCACATTATGTACATCTATATCGTAATATAACCTAACCTAACCCATCTAGAACCTCGCTGGTAATGTTTTACAAAATCCCGGTCGTGTCGGCCCGTACTTCTCGGTGGGGACATTGTATACGTCTATAACGTTATATATCGTAACCTAAGGCAACTTAACATCTCGGATGTAGTATTTTCCAACATTCCTGGCGTGTCGGCCCCATCTTCTCGGTGGGCACATTATATACGTCTATATCGTAATATAACCTAACCTAACCCATCTAGACCCTCGCTGGTAATATTTTACAAAATCCGGGGCGTGTCGGCCCGTACTTCTCGGTGCGGACATTATATAAGTCTATACCGTTATATACCCTAACCTAAGGGAACCTAACATCTTGGATGTAGTATTTTCCAACATTCCTGGCGGGTCGGCTCCTACTTCTCGGTGGGCATATTATATACGTCTATATCGTAATGTAACCTAACTTAACCCATCTAGAACCTCGCTGGTAATGTTTTACAAAATCCCGGTCCTGTCGGCCCGTACGTCTCGGTGCGGACATTATATGCGTCTATAACGCTATATATCCTACCCTAACGCAACTTAACATCTCGGATGTAGTATTTTCCAACATTCCTGTCGGGTCGGCCCCAACTTCTCGGTGGGCACATTATATACATCTATATCGTAATATAACCTAACCTAACCCATCTAGACCCTCGCTGGTAATGTTTTACAAAATCCCGGTCGTGTCGGCCCGTACTTCTCGGTGGGGACATTGTATACGTCTATAACGTTATATATCCTAACCTAAGGCAACTTAACATCTCGGATGTAGTATTTTCCAACATTCCTGGCGTGTCGGCCCCATCTTCTCGGTGGGCACATTATACACGTCTATATCGTAGTATAACCTAACCTAACCCATCTAGACCCTCGCTGGTAATGTTTTACAAAATCCCGGGCGTGCCGGCCCGTACTTCTCGGTGCGGACATTGTATACGTCTATAACGTTATATACCCTAACCTAAGGGAACCTAACTTCTTGGATGTATTATTTTCCAACATTCCTGGCGGGTCGGCCCGATCTTCTCGGTGGGCACATTATATACGTCTATATCGTAATATAACCTAACCTAACCCATCTAGACCCTCGCTGGTAATGTTTTACAAAATCCCGGTCGTGTCGTCCCGTACGTCTCGGTTCGGACATTATATACGTCTATAATGTTATATATCCTAACCTAAGGGAACCTAACATCGCGGATGTAGTATTTCACAACATTCCCGGCTGGTCGGCCCCATCTTCTCGGTGGGCACATTATATACGTCTATATCGTAATGTAACCTAACCTAACCCATCTAGACCCTCGCTGGTAATGTTTTACAAAATCCCGATCGTGTCGGCTCGTACGTCTCGGTGCGGACATTATATGCGTTTATAACGTTATATATCCTAACCCACGGCAACCTAACATCTCGGATGTAGTATTTTCCAACATTCCTGGTGCGTCGGCCCCAACTTCTCGGTGGGCACATTATATACATCTATATCGTAATATAACCTAACCTAACCCATCTAGACCCCCGCTGGTAATGTTTTACAAAATTCCGGTCGTGTCGGCCAGTACTTCTCGGTGGGGACATTATATACGTCTATATCGTAATATAACCTAACGTAACCCATCTAGACCCTCGCTGGTAATATTTTACAAAATCCCGGTCGTGTCGGCCCGTGCTTCTCGGTGGGCACATTATATACATCTATATCGTAATATAACCTAACCTAACCCATCTAGACCCTCGCTGGTAATGTTTTACAAAATCCCGGTCGTGTCGGCCAGTACTTCTCGGTGGGGACATTATATACGTCCATATCGTAATATAACCTAACCTAACCCATCTAGACCCTCGCTGGTAATGTTTTACAGAATCCCGGTCGTGTCGTCCCGTACGTCTCGGTGCGGAGATTATATACGTCTATAACGTTATGTATCCTAACCTAAGGCAACTTAACATCTGGGATGTAGTATTTTCCAACATTCCTGGCGAGTCGGCCCCAACTTCTCGGTGGGCACATTATATACGTCTATATCGTAATATAACCTAACCTAACCCATCTAGACCCTCGCTGGTAATGTTTTACAAAATCCCGGTCGTGTCGGCCAGTACTTCTCGGTGGGGACATTATATAAGTCTATACCGTTATATACCCTAACCTAAGGGAACCTAACATCTTGGATGTAGTATTTTCCAACATTCCTGGCGGGTCGGCCCCAACTTCTCGGTGGGCACATTATGTACATCTATATCGTAATATAACCTAACCTAACCCATCTAGAACCTCGCTGGTAATGTTTTACAAAATCCTGGTCGTGTCGGCCCGTACTTCTCGGTGGGGACATTGTATACGTCTATAACGTTATATATCGTAACCTAAGGCAACTTAACATCTCGGATGTAGTATTTTCCAACATTCCTGGCGTGTCGGCCCCATCTTCTCGGTGGGCACATTATATACGTCTATATCGTAATATAACCTAACCTAACCCATCTAGACCCTCGCTGGTAATATTTTACAAAATCCGGGGCGTGTCGGCCCGTACTTCTCGGTGCGGACATTATATAAGTCTATACCGTTATATACCCTAACCTAAGGGAACCTAACATCTTGGATGTAGTATTTTCCAACATTCCTGGCGGGTCGGCTCCTACTTCTCGGTGGGCATATTATATACGTCTATATCGTAATGTAACCTAACTTAACCCATCTAGAACCTCGCTGGTAATGTTTTACAAAATCCCGGTCCTGTCGGCCCGTACGTCTCGGTGCGGACATTATATGCGTCTATAACGCTATATATCCTACCCTAACGCAACTTAACATCTCGGATGTAGTATTTTCCAACATTCCTGTCGGGTCGGCCCCAACTTCTCGGTGGGCACATTATATACATCTATATCGTAATATAACCTAACCTAACCCATCTAGACCCTCGCTGGTAATGTTTTACAAAATCCCGGTCGTGTCGGCCCGTACTTCTCGGTGGGGACATTGTATACGTCTATAACGTTATATATCCTAACCTAAGGCAACTTAACATCTCGGATGTAGTATTTTCCAACATTCCTGGCGGGTCGGCTCCTACTTCTCGGTGGGCATATTATATACGTCTATATCGTAATGTAACCTAACTTAACCCATCTAGAACCTCGCTGGTAATGTTTTACAAAATCCCGGTCCTGTCGGCCCGTACGTCTCGGTGCGGACATTATATGCGTCTATAACGCTATATATCCTACCCTAACGCAACTTAACATCTCGGATGTAGTATTTTCCAACATTCCTGTCGGGTCGGACCCAACTTCTCGGTGGGCACATTATATACATCTATATCGTAAAATAACCTAACCTAACCCATCTAGACCCTCGCTGGTAATGTTTTACAAAATCCCGGTCGTGTCGGCCCGTACTTCTCGGTGGGGACATTGTATACGTCTATAACGTTATATATCCTAACCTAAGGCAACTTAACATCTCGGATGTAGTATTTTCCAACATTCCTGGCGTGTCGGCCCCATCTTCTCGGTGGGCACATTATACACGTCTATATCGTAGTATAACCTAACCTAACCCATCTAGACCCTCGCTGGTAATGTTTTACAAAATCCCGGGCGTGCCGGCCCGTACTTCTCGGTGCGGACATTGTATACGTCTATAACGTTATATACCCTAACCTAAGGGAACCTAACTTCTTGGATGTATTATTTTCCAACATTCCTGGCGGGTCGGCCCGATCTTCTCGGTGGGCACATTATATACGTCTATATCGTAATATAACCTAACCTAACCCATCTAGACCCTCGCTGGTAATGTTTTACAAAATCCCGGTCGTGTCGTCCCGTACGTCTCGGTTCGGACATTATATACGTCTATAATGTTATATATCCTAACCTAAGGGAACCTAACATCGCGGATGTAGTATTTCACAACATTCCCGGCTGGTCGGCCCCATCTTCTCGGTGGGCACATTATATACGTCTATATCGTAATGTAACCTAACCTAACCCATCTAGACCCTCGCTGGTAATGTTTTACAAAATCCCGATCGTGTCGGCTCGTACGTCTCGGTGCGGACATTATATGCGTTTATAACGTTATATATCCTAACCTAAGGCAACCTAACATCTCGGATGTAGTATTTTCCAACATTCCTGGCGCGTCGGCCCCAACTTCTCGGTGGGCACATTATATACATCTATATCGTAATATAACCTAACCTATCCCATCTAGACCCTCGCTGGTAATGTTTTACAAAATTCCGGTCGTGTCGGCCAGTACTTCTCGGTGGGGACATTATATACGTCTATATCGTAATATAACCTAACCTAACCCATCTAGACCCTCGCTGGTAATGTTTTACAAAATCCCGGTCGTGTCGGCCCGTGCTTCTCGGTGGGCACATTATATACATCTATATCGTAATATAACCTAACCTAACCCATCTATACCCTCGCTGGTAATGTTTTACAAAATCCCGGTCGTGTCGGCCAGTACTTCTCGGTGGGGACATTATATACGTCCATATCGTAATATAACCTAACCTAACCCATCTAGACCCTCGCTGGTAATGTTTTACAGAATCCCGGTCGTGTCGTCCCGTACGTCTCGGTGCGGAGATTATATACGTCTATAACGTTATGTATCCTAACCTAAGGCAACTTAACATCTGGGATGTAGTATTTTCCAACATTCCTGGCGAGTCGGCCCCAACTTCTCGGTGGGCACATTATATACGTCTATATCGTAATATAACCTAACCTAACCCATCTAGACACTCGCTGGTAATGTCTTACAAAATCCGGGGCGTGTCGGCCCGTATTTCTCGGTGCGGACATTATATAAGTCTATAACGTTATATACCCTAACCTAAGGGAACCTAACATCTTGGATGTAGTATTTTCCAACATTCCTGGCGGGTCGGCTCCTACTTCTCGGTGGGCATATTATATACGTCTATATCGTAATGTAACCTAACTTAACCCATCTAGACCCTCGCTGGTAATGTTTTACAAAATCCCGGTCCTGTCGGCCCGTACGTCTCGGTGCGGACATTATATGCGTTTATAACGTTATATATCCTAACCTAAGGCAACCTAACATCTCGGATGTAGTATTTTCCAACATTCCTGGCGCGTCGGCCCCAACTTCTCGGTGGGCACATTATATACATCTATATCGTAATATAATCTAACCTAACCCATCTAGACACTCGCTGGTAATGTTTTACAAAATCCGGGGCGTGTCGGCCCGTACTTCTCGGTGCGGACATTATATAAGTCTGTAACGTTATATACCCTAACCTAAGGGAACCTAACATCTTGGATGTAGTATTTTCCAACATTCCTGGCGGGTCGGCTCCTACTTCTCGGTGGGCATATTATATACGTCTATATCGTAATGTAACCTAACTTAACCCATCTGGACCCTCGCTGGTAATGTTTTACAAAATCCCGGTCCTGTCGGCCCGTACGTCTCGGTGCGGACATTATATGCGTTTATAACGTTATATATCCTAACCTAAGGCAACCTAACATCTCGGATGTAGTATTTTCCAACATTCCTGGCGCGTCGGCCCCAACTTCTCGGTGGGCACATTATATACATCTATATCGTAATATAACCTAACCTAACCCATCTATACCCTCGCTGGTAATGTCTTACAAAATCCCGGTCGTGTCGGCCAGTACTTCTCGGTGGGGACATTATATACGTCTATATCGTAATATAACCTAACCTAACCCATCTAGACCCTCGCTGGTAATGTTTTACAAAATCCCGGTCGTGTCGGCCCGTGCTTCTCGGTGGGCACATTATATACATCTATATCGTAATATAACCAAACCTAACCCATCTAGACCCTCGCTGGTAATGTTTTACAAAATCCCGGTCGTGTCGTTCCGTACGTCTCGGTTCGGACATTATATACGTCTATAATGTTATATATCCTAACCTAAGGGATCCTAACATCGCGGATGTAGTATTTCACAACATTCCCGGCTGGTCGGCACCATCTTCTCGGTGGGCACATTATATACATCTATATCGTAATATAACCTAACCTAACCCATCTAGACCCTCGCTGGTAATGTTTTACAGAATCCCGGTCGTGTCGTCCCGTACGTCTCGGTGCGGAGATTATATACGTCTATAACGTTATGTATCCTAACCTAAGGCAACTTAACATCTGGGATGTAGTATTTTCCAACATTCCTGGCGAGTCGGCCCCAACTTCTCGGTGGGCACATTATATACGTCTATATCGTAATATAACCTAACCTAACCCATCTAGACCCTCGCTGGTAATGTTTTACAAAATCCCGGTCGTGTCGTCCCGTACGTCTCGGAGCGGACATTATATACGTCTATAACGTTACGTATCCTAACCTAAGGCAACTTAACATCTGGGATGTAGTATTTTCCAAAATTCCTGGCGAGTCGGCCCCAACTTCTCGGTGGGCAGATTATATACGTCTATATCGTAATATAACCTAACCTAACCCATCTAGACCCTCGCTGGTAATGTTTTACAAAATCCCGGTCGTGTCGTCCCGTACGTCTCGGTTCGGACATTATATA
Organism: Xylocopa violacea; assembly: GCA_963969225.1. Taxonomy (NCBI): domain Eukaryota; kingdom Metazoa; phylum Arthropoda; class Insecta; order Hymenoptera; family Apidae; genus Xylocopa; species Xylocopa violacea. Next base: position 769,983 of record CAXAJV010000061.1, on the reverse strand, counting down.
CGTCTATAATGTTATATATCCTAACCTAAGGGAACCTAACATCGCGGATGTAGTATTTCACAACATTCCCGGCTGGTCGGCCCCATCTTCTCGGTGGGCACATTATATACGTCTATATCGTAATGTAACCTAACCTAACCCATCTAGACCCTCGCTGGTAATGTTTTACAAAATCCCGATCGTGTCGGCTCGTACGTCTCGGTGCGGACATTATATGCGTTTATAACGTTATATATCCTAACCTAAGGCAACCTAACATCTCGGATGTAGTATTTTCCAACATTCCTGGCGCGTCGGCCCCAACTTCTCGGTGGGCACATTATATACATCTATATCGTAATATAACCTAACCTAACCCATCTAGACCCTCGCTGGTAATGTTTTACAAAATTCCGGTCGTGTCGGCCAGTACTTCTCGGTGGGGACATTATATACGTCTATATCGTAATATAACCTAACCTAACCCATCTAGACCCTCGCTGGTAATGTTTTACAAAATCCCGGTCGTGTCGGCCCGTGCTTCTCGGTGGGCACATTATATACATCTATATCGTAATATAACCTAACCTAACCCATCTATACCCTCGCTGGTAATGTTTTACAAAATCCCGGTCGTGTCGGCCAGTACTTCTCGGTGGGGACATTATATACGTCCATATCGTAATATAACCTAACCTAACCCATCTAGACCCTCGCTGGTAATGTTTTACAGAATCCCGGTCGTGTCGTCCCGTACGTCTCGGTGCGGAGATTATATACGTCTATAACGTTATGTATCCTAACCTAAGGCAACTTAACATCTGGGATGTAGTATTTTCCAACATTCCTGGCGAGTCGGCCCCAACTTCTCGGTGGGCACATTATATACGTCTATATCGTAATATAACCTAACCTAACCCATCTAGACACTCGCTGGTAATGTCTTACAAAATCCGGGGCGTGTCGGCCCGTATTTCTCGGTGCGGACATTATATAAGTCTATAACGTTATATACCCTAACCTAAGGGAACCTAACATCTTGGATGTAGTATTTTCCAACATTCCTGGCGGGTCGGCTCCTACTTCTCGGTGGGCATATTATATACGTCTATATCGTAATGTAACCTAACTTAACCCATCTAGACCCTCGCTGGTAATGTTTTACAAAATCCCGGTCCTGTCGGCCCGTACGTCTCGGTGCGGACATTATATGCGTTTATAACGTTATATATCCTAACCTAAGGCAACCTAACATCTCGGATGTAGTATTTTCCAACATTCCTGGCGCGTCGGCCCCAACTTCTCGGTGGGCACATTATATACATCTATATCGTAATATAATCTAACCTAACCCATCTAGACACTCGCTGGTAATGTTTTACAAAATCCGGGGCGTGTCGGCCCGTACTTCTCGGTGCGGACATTATATAAGTCTGTAACGTTATATACCCTAACCTAAGGGAACCTAACATCTTGGATGTAGTATTTTCCAACATTCCTGGCGGGTCGGCTCCTACTTCTCGGTGGGCATATTATATACGTCTATATCGTAATGTAACCTAACTTAACCCATCTGGACCCTCGCTGGTAATGTTTTACAAAATCCCGGTCCTGTCGGCCCGTACGTCTCGGTGCGGACATTATATGCGTTTATAACGTTATATATCCTAACCTAAGGCAACCTAACATCTCGGATGTAGTATTTTCCAACATTCCTGGCGCGTCGGCCCCAACTTCTCGGTGGGCACATTATATACATCTATATCGTAATATAACCTAACCTAACCCATCTATACCCTCGCTGGTAATGTTTTACAAAATCCCGGTCGTGTCGGCCAGTACTTCTCGGTGGGGACATTATATACGTCTATATCGTAATATAACCTAACCTAACCCATCTAGACCCTCGCTGGTAATGTTTTACAAAATCCCGGTCGTGTCGGCCCGTGCTTCTCGGTGGGCACATTATATACATCTATATCGTAATATAACCAAACCTAACCCATCTAGACCCTCGCTGGTAATGTTTTACAAAATCCCGGTCGTGTCGTTCCGTACGTCTCGGTTCGGACATTATATACGTCTATAATGTTATATATCCTAACCTAAGGGATCCTAACATCGCGGATGTAGTATTTCACAACATTCCCGGCTGGTCGGCACCATCTTCTCGGTGGGCACATTATATACATCTATATCGTAATATAACCTAACCTAACCCATCTAGACCCTCGCTGGTAATGTTTTACAGAATCCCGGTCGTGTCGTCCCGTACGTCTCGGTGCGGAGATTATATACGTCTATAACGTTATGTATCCTAACCTAAGGCAACTTAACATCTGGGATGTAGTATTTTCCAACATTCCTGGCGAGTCGGCCCCAACTTCTCGGTGGGCACATTATATACGTCTATATCGTAATATAACCTAACCTAACCCATCTAGACCCTCGCTGGTAATGTTTTACAAAATCCCGGTCGTGTCGTCCCGTACGTCTCGGAGCGGACATTATATACGTCTATAACGTTACGTATCCTAACCTAAGGCAACTTAACATCTGGGATGTAGTATTTTCCAAAATTCCTGGCGAGTCGGCCCCAACTTCTCGGTGGGCAGATTATATACGTCTATATCGTAATATAACCTAACCTAACCCATCTAGACCCTCGCTGGTAATGTTTTACAAAATCCCGGTCGTGTCGGCCAGTACTTCTCGGTGGGGACATTATATACGTCTATATCGTAATATAACCTAACCTAACCCATCTAGACCCTCGCTGGTAATGTTTTACAAAATCCCGGTCGTGTCGGCCCGTGCGTCTCGGTGGGCACATTATATACATCTATATCGTAATATAACCTAACCTAACCCATCTAGACCCTCGCTGGTAATGTTTTACATAATCCCGGTCGTGTCGGCCCGTACTTCTCGGTGGGGACATTATATACGTCTATAACGTTATATATTCTAACCTAAGGCAACTTAACATCTCGGATGTAGTATTTCCCAACATTCCTGGCAGGTCGGCCCCATCTTCTCGGTGGGCACATTATATACGTCTATATCGTAATATAACCTAACCTAACCCATCTAGACCCTCGCTGGTAATGTTTTACAAAATCCCGGTCGTGTCGTCCCGTACGTCTCGGTTCGGACATTATATACGTCTATAATGTTATATATCCTAACCTAAGGGAACCTAACATCGCGGATGTAGTATTTCACAACATTCCCGGCTGGTCGGCCCCATCTTCTCGGTGGGCACATTATATACGTCTATATCGTAATATAACCTAACCTAACCCATCTAGACCCTCGCTGGTAATGTTTTACAAAATCCGGGGCGTGTCGGCCCGTACTTCTCGGTGCGGATATTATATAAGTCTATAACGTTATATACCCTAACCTAAGGGAACCTAACATCTTGGATGTAGTATTTTCCAACATTCCTGGCGGGTCGGCTCCTACTTCTCGGTGGGCATATTATATACGTCTATATCGTAATGTAACCTAACCTAACCCATCTAGACCCTCGCTGGTAATGTTTTACAAAATCACGGTCGTGTCGGCCCGTACTTCTCGGTGGGGACATCATATACGTCTATAACGTTATATACCCTAACCTAAGGCTACCTAACATCTCGAATGTAGTATTTCACAACATTCCTGGCGGGTCGGCCCGCACTTCTCGGTGGGAACATTATATACTTCTATAACGTAATATAACCTAACCCAACCGATCTAGCCCCTCGCTGGTAATGTTTTACAGAATCCCGGACGTGTCGCCCGTACGTCTCAGTGCGGACATTATATGCGTTTATAACGCTATATATCCTAACCTAAGGCAACTTAACATCTCGGATGTAATATTTCCCAACATTCCTGGCGGGTTGGCCCCATTTTCTCGGTGGGCACATTATATACGTCTATATCGTAATATAACCTAACCTAACCCATCTAGACCCTCGCTGGTAATGTTTTATAAAATCCCGGTCGTGTCGACCCGTACGTCTCGATTCGGACATTATATACGTCTATAATGTTATATATCCTAACCTAAGGGAACCTAACATCGCGGATGTAGTATTTCACAACATTCCCGGCTGGTCGGCCCCATCTTCTCGGTGGGCACATTATATACGTCTATATCGTAATATAACCTAACCTAACCCATCTAGACCCTCGCTGGTAATGTTTTACAGAATCCGGGGCGTGTCGGCCCGTACTTCTCGGTGCGGACATTATATAAGACTATAACGTTATATACCCTAACCTAAGGGAACCTAACATCTTGGATGTAGTATTTTCCAACATTCCTGGCGGGTCGGCTCCTACTTCTCGGTGGGCATATTATATACGTCTATATCGTAATGTAACCTAACCTAACCCATCTAGACCCTCGCTGGTAATGTTTTACAAAATCCCGGTCGTGTCGGCCCGTACGTCTCGGTGCGGACATTATATGCGTTTATAACGTTATATATCCTAACCTAAGGGAACCTAACATCTCGGATGTAGTATTTTCCAACATTCCTGGCGCGTCGGCCCCAACTTCTCGGTGGGCACATTACATACATCTATATCGTAATATAACCTAACCTAACCCATCTAGACCCTCGCTGGTAATGTTTTACAGAATCCCGGTCGTGTCGTCCCGTACGTCTCGGTGCGGAGATTATATACGTCTATAACGTTATGTATCCTAACCTAAGGCAACTTAACATCTGGGATGTAATATTTTCCAACATTCCTGGCGAGTCGGCCCCAACTTCTCGGTGGGCACATTATATACGTCTATATCGTAATATAACCTAACCTAACCCATCTAGACCCTCGCTGGTAATGTTTTACAAAATCCCGGTCGTGTCGGCCAGTACTTCTCGGTGGGGACATTATATACGTCTATATCGTAATATAACCTAACCTAACCCATCTAGACCCTCGCTGGTAATGTTTTACAAAATCCCGGTCGTGTCGGCCCGTGCTTCTCGGTGGGGACATTATATACGTCTATAACCTTATATATCCTAACCTAAGGGAACCTAACATCGCGGATGTATTCTTTCACAACATTCCTGGCTGGTCGGCGCCAATTCTCGGTGGGAACATTATATACGTCCATAACGTAATATAACCTAACCCAACCGATCTAGCCCCTGGCTGGTAATGTTTTACAGAATCCCGGACGTGTCGCCCGTACGTCTCGGTGCGGACATTATATGCGTCTATAACGCTATATATCCTAACCTAAGGCAACTTAACATCTCGGATGTAGTATTTTCCAACATTCCTGGCGGGTCGGCCCCAACTTCTCGGTGGGCACATTATGTACATCTATATCGTAATATAACCTAACCTAACCCATCTAGAACCTCGCTGGTAATGTTTTACAAAATCCCGGTCGTGTCGGCCCGTACTTCTCGGTGGGGACATTGTATACGTCTATAACGTTATATATCGTAACCTAAGGCAACTTAACATCTCGGATGTAGTATTTTCCAACATTCCTGGCGTGTCGGCCCCATCTTCTCGGTGGGCACATTATATACGTCTATATCGTAATATAACCTAACCTAACCCATCTAGACCCTCGCTGGTAATATTTTACAAAATCCGGGGCGTGTCGGCCCGTACTTCTCGGTGCGGACATTATATAAGTCTATACCGTTATATACCCTAACCTAAGGGAACCTAACATCTTGGATGTAGTATTTTCCAACATTCCTGGCGGGTCGGCTCCTACTTCTCGGTGGGCATATTATATACGTCTATATCGTAATGTAACCTAACTTAACCCATCTAGAACCTCGCTGGTAATGTTTTACAAAATCCCGGTCCTGTCGGCCCGTACGTCTCGGTGCGGACATTATATGCGTCTATAACGCTATATATCCTACCCTAACGCAACTTAACATCTCGGATGTAGTATTTTCCAACATTCCTGTCGGGTCGGCCCCAACTTCTCGGTGGGCACATTATATACATCTATATCGTAATATAACCTAACCTAACCCATCTAGACCCTCGCTGGTAATGTTTTACAAAATCCCGGTCGTGTCGGCCCGTACTTCTCGGTGGGGACATTGTATACGTCTATAACGTTATATATCCTAACCTAAGGCAACTTAACATCTCGGATGTAGTATTTTCCAACATTCCTGGCGTGTCGGCCCCATCTTCTCGGTGGGCACATTATACACGTCTATATCGTAGTATAACCTAACCTAACCCATCTAGACCCTCGCTGGTAATGTTTTACAAAATCCCGGGCGTGCCGGCCCGTACTTCTCGGTGCGGACATTGTATACGTCTATAACGTTATATACCCTAACCTAAGGGAACCTAACTTCTTGGATGTATTATTTTCCAACATTCCTGGCGGGTCGGCCCGATCTTCTCGGTGGGCACATTATATACGTCTATATCGTAATATAACCTAACCTAACCCATCTAGACCCTCGCTGGTAATGTTTTACAAAATCCCGGTCGTGTCGTCCCGTACGTCTCGGTTCGGACATTATATACGTCTATAATGTTATATATCCTAACCTAAGGGAACCTAACATCGCGGATGTAGTATTTCACAACATTCCCGGCTGGTCGGCCCCATCTTCTCGGTGGGCACATTATATACGTCTATATCGTAATGTAACCTAACCTAACCCATCTAGACCCTCGCTGGTAATGTTTTACAAAATCCCGATCGTGTCGGCTCGTACGTCTCGGTGCGGACATTATATGCGTTTATAACGTTATATATCCTAACCCACGGCAACCTAACATCTCGGATGTAGTATTTTCCAACATTCCTGGTGCGTCGGCCCCAACTTCTCGGTGGGCACATTATATACATCTATATCGTAATATAACCTAACCTAACCCATCTAGACCCTCGCTGGTAATGTTTTACAAAATTCCGGTCGTGTCGGCCAGTACTTCTCGGTGGGGACATTATATACGTCTATATCGTAATATAACCTAACGTAACCCATCTAGACCCTCGCTGGTAATGTTTTACAAAATCCCGGTCGTGTCGGCCCGTGCTTCTCGGTGGGCACATTATATACATCTATATCGTAATATAACCTAACCTAACCCATCTAGACCCTCGCTGGTAATGTTTTACAAAATCCCGGTCGTGTCGGCCAGTACTTCTCGGTGGGGACATTATATACGTCCATATCGTAATATAACCTAACCTAACCCATCTAGACCCTCGCTGGTAATGTTTTACAGAATCCCGGTCGTGTCGTCCCGTACGTCTCGGTGCGGAGATTATATACGTCTATAACGTTATGTATCCTAACCTAAGGCAACTTAACATCTGGGATGTAGTATTTTCCAACATTCCTGGCGAGTCGGCCCCAACTTCTCGGTGGGCACATTATATACGTCTATATCGTAATATAACCTAACCTAACCCATCTAGACCCTCGCTGGTAATGTTTTACAAAATCCCGGTCGTGTCGGCCAGTACTTCTCGGTGGGGACATTATATAAGTCTATACCGTTATATACCCTAACCTAAGGGAAGCTAACATCTTGGATGTAGTATTTTCCAACATTCCTGGCGGGTCGGCCCCAACTTCTCGGTGGGCACATTATGTACATCTATATCGTAATATAACCTAACCTAACCCATCTAGAACCTCGCTGGTAATGTTTTACAAAATCCTGGTCGTGTCGGCCCGTACTTCTCGGTGGGGACATTGTATACGTCTATAACGTTATATATCGTAACCTAAGGCAACTTAACATCTCGGATGTAGTATTTTCCAACATTCCTGGCGTGTCGGCCCCATCTTCTCGGTGGGCACATTATATACGTCTATATCGTAATATAACCTAACCTAACCCATCTAGACCCTCGCTGGTAATATTTTACAAAATCCGGGGCGTGTCGGCCCGTACTTCTCGGTGCGGACATTATATAAGTCTATACCGTTATATACCCTAACCTAAGGGAACCTAACATCTTGGATGTAGTATTTTCCAACATTCCTGGCGGGTCGGCTCCTACTTCTCGGTGGGCATATTATATACGTCTATATCGTAATGTAACCTAACTTAACCCATCTAGAACCTCGCTGGTAATGTTTTACAAAATCCCGGTCCTGTCGGCCCGTACGTCTCGGTGCGGACATTATATGCGTCTATAACGCTATATATCCTACCCTAACGCAACTTAACATCTCGGATGTAGTATTTTCCAACATTCCTGTCGGGTCGGCCCCAACTTCTCGGTGGGCACATTATATACATCTATATCGTAATATAACCTAACCTAACCCATCTAGACCCTCGCTGGTAATGTTTTACAAAATCCCGGTCGTGTCGGCCCGTACTTCTCGGTGGGGACATTGTATACGTCTATAACGTTATATATCCTAACCTAAGGCAACTTAACATCTCGGATGTAGTATTTTCCAACATTCCTGGCGTGTCGGCCCCATCTTCTCGGTGGGCACATTATACACGTCTATATCGTAGTATAACCTAACCTAACCCATCTAGACCCTCGCTGGTAATGTTTTACAAAATCCCGGGCGTGCCGGCCCGTACTTCTCGGTGCGGACATTGTATACGTCTATAACGTTATATACCCTAACCTAAGGGAACCTAACTTCTTGGATGTATTATTTTCCAACATTCCTGGCGGGTCGGCCCGATCTTCTCGGTGGGCACATTATATACGTCTATATCGTAATATAACCTAACCTAACCCATCTAGACCCTCGCTGGTAATGTTTTACAAAATCCCGGTCGTGTCGTCCCGTACGTCTCGGTTCGGACATTATATACGTCTATAATGTTATATATCCTAACCTAAGGGAACCTAACATCGCGGATGTAGTATTTCACAACATTCCCGGCTGGTCGGCCCCATCTTCTCGGTGGGCACATTATATACGTCTATATCGTAATGTAACCTAACCTAACCCATCTAGACCCTCGCTGGTAATGTTTTACAAAATCCCGATCGTGTCGGCTCGTACGTCTCGGTGCGGACATTATATGCGTTTATAACGTTATATATCCTAACCTAAGGCAACCTAACATCTCGGATGTAGTATTTTCCAACATTCCTGGCGCGTCGGCCCCAACTTCTCGGTGGGCACATTATATACATCTATATCGTAATATAACCTAACCTAACCCATCTAGACCCTCGCTGGTAATGTTTTACAAAATTCCGGTCGTGTCGGCCAGTACTTCTCGGTGGGGACATTATATACGTCTATATCGTAATATAACCTAACCTAACCCATCTAGACCCTCGCTGGTAATGTTTTACAAAATCCCGGTCGTGTCGGCCCGTGCTTCTCGGTGGGCACATTATATACATCTATATCGTAATATAACCTAACCTAACCCATCTATACCCTCGCTGGTAATGTTTTACAAAATCCCGGTCGTGTCGGCCAGTACTTCTCGGTGGGGACATTATATACGTCCATATCGTAATATAACCTAACCTAACCCATCTAGACCCTCGCTGGTAATGTTTTACAGAATCCCGGTCGTGTCGTCCCGTACGTCTCGGTGCGGAGATTATATACGTCTATAACGTTATGTATCCTAACCTAAGGCAACTTAACATCTGGGATGTAGTATTTTCCAACATTCCTGGCGAGTCGGCCCCAACTTCTCGGTGGGCACATTATATACGTCTATATCGTAATATAACCTAACCTAACCCATCTAGACACTCGCTGGTAATGTCTTACAAAATCCGGGGCGTGTCGGCCCGTATTTCTCGGTGCGGACATTATATAAGTCTATAACGTTATATACCCTAACCTAAGGGAACCTAACATCTTGGATGTAGTATTTTCCAACATTCCTGGCGGGTCGGCTCCTACTTCTCGGTGGGCATATTATATACGTCTATATCGTAATGTAACCTAACTTAACCCATCTAGACCCTCGCTGGTAATGTTTTACAAAATCCCGGTCCTGTCGGCCCGTACGTCTCGGTGCGGACATTATATGCGTTTATAACGTTATATATCCTAACCTAAGGCAACCTAACATCTCGGATGTAGTATTTTCCAACATTCCTGGCGCGTCGGCCCCAACTTCTCGGTGGGCACATTATATACATCTATATCGTAATATAATCTAACCTAACCCATCTAGACACTCGCTGGTAATGTTTTACAAAATCCGGGGCGTGTCGGCCCGTACTTCTCGGTGCGGACATTATATAAGTCTGTAACGTTATATACCCTAACCTAAGGGAACCTAACATCTTGGATGTAGTATTTTCCAACATTCCTGGCGGGTCGGCTCCTACTTCTCGGTGGGCATATTATATACGTCTATATCGTAATGTAACCTAACTTAACCCATCTGGACCCTCGCTGGTAATGTTTTACAAAATCCCGGTCCTGTCGGCCCGTACGTCTCGGTGCGGACATTATATGCGTTTATAACGTTATATATCCTAACCTAAGGCAACCTAACATCTCGGATGTAGTATTTTCCAACATTCCTGGCGCGTCGGCCCCAACTTCTCGGTGGGCACATTATATACATCTATATCGTAATATAACCTAACCTAACCCATCTATACCCTCGCTGGTAATGTCTTACAAAATCCCGGTCGTGTCGGCCAGTACTTCTCGGTGGGGACATTATATACGTCTATATCGTAATATAACCTAACCTAACCCATCTAGACCCTCGCTGGTAATGTTTTACAAAATCCCGGTCGTGTCGGCCCGTGCGTCTCGGTGGGCACATTATACACGTCTATATCGTAGTATAACCTAACCTAACCCATCTAGACCCTCGCTGGTAATGTTTTACAAAATCCCGGGCGTGCCGGCCCGTACTTCTCGGTGCGGACATTGTATACGTCTATAACGTTATATACCCTAACCTAAGGGAACCTAACTTCTTGGATGTATTATTTTCCAACATTCCTGGCGGGTCGGCCCGATCTTCTCGGTGGGCACATTATATACGTCTATATCGTAATATAACCTAACCTAACCCATCTAGACCCTCGCTGGTAATGTTTTACAAAATCCCGGTCGTGTCGTCCCGTACGTCTCGGTTCGGACATTATATACGTCTATAATGTTATATATCCTAACCTAAGGGAACCTAACATCGCGGATGTAGTATTTCACAACATTCCCGGCTGGTCGGCCCCATCTTCTCGGTGGGCACATTATATACGTCTATATCGTAATGTAACCTAACCTAACCCATCTAGACCCTCGCTGGTAATGTTTTACAAAATCCCGATCGTGTCGGCTCGTACGTCTCGGTGCGGACATTATATGCGTTTATAACGTTATATATCCTAACCCACGGCAACCTAACATCTCGGATGTAGTATTTTCCAACATTCCTGGTGCGTCGGCCCCAACTTCTCGGTGGGCACATTATATACATCTATATCGTAATATAACCTAACCTAACCCATCTAGACCCTCGCTGGTAATGTTTTACAAAATTCCGGTCGTGTCGGCCAGTACTTCTCGGTGGGGACATTATATACGTCTATATCGTAATATAACCTAACGTAACCCATCTAGACCCTCGCTGGTAATGTTTTACAAAATCCCGGTCGTGTCGGCCCGTGCTTCTCGGTGGGCACATTATATACATCTATATCGTAATATAACCTAACCTAACCCATCTAGACCCTCGCTGGTAATGTTTTACAAAATCCCGGTCGTGTCGGCCAGTACTTCTCGGTGGGGACATTATATACGTCCATATCGTAATATAACCTAACCTAACCCATCTAGACCCTCGCTGGTAATGTTTTACAGAATCCCGGTCGTGTCGTCCCGTACGTCTCGGTGCGGAGATTATATACGTCTATAACGTTATGTATCCTAACCTAAGGCAACTTAACATCTGGGATGTAGTATTTTCCAACATTCCTGGCGAGTCGGCCCCAACTTCTCGGTGGGCACATTATATACGTCTATATCGTAATATAACCTAACCTAACCCATCTAGACCCTCGCTGGTAATGTTTTACAAAATCCCGGTCGTGTCGGCCAGTACTTCTCGGTGGGGACATTATATAAGTCTATACCGTTATATACCCTAACCTAAGGGAAGCTAACATCTTGGATGTAGTATTTTCCAACATTCCTGGCGGGTCGGCCCCAACTTCTCGGTGGGCACATTATGTACATCTATATCGTAATATAACCTAACCTAACCCATCTAGAACCTCGCTGGTAATGTTTTACAAAATCCTGGTCGTGTCGGCCCGTACTTCTCGGTGGGGACATTGTATACGTCTATAACGTTATATATCGTAACCTAAGGCAACTTAACATCTCGGATGTAGTATTTTCCAACATTCCTGGCGTGTCGGCCCCATCTTCTCGGTGGGCACATTATATACGTCTATATCGTAATATAACCTAACCTAACCCATCTAGACCCTCGCTGGTAATATTTTACAAAATCCGGGGCGTGTCGGCCCGTACTTCTCGGTGCGGACATTATATAAGTCTATACCGTTATATACCCTAACCTAAGGGAACCTAACATCTTGGATGTAGTATTTTCCAACATTCCTGGCGGGTCGGCTCCTACTTCTCGGTGGGCATATTATATACGTCTATATCGTAATGTAACCTAACTTAACCCATCTAGAACCTCGCTGGTAATGTTTTACAAAATCCCGGTCCTGTCGGCCCGTACGTCTCGGTGCGGACATTATATGCGTCTATAACGCTATATATCCTACCCTAACGCAACTTAACATCTCGGATGTAGTATTTTCCAACATTCCTGTCGGGTCGGCCCCAACTTCTCGGTGGGCACATTATATACATCTATATCGTAATATAACCTAACCTAACCCATCTAGACCCTCGCTGGTAATGTTTTACAAAATCCCGGTCGTGTCGGCCCGTACTTCTCGGTGGGGACATTGTATACGTCTATAACGTTATATATCCTAACCTAAGGCAACTTAACATCTCGGATGTAGTATTTTCCAACATTCCTGGCGTGTCGGCCCCATCTTCTCGGTGGGCACATTATACACGTCTATATCGTAGTATAACCTAACCTAACCCATCTAGACCCTCGCTGGTAATGTTTTACAAAATCCCGGGCGTGCCGGCCCGTACTTCTCGGTGCGGACATTGTATACGTCTATAACGTTATATACCCTAACCTAAGGGAACCTAACTTCTTGGATGTATTATTTTCCAACATTCCTGGCGGGTCGGCCCGATCTTCTCGGTGGGCACATTATATACGTCTATATCGTAATATAACCTAACCTAACCCATCTAGACCCTCGCTGGTAATGTTTTACAAAATCCCGGTCGTGTCGTCCCGTACGTCTCGGTTCGGACATTATATACGTCTATAATGTTATATATCCTAACCTAAGGGAACCTAACATCGCGGATGTAGTATTTCACAACATTCCCGGCTGGTCGGCCCCATCTTCTCGGTGGGCACATTATATACGTCTATATCGTAATGTAACCTAACCTAACCCATCTAGACCCTCGCTGGTAATGTTTTACAAAATCCCGATCGTGTCGGCTCGTACGTCTCGGTGCGGACATTATATGCGTTTATAACGTTATATATCCTAACCTAAGGCAACCTAACATCTCGGATGTAGTATTTTCCAACATTCCTGGCGCGTCGGCCCCAACTTCTCGGTGGGCACATTATATACATCTATATCGTAATATAACCTAACCTAACCCATCTAGACCCTCGCTGGTAATGTTTTACAAAATTCCGGTCGTGTCGGCCAGTACTTCTCGGTGGGGACATTATATACGTCTATATCGTAATATAACCTAACCTAACCCATCTAGACCCTCGCTGGTAATGTTTTACAAAATCCCGGTCGTGTCGGCCCGTGCTTCTCGGTGGGCACATTATATACATCTATATCGTAATATAACCTAACCTAACCCATCTATACCCTCGCTGGTAATGTTTTACAAAATCCCGGTCGTGTCGGCCAGTACTTCTCGGTGGGGACATTATATACGTCCATATCGTAATATAACCTAACCTAACCCATCTAGACCCTCGCTGGTAATGTTTTACAGAATCCCGGTCGTGTCGTCCCGTACGTCTCGGTGCGGAGATTATATACGTCTATAACGTTATGTATCCTAACCTAAGGCAACTTAACATCTGGGATGTAGTATTTTCCAACATTCCTGGCGAGTCGGCCCCAACTTCTCGGTGGGCACATTATATACGTCTATATCGTAATATAACCTAACCTAACCCATCTAGACACTCGCTGGTAATGTCTTACAAAATCCGGGGCGTGTCGGCCCGTATTTCTCGGTGCGGACATTATATAAGTCTATAACGTTATATACCCTAACCTAAGGGAACCTAACATCTTGGATGTAGTATTTTCCAACATTCCTGGCGGGTCGGCTCCTACTTCTCGGTGGGCATATTATATACGTCTATATCGTAATGTAACCTAACTTAACCCATCTAGACCCTCGCTGGTAATGTTTTACAAAATCCCGGTCCTGTCGGCCCGTACGTCTCGGTGCGGACATTATATGCGTTTATAACGTTATATATCCTAACCTAAGGCAACCTAACATCTCGGATGTAGTATTTTCCAACATTCCTGGCGCGTCGGCCCCAACTTCTCGGTGGGCACATTATATACATCTATATCGTAATATAATCTAACCTAACCCATCTAGACACTCGCTGGTAATGTTTTACAAAATCCGGGGCGTGTCGGCCCGTACTTCTCGGTGCGGACATTATATAAGTCTGTAACGTTATATACCCTAACCTAAGGGAACCTAACATCTTGGATGTAGTATTTTCCAACATTCCTGGCGGGTCGGCTCCTACTTCTCGGTGGGCATATTATATACGTCTATATCGTAATGTAACCTAACTTAACCCATCTGGACCCTCGCTGGTAATGTTTTACAAAATCCCGGTCCTGTCGGCCCGTACGTCTCGGTGCGGACATTATATGCGTTTATAACGTTATATATCCTAACCTAAGGCAACCTAACATCTCGGATGTAGTATTTTCCAACATTCCTGGCGCGTCGGCCCCAACTTCTCGGTGGGCACATTATATACATCTATATCGTAATATAACCTAACCTAACCCATCTATACCCTCGCTGGTAATGTCTTACAAAATCCCGGTCGTGTCGGCCAGTACTTCTCGGTGGGGACATTATATACGTCTATATCGTAATATAACCTAACCTAACCCATCTAGACCCTCGCTGGTAATGTTTTACAAAATCCCGGTCGTGTCGGCCCGTGCGTCTCGGTGGGCACATTATATACATCTATATCGTAATATAACCTAACCTAACCCATCTAGACCCTCGCTGGTAATGTTTTACATAATCCCGGTCGTGTCGGCCCGTACTTCTCGGTGGGGACATTATATACGTCTATAACGTTATATATTCTAACCTAAGGCAACTTAACATCTCGGATGTAGTATTTCCCAACATTCCTGGCAGGTCGGCCCCATCTTCTCGGTGGGCACATTATATACGTCTATATCGTAATATAACCTAACCTAACCCATCTAGACCCTCGCTGGTAATGTTTTACAAAATCCCGGTCGTGTCGTCCCGTACGTCTCGGTTCGGACATTATATACGTCTATAATGTTATATATCCTAACCTAAGGGAACCTAACATCGCGGATGTAGTATTTCACAACATTCCCGGCTGGTCGGCCCCATCTTCTCGGTGGGCACATTATATACGTCTATATCGTAATATAACCTAACCTAACCCATCTAGACCCTCGCTGGTAATGTTTTACAAAATCCGGGGCGTGTCGGCCCGTACTTCTCGGTGCGGATATTATATAAGTCTATAACGTTATATACCCTAACCTAAGGGAACCTAACATCTTGGATGTAGTATTTTCCAACATTCCTGGCGGGTCGGCTCCTACTTCTCGGTGGGCATATTATATACGTCTATATCGTAATGTAACCTAACCTAACCCATCTAGACCCTCGCTGGTAATGTTTTACAAAATCACGGTCGTGTCGGCCCGTACTTCTCGGTGGGGACATCATATACGTCTATAACGTTATATACCCTAACCTAAGGCTACCTAACATCTCGAATGTAGTATTTCACAACATTCCTGGCGGGTCGGCCCGCACTTCTCGGTGGGAACATTATATACTTCTATAACGTAATATAACCTAACCCAACCGATCTAGCCCCTCGCTGGTAATGTTTTACAGAATCCCGGACGTGTCGCCCGTACGTCTCAGTGCGGACATTATATGCGTTTATAACGCTATATATCCTAACCTAAGGCAACTTAACATCTCGGATGTAATATTTCCCAACATTCCTGGCGGGTTGGCCCCATTTTCTCGGTGGGCACATTATATACGTCTATATCGTAATATAACCTAACCTAACCCATCTAGACCCTCGCTGGTAATGTTTTATAAAATCCCGGTCGTGTCGACCCGTACGTCTCGATTCGGACATTATATACGTCTATAATGTTATATATCCTAACCTAAGGGAACCTAACATCGCGGATGTAGTATTTCACAACATTCCCGGCTGGTCGGCCCCATCTTCTCGGTGGGCACATTATATACGTCTATATCGTAATATAACCTAACCTAACCCATCTAGACCCTCGCTGGTAATGTTTTACAGAATCCGGGGCGTGTCGGCCCGTACTTCTCGGTGCGGACATTATATAAGACTATAACGTTATATACCCTAACCTAAGGGAACCTAACATCTTGGATTTAGTATTTTCCAACATTCCTGGCGGGTCGGCTCCTACTTCTCGGTGGGCATATTATATACGTCTATATCGTAATGTAACCTAACCTAACCCATCTAGACCCTCGCTGGTAATGTTTTACAAAATCCCGGTCGTGTCGGCCCGTACGTCTCGGTGCGGACATTATATGCGTTTATAACGTTATATATCCTAACCTAAGGGAACCTAACATCTCGGATGTAGTATTTTCCAACATTCCTGGCGCGTCGGCCCCAACTTCTCGGTGGGCACATTACATACATCTATATCGTAATATAACCTAACCTAACCCATCTAGACCCTCGCTGGTAATGTTTTACAGAATCCCGGTCGTGTCGTCCCGTACGTCTCGGTGCGGAGATTATATACGTCTATAACGTTATGTATCCTAACCTAAGGCAACTTAACATCTGGGATGTAATATTTTCCAACATTCCTGGCGAGTCGGCCCCAACTTCTCGGTGGGCACATTATATACGTCTATATCGTAATATAACCTAACCTAACCCATCTAGACCCTCGCTGGTAATGTTTTACAAAATCCCGGTCGTGTCGGCCAGTACTTCTCGGTGGGGACATTATATACGTCTATATCGTAATATAACCTAACCTAACCCATCTAGACCCTCGCTGGTAATGTTTTACAAAATCCCGGCCATGTCGGCTCGTACGTCTCGGTGCGGACATTATATGCGTTTATAACGTTATATATCCTAACCTAAGGCAACCTAACATCTCGGATGTAGTATTTTCCAACATTCCTGGCGCGTCGGCCCCAACTTCTCGGTGGGCACATTATATATTTCTATATCGTAATATAACCTAACCTAACCCATCTAGACCCTCGCTGGTAATGTTTTACAAAATCCCGGTCGTGTCGGTCAGTACTTCTCGGTGGGGACATTATATACGTCTATATCGTAATATAACCTAACCTAACCCATCTAGACCCTCGCTGGTAATGTTTTACAAAATCCCGGTCGTGTCGGCCCGTGCTTCTCGGTAGGGACATTATATACGTCTATAACCTTATATCTCCTAACCTAAGGGAACCTAACATCGCGGATGTATTATTTCACAACATTCCTGGCTGGTCGGCGCCAATTCTCGGTGGGAACATTATATACGTCCATAACGTAATATAACCTAACCCAACCGATCTAGCCCCTGGCTGGTAATGTTTTACAGAATCCCGGACGTGTCGCCCGTACGTCTCGGTGCGGACATTATATGCGTCTATAACGCTATATATCCTAACCTAACGCAACTTAACATCTCGGATGTAGTATTTTCCAACATTCCTGGCGGGTCGGCGCCAACTTCTCGGTGGGCACATTATATACATCTATATCGTAATATAACCTAACCTAACCCATCTAGACCCTCGCTGGTAATGTTTTACAAAACCCCGGTCGTGTCGGCCCGTACTTCTCGGTGGGGACATTGTATACGTCTATAACGTTATATATCCTAACCTAAGGCAACTTAACATCTCGGATGTAGTATTTTCCAACATTCCTGGCGTGTCGGCCCCATCTTCTCGGTGGGCACATTATATACGTCTATATCGTAGTATAACCTAACCTAACCCATCTAGACCCTCGCTGGTAATGTTTTACAAAATCCCGGGCGTGCCGGCCCGTACTTCTCGGTGCGGACATTGTATACGTCTATAACGTTATATACCCTAACCTAAGGGAACCTAACTTCTTGGATGTATTATTTTCCAACATTCCTGGCGGGTCGGCCCCATCTTCTCGGTGGGCACATTATATACGTCTATATCGTAATATAACCTAACCTAACCCATCTAGACCCTCGCTGGTAATGTTTTACAAAATCCCGGTCGTGTCGTCCCGTACGTCTCGGTTCGGACATTATATACGTCTATAATGTTATATATCCTAACCTAAGGGAACCTAACATCGCGGATGTAGTATTTCACAACATTCCCGGCTGGTCGGCCCCATCTTCTCGGTGGGCACATTATATACGTCTATATCGTAATGTAACCTAACCTAACCCATCTAGACCCTCGCTGGTAATGTTTTACAAAATCCCGGTCGTGTCGGCTCGTACGTCTCGGTGCGGACATTATATGCGTTTATAACGTTATATATCCTAACCCAAGGCAACCTAACATCTCGGATGTAGTATTTTCCAACATTCCTGGCGCGTCGGCCCCAACTTCTCGGTGGGCACATTATATACATCTATATCGTAATATAACCTAACCTAACCCATCTAGACCCTCGCTGGTAATGTTTTACAAAATTCCGGTCGTGTCGGCCAGTACTTCTCGGTGGGGACATTATATACCTCTATATCGTAATATAACCTAACCTAACCCATCTAGACCCTCGCTGGTAATGTTTTACAAAATCCCGGTCGTGTCGGCCCGTGCTTCTCGGTGGGCACATTATATACATCTATATCGTAATATAACCTAACCTAACCCATCTAGACCCTCGCTGGTAATGTTTTACAAAATCCCGGTCGTGTCGGCCAGTACTTCTCGGTGGGGACATTATATACGTCTATATCGTAATATAACCTAACCTAACCCATCTAGACCCTCGCTGGTAATGTTTTACAAAATCCCGGTCGTGTCGGCCCCATGTTCTCGGTGGGCACATAATATACGTCTATATCGTAATATAACATAACCTAACCCATCTAGACCCTCGCTGGTAATGTTTTACAATATCCCGGTCAAGTCGTCCCGTACGTCTCGGTGCGGACATTATATACGCCTATAACGTTACGTATCCTAACCTAAGGCAACTTAACATCTGGGATGTAGTATTTTCCAAAATTCCTGGCGAGTCGGCCCCAACTCCTCGGTGGGCAGATTATATACGTCTATATCATAATATAACCTAACCTAACCCATCTAGACCCTCGCTGGTAATGTTTTACAAAATCCCGGTCGTGTCGGCCAGTACTTCTCGCTGGGGACATTATATACGTCTATATCGTAATATTACCTAACCTAACCCATCTAGACCCTCGCTGGTAATGTTTTACAAAATCCCGGTCGTGTCGGCCCCATGTTCTCGGTGGGCACATAATATACGTCTATATCGTAATATAACATAACCTAACCCATCTAGACCCTCGCTGGTAATGTTTTACAAAATCCCGGTCAAGTCGTCCCGTACGTCTCGGTGCGGACATTATATACGTCTATAACGTTACGTATCCTAACCTAAGGCAACTTAACATCTGGGATGTAGTATTTTCCAAAATTCCTGGCGAGTCGGCCCCAACTTCTCGGTGGGCAGATTATATACGTCTATATCATAATATAACCTAACCTAACCCATCTAGACCCTCGCTGGTAATGTTTTACAAAATCGCGGTCGTGTCGGCCAATACTTCTCGCTGGGGACATTATATACGTCTATATCGTAATATAACCTAACCTAACCCATCTAGACCCTCGCTGGTAATGTTTTACAAAATCCCGGTCGTGTCGGCCCGTGCTTCTCGGTGGGCACATTATATACATCTATATCGTAATATAACCTAACCTAACCCATCTAGACCCTCGCTGGTAATGTTTTACAGAATCCCGGTCGTGCCGGCCCGTACTTCTCGGTGGGGACATTATATACGTCTATAACGTTATATATCCTAACCTAAGGCAACTTAACATCTCGGATGTAGTATTTTCCAACATTCCTGGCGGGTGGGCCCCATGTTCTCGGTGGGCACATAATATACGTCTATATCGTAATATAACCTAACCTAACCCATCTAGACCCTCGCTGGTAATGTTTTACAAAATCCGGGGCGTGTCGGCCCGTACTTCTCGGTGCGGACATTATATAAGTCTATAACGTTATATACCCTAACCTAAGGGAACCTAACATCTTGGATGTAGTATTTTCCAACATTCCTGGCGGGTCGGCTCCTACTTCTCGGTGGGCATATTATATACGTCTATATCGTAATGTAACCTAACCTAACCCATCTAGACCCTCGCTGGTAAT
Source organism: Xylocopa violacea (assembly GCA_963969225.1). NCBI lineage: Eukaryota > Metazoa > Arthropoda > Insecta > Hymenoptera > Apidae > Xylocopa > Xylocopa violacea. The sequence continues at coordinate 749,229 of CAXAJV010000061.1, read as the reverse complement.
GTTTTACAAAATCCCGGTCGTGTCGGCCCGTACGTCTCGGTGCGGACATTATATGCGTTTATAACGTTATATATCCTAACCTAAGGCAACCTAACATCTCGGATGTAGTATTTTCCAACATTCCTGGCGCGTCGGCCCCAACTTCTCGGTGGGCACATTATATACATCTATATCGTAATATAACCTAACCTAACCCATCTAGACCCTCGCTGGTAATGTTTTACAGAATCCCGGTCGTGTCGTCCCGTACGTCTCGGTGCGGAGAATATATACGTCTATAACGTTATGTATCCTAACCTAAGGCAACTTAACGTCTGGGATGTAGTATTTTCCAACATTCCTGGCGAGTCGGCCCCAACTTCTCGGTGGGCACATTATATACGTCTATATCGTAATATAACCTAACCTAACCCATCTAGACCCTCGCTGGTAATGTTTTCCAGAATCCCGGTCGTGCCGGCCCGTACTTCTCGGTGGGGACATTATATACGTCTATAACGTTATATATCCTAACCTAAGGCAACTTAGCATCTCGGATGTAGTATTTTCCAACATTCCTGGCGGGTGGGCCCCATGTTCTCGGTGGGCACATAATATACGTCTATATCGTAGTATAACCTAACCTAACCCATCTAGACCCTCGCTGGTAATGTTTTACAAAATCCCGGTCGTGTCGTCCGGTACGTCTCGGAGCGGACATTATATACGTCTATAACGTTACGTATCCTAACCTAAGGCAACTTAACATCTGGGATGTAGTATTTTCCAAAATTCCTGGCGAGTCGGCCCCAACTTCTCGGTGGGCAGATTATATACGTCTATATCGTAATATAACCTAACCTAACCCATCTAAACCCTCGCTGGTAATGTTTTACAAAATCCCGGTCGTGTCGGCCAGTACTTCTCGGTGGGGACATTATATACGTCTATATCGTAATATAACCTAACCTAACCCATCTAGACCCTCGCTGGTAATGTTTTACAAAATCCCGGTCGTGTCGGCCCGTGCTTCTCGGTGGGCACATTATATACATCTATATCGTAATATAACCTAACCTAACCCATCTATACCCTCGCTGGTAATGTTTTACAAAATCCCGGTCGTGTCGGCCAGTACTTCTCGGTGGGGACATTATATACGTCCATATCGTAATATAACCTAACCTAACCCATCTAGACCCTCGCTGGTAATGTTTTACAGAATCCCGGTCGTGTCGTCCCGTACGTCTCGGTGCGGAGATTATATACGTCTATAACGTTATGTATCCTAACCTAAGGCAACTTAACATCTGGGATGTAGTATTTTCCAACATTCCTGGCGAGTCGGCCCCAACTTCTCGGTGGGCACATTATATACGTCTATATCGTAATATAACCTAACCTAACCCATCTAGACACTCGCTGGTAATGTCTTACAAAATCCGGGGCGTGTCGGCCCGTATTTCTCGGTGCGGACATTATATAAGTCTATAACGTTATATACCCTAACCTAAGGGAACCTAACATCTTGGATGTAGTATTTTCCAACATTCCTGGCGGGTCGGCTCCTACTTCTCGGTGGGCATATTATATACGTCTATATCGTAATGTAACCTAACTTAACCCATCTAGACCCTCGCTGGTAATGTTTTACAAAATCCCGGTCCTGTCGGCCCGTACGTCTCGGTGCGGACATTATATGCGTTTATAACGTTATATATCCTAACCTAAGGCAACCTAACATCTCGGATGTAGTATTTTCCAACATTCCTGGCGCGTCGGCCCCAACTTCTCGGTGGGCACATTATATACATCTATATCGTAATATAATCTAACCTAACCCATCTAGACACTCGCTGGTAATGTTTTACAAAATCCGGGGCGTGTCGGCCCGTACTTCTCGGTGCGGACATTATATAAGTCTGTAACGTTATATACCCTAACCTAAGGGAACCTAACATCTTGGATGTAGTATTTTCCAACATTCCTGGCGGGTCGGCTCCTACTTCTCGGTGGGCATATTATATACGTCTATATCGTAATGTAACCTAACTTAACCCATCTGGACCCTCGCTGGTAATGTTTTACAAAATCCCGGTCCTGTCGGCCCGTACGTCTCGGTGCGGACATTATATGCGTTTATAACGTTATATATCCTAACCTAAGGCAACCTAACATCTCGGATGTAGTATTTTCCAACATTCCTGGCGCGTCGGCCCCAACTTCTCGGTGGGCACATTATATACATCTATATCGTAATATAACCTAACCTAACCCATCTATACCCTCGCTGGTAATGTCTTACAAAATCCCGGTCGTGTCGGCCAGTACTTCTCGGTGGGGACATTATATACGTCTATATCGTAATATAACCTAACCTAACCCATCTAGACCCTCGCTGGTAATGTTTTACAAAATCCCGGTCGTGTCGGCCCGTGCTTCTCGGTGGGCACATTATATACATCTATATCGTAATATAACCAAACCTAACCCATCTAGACCCTCGCTGGTAATGTTTTACAAAATCCCGGTCGTGTCGTCCCGTACGTCTCGGTTCGGACATTATATACGTCTATAATGTTATATATCCTAACCTAAGGGATCCTAACATCGCGGATGTAGTATTTCACAACATTCCCGGCTGGTCGGCACCATCTTCTCGGTGGGCACATTATATACATCTATATCGTAATATAACCTAACCTAACCCATCTAGACCCTCGCTGGTAATGTTTTACAGAATCCCGGTCGTGTCGTCCCGTACGTCTCGGTGCGGAGATTATATACGTCTATAACGTTATGTATCCTAACCTAAGGCAACTTAACATCTGGGATGTAGTATTTTCCAACATTCCTGGCGAGTCGGCCCCAACTTCTCGGTGGGCACATTATATACGTCTATATCGTAATATAACCTAACCTAACCCATCTAGACCCTCGCTGGTAATGTTTTACAAAATCCCGGTCGTGTCGTCCCGTACGTCTCGGAGCGGACATTATATACGTCTATAACGTTACGTATCCTAACCTAAGGCAACTTAACATCTGGGATGTAGTATTTTCCAAAATTCCTGGCGAGTCGGCCCCAACTTCTCGGTGGGCAGATTATATACGTCTATATCGTAATATAACCTAACCTAACCCATCTAGACCCTCGCTGGTAATGTTTTACAAAATCCCGGTCGTGTCGGCCAGTACTTCTCGGTGGGGACATTATATACGTCTATATCGTAATATAACCTAACCTAACCCATCTAGACCCTCGCTGGTAATGTTTTACAAAATCCCGGTCGTGTCGGCCCGTGCGTCTCGGTGGGCACATTATATACATCTATATCGTAATATAACCTAACCTAACCCATCTAGACCCTCGCTGGTAATGTTTTACATAATCCCGGTCGTGTCGGCCCGTACTTCTCGGTGGGGACATTATATACGTCTATAACGTTATATATTCTAACCTAAGGCAACTTAACATCTCGGATGTAGTATTTCCCAACATTCCTGGCAGGTCGGCCCCATCTTCTCGGTGGGCACATTATATACGTCTATATCGTAATATAACCTAACCTAACCCATCTAGACCCTCGCTGGTAATGTTTTACAAAATCCCGGTCGTGTCGTCCCTTACGTCTCGGTTCGGACATTATATACGTCTATAATGTTATATATCCTAACCTAAGGGAACCTAACATCGCGGATGTAGTATTTCATAACATTCCCGGCTGGTCGGCCCCATCTTCTCGGTGGGCACATTATATACGTCTATATCGTAATATAACCTAACCTAACCCATCTAGACCCTCGCTGGTAATGTTTTACAAAATCCGGGGCGTGTCGGCCCGTACTTCTCGGTGCGGATATTATATAAGTCTATAACGTTATATACCCTAACCTAAGGGAACCTAACATCTTGGATGTAGTATTTTCCAACATTCCTGGCGGGTCGGCTCCTACTTCTCGGTGGGCATATTATATACGTCTATATCGTAATGTAACCTAACCTAACCCATCTAGACCCTCGCTGGTAATGTTTTACAAAATCACGGTCGTGTCGGCCCGTACTTCTCGGTGGGGACATCATATACGTCTATAACGTTATATACCCTAACCTAAGGCTACCTAACATCTCGAATGTAGTATTTCACAACATTCCTGGCGGGTCGGCCCGCACTTCTCGGTGGGAACATTATATACTTCTATAACGTAATATAACCTAACCCAACCGATCTAGCCCCTCGCTGGTAATGTTTTACAGAATCCCGGACGTGTCGCCCGTACGTCTCAGTGCGGACATTATATGCGTTTATAACGCTATATATCCTAACCTAAGGCAACTTAACATCTCGGATGTAATATTTCCCAACATTCCTGGCGGGTTGGCCCCATTTTCTCGGTGGGCACATTATATACGTCTATATCGTAATATAACCTAACCTAACCCATCTAGACCCTCGCTGGTAATGTTTTATAAAATCCCGGTCGTGTCGACCCGTACGTCTCGATTCGGACATTATATACGTCTATAATGTTATATATCCTAACCTAAGGGAACCTAACATCGCGGATGTAGTATTTCACAACATTCCCGGCTGGTCGGCCCCATCTTCTCGGTGGGCACATTATATACGTCTATATCGTAATATAACCTAACCTAACCCATCTAGACCCTCGCTGGTAATGTTTTACAGAATCCGGGGCGTGTCGGCCCGTACTTCTCGGTGCGGACATTATATAAGACTATAACGTTATATACCCTAACCTAAGGGAACCTAACATCTTGGATGTAGTATTTTCCAACATTCCTGGCGGGTCGGCTCCTACTTCTCGGTGGGCATATTATATACGTCTATATCGTAATGTAACCTAACCTAACCCATCTAGACCCTCGCTGGTAATGTTTTACAAAATCCCGGTCGTGTCGGCCCGTACGTCTCGGTGCGGACATTATATGCGTTTATAACGTTATATATCCTAACCTAAGGGAACCTAACATCTCGGATGTAGTATTTTCCAACATTCCTGGCGCGTCGGCCCCAACTTCTCGGTGGGCACATTACATACATCTATATCGTAATATAACCTAACCTAACCCATCTAGACCCTCGCTGGTAATGTTTTACAGAATCCCGGTCGTGTCGTCCCGTACGTCTCGGTGCGGAGATTATATACGTCTATAACGTTATGTATCCTAACCTAAGGCAACTTAACATCTGGGATGTAATATTTTCCAACATTCCTGGCGAGTCGGCCCCAACTTCTCGGTGGGCACATTATATACGTCTATATCGTAATATAACCTAACCTAACCCATCTAGACCCTCGCTGGTAATGTTTTACAAAATCCCGGTCGTGTCGGCCAGTACTTCTCGGTGGGGACATTATATACGTCTATATCGTAATATAACCTAACCTAACCCATCTAGACCCTCGTTGGTAATGTTTTACAAAATCCCGGCCATGTCGGCTCGTACGTCTCGGTGCGGACATTATATGCGTTTATAACGTTATATATCCTAACCTAAGGCAACCTAACATCTCGGATGTAGTATTTTCCAACATTCCTGGCGCGTCGGCCCCAACTTCTCGGTGGGCACATTATATATTTCTATATCGTAATATAACCTAACCTAACCCATCTAGACCCTCGCTGGTAATGTTTTACAAAATCCCGGTCGTGTCGGTCAGTACTTCTCGGTGGGGACATTATATACGTCTATATCGTAATATAACCTAACCTAACCCATCTAGACCCTCGCTGGTAATGTTTTACAAAATCCCGGTCGTGTCGGCCCGTGCTTCTCGGTAGGGACATTATATACGTCTATAACCTTATATCTCCTAACCTAAGGGAACCTAACATCGCGGATGTATTATTTCACAACATTCCTGGCTGGTCGGCGCCAATTCTCGGTGGGAACATTTTATACGTCCATAACGTAATATAACCTAACCCAACCGATCTAGCCCCTGGCTGGTAATGTTTTACAGAATCCCGGACGTGTCGCCCGTACGTCTCGGTGCGGACATTATATGCGTCTATAACGCTATATATCCTAACCTAACGCAACTTAACATCTCGGATGTAGTATTTTCCAACATTCCTGGCGGGTCGGCGCCAACTTCTCGGTGGGCACATTATATACATCTATATCGTAATATAACCTAACCTGACCCATCTAGACCCTCGCTGGTAATGTTTTACAAAACCCCGGTCGTGTCGGCCCGTACTTCTCGGTGGGGACATTGTATACGTCTATAACGTTATATATCCTAACCTAAGGCAACTTAACATCTCGGATGTAGTATTTTCCAACATTCCTGGCGTGTCGGCCCCATCTTCTCGGTGGGCACATTATATACGTCTATATCGTAGTATAACCTAACCTAACCCATCTAGACCCTCGCTGGTAATGTTTTACAAAATCCCGGGCGTGCCGGCCCGTACTTCTCGGTGCGGACATTGTATACGTCTATAACGTTATATACCCTAACCTAAGGGAACCTAACTTCTTGGATGTATTATTTTCCAACATTCCTGGCGGGTCGGCCCCATCTTCTCGGTGGGCACATTATATACGTCTATATCGTAATATAACCTAACCTAACCCATCTAGACCCTCGCTGGTAATGTTTTACAAAATCCCGGTCGTGTCGTCCCGTACGTCTCGGTTCGGACATTATATACGTCTATAATGTTATATATCCTAACCTAAGGGAACCTAACATCGCGGATGTAGTATTTCACAACATTCCCGGCTGGTCGGCCCCATCTTCTCGGTGGGCACATTATATACGTCTATATCGTAATGTAACCTAACCTAACCCATCTAGACCCTCGCTGGTAATGTTTTACAAAATCCCGGTCGTGTCGGCTCGTACGTCTCGGTGCGGACATTATATGCGTTTATAACGTTATATATCCTAACCCAAGGCAACCTAACATCTCGGATGTAGTATTTTCCAACATTCCTGGCGCGTCGGCCCCAACTTCTCGGTGGGCACATTATATACATCTATATCGTAATATAACCTAACCTAACCCATCTAGACCCTCGCTGGTAATGTTTTACAAAATTCCGGTCGTGTCGGCCAGTACTTCTCGGTGGGGACATTATATACCTCTATATCGTAATATAACCTAACCTAACCCATCTAGACCCTCGCTGGTAATGTTTTACAAAATCCCGGTCGTGTCGGCCCGTGCTTCTCGGTGGGCACATTATATACATCTATATCGTAATATAACCTAACCTAACCCATCTAGACCCTCGCTGGTAATGTTTTACAAAATCCCGGTCGTGTCGGCCAGTACTTCTCGGTGGGGACATTATATACGTCTATATCGTAATATAACCTAACTTAACCCATCTAGACCCTCGCTGGTAATGTTTTACAAAATCCCGGTCGTGTCGGCCCCATGTTCTCGGTGGGCACATAATATACGTCTATATCGTAATATAACATAACCTAACCCATCTAGACCCTCGCTGGTAATGTTTTACAATATCCCGGTCAAGTCGTCCCGTACGTCTCGGTGCGGACATTATATACGCCTATAACGTTACGTATCCTAACCTAAGGCAACTTAACATCTGGGATGTAGTATTTTCCAAAATTCCTGGCGAGTCGGCCCCAACTCCTCGGTGGGCAGATTATATACGTCTATATCATAATATAACCTAACCTAACCCATCTAGACCCTCGCTGGTAATGTTTTACAAAATCCCGGTCGTGTCGGCCAGTACTTCTCGCTGGGGACATTATATACGTCTATATCGTAATATAACCTAACCTAACCCATCTAGACCCTCGCTGGTAATGTTTTACAAAATCCCGGTCGTGTCGGCCCCATGTTCTCGGTGGGCACATAATATACGTCTATATCGTAATATAACATAACCTAACCCATCTAGACCCTCGCTGGTAATGTTTTACAAAATCCCGGTCAAGTCGTCCCGTACGTCTCGGTGCGGACATTATATACGTCTATAACGTTACGTATCCTAACCTAAGGCAACTTAACATCTGGGATGTAGTATTTTCCAAAATTCCTGGCGAGTCGGCCCCAACTTCTCGGTGGGCAGATTATATACGTCTATATCATAATATAACCTAACCTAACCCATCTAGACCCTCGCTGGTAATGTTTTACAAAATCGCGGTCGTGTCGGCCAATACTTCTCGCTGGGGACATTATATACGTCTATATCGTAATATAACCTAACCTAACCCATCTAGACCCTCGCTGGTAATGTTTTACAAAATCCCGGTCGTGTCGGCCCGTGCTTCTCGGTGGGCACATTATATACATCTATATCGTAATATAACCTAACCTAACCCATCTAGACCCTCGCTGGTAATGTTTTACAGAATCCCGGTCGTGCCGGCCCGTACTTCTCGGTGGGGACATTATATACGTCTATAACGTTATATATCCTAACCTAAGGCAACTTAACATCTCGGATGTAGTATTTTCCAACATTCCTGGCGGGTGGGCCCCATGTTCTCGGTGGGCACATAATATACGTCTATATCGTAATATAACCTAACCTAACCCATCTAGACCCTCGCTGGTAATGTTTTACAAAATCCGGGGCGTGTCGGCCCGTACTTCTCGGTGCGGACATTATATAAGTCTATAACGTTATATACCCTAACCTAAGGGAACCTAACATCTTGGATGTAGTATTTTCCAACATTCCTGGCGGGTCGGCTCCTACTTCTCGGTGGGCATATTATATACGTCTATATCGTAATGTAACCTAACCTAACCCATCTAGACCCTCGCTGGTAATGTTTTACAAAATCCCGGTCGTGTCGGCCCGTACGTCTCGGTGCGGACATTATATGCGTTTATAACGTTATATATCCTAACCTAAGGCAACCTAACATCTCGGATGTAGTATTTTCCAACATTCCTGGCGCGTCGGCCCCAACTTCTCGGTGGGCACATTATATACATCTATATCGTAATATAACCTAACCTAACCCATCTAGACCCTCGCTGGTAATGTTTTACAGAATCCCGGTCGTGTCGTCCCGTACGTCTCGGTGCGGAGAATATATACGTCTATAACGTTATGTATCCTAACCTAAGGCAACTTAACATCTGGGATGTAGTATTTTCCAACATTCCTGGCGAGTCGGCCCCAACTTCTCGGTGGGCACATTATATACGTCTATATCGTAATATAACCTAACCTAACCCATCTAGACCCTCGCTGGTAATGTTTTCCAGAATCCCGGTCGTGCCGGCCCGTACTTCTCGGTGGGGACATTATATACGTCTATAACGTTATATATCCTAACCTAAGGCAACTTAGCATCTCGGATGTAGTATTTTCCAACATTCCTGGCGGGTGGGCCCCATGTTCTCGGTGGGCACATAATATACGTCTATATCGTAGTATAACCTAACCTAACCCATCTAGACCCTCGCTGGTAATGTTTTACAAAATCCCGGTCGTGTCGTCCGGTACGTCTCGGAGCGGACATTATATACGTCTATAACGTTACGTATCCTAACCTAAGGCAACTTAACATCTGGGATGTAGTATTTTCCAAAATTCCTGGCGAGTCGGCCCCAACTTCTCGGTGGGCAGATTATATACGTCTATATCGTAATATAACCTAACCTAACCCATCTAAACCCTCGCTGGTAATGTTTTACAAAATCCCGGTCGTGTCGGCCAGTACTTCTCGGTGGGGACATTATATACGTCTATATCGTAATATAACCTAACCTAACCCATCTAGACCCTCGCTGGTAATGTTTTACAAAATCCCGGTCGTGTCGGCCCGTACTTCTAGGTGGGGACATTATATACGTCTATAACGTTATATATTCTAACCTAAGGCAACTTAACATCTCGGATGTAGTATTTTCCAACATTCCTGGCGGGTCGACCCCATCTTCTCGGTGGGCACATTATATACGTCTATATCGTAATATAACCTAACCTAACCCATCTAGACCCTCGCTGGTAATTTTTTTACAAAATCCCGGTCGTGTCGTCCCGTACGTCTCGGTGCGGAGATTATATACGTCTATAACGTTATATATCCTAACCTAAGGCAACTTAACATCTCGGATGTAGTATTTCCCAACATTCCTGGCAGGTCGGCCCCATCTTCTCGGTGGGCACATTATATACGTCTATATCGTAATATAACCAAACCTAACCCATATAGACCCTCGCTGGTAATGTTTTACAAAATCCCGGTCGTGTCGGCCCGTGCTTCTCGGTGGGGACATTATATACGTCTATAACGTTATATATCCTAACCTAAGGGAACCTATAATCGCGGATGTATTATTTCACAACATTCCTGGCTGGTCGGCGCCAATTCTCGGTGGGAACATTATATACGTCTATATCGTAATATAACCTAACCTAACCCATCTAGACCCTCGCTGGTAATGTTTTACAAAATCCCGGTCGTGTCGTCCCGTACGTCTCGGTGCGGAGATTATATACGTCTATAACGTTATATATCCTAACCTAAGGCTACCTAACATCTCGAATGTAGTATTTCACAACATTCCTGGCGGGTCGGCCCGCACTTCTCGGTGGGAACATTATATACTTCTATAACGTAATATAACCTAACCCAACCGATCTAGCCCCTCGCTGGTGATGTTTTACAGTATCCCGGACGTGTCGCCCGTACGTCTCAGTGCGGACATTATATGCGTTTATAACGCTATATATCCTTACCTAAGGCAACTTAACATCTCGGATGTAATATTTCCCAACATTCCTGGCGGGTCGGCCCCATCTTCTCGGTGGGCACATTATATACGTCTATATCGTAATATAACCTAACCTAACCCATCTAGACCCTCGCTGGTAATGTTTTACAAAATCCCGGTCGTGTCGTCCCGTACGTCTCGGTTCGGACATTATATACGTCTATAATGTTATATATCCTAACCTAAGGGAACCTAACATCGCGGATGTAGTATTTCACAACATTCCCGGCTGGTCGGCCCCATCTTCTCGGTGGGCACATTATATACGTCTATATCGTAATATAACCTAACCTAACCCATCTAGACCCTCGCTGGTAATGTTTTACAAAATCCGGGGCGTGTCGGCCCGTACTTCTCGGTGCGGACATTATATAAGTCTATAACGTTATATACCCTAACCTAAGGGAACCTAACATCTTGGATGTAGTATTTTCCAACATTCCTGGCGGGTCGGCTCCTACTTCTCGGTGGGCATATTATATACGTCTATATCGTAATGTAACCTAACCTAACCCATCTAGACCCTCGCTGGTAATGTTTTACAAAATCCCGGTCCTGTCGGCCCGTATGTCTCGGTGCGGACATTATATGCGTTTATAACGTTATATATCCTAACCTAAGGCAACCTAACATCTCGGATGTAGTATTTTCCAACATTCCCGGCGCGTCGGCCCCAACTTCTCGGTGGGCACATTATATACATCTATATCGTAATATAACCTAACCTAACCCATCTAGACCCTCGCTGGTAATGTTTTACAAAATCCCGGTCGTGTCGGCCAGTACTTCTCGGTGGGGACATTATATACGTCTATATCGTAATATAACCTAACCTAACCCATCTAGACCCTCGCTGGTAATGGTTGACAAAATCCCGGTCGTGTCGGCCCGTGCTTCTCGGTGGGCACGTTATATACGTCTATATCGTAATATAACCTAACCTAACCCGTCTAGACCCTCGCTGGTAATGTTTTACAAAATCCGGGGCGTGTCGGCCCGTACTTCTCGGTGCGGACATTATATAAGTCTATAACGTTACATACCCTAACCTAAGGGAACCTAACATCTTGGATGTAGTATTTTCCAACATTCCTGGCGGGTCGGCTCCTACTTCTCGGTGGGCATATTATATACGTCTATGTCGTAATGTAACCTAACCTAACCCATCTAGACCCTCGCTGGTAATGTTTTACAAAATCCCGGTCGTGTCGTCCCGTACGTCTCGGAGCGGACATTATATGCGTTTATAACGTTATATATCCTAACCTAAGGCAACCTAACATCTCGAATGTAGTATTTTCCAACATTCCTGGCGCGTCGGCCCCAACTTCTCGGTGGGCAGATTATATACGTCTATATCGTAATATAACCTAACCTAACCCATCTAGACCCTCGCTGGTAATGTTTTACAGAATCCCGGTCGTGCCGGCCCGTACTTCTCGGTGGGGACATTATATACGTTTATAACGTTATATATCCTAACCTAAGGCAACTTAACATCTCGGATGTAGTATTTTCCAACATTCCTGGCGGGTGGGCCCCATGTTCTCGGTGGGCACATTATATACGTCTATATCGTAATATAACCTAACCTAACCCATCTAGACCCTCGCTGGTAATGTTTTACAAAATCCCGGTCGTGTCGTCCCGTACGTCTCGGTGCGGAGATTATATACGTCTATAACGTTATATATCCTAACCTAAGGCAACTTAACATCTCGGATGTAGTATTTCCCAACATTCCTGGCAGGTCGGCCCCATCTTCTCGGTGGGCACATTATATACGTCTATATCGTAATATAACCAAACCTAACCCATCTAGACCCTCGCTGGTAATGTTTTACAGAATCCCGGTCGTGTCGTCCCGTACGTCTCGGTTCGGACATTATATACGTCTATAATGTTATATATCCTAACCTAAGGGAACCTAACATCGCGGATGTAGTATTTCACAACATTCCCGGCTGGTCGGCCCCATCTTCTCGGTGGGCACATTATATACGTCTATATCGTAATATAACCTAACCTAACCCATCTAGACCCTCGCTGGTAATGTTTTACAAAATCCCGGTCGTGTCGTCCCGTACGTCTCGCTTCGGACATTATATACGTCTATAATGTTATATATCCTAACCTAAGGGAACCTAACATCTTGGATATAGTATTTTCCAACATTCCTGGCGGGTCGGCTCCTACTTCTCGGTGGGAATATTATATACGTCTATATCGTAATGTAACCTAACCTAACCCATCTAGACCTTCGCTGGTAATGTTTTACAAAATCCCGGTCGTGTCGTCCCGTACGTCTCGGAGCGGACATTATATACGTCTATAACGTTACGTATCCTAACCTAAGGCAACTTAACATCTGGGATGTAGTATTTTCCAAAATTCCTGGCAAGTCGGCCCCAACTTCTCGGTGGGCAGATTATATACGTCTATATCGTAATATAACCTAACCTAACCCATCTACACCCTCGCTGGTAATGTTTTACAAAATCCCGGTCGTGTCGGCCAGTACTTCTCGGTGGGGACATTATATACGTCTATATCGTAATATAACCTAACCTAACCCATCTAGACCCTCGCTGGTAATGTTTTACAAAATCCCGGTCGTGTCGGCCCGTGCTTCTCGGTGGGCACATTATATACATCTATATCGTAATATAACCTAACCTAACCCATCTAGACCCTCGCTGGTAATGTTTTACATAATCCCGGTCGTGTCGGCCCGTACTTCTCGGTGGGGACATTATATACGTCTATAACGTTATATATTCTAACCTAAGGCAACTTAACATCTGGGATGTAGTATTTTCCAACATTCCTGGCGAGTCGGCCCCAACTTCTCGGTGGGCAGATTATATACGTCTATATCATAATATAACCTAACCTAACCCATCTAGACCCTCGCTGGTAATGTTTTACAAAATCCCGGTCGTGTCGGCCAATACTTCTCGCTGGGGACATTATATACGTCTATATCGTAATATAACCTAACCTAACCCATCTAGACCCTCGCTGGTAATGTTTTACAAAATCCCGGTCGTGTCGGCCCGTGCTTCTCGGTGGGCACATTATATACATCTATATCGTAATATAACCTAACCTAACCCATCTAGACCCTCGCTGGTAATGTTTTACAGAATCCCGGTCGTGCCGGCCCGTACTTCTCGGTGGGGACATTATATACGTCTATAACGTTATATATCCTAACCTAAGGCAACTTAACATCTCGGATGTAGTATTTTCCAACATTCCTGGCGGGTGGGCCCCATGTTCTCGGTGGGCACATAATATACGTCTATATCGTAGTATAACCAAACCTAACCCATCTAGACCCTCGCTGGTAATGTTTTACAAAATCCCGGTCGTGTCGTCCCGTACGTCTCGGAGCGGACATTATATACGTCTATAACGTTACGTATCCTAACCTAAGGCAACTTAACATCTGGGATGTAGTATTTTCCAAAATTCCTGGCGAGTCGGCCGCAACTTCTCGGTGGGCAGATTATATACGTCTATATCGTAATATAACCTAACCTAACCCATCTAGACCCTCGCTGGTAATGTTTTACAAAATCCCGGTCGTGTCGGCCAGTACTTCCCGGTGGGGACATTATATACGTCTATATCGTAATATAACCTAACCCAACCCATCTAGACCCTCGCTGGTAATGTTTTACAAAATCCCGGTCGTGTCGGCCCGTGCTTCTCGGTGGGCACATTATATACATCTATATCGTAATATAACCTAACCTAACCCATCTAGACCCTCGCTGGTAATGTTTTACATAATCCCGGTCGTGTCGGCCCGTACTTCTCGGTGGGGACATTATATACGTCTATAACGTTATATATTCTAACCTAAGGCAACTTAACATCTCGGATGTAGTATTTTCCAACATTCCTGGCGGGTCGGCCCCATCTTCTCGGTGGGCACATTATATACGTCTATATCGTAATATAACCTAACCTAACCCATCTAGACCCTCGCTGGTAATTTTTTTACAAAATCCCGGTCGTGTCGTCCCGTACGTCTCGGTGCGGAGATTATATACGTCTATAACGTTATATATCCTAACCTAAGGCAACTTAACATCTCGGATGTAGTATTTCCCAACATTCCTGGCAGGTCGGCCCCATCATCTCGGTGGGCACATTATATTCGTCTATATCGTAATATAACCAAACCTAACCCATATAGACCCTCGCTGGTAATGTTTTACAAAATCCCGGTCGTGTCGGCCCGTGCTTCTCGGTGGGGACATTATATACGTCTATAACGTTATATATCCTAACCTAAGGGAACCTATAATCGCGGATGTATTATTTCACAACATTCCTGGCTGGTCGGCGCCAATTACTCGGTGGGAACATTATATACGTCTATATCGTAATATAACCTAACCTAACCCATCTAGAACCTCGCTGGTAATGTTTCACAAAATCACGGTCGTGTCGGCCCGTACTTCTCGGTGGGGACATCATATACGTCTATAACGTTATATACCCTAACCTAAGGCTACCTAACATCTCGAATGTAGTATTTCACAACATTCCTGGCGGGTCGGCCCGCACTTCTCGGTGGGAACATTATATACTTCTATAACGTAATATAACCTAACCCAACCGATCTAGCCCCTCGCTGGTAATGTTTTACAGAATCCCGGACGTGTCGCCCGTACGTCTCAGTGCGGACATTATATGCGTTTATAACGCTATATATCCTAACCTAAGGCAACTTAACATCTCGGATGTAATATTTCCCAACATTCCTGGCGGGTCGGCCCCATCTTCTCGGTGGGCACATTATATACGTCTATATCGTAATATAACCTAACCTAACCCATCTAGACCCTCGCTGGTAATGTTTTACAAAATCCCGGTCGTGTCGTCCCGTACGTCTCGGTTCGGACATTATATACGTCTATAATGTTATATATCCTAACCTAAGGGAACCTAACATCGCGGATGTAGTATTTCACAACATTCCCGACTGGTCGGCCCCATCTTCTCGGTGGGCACATTATATACGTCTATATCGTAATATAACCTAACCTAACCCATCTAGACCCTCGCTGGTAATGTTTTACAAAATCCGGGGCGTGTCGGCCCGTACTTCTCGGTGCGGACATTATATAAGTCTATAACGTTATATACCCTAACCTAAGGGAACCTAACATCTTGGATGTAGTATTTTCCAACATTCCTGGCGGGTCGGCTCCTACTTCTCGGTGGGCATATTATATACGTCTATATCGTAATGTAACCTAACCTAACCCATCTAGACCCTCGCTGGTAATGTTTTACAAAATCCCGGTCGTGTCGTCACGTACGTCTCGGTGCGGAGATTATATACGTCTATACCGTTATATATCCTAACCTAAGGCAACTTAACATCTCGGATGTAGTATTTTCCAACATTCCTGGCGGGTGGGCCCCATGTTCTCGGTGGGCACATAATATACGTCTATATCGTAGTATAACCTAACCTAACCCATCTAGACCCTCGCTGGTAATGTTTTACAAAATCCCGGTCGTGTCGTCCCGTACGTCTCGGAGCGGACATTATATACGTCTATAACGTTACGTATCCTAACCTAAGGCAACTTAACATCTGGGATGTAGTATTTTCCAAAATTCCTGGCGAGTCGGCCCCAACTTCTCGGTGGGCAGATTATATACGTCTATATCGTAATATAACCTAACCTAACCCATCTAGACCCTCGCTGGTAATGTTTTACAAAATCCCGGTCGTGTCGGCCAGTACTTCTCGGTGGGGACATTATATACGTCTATATCGTAATATAACCTAACCCAACCCATCTAGACCCTCGCTGGTAATGTTTTACAAAATCCCGGTCGTGTCGGCCCGTGCTTCTCGGTGGGCACATTATATACATCTATATCGTAATATAACCTAACCTAACCCATCTAGACCCTCGCTGGTAATGTTTTACATAATCCCGGTCGTGTCGGCCCGTACTTCTCGGTGGGGACATTATATACGTCTATAACGTTATATATTCTAACCTAAGGCAACTTAACATCTCGGATGTAGTATTTTCCAACATTCCTGGCGGGTCGGCCCCATCTTCTCGGTGGGCACATTATATACGTCTATATCGTAATATAACCTAACCTAACCCATCTAGACCCTCGCTGGTAATTTTTTTACAAAATCCCGGTCGTGTCGTCCCGTACGTCTCGGTGCGGAGATTATATACGTCTATAACGTTATATATCCTAACCTAAGGCAACTTAACATCTCGGATGTAGTATTTCCCAACATTCCTGGCAGGTCGGCCCCATCATCTCGGTGGGCACATTATATTCGTCTATATCGTAATATAACCAAACCTAACCCATATAGACCCTCGCTGGTAATGTTTTACAAAATCCCGGTCGTGTCGGCCCGTGCTTCTCGGTGGGGACATTATATACGTCTATAACGTTATATATCCTAACCTAAGGGAACCTATAATCGCGGATGTATTATTTCACAACATTCCTGGCTGGTCGGCGCCAATTACTCGGTGGGAACATTATATACGTCTATATCGTAATATAACCTAACCTAACCCATCTAGAACCTCGCTGGTAATGTTTCACAAAATCACGGTCGTGTCGGCCCGTACTTCTCGGTGGGGACATCATATACGTCTATAATGTTATATACCCTAACCTAAGGCTACCTAACATCTCGAATGTAGTATTTCACAACATTCCTGGCGGGTCGGCCCGCACTTCTCGGTGGGAACATTATATACTTCTATAACGTAATATAACCTAACCCAACCGATCTAGCCCCTCGCTGGTAATGTTTTACAGAATCCCGGACGTGTCGCCCGTACGTCTCAGTGCGGACATTATATGCGTTTATAACGCTATATATCCTAACCTAAGGCAACTTAACATCTCGGATGTAATATTTCCCAACATTCCTGGCGGGTCGGCCCCATCTTCTCGGTGGGCACATTATATACGTCTATATCGTAATATAACCTAACCTAACCCATCTAGACCCTCGCTGGTAATGTTTTACAAAATCCCGGTCGTGTCGTCCCGTACGTCTCGGTTCGGACATTATATACGTCTATAATGTTATATATCCTAACCTAAGGGAACCTAACATCGCGGATGTAGTATTTCACAACATTCCCGACTGGTCGGCCCCATCTTCTCGGTGGGCACATTATATACGTCTATATCGTAATATAACCTAACCTAACCCATCTAGACCCTCGCTGGTAATGTTTTACAAAATCCGGGGCGTGTCGGCCCGTACTTCTCGGTGCGGACATTATATAAGTCTATAACGTTATATACCCTAACCTAAGGGAACCTAACATCTTGGATGTAGTATTTTCCAACATTCCTGGCGGGTCGGCTCCTACTTCTCGGTGGGCATATTATATACGTCTATATCGTAATGTAACCTAACCTAACCCATCTAGACCCTCGCTGGTAATGTTTTACAAAATCCCGGTCGTGTCGTCACGTACGTCTCGGTGCGGAGATTATATACGTCTATACCGTTATATATCCTAACCTAAGGCAACTTAACATCTCGGATGTAGTATTTTCCAACATTCCTGGCGGGTGGGCCCCATGTTCTCGGTGGGCACATAATATACGTCTATATCGTAGTATAACCTAACCTAACCCATCTAGACCCTCGCTGGTAATGTTTTACAAAATCCCGGTCGTGTCGTCCCGTACGTCTCGGAGCGGACATTATATACGTCTATAACGTTACGTATCCTAACCTAAGGCAACTTAACATCTGGGATGTAGTATTTTCCAAAATTCCTGGCGAGTCGGCCCCAACTTCTCGGTGGGCAGATTATATACGTCTATATCGTAATATAACCTAACCTAACCCATCTAAACCCTCGCTGGTAATGTTTTACAAAATCCCGGTCGTGTCGGCCAGTACTTCTCGGTGGGGACATTATATACGTCTATATCGTAATATAACCTAACCTAACCCATCTAGACCCTCGCTGGTAATGTTTTACAATATCCCGGTCAAGTCGTCCCGTACGTCTCGGTGCGGACATTATATACGTCTATAACGTTACGTATCCTAACCTAAGGCAACTTAACATCTGGGATGTAGTATTTTCCAAAATTCCTGGCGAGTCGGCCCCAACTTCTCGGTGGGCAGATTATATACGTCTATATCATAATATAACCTAACCTAACCCATCTAGACCCTCGCTGGTAATGTTTTACAAAATCCCGGTCGTGTCGGCCAGTACTTCTCGCTGGGGACATTATATACGTCTATATCGTAATATAACCTAACCTAACCCATCTAGACCCTCGCTGGTAATGTTTTACAAAATCCCGGTCGTGTCGGCCCCATGTTCTCGGTGGGCACATAATATACGTCTATATCGTAATATAACATAACCTAACCCATCTAGACCCTCGCTGGTAATGTTTTACAAAATCCCGGTCAAGTCGTCCCGTACGTCTCGGTGCGGACATTATATACGTCTATAACGTTACGTATCCTAACCTAAGGCAACTTAACATCTGGGATGTAGTATTTTCCAAAATTCCTGGCGAGTCGGCCCCAACTTCTCGGTGGGCAGATTATATACGTCTATATCATAATATAACCTAACCTAACCCATCTAGACCCTCGCTGGTAATGTTTTACAAAATCCCGGTCGTGTCGGCCAATACTTCTCGCTGGGGACATTATATACGTCTATATCGTAATATAACCTAACCTAACCCATCTAGACCCTCGCTGGTAATGTTTTACAAAATCCCGGTCGTGTCGGCCCGTGCTTCTCGGTGGGCACATTATATACATCTATATCGTAATATAACCTAACCTAACCCATCTAGACCCTCGCTGGTAATGTTTTACAGAATCCCGGTCGTGCCGGCCCGTACTTCTCGGTGGGGACATTATATACGTCTATAACGTTATATATCCTAACCTAAGGCAACTTAACATCTCGGATGTAGTATTTTCCAACATTCCTGGCGGGTGGGCCCCATGTTCTCGGTGGGCACATAATATACGTCTATATCGTAATATAACCTAACCTAACCCATCTAGACCCTCGCTGGTAATGTTTTACAAAATCCGGGGCGTGTCGGCCCGTACTTCTCGGTGCGGACATTATATAAGTCTATAACGTTATATACCCTAACCTAAGGGAACCTAACATCTTGGATGTAGTATTTTCCAACATTCCTGGCGGGTCGGCCCGTGCTTCTCGGTGGGCACATTATATACATCTATATCGTAATATAACCTAACCTAACCCATCTAGACCCTCGCTGGTAATGTTTTACATAATCCCGGTCGTGTCGGCCCGTACTTCTCGGTGGGGACATTATATACGTCTATAACGTTATATATTCTAACCTAAGGCAACTTAACATCTGGGATGTAGTATTTTCCAACATTCCTGGCGAGTCGGCCCCAACTTCTCGGTGGGCAGATTATATACGTCTATATCATAATATAACCTAACCTAACCCATCTAGACCCTCGCTGGTAATGTTTTACAAAATCCCGGTCGTGTCGGCCAATACTTCTCGCTGGGGACATTATATACGTCTATATCGTAATATAACCTAACCTAACCCATCTAGACCCTCGCTGGTAATGTTTTACAAAATCCCGGTCGTGTCGGCCCGTGCTTCTCGGTGGGCACATTATATACATCTATATCGTAATATAACCTAACCTAACCCATCTAGACCCTCGCTGGTAATGTTTTACAGAATCCCGGTCGTGCCGGCCCGTACTTCTCGGTGGGGACATTATATACGTCTATAACGTTATATATCCTAACCTAAGGCAACTTAACATCTCGGATGTAGTATTTTCCAACATTCCTGGCGGGTGGGCCCCATGTTCTCGGTGGGCACATAATATACGTCTATATCGTAGTATAACCAAACCTAACCCATCTAGACCCTCGCTGGTAATGTTTTACAAAATCCCGGTCGTGTCGTCCCGTACGTCTCGGAGCGGACATTATATACGTCTATAACGTTACGTATCCTAACCTAAGGCAACTTAACATCTGGGATGTAGTATTTTCCAAAATTCCTGGCGAGTCGGCCGCAACTTCTCGGTGGGCAGATTATATACGTCTATATCGTAATATAACCTAACCTAACCCATCTAGACCCTCGCTGGTAATGTTTTACAAAATCCCGGTCGTGTCGGCCAGTACTTCCCGGTGGGGACATTATATACGTCTATATCGTAATATAACCTAACCCAACCCATCTAGACCCTCGCTGGTAATGTTTTACAAAATCCCGGTCGTGTCGGCCCGTGCTTCTCGGTGGGCACATTATATACATCTATATCGTAATATAACCTAACCTAACCCATCTAGACCCTCGCTGGTAATGTTTTACATAATCCCGGTCGTGTCGGCCCGTACTTCTCGGTGGGGACATTATATACGTCTATAACGTTATATATTCTAACCTAAGGCAACTTAACATCTCGGATGTAGTATTTTCCAACATTCCTGGCGGGTCGGCCCCATCTTCTCGGTGGGCACATTATATACGTCTATATCGTAATATAACCTAACCTAACCCATCTAGACCCTCGCTGGTAATTTTTTTACAAAATCCCGGTCGTGTCGTCCCGTACGTCTCGGTGCGGAGATTATATACGTCTATAACGTTATATATCCTAACCTAAGGCAACTTAACATCTCGGATGTAGTATTTCCCAACATTCCTGGCAGGTCGGCCCCATCATCTCGGTGGGCACATTATATTCGTCTATATCGTAATATAACCAAACCTAACCCATATAGACCCTCGCTGGTAATGTTTTACAAAATCCCGGTCGTGTCGGCCCGTGCTTCTCGGTGGGGACATTATATACGTCTATAACGTTATATATCCTAACCTAAGGGAACCTATAATCGCGGATGTATTATTTCACAACATTCCTGGCTGGTCGGCGCCAATTACTCGGTGGGAACATTATATACGTCTATATCGTAATATAACCTAACCTAACCCATCTAGAACCTCGCTGGTAATGTTTCACAAAATCACGGTCGTGTCGGCCCGTACTTCTCGGTGGGGACATCATATACGTCTATAACGTTATATACCCTAACCTAAGGCTACCTAACATCTCGAATGTAGTATTTCACAACATTCCTGGCGGGTCGGCCCGCACTTCTCGGTGGGAACATTATATACTTCTATAACGTAATATAACCTAACCCAACCGATCTAGCCCCTCGCTGGTAATGTTTTACAGAATCCCGGACGTGTCGCCCGTACGTCTCAGTGCGGACATTATATGCGTTTATAACGCTATATATCCTAACCTAAGGCAACTTAACATCTCGGATGTAATATTTCCCAACATTCCTGGCGGGTCGGCCCCATCTTCTCGGTGGGCACATTATATACGTCTATATCGTAATATAACCTAACCTAACCCATCTAGACCCTCGCTGGTAATGTTTTACAAAATCCCGGTCGTGTCGTCCCGTACGTCTCGGTTCGGACATTATATACGTCTATAATGTTATATATCCTAACCTAAGGGAACCTAACATCGCGGATGTAGTATTTCACAACATTCCCGACTGGTCGGCCCCATCTTCTCGGTGGGCACATTATATACGTCTATATCGTAATATAACCTAACCTAACCCATCTAGACCCTCGCTGGTAATGTTTTACAAAATCCGGGGCGTGTCGGCCCGTACTTCTCGGTGCGGACATTATATAAGTCTATAACGTTATATACCCTAACCTAAGGGAACCTAACATCTTGGATGTAGTATTTTCCAACATTCCTGGCGGGTCGGCTCCTACTTCTCGGTGGGCATATTATATACGTCTATATCGTAATGTAACCTAACCTAACCCATCTAGACCCTCGCTGGTAATGTTTTACAAAATCCCGGTCGTGTCGTCACGTACGTCTCGGTGCGGAGATTATATACGTCTATACCGTTATATATCCTAACCTAAGGCAACTTAACATCTCGGATGTAGTATTTTCCAACATTCCTGGCGGGTGGGCCCCATGTTCTCGGTGGGCACATAATATACGTCTATATCGTAGTATAACCTAACCTAACCCATCTAGACCCTCGCTGGTAATGTTTTACAAAATCCCGGTCGTGTCGTCCCGTACGTCTCGGAGCGGACATTATATACGTCTATAACGTTACGTATCCTAACCTAAGGCAACTTAACATCTGGGATGTAGTATTTTCCAAAATTCCTGGCGAGTCGGCCCCAACTTCTCGGTGGGCAGATTATATACGTCTATATCGTAATATAACCTAACCTAACCCATCTAGACCCTCGCTGGTAATGTTTTACAAAATCCCGGTCGTGTCGGCCAGTACTTCTCGGTGGGGACATTATATACGTCTATATCGTAATATAACCTAACCCAACCCATCTAGACCCTCGCTGGTAATGTTTTACAAAATCCCGGTCGTGTCGGCCCGTGCTTCTCGGTGGGCACATTATATACATCTATATCGTAATATAACCTAACCTAACCCATCTAGACCCTCGCTGGTAATGTTTTACATAATCCCGGTCGTGTCGGCCCGTACTTCTCGGTGGGGACATTATATACGTCTATAACGTTATATATTCTAACCTAAGGCAACTTAACATCTCGGATGTAGTATTTTCCAACATTCCTGGCGGGTCGGCCCCATCTTCTCGGTGGGCACATTATATACGTCTATATCGTAATATAACCTAACCTAACCCATCTAGACCCTCGCTGGTAATTTTTTTACAAAATCCCGGTCGTGTCGTCCCGTACGTCTCGGTGCGGAGATTATATACGTCTATAACGTTATATATCCTAACCTAAGGCAACTTAACATCTCGGATGTAGTATTTCCCAACATTCCTGGCAGGTCGGCCCCATCATCTCGGTGGGCACATTATATTCGTCTATATCGTAATATAACCAAACCTAACCCATATAGACCCTCGCTGGTAATGTTTTACAAAATCCCGGTCGTGTCGGCCCGTGCTTCTCGGTGGGGACATTATATACGTCTATAACGTTATATATCCTAACCTAAGGGAACCTATAATCGCGGATGTATTATTTCACAACATTCCTGGCTGGTCGGCGCCAATTACTCGGTGGGAACATTATATACGTCTATATCGTAATATAACCTAACCTAACCCATCTAGAACCTCGCTGGTAATGTTTCACAAAATCACGGTCGTGTCGGCCCGTACTTCTCGGTGGGGACATCATATACGTCTATAATGTTATATACCCTAACCTAAGGCTACCTAACATCTCGAATGTAGTATTTCACAACATTCCTGGCGGGTCGGCCCGCACTTCTCGGTGGGAACATTATATACTTCTATAACGTAATATAACCTAACCCAACCGATCTAGCCCCTCGCTGGTAATGTTTTACAGAATCCCGGACGTGTCGCCCGTACGTCTCAGTGCGGACATTATATGCGTTTATAACGCTATATATCCTAACCTAAGGCAACTTAACATCTCGGATGTAATATTTCCCAACATTCCTGGCGGGTCGGCCCCATCTTCTCGGTGGGCACATTATATACGTCTATATCGTAATATAACCTAACCTAACCCATCTAGACCCTCGCTGGTAATGTTTTACAAAATCCCGGTCGTGTCGTCCCGTACGTCTCGGTTCGGACATTATATACGTCTATAATGTTATATATCCTAACCTAAGGGAACCTAACATCGCGGATGTAGTATTTCACAACATTCCCGACTGGTCGGCCCCATCTTCTCGGTGGGCACATTATATACGTCTATATCGTAATATAACCTAACCTAACCCATCTAGACCCTCGCTGGTAATGTTTTACAAAATCCGGGGCGTGTCGGCCCGTACTTCTCGGTGCGGACATTATATAAGTCTATAACGTTATATACCCTAACCTAAGGGAACCTAACATCTTGGATGTAGTATTTTCCAACATTCCTGGCGGGTCGGCTCCTACTTCTCGGTGGGCATATTATATACGTCTATATCGTAATGTAACCTAACCTAACCCATCTAGACCCTCGCTGGTAATGTTTTACAAAATCCCGGTCGTGTCGTCACGTACGTCTCGGTGCGGAGATTATATACGTCTATACCGTTATATATCCTAACCTAAGGCAACTTAACATCTCGGATGTAGTATTTTCCAACATTCCTGGCGGGTGGGCCCCATGTTCTCGGTGGGCACATAATATACGTCTATATCGTAGTATAACCTAACCTAACCCATCTAGACCCTCGCTGGTAATGTTTTACAAAATCCCGGTCGTGTCGTCCCGTACGTCTCGGAGCGGACATTATATACGTCTATAACGTTACGTATCCTAACCTAAGGCAACTTAACATCTGGGATGTAGTATTTTCCAAAATTCCTGGCGAGTCGGCCCCAACTTCTCGGTGGGCAGATTATATACGTCTATATCGTAATATAACCTAACCTAACCCATCTAAACCCTCGCTGGTAATGTTTTACAAAATCCCGGTCGTGTCGGCCAGTACTTCTCGGTGGGGACATTATATACGTCTATATCGTAATATAACCTAACCTAACCCATCTAGACCCTCGCTGGTAATGTTTTACAATATCCCGGTCAAGTCGTCCCGTACGTCTCGGTGCGGACATTATATACGTCTATAACGTTACGTATCCTAACCTAAGGCAACTTAACATCTGGGATGTAGTATTTTCCAAAATTCCTGGCGAGTCGGCCCCAACTTCTCGGTGGGCAGATTATATACGTCTATATCATAATATAACCTAACCTAACCCATCTAGACCCTCGCTGGTAATGTTTTACAAAATCCCGGTCGTGTCGGCCAGTACTTCTCGCTGGGGACATTATATACGTCTATATCGTAATATAACCTAACCTAACCCATCTAGACCCTCGCTGGTAATGTTTTACAAAATCCCGGTCGTGTCGGCCCCATGTTCTCGGTGGGCACATAATATACGTCTATATCGTAATATAACATAACCTAACCCATCTAGACCCTCGCTGGTAATGTTTTACAAAATCCCGGTCAAGTCGTCCCGTACGTCTCGGTGCGGACATTATATACGTCTATAACGTTACGTATCCTAACCTAAGGCAACTTAACATCTGGGATGTAGTATTTTCCAAAATTCCTGGCGAGTCGGCCCCAACTTCTCGGTGGGCAGATTATATACGTCTATATCATAATATAACCTAACCTAACCCATCTAGACCCTCGCTGGTAATGTTTTACAAAATCCCGGTCGTGTCGGCCAATACTTCTCGCTGGGGACATTATATACGTCTATATCGTAATATAACCTAACCTAACCCATCTAGACCCTCGCTGGTAATGTTTTACAAAATCCCGGTCGTGTCGGCCCGTGCTTCTCGGTGGGCACATTATATACATCTATATCGTAATATAACCTAACCTAACCCATCTAGACCCTCGCTGGTAATGTTTTACAGAATCCCGGTCGTGCCGGCCCGTACTTCTCGGTGGGGACATTATATACGTCTATAACGTTATATATCCTAACCTAAGGCAACTTAACATCTCGGATGTAGTATTTTCCAACATTCCTGGCGGGTGGGCCCCATGTTCTCGGTGGGCACATAATATACGTCTATATCGTAATATAACCTAACCTAACCCATCTAGACCCTCGCTGGTAATGTTTTACAAAATCCGGGGCGTGTCGGCCCGTACTTCTCGGTGCGGACATTATATAAGTCTATAACGTTATATACCCTAACCTAAGGGAACCTAACATCTTGGATGTAGTATTTTCCAACATTCCTGGCGGGTCGGCTCCTACTTCTCGGTGGGCATATTATATACGTCTATATCGTAATGTAACCTAACCTAACCCATCTAGACCCTCGCTGGTAATGTTTTACAAAATCCCGGTCGTGTCGGCCCGTACGTCTCGGTGCGGACATTATATGCGTTTATAACGTTATATATCCTAACCTAAGGCAACCTAACATCTCGGATGTAGTATTTTCCAACATTCCTGGCGCGTCGGCCCCAACTTCTCGGTGGGCACATTATATACATCTATATCGTAATATAACCTAACCTAACCCATCTAGACCCTCGCTGGTAATGTTTTACAGAATCCCGGTCGTGTCGTCCCGTACGTCTCGGTGCGGAGAATATATACGTCTATAACGTTATGTATCCTAACCTAAGGCAACTTAACATCTGGGATGTAGTATTTTCCAACATTCCTGGCGAGTCGGCCCCAACTTCTCGGTGGGCACATTATATACGTCTATATCGTAATATAACCTAACCTAACCCATCTAGACCCTCGCTGGTAATGTTTTCCAGAATCCCGGTCGTGCCGGCCCGTACTTCTCGGTTGGGACATTATATACGTCTATAACGTTATATATCCTAACCTAAGGCAACTTAGCATCTCGGATGTAGTATTTTCCAACATTCCTGGCGGGTGGGCCCCATGTTCTCGGTGGGTACATAATATACGTCTATATCGTAGTATAACCTAACATAACCCATCTAGACCCTCGCTGGTAATGTTTTACAAAATCCCGGTCGTGTCGTCCGGTACGTCTCGGAGCGGACATTATATACGTCTATAACGTTACGTATCCTAACCTAAGGCAACTTAACATCTGGGATGTAGTATTTTCCAAAATTCCTGGCGAGTCGGCCCCAACTTCTCGGTGGGCAGATTATATACGTCTATATCGTAATATAACCTAACCTAACCCATCTAAACCCTCGCTGGTAATGTTTTACAAAATCCCGGTCGTGTCGGCCAGTACTTCTCGGTGGGGACATTATATACGTCTATATCGTAATATAACCTAACCTAACCCATCTAGACCCTCGCTGGTAATGTTTTACAAAATCCCGGTCGTGTCGGCCCGTACTTCTAGGTGGGGACATTATATACGTCTATAACGTTATATATTCTAACCTAAGGCAACTTAACATCTCGGATGTAGTATTTTCCAACATTCCTGGCGGGTCGACCCCATCTTCTCGGTGGGCACATTATATACGTCTATATCGTAATATAACCTAACCTAACCCATCTAGACCCTCGCTGGTAATTTTTTTACAAAATCCCGGTCGTGTCGTCCCGTACGTCTCGGTGCGGAGATTATATACGTCTATAACGTTATATATCCTAACCTAAGGCAACTTAACATCTCGGATGTAGTATTTCCCAACATTCCTGGCAGGTCGGCCCCATCTTCTCGGTGGGCACATTATATACGTCTATATCGTAATATAACCAAACCTAACCCATATAGACCCTCGCTGGTAATGTTTTACAAAATCCCGGTCGTGTCGGCCCGTGCTTCTCGGTGGGGACATTATATACGTCTATAACGTTATATATCCTAACCTAAGGGAACCTATAATCGCGGATGTATTATTTCACAACATTCCTGGCTGGTCGGCGCCAATTCTCGGTGGGAACATTATATACGTCTATATCGTAATATAACCTAACCTAACCCATCTAGACCCTCGCTGGTAATGTTTCACAAAATCACGGTCGTGTCGGCCCGTACTTCTCGGTGGGGACGTCATATACGTATATAACGTTATATACCCTAACCTAAGGCTACCTAACATCTCGAATGTAGTATTTCACAACATTCCTGGCGGGTCGGCCCGCACTTCTCGGTGGGAACATTATATACTTCTATAACGTAATATAACCTAACCCAACCGATCTAGCCCCTCGCTGGTAATGTTTTACAGAATCCCGGACGTGTCGCCCGTACGTCTCAGTGCGGACATTATATGCGTTTATAACGCTATATATCCTAACCTAAGGCAACTTAACATCTCGGATGTGATATTTCCCAACATTCCTGGCGGGTCGGCCCCATCTTCTCGGTGGGCACATTATATACGTCTATATCGTAATATAACCTAACCTAACCCATCTAGACCCTCGCTGGTAATGTTTTACAAAATCCCGGTCGTGTCGGCCAGTACTTCTCGGTGGGGACATTATATACGTCTATATCGTAATATAACCTAACCTAACCCATCTAGACCCTCGCTGGTAATGTTTTACAAAATCCCGGTCGTGTCGGCCCCATGTTCTCGGTGGGCACATAATATACGTCTATATCGTAATATAACATAACCTAACCCATCTAGACCCTCGCTGGTAATGTTTTACAATATCCCGGTCAAGTCGTCCCGTACGTCTCGGTGCGGACATTATATACGTCTATAACGTTACGTATCCTAACCTAAGGCAACTTAACATCTGGGATGTAGTATTTTCCAAAATTCCTGGCGAGTCGACCCCAACTTCTCGGTGGGCAGATTATATACGTCTATATCATAATATAACCTAACCTAACCCATCTAGACCCTCGCTGGTAATGTTTTACAAAATCCCGGTCGTGTCGGCCAGTACTTCTCGCTGGGGACATTATATACGTCTATATCGTAATATAACCTAACCTAACCCATCTAGACCCTCGCTGGTAATGTTTTACAAAATCCCGGTCGTGTCGGCCCCATGTTCTCGGTGGGCACATAATATACGTCTATATCGTAATATAACATAACCTAACCCATCTAGACCCTCGCTGGTAATGTTTTACAAAATCCCGGTCAAGTCGTCCCGTACGTCTCGGTGCGGACATTATATACGTCTATAACGTTACGTATCCTAACCTAAGGCAACTTAACATCTGGGATGTAGTATTTTCCAAAATTCCTGGCGAGTCGGCCCCAACTTCTCGGTGGGCACATTATATACGTCTATATCATAATATAACCTAACCTAACCCATCTAGACCCTCGCTGGTAATGTTTTACAAAATCCCGGTCGTGTCGGCCAATACTTCTCGCTGGGGACATTATATACGTCTATATCGTAATATAACCTAACCTAACCCATCTAGACCCTCGCTGGTAATGTTTTACAAAATCCCGGTCGTGTCGGCCCGTGCTTCTCGGTGGGCACATTATATACATCTATATCGTAATATAACCTAACCTAACCCATCTAGACCCTCGCTGGTAATGTTTTACAGAATCCCGGTCGTGCCGGCCCGTACTTCTCGGTGGGGACATTATATACGTCTATAACGTTATATATCCTAACCTAAGGCAACTTAACATCTCGGATGTAGTATTTTCCAACATTCCTGGCGGGTGGGCCCCATGTTCTCGGTGGGCACATAATATACGTCTATATCGTAATATAACCTAACCTAACCCATCTAGACCCTCGCTGGTAATGTTTTACAAAATCCCGGTCGTGTCGGCCCCATGTTCTCGGTGGGCACATAATATACGTCTATATCGTAATATAACATAACCTAACCCATCTAGACCCTCGCTGGTAATGTTTTACAATATCCCGGTCAAGTCGTCCCGTACGTCTCGGTGCGGACATTATATACGTCTATAACGTTACGTATCCTAACCTAAGGCAACTTAACATCTGGGATGTAGTATTTTCCAAAATTCCTGGCGAGTCGGCCCCAACTTCTCGGTGGGCAGATTATATACGTCTATATCATAATATAACCTAACCTAACCCATCTAGACCCTCGCTGGTAATGTTTTACAAAATCCCGGTCGTGTCGGCCAGTACTTCTCGCTGGGGACATTATATACGTCTATAACGTTATATATTCTAACCTAAGGCAACTTAACATCTCGGATGTAGTATTTTCCAACATTCCTGGCGGGTCGACCCCATCTTCTCGGTGGGCACATTATATACGTCTATATCGTAATATAACCTAACCTAACCCATCTAGACCCTCGCTGGTAATTTTTTTACAAAATCCCGGTCGTGTCGTCCCGTACGTCTCGGTGCGGAGATTATATACGTCTATAACGTTATATATCCTAACCTAAGGCAACTTAACATCTCGGATGTAGTATTTCCCAACATTCCTGGCAGGTCGGCCCCATCTTCTCGGTGGGCACATTATATACGTCTATATCGTAATATAACCAAACCTAACCCATATAGACCCTCGCTGGTAATGTTTTACAAAATCCCGGTCGTGTCGGCCCGTGCTTCTCGGTGGGGACATTATATACGTCTATAACGTTATATATCCTAACCTAAGGGAACCTATAATCGCGGATGTATTATTTCACAACATTCCTGGCTGGTCGGCGCCAATTCTCGGTGGGAACATTATATACGTCTATATCGTAATATAACCTAACCTAACCCATCTAGACCCTCGCTGGTAATGTTTCACAAAATCACGGTCGTGTCGGCCCGTACTTCTCGGTGGGGACGTCATATACGTATATAACGTTATATACCCTAACCTAAGGCTACCTAACATCTCGAATGTAGTATTTCACAACATTCCTGGCGGGTCGGCCCGCACTTCTCGGTGGGAACATTATATACTTCTATAACGTAATATAACCTAACCCAACCGATCTAGCCCCTCGCTGGTAATGTTTTACAGAATCCCGGACGTGTCGCCCGTACGTCTCAGTGCGGACATTATATGCGTTTATAACGCTATATATCCTAACCTAAGGCAACTTAACATCTCGGATGTGATATTTCCCAACATTCCTGGCGGGTCGGCCCCATCTTCTCGGTGGGCACATTATATACGTCTATATCGTAATATAACCTAACCTAACCCATCTAGACCCTCGCTGGTAATGTTTTACAAAATCCCGGTCGTGTCGGCCAGTACTTCTCGGTGGGGACATTATATACGTCTATATCGTAATATAACCTAACCTAACCCATCTAGACCCTCGCTGGTAATGTTTTACAAAATCCCGGTCGTGTCGGCCCCATGTTCTCGGTGGGCACATAATATACGTCTATATCGTAATATAACATAACCTAACCCATCTAGACCCTCGCTGGTAATGTTTTACAATATCCCGGTCAAGTCGTCCCGTACGTCTCGGTGCGGACATTATATACGTCTATAACGTTACGTATCCTAACCTAAGGCAACTTAACATCTGGGATGTAGTATTTTCCAAAATTCCTGGCGAGTCGACCCCAACTTCTCGGTGGGCAGATTATATACGTCTATATCATAATATAACCTAACCTAACCCATCTAGACCCTCGCTGGTAATGTTTTACAAAATCCCGGTCGTGTCGGCCAGTACTTCTCGCTGGGGACATTATATACGTCTATATCGTAATATAACCTAACCTAACCCATCTAGACCCTCGCTGGTAATGTTTTACAAAATCCCGGTCGTGTCGGCCCCATGTTCTCGGTGGGCACATAATATACGTCTATATCGTAATATAACATAACCTAACCCATCTAGACCCTCGCTGGTAATGTTTTACAAAATCCCGGTCAAGTCGTCCCGTACGTCTCGGTGCGGACATTATATACGTCTATAACGTTACGTATCCTAACCTAAGGCAACTTAACATCTGGGATGTAGTATTTTCCAAAATTCCTGGCGAGTCGGCCCCAACTTCTCGGTGGGCAGATTATATACGTCTATATCATAATATAACCTAACCTAACCCATCTAGACCCTCGCTGGTAATGTTTTACAAAATCCCGGTCGTGTCGGCCAATACTTCTCGCTGGGGACATTATATACGTCTATATCGTAATATAACCTAACCTAACCCATCTAGACCCTCGCTGGTAATGTTTTACAAAATCCCGGTCGTGTCGGCCCGTGCTTCTCGGTGGGCACATTATATACATCTATATCGTAATATAACCTAACCTAACCCATCTAGACCCTCGCTGGTAATGTTTTACAGAATCCCGGTCGTGCCGGCCCGTACTTCTCGGTGGGGACATTATATACGTCTATAACGTTATATATCCTAACCTAAGGCAACTTAACATCTCGGATGTAGTATTTTCCAACATTCCTGGCGGGTGGGCCCCATGTTCTCGGTGGGCACATAATATACGTCTATATCGTAATATAACCTAACCTAACCCATCTAGACCCTCGCTGGTAATGTTTTACAAAATCCCGGTCGTGTCGGCCCCATGTTCTCGGTGGGCACATAATATACGTCTATATCGTAATATAACATAACCTAACCCATCTAGACCCTCGCTGGTAATGTTTTACAATATCCCGGTCAAGTCGTCCCGTACGTCTCGGTGCGGACATTATATACGTCTATAACGTTACGTATCCTAACCTAAGGCAACTTAACATCTGGGATGTAGTATTTTCCAAAATTCCTGGCGAGTCGGCCCCAACTTCTCGGTGGGCAGATTATATACGTCTATATCATAATATAACCTAACCTAACCCATCTAGACCCTCGCTGGTAATGTTTTACAAAATCCCGGTCGTGTCGGCCAGTACTTCTCGCTGGGGACATTATATACGTCTATATCGTAATATAACCTAACCTAACCCATCTAGACCCTCGCTGGTAATGTTTTACAAAATCCCGGTCGTGTCGGCCCCATGTTCTCGGTGGGCACATAATATACGTCTATATCGTAATATAACATAACCTAACCCATCTAGACCCTCGCTGGTAATGTTTTACAAAATCCCGGTCAAGTCGTCCCGTACGTCTCGGTGCGGACATTATATACGTCTATAACGTTACGTATCCTAACCTAAGGCAACTTAACATCTGGGATGTAGTATTTTCCAAAATTCCTGGCGAGTCGGCCCCAACTTCTCGGTGGGCAGATTATATACGTCTATATCATAATATAACCTAACCTAACCCATCTAGACCCTCGCTGGTAATGTTTTACAAAATCCCGGTCGTGTCGGCCAATACTTCTCGCTGGGGACATTATATACGTCTATATCGTAATATAACCTAACCTAACCCATCTAGACCCTCGCTGGTAATGTTTTACAAAATCCCGGTCGTGTCGGCCCGTGCTTCTCGGTGGGCACATTATATACATCTATATCGTAATATAACCTAACCTAACCCATCTAGACCCTCGCTGGTAATGTTTTACAGAATCCCGGTCGTGCCGGCCCGTACTTCTCGGTGGGGACATTATATACGTCTATAACGTTATATATCCTAACCTAAGGCAACTTAACATCTCGGATGTAGTATTTTCCAACATTCCTGGCGGGTGGGCCCCATGTTCTCGGTGGGCACATAATATACGTCTATATCGTAATATAACCTAACCTAACCCATCTAGACCCTCGCTGGTAATGTTTTACAAAATCCGGGGCGTGTCGGCCCGTACTTCTGGGTGCGGACATTATATAAGTCTATAACGTTATATACCCTAACCTAAGGGAACCTAACATCTTGGATGTAGTATTTTCCAACATTCCTGGCGGGTCGGCTCCTACTTCTCGGTGGGCATATTATATACGTCTATATCGTAATGTAACCTAACCTAACCCATCTAGACCCTCGCTGGTAATGTTTTACAAAATCCCGGTCGTGTCGGCCCGTACGTCTCGGTGCGGACATTATATGCGTTTATAACGTTATATATCCTAACCTAAGGCAACCTAACATCTCGGATGTAGTATTTTCCAACATTCCTGGCGCGTCGGCCCCAACTTCTCGGTGGGCACATTATATACATCTATATCGTAATATAACCTAACCTAACCCATCTAGACCCTCGCTGGTAATGTTTTACAGAATCCCGGTCGTGTCGTCCCGTACGTCTCGGTGCGGAGAATATATACGTCTATAACGTTATGTATCCTAACCTAAGGCAACTTAACATCTGGGATGTAGTATTTTCCAACATTCCTGGCGAGTCGGCCCCAACTTCTCGGTGGGCACATTATATACGTCTATATCGTAATATAACCTAACCTAACCCATCTAGACCCTCGCTGGTAATGTTTTCCAGAATCCCGGTCGTGCCGGCCCGTACTTCTCGGTGGGGACATTATATACGTCTATAACGTTATATATCCTAACCTAAGGCAACTTAGCATCTCGGATGTAGTATTTTCCAACATTCCTGGCGGGTGGGCCCCATGTTCTCGGTGGGCACATTATATACGTCTATATCGTAATATAACCAAACCTAACCCATATAGACCCTCGCTGGTAATGTTTTACAAAATCCCGGTCGTGTCGGCCCGTGCTTCTCGGTGGGGACATTATATACGTCTATAACGTTATATATCCTAACCTAAGGGAACCTATAATCGCGGATGTATTATTTCACAACATTCCTGGCTGGTCGGCGCCAATTCTCGGTGGGAACATTATATACGTCTATATCGTAATATAACCTAACCTAACCCATCTAGACCCTCGCTGGTAATGTTTCACAAAATCACGGTCGTGTCGGCCCGTACTTCTCGGTGGGGACGTCATATACGTCTATAACGTTATATACCCTAACCTAAGGCTACCTAACATCTCCAATGTAGTATTTCACAACATTCCTGGCGGGTCGGCCCGCACTTCTCGGTGGGAACATTATATACTTCTATAACGTAATATAACCTAACCCAACCGATCTAGCCCCTCGCTGGTAATGTTTTACAGAATCCCGGACGTGTCGCCCGTACGTCTCAGTGCGGACATTATATGCGTTTATAACGCTATATATCCTAACCTAAGGCAACTTAACATCTCGGATGTAATATTTCCCAACATTCCTGGCGGGTCGGCCCCATCTTCTCGGTGGGCACATTATATACGTCTATATCGTAATATAACCTAACCTAACCCATCTAGACCCTCGCTGGTAATGTTTTACAAAATCCCGGTCGTGTCGTCCCGTACGTCTCGGTGCGGAGGTTATATACGTCTATAACGTTATATATCCTAACCTAAGGCAACTTAACATCTCGGATGTAGTATTTCCCAACATTCCTGGCAGGTCGGCCCCATCTTCTCGGTGGGCACATTATATACGTCTATATCGTAATATAACCAAACCTAACCCATCTAGACCCTCGCTGGTAATGTTTTACAAAATCCCGGTCGTGTCGGCCCGTGCTTCTCGGTGGGGACATTATATACATCTATATCGTAATATAACCTAACCTAACCCATCTAGACCCTCGCTGGTAATGTTTTACAGAATCCCGGACGTGTCGCCCGTACGTCTCAGTGCGGACATTATATGCGTTTATAACGCTATATATCCTTACCTAAGGCAACTTAACATCTCGGATGTAATATTTCTCAACATTCCTGGCGGGTCGGCCCCATCTTCTCGGTGGGGACATTATATACGTCTATATCGTAATATAACCTAACCTAACCCATCTAGACCCTCGCTGGTAATGGTTGACAAAATCCCGGTCGTGTCGGCCCGTGCTTCTCGGTGGGCAGGTTATATACGTCTATATCGTAATATAACCTAACCTAACCCGTCTAGACCCTCGCTGGTAATGTTTTACAAAATCCGGGGCGTGTCGGCCCGTACTTCTCGGTGCGGACATTATATAAGTCTATAACGTTACATACCCTAACCTAAGGGAACCTAACATCTTGGATGTAGTATTTTCCAACATTCCTGGCGGGTCGGCTCCTACTTCTCGGTGGGCATATTATATACGTCTATATCGTAATGTAACCTAACCTAACCCATCTGGACCCTCGCTGGTAATGTTTTACAAAATCCCGGTCGTGTCGTCCCGTACGTCTCGGAGCGGACATTATATGCGTTTATAACGTTATATATCCTAACCTAAGGCAACCTAACATCTCGAATGTAGTATTTTCCAACATTCCTGGCGCGTCGGCCCCAACTTCTCGGTGGGCAGATTATATACGTCTATATCGTAATATAACCTAACCTAACCCATCTAGACCCTCGCTGGTAATGTTTTACAGAATCCCGGTCGTGCCGGCCCGTACTTCTCGGTGGGGACATTATATACGTTTATAACGTTATATATCCTAACCTAAGGCAACTTAACATCTCGGATGTAGTATTTTCCAACATTCCTGGCGGGTGGGCCCCATGTTCTCGGTGGGCACATTATATACGTCTATATCGTAATATAACCTAACCTAACCCATCTAGACCCTCGCTGGTAATGTTTTACAAAATCCCGGTCGTGTCGTCCCGTACGTCTCGGTGCGGAGATTATATACGTCTATAACGTTATATATCCTAACCTAAGGCAACTTAACATCTCGGATGTAGTATTTCCCAACATTCCTGGCAGGTCGGCCCCATCTTCTCGGTGGGCACATTATATACGTCTATATCGTAATATAACCAAACCTAACCCATCTAGACCCTCGCTGGTAATGTTTTACAAAATCCCGGTCGTGTCGTCCCGTACGTCTCGGTGCGGAGATTATATACGTCTATAACGTTATATATCCTAACCTAAGGCAACTTAACATCTCGGATGTAGTATTTCCCAACATTCCTGGCAGGTCGGCCCCATCTTCTCGGTGGGCACATTATATACGTCTATATCGTAATATAACCAAACCTAACCCATCTAGACCCTCGCTGGTAATGTTTTACAGAATCCCGGTCGTGTCGTCCCGTACGTCTCGGTTCGGACATTATATACGTCTATAATGTTATATATCCTAACCTAAGGCAACTTAACATCTCGGATGTAGTATTTTCCAACATTCCTGGCGGGTGGGCCCCATGTTCTCGGTGGGCAGATAATATACGTCTATATCGTAGTATAACCAAACCTAACCCATCTAGACCCTCGCTGGTAATGTTTTACAAAATCC
Source organism: Xylocopa violacea (assembly GCA_963969225.1). Classification (NCBI taxonomy): domain Eukaryota; kingdom Metazoa; phylum Arthropoda; class Insecta; order Hymenoptera; family Apidae; genus Xylocopa; species Xylocopa violacea. The sequence goes on along the minus strand of CAXAJV010000061.1, from coordinate 711,824 downwards.
CGGTCGTGTCGTCCCGTACGTCTCGGAGCGGACATTATATACGTCTATAACGTTACGTATCCTAACCTAAGGCAACTTAACATCTGGGATGTAGTATTTTCCAAAATTCCTGGCAAGTCGGCCCCAACTTCTCGGTGGGCAGATTATATACGTCTATATCGTAATATAACCTAACCTAACCCATCTACACCCTCGCTGGTAATGTTTTACAAAATCCCGGTCGTGTCGGCCAGTACTTCTCGGTGTGGACATTATATACGTCTATATCGTAATATAACCTAACCTAATCCATCTAGACCCTCGCTGGTAATGTTTTACAAAATCCCGGTCGTGTCGGCCCGTGCTTCTCGGTGGGCACATTATATACATCTATATCGTAATATAACCTAACCTAACCCATCTAGACCCTCGCCGGTAATGTTTTACATAATCCCGGTCGTGTCGTCCCGTATGTCTCGGCGCGGACATTATATACGTCTATAACTTTATGTATCCTAACCTAAGGCAACTTAACATCTGGGATGTAGTATTTTCCAACATTCCTGGCGGGTCGGCCCCAACTTCTCGGTGGGCACATTATATACGTCTATATCATAATATAACCTAACCTAACCCATCTAGACCCTCGCTGGTAATGTTTTACAAAATCCCGGTCGTGTCGGCCAATACTTCTCGCTGGGGACATTATATACGTCTATATCGTAATATAACCTAACCTAACCCATCTAGACCCTCGCTGGTAATGTTTTACAAAATCCCGGTCGTGTCGGCCCGTGCTTCTCGGTGGGCACATTATATACATCTATATCGTAATATAACCTAACCTAACCCATCTAGACCCTCGCTGGTAATGTTTTACAGAATCCCGGTCGTGCCGGCCCGTACTTCTCGGTGGGGACATTATATACGTCTATAACGTTATATATCCTAACCTAAGGCAACTTAACATCTCGGATGTAGTATTTTCCAACATTCCTGGCGAGTCGGCCCCAACTTCTCGGTGGGCAGATTATATACGTCTATATCGTAATATAACCTAACCTAACCCATCTAGACCCTCGCTGGTAATGTTTTACAAAATCCCGGTCGTGTCGGCCAGTACTTCTCGGTGGGGACATTATATACGTCTATATCGTAATATAACCTAACCCAACCCATCTAGACCCTCGCTGGTAATGTTTTACAAAATCCCGGTCGTGTCGGCCCGTGCTTCTCGGTGGGCACATTATATACATCTATATCGTAATATAACCTAACCTAACCCATCTAGACCCTCGCTGGTAATGTTTTACATAATCCCGGTCGTGTCGGCCCGTACTTCTCGGTGGGGACATTATATACGTCTATAACGTTATATATTCTAACCTAAGGCAACTTAACATCTCGGATGTAGTATTTTCCAACATTCCTGGCGGGTCGGCCCCATCTTCTCGGTGGGCACATTATATACGTCTATATCGTAATATAACCTAACCTAACCCATCTAGACCCTCGCTGGTAATTTTTTTACAAAATCCCTGTCGTGTCGTCCCGTACGTCTCGGTGCGGAGATTATATACGTCTATAACGTTATATATCCTAACCTAAGGCAACTTAACATCTCGGATGTAGTATTTCCCAACATTCCTGGCAGGTCGGCCCCATCATCTCGGTGGGCACATTATATTCGTCTATATCGTAATATAACCAAACCTAACCCATATAGACCCTCGCTGGTAATGTTTTACAAAATCCCGGTCGTGTCGGCCCGTGCTTCTCGGTGGGGACATTATATACGTCTATAACGTTATATATCCTAACCTAAGGGAACCTATAATCGCGGATGTATTATTTCACAACATTCCTGGCTGGTCGGCGCCAATTCTCGGTGGGAACATTATATACGTCCATATCGTAATATAACCTAACCTAACCCATCTAGACCCTCGCTGGTAATGTTTTACAAAATCCGGGGCGTGTCGGCCCGTACTTCTCGGTGCGGACATTATATAAGTCTATAACGTTATATACCCTAACCTAAGGGAACCTAACATTTTGGATGTAGTATTTTCCAACATTCCTGGCGGGTCGGCTCCTACTTCTCGGTGGGCATATTATATACGTCTATATCGTAATGTAACCTAACCTAACCCATCTAGACCCTCGCTGGTAATGTTTTACAAAATCCCGGTCGTGTCGTCACGTACGTCTCGGTGCGGAGATTATATACGTCTATACCGTTATATATCCTAACCTAAGGCAACTTAACATCTCGGATGTAATATTTCCCAACATTCCTGGCGGGTCGGCCCCATCTTCTCGGTGGGCACATTATATACGTCTATATCGTAATATAACCTAACCTAACCCATCTAGACCCTCGCTGGTAATGTTTTACAAAATCCCGGTCGTGTCGTCCCGTACGTCTCGGTTCGGACATTATATACGTCTATAATGTTATATATCCTAACCTAAGGGAACCTAACATCGCGGATGTAGTATTTCACAACATTCCCGACTGGTCGGCCCCATCTTCTCGGTGGGCACATTATATACGTCTATATCGTAATATAACCTAACCTAACCCATCTAGACCCTCGCTGGTAATGTTTTACAAAATCCGGGGCGTGTCGGCCCGTACTTCTCGGTGCGGACATTATATAAGTCTATAACGTTATATACCCTAACCTAAGGGAACCTAACATTTTGGATGTAGTATTTTCCAACATTCCTGGCGGGTCGGCTCCTACTTCTCGGTGGGCATATTATATACGTCTATATCGTAATGTAACCTAACCTAACCCATCTAGACCCTCGCTGGTAATGTTTTACAAAATCCCGGTCGTGTCGTCACGTACGTCTCGGTGCGGAGATTATATACGTCTATACCGTTATATATCCTAACCTAAGGCAACTTAACATCTCGGATGTAGTATTTTCCAACATTCCTGGCGGGTGGGCCCCATGTTCTCGGTGGGCACATAATATACGTCTATATCGTAGAATAACCTAACCTAACCCATCTAGACCCTCGCTGGTAATGTTTTACAAAATCCCGGTCGTGTCGTCCCGTACGTCTCGGAGCGGACATTATATACGTCTATAACGTTACGTATCCTAACCTAAGGCAACTTAACATCTGGGATGTAGTATTTTCCAAAATTCCTGGCGAGTCGGCCCCAACTTCTCGGTGGGCAGATTATATACGTCTATATCGTAATATAACCTAACCTAACCCATCTAGACCCTCGCTGGTAATGTTTTACAGAATCCCGGTCGTGCCGGCCCGTACTTCTCGGTGGGGACATTATATACGTTTATAACGTTATATATCCTAACCTAAGGCAACTTAACATCTCGGATGTAGTATTTTCCAACATTCCTGGCGGGTGGGCCCCATGTTCTCGGTGGGCACATTATATACGTCTATATCGTAATGTAACCTAACCTAACCCATCTAGACCCTCGCTGGTAATGTTTTACAAAATCCCGGTCGTGTCGTCACGTACGTCTCGGTGCGGAGATTATATACGTCTATACCGTTATATATCCTAACCTAAGGCAACTTAACATCTCGGATGTAGTATTTTCCAACATTCCTGGCGGGTGAGCCCCATGTTCTCGGTGGGCACATAATATACGTCTATATCGTAGTATAACCTAACCTAACCCATCTAGACCCTCGCTGGTAATGTTTTACAAAATCCCGGTCGTGTCGTCCCGTACGTCTCGGAGCGGACATTATATACGTCTATAACGTTACGTATCCTAACCTAAGGCAACTTAACATCTGGGATGTAGTATTTTCCAAAATTCCTGGCGAGTCGGCCCCAACTTCTCGGTGGGCAGATTATATACGTCTATATCGTAATATAACCTAACCTAACCCATCTAGACCCTCGCTGGTAATGTTTTACAGAATCCCGGTCGTGCCGGCCCGTACTTCTCGGTGGGGACATTATATACGTTTATAACGTTATATATCCTAACCTAAGGCAACTTAACATCTCGGATGTAGTATTTTCCAACATTCCTGGCGGGTGGGCCCCATGTTCTCGGTGGGCACATTATATACGTCTATATCGTAATATAACCTAACCTAACCCATCTAGACCCTCGCTGGTAATGTTTTACAAAATCCCGGTCGTGTGGGCCCCTGCTTCTCGGTGGGGACATTATATACGTCTATATCGTAATATAACCTAACCTAACCCATCTAGACCCTCGCTGGTAATGTTTTACAAAATCCCGGTCGTGTCGGCCCGTGCTTCTCGGTCGGGACATTATATACGTCTATAACCTCATATATCCTAACCTAAGGGAACCTAACATCGCGGATGTATTCTTTCACAACATTCCTGGCTGGTCGGCGCCAATTCTCGGTGGGAACATTATATACGTCCATAACGTAATATAACCTAACCCAACCGATCTAGCCCCTGGCTGGTAATGTTTTACAGAATCCCGGACGTGTCGCCCGTACGTCTCGGTGCGGACATTATATGCGTCTATAACGCTATATATCCTAACCTAAGGCAACTTAACATCTCGGATGTAGTATTTTCCAACATTCCTGGCGGGTCGGCCCCATCTCCTCGGTGGGCACATTATATACGTCTATATCGTAATATAACCTAACCTAACCCATCTAGACCCTCGCTGGTAATGTTTTACAAAATCCCGGTCCTGTCGGCCCGTATGTCTCGGTGCGGACATTATATGCGTTTATAACGTTATATATCCTAACCTAAGGCAACCTAACATCTCGGATGTAGTATTTTCCAACATTCCTGGCGCGTCGGCCCCAACTTCTCGGTGGGCACATTATATACATCTATATCGTAATATAACCTAACCTAACCCATCTAGACCCTCGCTGGTAATGTTTTCCAAAATCCCGGTCGCGTCGGCCAGTACTTCTCGGTGGGGACATTATATACGTCTATATCGTAATATAACCTAACCTAACCCATCTAGACCCTCGCTGGTAATGTTTTACAAAATCCCGGTCGTGTCGGCCCGTGCTTCTCGGTGGGCACATTATATACGTCTATATCGTTATATAACCTAACCTAACCCATCTAGACCCTCGATGGTAATGTTTTACAAAATCCGGGGCGTGTCGGCCCGTACTTCTCGGTGCGGACATTATATAAGTCTATAACGTTATATACCCTAACCTAAGGCAACCTAACATCTCGGATGTAGTATTTTCCAACATTCCTGGCGCGTCGGCCCCAACTTCTCGGTGGGCACATTATATACATCTATATCGTAATATAACCTAACCTAACCCATCTAGACCCTCGCTGGTAATGTTTTACAAAATCCCGGTCGTGTCGGCCAGTACTTCTCGGTGGGGACATTATATACGTCTATATCGTAATATAACCTAACCTAACACATCTAGACCCTCGCTGGTAATGTTTTACAAAATCTCGGTCGTGTCGGCCCGTGCTTCTCGGTGGGCACATTATATACATCTATATCGTAATATAACCTAACCTAACCCATCTAGATCCTCGCTGGTAATGTTTTACAGAATCCCGGTCGTGCCGGCCCGTACTTCTCGGTGGGGACATTATATACGTCTATAACGTTATATATCCTAACCTAAGGCAACTTAACATCTCGGATGTAGTATTTTCCAACATTCCTGGCGGGTGGGCCCCATGTTCTCGGTGGGCACATAATATACGTCTATATCGTAGTATAACCTAACCTAACCCATCTAGACCCTCGCTGGTAATGTTTTACAAAATCCCGGTCGTGTCGTCCCGTACGTCTCGGAGCGGACATTATATACGTCTATAACGTTACGTATCCTAACCTAAGGCAACTTAACATCTGGGATGTAGTATTTTCCAAAATTCCTGGCGAGTCGGCCCCAACTTCTCGGTGGGCAGATTATATACGTCTATATCGTAATATAACCTAACCTAACCCATCTAGACCCTCGCTGGTAATGTTTTACAAAATCCCGGTCGTGTCGGCCAGTACTTCTCGGTGGGGACATTATATACGTCTATATCGTAATATAACCTAACCTAACCCATCTAGACCCTCGCTGGTAATGTTTTACAAAATCCCGGTCGTGTCGGCCCGTGCTTCTCGGTGGGCACATTATATACATCTATATCGTAATATAACCTAACCTAACCCATCTAGACCCTCGCTGGTAATGTTTTACATAATCCCGGTCGTGTCGGCCTGTACTTCTCGGTGGGGACATTATATACGTCTATAACGTTATATATTCTAACCTAAGGCAACTTAACATCTCGGATGTAGTATTTTCCAACATTCCTGGCGGGTCGGCCCCATCTTCTCGGTGGGCACATTATATACGTCTATATCGTAATATAACCTAACCTAACCCATCTAGACCCTCGCTGGTAATGTTTTACAAAATCCCGGTCGTGTCGTCCCGTACGTCTCGGTGCGGAGATTATATACGTCTATAACGTTATATATCCTAACCTAAGGCAACTTAACATCTCGGATGTAGTATTTCCCAACATTCCTGGCAGGTCGGCCCCATCTTCTCGGTGGGCACATTATATACGTCTATATCGTAATATAACCAAACCTAACCCATCTAGACCCTCGCTGGTAATGTTTTACAAAATCCCGGTCGTGTCGTCCCGTACGTCTCGGTTCGGACATTATATACGTCTATAATGTTATATATCCTAACCTAAGGGAACCTAACATCGCGGATGTAGTATTTCACAACATTCCCGGCTGGTCGGCCCCATCTTCTCGGTGGGCACATTATATACGTCTATATCGTAATATAACCTAACCTAACCCACCTAGACCCTCGCTGGTAATGTTTGACAAAATCCCGGTCGTGTCGGCCCGTGCTTCTCGGTGGGCACGTTATATACGTCTATATCGTAATATAACCTAACCTAACCCGTCTAGACCCTCGCTGGTAATGTTTTACAAAATCCGGGGCGTGTCGGCCCGTACTTCTCGGTGCGGACATTATATAAGTCTATAACGTTACATACCCTAACCTAAGGGAACCTAACATCTTGGATGTAGTATTTTCCAACATTCCTGGCGGGTCGGCTCCTACTTCTCGGTGGGCATATTATATACGTCTATATCGTAATGTAACCTAACCTAACCCATCTAGACCCTCGCTGGTAATGTTTCACAAAATCACGGTCGTGTCGGCCCGTACTTCTCGGTGGGGACATCATATACGTCTATAACGTTATATACCCTAACCTAAGGCTACCTAACATCTCGAATGTAGTATTTCACAACATTCCTGGCGGGTCGGCCCGCACTTCTCGGTGGGAACATTATATACTTCTATAACGTAATATAACCTAACCCAACCGATCTAGCCCCTCGCTGGTAATGTTTTACAGAATCCCGGACGTGTCGCCCGTACGTCTCAGTGCGGACATTATATGCGTTTATAACGCTATATATCCTAACCTAAGGCAACTTAACATCTCGGATGTAATATTTCCCAACATTCCTGGCGGGTCGGCCCCATCTTCTCGGTGGGCACATTATATACGTCTATATCGTAATATAACCTAACCTAACCCATCTAGACCCTCGCTGGTAATGTTTTCCAAAATCCCGGTCGTGTCGTCCCGTACGTCTCGGTTCGGACATTATATACGTCTATAATGTTATATATCCTAACCTAAGGGAACCTAACATCGCGGATGTAGTATTTCACAACATTCCCGGCTGGTCGGCCCCATCTTCTCGGTGGGCACATTATATACGTCTATATCGTAATATAACCTAACCTAACCCATCTAGACCCTCGCTGGTAATGTTTTACAAAATCCCGGTCGTGTCGGCCAGTACTTCTCGGTGGGGACATTATATACGTCTATATCGTAATATAACCTAACCTAACCCATCTAGACCCTCGCTGGTAATGTTTTACAAAATCCCGGTCCTGTCGGCCCGTGCTTCTCGGTGGGGACATTATATACGTCTATAACCTCATATATCCTAACCTAAGGGAACCTAACATCGCGGAAGTATTCTTTCACAACATTCCTGGCTGGTCGGCGCCAATTCTCGGTGGGAACATTATATACGTCCATAACGTAATATAACCTAACCCAACCGATCTAGCCCCTGGCTGGTAATGTTTTACAGAATCCCGGACGTGTCGCCTGTACGTCTCGGTGCGGACATTATATGCGTCTATAACGCTATATATCCTAACCTAAGGCAACTTAACATCTCGGATGTAGTATTCTCCAACATTCCTGGCGGGTCGGCCCCAACTTCTCGGTGGGCACATTATGTACATCTATATCGTAATATAACCTAACCTAACCCATCTAGAACCTCGCTGGTAATGTTTTACAAAATCCCGGTCGTGTCGGCCAGTACTTCTCGGTGGGGACATTATATACGTCTATATCGTAATATAACCTAACCTAACCCATCTAGACCCTCGCTGGTAATGTTTGACAAAATCCCGGTCGTGTCGGCCCGTGCTTCTCGGTGGGCACGTTATATACGTCTATATCGTAATATAACCTAACCTAACCCGTCTAGACCCTCGCTGGTAATGTTTTACAAAATCCGGGGCGTGTCGGCCCGTACTTCTCGGTGCGGACATTATATAAGTCTATAACGTTACATACCCTAACCTAAGGGAACATAACATCTTGGATGTAGTATTTTCCAACATTCCTGGCGGTTCGGCTCCTACTTCTCGGTGGGCATATTATATACGTCTATATCGTAATGTAACCTAACCTAACCCATCTAGACCCTCGCTGGTAATGTTTTACAAAATCCCGGTCGTGTCGGCCAGTACTTCTCGGTGGGGACATTATATACGTCTATATCGTAATATAACCTAACCTAACCCATCTAGACCCTCGCTGGTAATGTTTTACAAAATCCCGGTCGTGTCGGCCCGTGCTTCTCGGTGGGCACGTTATATACGTCTATATCGTAATATAACCTAACCTAACCCGTCTAGACCCTCGCTGGTAATGTTTTACAAAATCCGGGGCGTGTCGGCCCGTACTTCTCGGTGCGGACATTATATAAGTCTATAACGTTACATACCCTAACCTAAGGGAACCTAACATCTTGGATGTAGTATTTTCCAACATTCCTGGCGGGTCGGCTCCTACTTCTCGGTGGGCATATTATATACGTCTATATCGTAATGTAACCTAACCTAACCCATCTAGACCCTCGCTGGTAATGTTTTACAAAATCCCGGTCGTGTCGGCCCGTACGTCTCGGTGCGGACATTATATGCGTTTATAACGTTATATATCCTAACCTAAGGCAACCTAACATCTCGAATGTAGTATTTTCCAACATTCCTGGCGCGTCGGCCCCAACTTCTCGGTGGGCACATTATATACATCTATATCGTAATATAACCTAACCTAACCCATCTAGACCCTCGCTGGTAATGTTTTACAAAATCCCGGTCGCGTAGGCCAGTACTTCTCGGTGGGGACATTATATATGTCTATATCATAATATAACCTAACCTAACCCATCTAGACCCTCGCTGGTAATGTTTTACAAAATCCCGGTCGTGTCGGCCCGTGCTTCTCGGTGGGCACATTATATACATCTATATCGTAATATAACCTAACCTAACCCATCTAGACCTTCGCTGGTAATGTTTTACAAAATCCCGGTCGCGTCGGCCAGTACTTCTCGGTGGGGACATTATATACGTATATATCGTAATATAACCTAACCTAACCCATCTAGACCCTCGCTGGTAATGTTTTACAAAATCCCGGTCGTGTCGGCCCGTGCTTCTCGGTGGGCACATTATATACATCTATATCGTAATATAACCTAACCTAACCCATCTAGACCCTCGCTGGTAATGTTTTACATAATCCCGGTCGTGTCGGCCCGTACTTCTCGGTGGGGACATTATATACGTCTATAACGTTATATATCCTAACCTAAGGCAACTTAACATCTCGGATGTAGTATTTTCCAACATTCCTGGCGGGTCGGCCCCATCTTCTCGGTGAGCACATTATATACGTCCATATCGTAATATAACCTAACCTAACCCATCTAGACCCTCGCTGGTAATGTTTTACAAAATCCCGGTACGTGTCGTCCCGTACGTCTCGGTTCGGACATTATATACGTCTATAATGTTATATATCCTAACCTAAGGGAACCCAACATCGCGGATGTAGTATTTCACAACATTCCCGGCTGGTCGGCCCCATCTTCTCGGTGGGCACATTATATACGTCTATATCGTAATATAACCTAACCTAACCCATCTAGACCCTCGCTGGTAATGTTTTACAAAATCCGGGGCGTGTCGGCGCGTACTTCTCGGTGGGGACATTATATACGTCTATAACGTTATATATCCTAACCTAAGGCAACTTAACATCTCGGATGTAGTATTTCCCAACATTCCTGGCGGGTCGGCCCCATCTTCTCGGTGGGCACATTATATACGTCTATATCGTAATATAACCTAACCTAACCCATCTAGACCCTCGCTGGTAATGTTTTACAAAATCCCGGTACGTGTCGTCCCGTACGTCTCGGTTCGGACATTATATACGTCTATAATGTTATATATCCTAACCTAAGGGAACCTAACATCGCGGATGTAGTATTTCACAACATTCCCGGCTGGTCGGCCCCATCTTCTCGGTGGGCACATTATATACGTCTATATCGTAATATAACCTAACCTAACCCATCTAGACCCTCGCTGGTAATGTTTTACAAAATTCCGGTCGTGTCGTCCCGTACGTCTCGGAGCGGACATTATATACGTCTATAACGTTACGTATCCTAACCTAAGGCAACTTAACATCTGGGATGTAGTGTTTTCCAAAATTCCTGGCGAGTCGGCCCCAACTTCTCGGTGGGCAGATTATATACGTCTATATCGTAATATAACCTAACCTAACCCATCTAGACCCTCGCTGGTAATGTTTTACAAAATCCCGGTCGTGTCGGCCAGTACTTCTCGGTGGGGACATTATATACGTCTATATCGTAATATAACCTAACCTAACCCATCTAGACCCTCGCTGGTAATGTTTTACAAAATCCCGGTCGTGTCGGCCCGTGCTTCTCGGTGGGCACATTATATACATCTATATCGTAATATAACCTAACCTAACCCATCTAGACCCTCGCTGGTAATGTTTTACATAATCCCGGTCGTCTCGGCCCGTACTTCTCGGTGGGGACATTATATACGCCTATAACGTTATATATCCTAACCTAAGGCAACTTAACATCTCGGATGTAGTATTTTCCAACATTCATGGCGGGTCGGCCCCATCTTCTCGGTGGGCACATTATATACGTCTATATCGTAATATAACCTAACCTAACCCATCTAGACCCTCGCTGGTAATGTTTTACAAAATCCCGGTACGTGTCGTCCCGTACGTCTCGGTTCGGACATTATATACGTCTACAATGTTATATATCCTAACCTAAGGGAACCTAACATCGCGGATGTAGTATTTCACAACATTCCCGGCTGGTCGGCCCCATCTTCTCGGTGGGCACATTATATACGTCTATATCGTAATATAACCTAACCTAACCCATCTAGACCCTCGCTGGTAATGTTTTACAAAATCCGGGGCGTGTCGGCCCGTACTTCTCGGTGCGGACATTATATAAGTCTATAACGTTATATACCCTAACCTAAGGGAACCTAACATCTTGGATGTAGTATTTTCCAAAATTCCTGGCGAGTCGGCCCCAACTTCTCGGTGGGCAGATTATATACGTCTATATCGTAATATAACCTAACCTAACCCATCTAGACCCTCGCTGGTAATGTTTTACAAAATCCCGGTCGTGTCGGCCAGTACTTCTCGGTGGGGACATTATATACGTCTATATCGTAATATAACCTAACCTAACCCATCTAGACCCTCGCTGGTAATGTTTTACAAAATCCCGGTCGTGTCGGCCCGTGCTTCTCGGTGGGCACATTATATACGTCTATATCGTAATATAACCTAACCTAACCCATCTAGACCCTCGCTGGTAATGTTTTACAAAATCCCGGTCGCGTCGGCCCGTGCTTCTCGGTGGGCACATTATATACATCTATATCGTAATATAACCTAACCAACCTATCTAGACCCTCGCTGGTAATGTTTTACATAATCCCGGTCGTCTCGGCCCGTACTTCTCGGTGGGGACATTATATACGTCTATAACGTTATATATCCTAACCTAAGGCAACTTAACATCTCGGATGTAGTATTTTCCAACATTCCTGGCGGGTCGGCCCCATCTTATCGGTGGGCACATTATATACGTCTATATCGTAATATAACCTAACCTAACCCATCTAGACCCTCGCTGGTAATGTTTTACAAAATCCCGGGCGTGTCGGCCCGTACTTCTCGGTGCGGACATTATATAAGTCTATAACGTTATATACCCTAACCTAAGGGAACCTAACGTCTTGGATGTAGTATTTTCCAACATTCCTGGCGGGTCGGCCCCTACTTCTCGGTGGGCACATTATATACGTCTATATCGTAATATAACCTAACCTAACCCATCTAGACCCTCTCTGGTAATGTTTTACAAAATCCCGGTCGTGTCGGCCCGTACGTCTCGGTACGGACATTATATGCGTTTATAACGTTATATATCATAACCTAAGGCAACTTAACATCTCGGATGTAGTATTTTCCAACATTCCTGGCGGGTCGGCCCCATCTTCTCGGTGGGCACATTATATACGTCTATATCGTAATATAACCTAACCTAACCCATCTAGACCCTCGCTGGTAATGTTTTACAAAATCCCGGGAGTGTCGGCCCGTACTTCTCGGTGCGGACATTATATAAGTCTATAACGTTATATACCCTAACCTAAGGGAACCTAACGTCTTGGATGTAGTATTTTCCAACATTCCTGGCGGGTCGGCCCCTACTTCTCGGTGGGCACATTATATACGTCTATATCGTAATATAACCTAACCTAACCCATCTAGACCCTCTCTGGTAATGTTTTACAAAATCCCGGTCGTGTCAGCCCGTACGTCTCGGTACGGACATTATATGCGTTTATAACGTTATATATCATAACCTAAGGCAACTTAACATCTCGGATGTAGTATTTTCCTACATTTCTGGCGCGTCGGCCCCAACTTCTCGGTGGGCACATTATATACATCTATATCGTAATATAACCTACCCTAACCCATCTAGACCCTCGCTGGTAATGTTTTACAGAATCCCGGTCGTGTCGTCCCGTACGTCTCGGTGCGGAGATTATATACGTCTATAACGTTATGTATCCTAACCTAAGGCAACTTAACATCTGGGATGTAGTATTTTCCAACATTCCTGGCGAGTCGGCCCCAACTTCTCGGTGGGCACATTATATACGTCTATATCGTAATATAACCTAACCTAACCCATCTAGACCCTCGCTGGTAATGTTTTACAAAATCCCGGGCGTGTCGGCCCGTGCTTCTCGGTGGGGACATTATATACGTCTATAACCTTATATATCCTAACCTAAGGGAACCTAACATCGCGGATGTATTCTTTCACAACATTCCTGGCTGGTCGGCGCCAATTCTCGGTGGGAAAATTATATACGTCCATAACGTAATATAACCTAACCCAACCGATCTAGCCCCTGGCTGGTAATGTTTTACAGAATCCCGGACGTGTCGCCCGTACGTCTCGGTGCGGACATTATATGCGTCTATAACGCTATATATCCTAACCTAAGGCAACTTAACATCTCGGATGTAGTATTTTCCAACATTCCTGGCGGGTCGGCCCCAACTTCTCGGTGGGCACATTATGTACATCTATATCGTAATATAACCTAACCTAACCCATCTAGACCCTCGCTGGTAATGTTTTACAAAATCCCGGTCTTGTCGGCCCGTACTTCTCGGTGGGGACATTGTATACGTCTATAACGTTATATATCGTAACCTAAGGCAACTTAACATCTCGGATGTAGTATTTTCCAACATTCCTGGCGTGTCGGCCCCATCTTCTCGGTGGGCACATTATATACGTCTATATCGTAATATAACCTAACCTAACCCATCTAGACCCTCGCTGGTAATGTTTTACAAAATCCCGGTCGCGTCGGCCCGTGCTTCTCGGTGCGGACATTATATACGTCTATAACGTTATATACCCTAACCTAAGGGAACCTAACTTCTTGGATGTAGTATTTTCCAACATTCCTGGCGGGTCGGCCCCATCTTTTCGGTGGGCACATTATAAACGTCTATATCGTAATATCACCTAACCTAAGCCATCTAGACCCTCGCTGGTAATGTTTTACAAAATCCCGGTCGTGTCGTTCCGTACGTCTCGGTTCGGACATTATATACGTCTATAATGTTATATATCCTAACCTAAGGGAACCTAACATCGCGGATGTAGTATTTCACAACATTCCCGGCTGGTCGGCCTCATCTTCTCGGTGGGCACATTATATACGTCTATATCGTAATATAACCTAACCTAACCCATCTAGACCCTCGCTGGTAATGTTTTACAAAATCCGGGGCGTGTCGGCCCGTACTTCTCGGTGCGGACATTATATAAGTCTATAACGTTATATACCCTAACCTAAGGGAACCTAACATCTTGGATGTAGTATTTTCCAACATTCCTGGCGGGTCGGCTCCTACTTCTCGGTGGGCATATTATATACGTCTATATCGTAATGTAACCTAACCTAACCCATCTAGACCCTCGCTGGTAATGTTTGACAAAATCCCGGTCCTGTCGGCCCGTGCTTCTCGGTGGGCACGTTATACACGTCTATATCGTAATATAACCTAACCTAACCCGTCTAGACCCTCGCTGGTAATGTTTTACAAAATCCGGGGCGTGTCGGCCCGTACTTCTCGGTGCGGACATTATATAAGTCTATAACGTTATATACCCTAACCTAAGGGAACCTAACATCTTGGATGTAGTATTTTCCAACATTCCTGGCGGGTCGGCTCCTACTTCTCGGTGGGCATATTATATACGTCTATATCGTAATGTAACCTAACCTAACCCATCTAGACCCTCGCTGGTAATGTTTTACAAAATCCCGGTCGTGTCGGCCCGTACGTCTCGGTGCGGACATTATATGCGTTTATAACGTTATATATCCTAACCTAAGGCAACCTAACATCTCGAATGTAGTATTTTCCAACATTCCTGGCGCGTCGGCCCCAACTTCTCGGTGGGCATATTATATACATCTATATCGTAATATAACCTAACCTAACCCATCTAGACCCTCGCTGGTAATGTTTTCCAAAATCCCGGTCGCGTCGGCCAGTACTTCTCGGTGGGGACATTATATACGTCTATATCGTAATATAACCTAACCTAACCCATCTAGACCCTCGCTGGTAATGTTTTACAAAATCCCGGTCGTGTCGGCCCGTGCTTCTCGGTGGGCACATTATATACGTCTATATCGTTATATAACCTAACCTAACCCATCTAGACCCTCGATGGTAATGTTTTACAAAATCCGGGGCGTGTCGGCCCGTACTTCTCGGTGCGGACATTATATAAGTCTATAACGTTATATACCCTAACCTAAGGCAACCTAACATCTCGGATGTAGTATTTTCCAACATTCCTGGCGCGTCGGCCCCAACTTCTCGGTGGGCACATTATATACATCTATATCGTAATATAACCTAACCTAACCCATCTAGACCCTCGCTGGTAATGTTTTACAAAATCCCGGTCGTGTCGGCCAGTACTTCTCGGTGGGGACATTATATACGTCTATATCGTAATATAACCTAACCTAACACATCTAGACCCTCGCTGGTAATGTTTTACAAAATCTCGGTCGTGTCGGCCCGTGCTTCTCGGTGGGCACATTATATACATCTATATCGTAATATAACCTAACCTAACCCATCTAGATCCTCGCTGGTAATGTTTTACAGAATCCCGGTCGTGCCGGCCCGTACTTCTCGGTGGGGACATTATATACGTCTATAACGTTATATATCCTAACCTAAGGCAACTTAACATCTCGGATGTAGTATTTTCCAACATTCCTGGCGGGTGGGCCCCATGTTCTCGGTGGGCACATAATATACGTCTATATCGTAGTATAACCTAACCTAACCCATCTAGACCCTCGCTGGTAATGTTTTACAAAATCCCGGTCGTGTCGTCCCGTACGTCTCGGAGCGGACATTATATACGTCTATAACGTTACGTATCCTAACCTAAGGCAACTTAACATCTGGGATGTAGTATTTTCCAAAATTCCTGGCGAGTCGGCCCCAACTTCTCGGTGGGCAGATTATATACGTCTATATCGTAATATAACCTAACCTAACCCATCTAGACCCTCGCTGGTAATGTTTTACAAAATCCCGGTCGTGTCGGCCAGTACTTCTCGGTGGGGACATTATATACGTCTATATCGTAATATAACCTAACCTAACCCATCTAGACCCTCGCTGGTAATGTTTTACAAAATCCCGGTCGTGTCGGCCCGTGCTTCTCGGTGGGCACATTATATACATCTATATCGTAATATAACCTAACCTAACCCATCTAGACCCTCGCTGGTAATGTTTTACATAATCCCGGTCGTGTCGGCCTGTACGTCTCGGTTCGGACATTATATACGTCTATAATGTTATATATCCTAACCTAAGGGAACCCAACATCGCGGATGTAGTATTTCACAACATTCCCGGCTGGTCGGCCCCATCTTCTCGGTGGGCACATTATATACGTCTATATCGTAATATAACCTAACCTAACCCATCTAGACCCTCGCTGGTAATGTTTTACAAAATCCGGGGCGTGTCGGCGCGTACTTCTCGGTGGGGACATTATATACGTCTATAACGTTATATATCCTAACCTAAGGCAACTTAACATCTCGGATGTAGTATTTCCCAACATTCCTGGCGGGTCGGCCCCATCTTCTCGGTGGGCACATTATATACGTCTATATCGTAATATAACCTAACCTAACCCATCTAGACCCTCGCTGGTAATGTTTTACAAAATCCCGGTACGTGTCGTCCCGTACGTCTCGGTTCGGACATTATATACGTCTATAATGTTATATATCCTAACCTAAGGGAACCTAACATCGCGGATGTAGTATTTCACAACATTCCCGGCTGGTCGGCCCCATCTTCTCGGTGGGCACATTATATACGTCTATATCGTAATATAACCTAACCTAACCCATCTAGACCCTCGCTGGTAATGTTTTACAAAATCCCGGTCGTGTCGTCCCGTACGTCTCGGAGCGGACATTATATACGTCTATAACGTTACGTATCCTAACCTAAGGCAACTTAACATCTGGGATGTAGTGTTTTCCAAAATTCCTGGCGAGTCGGCCCCAACTTCTCGGTGGGCAGATTATATACGTCTATATCGTAATATAACCTAACCTAACCCATCTAGACCCTCGCTGGTAATGTTTTACAAAATCCCGGTCGTGTCGGCCAGTACTTCTCGGTGGGGACATTATATACGTCTATATCGTAATATAACCTAACCTAACCCATCTAGACCCTCGCTGGTAATGTTTTACAAAATCCCGGTCGTGTCGGCCCGTGCTTCTCGGTGGGCACATTATATACATCTATATCGTAATATAACCTAACCTAACCCATCTAGACCCTCGCTGGTAATGTTTTACATAATCCCGGTCGTCTCGGCCCGTACTTCTCGGTGGGGACATTATATACGCCTATAACGTTATATATCCTAACCTAAGGCAACTTAACATCTCGGATGTAGTATTTTCCAACATTCATGGCGGGTCGGCCCCATCTTCTCGGTGGGCACATTATATACGTCTATATCGTAATATAACCTAACCTAACCCATCTAGACCCTCGCTGGTAATGTTTTACAAAATCCCGGTACGTGTCGTCCCGTACGTCTCGGTTCGGACATTATATACGTCTATAATGTTATATATCCTAACCTAAGGGAACCTAACATCGCGGATGTAGTATTTCACAACATTCCCGGCTGGTCGGCCCCATCTTCTCGGTGGGCACATTATATACGTCTATATCGTAATATAACCTAACCTAACCCATCTAGACCCTCGCTGGTAATGTTTTACAAAATCCGGGGCGTGTCGGCCCGTACTTCTCGGTGCGGACATTATATAAGTCTATAACGTTATATACCCTAACCTAAGGGAACCTAACATCTTGGATGTAGTATTTTCCAAAATTCCTGGCGAGTCGGCCCCAACTTCTCGGTGGGCAGATTATATACGTCTATATCGTAATATAACCTAACCTAACCCATCTAGACCCTCGCTGGTAATGTTTTACAAAATCCCGGTCGTGTCGGCCAGTACTTCTCGGTGGGGACATTATATACGTCTATATCGTAATATAACCTAACCTAACCCATCTAGACCCTCGCTGGTAATGTTTTACAAAATCCCGGTCGTGTCGGCCCGTGCTTCTCGGTGGGCACATTATATACGTCTATATCGTAATATAACCTAACCTAACCCATCTAGACCCTCGCTGGTAATGTTTTACAAAATCCCGGTCGCGTCGGCCCGTGCTTCTCGGTGGGCACATTATATACATCTATATCGTAATATAACCTAACCAACCTATCTAGACCCTCGCTGGTAATGTTTTACATAATCCCGGTCGTCTCGGCCCGTACTTCTCGGTGGGGACATTATATACGTCTATAACGTTATATATCCTAACCTAAGGCAACTTAACATCTCGGATGTAGTATTTTCCAACATTCCTGGCGGGTCGGCCCCATCTTATCGGTGGGCACATTATATACGTCTATATCGTAATATAACCTAACCTAACCCATCTAGACCCTCGCTGGTAATGTTTTACAAAATCCCGGGCGTGTCGGCCCGTACTTCTCGGTGCGGACATTATATAAGTCTATAACGTTATATACCCTAACCTAAGGGAACCTAACGTCTTGGATGTAGTATTTTCCAACATTCCTGGCGGGTCGGCCCCTACTTCTCGGTGGGCACATTATATACGTCTATATCGTAATATAACCTAACCTAACCCATCTAGACCCTCTCTGGTAATGTTTTACAAAATCCCGGTCGTGTCGGCCCGTACGTCTCGGTACGGACATTATATGCGTTTATAACGTTATATACCCTAACCTAAGGGAACCTAACGTCTTGGATGTAGTATTTTCCAACATTCCTGGCGGGTCGGCCCCTACTTCTCGGTGGGCACATTATATACGTCTATATCGTAATATAACCTAACCTAACCCATCTAGACCCTCTCTGGTAATGTTTTACAAAATCCCGGTCGTGTCAGCCCGTACGTCTCGGTACGGACATTATATGCGTTTATAACGTTATATATCATAACCTAAGGCAACTTAACATCTCGGATGTAGTATTTTCCTACATTTCTGGCGCGTCGGCCCCAACTTCTCGGTGGGCAGATTATATACGTCTATATCGTAATATAACCTAACCTAACCCATCTAGACCCTCGCTGGTAATGTTTTACAAAATCCCGGTCGTGTCGGCCAGTACTTCTCGGTGGGGACATTATATACGTCTATATCGTAATATAACCTAACCTAACCCATCTAGACCCTCGCTGGTAATGTTTTACAAAATCCCGGTCGCGTCAGCCAGTACTTCTCGGTGGGGACATTATATACGTCTATATCGTAATATAACCTAACCTAACCCATCTAGACCCTCGCTGGTAATGTTTTACAAAATCTCGGTCGTGTCGACCCGTGCTTCTCGGTGGGCACATTATATACATCTATATCGTAATATAACCTAACCTAACCCATCTAGACCCTCGCTGGTAATGTTTTACAAAATCCCGGGCGTGTCGGCCCGTACTTCTCGGTGCGGACATTATATAAGTCTATTACGTTATATACCCTAACCTAAGGGAACCTAACGTCTTGGATGTAGTATTTTCCAACATTCCTGGCGGGTCGGCTCCTACTTCTCGGTGGGCATATTATATACGTCTATATCGTGATATAACCTAACCTAACCCATCTAGACCCTCGCTGGTAATGTTTTACAAAATCCCGGTCGTGTCGTCCCGTACGTCTCGGAGCGGACATTATATACGTCTATAACGTTACGTATCCTAAGCTAAGGCAACTTAACATCTGGGATGTAGTATTTTCCAAAATTCCTGGCGAGTCGGCCCCAACTTCTCGGTGGGCAGATTATATACGTCTATATCGTAATATAACCTAACCTAACCCATCTAGACCCTCGCTGGTAATGTTTTACAAAATCCCGGTCGTGTCGGCCAGTACTTCTCGGTGGGGACATTATATACGTCTATATCGTAATATAACCTAACCTAACCCATCTAGACCCTCGCTGGTAATGTTTTACAAAATCCCGGTCGTGTCGGCCCGTGCTTCTCGGTGGGCACATTATATACGTCTATATCGTAATATAACCTAACCTAACCCATCTAGACCCTCGCTGGTAATGTTTTACAAAATCCCGGTCGTGTCGGCCCGTGCTTCTCGGTGGGGACATTATATACGTCTATAACCTTATATATCCTAACCTAAGGGAACCTAACATCGCGGATGTATTCTTTCACAACATTCCTGGCTGGTCGGCGCCAATTCTCGGTGGGAAAATTATATACGTCCATAACGTAATATAACCTAACCCAACCGATCTAGCCCCTGGCTGGTAATGTTTTACAGAATCCCGGACGTGTCGCCCGTACGTCTCGGTGCGGACATTATATGCGTCTATAACGCTATATATCCTAACCTAAGGCAACTTAACATCTCGGATGTAGTATTTTCCAACATTCCTGGCGGGTCGGCCCCAACTTCTCGGTGGGCACATTATGTACATCTATATCGTAATATAACCTAACCTAACCCATCTAGACCCTAGCTGGTAATGTTTTACAAAATCCCGGTCTTGTCGGCCCGTACTTCTCGGTGGGGACATTGTATACGTCTATAACGTTATATATCGTAACCTAAGGGAGCTTAACATCTCGGATGTAGTATTTTCCAACATTCCTGGCGTGTCGGCCCCATCTTCTCGGTGGGCACATTATATACGTCTATATCGTAATATAACCTAACCTAACCCATCTAGACCCTCGCTGGTAATGTTTTACAAAATCCCGGGCGTGCCGGCCCGTACTTCTCGGTGCGGACATTATATACGTCTATAACGTTATATACCCTAACCTAAGGGAACCTAACTTCTTGGATGTAGTATTTTCCAACATTCCTGGCGGGTCGGCCCCATCTTTTCGGTGGGCACATTATAAACGTCTATATCGTAATATCACCTAACCTAAGCCATCTAGACCCTCGCTGGTAATGTTTTAGAAAATCCCGGTCGTGTCGTCCCGTACGTCTCGGTTCGGACATTATATACGTCTATAATGTTATATATCCTAACCTAAGGGAACCTAACATCGCGGATGTAGTATTTCACAACATTCCCGGCTGGTCGGCCTCATCTTCTCGGTGGGCACATTATATACGTCTATATCGTAATATAACCTAACCTAACCCATCTAGACCCTCGCTGGTAATGTTTTACAAAATCCGGGGCGTGTCGGCCCGTACTTCTCGGTGCGGACAATATATAAGTCTATAACGTTATATACCCTAACCTAAGGGAACCTAACATCTTGGATGTAGTGTTTTCCAACATTCCTGGCGGGTCGGCTCCTACTTCTCGGTGGGCATATTATATACGTCTATATCGTAATGTAACCTAACCTAACCCATCTAGACCCTCGCTGGTAATGTTTTACAAAATCCCGGTCGTGTCGGCCCGTACGTCTCGGTGCGGACATTATATGCGTTTATAACGTTATATATCCTAACCTAAGGCAACCTAACATCTCGAATGTAGTATTTTCCAACATTCCTGGCGCGTCGGCCCCAACTTCTCGGTGGGCATATTATATACATCTATATCGTAATATAACCTAACCTAACCCATCTAGACCCTCGCTGGTAATGTTTTACAAAATCCCGGTCGCGTCGGCCAGTACTTCTCGGTGGGGACATTATATACGTCTATATCGTAATATAACCTAACCTAACCCATCTAGACCATCGCTGGTAATGTTTTACAAAATCCCGGTCGTGTCGGCCCGTGCTTCTCGGTGGGCACATTATATACGTCTATATCGTTATATAACCTAACCTAACCCATCTAGACCCTCGATGGTAATGTTTTACAAAATCCGGGGCGTGTCGGCCCGTACTTCTCGGTGCGGACATTATATAAGTCTATAACGTTATATACCCTAACCTAAGGCAACCTAACATCTCGGATGTAGTATTTTCCAACATTCCTGGCGCGTCGGCCCCAACTTCTCGGTGGGCACATTATATACATCTATATCGTAATATAACCTAACCTAACCCATCTAGACCCACGCTGGTAATGTTTTACAAAATCCCGGTCGTGTCGGCCAGTACTTCTCGGTGGGGACATTATATACGTCTATATCGTAATATAACCTAACCTAACACATCTAGACCCTCGCTGGTAATGTTTTACAAAATCTCGGTCGTGTCGGCCCGTGCTTCTCGGTGGGCACATTATATACATCTATATCGTAATATAACCTAACCTAACCCATCTAGATCCTCGCTGGTAATGTTTTACAGAATCCCGGTCGTGATGGCCCGTACTTCTCGGTGGGGACATTATATACGTCTATAACGTTATATATCCTAACCTAAGGCAACTTAACATCTCGGATGTAGTATTTTCCAACATTCCTGGCGGGTGGGCCCCATGTTCTCGGTGGGCACATAATATACGTCTATATCGTAGTATAACCTAACCTAACCCATCTAGACCCTCGCTGATAATGTTTTACAAAATCCCGGTCGTGTCGTCCCGTACGTCTCGGAGCGGACATTATATACGTCTATAATGTTACGTATCCTAACCTAAGGCAACTTAACATCTGGGATGTAGTATTTTCCAAAATTCCTGGCGAGTCGGCCCCAACTTCTCGGTGGGCAGATTATATACGTCTATATCGTAATATAACCTAACCTAACCCATCTAGACCCTCGCTGGTAATGTTTTACAAAATCCCGGTCGTGTCGGCCAGTACTTCTCGGTGGGGACATTATATACGTCTATATCGTAATATAACCTAACCTAACCCATCTAGACCCTCGCTGGTAATGTTTTACAAAATCCCGGTCGTGTCGGCCCGTGCTTCTCGGTGGGCACATTATATACATCTATATCGTAATATAACCTAACCTAACCCATCTAGACCCTCGCTGGTAATGTTTTACATAATCCCGGTCGTGTCGGCCCGTACTTCTCGGTGGGGACATTATATACGTCTATAACGTTATATATTCTAACCTAAGGCAACTTAGCATCTCGGATGTAGTATTTTCCAACATTCCTGGCGGGTCGGCCCCATCTTCTCGGTGGGCACATTATATACGTCTATATCGTAATATAACCTAACCTAACCCATCTAGACCCTTGCTGGTAATGTTTTACAAAATCCCGGTCGTGTCGTCCCGTACGTCTCGGTGCGGAGATTATATACGTCTATAACGTTATATATCCTAACCTAAGGCAACTTAACATCTCGGATGTAGTATTTCCCAACATTCCTGGCAGGTCGGCCCCATCTTCTCGGTGGGCACATTATATACGTCTATATCGTAATATAACCAAACCTAACCCATCTAGACCCTCGCTGGTAATGTTTTACAAAATCCCGGTCGTGTCGGCCCGTGCTTCTCGGTGGGGACATTATATACGTCTATAACGTTATATATCCTAACCTAAGGGAACCTATAATCGCGGATGTATTATTTCACAACATTCCTGGCTGGTCGGCGCCAATTCTCGGTGGGAACATTATATACGTCTATATCGTAATATAACCTAACCTAACCCATCTAGACCCTCGCTGGTAATGTTTCAAATATCACGGTCGTGTCGGCCCGTACTTCTCGGTGGGGACATCATATAAGTCTATAACGTTATATACCCTAACCTAAGGCTACCTAACATCTCGAATGTAGTATTTCACAACATTCATGGCGGGTCGGCCCGCACTTCTCGGTGGGAACATTATATACTTCTATAACGTAATATAACCTAACCCAACCGATCTAGCCCCTCGCTGGTAATGTTTTACAGAATCCCGGACGTGTCGCCCGTACGTCTCAGTGCGGACATTATATGCGTTTATAACGCTATATATCCTAACCTAAGGCAACTTAACATCTCGGATGTAATATTTCCCAACATTCCTGGCAGGTCGGCCCCATCTTCTCGGTGGGGACATTATATACGTCTATATCGTAATATAACCTAACCTAACCCATCTAGACCCTCGCTGGTAATGTTTTACAAAATCCCGGTCGTGTCGGCCCGTGCTTCTCGGTGGGCACATTATATACATCTATATCGTAATATAACCTAACCTAACCCATCTAGACCCTCGCTGGTAATGTTTTACATAATCCCGGTCGTGTCGGCCTGTACTTCTCGGTGGGGACATTATATACGTCTATAACGTTATATATTCTAACCTAAGGCAACTTAACATCTCGGATGTAGTATTTTCCAACATTCCTGGCGGGTCGGCCCCATCTTCTCGGTGGGCACATTATATACGTCTATATCGTAATATAACCTAACCTAACCCATCTAGACCCTCGCTGGTAATGTTTTACAAAATCCCGGTCGTGTCGTCCCGTACGTCTCGGTGCGGAGATTATATACGTCTATAACGTTATATATCCTAACCTAAGGCAACTTAACATCTCGGATGTAGTATTTCCCAACATTCCTGGCAGGTCGGCCCCATCTTCTCGGTGGGCACATTATATACGTCTATATCGTAATATAACCAAACCTAACCCATCTAGACCCTCGCTGGTAATGTTTTACAAAATCCCGGTCGTGTCGTCCCGTACGTCTCGGTTCGGACATTATATACGTCTATAATGTTATATATACTAACCTAAGGGAACCTAACATCGCGGATGTAGTATTTCACAACATTCCCGGCTGGTCGGCCCCATCTTCTCGGTGGGCACATTATATACGTCTATATCGTAATATAACCTAACCTAACCCACCTAGACCCTCGCTGGTAATGTTTTACAAAATCCCGGTCGTGTCGGCCAGTACTTCTCGGTGGGGACATTATATACGTCTATATCGTAATATAACCTAACCTAACCCATCTAGACCCTCGCTGGTAATGTTTTACAAAATCCCGGTCCTGTCGGCCCGTGCTTCTCGGTGGGGACATTATATACGTCTATAACCTCATATATCCTAACCTAAGGGAACCTAACATCGCGGAAGTATTCTTTCACAACATTCCTGGCTGGTCGGCGCCAATTCTCGGTGGGAACATTATATACGTCCATAACGTAATATAACCTAACCCAACCGATCTAGCCCCTGGCTGGTAATGTTTTACAGAATCCCGGACGTGTCGCCTGTACGTCTCGGTGCGGACATTATATGCGTCTATAACGCTATATATCCTAACCTAAGGCAACTTAACATCTCGGATGTAGTATTCTCCAACATTCCTGGCGGGTCGGCCCCAACTTCTCGGTGGGCACATTATGTACATCTATATCGTAATATAACCTAACCTAACCCATCTAGACCCTCGCTGGTAATGTTTTACAAAATCCCGGTCGTGTCGGCCAGTACTTCTCGGTGGGGACATTATATACGTCTATATCGTAATATAACCTAAGCTAACCCATCTAGACCCTCGCTGGTAATGTTTGACAAAATCCCGGTCGTGTCGGACCGTGCTTCTCGGTGGGCACGTTATATACGTCTATATCGTAATATAACCTAACCTAACCCGTCTAGACCCTCGCTGGTAATGTTTTACAAAATCCGGGGCGTGTCGGCCCGTACTTCTCGGTGCGGACATTATATAAGTCTATAACGTTACATACCCTAACCTAAGGGAACCTAACATCTTGGATGTAGTATTTTCCAACATTCCTGGCGGGTCGGCTCCTACTTCTCGATGGGCATATTATATACGTCTATATCGTAATGTAACCTAACCTAACCCATCTAGACCCTCGCTGGTAATGTTTTACAAAATCCCGGTCGTGTCGGCCAGTACTTCTCGGTGGGGACATTATATACGTCTATATCGTAATATAACCTAACCTAACCCATCTAGACCCTCGCTGGTAATGTTTTACAAAATCCCGGTCGTGTCGGCCCGTGCTTCTCGGTGGGCACGTTATATACGTCTATATCGTAATATAACCTAACCTAACCCGTCTAGACCCTCGCTGGTAATGTTTTACAAAATCCGGGGCGTGTCGGCCCGTACTTCTCGGTGCGGACATTACATAAGTCTATAACGTTACATACCCTAACCTAAGGGAACCTAACATCTTGGATGTAGTATTTTCCAACATTCCTGGCGGGTCGGCTCCTACTTCTCGGTGGGCATATTATATACGTCTATATCGTAATGTAACCTAACCTAACCCATCTAGACCCTCGCTGGTAATGTTTTACAAAATCCCGGTCGTGTCGGCCCGTACGTCTCGGTGCGGACATTATATGCGTTTATAACGTTATATATCCTAACCTAAGGCAACCTAACATCTCGAATGTAGTATTTTCCAACATTCCTGGCGCGTCGGCCCCAACTTCTCGGTGGGCACATTATATACATCTATATCGTAATATAACCTAACCTAACCCATCTAGACCCTCGCTGGTAATGTTTTACAAAATCCCGGTCGCGTAGGCCAGTACTTCTCGGTGGGGACATTATATATGTCTATATCGTAATATAACCTAACCTAACCCATCTAGACCCTCGCTGGTAATGTTTTACAAAATCCCGGTCGTGTCGGCCCGTGCTTCTCGGTGGGCACATTATATACATCTATATCGTAATATAACCTAACCTAACCCATCTAGACCCTCGCTGATAATGTTTTACAAAATCCCGGTCGCGTCGGCCAGTACTTCTCGGTGGGGACATTATATACGTCTATATCGTAATATAACCTAACCTAACCCATCTAGACCCTCGCTGGTAATGTTTTACAAAATCCCGGTCGTGTCGGCCCGTGCTTCTCGGTGGGCACATTATATACATCTATATCGTAATATAACCTAACCTAACCCATCTAGACCCTCGCTGGTAATGTTTTACATAATCCCGGTCGTGTCGGCCCGTACTTCTGGGTGGGGACATTATATACGTCTATAACGTTATATATCCTAACCTAAGGCAACTTAACATCTCGGATGTAGTATTTTCCAACATTCCTGGCGGGTCGGCCCCATCTTCTCGGTGAGCACATTATATACGTCCATATCGTAATATAACCTAACCTAACCCATCTAGACCCTCGCTGGTAATGTTTTACAAAATCCCGGTACGTGTCGTCCCGTACGTCTCGGTTCGGACATTATATACGTCTATAATGTTATATATCCTAACCTAAGGGAACCTAACATCGCGGATGTAGTATTTCACAACATTCCCGGCTGGTCGGCCCCATCTTCTCGGTGGGCACATTATATACGTCTATATCGTAATATAACCTAACCTAACCCATCTAGACCCTCGCTGGTAATGTTTTACAAAATCCGGGGCGTGTCGGCGCGTACTTCTCGGTGCGGACATTATATAAGTCTATAACGTTATATACCCTAACCTAAGGGAACCTAACATCTTGGATGTAGTATTTTCCAACATTCCTGGCGGGTCGGCTCCTACTTCTCGGTGGGCATATTATATACGTCTATATCGTAATGTAACCTAACCTAACCCATCTAGACCCTCGCTGGTAATGTTTTACAAAATCCCGGTCGTGTCGGCCCGTACGTCTCGGTGGGCACATTATATACATCTATATCGTAATATAACCGAACCTAACCCATCTAGACCCTCGATGGTAATGTTTTACAGAATCCCGGTCGTGTCGGCCCGTACTTCTCGGTGGGGAAATTATATACGTCTATAAAGTTATATATCCTAACCTAAGGCAACTTAACATCTCGGAGGTAGTATTTTCCAACATTCCTGGCGGGTCGGCCCCATGTTCTCGGTGGGCACATAATATACGTCTATATCGTGATATAACCTAACCTAACCCATCTAGACCCTCGCTGGTAATGTTTTACAAAATCCCGGTCGTGTCGTCCCGTACGTCTCGGAGCGGACATTATATACGTCTATAACGTTACGTATCCTAACCTAAGGCAACTTAACATCTGGGATGTAGTGTTTTCCAAAATTCCTGGCGAGTCGGCCCCAACTTCTCGGTGGGCAGATTATATACGTCTATATCGTAATATAACCTAACCTAACCCATCTAGACCCTCGCTGGTAATGTTTTACAAAATCCCGGTCGTGTCGGCCAGTACTTCTCGGTGGGGACATTATATACGTCTATATCGTAATATAACCTAACCTAACCCATCTAGACCCTCGCTGGTAATGTTTTACAAAATCCCGGTCGTGTCGGCCCGTGCTTCTCGGTGGGCACATTATATACATCTATATCGTAATATAACCTAACCTAACCCATCTAGACCCTCGCTGGTAATGTTTTACATAATCCCGGTCGTCTCGGCCCGTACTTCTCGGTGGGGACATTATATACGCCTATAACGTTATATATCCTAACCTAAGGCAACTTAACATCTCGGATGTAGTATTTTCCAACATTCCTGGCGGGTCGGCCCCATCTTCTCGGTGGGCACATTATATACGTCTATATCGTAATATAACCTAACCTAACCCATCTAGACCCTCGCTGGTAATGTTTTACAAAATCCCGGTACGTGTCGTCCCGTACGTCTCGGTTCGGACATTATATACGTCTATAATGTTATATATCCTAACCTAAGGGAACCTAACATCGCGGATGTAGTATTTCACAACATTCCCGGCTGGTCGGCCCCATCTTCTCGGTGGGCACATTTTATACGTCTATATCGTAATATAACCTAACCTAACCCATCTAGACCCTCGCTGGTAATGTTTTACAAAATCCGGGGCGTGTCGGCCCGTACTTCTCGGTGCGGACATTATATAAGTCTATAACGTTATATACCCTAACCTAAGGCAACCTAACATCTCGGATGTAGTATTTTCCAACATTCCTGGCGCGTCGGCCCCAATTTCTCGGTGGGCAGATTATATACGCCTATATCGTAATGTAACCTAACCTAACCCATCTAGACCCTCGCTGGTAATGTTTTACAAAATCCCGGTCGCGTCAGCCAGTACTTCTCGGTGGGGACATTATATACGTCTATATCGTAATATAACCTAACCTAACCCATCTAGACCCTCGCTGGTAATGTTTTACAAAATCTCGGTCGTGTCGACCCGTGCTTCTCGGTGGGCACATTATATACATCTATATCGTAATATAACCTAACCTAACCCATCTAGACCCTCGCTGGTAATGTTTTACAAAATCCCGGGCGTGTCGGCCCGTACTTCTCGGTGCGGACATTATATAAGTCTATTACGTTATATACCCTAACCTAAGGGAACCTAACGTCTTGGATGTAGTATTTTCCAACATTCCTGGCGGGTCGGCTCCTACTTCTCGGTGGGCATATTATATACGTCTATATCGTGATATAACCTAACCTAACCCATCTAGACCCTCGCTGGTAATGTTTTACAAAATCCCGGTCGTGTCGTCCCGTACGTCTCGGAGCGGACATTATATACGTCTATAACGTTACGTATCCTAAGCTAAGGCAACTTAACATCTGGGATGTAGTATTTTCCAAAATTCCTGGCGAGTCGGCCCCAACTTCTCGGTGGGCAGATTATATACGTCTATATCGTAATATAACCTAACCTAACCCATCTAGACCCTCGCTGGTAATGTTTTACAAAATCCCGGTCGTGTCGGCCAGTACTTCTCGGTGGGGACATTATATACGTCTATATCGTAATATAACCTAACCTAACCCATCTAGACCCTCGCTGGTAATGTTTTACAAAATCCCGGTCGTGTCGGCCCGTGCTTCTCGGTGGGCATATTATATACATCTATATCGTAATATAACCTAACCTAACCTATCTAGACCCTCGCTGGTAATGTTTTACATAATCCCGGTCGTCTCGGCCCGTACTTCTCGGTGGGGACATTATATACGTCTATAACGTTATATATCCTAACCTAAGGCAACTTAACATCTCGGATGTAGTATTTTCCAACATTCCTGGCGGGTCGGCCCCATCTTCTCGGTGGGCACATTATATACGTCTATATCGTAATATAACCTAACCTAAGCCATCTAGACCCTCGCTGGTAATGTTTTACAAAATCCCGGGCGTGTCGTCCCGTACGTCTCGGTTCGGACATTATATACGTCTATAATGTTATATATCCTAACCTAAGGGAACCTAACATCGCGGATGTAGTATTTCACAACATTCCCGGCTGGTCGGCCCCATCTTCTCGGTGGGCACATTATATACGTCTATATCGTAATATAACCTAACCTAACCCATCTAGACCCTCGCTGGTAATGTTTTACAAAATCCGGGGCGTGTCGGCCAGTACTTCTCGGTGGGGACATTATATACGTCTATATCGTAATATAACCTAACCTAACCCATCTAGACCCTCGCTGGTAATGTTTTACAAAATCCCGGTCGTGTCGTCCCGTACGTCTCGGAGCGGACATTATATACGTCTATAACGTTACGTATCCTAACCTAAGGCAACTTAACATCTGGGATGTAGTGTTTTCCAAAATTCCTGGCGAGTCGGCCCCAACTTCTCGGTGGGCAGATTATATACGTCTATATCGTAATATAACCTAACCTAACCCATCTAGACCCTCGCTGGTAATGTTTTACAAAATCCCGGTCGTGTCGGCCAGTACTTCTCGGTGGGGACATTATATACGTCTATATCGTAATATAACCTAACCTAACCCATCTAGACCCTCGCTGGTAATGTTTTACAAAATCCCGGTCGTGTCGGCCCGTGCTTCTCGGTGGGCACATTATATACATCTATATCGTAATATAACCTAACCTAACCCATCTAGACCCTCGCTGGTAATGTTTTACATAATCCCGGTCGTCTCGGCCCGTACTTCTCGGTGGGGACATTATATACGCCTATAACGTTATATATCCTAACCTAAGGCAACTTAACATCTCGGATGTAGTATTTTCCAACATTCCTGGCGGGTCGGCCCCATCTTCTCGGTGGGCACATTATATACGTCTATATCGTAATATAACCTAACCTAACCCATCTAGACCCTCGCTGGTAATGTTTTACAAAATCCCGGTACGTGTCGTCCCGTACGTCTCGGTTCGGACATTATATACGTCTATAATGTTATATATCCTAACCTAAGGGAACCTAACATCGCGGATGTAGTATTTCACAACATTCCCGGCTGGTCGGCCCCATCTTCTCGGTGGGCACATTATATACGTCTATATCGTAATATAACCTAACCTAACCCATCTAGACCCTCGCTGGTAATGTTTTACAAAATCCGGGGCGTGTCGGCCCGTACTTCTCGGTGCGGACATTATATAAGTCTATAACGTTATATACCCTAACCTAAGGCAACCTAACATCTCGGATGTAGTATTTTCCAACATTCCTGGCGCGGCGGCCCCAATTTCTCGGTGGGCAGACTATATACGTCTATATCGTAATGTAACCTAACCTAACCCATCTAGACCCTCGCTGGTAATGTTTTACAAAATCCCGGTCGCGTCAGCCAGTACTTCTCGGTGGGGACATTATATACGTCTATATCGTAATATAACCTAACCTAACCCATCTAGACCCTCGCTGGTAATGTTTTACAAAATCTCGGTCGTGTCGACCCGTGCTTCTCGGTGGGCACATTATATACATCTATATCGTAATATAACCTAACCTAACCCATCTAGACCCTCGCTGGTAATGTTTTACAAAATCCCGGGCGTGTCGGCCCGTACTTCTCGGTGCGGACATTATATAAGTCTATTACGTTATATACCCTAACCTAAGGGAACCTAACGTCTTGGATGTAGTATTTTCCAACATTCCTGGCGGGTCGGCTCCTACTTCTCGGTGGGCATATTATATACGTCTATATCGTGATATAACCTAACCTAACCCATCTAGACCCTCGCTGGTAATGTTTTACAAAATCCCGGTCGTGTCGTCCCGTACGTCTCGGAGCGGACATTATATACGTCTATAACGTTACGTATCCTAAGCTAAGGCAACTTAACATCTGGGATGTAGTATTTTCCAAAATTCCTGGCGAGTCGGCCCCAACTTCTCGGTGGGCAGATTATATACGTCTATATCGTAATATAACCTAACCTAACCCATCTAGACCCTCGCTGGTAATGTTTTACAAAATCCCGGTCGTGTCGGCCAGTACTTCTCGGTGGGGACATTATATACGTCTATATCGTAATATAACCTAACCTAACCCATCTAGACCCTCGCTGGTAATGTTTTACAAAATCCCGGTCGTGTCGGCCCGTGCTTCTCGGTGGGCACATTATATACATCTATATCGTAATATAACCTAACCTAACCCATCTAGACCCTCGCTGGTAATGTTTTACATAATCCCGGTCGTCTCGGCCCGTACTTCTCGGTGGGGACATTATATACGTCTATAACGTTATATATCCTAACCTAAGGCAACTTAACATCTCGGATGTAGTATTTTCCAACATTCCTGGCGGGTCGGCCCCATCTTCTCGGTGTGCACATTATATACGTCTATATCGTAATGTAACCTAACCTAACCCATCTAGACCCTCGCTGGTAATGTTTTACAAAATCCCGGTCGTGTCGGCCCGTACGTCTCGGTGGGCACATTATATACATCTATATCGTAATATAACCGAACCTAACCCATCTAGACCCTCGCTGGTAATGTTTTACAAAATCCCGGTCGTGTCGTCCCGTACGTCTCGGAGCGGACATTATATACGTCTATAACGTTACGTATCCTAACCTAAGGCAACTTAACATCTGTGATGTAGTGTTTTCCAAAATTCCTGGCGAGTCGGCCCCAACTTCTCGGTGGGCAGATTATATACGTCTATATCGTAATATAACCTAACCTAACCCATCTAGACCCTCGCTGGTAATGTTTTACAAAATCCCGGTCGTGTCGGCCAGTACTTCTCGGTGGGGACATTATATACGTCTATATCGTAATATAACCTAACCTAACCCATCTAGACCCTCGCTGGTAATGTTTTACAAAATCCCGGTCGTGTCGGCCCGTGCTTCTCGGTGGGCACATTATATACATCTATATCGTAATATAACCTAACCTAACCCATCTAGACCCTCGCTGGTAATGTTTTACATAATCCCGGTCGTCTCGGCCCGTACTTCTCGGTGGGGACATTATATACGCCTATAACGTTATATATCCTAACCTAAGGCAACTTAACATCTCGGATGTAGTATTTTCCAACATTCCTGGCGGGTCGGCCCCATCTTCTCGGTGGGCACATTATATACGTCTATATCGTAATATAACCTAACCTAACCCATCTAGACCCTCGCTGGTAATGTTTTACAAAATCCCGGTACGTGTCGTCCCGTACGTCTCGGTTCGGACATTATATACGTCTATAATGTTATATATCCTAACCTAAGGGAACCTAACATCGCGGATGTAGTATTTCACAACATTCCCGGCTGGTCGGCCCCATCTTCTCGGTGGGCACATTATATACGTCTATATCGTAATATAACCTAACCTAACCCATCTAGACCCTCGCTGGTAATGTTTTACAAAATCCGGGGCGTGTCGGCCCGTACTTCTCGGTGCGGACATTATATAAGTCTATAACGTTATATACCCTAACCTAAGGGAACCTAACATCTTGGATGTAGTATTTTCCAAAATTCCTGGCGAGTCGGCCCCAACTTCTCGGTGGGCAGATTATATACGTCTATATCGTAATATAACCTAACCTAACCCATCTAGACCCTCGCTGGTAATGTTTTACAAAATCCCGGTCGTGTCGGCCAGTACTTCTCGGTGGGGACATTATATACGTCTATATTGTAATATAACCTAACCTAACCCATCTAGACCCTCGCTGGTAATGTTTTACAAAATCCCGGACGTGTCGGCCCGTGCTTCTCGGTGGGCACATTATATACGTCTATATCGTAATATAACCTAACCTAACCCATCTAGACCCTCGCTGGTAATGTTTTACAAAATCCGGGGCGTGTCGGCCCGTACTTCTCGGTGCGGACATTATATAAGTCTATAACGTTATATACCATAACCTAAGGGAACCTAACATCTTGGATGTAGTATTTTCCAACATTCCTGGCGGGTCGGCTCCTACTTCTCGGTGGGCATATTATATACGTCTATATCGTAATGTAACCTAACCTAACCCATCTAGACCCTCGCTGGTAATGTTTTACAAAATCCCGGTCGTGTCGGCCCGTGCTTCTCGGTGGGCACATTATATACATCTATATCGTAATATAACCTAACCTAACCCATCTAGACCCTCGCTGGTAATGTTTTACAGAATCCCGGTCGTGTCGGCCCGTACTTCTCGGTGGGGACATTATATACGTCTATAACGTTATATATCCTAACCTAAGGCAACTTAACATCTCGGATGTAGTATTTTCCAACATTCCTGGCGGGTCGGCCCCACGTTCTCGGTGGGCGCATAATATACGTCTATATCGTGATATAACCTAACCTAACCCATCTAGACCCTCGCTGGTAATGTTTTACAAAATCCCGGTCGTGTCGTCCCGTACGTCTCGGAGCGGACATTATATACGTCTATAACGTTACGTATCCTAACCTAAGGCAACTTAACATCTGGGATGTAGTATTTTCCAAAATTCCTGGCGAGTCGGCCCCAACTTCTCGGTGGGCAGATTATATACGTCTATATCGTAATATAACCTAACCTAACCCATCTAGACCCTCGCTGGTAATGTTTTACAAAATCCCGGTCGTGTCGGCCAGTACTTCTCGGTGGGGACATTATATACGTCTATATCGTAATATAACCTAACCTAACCCATCTAGACCCTCGCTGGTAATGTTTTACAAAATCCCGGTCGCGTCGGCCCGTGCTTCTCGGTGGGCACATTATATACATCTATATCGTAATATAACCTAACCAACCTATCTAGACCCTCGCTGGTAATGTTTTACATAATCCCGGTCGTCTCGGCCCGTACTTCTCGGTGGGGACATTATATACGTCTATAACGTTATATATCATAACCTAAGGCAACTTAACATCTCGGATGTAGTATTTTCCAACATTCCTGGCGGGTCGGCCCCATCTTCTCGGTGGGCACATTATATACGTCTATATCGTAATATAACCTAACCTAACCCATCTAGACCCTCGCTGGTAATGTTTTACAAAATCCCGGGCGTGTCGGCCCGTACTTCTCGGTGCGGACATTATATAAGTCTATAACGTTATATACCCTAACCTAAGGGAACCTAACGTCTTGGATGTAGTATTTTCCAACATTCCTGGCGGGTCGGCCCCTACTTCTCGGTGGGCACATTATATACGTCTATATCGTAATATAACCTAACCTAACCCATCTAGACCCTCTCTGGTAATGTTTTACAAAATCCCGGTCGTGTCAGCCCGTACGTCTCGGTACGGACATTATATGCGTTTATAACGTTATATATCATAACCTAAGGCAACTTAACATCTCGGATGTAGTATTTTCCTACATTTCTGGCGCGTCGGCCCCAACTTCTCGGTGGGCACATTATATACATCTATATCGTAATATAACCTACCCTAACCCATCTAGACCCTCGCTGGTAATGTTTTACAGAATCCCGGTCGTGTCGTCCCGTACGTCTCGGTGCGGAGATTATATACGTCTATAACGTTATGTATCCTAACCTAAGGCAACTTAACATCTGGGATATAGTATTTTCCAACATTCCTGGCGAGTCGGCCCCAACTTCTCGGTGGGCACATTATATACGTCTATATCGTAATATAACCTAACCTAACCCATCTAGACCCTCGCTGGTAATGTTTTACAAAATCCCGGGCGTGTCGGCCCGTGCTTCTCGTTGGGCATATTATATACATCTATATCGTAACATAACCTAACCAAACCCATCTAGACCCTCGCTGGTAATGTTTACAAAATCCCGGTCGTGTCGGCGCGTACTTCTCGGTGGGGACATTATATACGTCTATATCGTTATATATCCTAACCTAAGGCAACTTAACATCTCGGATGTAGTATTTCCCAACATTCCTGGCGGGTCGGCCCCATCTTCTCGGTGGGCACATTATATACGTCTATATCGTAATATAACCTAACCTAACCCATCTAGACCCTCGCTGGTAATGTTTTACAAAATCCCGGTACGTGTCGTCCCGTACGTCTCGGTTCGGAGATTATATACGTCTATAATGTTATATATCCTAACCTAAGGGAACCTAACATCGCGGATGTAGTATTTCACAACATTCCCGGCTGGTCGGCCCCATCTTCTCGGTGGGCACATTATATACGTCTATATCGTAATATAACCTAACCTAACCCATCTAGACCCTCGCTGGTAATGTTTTACAAAATCCGGGGCGTGTCGGCCCGTACTTCTCGGTGCGGACATTATATAAGTCTATAACGTTATATACCCTAACCTAAGGCAACCTAACATCTCGGATGTAGTATTTTCCAACATTCCTGGCGCGTCGGCCCCAATTTCTCGGTGGGCAGATTATATACGTCTATATCGCAATATAACCTAACCTAACCCATCTAGACCCTCGCTGGTAATGTTTTACAAAAGCCCGGTCGTGTCGGCCCGTGCTTCTCGGTGGGCACATTATATACATCTATATCGTAATATAACCTAACCTAACCCATCTAGACCCTCGCTGGTAATGTTTTACAGAATCCCGGTCGTGTCGGCCCGTACTTCTCGGTGGGGACATTATATACGTCTATAACGTTATATATCCTAACCTAAGGCAACTTAACATCTCGGATGTAGTATTTTCCAACATTCCTGGCGGGTCGGCCCCATGTTCTCGGTGGGCACATAATATACGTCTATATCGTGATATAACCTAACCTAATCCATCTAGACCCTCGCTGGTAATGTTTTACAAAATCCCTTTCGTGTCGTCCCGTACGTCTCGGAGCGGACATTATATACGTCTATAACGTTACGTATCCTAACCTAAGGCAACTTAACATCTGGGATGTAGTATTTTCCAAAATTCCTGGCGAGTCGGCCCCAACTTCTCGGTGGGCAGATTATATACGTCTATATCGTAATATAACCTAACCTAACCCATCTAGACCCTCGCTGGTAATGTTTTGCAAAATCCCGGTCGTGTCGGCCAGTACTTCTCGGTGGGGACATTATATACGTCTATATCGTAATATAACCTAACCTAACCCATCTAGACCCTCGCTGGTAATGTTTTACAAAATCCCGGTCGCGTCGGCCCGTGCTTCTCGGTGGGCACATTATATACATCTATATCGTAATATAACCTAACCAACCTATCTAGACCCTCGCTGGTAATGTTTTACATAATCCCGGTCGTCTCGGCCCGTACTTCTCGGTGGGGACATTATATACGTCTATAACGTTATATATCCTAACCTAAGGCAACTTAACATCTCGGATGTAGTATTTTCCAACATTCCTGGCGGGTCGGCCCCATCTTCTCGGTGGGCACATTATATACGTCTATATCGTAATATAACCTAACCTAACCCATCTAGACCCTCGCTGGTAATGTTTTACAAAATCCCGGGCGTGTCGGCCCGTACTTCTCGGTGCGGACATTATATAAGTCTATAACGTTATATACCCTAACCTAAGGGAACCTAACGTCTTGGATGTAGTATTTTTCAACATTCCTGGCGGGTCGGCCCCTACTTCTCGGTGGGCACATTATATACGTCTATATCGTAATATAACCTAACCTAACCCATCTAGACCCTCTCTGGTAACGTTTTACAAAATCCCGGTCGTGTCGGCCCGTACGTCTCGGTACGGACATTATATGCGTTTATAACGTTATATATCATAACCTAAGGCAACTTAACATCTCGGATGCAGTATTTTCCAACATTCCTGGCGGGTCGGCCCCATCTTCTCGGTGGGCACATTATATACGTCTATATCGTAATATAACCTAACCTAACCCATCTAGACCCTCGCTGGTAATGTTTTACAAAATCCCGGGCGTGTCGGCCCGTACTTCTCGGTGCGGACATTATATAAGTCTATAACGTTATATACCCTAACCTAAGGGAACCTAACGTCTTGGATGTAGTATTTTCCAACATTCCTGGCGGGTCGGCCCCTACTTCTCGGTGGGCACATTATATACGTCTATATCGTAATATAACCTAACCTAACCCATCTAGACCCTCTCTGGTAATGTTTTACAAAATCCCGGTCGTGTCAGCCCGTACGTCTCGGTACGGACATTATATGCGTTTATAACGTTATATATCATAACCTAAGGCAACTTAACATCTCGGATGTAGTATTTTCCTACATTTCTGGCGCGTCGGCCCCAACTTCTCGGTGGGCACATTATATACATCTATATCGTAATATAACCTACCCTAACCCATCTAGACCCTCGCTGGTAATGTTTTACAGAATCCCGCTCGTGTCGTCCCGTACGTCTCGGTGCGGAGATTATATACGTCTATAACGTTATGTATCCTAATCTAAGGCAACTTAACATCTGGGATGTAGTATTTTCCAACATTCCTGGCGAGTCGGCCCCAACTTCTCGGTGGGCACATTATATACGTCTATATCGTAATATAACCTAACCTAACCCATCTAGACCCTCGCTGGTAATGTTTTACAAAATCCCGGGCGTGTCGGCCCGTGCTTCTCGTTGGGCATATTATATACATCTATATCGTAACATAACCTAACCAAACCCATCTAGACCCTCGCTGGTAATGTTTACAAAATCCCGGTCGTGTCGGCGCGTACTTCTCGGTGGGGACATTATATACGTCTATATCGTTATATATCCTAACCTAAGGCAACTTAACATCTCGGATGTAGTATTTCCCAACATTCCTGGCGGGTCGGCCCCATCTTCTCGGTGGGCACATTATATACGTCTATATCGTAATATAACCTAACCTAACCCATCTAGACCCTCGCTGGTAATGTTTTACAAAATCCCGGTACGTGTCGTCCCGTACGTCTCGGTTCGGAGATTGTATACGTCTATAATGTTATATATCCTAACCTAAGGGAACCTAACATCGCGGATGTAGTATTTCACAACATTCCCGGCTGGTCGGCCCCATCTTCTCGGTGGGCACATTATATACGTCTATATCGTAATATAACCTAACCTAACCCATCTAGACCCTCGCTGGTAATGTTTTACAAAATCCGGGGCGTGTCGGCCCGTACTTCTCGGTGCGGACATTATATAAGTCTATAACGTTATATACCCTAACCTAAGGCAACCTAACATCTCGGATGTAGTATTTTCCAACATTCCTGGCGCGTCGGCCCCAATTTCTCGGTGGGCAGATTATATACGTCTATATCGCAATATAACCTAACCTAACCCATCTAGACCCTCGCTGGTAATGTTTTACAAAAGCCCGGTCGTGTCGGCCCGTGCTTCTCGGTGGGCACATTATATACATCTATATCGTAATATAACCTAACCTAACCCATCTAGACCCTCGCTGGTAATGTTTTACAGAATCCCGGTCGTGTCGGCCCGTACTTCTCGGTGGGGACATTATATACGTCTATAACGTTATATATCCTAACCTAAGGCAACTTAACATCTCAGATGTAGTATTTTCCAACATTCCTGGCGGGTCGGCCCCATGTTCTCGGTGGGCACATAATATACGTCTATATCGTGATATAACCTAACCTAACCCATCTAGACCCTCGCTGGTAATGTTTTACAAAATCCCTTTCGTGTCGTCCCGTACGTCTCGGAGCGGACATTATATACGTCTATAACGTTACGTATCCTAACCTAAGGCAACTTAACATCTGGAATGTAGTATTTTCCAAAATTCCTGGCGAGTCGGCCCCAACTTCTCGGTGGGCAGATTATATACGTCTATATCGTAATATAACCTAACCTAACCCATCTAGACCCTCGCTGGTAATGTTTTACAAAATCCCGGTCGTGTCGGCCAGTACTTCTCGGTGGGGACATTATATACGTCTATATCGTAATATAACCTAACCTAACCCATCTAGACCCTCGCTGGTAATGTTTACAAAATCCCGGTCGTGTCGGCGCGTACTTCTCGGTGGGGACATTATATACGTCTATATCGTTATATATCCTAACCTAAGGCAACTTAACATCTCGGATGTAGTATTTCCCAACATTCCTGGCGGGTCGGCCCCATCTTCTCGGTGGGCACATTATATACGTCTATATCGTAATATAACCTAACCTAACCCATCTAGACCCTCGCTGGTAATGTTTTACAAAATCCCGGTACGTGTCGTCCCGTACGTCTCGGTTCGGACATTATATACGTCTATAATGTTATATATCCTAACCTAAGGGAACCTAACATCGCGGATGTAGTATTTCACAACATTCCCGGCTGGTCGGCCCCATCTTCTCGGTGGGCACATTATATACGTCTATATCGTAATATAACCTAACCTAACCCATCTAGACCCTCGCTGGTAATGTTTTACAAAATCCGGGGCGTGTCGGCCCGTACTTCTCGGTGCGGACATTATATAAGTCTATAACGTTATATACCCTAACCTAAGGCAACCTAACATCTCGGATGTAGTATTTTCCAACATTCCTGGCGCGTCGGCCCCAATTTCTCGGTGGGCAGATTATATACGTCTATATCGTAATGTAACCTAACCTAACCCATCTAGACCCTCGCTGGTAATGTTTTACAAAATCCCGGTCGCGTCAGCCAGTACTTCTCGGTGGGGACATTATATACGTCTATATCGTAATATAACCTAACCTAACCCATCTAGACCCTCGCTGGTAATGTTTTACAAAATCTCGGTCGTGTCGACCCGTGCTTCTCGGTGGGCACATTATATACATCTATATCGTAATATAACCTAACCTAACCCATCTAGACCCTCGCTGGTAATGTTTTACAAAATCCCGGGCGTGTCGGCCCGTACTTCTCGGTGCGGACATTATATAAGTCTATTACGTTATATACCCTAACCTAAGGGAACCTAACGTCTTGGATGTAGTATTTTCCAACATTCCTGGCGGGTCGGCTCCTACTTCTCGGTGGGCATATTATATACGTCTATATCGTGATATAACCTAACCTAACCCATCTAGACCCTCGCTGGTAATGTTTTACAAAATCCCGGTCGTGTCGTCCCGTACGTCTCGGAGCGGACATTATATACGTCTATAACGTTACGTATCCTAAGCTAAGGCAACTTAACATCTGGGATGTAGTATTTTCCAAAATTCCTGGCGAGTCGGCCCCAACTTCTCGGTGGGCAGATTATATACGTCTATATCGTAATATAACCTAACCTAACCCATCTAGACCCTCGCTGGTAATGTTTTACAAAATCCCGGGCGTGTCGGCCAGTACTTCTCGGTGGGGACATTATATACGTCTATATCGTAATATAACCTAACCTAACCCATCTAGACCCTCGCTGGTAATGTTTTACAAAATCCCGGTCGCGTCGGCCCGTGCTTCTCGGTGGGCACATTATATACATCTATATCGTAATATAACCTAACCAACCTATCTAGACCCTCGCTGGTAATGTTTTACATAATCCCGGTCGTCTCGGCCCGTACTTCTCGGTGGGGACATTATATACGTCTATAACGTTATATATCCTAACCTAAGGCAACTTAACATCTCGGATGTAGTATTTTCCAACATTCCTGGCGGGTCGGCCCCATCTTCTCGGTGGGCACATTATATACGTCTATATCGTAATATAACCTAACCTAACCCATCTAGACCCTCGCTGGTAATGTTTTACAAAATCCCGGGCGTGTCGGCCCGTACTTCTCGGTGCGGACATTATATAAGTCTATAACGTTATATACCCTAACCTAAGGGAACCTAACGTCTTGGATGTAGTATTTTCCAACATTCCTGGCGGGTCGGCCCCTACTTCTCGGTGGGCACATTATATACGTCTATATCGTAATATAACCTAACCTAACCCATCTAGACCCTCTCTGGTAATGTTTTACAAAATCCCGGTCGTGTCGGCCCGTACGTCTCGGTACGGACATTATATGCGTTTATAACGTTATATATCATAACCTAAGGCAACTTAACATCTCGGATGTAGTATTTTCCAACATTCCTGGCGGGTCGGCCCCATCTTCTCGGTGGGCACATTATATACGTCTATATCGTAATATAACCTAACCTAACCCATCTAGACCCTCGCTGGTAATGTTTTACAAAA
The DNA here is from genome assembly GCA_963969225.1 of Xylocopa violacea. Taxonomy (NCBI): domain Eukaryota; kingdom Metazoa; phylum Arthropoda; class Insecta; order Hymenoptera; family Apidae; genus Xylocopa; species Xylocopa violacea. The sequence goes on along the minus strand of CAXAJV010000061.1, from coordinate 669,352 downwards.
TCCCGGGCGTGTCGGCCCGTACTTCTCGGTGCGGACATTATATAAGTCTATAACGTTATATACCCTAACCTAAGGGAACCTAACGTCTTGGATGTAGTATTTTCCAACATTCCTGGCGGGTCGGCCCCTACTTCTCGGTGGGCACATTATATACGTCTATATCGTAATATAACCTAACCTAACCCATCTAGACCCTCTCTGGTAATGTTTTACAAAATCCCGGTCGTGTCAGCCCGTACGTCTCGGTACGGACATTATATGCGTTTATAACGTTATATATCATAACCTAAGGCAACTTAACATCTCGGATGTAGTATTTTCCTACATTTCTGGCGCGTCGGCCCCAACTTCTCGGTGGGCACATTATATACATCTATATCGTAATATAACCTACCCTAACCCATCTAGACCCTCGCTGGTAATGTTTTACAGAATCCCGGTCGTGTCGTCCCGTACGTCTCGGTGCGGAGATTATATACGTCTATAACGTTATGTATCCTAACCTAAGGCAACTTAACATCTGGGATATAGTATTTTCCAACATTCCTGGCGAGTCGGCCCCAACTTCTCGGTGGGCACATTATATACGTCTATATCGTAATATAACCTAACCTAACCCATCTAGACCCTCGCTGGTAATGTTTTACAAAATCCCGGGCGTGTCGGCCCGTGCTTCTCGTTGGGCATATTATATACATCTATATCGTAACATAACCTAACCAAACCCATCTAGACCCTCGCTGGTAATGTTTACAAAATCCCGGTCGTGTCGGCGCGTACTTCTCGGTGGGGACATTATATACGTCTATATCGTTATATATCCTAACCTAAGGCAACTTAACATCTCGGATGTAGTATTTCCCAACATTCCTGGCGGGTCGGCCCCATCTTCTCGGTGGGCACATTATATACGTCTATATCGTAATATAACCTAACCTAACCCATCTAGACCCTCGCTGGTAATGTTTTACAAAATCCCGGTACGTGTCGTCCCGTACGTCTCGGTTCGGAGATTATATACGTCTATAATGTTATATATCCTAACCTAAGGGAACCTAACATCGCGGATGTAGTATTTCACAACATTCCCGGCTGGTCGGCCCCATCTTCTCGGTGGGCACATTATATACGTCTATATCGTAATATAACCTAACCTAACCCATCTAGACCCTCGCTGGTAATGTTTTACAAAATCCGGGGCGTGTCGGCCCGTACTTCTCGGTGCGGACATTATATAAGTCTATAACGTTATATACCCTAACCTAAGGCAACCTAACATCTCGGATGTAGTATTTTCCAACATTCCTGGCGCGTCGGCCCCAATTTCTCGGTGGGCAGATTATATACGTCTATATCGCAATATAACCTAACCTAACCCATCTAGACCCTCGCTGGTAATGTTTTACAAAAGCCCGGTCGTGTCGGCCCGTGCTTCTCGGTGGGCACATTATATACATCTATATCGTAATATAACCTAACCTAACCCATCTAGACCCTCGCTGGTAATGTTTTACAGAATCCCGGTCGTGTCGGCCCGTACTTCTCGGTGGGGACATTATATACGTCTATAACGTTATATATCCTAACCTAAGGCAACTTAACATCTCGGATGTAGTATTTTCCAACATTCCTGGCGGGTCGGCCCCATGTTCTCGGTGGGCACATAATATACGTCTATATCGTGATATAACCTAACCTAACCCATCTAGACCCTCGCTGGTAATGTTTTACAAAATCCCTTTCGTGTCGTCCCGTACGTCTCGGAGCGGACATTATATACGTCTATAACGTTACGTATCCTAACCTAAGGCAACTTAACATCTGGGATGTAGTATTTTCCAAAATTCCTGGCGAGTCGGCCCCAACTTCTCGGTGGGCAGATTATATACGTCTATATCGTAATATAACCTAACCTAACCCATCTAGACCCTCGCTGGTAATGTTTTGCAAAATCCCGGTCGTGTCGGCCAGTACTTCTCGGTGGGGACATTATATACGTCTATATCGTAATATAACCTAACCTAACCCATCTAGACCCTCGCTGGTAATGTTTTACAAAATCCCGGTCGCGTCGGCCCGTGCTTCTCGGTGGGCACATTATATACATCTATATCGTAATATAACCTAACCAACCTATCTAGACCCTCGCTGGTAATGTTTTACATAATCCCGGTCGTCTCGGCCCGTACTTCTCGGTGGGGACATTATATACGTCTATAACGTTATATATCCTAACCTAAGGCAACTTAACATCTCGGATGTAGTATTTTCCAACATTCCTGGCGGGTCGGCCCCATCTTCTCGGTGGGCACATTATATACGTCTATATCGTAATATAACCTAACCTAACCCATCTAGACCCTCGCTGGTAATGTTTTACAAAATCCCGGGCGTGTCGGCCCGTACTTCTCGGTGCGGACATTATATAAGTCTATAACGTTATATACCCTAACCTAAGGGAACCTAACGTCTTGGATGTAGTATTTTCCAACATTCCTGGCGGGTCGGCCCCTACTTCTCGGTGGGCACATTATATACGTCTATATCGTAATATAACCTAACCTAACCCATCTAGACCCTCTCTGGTAACGTTTTACAAAATCCCGGTCGTGTCGGCCCGTACGTCTCGGTACGGACATTATATGCGTTTATAACGTTATATATCATAACCTAAGGCAACTTAACATCTCGGATGCAGTATTTTCCAACATTCCTGGCGGGTCGGCCCCATCTTCTCGGTGGGCACATTATATACGTCTATATCGTAATATAACCTAACCTAACCCATCTAGACCCTCGCTGGTAATGTTTTACAAAATCCCGGGCGTGTCGGCCCGTACTTCTCGGTGCGGACATTATATAAGTCTATAACGTTATATACCCTAACCTAAGGGAACCTAACGTCTTGGATGTAGTATTTTCCAACATTCCTGGCGGGTCGGCCCCTACTTCTCGGTGGGCACATTATATACGTCTATATCGTAATATAACCTAACCTAAGCCATCTAGACCCTCTCTGGTAATGTTTTACAAAATCCCGGTCGTGTCAGCCCGTACGTCTCGGTACGGACATTATATGCGTTTATAACGTTATATATCATAACCTAAGGCAACTTAACATCTCGGATGTAGTATTTTCCTACATTTCTGGCGCGTCGGCCCCAACTTCTCGGTGGGCACATTATATACATCTATATCGTAATATAACCTACCCTAACCCATCTAGACCCTCGCTGGTAATGTTTTACAGAATCCCGCTCGTGTCGTCCCGTACGTCTCGGTGCGGAGATTATATACGTCTATAACGTTATGTATCCTAATCTAAGGCAACTTAACATCTGGGATGTAGTATTTTCCAACATTCCTGGCGAGTCGGCCCCAACTTCTCGGTGGGCACATTATATACGTCTATATCGTAATATAACCTAACCTAACCCATCTAGACCCTCGCTGGTAATGTTTTACAAAATCCCGGGCGTGTCGGCCCGTGCTTCTCGTTGGGCATATTATATACATCTATATCGTAACATAACCTAACCAAACCCATCTAGACCCTCGCTGGTAATGTTTACAAAATCCCGGTCGTGTCGGCGCGTACTTCTCGGTGGGGACATTATATACGTCTATATCGTTATATATCCTAACCTAAGGCAACTTAACATCTCGGATGTAGTATTTCCCAACATTCCTGGCGGGTCGGCCCCATCTTCTCGGTGGGCACATTATATACGTCTATATCGTAATATAACCTAACCTAACCCATCTAGACCCTCGCTGGTAATGTTTTACAAAATCCCGGTACGTGTCGTCCCGTACGTCTCGGTTCGGAGATTGTATACGTCTATAATGTTATATATCCTAACCTAAGGGAACCTAACATCGCGGATGTAGTATTTCACAACATTCCCGGCTGGTCGGCCCCATCTTCTCGGTGGGCACATTATATACGTCTATATCGTAATATAACCTAACCTAACCCATCTAGACCCTCGCTGGTAATGTTTTACAAAATCCGGGGCGTGTCGGCCCGTACTTCTCGGTGCGGACATTATATAAGTCTATAACGTTATATACCCTAACCTAAGGCAACCTAACATCTCGGATGTAGTATTTTCCAACATTCCTGGCGCGTCGGCCCCAATTTCTCGGTGGGCAGATTATATACGTCTATATCGCAATATAACCTAACCTAACCCATCTAGACCCTCGCTGGTAATGTTTTACAAAAGCCCGGTCGTGTCGGCCCGTGCTTCTCGGTGGGCACATTATATACATCTATATCGTAATATAACCTAACCTAACCCATCTAGACCCTCGCTGGTAATGTTTTACAGAATCCCGGTCGTGTCGGCCCGTACTTCTCGGTGGGGACATTATATACGTCTATAACGTTATATATCCTAACCTAAGGCAACTTAACATCTCGGATGTAGTATTTTCCAACATTCCTGGCGGGTCGGCCCCATGTTCTCGGTGGGCACATAATATACGTCTATATCGTGATATAACCTAACCTAACCCATCTAGACCCTCGCTGGTAATGTTTTACAAAATCCCTTTCGTGTCGTCCCGTACGTCTCGGAGCGGACATTATATACGTCTATAACGTTACGTATCCTAACCTAAGGCAACTTAACATCTGGAATGTAGTATTTTCCAAAATTCCTGGCGAGTCGGCCCCAACTTCTCGGTGGGCAGATTATATACGTCTATATCGTAATATAACCTAACCTAACCCATCTAGACCCTCGCTGGTAATGTTTTACAAAATCCCGGTCGTGTCGGCCAGTACTTCTCGGTGGGGACATTATATACGTCTATATCGTAATATAACCTAACCTAACCCATCTAGACCCTCGCTGGTAATGTTTACAAAATCCCGGTCGTGTCGGCGCGTACTTCTCGGTGGGGACATTATATACGTCTATATCGTTATATATCCTAACCTAAGGCAACTTAACATCTCGGATGTAGTATTTCCCAACATTCCTGGCGGGTCGGCCCCATCTTCTCGGTGGGCACATTATATACGTCTATATCGTAATATAACCTAACCTAACCCATCTAGACCCTCGCTGGTAATGTTTTACAAAATCCCGGTACGTGTCGTCCCGTACGTCTCGGTTCGGACATTATATACGTCTATAATGTTATATATCCTAACCTAAGGGAACCTAACATCGCGGATGTAGTATTTCACAACATTCCCGGCTGGTCGGCCCCATCTTCTCGGTGGGCACATTATATACGTCTATATCGTAATATAACCTAACCTAACCCATCTAGACCCTCGCTGGTAATGTTTTACAAAATCCGGGGCGTGTCGGCCCGTACTTCTCGGTGCGGACATTATATAAGTCTATAACGTTATATACCCTAACCTAAGGCAACCTAACATCTCGGATGTAGTATTTTCCAACATTCCTGGCGCGTCGGCCCCAATTTCTCGGTGGGCAGATTATATACGTCTATATCGTAATGTAACCTAACCTAACCCATCTAGACCCTCGCTGGTAATGTTTTACAAAATCCCGGTCGCGTCAGCCAGTACTTCTCGGTGGGGACATTATATACGTCTATATCGTAATATAACCTAACCTAACCCATCTAGACCCTCGCTGGTAATGTTTTACAAAATCTCGGTCGTGTCGACCCGTGCTTCTCGGTGGGCACATTATATACATCTATATCGTAATATAACCTAACCTAACCCATCTAGACCCTCGCTGGTAATGTTTTACAAAATCCCGGGCGTGTCGGCCCGTACTTCTCGGTGCGGACATTATATAAGTCTATTACGTTATATACCCTAACCTAAGGGAACCTAACGTCTTGGATGTAGTATTTTCCAACATTCCTGGCGGGTCGGCTCCTACTTCTCGGTGGGCATATTATATACGTCTATATCGTGATATAACCTAACCTAACCCATCTAGACCCTCGCTGGTAATGTTTTACAAAATCCCGGTCGTGTCGTCCCGTACGTCTCGGAGCGGACATTATATACGTCTATAACGTTACGTATCCTAAGCTAAGGCAACTTAACATCTGGGATGTAGTATTTTCCAAAATTCCTGGCGAGTCGGCCCCAACTTCTCGGTGGGCAGATTATATACGTCTATATCGTAATATAACCTAACCTAACCCATCTAGACCCTCGCTGGTAATGTTTTACAAAATCCCGGTCGTGTCGGCCAGTACTTCTCGGTGGGGACATTATATACGTCTATATCGTAATATAACCTAACCTAACCCATCTAGACCCTCGCTGGTAATGTTTTACAAAATCCCGGTCGTGTCGGCCCGTGCTTCTCGGTGGGCACATTATATACATCTATATCGTAATATAACCTAACCTAACCTATCTAGACCCTCGCTGGTAATGTTTTACATAATCCCGGTCGTCTCGGCCCGTACTTCTCGGTGGGGACATTATATACGTCTATAACGTTATATATCCTAACCTAAGGCAACTTAACATCTCGGATGTAGTATTTTGCAACATTCCTGGCGGGTCGGGCCCATCTTCTCGGTGGGCACATTATATACGTCTATATCGTAATATAACCTAACCTAACCCATCTAGACCCTCGCTGGTAATGTTTTACAAAATCCCGGGCGTGTCGGCCCGTACTTCTCGGTGCGGACATTATATAAGTCTATAACGTTATATACCCTAACCTAAGGGAACCTAACGTCTTGGATGTAGTATTTTCCAACATTCCTGGCGGGTCGGCCCCTACTTCTCGGTGGGCACATTATATACGTCTATATCGTAATATAACCTAACCTAACCCATCTAGACCCTCGCTGGTAATGTTTTACAAAATCCGGGGCGTGTCGGCCCGTACTTCTCGGTGCGGACATTATATAAGTCTATAACGTTATATACCCTAACCTAAGGCAACCTAACATCTCGGATGTAGTATTTTCCAACATTCCTGGCGCGTCGGCCCCAATTTCTCGGTGGGCAGATTATATACGTCTATATCGTAATATAACCTAACCTAACCCATCTAGACCCTCGCTGGTAATGTTTTACAAAATCCCGGTCGTGTCGGCCAGTACTTCTCGGTGGGGACATTATATACGTCTATATCATAATATAACCTAACCTAACCCATCTAGACCCTCGCTGGTAATGTTTTACAAAATCCCGGTCGTGTCGGCCCGTGCTTCTCGGTGGGCACATTATATACATCTATATCGTAATATAACCTAACCTAACCTATCTAGACCCTCGCTGGTAATGTTTTACATAATCCCGGTCGTCTCGGCCCGTACTTCTCGGTGGGGACATTATATACGTCTATAACGTTATATATCCTAACCTAAGGCAACTTAACATCTCGGATGTAGTATTTTCCAACATTCCTGGCGGGTCGGCCCCATCTTCTCGGTGGGCACATTATATACGTCTATATCGTAATATAACCTAACCTAACCCATCTAGACCCTCGCTGGTAATGTTTTAAAAAATCCCGGGCGTGTCGGCCCGTACTTCTCGGTGCGGACATTATATAAGTCTATAACGTTATATACCCTAACCTAAGGGAACCTAACGTCTTGGATGTAGTATTTTCCAACATTCCTGGCGGGTCGGCCCCTACTTCTCGGTGGGCACATTATATACGTCTATATCGTAATATAACCTAACCTAACCCATCTAGACCCTCTCTGGTAATGTTTTACAAAATCCCGGTCGTGTCGGCCCGTACGTCTCGGTACGGACATTATATGCGTTTATAACGTTATATATCATAACCTAAGGCAACTTAACATCTCGGATCTAGTATTTTCCAACATTTCTGGCGCGTCGGCCCCAACTTCTCGGTGGGCACATTATATACATCTATATCGTAATATAACCTACCCTAACCCATCTAGACCCTCGCTGGTAATGTTTTACAGAATCCCGGTCGTGTCGTCCCGTACGTCTCGGTGCGGAGATTATATACGTCTATAACGTTATGTATCCTAACCTAAGGCAACTTAACATCTGGGATGTAGTATTTTCCAACATTCCTGGCGAGTCGGCCCCAACTTCTCGGTGGGCACATTATATACGTCTATATCGTAATATAACCTAACCTAACCCATCTAGACCCTCGCTGGTAATGTTTTACAAAATCCCGGGCGTGTCGGCCCGTGCTTCTCGTTGGGCATATTATATACATCTATATCGTAACATAACCTAACCTAACCCATCTAGACCCTCGCTGGTAATGTTCACAAAATCCCGGTCGTGTCGGCGCGTACTTCTCGGTGGGGACATTATATACGTCTATAACGTTATATATCCTAACCTAAGGCAACTTAACATCTCGGATGTAGTATTTCCCAACATTCCTGGCGGGTCGGCCCCATCTTCTCAGTGGGCACATTATATACGTCTATATCGTAATATAACCTAACCTAACCCATCTAGACCCTCGCTGGTAATGTTTTACAAAACCCGGTACGTGTCGTCCCGTACGTCTCGGTTCGGACATTATATACGTCTATAATGTTATATATCCTAACCTAAGGGAACCTACAATCGCGGATGTAGTATTTCACAACATTCCCGGCTGGTCGGCCCCATCTTCTCGGTGGGCACATTATATACGTCTATATCGTAATATAACCTAACCTAACCCATCTAGACCCTCGCTGGTAATGTTTTACAAAATCCGGGGCGTGTCGGCCCGTACTTCTCGGTGCGGACATTATATAAGTCTATAACGTTATATACCCTAACCTAAGGCAACCTAACATCTCGGATGTAGTATTTTCCAACATTCCTGGCGCGTCGGCCCCAATTTCTCGGTGGGCAGATTATATACGTCTATATCGTAATATAACCTAACCTAACCCATCTAGACCCTCGCTGGTAATGTTTTACAAAACCCCGGTCGTGTCGGCCCGTGCTTCTCGGTGGGCACATTATATACATCTATATCGTAATATAACCTAACCTAACCCATCTAGACCCTCGCTGGTAATGTTTTACAGAATCCCGGTCGTGTCGGCCCGTACTTCTCGGTGGGGACATTATATACGTCTATAACGTTATATATCCTAACCTAAGGCAACTTAACATCTCGGATGTAGTATTTTCCAACATTCCTGGCGGGTCGGCCCCATGTTCTCGGTGGGCACATAATATACGTCTATATCGTGATATAACCTAACCTAACCCATCTAGACCCTCGCTGGTAATGTTTTACAAAATCCCGGTCGTGTCGGCCCGTACGTCTCGGTACGGACATTATATGCGTTTATAACGTTATATATCATAACCTAAGGCAACTTAACATCTCGGATGTAGTATTTTCCAACATTTCTGGCGCGTCGGCCCCAACTTCTCGGTGGGCACATTATATACATCTATATCGTAATATAACCTAACCTAACCTATCTAGACCCTCGCTGGTAATGTTTTACAGAATCCCGGTCGTGTCGGCCCGTACTTCTCGGTGGGGACATTATATGCGTTTAGAACGTTATATATCCTAACCTAAGGCAACCTAACATCTCGGATGTAGTATTTTCCAACATTCCTGGCTGGTCGGCGCCAATTCTCGGTGGGAACATTATATACGTCTATATGGTAATATAACCTAACCTAACCCATCTGGACCCTCGCTGGTAATGTTTCACAAAATCCCGGTCGTGTCGGCCCGTACTTCCCGGTGGGGACATCATATACGTCTATAATGTTATATACCCTAACCTAAGGCTACCTAACATCTCGAATGTAGTTTTTCACAACATTCCTGGCGGGTCGGCCCCACTTCTCGGTGGGAACATTATGTACGTCTATAACGTAATATAACCTAACATAACCGATCTAGACCCTCGCTGGTAATGTTTTACAGAATCCCGGTCGTGTCGTCCCGTACGTCTCGGTGCGGACATTATATGGGTTTATAACGTTATATATCCTAACCTAAGGCAACTTAACATTTGGGATGTAGTATTTTCCAACATTTCTGGCGGGTCGGCCCCTACTTCTCGGAGGGCACATTATATACGTCTATATCATAATATAACCTAACCTAACCCATCTATAACCTTGCTGGTAATATTTTACAAAATCCCGGTTTTGTCGGCCCGTACTTCTCAGTGGGGTCATTATATACGTCTATAACGTTATATATTCTAACCTAAGGCAACTTAACATCTGGGATGTAGTTTTTTCCAACATTCATGGCGGGTCGGACCCACTTCTCGGTGGAAACATTATATACGTCTATAACGTAATATAATCTAACCTAACCGATCTAGCCCCTCGCTGGTAATGTTTTACATAATCCCGGTCGTGTCGTCCCGTACGTCTCGGTGCGGACATTATATACATCTATAACGTTATATATCCTAACCTAAGGGAACCAAACATCGCGGATGTAGTATTTCACAACATTCCCGGCTGGTCGGCCCCATCTTCTCGGTGGGCACATTATATACGTCTATATCGTAATATAACCTAACCTAACCCATCTAGACCCTCGCTGGTAATGTTTTACAAAATCCGGGGCGTGTCGGCCCGTACTTCTCGGTGCGGACATTATATAAGTCTATAACGTTATATACCCTAACCTAAGGCAACCTAACATCTCGGATGTAGTATTTTCCAACATTCCTGGCGCGTCGGCCCCAATTTCTCGGTGGGCAGATTATATACGTCTATATCGTAATATAACCTAACCTAACCCATCTAGACCCTCGCTGGTAATGTTTTACAAAACCCCGGTCGTGTCGGCCCGTGCTTCTCGGTGGGCACATTATATACATCTATATCGTAATATAACCTAACCTAACCCATCTAGACCCTCGCTGGTAATGTTTTACAGAATCCCGGTCGTGTCGGCCCGTACTTCTCGGTGGGGACATTATATACGTCTATAACGTTATATATCCTAACCTAAGGCAACTTAACATCTCGGATGTAGTATTTTCCAACATTCTTGGCGGGTCGGCCCCATGTTCTCGGTGGGCACATAATATACGTCTATATCGTGATATAACCTAACCTAACCCATCTAGACCCTCGCTGGTAATGTTTTACAAAATCCCGGTCGTGTCGTCCCGTACGTCTCGGAGCGGACATTATATACGTCTATAACGTTACGTATCCTAACCTAAGGCAACTTAACATCTGGGATGTAGTATTTTCCAAAATTCCTGGCGAGTCGGCCCCAACTTCTCGGTGGGCAGATTATATACTTCTATATCGTAATATAACCTAACCTAACCCATCTAGACCCTCGCTGGTAATGTTTTACAAAATCCCGGTCGTGTCGGCCAGTACTTCTCGGTGGGGACATTATATACGTCTATATCGTAATATAACCTAACCTAACCCATCTAGACCCTCGCTGGTAATGTTTTACAAAATCCCGGTCGTGTCGGCCCGTGCTTCTCGGTGGGCACATTATATACATCTATATCGTAATATAACCTAACCTAACCTATCTAGACCCACGCTGGTAATGTTTTACATAATCCCGGTCGTCTCGGCCCGTACTTCTCGGTGGGGACATTATATACGTCTATAACGTTATATATCCTAACCTAAGGCAACTTAACATCTCGGATGTAGTATTTTACAACATTCCTTGCGGGTCGGCCCCATCTTCTCGGTGGGCACATTATATACGTCTATATCGTAATATAACCTAACCTAACCCATCTAGACCCTCTCTGGTAATGTTTTACAAAATCCCGGTCGTGTCGGCCCGTACGTCTCGGTACGGACATTATATGCGTTTATAACGTTATATATCATAACCTAAGGCAACTTAACATCTCGGATGTAGTATTTTCCAACATTTCTGGCGCGTCGGCCCCAACTTCTCGGTGGGCACATTATATACATCTATATCGTAATATAACCTACCCTAACCCATCTAGACCCTCGCTGGTAATGTTTTACAAAATCCCGGTACGTGTCGTCCCGTACGTCTCGGTTCGGACATTATATACGTCTATAATGTTATATATCCTAACCTAAGGGAACCTAACATCGCGGATGTAGTATTTCACAACATTCCCGGCTGGTCGGCCCCATCTTCTCGGTGGGCACATTATATACGTCTATATCGTAATATAACCTAACCTAACCCATCTAGACCCTCGCTGGTAATGTTTTACAAAATCCGGGGCATGTCGGCCCGTACTTCTCGGTGCGGACATTATATAAGTCTATAACGTTATATACCCTAACCTAAGGCAACCTAACATCTCGGATGTAGTATTTTCCAACATTCCTGGCGCGTCGGCCCCAATTTCTCGGTGGGCAGATTATATACGTCTATATCGTAATATAACCTAACCTAACCCATCTAGACCCTCGCTGGTAAGGTTTTACAAAATCCCGGTCGTGTCGGCCCGTGCTTCTCGGTGGGCACATTATATACATCTATATCGTAATATAACCGAACCTAACCCATCTAGACCCTCGCTGGTAATGTTTTACAAAATCCGGGGCGTGTCGGCCCGTACTTCTCGGTGCGGATATTATATAAGTCTATAACGTTATATACCCTAACCTAAGGTAACCTAACATCTTGGATGTAGTATTTTCCAACATTCCTGCTGGGTCGGCTCCTACTTCTCGGTGGGCATATTATATACGTCTATATCGTAATGTAACCTAACCTAACCCATCTAGACCCTCGCTGGTAATGTTTTACAAAATCCCGGTCGTGTCGGCCAGTACATCTCGGTGGGGACATTATATTCGTCTATATCGTAATATAACCTAACCTAACCCATCTAGACCCTCGCTGGCAGTGTTTTACAAAATCCCGGTCCTGTCGGCCCGTACGTCTCGGTGCGGACATTATATAAGTCTATAACGTTATATACCCTAACCTAAGGCAACCTAACATCTCGGATGTAGTATTTTCCAACATTCCTGGCGCGTCGGCCCCAATTTCTCGGTGGGCAGATTATATACGTCTATATCGTAATATAACCTAACCTAACCCATCTAGACCCTCGGTGGTAATGTTTTACAAAATCCCGGTCGTGTCGGACCGTGCTTCTCGGTGGGGACATTATATACGTCTATAATGTTATATATCCTAACATGAGGGAACCTAACATCGCGGATGTTGTATTTCACAACATTCCTGGCTGGTCGGCGCCAATTCTCGGTGGGAACATTATATACGTCTATATGGTAATATAATCTAACCTAACCCATCTGGACCCTCGCTGGTAATGTTTCACAAAATCCCGGTCGTGTCGGCCCGTACTTCCCGGTGGGGACATCATATACGTCTATAATGTTATATACCCTAACCTAAGGCTACCTAACATCTCGAATGTAGTTTTTCACAACATTCCTGGCGGGTCGGCCCCACTTCTCGGTGGGAACATTATGTACGTCTATAACGTAATATAACCTAACATAACCGATCTAGACCCTCGCTGGTAATGTTTTACAGAATCCCGGTCGTGTCGTCCCGTACGTCTCGGTGCGGACATTATATGGGTTTATAACGTTATATATCCTAACCTAAGGCAACTTAACATCTGGGATGTAGTATTTTCCAACATTCCTGGCGGGTCGGCCCCAACTTCTCGGTGGGCACATTATATACATATATATCGTAATATAACCTAACTTAACCCATCTAGACTCTCGCTGGTAATGTTTTACAGAATCCCGGTCGTGTCGTCCCGTACGTCTCGGTGCGGACATTATATACGTCTATAACGTTATGTATCCTAACCTAAGGCAAATTAACATTTGGGATGTAGTATTTTCCAACATTCCTGGCGGGTCGGCCCCTACTTCTCGGAGGGCACATTATATACGTCTATATCATAATATAACCTAACCTAACCCATCTAGAACCTTGCTGGTAATATTTTACAAAATCCCGGTTTTGTCGGCCCGTACTTCTCAGTGGGGTCATTATATACGTCTATAACGTTATATATTCTAACCTAAGGCAACTTAACATCTGGGATGTAGTTTTTTCCAACATTCATGCCGGGTCGGACCCACTTCTCGGTGGGAACATTATATACGTCTATAACGTAATATAATCTAACCTAACCGATCTAGCCCCTCGCTGGTAATGTTTTACATAATCCCGGTCGTGTCGTCCCGTACGTCTCGGTGCGGACATTATATACGTCTATAACGTTATATATCCTAACCTAAGGGAACCTAACATTTCGGATGTAGTATATTCCAACATTCCTGGCGGGTCGGCCCCTACTTCTCGGTGGGCACATTATATACGTCTATAGCGTAATATAACCTAACCTAACCCATCCAGACCCTCGCTGGTAATGTTTTACAAAATCCCGGTCGTGTCGTCCCGTACGTCTCGGTGCGGACATTATATACGTCTATAATGTTATATATCCTAACCTAAGGGAACCAAACATCGCGGATGTAGTATTTCACAACATTCCCGGCTGGTCGGCCCCATCTTCTCGGTGGGCACATTATATACGTCTATATCGTAATATAACCTAACCTAACCCATCTAGACCCTCGCTGGTAATGTTTTACAAAATCCGGGGCGTGTCGGCCCGTACTTCTCGGTGCGGACATTATATAAGTCTATAACGTTATATACCCTAACCTAAGGCAACCTAACATCTCGGATGTAGTATTTTCCAACATTCCTGGCGCGTCGGCCCCAATTTCTCGGTGGGCAGATTATATACGTCTATATCGTAATATAACCTAACCTAACCCATCTAGACCCTCGCTGGTAATGTTTTACAAAACCCCGGTCGTGTCGGCCCGTGCTTCTCGGTGGGCACATTATATACATCTATATCGTAATATAACCTAACCTAACCCATCTAGACCCTCGCTGGTAATGTTTTACAGAATCCCGGTCGTGTCGGCCCGTACTTCTCGGTGGGGACATTATATACGTCTATAACGTTATATATCCTAACCTAAGGCAACTTGACATCTCGGATGTAGTATTTTCCAACATTCTTGGCGGGTCGGCCCCATGTTCTCGGTGGGCACATAATATACGTCTATATCGTGATATAACCTAACCTAACCCATCTAGACCCTCGCTGGTAATGTTTTACAAAATCCCGGTCGTGTCGGCCAGTACTTCTCGGTGGGGACATTATATACGTCTATATCGTAATATAACCTAACCTAACCCATCTAGACCCTCGCTGGTAATGTTTTACAAAATCCCGGTTGTGTCGGCCCGTGCTTCTCGGTGGGCGCATTATATACATCTATATCGTAATATAACCTAACCTAACCTATCTAGACCCTCGCTGGTAATGTTTTACATAATCCCGGTCGTCTCGGCCCGTACTTCTCGGTGGGGACATTATATACGTCTATAACGTTATATATCCTAACCTAAGGCAACTTAACATCTCGGAGGTAGTATTTTCCAACATTCCTTGCGGGTCGGCCCCATCTTCTCGGTGGGCACATTATATACGTCTATATCGCAATATAAACTAACCTAACCCATCTAGACCCTCTCTGGTAATGTTTTACAAAATCCCGGTACGTGTCGTCCCGTACGTCTCGGTTCGGACATTATATACGTCTATAATGTTATATATCCTAACCTAAGGGAACCTAACATCGCGGATGTAGTATTTCACAACATTCCCGGCTGGTCGGCCCCATCTTCTCGGTGGGCACACTATATACGTCTATATCGTAATATAACCTAACCTAACCCATCTAGACCCTCGCTGGTAATGTTTTACAAAATCCGGGGCATGTCGGCCCGTACTTCTCGGTGCGGACATTATATAAGTCTATAACGTTATATACCCTAACCTAAGGCAACCTAACATCTCGGATGTAGTATTTTCCAACATTCCTGGCGCGTCGGCCCCAATTTCTCGGTGGGCAGATTATATACGTCTATATCGTAATATAACCTAACCTAACCCATCTAGACCCTCGCTGGTAAGGTTTTACAAAATCCCGGTCGTGTCGGCCCGTGCTTCTCGGTGGGCACATTATATACATCTATATCGTAATATAACCTAACCTAACCCATCTAGACCCTCGCTGGCAATGTTTTACAAAATCCCGGTCGTGTCGGCCCGTGCTTCTCGGTGGGCACATTATATACATCTATATCGTAATATAACCTAACCTAACCCATCTAGACCCTCGCTGGTAATGTTTTACAAAATCCCGGTCGTGTCGGCGCGTACTTCTCGGTGGGGACATTATATACGTCTATAACGTTATATATCCTAACCTAAGGCAACTTAACATCTCGGATGTTGTATTTCCCAACATTCCTGGCGGGTCGGCCCCATCTTCTCGGTGGGCACATTATATACGTCTATATCGTAATATAACCTAACCTAACCCATCTAGACCCTCGCTGGTAATGTTTTACAAAATCCCGGTACGTGTCGTCCCGTACGTCTCGGTTCGGAGATTATATACGTCTATAATGTTATATATCCTAACCTAAGGGAACCTAACATCGCGGATGTAGTATTTCACAACATTCCCGGCTGGTCGGCCCCATCTTCTCGGTGGGCACATTATATACGTCTATATCGTAATATAACCTAACCTAACCCATCTAGACCCTCGCTGGTAATGTTTTACAAAATCCGGGGCGTGTCGGCCCGTACTTCTCGGTGCGGACATTATACAAGTCTATAACGTTATATACCCTAACCTAAGGGAACCTAACATCTTGGATGTAGTATTTTCCAACATTCCTGGCGGGTCGGCTCCTACTTCTCGGTGGGCACATTATATACGTCTATATCGTAATATAACCTAACCTAACCCATCTAGACCCTCGCTGGTAATGTTTTACAAAATCCGGGGCGTGTCGGCCCGTACTTCTCGGTGCGGACATTATACAAGTCTATAACGTTATATACCCTAACCTAAGGGAACCTAACATCTTGGATGTAGTATTTTCCAACATTCCTGGCGGGTCGGCTCCTACTTCTCGGTGGGCATATTATATACGTCTATATCGTAATGTAACCTAACCTAACACATCTAGACCCTCGCTGGCAGTGTTTTACAAAATCCCGGTCCTGTCGGCCCGTACGTCTCGGTGCGGACATTATATGCGTTTATAACGTTATATATCCTAACCTAAGGCAACCTAACATCTCGGATGTAGTATTTTCCAACATTCCTGGCGCGTCGGCCCCAATTTCTCGGTGGGCACATTATATACGTCTATATCGTAATATAACCTAACCTAACCCATCTGGACCCTCGCTGGTAATGTTTCACAAAATCCCGGTCGTGTCGGCCCGTACTTCCCGGTGGGGACATCATATACGTCTATAATGTTATATACCCTAACCTAAGGCTACCTAACATCTCGAATGTAGTTTTTCACAACATTCCTGGCGGGTCGGCCCCACTTCTCGGTGGGAACATTATGTACGTCTATAACGTAATATAACCTAACATAACCGATCTAGACCCTCGCTGGTAATGTTTTACAGAATCCCGGTCGTGTCGTCCCGTACGTCTCGGTGCGGACATTATATGGGTTTATAACGTTATATATCCTAACCTAAGGCAACTTAACATCTGAGATGTAGTATTTTCCAACATTCCTGGCGGGTCGGCCCCAACTTCTCGGTGGGCACATTATATACATATATATCGTAATATAACCTAACTTAACCCATCTAGACTCTCGCTGGTAATGTTTTACAGAATCCCGGTCGTGTCGTCCCGTACGTCTCGGTGCGGACATTATATACGTCTATAACGTTATGTATCCTAACCTAAGGCAAATTAACATTTGGGATGTAGTATTTTCCAACATTCCTGGCGGGTCGGCCCCTACTTCTCGGAGGGCACATTATATACGTCTATATCATAATATAACCTAACCTAACCCATCTAGAACCTTGCTGGTAATATTTTACAAAATCCCGGTTTTGTCGGCCCGTACTTCTCAGTGGGGTCATTATATACGTCTATAACGTTATATATTCTAACCTAAGGCAACTTAACATCTGGGATGTAGTTTTTTCCAACATTCCTGGCGGGTCGGCCCGTACTTCTCGGTGGGCACATTATATACGTCTATATCGTAATATAACCTAAATTAACCCATCTAAACCCCCGCTGGTAATGTTTTACAAAATCCCGGTCGTGTCGGCCCGTACTTCTCGGTGGGGACATTATATACGTCCATAACGTTATATATCCTAACCTAAGGGAACATAACATCTCGGATGTAGTATTTTCCAACATTCCTGGCGGGTCGGCGCCTACTTCTCGGTGGACACATTATGTACGTCTATAACGTAATATAACCTAACCTAACCGATCTAGCCCCTCGCTGGTAATGTTTTACAAAATCCCGGGCGTGCCGGCCCGTACTTCTCGGTGCGGACATTATATACGTCTATAACGTTATGTATCCTAACCTAAGGCAAATTAACATCTGGGATGTAGTATTTTCCAACATTCCTGGCGGGTCGGCCCCTACTTCTCGGTGGGCACATTATATACGTCTATATCGTAATATAACCTAACCTAACCCATCTAGAACCTTGCTGGTAATATTTTACAAAATCCCGGTTTTGTCGGCTCGTACTTCTCAGTGGGGTCATTATATACGTCTATAACGTTATATATCCTAACCTAAGGCAACTTAACATCTGGGATGTAGTATTTTCCAACATTCATGGCGGGTCGGCCCCACTTCTCGGTGGGAACATTATATACGTCTATAGCGTAACATAACCTAACCTAACCCATCTAGACTCTCGCTGGTAGTGTTTTACAGATTCCCGGTCGTGTCGTCGCGTACGTCTCGGTGCGGACGTTATATACGTCTATAACGTTATGTATCCTAACCTAAGGCAACTTAACATCTGGGATGTATTATTTTCCAACATTCCTGGCGGGTCGGCCCCTACTTCTCGGTGGGCACATTATATACGTCTATATCATAATATAACCTAACCTAACCCATCTAGACACTTGCTGGTAATATTTTACAAAATCCCGGTCGTGTCGGCCCGTACTTCTCAGTGGCGTCATTATATACGTCTATAACGTTATATATCCTAACCTAAGGGAACATAACATCTCGGATGTAGTATTTTCCAACATTCCTGGCGGGTCGGCCCCTACTTCTCGGTGGACACATTATATACGTCTATATCGTAATATAACCTAACCTAACCCATCTAGCCCCTCGCTGGTAATGTTTTACAGAATTCCGGTCGTATCGTCCCGTACGTCTCGGTGCGGACATTATATATGTCTATAACGTTATCTATCCTAACCTAAGGCAACTTAACATCTCGGATGTAGTATTTTCCAACATTCCTGGCGTGTCGGCCCTATCTTCTCGGTGGGCACATTATATACGTCTATATCGTAATATAACCTAACCTAACCCATGTAGACCCTCGCTGGTAATGTTTTACAAAATCCCGGGCGTACCGGCCCGTACTTCTCGGTGCGGACATTATATACGTCTATAACGTTATGTATCCTAACCTAAGGCAAATTAACATCTGGGATGTAGTATTTTCCAACATTCCTGGCGGGTCGGCCCCTACTTCTCGGTGGGCACATTATATACGTCTATATCGTAATATAACCTAACCTAACCCATCTAGAACCTTGCTGGTAATATTTTACAAAATCCCGGTTTTGTCGGCCCGTACTTCTCAGTGGGGTCATTATATACGTCTATAACGTTATATATCCTAACCTAAGGCAACTTAACATCTGGGATGTAGTATTTTCCAACATTCATGGCGGGTCGGCCCCACTTCTCGGTGGGAACATTATATACGTCTATAACGTAATATAATCTAACCTAACCGATCTAGCCCCTCGCTGGTAATGTTTTACATAATCCCGGTCGTGTCGTCCCGTACGTCTCGGTGCGGACATTATATACGTCTATAACGTTATATATCCTAACCTAAGGGAACCTAACATCTCGGATGTAGTATATTCCAACATTCCTGGCGGGTCGGCCCCTACTTCTAGGTGGGAACATTATATACGTCTATAGCGTAATATAACCTAACCTAACCCATCCAGACGCTCGCTGGTAATGTTTTACAAAATCCCGGTCGTGTCGTCCCGTACGTCTCGGTGCGGACATTATATACGTCTATAATGTTATATATCCTAACTTAAGGGAACCTAACATCGCGGATGTAGTATTTCACAACATTCCTGGCTGGTCGGCGGCAATTCTCGGTGGGAACATTATATACGTCTATAACGTAATATAATCTAACCTAACCGATCTAGCCCCTCGCTGGTAATGTTTTACATAATCCCGGTCGTGTCGTCCCGTACGTCTCGGTGCGGACATTATATACGTCTATAACGTTATATATCCTAACCTAAGGGAACCTAACATTTCGGATGTAGTATATTCCAACATTCCTGGCGGGTCGGCCCCTACTTCTCGGTGGGAACATTATATACGTCTATAGCGTAATATAACCTAACCTAACCCATCCAGACGCTCGCTGGTAATGTTTTACAAAATCCCGGTCGTGTCGTCCCGTACGTCTTGGTGCGGACATTATATACGTCTATAATGTTATATATCATAACTTAAGGGAACCTAACATCGCGGATGTAGTATTTCACAACATTCCTGGCTGGTCGGCGGCAATTCTCGGTGGGAACATTATATACGTCTATATCGTAATATAACCTAACCTAACCCATCTGGACCCTCGCTGGTAATGCTTCACAAAATCCCGGTCGTGTTGGCCCGTACGTCTCGGTGCGGACATTATATGCGTTTATAACGTTATATATCCTAACCTAAGGCTACTTAACATCTCGGATGTAGTATTTTCCAACATTCCTGGCGGGTCGGCCCCTACTTCTCGGTGGACACATTATATACGTCTATATCGTAATATAACCTAACCTAACCCATCTAGCCCCTCGCTGGTAATGTTTTACAGAATTCCGGTCGTATCGTCCCGTACGTCTCGGTGCGGACATTATACACGTCTATAACGTTATATATCCCAACCTAAGGCAACTTAACATCTCGGATGTAGTATTTTCCAACATTCCTGGCGGGTCGGACCCTACTTCTCGGTGGGCACATTATATACGTCTATATCGTAATATAACCTAACCTAACCCATCTAGACCCTCGGTGGCAATGTTTTACAAAATCCCGGTCGTGTCGGACCGTGCTTCTCGGTGGGGACATTATATACGTCTATAATGTTATATATCCTAACATAAGGGAACCTAACATCGCGGATGTAGTATTTCACAACATTCCTGGCTGGTCGGCGCCAATTCTCGGTGGGAACATTATATACGTCTATATGGTAATATAACCTAACCTAACCCATCGAGACCCTCGCTGGTAATGTTTTACAGAATCCCGGTCGTGTCGTCCCGTACGTCTCGGTGCGGACATTATATACGTCTATAACGTTATATATCCTAACCTAAGGCAACTTAACATCTCGGATGTAGTATTTTCCAACATTCCTTGCGGGTCGACACCAACTTCTCGGTGGGCACATTATATACGTCTATATCGTAATATAACCTAACCTAACCCATCTAGACCCTCGTTGGTAATGTTTTACAAAATCCCGGTTGTGTCGGCCCGTACTTCTCGGTGGGGACATTATATACGTCTATAACGTTATATATCCTAACCTAAGGGAACCTAACATCGCGGATGTAGTATTTCACAACATTCCTGGCGGGTCGGCGACATTTCTCGGTGTGAACATTATATACATCTATATCGTAATATAACCTAACCTAACCCATCTAGACTCTCGCTGGTAATGTTTTACAGAATCCCGGTCGTGTCGTCCCGTACGTCTCGGTGCGGACATTATATACGTCTATAACGTTATGTATCCTAACCTAAGGCAAATTAACATTTGGGATGTAGTATTTTCCAACATTCCTGGCGGGTCGGCCCCTACTTCTCGGTGGGCACATTATATACGTCTATATCATAATATAACCTAACATAACCCATCTAGAACCTTGCTGGTAATATTTTACAAAATTCCGGTTTTGTCGGCCCGTACTTCTCAGTGGGGTCATTATATACGTCTATAACGTTATATATTCTAACCTAAGGCAACTTAACATCTGGGATGTAGTATTTTCCAACATTCATGGCGGGTCGGCCCCACTTCTCGGTGGGAACATTATATACGTCTATAACGTAATATAATCTAACCTAACCGATCTAGCCCCTCGCTGGTAATGTTTTACATAATCCCGGTCGTGTCGTTCCGTACGTCTCGGTGCGGACATTATATACGTCTATAACGTTATATATCCTAACCTAAGGGAACCTAACATCTCGGATGTAGTATATTCCAACATTCCTGGCGGGTCGGCCCCTACTTCTCGGTGGGAACATTATATACGTCTATAGCGTAATATAACCTAACCTAACCCATCCAGACGCTCGCTGGTAATGTTTCACAAAATCCCGGTCGTGTCGGCCCGTACTTCCCGGTGGGGACATCATATACGTCTATAATGTTATATACCCTAACCTAAGGCTACCTAACATCTCGAATGTAGTTTTTCACAACATTCCTGGCGGGTCGGCCCCACTTCTCGGTGGGAACATTATGTACGTCTATAACGTAATATAACCTAACATAACCGATCTAGACCCTCGCTGGTAATGTTTTACAGAATCCCGGTCGTGTCGTCCCGTACGTCTCGGTGCGGACATTATATGGGTTTATAACGTTATATATCCTAACCTAAGGCAACTTAACATCTGAGATGTAGTATTTTCCAACATTCCTGGCGGGTCGGCCCCAACTTCTCGGTGGGCACATTATATACATATATATCGTAATATAACCTAACTTAACCCATCTAGACTCTCGCTGGTAATGTTTTACAGAATCCCGGTCGTGTCGTCCCGTACGTCTCGGTGCGGACATTATATACGTCTATAACGTTATGTATCCTAACCTAAGGCAAATTAACATTTGGGATGTAGTATTTTCCAACATTCCTGGCGGGTCGGCCCCTACTTCTCGGAGGGCACATTATATACGTCTATATCATAATATAACCTAACCTAACCCATCTAGAACCTTGCTGGTAATATTTTACAAAATCCCGGTTTTGTCGGCCCGTACTTCTCAGTGGGGTCATTATATACGTCTATAACGTTATATATTCTAACCTAAGGCAACTTAACATCTGGGATGTAGTTTTTTGCAACATTCATGGCGGGTCGGACCCACTTCTCGGTGGGAACATTATATACGTCTGTAACGTAATATAATCTAACCTAACCGATCTAGCCCCTCGCTGGTAATGTTTTACATAATCCCGGTCGTGTCGTCCCGTACGTCTCGGTGCGGACATTATATACGTCTATAACGTTATATATCCTAACCTAAGGGAACCTAACATTTCGGGTGTAGTATATTCCAACATTCCTGGCGGGTCGGCCCCTACTTCTCGGTGGGCACATTATATACGTCTATAGCGTAATATAACCTAACCTAACCCATCCAGACGCTCGCTGGTAATGTTTTACAAAATCCCGGTCGTGTCGTCCCGTACGTCTCGGTGCGGACATTATATACGTCTATAATGTTATATATCCTAACCTAAGGGAACCTAACATCGCGGATGTAGTATTTCACAACATTCCCGGCTGGTCGGCCCCATCTTCTCGGTGGGCACATTATATACGTCTATATCGTAATATAACCTAACCTAACCCATCTAGACCCTCGCTGGTAATGTTTTACAAAATCCGGGGCATGTCGGCCCGTACTTCTCGGTGCGGACATTATATAAGTCTATAACGTTATATACCCTAACCTAAGGCAACCTAACATCTCGGATGTAGTATTTTCCAACATTCCTGGCGCGTCGGCCCCAATTTCTCGGTGGGCAGATTATATACGTCTATATCGTAATATAACCTAACCTAACCCATCTAGACCCTCGCTGGTAAGGTTTTACAAAATCCCGGTCGTGTCGGCCCGTGCTTCTCGGTGGGCACATTATATACATCTATATCGTAATATAACCGAACCTAACCCATCTATACCCTCGCTGGTAATGTTTTACAAAATCCGGGGCGTGTCGGCCCGTACTTCTCGGTGCGGATATTATATAAGTCTATAACGTTATATACCCTAACCTAAGGTAACCTAACATCTTGGATGTAGTATTTTCCAACATTCCTGCTGGGTCGGCTCCTACTTCTCGGTGGGCATATTATATACGTCTATATCGTAATATAATCTAACCTAACCGATCTAGCCCCTCGCTGGTAATGTTTTACATAATCCCGGTCGTGTCGTCCCGTACGTCTCGGTGCGGACATTATATACGTCTATAACGTTATATATCCTAACCTAAGGGAACCTAACATTTCGGATGTAGTATATTCCAATATTCCTGGCGGGTCGGCCCCTACTTCTCGGTGGGAACATTATATACGTCTATAGCGTAATATAACCTAACCTAACCCATCCAGACGCTCGCTGGTAATGTTTTACAAAATCCCGGTCGTGTCGTCCCGTACGTCTCGGTGCGGACATTATATACGTCTATAATGTTATATATCCTAACCTAAGGGAACCTAACATCGCGGATGTAGTATTTCACAACATTCCTGGCTGGTCGGCGGCAATTCTCGGTGGGAACATTATATACGTCTATATCGTAATATAACCTAACCTAACCCATCTGGACCCTCGCTGGTAATGTTTCACAAAATCCCGGTCGTGTTGGCCCGTACGTCTCGGTGCGGACATTATATGCGTTTATAACGTTATATATCCTAACCTAAGGCAACTTAGCATCTCGGATGTAGTATTTTCCAACATTCCTGGCGGGTCGGCCCCAACTTTTCGGTGGGCACATTATATACATCTATATCGTAATATAACCTAACCTAACCCATGTAGACCCTCGCTGGTAATGTTTTACAGAATCCCGGTCGTGTCGTCCCGTACGTCTCGGTGCGGACATTATATGCGTCTATAACGTTATGTATCCTAACCTAAGGCAACTTAACATCTGGGATGTATTATTTTCCAACATTCCTGGCGGGTCGGCCCCTACTTCTCGGTGGGCACATTATATACGTCTATATCATAATATAACCTAACCTAACCCATCTAGACCCTTGCTGGTAATATTTTATAAAATCCCGGTCGTGTCGGCCCGTACTTCTCAGTGGCGTCATTATATACGTCTATAACGTTATATATCCTAACCTAAGGCAACTTAACATCTGGGATGTAGTATTTTCAAACATTCATGGCGGGTCGGCCCCACTTCTCGGTGGGAACATTATATACGTCTATAACGTAATATAATCTAACCTAACCGATCTAGCCCCTCGCTGGTAATGTTTTACATAATCCCGGTCGTGTCGTCCCGTACGTCTCGGTGCGGACATTATATACGTCTATAACGTTATATATCCTAACCTAGGGGAACCTAACATTTCGGATGTAGTATATTCCAACATTCCTGGCGGGTCGGCCCCTACTTCTCGGTGGGAACATTATATACGTCTATAGCGTAATATAACCTAACCTAACCCATCCAGACGCTCGCTGGTAATGTTTTACAAAATCCCGGTCGTGTCGTCCCGTACGTCTCGGTGCGGACATTATATATGTCTATAATGTTATATATCCTAACCTAAAGGAACCTAACATCGCGGATGTAGTATTTCACAACATTCCTGGCTGGTCGGCGGCAATTCTCGGTGGGAACATTATATACGTCTATATCGTAATATAACCTAACCTAACCCATCTGGACCCTCGCTGGTAATGTTTCACAAAATCCCGGTCGTGTTGGCCCGTACGTCTCGGTGCGGACATTATATGCGTTTATAACGTTATATATCCTAACCTAAGGCAACTTGACATCTCGGATGTAGTATTTTCCAACATTCCTGGCGGGTCGGCGGCAATTCTCGGTGGGCACATTATATACGTCTATATCGTAATATAACCTAACCTAACCCATCTAGACCCTCTCTGGTAATGTTTTACAGAATCCCGGTCGTGTCGTCCCGTACGACTCGGTGCGGACATTATATGCGTTTATAACGTTATATATCCTAACCTAAGGCAACTTAACATCTGGGATGTAGTATTTTTCAACATTCCTGGCGGGTCGGCCCCAACTACTCGGTGGGCACATTATATACATATATATCGTAATATAACCTAACCTAACCCATCTAGACTCTCGCTGGTAGTGTTTTACAGATTCCCGGTCGTGTCGTCCCGTACGTCTCGGTGCGGACGTTATATACGTCTATAACGTTATGTATCCTAACCTAAGGCAACTTAACATCTGGGATGTATTATTTTCCAACATTCCTGGCGGGTCGGCGCCTACTTCTCGGTGGACACATTATGTACGTCTATAACGTAATATAACCTAACCTAACCGATCTAGCCCCTCGCTGGTAATGTTTTACAAAATCCCGGGCGTGCCGGCCCGTACTTCTCGGTGCGGACATTATATACGTCTATAACGTTATGTATCCTAACCTAAGGCAAATTAACATCTGGGATGTAGTATTTTCCAACATTCCTGGCAGGTCGGCCCCTACTTCTCGGTGGGCACATTATATACGTCTATATCGTAATATAACCTAACCTAACCCATCTAGAACCTTGCTGGTAATATTTTACAAAATCCCGGTTGTGTCGGCCCGTACTTCTCAGTGGGGTCATTATATACGTCTATAACGTTATATATCCTAACCTAAGGGAACCTAACATTTCGGATGTAGTATATTCCAACATTCCTGGCGGGTCGGCCCCTACTTCTCGGTGGGAACATTATATACGTCTATAGCGTAATATAACCTAACCTAACCCATCCAGACGCTCGCTGGTAATGTTTTACAAAA
Organism: Xylocopa violacea; assembly: GCA_963969225.1. Taxonomy (NCBI): domain Eukaryota; kingdom Metazoa; phylum Arthropoda; class Insecta; order Hymenoptera; family Apidae; genus Xylocopa; species Xylocopa violacea. The sequence goes on along the minus strand of CAXAJV010000061.1, from coordinate 642,476 downwards.
TCCCGGTCGTGTCGTCCCGTACGTCTCGGTGCGGACATTATATATGTCTATAATGTTATATATCCTAACCTAAAGGAACCTAACATCGCGGATGTAGTATTTCACAACATTCCTGGCTGGTCGGCGGCAATTCTCGGTGGGAACATTATATACGTCTATATCGTAATATAACCTAACCTAACCCATCTGGACCCTCGCTGGTAATGTTTCACAAAATCCCGGTCGTGTTGGCCCGTACGTCTCGGTGCGGACATTATATGCGTTTATAACGTTATATATCCTAACCTAAGGCAACTTGACATCTCGGATGTAGTATTTTCCAACATTCCTGGCGGGTCGGCGGCAATTCTCGGTGGGCACATTATATACGTCTATATCGTAATATAACCTAACCTAACCCATCTAGACCCTCTCTGGTAATGTTTTACAGAATCCCGGTCGTGTCGTCCCGTACGACTCGGTGCGGACATTATATGCGTTTATAACGTTATATATCCTAACCTAAGGCAACTTAACATCTGGGATGTAGTATTTTTCAACATTCCTGGCGGGTCGGCCCCAACTACTCGGTGGGCACATTATATACATATATATCGTAATATAACCTAACCTAACCCATCTAGACTCTCGCTGGTAGTGTTTTACAGATTCCCGGTCGTGTCGTCCCGTACGTCTCGGTGCGGACGTTATATACGTCTATAACGTTATGTATCCTAACCTAAGGCAACTTAACATCTGGGATGTATTATTTTCCAACATTCCTGGCGGGTCGGCCCCTACTTCTCGGTGGGCACATTATATACGTCTATATCATAATATAACCTAACCTAAACCATCTAGCCCCTCGCTGGTAATGTTTTACATAATCCCGGCCGTGTCGTCCCGTACGTCTCGGTGCGGACATTATATACGTCTATAACGTTATATATCCTAACCTAAGGCAACTTAACATCTCGGATGTAGTATTTTCCAACATTCCTGGCGGGTCGGCCCGTACTTCTCGGTGGGCACATTATATACGTCTATATCGTAATATAACCTAAATTAACCCATCTAAACCCCCGCTGGTAATGTTTTACAAAATCCCGGTCGTGTCGGCCCGTACTTCTCGGTGGGGACATTATATACGTCCATAACGTTATATATCCTAACCTAAGGGAACATAACATCTCGGATGTAGTATTTTCCAACATTCCTGGCGGGTCGGCGCCTACTTCTCGGTGGACACATTATGTACGTCTATAACGTAATATAACCTAACCTAACCGATCTAGCCCCTCGCTGGTAATGTTTTACAAAATCCCGGGCGTGCCGGCCCGTACTTCTCGGTGCGGACATTATATACGTCTATAACGTTATGTATCCTAACCTAAGGCAAATTAACATCTGGGATGTAGTATTTTCCAACATTCCTGGCAGGTCGGCCCCTACTTCTCGGTGGGCACATTATATACGTCTATATCGTAATATAACCTAACCTAACCCATCTAGAACCTTGCTGGTAATATTTTACAAAATCCCGGTTGTGTCGGCCCGTACTTCTCAGTGGGGTCATTATATACGTCTATAACGTTATATATCCTAACCTAAGGGAACCTAACATTTCGGATGTAGTATATTCCAACATTCCTGGCGGGTCGGCCCCTACTTCTCGGTGGGAACATTATATACGTCTATAGCGTAATATAACCTAACCTAACCCATCCAGACGCTCGCTGGTAATGTTTTACAAAATCCCGGTCGTGTCGTCCCGTACGTCTCGGTGCGGACATTATATACGTCTATAATGTTATATATCCTAAAACCTAAGGGAACCTAACATCGCGGATGTAGTATTTCACAACATTCCTGGCGGGTCGGCCCCTACTTCTCGGTGGGCGCATTATATACGTCTATACCATAATATAACCTAACCTAACCCATCTAGAACCTTGCTGGTAATATTTTACAAAATCCCGGTTTTGTCGGCTCGTACTTCTCAGTGGGGTCATTATATACGTCTATAACGTTATATATCCTAACCTAAGGCAACTTAACATCTGGGATGTAGTATTTTCCAACATTCATGGCGGGTCGGCCCCACTTCTCGGTGGGAACATTATATACGTCTATAGCGTAACATAACCTAACCTAACCCATCTAGACTCTCGCTGGTAGTGTTTTACAGATTCCCGGTCGTGTCGTCGCGTACGTCTCGGTGCGGACGTTATATACGTCTATAACGTTATGTATCCTAACCTAAGGCAACTTAACATCTGGGATGTATTATTTTCCAACATTCCTGGCGGGTCGGCCCCTACTTCTCGGTGGGCACATTATATACGTCTATATCATAATATAACCTAACCTAACCCATCTAGACACTTGCTGGTAATATTTTACAAAATCCCGGTCGTGTCGGCCCGTACTTCTCAGTGGCGTCATTATATACGTCTATAACGTTATATATCCTAACCTAAGGCAACTTAACATCTAGGATGTAGTATTTTCCAACATTCATGGCGGGTCGGCCCCACTTCTCGGTGGGAACATTATATACGTCTATAACGTAATATAATCTAACCTAACCGATCTAGCCCCTCGCTGGTAATGTTTTACAAAATCCCGGTCGTGTCGGCCCGTACTTCTCGGTGGGGTCATTATATACGTCCATAACGTTATATATCCTAACCTAAGGGAACATAACATCTCGGATGTAGTATTTTCCAACATTCCTGGCGGGTCGGCCCCTACTTCTCGGTGGACACATTATATACGTCTATATCGTAATATAACCTAACCTAACCCATCTAGCCCCTCGCTGGTAATGTTTTACAGAATTCCGGTCGTATCGTCCCGTACGTCTCGGTGCGGACATTATATATGTCTATAACGTTATCTATCCTAACCTAAGGCAACTTAACATCTCGGATGTAGTATTTTCCAACATTCCTGGCGTGTCGGCCCTATCTTCTCGGTGGGCACATTATATACGTCTATATCGTAATATAACCTAACCTAACCCATGTAGACCCTCGCTGGTAATGTTTTACAAAATCCCGGGCGTACCGGCCCGTACTTCTCGGTGCGGACATTATATACGTCTATAACGTTATGTATCCTAACCTAAGGCAAATTAACATCTGGGATGTAGTATTTTCCAACATTCCTGGCGGGTCGGCCCCTACTTCTCGGTGGGCACATTATATACGTCTATATCGTAATATAACCTAACCTAACCCATCTAGAACCTTGCTGGTAATATTTTACAAAATCCCGGTTTTGTCGGCCCGTACTTCTCAGTGGGGTCATTATATACGTCTATAACGTTATATATCCTAACCTAAGGCAACTTAACATCTGGGATGTAGTATTTTCCAACATTCATGGCGGGTCGGCCCCACTTCTCGGTGGGAACATTATATACGTCTATAACGTAATATAATCTAACCTAACCGATCTAGCCCCTCGCTGGTAATGTTTTACATAATCCCGGTCGTGTCGTCCCGTACTTCTCGGTGCGGACATTATATACGTCTATAACGTTATATATCCTAACCTAAGGGAACCTAACATCTCGGATGTAGTATATTCCAACATTCCTGGCGGGTCGGCCCCTACTTCTCGGTGGGAACATTATATACGTCTATAGCGTAATATAACCTAACCTAACCCATCCAGACGCTCGCTGGTAATGTTTTACAAAATCCCGGTCGTGTCGTCCCGTACGTCTCGGTGCGGACATTATATACGTCTATAATGTTATATATCCTAACCTAAGGGAACCTAACATCGCGGATGTAGTATTTCACAACATTCCTGGCGGGTCGGCCCCTACTTCTCGGTGGGCACATTATATACGTCTATATCATAATATAACCTAACCTAACCCATCTAGAACCTTGCTGGTAATATTTTACAAAATCCCGGTTTTGTCGGCTCGTACTTCTCAGTGGGGTCATTATATACGTCTATAACGTTATATATCCTAACCTAAGGCAACTTAACATCTGGGATGTAGTATTTTCCAACATTCATGGCGGGTCGGCCCCACTTCTCGGTGGGAACATTATATACGTCTATAACGTAATATAATCTAACCTAACCGATCTAGCCCCTCGCTGGTAATGTTTTACATAATCCCGGTCGTGTCGTCCCGTACGTCTCGGTGCGGACATTATATACGTCTATAATGTTATATATCCTAACATAAGGGAACCTAACATCGCGGATGTAGTATTTCACAACATTCCTGGCTGGTCGGCGCCAATTCTCGGTGGGAACATTATATACGTCCATATGGTAATACAACCTAACCTAACCCATCTGGACCCTCGCTGGTAATGTTTCACAAAATCCCGGTCGTATCGGCCCGTACTTCCCGGTGGGGACATCATATACGTCTATAATGTTATATACCCTAACCTAAGGCTACCTAACACCTCGAATGTAGTTTTTCACAACATTCCTGGCGGGTCGGCCCCACTTCTCGGTGGGAACATTATGTACGTCTATAACGTAATATAACCTAACCTAACCGATCTGGACCCTCGCTGGTAATGTTTCACAAAATCCCGGTCGTGTTGGCCCGTACGTCTCGGTGCGGACATTATATGCGTTTATAACGTTATATATCCTAACCTAAGGCAACTTAACATCTCGGATGTAGTATTTTCCAACATTCCTGGCGGGTCGGCCCCAACTTTTCGGTGGGCACATTATATACATCTATATCGTAATATAACCTAACCTAACCCATCTAGACTCTCGCTGGTAGTGTTTTACAGATTCCCGGTCGTGTCGTCGCGTACGTCTCGGTGCGGACGTTATATACGTCTATAACGTTATGTATCCTAACCTAAGGCAACTTAACATCTGGGATGTATTATTTTCCAACATTCCTGGCGGGTCGGCCCCTACTTCTCGGTGGGCACATTATATACGTCTATATCATAATATAACCTAACCTAACCCATCTAGACACTTGCTGGTAATATTTTACAAAATCCCGGTCGTGTCGGCCCGTACTTCTCAGTGGCGTCATTATATACGTCTATAACGTTATATATCCTAACCTAAGGCAACTTAACATCTGGGATGTAGTATTTTCCAACATTCATGGCGGGTCGGCCCCACTTCTCGGTGGGAACATTATATACGTCTATAACGTAATATAATCTACCCTAACCGATCTAGCCCCTCGCTGGTAATGTTTTACATAATCCCGGTCGTGTCGTCCCGTACGTCTCGGTGCGGACATTATATACGTCTATAACGTTATATATCCTAACCTAAGGCAACTTAACATCTCGGATGTAGTATTTTCCAACATTCCTGGCGGGTCGGCCCGTACTTCTCGGTGGGCACATTATATACGTCTATATCGTTATATAACCTAAATTAACCCATCTAAACCCCCGCTGGTAATGTTTTACAAAATCCCGGTCGTGTCGGCCCGTACTTCTCGGTGGGGTCATTATATACGTCCATAACGTTATATATCCTAACCTAAGGGAACATAACATCTCGGATGTAGTATTTTCCAACATTCCTGGCGGGTCGGCCCCTACTTCTCGGTGGACACATTATATACGTCTATATCGTAATATAACCTAACCTAACCCATCTAGCCCCTCGCTGGTAATGTTTTACAGAATTCCGGTCGTATCGTCCCGTACGTCTCGGTGCGGACATTATATATGTCTATAACGTTATCTATCCTAACCTAAGGCAACTTAACATCTCGGATGTAGTATTTTCCAACATTCCTGGCGTGTCGGCCCTATCTTCTCGGTGGGCACATTATATACGTCTATATCGTAATATAACCTAACCTAACCCATGTAGACCCTCGCTGGTAATGTTTTACAAAATCCCGGGCGTGCCGGCCCGTACTTCTCGGTGCGGACATTATATACGTCTATAACGTTATGTATCCTAACCTAAGGCAAATTAACATCTGGGATGTAGTATTTTCCAACATTCCTGGCGGGTCGGCCCCTACTTCTCGGTGGGCACATTATATACGTCTATATCGTAATATAACCTAACCTAACCCATCTAGAACCTTGCTGGTAATATTTTACAAAATCCCGGTTTTGTCGGCTCGTACTTCTCAGTGGGGTCATTATATACGTCTATAACGTTATATATCCTAACCTAAGGCAACTTAACATCTGGGATGTAGTATTTTCCAACATTCATGGCGGGTCGGCCCCACTTCTCGGTGGGAACATTATATACGTCTATAACGTAATATAATCTAACCTAACCGATCTAGCCCCTCGCTGGTAATGTTTTACATAATCCCGGTCGTGTCGTCCCGTACGTCTCGGTGCGGACATTATATACGTCTATAACGTTATATATCCTAACCTAAGGGAACCTAACATCTCGGATGTAGTATATTCCAACATTCCTGGCGGGTCGGCCCCTACTTCTAGGTGGGAACATTATATACGTCTATAGCGTAATATAACCTAACCTAACCCATCCAGACGCTCGCTGGTAATGTTTTACAAAATCCCGGTCGTGTCGTCCCGTACGTCTCGGTGCGGACATTATATACGTCTATAATGTTATATATCCTAACTTAAGGGAACCTAACATCGCGGATGTAGTATTTCACAACATTCCTGGCTGGTCGGCGGCAATTCTCGGTGGGAACATTATATACGTCTATAACGTAATATAATCTAACCTAACCGATCTAGCCCCTCGCTGGTAATGTTTTACATAATCCCGGTCGTGTCGTCCCGTACGTCTCGGTGCGGACATTATATACGTCTATAACGTTATATATCCTAACCTAAGGGAACCTAACATTTCGGATGTAGTATATTCCAACATTCCTGGCGGGTCGGCCCCTACTTCTCGGTGGGAACATTATATACGTCTATAGCGTAATATAACCTAACCTAACCCATCCAGACGCTCGCTGGTAATGTTTTACAAAATCCCGGTCGTGTCGTCCCGTACGTCTTGGTGCGGACATTATATACGTCTATAATGTTATATATCATAACTTAAGGGAACCTAACATCGCGGATGTAGTATTTCACAACATTCCTGGCTGGTCGGCGGCAATTCTCGGTGGGAACATTATATACGTCTATATCGTAATATAACCTAACCTAACCCATCTGGACCCTCGCTGGTAATGCTTCACAAAATCCCGGTCGTGTTGGCCCGTACGTCTCGGTGCGGACATTATATGCGTTTATAACGTTATATATCCTAACCTAAGGCTACTTAACATCTCGGATGTAGTATTTTCCAACATTCCTGGCGGGTCGGCCCCTACTTCTCGGTGGACACATTATATACGTCTATATCGTAATATAACCTAACCTAACCCATCTAGCCCCTCGCTGGTAATGTTTTACAGAATTCCGGTCGTATCGTCCCGTACGTCTCGGTGCGGACATTATACACGTCTATAACGTTATATATCCCAACCTAAGGCAACTTAACATCTCGGATGTAGTATTTTCCAACATTCCTGGCGGGTCGGACCCTACTTCTCGGTGGGCACATTATATACGTCTATATCGTAATATAACCTAACCTAACCCATCTAGACCCTCGGTGGCAATGTTTTACAAAATCCCGGTCGTGTCGGACCGTGCTTCTCGGTGGGGACATTATATACGTCTATAATGTTATATATCCTAACATAAGGGAACCTAACATCGCGGATGTAGTATTTCACAACATTCCTGGCTGGTCGGCGCCAATTCTCGGTGGGAACATTATATACGTCTATATGGTAATATAACCTAACCTGACCCATCTGGACCCTCGCTGGTAATGTTTCACAAAATCCCGGTCGTGTCGGCCCGTACTTCCCGGTGGGGACATCATATACGTCTATAATGTTATATACCCTAACCTAAGGCTACCTAACATCTCGAATGTAGTTTTTCACAACATTCCTGGCGGGTCGGCCCCACTTCTCGGTGGGAACATTATGTACGTCTATAACGTAATATAACCTAACATAACCGATCTAGCCCCTCGCTGGTAATGTTTTACAGAATCCCGGTCGTGTCGTCCCGTACTTCTCGGTGCGGACATTATATGGGTTTATAACGTTATATATCCTAACCTAAGGCAACTTAACATCTGGGATGTAGTATTTTCCAACATTCCTGGCGGGTCGGCCCCAACTTCTCGGTGGGCACATTATATACATATATATCGTAATATAACCTAACCTAACCCATCTAGACTCTCGCTGGTAATGTTTTACAGAATCCCGGTCGTGTCGTCCCGTACGTCTCGGTGCGGACATTATATACGTCTATAACGTTATGTATCCTAACCTAAGGCAAATTAACATTTGGGATGTAGTATTTTCCAACATTCCTGGCGGGTCGGCCCCTACTTCTCGGTGGGCACATTATATACGTCTATATCATAATATAACCTAACCTAACCCATCTAGAACCTTGCTGGTAATATTTTACAAAATTCCGGTTTTGTCGGCCCGTACTTCTCAGTGGGGTCATTATATACGTCTATAACGTTATATATTCTAACCTAAGGCAACTTAACATCTGGGATGTAGTATTTTCCAACATTCATGGCGGGTCGGCCCCACTTCTCGGTGGGAACATTATATACGTCTATAACGTAATATAATCTAACCTAACCGATCTAGCCCCTCGCTGGTAATGTTTTACATAATCCCGGTCGTGTCGTTCCGTACGTCTCGGTGCGGACATTATATACGTCTATAACGTTATATATCCTAACCTAAGGGAACCTAACATCTCGGATGTAGTATATTCCAACATTCCTGGCGGGTCGGCCCCTACTTCTCGGTGGGAACATTATATACGTCTATAGCGTAATATAACCTAACCTAACCCATCCAGACGCTCGCTGGTAATGTTTTACAAACTCCCGGTCGTGTCGGACCGTGCTTCTCGGTGGGGACATTATATACGTCTATAATGTTATATATCCTAACATAAGGGAACCTAACATCGCGGATGTAGTATTTCACAACATTCCTGGCTGGTCGGCGCCAATTCTCGGTGGGAACATTATATACGTCTATATGGTAATATAACCTAACCTAACCCATCTGGACCCTCGCTGGTAATGTTTCACAAAATCCCGGTCGTGTCGGCCCGTACTTCCCGGTGGGGACATCATATACGTCTATAATGTTATATACCCTAACCTAAGGCTACCTAACATCTCGAATGTAGTTTTTCACAACATTCCTGGCGGGTCGGCCCCACTTCTCGGTGGGAACATTATGTACGTCTATAACGTAATATAACCTAACATAACCGATCTAGCCCCTCGCTGGTAATGTTTTACAGAATCCCGGTCGTGTCGTCCCGTACGTCTCGGTGCGGACATTATATACGTCTATAACGTTATATATCCTAACCTAAGGGAACCTAACATTTCGGATGTAGTATATTCCAACATTCCTGGCGGGTCGGCCCCTACTTCTCGGTGTTAACATTATATACGTCTATAGCGTAATATAACCTAACCTAACCCATCCAGACGCTCGCTGGTAATGTTTTACAAAATCCCGGTCGTGTCGTCCCGTACGTCTTGGTGCGGACATTATATACGTCTATAATGTTATATATCATAACCTAAGGGAACCTAACATCGCGGATGTAGTATTTCACAACATTCCTGGCTGGTCGGCGGCAATTCTCGGTGGGAACATTATATACGTCTATATCGTAATATAACCTAACCTAACCCATCTGGACCCTCGCTGGTAATGCTTCACAAAATCCCGGTCGTGTTGGCCCGTACGTCTCGGTGCGGACATTATATGCGTTTATAACGTTATATATCCTAACCTAAGGCTACTTGACATCTCGGATGTAGTATTTTCCAACATTCCTGGCGGGTCGGCCCCTACTTCCCGGTGGACACATTATATACGTCTATATCGTAATATAACCTAACCTAACCCATCTAGCCCCTCGCTGGTAATGTTTTACAGAATTCCGGTCGTATCGTCCCGTACGTCTCGGAGCGGACATTATATATGTCTATAACGTTATCTATCCTAACCTAAGGCAACTTAACATCTCGTATGTAGTATTTTCCAACATTCCTGGCGTGTCGGCCCTATCTTCTCGGTGGGCACATTATATACGTCTATATCGTAATATAACCTAACCTAACCCATCTAGACCCTCGCTGGTAATGTTTTGCAAAATCCCGGGCGTGCCGGCCCGTACTTCTCGGTGCGGACATTATATACGTCTATAACGTTATGTATCCTAACCTAAGGCAAATTAAAATCTGGGATTTAGTATTTTCCAACATTCCTGGCGGGTCGGCCCCTACTTCTCGGTGGGCACATTATATACGTCTATATCGTAATATAACCTAACCTAACCCATCTAGAACCTTGCTGGTAATATTTTACAAAATCCCGGTTTTGTCGGCCCGTACTTCTCAGTGGGGTCATTATATACGTCTATAACGTTATATATCCTAACCTAAGGCAACTTAACATCTGGGATGTAGTATTTTCCAACATTCATGGCGGGTCGGCCCCACTTCTCGGTGGGAACATTATATACGTCTATAACGTAATATAATCTAACCTAACCGATCTAGCCCCTCGCTGGTAATGTTTTACATAATCCCGGTCGTGTCGTCCCGTACGTCTCGGTGCGGACATTATATACGTCTATACCGTTATATATCCTAACCTAAGGGAACCTAACATCTCGGATGTAGTATATTCCAACATTCCTGGCGGGTCGGCCCCTACTTCTCGGTGGGAACATTATATACGTCTATAGCGTAATATAACCTAACCTAACCCATCCAGACGCTCGCTGGTAATGTTTTACAAAATCCCGGTCGTGTCGTCCCGTACGTCTCGGTGCGGACATTATATACGTCTATATTGTTATATATCCTAACCTAAGGGAACCTAACATCGCGGATGTAGTATTTCACAACATTCCTGGCGGGTCGGCCCCTACTTCTCGGTGGGCACATTATATACGTCTATATCATAATATAACCTAACCTAACCCATCTAGAACCTTGCTGGTAATATTTTACAAAATCGCGGTTTTGTCGGCTCGTACTTCTCAGTGGGGTCATTATATACGTCTATAACGTTATATATCCTAACCTAAGGCAACTTAACATCTGGGATGTAGTATTTTCCAACATTCATGGCGGGTCGGCCCCACTTCTCGGTGGGAACATTATATACGTCTATAACGTAATATAATCTAACCTAACCGATCTAGCCCCTCGCTGGTAATGTTTTACATAATCCCGGTCGTGTCGTCCCGTACGTCTCGGTGCGGACATTATATACGTCTATAACGTTATATATCCTAACCTAAGGGAACCTAACATCTCGGATGTAGTATATTCCAACATTCCTGGCGGGTCGGCCCCTACTTCTCGGTGGGAACATTATATACGTCTATAGCGTAATATAACCTAACCTAACCCATCCAGACGCTCGCTGGTAATGTTTTACAAAATCCCGGTCGTGTCGTCCCGTACGTCTCGGTGCGGACATTATATACGTCTATAATGTTATATATCCTAACCTAAGGGAACCTAACATCGCGGATGTAGTATTTCACAACATTCCTGGCTGGTCGGCGGCAATTCTCGGTGGGAACATTATATACGTCTATATCGTAATATAACCTAACCTAACCCATCTGGACCCTCGCTGGTAATGTTTCACAAAATCCCGGTCGTGTCGGCCCGTACGTCTCGGTGCGGACATTATATGCGTTTATAACGTTATATATCCTAACCTAAGGGAACCTAACATTTCGGATGTAGTATATTCCAACATTCCTGGCGGGTCGGCCCCTACTTCTCGGTGGGAACATTATATACGTCTATAGCGTAATATAACCTAACCTAACCCATCCAGACGCTCGCTGGTAATGTTTTACAAAATCCCGGTCGTGTCGTCCCGTACGTCTTGGTGCGGACATTATATACGTCTATAATGTTATATATCATAACTTAAGGGAACCTAACATCGCGGATGTAGTATTTCACAACATTCCTGGCTGGTCGGCGGCAATTCTCGGTGGGAACATTATATACGTCTATATCGTAATATAACCTAACTTAACCCATCTGGACCCTCGCTGGTAATGCTTCACAAAATCCCGGTCGTGTTGGCCCGTACGTCTCGGTGCGGACATTATATGCGTTTATAACGTTATATATCCTAACCTAAGGCTACTTAACATCTCGGATGTAGTATTTTCCAACATTCCTGGCGGGTCGGCCCCTACTTCTCGGTGGACACATTATATACGTCTATATCGTAATATAACCTAACCTAACCCATCTAGCCCCTCGCTGGTAATGTTTTACAGAATTCCGGTCGTATCGTCCCGTACGTCTCGGTGCGGACATTATACACGTCTATAACGTTATATATCCCAACCTAAGGCAACTTAACATCTCGGATGTAGTATTTTCCAACATTCCTGGCGGGTCGGACCCTACTTCTCGGTGGGCACATTATATACGTCTATATCGTAATATAACCTAACCTAACCCATCTAGACCCTCGGTGGCAATGTTTTACAAAATCCCGGTCGTGTCGGACCGTGCTTCTCGGTGGGGACATTATATACGTCTATAATGTTATATATCCTAACATAAGGGAACCTAACATCGCGGATGTAGTATTTCACAACATTCCTGGCTGGTCGGCGCCAATTCTCGGTGGGATCATTATATACGTCTATATGGTAATATAACCTAACCTGACCCATCTGGACCCTCGCTGGTAATGTTTCACAAAATCCCGGTCGTGTCGGCCCGTACTTCCCGGTGGGGACATCATATACGTCTATAATGTTATATACCCTAACCTAAGGCTACCTAACATCTCGAATGTAGTTTTTCACAACATTCCTGGCGGGTCGGCCCCACTTCTCGGTGGGAACATTATGTACGTCTATAACGTAATATAACCTAACATAACCGATCTAGCCCCTCGCTGGTAATGTTTTACAGAATCCCGGTCGTATCGTCCCGTACGTCTCGGAGCGGACATTATATATGTCTATAACGTTATCTATCCTAACCTAAGGCAACTTAACATCTCGTATGTAGTATTTTCCAACATTCCTGGCGTGTCGGCCCTATCTTCTCGGTGGGCACATTATATACGTCTATATCGTAATATAACCTAACCTAACCCATCTAGACCCTCGCTGGTAATGTTTTGCAAAATCCCGGGCGTGCCGGCCCGTACTTCTCGGTGCGGACATTATATACGTCTATAACGTTATGTATCCTAACCTAAGGCAAATTAAAATCTGGGATTTAGTATTTTCCAACATTCCTGGCGGGTCGGCCCCTACTTCTCGGTGGGCACATTATATACGTCTATATCGTAATATAACCTAACCTAACCCATCTAGAACCTTGCTGGTAATATTTTACAAAATCCCGGTTTTGTCGGCCCGTACTTCTCAGTGGGGTCATTATATACGTCTATAACGTTATATATCCTAACCTAAGGCAACTTAACATCTGGGATGTAGTATTTTCCAACATTCATGGCGGGTCGGCCCCACTTCTCGGTGGGAACATTATATACGTCTATAACGTAATATAATCTAACCTAACCGATCTAGCCCCTCGCTGGTAATGTTTTACATAATCCCGGTCGTGTCGTCCCGTACGTCTCGGTGCGGACATTATATACGTCTATACCGTTATATATCCTAACCTAAGGGAACCTAACATCTCGGATGTAGTATATTCCAACATTCCTGGCGGGTCGGCCCCTACTTCTCGGTGGGAACATTATATACGTCTATAGCGTAATATAACCTAACCTAACCCATCCAGACGCTCGCTGGTAATGTTTTACAAAATCCCGGTCGTGTCGTCCCGTACGTCTCGGTGCGGACATTATATACGTCTATATTGTTATATATCCTAACCTAAGGGAACCTAACATCGCGGATGTAGTATTTCACAACATTCCTGGCGGGTCGGCCCCTACTTCTCGGTGGGAACATTATATACGTCTATATGGTAATATAACCTAACCTAACCCATCTGGACCCTCGCTGGTAATGTTTCACAAAATCCCGGTCGTGTCGGCCCGTACTTCCCGGTGGGGACATCATATACGTCTATAATGTTATATACCCTAACCTAAGGCTACCTAACATCTCGAATGTAGTTTTTCACAACATTCCTGGCGGGTCGGCCCCACTTCTCGGTGGGAACATTATGTACGTCTATAACGTAATATAACCTAACATAACCGATCTAGCCCCTCGCTGGTAATGTTTTACAGAATCCCGGTCGTGTCGTCCCGTACGTCTCGGTGCGGACATTATATACGTCTATAACGTTATATATCCTAACCTAAGGGAACCTAACATTTCGGATGTAGTATATTCCAACATTCCTGGCGGGTCGGCCCCTACTTCTCGGTGTTAACATTATATACGTCTATAGCGTAATATAACCTAACCTAACCCATCCAGACGCTCGCTGGTAATGTTTTACAAAATCCCGGTCGTGTCGTCCCGTACGTCTTGGTGCGGACATTATATACGTCTATAATGTTATATATCATAACCTAAGGGAACCTAACATCGCGGATGTAGTATTTCACAACATTCCTGGCTGGTCGGCGGCAATTCTCGGTGGGAACATTATATACGTCTATATCGTAATATAACCTAACCTAACCCATCTGGACCCTCGCTGGTAATGCTTCACAAAATCCCGGTCGTGTTGGCCCGTACGTCTCGGTGCGGACATTATATGCGTTTATAACGTTATATATCCTAACCTAAGGCTACTTGACATCTCGGATGTAGTATTTTCCAACATTCCTGGCGGGTCGGCCCCTACTTCCCGGTGGACACATTATATACGTCTATATCGTAATATAACCTAACCTAACCCATCTAGCCCCTCGCTGGTAATGTTTTACAGAATTCCGGTCGTATCGTCCCGTACGTCTCGGAGCGGACATTATATATGTCTATAACGTTATCTATCCTAACCTAAGGCAACTTAACATCTCGTATGTAGTATTTTCCAACATTCCTGGCGTGTCGGCCCTATCTTCTCGGTGGGCACATTATATACGTCTATATCGTAATATAACCTAACCTAACCCATCTAGACCCTCGCTGGTAATGTTTTGCAAAATCCCGGGCGTGCCGGCCCGTACTTCTCGGTGCGGACATTATATACGTCTATAACGTTATGTATCCTAACCTAAGGCAAATTAAAATCTGGGATTTAGTATTTTCCAACATTCCTGGCGGGTCGGCCCCTACTTCTCGGTGGGCACATTATATACGTCTATATCGTAATATAACCTAACCTAACCCATCTAGAACCTTGCTGGTAATATTTTACAAAATCCCGGTTTTGTCGGCCCGTACTTCTCAGTGGGGTCATTATATACGTCTATAACGTTATATATCCTAACCTAAGGCAACTTAACATCTGGGATGTAGTATTTTCCAACATTCATGGCGGGTCGGCCCCACTTCTCGGTGGGAACATTATATACGTCTATAACGTAATATAATCTAACCTAACCGATCTAGCCCCTCGCTGGTAATGTTTTACATAATCCCGGTCGTGTCGTCCCGTACGTCTCGGTGCGGACATTATATACGTCTATACCGTTATATATCCTAACCTAAGGGAACCTAACATCTCGGATGTAGTATATTCCAACATTCCTGGCGGGTCGGCCCCTACTTCTCGGTGGGAACATTATATACGTCTATAGCGTAATATAACCTAACCTAACCCATCCAGACGCTCGCTGGTAATGTTTTACAAAATCCCGGTCGTGTCGTCCCGTACGTCTCGGTGCGGACATTATATACGTCTATATTGTTATATATCCTAACCTAAGGGAACCTAACATCGCGGATGTAGTATTTCACAACATTCCTGGCGGGTCGGCCCCTACTTCTCGGTGGGCACATTATATACGTCTATATCATAATATAACCTAACCTAACCCATCTAGAACCTTGCTGGTAATATTTTACAAAATCGCGGTTTTGTCGGCTCGTACTTCTCAGTGGGGTCATTATATACGTCTATAACGTTATATATCCTAACCTAAGGCAACTTAACATCTGGGATGTAGTATTTTCCAACATTCATGGCGGGTCGGCCCCACTTCTCGGTGGGAACATTATATACGTCTATAACGTAATATAATCTAACCTAACCGATCTAGCCCCTCGCTGGTAATGTTTTACATAATCCCGGTCGTGTCGTCCCGTACGTCTCGGTGCGGACATTATATACGTCTATAACGTTATATATCCTAACCTAAGGGAACCTAACATCTCGGATGTAGTATATTCCAACATTCCTGGCGGGTCGGCCCCTACTTCTCGGTGGGAACATTATATACGTCTATAGCGTAATATAACCTAACCTAACCCATCCAGACGCTCGCTGGTAATGTTTTACAAAATCCCGGTCGTGTCGTCCCGTACGTCTGGGTGCGGACATTATATACGTCTATAATGTTATATATCCTAACCTAAGGGAACCTAACATCGCGGATGTAGTATTTCACAACATTCCTGGCTGGTCGGCGGCAATTCTCGGTGGGAACATTATATACGTCTATATCGTAATATAACCTAACCTAACCCATCTGGACCCTCGCTGGTAATGTTTCACAAAATCCCGGTCGTGTCGGCCCGTACGTCTCGGTGCGGACATTATATGCGTTTATAACGTTATATATCCTAACCTAAGGCAACTTAACATCTCGGATGTAGTATTTTCCAACATTCCTGGCGGGTCGGCCCCAACTTCTCGGTGGGCACATTATATACATCTATATCGTAATATAACCTAACCTAACCCATGTAGACCCTCGCTGGTAATGTTTTACAGAATCCCGGTCGTGTCGTCCCGTACGTCTCGGTGCGGACATTATACACGTCTATAACGTTATATATCCCAACCTAAGGCAACTTAACATCTCGGATGTAGTATTTTCCAACATTCCGGGCGGGTCGGACCCTACTTCACGGTGGGCACATTATAAACGTCTATATCGTAATATAAACTTACCTAACTCATCTAGACCCTCGCTGGGAATGTTTTACAAAATCCCGGTTTTGTCGGCCCGTACTTCTCAGTGGGGTCATTATATACGTCTATAACGTTATATATCCTAACCTAAGGCAACTTAACATCTCGGATGTAGTATTTTCCAACATTCATGGCGGGTCGGCCCCACTTCTCGGTGGGCACATTATATACATCTATATCGTAATATAACCTGACCTAACCCATCTAGACCCTCGCTGGTAATGTTTTACATAATCCCGGTCGTGTCGTCCCGTACGTCTCGGTGCGGACATTATATACGTCTATACCGTTATATATCCTAACCTAAGCGAACCTAACATCTCGGATGTAGTATATTCCAACATTCCTGGCGGGTCGGCCCCTACTTCTCGGTGGGAACATTATATACGTCTATAGCGTAATATAATCTAACCTAACCCATCCAGACGCTCGCTGGTAATGTTTTACAAAATCCCGGTCGTGTCGTCCCGTACGTCTCGGTGCGGACATTATATACGTCTATATTGTTATATATCCTAACCTAAGGGAACCTAACATCGCGGATGTAGTATTTCACAACATTCCTGGCGGGTCGGCCCCTACTTCTCGGTGGGGACATTATATACGTCTATATCATAATATAACCTAACCTAACCCATCTAGAACCTTGCTGGTAATATTTTACAAAATCGCGGTTTTGTCGGCTCGTACTTCTCTGTGGGGACATTAGATACGTCTATAACGTTATATATCCTTACCTAAGGGAACCTAACATCTCGGATGTAGTATTTTCCAACATTCCTGGCGGGTCGGCCCCTACTTCTCGGTGGGCACATTATATACGTCTATGTCGCAATATAACCTAACCTAACCCATCTAGACCCTCGCTGGTAATGTTTTACAAAATCCCGGTCGTGTCGGCCCGTACTTTTCCGTGGGGACATCATATACGTCTATAACGTTATATATCCCAGCCTAAGGGAACCTAACATCTCGGATGTAGTATTTTCCAACATTCCTGGCGGGTCGGCCCCTACTTCTCGGTGGGCACATTATATACGTCTATAACGTAATATAACCTTACCTAACCCATCTAGACCGTCACTGGTAATGTTTTACAAAATCCCGGTCGTGTCCACCCGTACTTCTCGGTGGGGACATTATATACGTCTATAACGTTATATATCCTAACCTAAGGGAACCTAACATCTCCGATGTAGTATTTTCCACCATTCCTCGCGGGTCGGCGCCTACT
The DNA here is from genome assembly GCA_963969225.1 of Xylocopa violacea. Taxonomy (NCBI): domain Eukaryota; kingdom Metazoa; phylum Arthropoda; class Insecta; order Hymenoptera; family Apidae; genus Xylocopa; species Xylocopa violacea. Next base: position 624,145 of record CAXAJV010000061.1, on the reverse strand, counting down.
TCTCGGTGGGCACATTATATACGTCTATATCGTAATATAACCTAACCTAACCCATCTAGAGCCTCGCTGGTAATGTTTTACAAAATCCCGGTCGTGTCGGCTCGTACTTCTCGGTGGGGACATTATATACAACTATAACGTTATATATCCTAACTTAAAGGAACCTAACATCTCGGATGTAGTATTTTCCAACATTCCTGGCGGGTCGGCCCCTACTTCTCGGTGGGCACATTATATACGTCTATATCGTAATATAACCTAACCTAACCCTTCTAGACCATCGCTGGGAATGTTTTACAAAATCCCGGTCATTTCGGGCCGTACTTTTCCGTGGGGACGTTATACACGTCTATAACTTTATATATTCAAACCTAAGGGAACCTAATATCTTGGATGTAGTATTTTCCAACAATCCTGGCGGGTCGGCGCCAATTCTCGGTGGGAACATTATATACGTCTATAACGTAATATAACCTAACCTAACCCATCTAGCCCCTAGCTGGGAATGTTTTTCAGAATCCCCGTCGTGTCGTCCCGTACTTCTCGGTGGGGACATTACATACGTCTATATCGTTATATATCCTAACCTAAGGGGACCTAACATCTCGGCTGTAGTATTTCACAACATTCCTGGCGGGTCGGCCCCTACTTCTCGGTGGGCACATTAGTTACGTCTATATGGTAATATAACCTAACCTAACCCATCGAGACCCTCGCTGGTAATGTTTTACAAAATCCCGGCCGTGTCGGCTCGTACTTCTCGGTGGGGACATTATATACGTCTATAACGTTATATATCCTATCCTAAGGGAACCTAACATCTCGGCTGTAGTATTTCACAACATTCCTGGCGGGTCGGCCCCTACTTCTCGGTGGGCACATTATGTACGTCTATATCGTAATATAACCTAGCCTAACCCATCTAGACGCTCGCTGGTAATGTTTTACAAAATCCCGGTCCTGTCGGCCCGTACTTTTCCGTGAGGACATCACATACGTCTATAACTTTATATATCCAAACCTAAGGGAACCTAACATCTCGGATGTAGTATTTTCCAACAATCCTGGCGGGTCGGCCCATACTTCTCGGTGGGCACATTATATACGTCTATATCGTAACATAAGCTAACCTAACCCATCTAGACCCTCGCTGGTAATGTTTTACAAAATCCCGGTCGTGTCGGCCCGTACTTTTCCGTGGGGACATCATATACGTCTATAACTTTATATATCCTAACCTCAGGGAACCTAACATCTCGGATGTAGTATTTTACAACATTCCTGGTTGGTCGGCCCCTACTTCTCGGTGGGCACATTATATACGTCTATATCGTAATATAAACTTACATAACCCATCTAGACCCTCGCTGGTAATGTTTTACAAAATCCCGGTCGTGTCGACCCGTACTTCTCGGTGGGGACATTATATACGTCTATAACGTTATATATCCTAACCTAAGAGAACCTAACATCTCGGATGTAGTATTTTCCTACATTCCTGGCGGGTCGGCCCCTACTACTCGGTGGGCATATTATATACGTCTATATCATAATATAACCTAACCTAACCCACCTAGACCCTCGCTGGTAATGTTTTACAAAATCCCGGTCGTGTCTGCCCGTACTTCTCGGTGGAGACATGATATACGTCTATAACGATATATATCCTAACCTAAGGGAACCTAACATCTCGGATGTAGTATTTTCCAAAACTCCTGGCGGGTCGGCCCCTACTTCTCGGTGGGCACATTATATACATCTATATCGTAATATAACCTGACCTAACCCATCGAGACACTCGCTGGTAATGTTTTACAGAATCCCGGTCGTGTCGTCCCGTACGTCTCGGTGCGGACATTATATACGTCTATAACGTTATATATCCTAACCTAAGGCAACTTAACATCTCGGATGTAGTATTTTCCAACATTCCTGGCGGGTCGGCACCAACTTCTCGGTGGGCACATTATATACGTCTATATCGTAATATAACCTAACCTAACCCATCTAGACCCTCGTTGGTAATGTTTTACAAAATCCCGGTCGTGTCTGCCCGTACTTCTCGGTGGGGACATTATATACGTCTATAACGTTATATATCCTAGCCTAAGGGAACATAACATCTCGTATGTAGTATTTTCCAACATTCCTGGCCGGTCGGCCCCTACTTCTCGGTGGGCACATTATATACATCTATATCGTAATATAACCTGACCTAACCCATCGAGACACTCGCTGGTAATGTTTTACAGAATCCCGGTCGTGTCGTCCCGTACGTCTCGGGGCGGATATTATATACGTCTATAACGTTATATATCCTAACCTAAGGCAACTTAACATCTCGGATGTAGTATTTTCCAACATTCCTGGCGGGTGGGCGCCAATTCTCGGTGGGAACATTATATACGTATATAACGTATTGTAACCTAACCTAACATATCTAGCCTCTAGCTGGGAATGTTTTAGAAAATCCCGGTCGTTTCGGGCCGTACTTTTCCGTGGGGACGTTATATACGTCTATAACTTTATATATCCTAACCTCAGGGAACCTAACATCCCGGATGTAGTATTTTCCAACATTCCTGGCGGGTCGGCCCCTACTTCTCGGTGGGCATATTATATACGTCTATATCGTAATATAACCTAACCTAACCCACCTAGACCCTCGCTGGTAATGTTTTACAAAATCCCGGTCGTGTCTGCCCGTACTTCTCGGTGGAGACATGATATACGTCTATAACGATATATATCCTAACCTAAGGGAACCTAACATCTCGGATGTAGTATTTTCCAAAACTCCTGGCGGGTCGGCCCCTACTTCTCGGTGGGCACATTATATACATCTATATCGTAATATAACCTGACCTAACCCATCGAGACACTCGCTGGTAATGTTTTACAGAATCCCGGTCGTGTCGTCCCGTACGTCTCGGTGCGGATATTATATACGTCTATAACGTTATATATCCTAACCTAAGGCAACTTAACATCTCGGATGTAGTATTTTCCAACATTCCTGGCGGGTCGGTACCAACTTCTCGGTGGGCACATTATATACGTCTATATCGTAATATAACCTAACCTAACCCATCTAGACCCTCGTTGGTAATGTTTTACAAAATCCCGGTCGTGTCTGCCCGTACTTCTCGGTGGGGACATTATATACGTCTATAACTTTATATATCCGAACCTAAGGGAACATAACATCTCGTATGTAGTATTTTCCAACATTCCTGGCCGGTCGGCCCCTACTTCTCGGTGGGCACATTATATACGTCTATACCGTAATATAACCTAACCTAACCCATATAGAACCTCGCTGGTAATGTTTTACAAAATCCCGGTCGTGTCGGCCCCTACTTCTCGGTGGGGACATTATATACGTCTATAACGTTATATATCCTAACCTAAGGGAACCCAACATCGCGGATGTAGTATTTCACAACATTCCTGGCGGGTGGGCGCCAATTCTCGGTGGGAACATTATATACGTATATAACGTATTGTAACCTAACCTAACATATCTAGACTCTAGCTGGGAATGTTTTAGAAAATCCCGGTCGTTTCGGGCCGTACTTTTCCGTGGGGACGTTATATACGTCTATAACTTTATATATCCAAACCTAAGGGAACCTAACATCTCGGATGTAGTATTTTCCAACAATCCTGGCGGGTCGGCCCCTACTTCTCGGTGGGCACATTATAAACGTCTATATCGTAATATAAGCTTACCTAACTCATCTAGACCCTCGCTGGTAATGTTTTACAAAATCCCGGTCGTGTCTGCCCGTACTTCTCGGTGGAGACATGATATACGTCTATAACGATATATATCCTAACCTAAGGGAACCTAACATCTCGGATGTAGTATTTTCCAAAACTCCTGGCGGGTCGGCCCCTACTTCTCGGTGGGCACATTATATACATCTATATCGTAATATAACCTGACCTAACCCATCGAGACACTCGCTGGTAATGTTTTACAGAATCCCGGTCGTGTCGTCCCGTACGTCTCGGTGCGGACATTATATACGTCTATAACGTTATATATCCTAACCTAAGGCAACTTAACATCTCGGATGTAGTATTTTCCAACATTCCTGGCGGGTCGGCACCAACTTCTCGGTGGGCACATTATATACGTCTATATCGTAATATAACCTAACCTAACCCATCTAGACCCTCGTTGGTAATGTTTTACAAAATCCCGGTCGTGTCTGCCCGTACTTCTCGGTGGGGACATTATATACGTCTATAACGTTATATATCCTAGCCTAAGGGAACATAACATCTCGTATGTAGTATTTTCCAACATTCCTGGCCGGTCGGCCCCTACTTCTCGGTGGGCACATTATATACATCTATATCGTAATATAACCTGACCTAACCCATCGAGACACTCGCTGGTAATGTTTTACAGAATCCCGGTCGTGTCGTCCCGTACGTCTCGGGGCGGATATTATATACGTCTATAACGTTATATATCCTAACCTAAGGCAACTTAACATCTCGGATGTAGTATTTTCCAACATTCCTGGCGGGTGGGCGCCAATTCTCGGTGGGAACATTATATACGTATATAACGTATTGTAACCTAACCTAACATATCTAGCCTCTAGCTGGGAATGTTTTAGAAAATCCCGGTCGTTTCGGGCCGTACTTTTCCGTGGGGACGTTATATACGTCTATAACTTTATATATCCTAACCTCAGGGAACCTAACATCCCGGATGTAGTATTTTCCAACATTCCTGGCGGGTCGGCCCCTACTTCTCGGTGGGCATATTATATACGTCTATATCGTAATATAACCTAACCTAACCCACCTAGACCCTCGCTGGTAATGTTTTACAAAATCCCGGTCGTGTCTGCCCGTACTTCTCGGTGGAGACATGATATACGTCTATATCGATATATATCCTAACCTAAGGGAACCTAACATCTCGGATGTAGTATTTTCCAAAACTCCTGGCGGGTCGGCCCCTACTTCTCGGTGGGCACATTATATACATCTATATCGTAATATAACCTGACCTAACCCATCGAGACACTCGCTGGTAATGTTTTACAGAATCCCGGTCGTGTCGTCCCGTACGTCTCGGTGCGGATATTATATACGTCTATAACGTTATATATCCTAACCTAAGGCAACTTAACATCTCGGATGTAGTATTTTCCAACATTCCTGGCGGGTCGGCACCAACTTCTCGGTGGGCACATTATATACGTCTATATCGTAATATAACCTAACCTAACCCATCTAGACCCTCGTTGGTAATGTTTTACAAAATCCCGGTCGTGTCTGCCCGTACTTCTCGGTGGGGACATTATATACGTCTATAACTTTATATATCCGAACCTAAGGGAACATAACATCTCGTATGTAGTATTTTCCAACATTCCTGGCCGGTCGGCCCCTACTTCTCGGTGGGCACATTATATACGTCTATACCGTAATATAACCTAACCTAACCCATATAGAACCTCGCTGGTAATGTTTTACAAAATCCCGGTCGTGTCGGCCCCTACTTCTCGGTGGGGACATTATATACGTCTATAACGTTATATATCCTAACCTAAGGGAACCCAACATCGCGGATGTAGTATTTCACAACATTCCTGGCGGGTGGGCGCCAATTCTCGGTGGGAACATTATATACGTATATAACGTATTGTAACCTAACCTAACATATCTAGACTCTAGCTGGGAATGTTTTAGAAAATCCCGGTCGTTTCGGGCCGTACTTTTCCGTGGGGACGTTATATACGTCTATAACTTTATATATCCAAACCTAAGGGAACCTAACATCTCGGATGTAGTATTTTCCAACAATCCTGGCGGGTCGGCCCCTACTTCTCGGTGGGCACATTATAAACGTCTATATCGTAATATAAGCTTACCTAACTCATCTAGACCCTCGCTGGGAATGTTTTACAAAATCCCGGTCGTGTCTGCCCGTACTTCTCGGTGGGGACATTATATATGTCTATAACGTTATATATCCTAACCTAAGGGAACATAACATCTCGGATGTAGTATTTTCCAACATTCCTGGCGGGTCGACCCCTACTTCTCGGTGGGCACATTATATACATCTATATCGTAATATAACCTGACTTAACCCATCTAGACCCTCGCTGGTAATGTTTTACAAAATCCCGGTCGTGTCTGCCCGTACGTCTCGGTGGGGACATTATATACGTTTATAACGTTATATATACTAACCTAAGGGAACCTAACATCTCGGATGTAGTATTTTCCAAAATTCCTTGCGGGTTGGCCCCTACTTCTCGGTGGGCACATTATATACATCTATAACGTAATCTAACCTAACCTAACCCACCTAGACCCTCGCTGGTAATGTTTCACATAATCCCGTTCATGTCTTCCCGTACGTCTAGGTGCGGACATTATATATGTCTATAAATTTATATATCCTAACCTAAGGGAACTTAACATCTCGGATGTAGTATTTTCCAAAATTCCTGGTTGGGTCGGCCCCTACTTCTCGGTGGGGACATTATATACATCTATATCGTAATATAACCTAACCTAACCCATCTAGACCCTCGCTGGTAAAGTTTTACAAAATCCCGGTCGTGTCTGCCCGTACTTCTCTGTGGGGTCATTAGATACGTCTATAACGTTATATATCCTAACCTAAGGGAACATAACATCTCGGATGTAGTATTTTCCAACATTCCTGGCGGGTCGGCCCCTACTTCTCGGTGGGCACATTATATACGTCTATATCGTAATATAACCTAACCTAACCCACCTAGAACCTCGCTGGTAATGTTTTACAAAATCCCGGTCGTGTCTGCCCGTACTTCTCGGTGGAGACATTATATACCTCTATAACGTTATATATCCTAACCTAAGGGAACCTAACATCTCGGATGTAGTATTTTCCAAAATTCCTGGCGGGTCGGCCCCTACTTCTCGGTGGGCACATTATATACATCTATATCGTAATATAACCTAACCTAACCCATCTAGACCCTCGCTGGTAATGTTTTACAAAATTCCGGTCGTGTCTGCCCGTACTTCTCGGTGGGGACATTGTATACGTCTATAACTTTATATGTCCTTACCTAAGGGAACCTAACATCTCGGATGTAGTATTTTCCAACATTCCTGGCGGGTCGGACCCTTCTTCTCGGTGGGCACATTATATACATCTATAACGTAATCTAACCTAACCTAACCCACCTAGACCCTCGCTGGTAATGTTTTACAAAATCCCGGTCGTGTCTGCCCGTACTTCTCGGTGGAGACATTATATACGTCTATAACGTTATATATCCTGACCTAAGGGAACCTAACATCTCGGATGTAGTATTTTCCAACATTCCTGGCGGGTCGGCCCCTACTTCTCGGTGGGCACATTATATACATCTATATCGTAATATAACCTAACCTAACCCATCTAGACCCTCGCTGGTAATGTTTTACAAAATTCCGGTCGTGTCTGCCCGTACTTCTCGGTGGAGACATTATATACGTCTATAACGTTATATGTCCTTACCTAAGGGAACCTAACATCTCGGATGTAGTATTTTCCAACATTCCTAGCGGGTCGGCCCCTTCTTCTCGGTGGGCACATTATAGACATCTATAGCGTAATCTAACCTAACCTAACCCACCTAAACCCTCGCTGGTAATGTTTTACAAAATCCCGGTCGTGTCTGCCCGTACTTCTCGGTGGAGACATTATATACGTCTATAACGTTATATATCCTAACCTAAGGGAACCTAACATCGCGGATGTAGTATTTCACAACATTCCTGGCGGGTCGGCGACATTTCTCGGTGTGAACATTATATACGTATATAACGTAATATAACCTAACCTAACCCATCTAGCCCCTAGCTGGGAATGTTTTACAGAATCCCCGTCGTGTCGTACCGTACGTCTCGGTGCGGACATTATATACGTCTATAACGTTATATATCCTAACCTAAGGGAACCTAACATCGCGGATGTAGTATTTCACAACATTCCTGGCGGGTGGGCGCCAATTCTCGGTGGGAACATTATATACGTATATAACGTATTATAACCTAACCTAACATATCTAGCCTCTAGCTGGGAATGTTTTAGAAAATCCCGGTCGTTTCGGGCCGTACTTTTCCGTGGGGACGTTATATACGTCTATAACTTTATATATCCTAACCTCAGGGAACCTAACATCTCGGATGTAGAATTTTCCAACATTCCTGGCGGGTCGACCCGTACTTCTCGGTTGGGACATTATATACGTCTATAACGTTATATATCCTAACTTAAAGGAACCTAACATCTCGGATGTAGTATTTTCCAACATTCCTGGCGGGTCGGCCCCTACTTCACGGTGGGCACATTATAAACGTCTATATCGTAATATATACTTACCTAACCCATATAGACCCTCGCTGGGAATGTTTTACAAAATCCCGGTCGTGTCTGCCCGTACTTCTCGGTGGGGACATTATATACGTCTATAACGTTACATATCCTAACCTAAGGGAGCCTAACATCTCGGATGTAGTATTTTCCAAAATTCCTGGCGGGTTGGCCCCTACTTCTCGGTGGGCACATTATATACATCTATAACGTAATCTGACCTAACCTAACCCACCTAGACCCTCGCTGGTAATGTTTCACAGAATCCCGTTCATGTCTTCCCGTACGTCTAGGTGCGGACATTATATACGTCTATAAATTTATATAACCTAACCTAAGGGAACCTAACATCTCGGATGTAGTATTTTCCAACATTCCTGGCTGCTCGGCCCCTACTTCTCGGTGGGCACATTATGTACGTCTATATCGTAATATAGCCTAACCTAACCCATCTAGACGCTCGCTGGCAATGTTTCACAGAATCCCATTCATGTCTTCCCGTACGTCTAGGTGCGGACATTATATACGTCTATAAATTTATATATCCTAACCTAAGGGAACCTAACATCTCGGATGTAGTATTTTCCAACATTCCTGGCGGGTCGGCCCCTACTTCTCGGTGGGCACACTATATACGTCTATATCGTAATATAACCTAACCCAACCCACCTAGAACCTCGCTGGTAATGTTTTACAAAATCCCGGTCGTGTCTGCCCGTACTTCTCGGTGGAGACATTATATACGTCTATAACGTTATATATCCTAACCTAAGGGAACCTAACATCTCGGATGTAGTATTTTCCAAAATTCCTGTCTGGTCGGCCCCTACTTCTCGGTGGGCACATTATATACATCTATATCGTAATATAACCTAACCTAACCCATCTAGACCCTCGCTGGTAATGTTTTACAAAATTCCGGTCGTGTCTGCCCGTACTTCTCGGTGCGGACATTATATACGTCTATAACGTTATATATCCTAACCTAAGGCAACTTAACATCTCGGATGTAGTATTTTCCAACATGCCTGGCGGGTCGGCACCAACTTCTCGGTGGGCACATTATATACGTCTATATCGTAATATAACCTAACCTAACCCATCTAGACCCTCGTTGGTAATGTTTTACAAAATCCCGGTTGTGTCGGCCCGTACTTCTCGGTGGGGACATTATATACGTCTATAACGTTATATATCCTAACCTAAGGGAACCTAACATCGCGGATGTAGTATTTCACAACATTCCTGGCGGGTCGGCGACATTTCTCGGTGTGAACATTATATACGTATATAACGTAATATAACCTAACCTAACCCATCTAGCCCCTAGCTGGGAATGTTTTACAGAATCCCCGTCGTGTCGTACCGTACTTCTCGGTGCGGACATTATATACGTCTATAACGTTATATATCCTAACCTAAGGGAACCTAACATCTCGGCTGTAGTATTTCAGAACATTCCTGGCGGGTCGGCCCCTACTTCTCGGTGGGCACATTATTTACGTCTATATCGTAATATAACCTAACCTAACCCATCGAGACCCTCGCTGGTAATGTTTTACAGAATCCCGGTCGTGTCGTCCCGTACGTCTCGGTGCGGACATTATATACGTCTATAACGTTATATATCCTAACCTAAGGCAACTTAACATCTCGGATGTAGTATTTTCCAACATTCCTGGCGGGTCGGCCCCAACTTCTCGGTGGGCACATTATATACGTCTATATCGTAATATAACCTAACCTAACCCATCTAGACCCTCGCTGGTAATGTTTTACAAAATCCCGGTCGTGTCTGCCCGTACTTCTCGGTGGAGACATTATATACGTCTATAACGTTATATATCCTAACCTAAGGGAACCTAACATCTCGGATGTAGTATTTTCCAAAATTCCTGGTTGGGTCGGCCCCTACTTCTCGGTGGGGACATTATATACATCTATATCGTAATATAACCTAACCTAACCCATCTAGACCCTCGCTGGTAAAGATTTACAAAATCCCGGTCGTGTCTCCCCGTACTTCTCTGTGGGGACATTAGATACGTCTATAACGTTATATACCCTTACCTAAGGGAACCTAACATCTCGGATGTAGTATTTCCCAACATTCCTGGCGGGTCGGCCCCTACTTCTCGGTGGGCACATTATATACGTCTATGTCGCAATATAACCTAACCTAAGCCATCTAGACCCTCGCTGGTAATGTTTTACAAAATCCCGGTCGTGTCGGCCCGTACTTTTCCGTGGGGACATCATATACGTCTATAACTCTATATATCACCTAACCTAACCCACCTAGACCCTCGCTGGTAATGTTTTACAAAATCCCGGTCGTGTCTGCCCGCACTTCTCGGTGGAGACATTATATACGTCTATAACGTTATATATCCTAACTTAAAGGAACCTAACATCTCGGATGTAGTGTTTTCCAACATTCCTGGCGGGTCGGCCCCTACTTCTCGGTGGGCACATTATGTACGTCTATATCGTAATATAACCTAATCTAACCCATCTAGCCCCTAGCTGGGAATGTTTTACAGAATCCCCGTCGTGTCGTCCCGTACGTCTCGGTGCGGACATTATATACGTCTATAACGTTATATATCCTAACCTAAGGCAACTTAACATCTCGGATGTAGTATTTTCCAACATTCCTGGCGGGTCGGCACCAACTTCTCGGTGGGCACATTATATACGTCTATATCGTAATATAACCTAACCTAACCCATCTAGACCCTCGTTGGTAATGTTTTACAAAATCCCGGTTGTGTCGGCCCGTACTTCTCGGTGCGGACATTATATACGTCTATAACGTTATATATCCTAACCTAAGGGAACCTAACATCGCGGATGTAGTATTTCACAACATTCCTGGCGGGTCGGCGACATTTCTCGGTGTGAACATTATATACGTATATAACGTAAAATAACCTAACCTAACCCATCTAGCCCCTAGCTGGGAATGTTTTACAGAATCCCCGTCGTGTCGTACCGTACGTCTCGGTGCGGACATTATATACGTCTATAACGTTATATATCCTAACCTAAAGGAACCTAACATCTCGGCTGTAGTATTTCAGAACATTCCTGGCGGGTCGGCCCCTACTTCTCGGTGGGCACATTATTTACGTCTATATCGTGATATAACCTAACCTAACCCATCGAGACCATCGCTGGTAATCTTTTACAGAATCCCGGTCGTGTCGTCACGTACGTCTCGGTGCGGACATTATATACGTCAATAACGTTATATATCCTAACCTAAGGCAACTTAACATCTCGGATGTAGTATTTTCCAACATTCCTGGCGGGTCGGCCCCAACTTCTCTGTGGGCACATTATATACGTCTATATCGTAATATAACCTAACGTAACCCATCTAGAACCTCGTTGGTAATGTTTTACAAAATCCCGGTCGTGTCTGCCCGTACTTCTCGGTGGGGACATTATATACGTCTATAACGTTATATATCCTAACCTAAGGGAACATAACATCTCGTATGTAGTATTTTCCAACATTCCTGGCCGGTCGGCCCCTACTTCTCGGTGGGCACATTATGTACGTCTATATCGTAACATAACCTAATCTAACCCATCTAGCCCCTAGCTGGGAATGTTTTACAGAATCCCCGTCGTGTCGTCCCGTACGTCTCGGTGCGGACATTATATACGTCTATAACGTTATATATCCTAACCTAAGGCAACTTAACATCTCGGATGTAGTATTTTCCAACATTCCTTGCGGGTCGACACCAACTTCTCGGTGGGCACATTATATACGTCTGTATCGTAATATAACCTAACCTAACCCATCTAGACCCTCGTTGGTAATGTTTTACAAAATCCCGGTTGTGTCGGCCCGTACTTCTCGGTGGGGACATTATATACGTCTATAACGTTATATATCCTAACCTAAGGGAACCTAACATCGCGGATGTAGTATTTCACAACATTCCTGGCGGGTCGGCGACATTTCTCGGTGTGAACATTATATACATCTATATCGTAATATAACCTAACCTAACCCATCTAGACCCACGCTGGTAATGTTTTACAAAATTCCGGTCGTGTCTGCCCGTACTTCTCGGTGGGGACATTGTATACGTCTATAACGTTATATGTCCTTACCTAAGGGAACCTAACATCTCGGATGTAGTATTTTCCAACATTTCTGGCGGGTCGGCCCCTTCTTCTCGGTGGGCACATTATATACATCTATAACGTAATCTAACCTAACCTAACCCACCTAGAACCTCGCTGGTAATGTTTTACAAAATCCCGGTCGTGTCTGCCCGTACTTCTCGGTGGAGACATTATATACGTCTATAACGTTATATATCCTAACCTAAGGGAACCTAACATCTCGGATGTAGTATTTTCCAACATTCCTGGCGGGTCGGCCCCAACTTCTCGGTGGGCACATTATATACGTCTATATCGTAATATAACCTAACCTAACCCATCTAGACCCTCGCTGGTAATGTTTTACAAAATCCCGGTCGTGTCTGCCCGTACTTCTCGGTGGAGACATTATATACGTCTATAACGTTATATATCCTAACCTAAGGGAACCTAACATCTCGGATGTAGTATTTTCCAAAATTCCTGGTTGGGTCGGCCCCTACTTCTCGGTGGGGACATTATATAAATCTATATCGTAATATAACCTAACCTAACCCATCTAGACCCTCGCTGGTAATGTTTTACAAAATTCCGGTCGTGTCTGCCCGTACTTCACGGTGGGGACATTGTATACGTCTATAACGTTATATATCCTAACCTAACGGAACCTAACATCTCGGATTTAGTATTTTCCAACATTCCTGGCGGGTCGGCCCCTACTTCTCGGTGGGCACATTATATACGTCCATATTGTAATATAACCTAACCTAACCCATCTAGACCCTCGCTGGTAATGTTTTACAAAATTGCGGTCGTGTCGGCCCGTACTTTGCCGTGGGGACATTATCTACGTCTATAACGTTATATATCCTAACCTAAGGGAACCTAACATCTCGGATGTAGTATTTTCCAACATTCCTGGCGGGTCGGCCCCTACTTCTCGGTGGGCACATTATATACGTCTATATCGTAGTATAACCTAACCTAACCCATCTAGACCCTCGCTGGTAATGTTTTACAAAATTGCGGTCGTGTCGGCCCGTACTTTGCCGTGGGGACATTATCTACGTCTATAACGTTATATATCCTAACCTAAGGGAACCTAACATCTCGGATGTAGTATTTTCCAACATTCCTGGCGGGTCGGCTCCTACTTCTCGGTGGGCACATTATATACGTCTATATCGTAGTATAACCTAGCCTAACCCATCTAGACCCTCGCTGGTAATGTTTTACAAAATCCCGTTCATGTCTTCCCGTACGTCTCGGTGCGTACATTATATACGTCTATAAATTATATATCCTAACCTGAGGGAACCAAACATCTCGGCTGTAGTATTTCACAACATTCCTGGCGGGTCGGCCCCTACTTCTCGGTGGGCACACTATTTACGTCTATATCGTAATATAACCTAACCTAACCCATCGAGACCCTCGCTGGTAATGTTTTACAGAATCCCGGTCGTGTCGTCCCGTACGTCTCGGTGCGGACATTATATACGTCTATAACGTTATATATCCTAACCTAAGGCAACTTAACATCTCGGATGTAGTATTTTCCAACATTCCTTGCGGGTCGACACCAACTTCTCGGTGGGCACATTATATACGTCTATATCGTAATATAACCTAACCTAACCCATCTAGACCCTCGTTGGTAATGTTTTACAAAATCCCGGTTGTGTCGGCCCGTACTTCTCGGTGGGGACATTATATACGTCTATAACGTTATATATCCTAACCTAAGGGAACCTAACATCGCGGATGTAGTATTTCACAACATTCCTGGCGGGTCGGCGACATTTCTCGGTGTGAACATTATATACATCTATATCGTAATATAACCTAACCTAACCTATCTAGACCCTCGCTGGTAATGTTTTACAAAATTCCGGTCGTGTCTGCCCGTACTTCTCGGTGGGGACATTGTATACGTCTATAACGTTATATGTCCTTACCTAAGGGAACCTAACATCTCGGATGTAGTATTTTCCAACATTTCTGGCGGGTCGGCCCCTTCTTCTCGGTGGGCACATTATATACATCTATAACGTAATCTAACCTAACCTAACCCACCTAGAACCTCGCTGGTAATGTTTTACAAAATCCCGGTCGTGTCTGCCCGTACTTCTCGGTGGAGACATTATATACGTCTATAACGTTATATATCCTAACCTAAGGGAACCTAACATCTCGGATGTAGTATTTTCCAACATTCCTGGCGGGTCGGCCCCTACTTCTCGGTGGGCACATTATATACATCTATATCGTAATATAACCTAACCTAACCCATCTAGACCCTCGCTGGTAATGTTTTACAAAATTCCGGTCGTGTCTGCCCGTACTTCTCGGTGGGGACATTGTATACGTCTATAACGTTATATATCCTAACCTAACGGAACCTAACATCTCGGATTTAGTATTTTCCAACATTACTGGCGGGTCGGCCCCTACTTCTCGGTGGGCACATTATATACGTCCATATTGTAATATAACCTAACCTAACCCATCTAGACCCTCGCTGGTAATGTTTTACAAAATTGCGGTCGTGTCGGCCCGTACTTTGCCGTGGGGACATTATCTACGTCTATAACGTTATATATTCTATCCTAAGGGAACCTAACATCTCGGATGTAGTATTTTCCATCATTCCTGGCGGGTCGGCCCCTACTTCTCGGTGGGCACATTATATACGTCTATATCGTAGTATAACCTAACCTAACCCATCTAGACCCTCGCTGGTAATGTTTTACAAAATCCCGGTCGTGTCGGCCCGTACTTTTCCGTGGGGACATTATATACGTCTATAACTTTATATATCCTGACCTAAGGCAACCTAAAATCTCGAATGTAGTATTTCACAACATTCCTTGCGGGTCGGCCCCAATTCTCGATGGGAACATTATTTACGTCTATATCGTAATATAACCTAACCTAACTCATCTAGACGCTCGCTGGTAATGTTTTACTAAATCCCGGTCGTGTCGGCCCGTACTTCTCGGTGGGGACATTATATACGTCTATAACGTTATATATCCTAACCTAAGGGAACGTAACATCTCGGATGTAGTATTTTCCAACATTCCTGGCGGGTCGGCGCCAATTCTCGGTGGGCTCATTATACAAGTCTATATCGTAATATAACCTAACCTAACCCATCTAGACCCTCGCTGGTAATGTTTTACAAAATGCCGGTCGTGTCGGCCCGTACTTCTCGGTGGGCACATTATATACGTCCATATCCTAATGTAACCTAACCTAACCCATCTAGACACTCGCTGGTATAGTTTACAAAATCCCGGTCCTGTCGGCCCGTACTTTGGCGTGGGGACATTATATACGTCTATAACGTTATATATCCTAACCTAACGGAACCTAACATCTCGGATTTAGTATTTTCCAACATTCCTGGCGGGTCGGCCCCTACTTCTCGGTGGGCACATTATATACGTCCATATTGTAATATAACCTAACCTAACCCATCTAGACCCTCGCCGGTAATGTTTTACAAAATTGCGGTCGTGTCGGCCCGTACTTTGCCGTGGGGACATTATCCACGTCTATAACGTTATATATCCTAACCTAAGGGAACCTAACATCTCGGATGTAGTATTTTCCATCATTCCTGGCGGTTCGGCCCCTACTTCTCGGTGGGCACATTATATGCTTCTATATCGTAGTATAACCTAACCTAACCCATCTAGACCCTCGCTGGTAATGTTTTACAAAATCCCGGTCGTGTCGGCCCGTGCTTCTCGGTGGGAACATTATATACGTCTATAACTTTATATATCCTAACCTGAGGGAACCTAACATCTCGGATGTAGTATTTTCCAACATTCCTGGCGGGTCGGCCCCTACTTCTCGGTGGGCACATTATATACGTCTATATCGTAATATAACCTAACCTAACCCATCTAGACCCTCGCTGGTAATGTTTTACAAAATCCCGGTCGTGTCGGCCCGTACGTCTCTGTGCGGACATTATATACGTCTATAACGTTATATATCCTAACCTAAGGCAACTTAACATCTCGGATGTAGTATTTTCCAACATTCCTTGCGGGTCGACACCAACTTCTCGGTGGGCACATTATATACGTCTATATCGTAATATAACCTAACCTAACCCATCTAGACCCTCGTTGGTAATGTTTTACAAAATCCCGGTTGTGTCGGCCCGTACTTCTCGGTGGGGACATTATATACGTCTATAACGTTATATATCCTAACCTAAGGGAACCTAACATCGCGGATGTAGTATTTCACAACATTCCTGGCGGGTCGGCGACATTTCTCGGTGTGAACATTATATACATCTATATCGTAATATAACCTAACCTAACCCATCTAGACCCTCGCTGGTAATGTTTTACAAAATTCCGGTCGTGTCTGCCCGTACTTCTCGGTGGGGACATTGTATACGTCTATAACGTTATATGTCCTTACCTAAGGGAACCTAACATCTCGGATGTAGTATTTTCCAACATTTCTGGCGGGTCGGCCCCTTCTTCTCGGTGGGCACATTATATACATCTATAACGTAATCTAACCTAACCTAACCCACCTAGAACCTCGCTGGTAATGTTTTACAAAATCCCGGTCGTGTCTGCCCGTACTTCTCGGTGGAGACATTATATACGTCTATAACGTTATATATCCTAACCTAAGGGAACCTAACATCTCGGATGTAGTATTTTCCAACATTCCTGGCGGGTCGGCCCCTACTTCTCGGTGGGCACATTATATACATCTATATCGTAATATAACCTAACCTAACCCATCTAGACCCTCGCTGGTAATGTTTTACAAAATTCCGGTCGTGTCTGCCCGTACTTCTCGGTGGGGACATTGTATACGTCTATAACGTTATATATCCTAACCTAACGGAACCTAACATCTCGGATTTAGTATTTTCCAACATTCCTGGCGGGTCGGCCCCTACTTCTCGGTGGGCACATTATATACGTCCATATTGTAATATAACCTAACCTAACCCATCTAGACCCTCGCTGGTAATGTTTTACAAAATTGCGGTCGTGTCGGCCCGTACTTTGCCGTGGGGACATTGTATACGTCTATAACGTTATATATCCTAACCTAACGGAACCTAACATCTCGGATTTAGTATTTTCCAACATTCCTGGCGGGTCGGCACCTACTTCTCGGTGGGCACATTATATACGTCCATATTGTAATATAACCTAACCTAACCCATCTAGACCCTCGCTGGTAATGTTTTACAAAATTGCGGTCGTGTCGGCCCGTACTTTGCCGTGGGGACATTATCTACGTCTATACCGTTATATATCCTAACCTAAGGGAACCTAACATCTCGGATGTAGTATTTTCCAGCATTCCTGGCGGGTCGGCCCCTACTTCTCGGTGGGCACATTATATACGTCTATATCGTAGTATAACCTAACCTAACCCATCTAGACCCTCGCTGGTAATGTTTTACAAAATTGCGGTCGTGTCGGCTCGTACTTTGCCGTGGGGACATTATCTACGTCTATAACGTTATATATCCTAACCTAAGGGAACCTAACATCTCGGATGTAGTATTTTCCAACATTCCTGGCGGGTCGGCTCCTACTTCTCGGTGGGCACATTATATACGTCTATATCGTAGTATAACCTAACCTAACCCATCTAGACCCTCGCTGGTAATGTTTTACAAAATCCCGTTCATGTCTTCCCGTACGTCTCGGTGCGTACATTATATACGTCTATAAATTATATATCCTAACCTAAGGGAACCAAACATCTCGGCTGTAGTATTTCACAACATTCCTGGCGGGTCGGCCCCTACTTCTCGGTGGGCACACTATTTACGTCTATATCGTAATATAACCTAACCTAACCCATCGAGACCCTCGCTGGTAATGTTTTACAGAATCCCGGTCGTGTCGTCCCGTACGTCTCGGTGCGGACATTATATACGTCTATAACGTTATATATCCTAACCTAAGGCAACTTAACATCTCGGATGTAGTATTTTCCAACATTCCTTGCGGGTCGACACCAACTTCTCGGTGGGCACATTATATACGTCTATATCGTAATATAACCTAACCTAACCCATCTAGACCCTCGTTGGTAATGTTTTACAAAATCCCGGTTGTGTCGGCCCGTACTTCTCGGTGGGGACATTATATACGTCTATAACGTTATATATCCTAACCTAAGGGAACCTAACATCGCGGATGTAGTATTTCACAACATTCCTGGCGGGTCGGCGACATTTCTCGGTGTGAACATTATATACATCTATATCGTAATATAACCTAACCTAACCCATCTAGACCCTCGCTGGTAATGTTTTACAAAATTCCGGTCGTGTCTGCCCGTACTTCTCGGTGGGGACATTGTATACGTCTATAACGTTATATGTCCTTACCTAAGGGAACCTAACATCTCGGATGTAGTATTTTCCAACATTTCTCGCGGGTCGGCCCCTTCTTCTCGGTGGGCACATTATATACATCTATAACGTAATCTAACCTAACCTAACCCACCTAGAACCTCGCTGGTAATGTTTTACAAAATCCCGGTCGTGTCTGCCCGTACTTCTCGGTGGAGACATTATATACGTCTATAACGTTATATATCCTAACCTAAGGGAACCTAACATCTCGGATGTAGTATTTTCCAACATTCCTGGCGGGTCGGCCCCTACTTCTCGGTGGGCACATTATATACATCTATATCGTAATATAACCTAACCTAACCCATCTAGACCCTCGCTGGTAATGTTTTACAAAATTCCGGTCGTGTCTGCCCGTACTTCTCGGTGGGGACATTGTATACGTCTATAACGTTATATATCCTAACCTAACGGAACCTAACATCTCGGATTTAGTATTTTCCAACATTCCTGGCGGGTCGGCCCCTACTTCTCGGTGGGCACATTATATATGTCCATATTGTAATATAACCTAACCTAACCCATCTAGACCCTCGCTGGTAATGTTTTACAAAATTGCGGTCGTGTCGGCCCGTACTTTGCCGTGGGGACATTATCCACGTCTATAACGTTATATATCCTAACCTAAGGGAACCTAACATCTCGGATGTAGTATTTTCCATCATTCCTGGCGGTTCGGCCCCTACTTCTCGGTGGGCACATTATATGCTTCTATATCGTAGTATAACCTAACCTAACCCATCTAGACCCTCGCTGGTAATGTTTTACAAAATCCCGGTCGTGTCGGCCCGTGCTTCTCGGTGGGAACATTATATACGTCTATAACTTTATATATCCTAACCTAAGGGAACCTAACATCTCGGATGTAGTATTTTCCAACATTCCTGGCGGGTCGGCTCCTACTTCTCGGTGGGCACATTATATACGTCTATATCGTAGTATAACCTAACCTAACCCATCTAGACCCTCGCTGGTAATGTTTTACAATATCCCGGTCGTGGCTACCCGTACATCTCGGTTGGGACATTATATACGTCTATAACGTTATATATTCTAACCTAAGGGAACCTAACATCTCGGATGTAGTATTTTCCATCATTCCTGGCGGGTCGGCCCCTACTTCTCGGTGGGCACATTATATACGTCTATATCGTAGTATAACCTAACCTAACCCATCTAGACCCTCGCTGGTAATGTTTTACAAAATCCCGGTCGTGTCGGCCCGTACTTTTTCGTGGGGACATTATATACGTCTATAACTTTATATATCCTGACCTAAGGCAACCTAAAATCTCGAATGTAGTATTTCACAACATTCCTTGCGGGTCGGCCCCAATTCTCGATGGGAACATTATTTACGTCTATATCGTAATATAACCTAACCTAACTCATCTAGACGCTCGCTGGTAATGTTTTACTAAATCCCGGTCGTGTCGGCCCGTACTTCTCGGTGGGCACATTATATACGTCCATATCCTAATGTAACCTAACCTAACCCATCTAGACACTCGCTGGTATAGTTTACAAAATCCCGGTCGTGTCGGCCCGTACTTTGGCGTGGGGACATTATATACGTCTATAACGTTATATATCCTAACCTAACGGAACCTAACATCTCGGATTTAGTATTTTCCAACATTCCTGGCGGGTCGGCCCCTACTTCTCGGTGGGCACATTATATACGTCCATATTGTAATATAACCTAACCTAACCCATCTAGACCCTCGCCGGTAATGTTTTACAAAATTGCGGTCGTGTCGGCCCGTACTTTGCCGTGGGGACATTATCTACGTCTATAACGTTATATATCCTAACCTAAGGGAACCTAACATCTCGGATGTAGTATTTTCCATCATTCCTGGCGGTTCGGCCCCTACTTCTCGGTGGGCACATTATATGCGTCTATATCGTAGTATAACCTAACCTAACCCATCTAGACCCTCGCTGGTAATGTTTTACAAAATCCCGGTCGTGTCGGCCCGTGCTTCTCGGTGGGAAAATTATATACGTCTATAACTTTATATATCCTAACCTGAGGGAACCTAACATCTCGGATGTAGTATTTTCCAACATTCCTGGCGGGTCGGCCCCTACTTCTCGGTGGGCACATTATATACGTCTATATCGTAATATAACCTAACCTAACCCATCTAGACCCTCGCTGGTAATGTTTTACAAAATCCCGGGCGTGTCGGCCCGTACTTTTCCGTGGGGACATTATATACGTCTATAACTTTATATATCCTGACCTAAGGCAACCTAACATCTCGAATGTAGTATTTCACAACATTCCTTGCGGGTCGGCCCCACTTCTCGGTGGGAACATTATTTACGTCTATATCGTAATATAACCTAACCTAACTCATCTAGACGCTCGCTGGTAATGTTTTACAGAATCCCGATCGTGTCGTCCCGTACGTCTCGGTGCGGACATTATATACGTCTATAACGTTATATACCCTAACCTAAGGGAACGTAACATCTCGGATGTAGTATTTTCCAACATTCCTGGCGGGTCGGCCCCTACTTCTCGGTAGGCACATTATATACGTCTATATCGTAATATAACCTACCCTAACACATCTAGCCCCTAGCTGGGAATGTTTTACGGAATCCCGGTCGTGTCGTCCCGTACGTCACGGTGCGGACATTATATACGTCTATAACGTTATATATCCTAACCTAAGGCAACCTAACATCTCGAATGTAGTATTTCACAACATTCCTGGCGGGTCGGCCCCACTGCTCGGTAGTCACATTATATACGTCTATATCGTAATATAACCTACCCTAACACATTTAGCGCCTAGCTGGGAATGTTTTACAGAATCCCGGTCGTGTCGTCCCGTACGTCTCGGTGCGGACATTATATACGTCTATAACGTTATATATCCTAACCTAAGGCAACCTAACATCTCGAATGTAGTATTTCACAACACTCCTCGCGGGTCGGCCCCACTGCTCGGTGGGAACATTATATACGTCTATAACGTAATATAACTTATCGTAACCCATCTAGCCCCTAGCTGGGAATGTTTTACAGAATCCCGATCGTGTCGGCCCGTACCTTTCCGTGGGGACATTATATACGTCTATAACGTTATATATCCTAACCAAAGGCAACTTAACATCTCGGATGTAGTATTTTCCAACATTCCTGGCGGGTCGGCCCCTACTTCTCGGTGGGCACATTATATACGTCTATATCGTAGTATAACCTAACCTAACCCATCTAGACCCTCGCTGGTAATGTTTTACAAAATCCCGTTCATGTCTTCCCGTACGTCTCGGTGCGTACATTATATACGTCTATAAATTTATATATCCTAACAATAAGGGAACCTAACATCTCGGATGTAGTATTTTCCAACATTCCTGGCGGGTCGGCCCCTACTTCTCGGTGGGCACATTATATACGTCTATATCGTAATATAACCTAACCTAACCCATCTAGACACTCGCTGGTAATGTTTTACAAAATCCCGGTCGTGAAGGCCCGTACTTTTCCGTGGGGACATTATATACGTCTATAACTTTATATATCCTGACCTAAGGCAACCTAAAATCTCGAATGTAGTATTTCACAACATTCCTTGCGGGTCGGCCCCAATTCTCGATGGGAACATTATTTACGTCTATATCGTAATATAACCTAACCTAACCCATCTAAACCCTCGCTGGTAATGTTTTACAAAATGCCGGTCGTGTTGGTCCGTACTTCTCGGTGGGTACATTATATACGTCCATATCGTAACGTAACCTAACCTAACCCATCTAGACACTCGCTGGTATAGTTTACAAAATCCCGGTCGTGTCGGCCCGTACTTTGGCGTGGGGACATTATATACGTCTATAACGTTATATATCCTAACCTAACGGAACCTGACATCTCGGATTTAGTATTTTCCAACATTCCTGGCGGGTCGGCCCCTACTTCTCGGTGGGCACATTATATACGTCCATATTGTAATATAACCTAACCTAACCCATCTAGACCCTCGCTGGTAATGTTTTACAAAATTGCGGTCGTGTCGGCCCGTACTTTGCCGTGGGGACATTATCTACGTCTATAACGTTATATATCCTAACCTAAGGGAACCTAACATCTCGGATGTAGTATTTTCCAACATTCCTGGCGGGTCGGCCCCTACTTCTCGGTGGGCACATTATATACATCTATATCGTAATATAACCTAACCTAACCCATCTAGACCCTCGCTGGTAATGTTTTACAAAATTCCGGTCGCGTCTGCCCGTACTTCTCGGTGGGGACATTGTATACGTCTATAACGTTATATATCCTAACCTAACGGAACCTAACATCTCGGATTTAGTATTTTCCAACATTCCTGGCGGGTCGGCCCCTACTTCTCGGTGGGCACATTATATACGTCCATATTGTAATATAACCTAACCTAACCCATCTAGACCCTCGCTGGTAATGTTTTACAAAATTGCGGTCGTGTCGGCCCGTACTTTGCCGTGGGGACATTATCTACGTCTATAACGTTATATATCCTAACCTAAGGGAACCTAACATCTCGGATGTAGTATTTTCCAACATTCCTGGCGGGTCGGCTCCTACTTCTCGGTGGGCACATTATATACGTCTATATCGTAGTATAACCTAACCTAACCCATCTAGACCCTCGCTGGTAATGTTTTACAAAATCCCGTTCATGTCTTCCCGTACGTCTCGGTGCGTACATTATATACGTCTATAAATTATATATCCTAGCCTAAGGGAACCAAACATCTCGGCTGTAGTATTTCACAACATTCCTGGCGGGTCGGCCCCTACTTCTCGGTGGGCACACTATTTACGTCTATATCGTAATATAACCTAACCTAACCCATCGAGACCCTCGCTGGTAATGTTTTACAGAATCCCGGTCGTGTCGTCCCGTACGTCTCGGTGCGGACATTATATACGTCTATAACGTTATATATCCTAACCTAAGGCAACTTAACATCTCGGATGTAGTATTTTCCAACATTCCTTGCGGGTCGACACCAACTTCTCGGTGGGCACATTATATACGTCTATATCGTAATATAACCTAACCTAACCCATCTAGACCCTCGTTGGTAATGTTTTACAAAATCCCGGTTGTGTCGGCCCGTACTTCTCGGTGGGGACATTATATACGTCTATAACGTTATATATCCTAACCTAAGGGAACCTAACATCGCGGATGTAGTATTTCACAACATTCCTGGCGGGTCGGCGACATTTCTCGGTGTGAACATTATATACATCTATATCGTAATATAACCTAACCTAACCCATCTAGACTCTCGCTGGTAATGTTTTACAAAATTCCGGTCGTGTCTGCCCGTACTTCTCGGTGGGGACATTGTATACGTCTATAACGTTATATGTCCTTACCTAAGGGAACCTAACATCTCGGATGTAGTATTTTCCAACATTTCTGGCGGGTCGGCCCCTTCTTCTCGGTGGGCACATTATATACATCTATAACGTAATCTAACCTAACCTAACCCACCTAGAACCTCGCTGGTAATGTTTTACAAAATCCCGGTCGTGTCTGCCCGTACTTCTCGGTGGAGACATTATATACGTCTATAACGTTATATATCCTAACCTAAGGGAACCTAACATCTCGGATGTAGTATTTTCCAACATTCCTGGCGGGTCGGCGACATTTCTCGGTGTGAACATTATATACATCTATATCGTAATATAACCTAACCTAACCCATCTAGACCCTCGCTGGTAATGTTTTACAAAATTCCGGTCGTGTCTGCCCGTACTTCTCGGTGGGGACATTGTATACGTCTATAACGTTATATGTCCTTACCTAAGGGAACCTAACATGTCGGATGTAGTATTTTCCAACATTTCTGGCGGGTCGGCCCCTTCTTCTCGGTGGGCACATTATATACATCTATAACGTAATCTAACCTAACCTAACCCACCTAGAACCTCGCTGGTAATGTTTTACAAAATCCCGGTCGTGTCTGCCCGTACTTCTCGGTGGAGACATTATATACGTCTATAACGTTATATATCCTAACCTAAGGGAACCTAACATCTCGGATGTAGTATTTTCCAACATTCCTGGCGGGTCGGCCCCTACTTCTCGGTGGGCACATTATATACATCTATATCGTAATATAACCTAACCTAACCCATCTAGACCCTCGCTGGTAATGTTTTACAAAATTCCGGTCGTGTCTGCCCGTACTTCTCGGTGGGGACATTGTATACGTCTATAACGTTATATATCCTAACCTAACGGAACCTAACATCTCGGATTTAGTATTTTCCAACATTCCTGGCGGGTCGGCCCCTACTTCTCGGTGGGCACATTATATACGTCCATATTGTAATATAACCTAACCTAACCCATCTAGACCCTCGCTGGTAATGTTTTACAAAATTGCGGTCGTGTCGGCCCGTACTTTGCCGTGGGGACATTATCTACGTCTATAACGTTATATATCCTAACCTAAGGGAACCTAACATCTCGGATGTAGTATTTTCCAACATTCCTGGCGGGTCGGCTCCTACTTCTCGGTGGGCACATTATATACGTCTATATCGTAGTATAACCTAACCTAACCCATCTAGACCCTCGCTGGTAATGTTTTACAAAATCCCGTTCATGTCTTCCCGTACGTCTCGGTGCGTACATTATATACGTCTATAAATTATATATCCGAACCTAAGGGAACCTAAGATCTCGGATGTAATATTTTCCAACATTCCTGGCGGGTCGGCCCCTACTTCTCGCTGGGCACATTTTATACGTCTATAACGTAATATAACCTAACCTAACCCACCTAGATCCTCGCTGGTAATGTTTTACAATATCCCGGTCGTGTCTACCCGTACATCTCGGTTGGGACATTATATACGTCTATAACGTTATATATTCTAACCTAAGGGAACCTAACATCTCGGATGTAGTATTTTCCATCATTCCTGGCGGGTCGGCCCCTACTTCTCGGTGGGCACATTATATACGTCTATATCGTAGTATAACCTAACCTAACCCATCTAGACCCTCGCTGGTAATGTTTTACAAAATCCCGGTCGTGTCGGCCCGTACTTTTCCGTGGGGACATTATATACGTCTATAACTTTATATATCCTGACCTAAGGCAACCTAAAATCTCGAATGTAGTATTTCACAACATTCCTTGCGGGTCGGCCCCAATTCTCGATGGGAACATTATTTACGTCTGTATCGTAATATAACCTAACCTAACTCATCTAGACGCTCGCTGGTAATGTTTTACTAAATCCCGGTCGTGTCGGCCCCTACTTCTCGGTGGGCACATTATATACGTCTATATCGCAGTATAACCTAACCTAACCCATCTAGACCCTCGCTGGGAATGTTTTACAGAATTCCGTTCGTGTCGTCCCGTACGTCTCGGTGCGGATATTATATACGTCTATAACGATATATCCTAACCTAAGGCAACTTAACATCTCGGATGTAGTATTTCACTACATTCCTGGCGGGTCGGCCCCACTTCTCGGTGGGAACATTATTTACGTCTATAACGTAATATAACCTAACCAAACCCATCTAGACCCTCGCTGGTAATGTTTTACAAAATCCCGGTCGTGTCGGCCCATACTTTTCCGTGGGGACATTATATACGTCTATAACTTTATATATCCTGACCTAAGGCAACCTAACATCTCGAATGTAGTATTTCACAACATTCCTTGCGGGTCGGCCCCACTTCTCGGTGGGAACATTATTTACGTCTATATCGTAATATAACCTAACCTAACTCATCTAGACGCTCGCTGGTAATGTTTTACTAAATCCCGGTCGTGTCGGCCCGTACTTCTCGGTGGGGACATTATATACTTCTATAACGTTATATATCCTAACCTAAGGGAACCTAATATCTCGGATGTAGTATTTCACAACATTCCTGGCGGGTCGGCGACAATTCTCGGTGGGAACATTATATACGTCTATAACGTAATATAACTTACCCTAACCCATCTAGCCCCTAGCTGGGAATGTTTTACAGAATCCCGATCGTGTCGTCCCGTACGTCTCGGTGCGGACATTATATACGTCTATAACTTTATATACCCTAACCTAAGGGAACGTAACATCTCGGATGTAGTATTTTCCAACATTCCTGGCGGGTCGGCACCTACTTCTCGGTAGGCACATTATATACGTCTATATCGTAATATAACCTACCCTAACACATCTAGCCCCTAGCTGGGAATGTTTTACGGAATCCCGGTCGTGTCGTCCCGTACGTCACGGTGCGGACATTATATACGTCTATAACGTTATATATCCTAACCTAAGGCAACCTAACATCTCGAATGTTGTATTTCACAACATTCCTGGCGGGTCGGCCCCACTGCTCGGTAGGCACATTATATACGTCTGTATCGTAATATAACCTACCCTAACACATCTAGCGCCTAGCTGGGAATGTTTTACAGAATCCCGGTCGCGTCGTCCCGTACGTCTCGGTGCGGACATTATATACGTCTATAACGTTATATATCCTAACCTAAGGCAACCTAACATCTCGAATGTAGTATTTCACAACATTCCTCGCGGGTCGGCCCCACTGCTCGGTGGGAACATTATATACGTCTATAACGTAATATAACTTATCGTAACCCATCTAGCCCCTAGCTGGGAATGTTTTACAGAATCCCGATCGTGTCGGCCCGTACTTTTCCGTGGGGACATTATATACGTCTATAACGTTATATATCCTAACCAAAGGCAACTTAACATCTCGGATGTAGTATTTTCCAACATTCCTGGCGGGTCGGCCCCTACTTCTCGGTGGGCATATTATATACGTCTATATCGTAGTATAACCTAACCTGACCCATCTAGACCCTCGCTGGTAATGTTTTACAAAATCCCGTTCATGTCTTCCCGTACGTCTCGGTGCGTACATTATATACGTCTATAAATTTATATATCCTAACGTAAGGGAACCTAACATCTCGGATGTAGTATTTTCCAACATTCCTGGCGGGTCGGCCCCTACTTCTCGGAGGGCACATTATATACGTCTATATCGTAATATAACCTAACCTAACCCATCTAGACCCTCGCTGGTAATGTTTTACAAAATCCCGGTCGTGAAGGCCCGTACTTTTCCGTGGGGACAATATATAGGTCTATAACTTTATATATCCTGACCTAAGGCAACCTAAAATCTCGAATGTAGTATTTCACAACATTCCTTGCGGGTCGGCCCCAATTCTCGGTGGGCACATTATATACGTCCATATCGTAACGTAACCTAACCTAACCCATCTAGACACTCGCTGGTATAGTTTACAAAATCCCGGTCGTGTCGGCCCGTACTTTGGCGTGGGGACATTATATACGTCTATAACGTTATATATCCTAACCTAACGGAACCTAACATCTCGGATTTAGTATTTTCCAACATTCCTGGCGGGTCGGCCCCTACTTCTCGGTGGGCACATTATATACGTCCATATTGTAATATAACCTAACCTAACCCATCTAGACCCTCGCTGGTAATGATTTACAAAATTGCGGTCGTGTCGGCCCGTACTTTGCCGTGGGGACATTATCTACATCTATAACGTTATATATCCTAACCTAAGGGAACCTAACATCTCGGATGTAGTATTTTCCATCATTCCTGGCGGGTCGGACCCTACTTCTCGGTGGGCACATTATATACGTCTATATCGTAGTATAACCTAACCTAACCCATCTAGACCCTCGCTGGTAATGTTTTACAAAATCCCGGTCGTGTCGGCCCGTGCTTCTCGGTGGGAACATTATATACGTCTATAACGTTATTTATCCTAACCTAAGGGAACCTAACATCTCGGATGTAGTATTTTCCAACATTCCTGGCGGGTCGGCCCCTACTTCTCGGTGGGCACATTATATACGTCTATATCGCAGTATAACCTAACCTAACCCATCTAGACCCTCGCTGGGACTGTTTTACAGAATTCCGTTCGTGTCGTCCCGTACGTCTCGGTGCGGATATTATATACGTTTATAACGATATATCCTAACCTAAGGCAACTTAACATCTCGGATGTAGTATTTTCCAACATTCCTGGCGGGTCGGCCCCTGTTTCTCGGTGGGAACATTATATACGTCTATAACGTAATATAACCTAACCTAACCCACCTAGACCCTCGCTAGTAATGTTTCACAGAATCCCGTTCATGTCTTCCCGTACGTCTCGGTGCGGACATTATATATGTCTATAAATTTATACATCCTAACCTAAGGGACCCTAACATCTCGGATGTAGTATTTTCCAACATTCCTGGTGGGTCGGCCCCTACTTCTCGGTGGGCACATTATATACGTCTATATCGTAATATGACCTAACCTAACCCATCTAGACACACGCTGGTAATGTTTTACAAAATCCCGGTCGTGTCGGCCCGTACTTTGGCGTGGGGACATTATATACGTCTATAACGTTATATATCCTAACCTAACGGAACCTAACATCTCGGATTTAGTATTTTCCAACATTCCTGGCGGGTCGGCCCCTACTTCTCGGTGGGCACATTATATACGTCCATATTGTAATATAACCTAACCTAACCCATCTAGACCCTCGCTGGTAATGTTTTACAATATCCCGGTCGTGTCTACCCGTACATCTCGGTGGGAACATTATATACGTCTATAACTTTATATATCCTAACCTGAGGGAACCTAACATCTCGGATGTAGTATTTTCCAACATTCCTGGTGGGTCGGCCCCTACTTCTCGGTGGGCACATTATATACGTCTATATCGTAATATAACCTAACCAAACCCATCTAGACCCTCGCTGGTAATGTTTTACAAAATCCCGGTCGTGTCTTCCCGTACGTCTCGGTGCGTACATTATATACGTCTATAAATTTATATATCCTAACCTAAGGGAACCTAACATCTCGGATGTAGTATTTTCCAACATTCCTGGCGGGTCGGCCCCTATTTCTCGGTGGGCACATTATATACGTCTATATCGTAATATAACCTAACCTAACCCATCTAGACCCTCGCTGGTAATGTTTTACAAAATGCCGGTCGTGTCGGCCCGTACTTCTCGGTGGGGACATTATATACGTCTATAACTTTATATATCCTGACCTAAGGCAACCTAAAATCTCGAATGTAGTATTTCACAACATTCCTTGCGGGTCGGCCCCAATTCTCGATGGGAACATTATTTACGTCTATATCGTAATATAACCTAACCTAACTCATCTAGACGCTCGCTGGTAATGTTCTACTAAATCCCGGTCGTGTCGGCCCGTACTTCTCGGTGGGGACATTATATACGTCTATAACGTTATATATCCTAACCTAAGGGAACCTAACATCTCGGATGTAGTATTTTCCAACATTCCTGGCGGGTCGGCGCCAATTCTCGGTGGGCTCATTATACAAGTCTATATCGTAATATAACCTAACCTAACCCATCTAGACCCTCGCTGGTAATGTTTTACAAAATGCCGGTCGTGTCGGCCCGTACTTCTCGGTGGGCACATTATATACGTCCATATCGTAATGTAACCTAATCTAACCCATCTAGACACTCGCTGGTATAGTTTACAAAATCCCGGTCGTGTCGGCCCGTACTTTGGCGTGGGGACATTATATACGTCTATAACGTTATATATCCTAACCTAACGGAACCTAACATCTCGGATTTAGTATTTTCCAACATTCCTGGCGGGTCGGCCCCTACTTCTCGGTGGGCACATTATATACGTCCATATTGTAATATAACCTAACCTAACCCATCTAGACCCTCGCTGGTAATGTTTTACAAAATTGCGGTAGTGTCGGCCCGTACTTTGCCGTGGGGACATTATCTACGTCTATAACGTTATATATCCTAACCTAAGGGAACCTAACATCTCGGATGTAGTATTTTCCATCATTCCTGGCGGGTCGGCCCCTACTTCTCGGTGGGCACATTATATACGTCTATATCGTAGTATAACCTAACCTAACCCATCTAGACCCTCGCTGGTAATGTTTTACAAAATCCAGGTCGTGTCGGCCCGTGCTTCTCGGTGGGAACATTATATACGTCTATAACGTTATATATCCTAACCTAAGGGAACCTAACATCTCGGATTTAGTATTTTCCAACATTCCTGGCGGGTCGGCCCCTACTTCTCGGTGGGCACATTATATACGTCCATATTGTAATATAACCTAACCTAACCCATCTAGACCCTCGCTGGTAATGTTTTACAATATCCCGGTCGTGTCTACCCGTACATCTCGGTGGGAACATTATATACGTCTATAATTTTATATATCCTAACCTGAGGGAACCTAACATCTCGGATGTAGTATTTTCTAACATTCCTGGTGGGTTGGCCCCTACTTCTCGGTGGGCACATTATATACGTCTATATCGTAATATAACCTAACCAAACCCATCTAGACCCTCGCTGGTAATGTCTTACAAAATCCCGGTCGTGTCGGCCCGTACTTTTCCGTGGGGACATTATATACGTCTATAACGTTATATATCCTAACCAAAGGCAACTTAACATCTCGGATGTAGTATTTTCCAACATTCCTGGCGAGTCGGCCCCTACTTCTCGGTGGGCACATTATATACGTCTATATCGTAGTATAACCTAACCTAACCCATCTAGACCCTCGCTAGTAATGTTTTACAAAATCCCGTTCATGTCTTCCCGTACGTCTCGGTGCGTACATTATATACGTCTATAAATTTATATATCCTAACCTAAGGGAACCTAACATCTCGGATGTAGTATTTTCCAACATTCCTGGCGGGTCGGCCCCTACTTCTCGGTGGGCACATTATATACGTCTATATCGCAGTATAACCTAACCTAACCCATCTAGACCCTCGCTGGGACTGTTTTACAGAATTCCGTTCGTGTCGTCCCGTACGTCTCGGTGCGGATATTATATACGTTTATAACGATATATCCTAACCTAAGGCAACTTAACATCTCGGATGTAGTATTTTCCAACATTCCTGGCGGGTCGGCCCCTGTTTCTCGGTGGGAACATTATATACGTCTATAACGTAATATAACCTAACCTAACCCACCTAGACCCTCGCTAGTAATGTTTCACAGAATCCCGTTCATGTCTTCCCGTACGTCTCGGTGCGGACATTATATATGTCTATAAATTTATACATCCTAACCTAAGGGACCCTAACATCTCGGATGTAGTATTTTCCAACATTCCTGGTGGGTCGGCCCCTACTTCTCGGTGGGCACATTATATACGTCTATATCGTAATATGACCTAACCTAACCCATCTAGACACACGCTGGTAATGTTTTACAAAATCCCGGTCGTGTCGGCCCGTACTTTGGCGTGGGGACATTATATACGTCTATAACGTTATATATCCTAACCTAACGGAACCTAACATCTCGGATTTAGTATTTTCCAACATTCCTGGCGGGTCGGCCCCTACTTCTCGGTGGGCACATTATATACGTCCATATTGTAATATAACCTAACCTAACCCATCTAGACCCTCGCTGGTAATGTTTTACAATATCCCGGTCGTGTCTACCCGTACATCTCGGTGGGAACATTATATACGTCTATAACTTTATATATCCTAACCTGAGGGAACCTAACATCTCGGATGTAGTATTTTCCAACATTCCTGGTGGGTCGGCCCCTACTTCTCGGTGGGCACATTATATACGTCTATATCGTAATATAACCTAACCAAACCCATCTAGACCCTCGCTGGTAATGTTTTACAAAATCCCGGTCGTGTCTTCCCGTACGTCTCGGTGCGTACATTATATACGTCTATAAATTTATATATCCTAACCTAAGGGAACCTAACATCTCGGATGTAGTATTTTCCAACATTCCTGGCGGGTCGGCCCCTATTTCTCGGTGGGCACATTATATACGTCTATATCGTAATATAACCTAACCTAACCCATCTAGACCCTCGCTGGTAATGTTTTACAATATCCCGGTCGTGTCTACCCGTACATCTCGGTGGGAACATTATATACGTCTATAATTTTATATATCCTAACCTGAGGGAACCTAACATCTCGGATGTAGTATTTTCCAACATTCCTGGTGGGTTGGCCCCTACTTCTCGGTGGGCACATTATATACGTCTATATCGTAATATAACCTAACCAAACCCATCTAGACCCTCGCTGGTAATGTCTTACAAAATCCCGGTCGTGTCGGCCCGTACTTTTCCGTGGGGACATTATATACGTCTATAACGTTATATATCCTAACCAAAGGCAACTTAACATCTCGGATGTAGTATTTTCCAACATTCCTGGCGAGTCGGCCCCTACTTCTCGGTGGGCACATTATATACGTCTATATCGTAGTATAACCTAACCTAACCCATCTAGACCCTCGCTAGTAATGTTTTACAAAATCCCGTTCATGTCTTCCCGTACGTCTCGGTGCGTACATTATATACGTCTATAAATTTATATATCCTAACCTAAGGGAACCTAACATCTCGGATGTAGTATTTTCCAACATTCCTGGCGGGTCGGCCCCTACTTCTCGGTGGGCACATTATATACGTCCATATTGTAATATAACCTAACCTAACCCATCTAGACCCTCGCTGGTAATGTTTTACAATATCCCGGTCGTGTCTACCCGTACATCTCGGTGGGAACATTATATACGTCTATAATTTTATATATCCTAACCTGAGGGAACCTAACATCTCGGATGTAGTATTTTCCAACATTCCTGGTGGGTTGGCCCCTACTTCTCGGTGGGCACATTATATACGTCTATATCGTAATATAACCTAACCAAACCCATCTAGACCCTCGCTGGTAATGTCTTACAAAATCCCGGTCGTGTCGGCCCGTACTTTTCCGTGGGGACATTATATACGTCTATAACGTTATATATCCTAACCAAAGGCAACTTAACATCTCGGATGTAGTATTTTCCAACATTCCTGGCGAGTCGGCCCCTACTTCTCGGTGGGCACATTATATACGTCTATATCGTAGTATAACCTAACCTAACCCATCTAGACCCTCGCTAGTAATGTTTTACAAAATCCCGTTCATGTCTTCCCGTACGTCTCGGTGCGTACATTATATACGTCTATAAATTTATATATCCTAACCTAAGGGAACCTAACATCTCGGATGTAGTATTTTCCAACATTCCTGGCGGGTCGGCCCCTACTTCTCGGTGGGCACATTATATACGTCTATATCGCAGTATAACCTAACCTAACCCATCTAGACCCTCGCTGGGACTGTTTTACAGAATTCCGTTCGTGTCGTCCCGTACGTCTCGGTGCGGATATTATATACGTTTATAACGATATATCCTAACCTAAGGCAACTTAACATCTCGGATGTAGTATTTTCCAACATTCCTGGCGGGTCGGCCCCTGTTTCTCGGTGGGAACATTATATACGTCTATAACGTAATATAACCTAACCTAACCCACCTAGACCCTCGCTAGTAATGTTTCACAGAATCCCGTTCATGTCTTCCCGTACGTCTCGGTGCGGACATTATATATGTCTATAAATTTATACATCCTAACCTAAGGGACCCTAACATCTCGGATGTAGTATTTTCCAACATTCCTGGTGGGTCGGCCCCTACTTCTCGGTGGGCACATTATATACGTCTATATCGTAATATGACCTAACCTAACCCATCTAGACACACGCTGGTAATGTTTTACAAAATCCCGGTCGTGTCGGCCCGTACTTTGGCGTGGGGACATTATATACGTCTATAACGTTATATATCCTAACCTAACGGAACCTAACATCTCGGATTTAGTATTTTCCAACATTCCTGGCGGGTCGGCCCCTACTTCTCGGTGGGCACATTATATACGTCCATATTGTAATATAACCTAACCTAACCCATCTAGACCCTCGCTGGTAATGTTTTACAATATCCCGGTCGTGTCTACCCGTACATCTCGGTGGGAACATTATATACGTCTATAATTTTATATATCCTAACCTGAGGGAACCTAACATCTCGGATGTAGTATTTTCCAACATTCCTGGTGGGTTGGCCCCTACTTCTCGGTGGGCACATTATATACGTCTATATCGTAATATAACCTAACCAAACCCATCTAGACCCTCGCTGGTAATGTCTTACAAAATCCCGGTCGTGTCGGCCCGTACTTTTCCGTGGGGACATTATATACGTCTATAACGTTATATATCCTAACCAAAGGCAACTTAACATCTCGGATGTAGTATTTTCCAACATTCCTGGCGAGTCGGCCCCTACTTCTCGGTGGGCACATTATATACGTCTATATCGTAGTATAACCTAACCTAACCCATCTAGACCCTCGCTAGTAATGTTTTACAAAATCCCGTTCATGTCTTCCCGTACGTCTCGGTGCGTACATTATATACGTCTATAAATTTATATATCCTAACCTAAGGCAACCTAACATCTCGAATGTTGTATTTCACAACATTCCTGGCGGGTCGGCCCCACTGCTCGGTAGGCACATTATATACGTCTATATCGTAATATAACCTACCCTAACACATCTAGCGCCTAGCTGGGAATGTTTTACAGAATCCCGGTCGTGTCGTCCCGTACGTCTCGGTGCGGACATTATATACGTCTATAACGTTATATATCCTAACCTAAGGCAACCTAACATCTCGAATGTAGTATTTCACAACATTCCTCGCGGGTCGGCCCCACTGCTCGGTGGGAACATTATATACGTCT
Organism: Xylocopa violacea; assembly: GCA_963969225.1. NCBI lineage: Eukaryota > Metazoa > Arthropoda > Insecta > Hymenoptera > Apidae > Xylocopa > Xylocopa violacea. The sequence goes on along the minus strand of CAXAJV010000061.1, from coordinate 588,469 downwards.
ATAACGTAATATAACTTATCGTAACCCATCTAGCCCCTAGCTGGGAATGTTTTACAGAATCCCGATCGTGTCGGCCCGTACTTTTCCGTGGGGACATTATATACGTCTATAACGTTATATATCCTAACCAAAGGCAACTTAACATCTCGGATGTAGTATTTTCCAACATTCCTGGCGGGTCGGCCCCTACTTCTCGGAGGGCACATTATATACGTCTATATCGTAATATAACCTAACCAAACCCATCTAGACCCTCGCTGGTAATGTCTTACAAAATCCCGGTCGTGTCGGCCCGTACTTTTCCGTGGGGACATTATATACGTCTATAACGTTATATATCCTAACCAAAGGCAACTTAACATCTCGGATGTAGTATTTTCCAACATTCCTGGCGGGTCGGCCCCTACTTCTCGGTGGGCACATTATATACGTCCATATTGTAATATAACCTAACCTAACCCATCTAGACCCTCGCTGGTAATGATTTACAAAATTGCGGTCGTGTCGGCCCGTACTTTGCCGTGGGGACATTATCTACATCTATAACGTTATATATCCTAACCTAAGGGAACCTAACATCTCGGATGTAGTATTTTCCATCATTCCTGGCGGGTCGGACCCTACTTCTCGGTGGGCACATTATATACGTCTATATCGTAGTATAACCTAACCTAACCCATCTAGACCCTCGCTGGTAATGTTTTACAAAATCCCGGTCGTGTCGGCCCGTGCTTCTCGGTGGGAACATTATATACGTCTATAACGTTATTTATCTTAACCTAAGGGAACCTAACATCTCGGATGTAGTATTTTCCAACATTCCTGGCGGGTCGGCCCCTACTTCTCGGTGGGCACATTATATACGTCTATATCGCAGTATAACCTAACCTAACCCATCTAGACCCTCGCTGGGACTGTTTTACAGAATTCCGTTCGTGTCGTCCCGTACGTCTCGGTGCGGATATTATATACGTTTATAACGATATATCCTAACCTAAGGCAACTTAACATCTCGGATGTAGTATTTTCCAACATTCCTGGTGGGTCGGCCCCTACTTCTCGGTGGGCACATTATATACGTCTATATCGTAATATGACCTAACCAAACCCATCTAGACCCTCGCTGGTAATGTTTTACAATATCCCGGTCGTGTCTACCCGTACATCTCGGTGGGAACATTATATACGTCTATAACTTTATATAACCTAACCTGAGGGAAGCTAACATCTCGGATGTAGTATTTTCCAACATTCCTGTTGGGTCGGCCCCTACTTCTCGGTGGGCACATTATATACGTCTATATCGTAATATAACCTAACCTAACCCATCTAGACCCTCGCTGGTAATGTTTTACAAAATCCCGGTCGTGTCGGCCCGTACTTTTCCGTGGGGACATTATATACGTCTATAACGTTATATATCCTAAGCAAAGGCAACTTAACATCTCGGATGTAGTATTTTCCAACATTCCTGGCGGGTCGGCCCCTACTTCTCGGTGGGCACATTATATACGTCTATATCGTAGTATAACCTAACCTAACCCATCTAGACCCTCGCTGGTAATGTTTTACAAAATCCCGTTCATGTCTTCCCGTACGTCTCGGTGCGTACATTATATACGTCTATAAATTTATATATCCTAACCTAAGGGAACCTAACATCTCGGATGTAGTATTTTCCAACATTCCTGGCGGGTCGGCCCCTATTTCTCGGTGGGCACATTATATACGTCTATATCGTAATATAACCTAACCTAACCCATCTAGACCCTCGCTGGTAATGTTTTACAAAATGCCGGTCGTGTCGGCCCGTACTTCTCGGTGGGGACATTATATACGTCTATAACTTTATATATCCTGACCTAAGGCAACCTAAAATCTCGAATGTAGTATTTCACAACATTCCTTGCGGGTCGGCCCCAATTCTCGATGGGAACATTATTTACGTCTATATCGTAATATAACCTAACCTAACTCATCTAGACGCTCGCTGGTAATGTTCTACTAAATCCCGGTCGTGTCGGCCCGTACTTCTCGGTGGGGACATTATATACGTCTATAACGTTATATATCCTAACCTAAGGGAACCTAACATCTCGGATGTAGTATTTTCCAACATTCCTGGCGGGTCGGCGCCAATTCTCGGTGGGCTCATTATACAAGTCTATATCGTAATATAACCTAACCTAACCCATCTAGACCCTCGCTGGTAATGTTTTACAAAATCCCGGTCGTGTCGGCCCGTACTTTTCCGTGGGGACATTATATACGTCTATAAAGTTATATATCCTAACCTAACGGAACCTAACATCTCGGATTTAGTATTTTCCAACATTCCTGGCGGGTCGGCCCCTACTTCTCGGTGGGCACATTATATACGTCCATATTGTAATATAACCTAACCTAACCCATCTAGACCCTCGCTGGTAATGTTTTACAAAATTGCGGTCGTGTCGGCCCGTACTTTGCCGTGGGGACATTATCTACGTCTATAACGTTATATATCCTAACCTAAGGGAACCTAACATCTCGGATGTAGTATTTTCCATCATTCCTGGCGGGTCGGCCCCTACATCTCGGTGGGCACATTATATACGTCTATATCGTAGTATAACCTAACCTAACCCATCTAGACCCTCGCTGGTAATGTTTTACAAAATCCCGGTCGTGTTGGCCCGTGCTTCTCGGTGGGAACATTATATACGTCTATAACGTTATATATCCTAACCTAAGGGAACCTAACATCTCGGATGTAGTATTTTCCAAAATTCCTGGCGGGTCGGCCCCCACTTCTCGGTGGGCACGTTATATACGTCTATATCGCAGTATAACCTAACCTAACCCATCTAGACCCTCGCTGGGAATGTTTTACAGAATTCCGTTCGTGTCGTCCCGTACGTCTCGGTGCGGATATTATATACGTCTATAACGTTATATATCCTAACCTAAGGCAACTTAACCTCTCGGATGTAGTATTTTCCAACATTCCTGGCGGGTCGGACCCTACTTCTCGGTGGGCACATTATATACGTCTATATCGTAATATAACCTAACCTAACCCATCTAGAACCTCGCTGGTAATGTTTTACAAAATCCCGGTCGTGTAGGCCCGTACTTTTCCGTGGGGACATTATATACGTCTATAACGTTATATATCCTAACCTAAGGCAACTTAACCTCTTGGATGTAGTATTTTCCAACATTCCTTTCGGGTCGGCCCCTACTTCTCGGTAGGCACATTATATACGTCTATATCGTAATATAACCTACCCTAACACATCTAGCCCCTAGCTGGGAATGTTTTACGGAATCCCGGTCGTGTCGTCCCGTACGTCACGGTGCGGACATTATATACGTCTATAACGATATATCCTAACCTAAGGCAACTTAACATCTCGGATGTAGTATTTTCCAACATTCCTGGCGGGTCGGCCCCTGTTTCTCGGTGGGAACATTATATACGTCTATAACGTAATATAACCTAACCTAACCCACCTAGACCCTCGCTAGTAATGTTTCACAGAATCCCGTTCATGTCTACCCGTACGTCTCGGTGCGGACATTATATACGTCTATAAAATTATACATCCTAACCTAAGGGAACCTAACATCTCGGATGTAGTATTTTCCAACATTCCTGGCGGGTCGGCCCCTACTTCTCGGTGGGCACATTATATACGTCTATATCGTAATATGACCTAACCTAACCCATCTAGACACTCGCTGGTAATGTTTTACAAAATCCCGGTCGTGTCGGCCCGTACTTCGGCGTGGGGACATTATATACGTCTATAACGTTATATATCCTAACCTAACGGAACCTAACATCTCAGATTTTGTATTTTCCAACATTCCTGGCGGGTCGGCCCCTACTTCTCGGTGGGCACATTATATACGTCCATATTGTAATATAACCTAACCTAAACCATCTAGACCCTCGCTGGTAATGTTTTACAATATCCCGGTCGTGTCTACCCGTACATCTCGGTGGGAACATTATATACGTCTATAACGTTATATATCCTAACCAAAGGCAACTTAACATCTCGGATGTAGTATTTTCCAACATTCCTGGCGAGTCGGCCCCTACTTCTCGGTGGGCACATTATATACGTCTATATCGTAGTATAACCTAACCTAACCCATCTAGACCCTCGCTGGTAATGTTTTACAAAATCCCGTTCATGTCTTCCCGTACGTCTCGGTGCGTACATTATATACGTCTATAAATTTATACATCCTAACCTAAGGGAACCTAACATCTCGGATGTAGTATTTTCCAACATTCCTGGCGGGTCGGCCCCTACTTAACGGTGGGCACATTATATACGTCTATATCGTAATATGACCTAACCTAACCCATCTAGACACTCGCTGGTAATGTTTTACAAAATCCCGGTCGTGTCGGCCCGTACTTCGGCGTGGGGACATTATATACGTCTATAACGTTATATATCCTAACCTAACGGAACCTAACATCTCGGATTTTGTATTTTCCAACATTCCTGGCGGGTCGGCCCCTACTTCTCGGTGGGCACATTATATACGTCTATATCGTAATATAACCTAACCTAACCCATCTAGACCCTCGCTGGTAATGTTTTACAAAATCCCTGTCGTGTCGGCCCGTACTTTTCCGTGGGGACATTATATACGTCTATAACGTTATATATCCTAACCAAAGGCAACTTAACATCTCGGATGTAGTATTTTCCAACATTCCTGGCGGGTCGGCCCCTACTTCTCGGTGGGCACATTATATACGTCTATATCGTAGTATAACCTAACCTAACCCATCTAGACCCTCGCTGGTAATGTTTTACAAAATCCTGTTCATGTCTTCCCGTACGTCTCGGTGCGTACATTATATACGTCTATAAATTATATATCCTAACCTAAGGGAACCTAAGATCTCGGATGTAGTATTTTCCAACATTCCTGGCGGGTCGGCCCCTACTTCTCGCTGGGCACATTATATACGTCTATAACGTAATATAACCTAACCTAACCCACCTAGATCCTCGCTGGTAATGTTTCACAGAATCCCGTTCATGTCTGCCCGTACGTCTCGGTGCGGACATTATACACGTCTATAAATTTATATATCCTAACCTAAGGGAACCTAACATCTCGGATGTAGTATTTTCCAAAATTCCTGGCGGGTCGGCCCCTACTTCTCGGTGGGCACATTATATACGTCTATATCGTAATATGACCTAACCTAACCCATCTAGACCCTCGCTGGTAATGTTTTACAATATCCCGGTCGTGTCTACCCGTACATCTCGGTGGGAACATTATATACGTCTATAACTTTATATATCCTAACCTGAGGGAACCTAACATCTCGGATGTAGTATTTTCCAACATTCCTGTTGGGTCGGCCCCTACTTCTCGGTGGGCACATTATATACGTCTATATCGTAATATAACCTAACCAAACCCATCTAGACCCTCGCTGGTAATGTTTTACAAAATCCCGGTCGTGTCGGCCCGTACTTTTCCGTGGGGACATTATATACGTCTATAACGTTATATATCCTAACCAAAGGCAACTTAACATCTCGGATGTAGTATTTTCCAACATTCCTGGCGAGTCGGCCCCTACTTCTCGGTGGGCACATTATATACGTCTATATCGTAATATAACCTAACCTAACCCATCTAGACCCTCGCTGGTAATGTTTTACAAAATCCCGGTCGTGTCGGCCCGTACTTTTCCGTGGGGACATTATATACGTCTATAACTTTATATATCCTGACCTAAGGCAACCTAACATCTCGAATGTAGTATTTCACAACATTCCTTGCGGGTCGGCCCCTACTTCTCGGTGGGCACATTATATACGTCTATATCGTAGTATAACCTAACCTAACCCATCTAGACCCTCGCTGGTAATGTTTTACAAAATCCCGTTCATGTCTTCCCGTACGTCTCGGTGCGTACATTATATACGTCTATAAATTATATATCCTAACCTAAGGGAACCTAAGATCTCGGATGTAGTATTTTCCAACATTCCTGGCGGGTCGGCCCCTACTTCTCGCTGGGCACATTATATACGTCTATAACGTAATATAACCTAACCTAACCCACCTAGATCCTCGCTGGTAATGTTTCACAGAATCCCGTTCATGTCTGCCCGTACGTCTCGGTGCGGACATTATATACGTCAATAAATTTATATATCCTAACCTAAGGGAACCTAACATCTCGGATGTAGTATTTTCCAACATTCATGGCGGGTCGGCCCCTACTTCTCGGTGGGCACATTATATACGTCTATATCGTAGTATAACCTAACCTAACCCATCTAGACCCTCGCTGGTAATGTTTTACAAAATCCCGGTCGTGTCGGCCCGTGCTTCTCGGTGGGAACATTATATACGTCTATAACGTTATTTATCTTAACCTAAGGGAACCTAACATCTCGGATGTAGTATTTTCCAACATTCCTGGCGGGTCGGCCCCTACTTCTCGGTGGGCACATTATATACGTCTATATCGCAGTATAACCTAACCTAACCCATCTAGACCCTCGCTGGGACTGTTTTACAGAATTCCGTTCGTGTCGTCCCGTACGTCTCGGTGCGGATATTATATACGTTTATAACGATATATCCTAACCTAAGGCAACTTAACATCTCGGATGTAGTATTTTCCAACATTCCTGGTGGGTCGGCCCCTACTTCTCGGTGGGCACATTATATACGTCTATATCGTAATATGACCTAACCAAACCCATCTAGACCCTCGCTGGTAATGTTTTACAATATCCCGGTCGTGTCTACCCGTACATCTCGGTGGGAACATTATATACGTCTATAACTTTATATAACCTAACCTGAGGGAAGCTAACATCTCGGATGTAGTATTTTCCAACATTCCTGTTGGGTCGGCCCCTACTTCTCGGTGGGCACATTATATACGTCTATATCGTAATATAACCTAACCTAACCCATCTAGACCCTCGCTGGTAATGTTTTACAAAATCCCGGTCGTGTCGGCCCGTACTTTTCCGTGGGGACATTATATACGTCTATAACGTTATATATCCTAAGCAAAGGCAACTTAACATCTCGGATGTAGTATTTTCCAACATTCCTGGCGGGTCGGCCCCTACTTCTCGGTGGGCACATTATATACGTCTATATCGTAGTATAACCTAACCTAACCCATCTAGACCCTCGCTGGTAATGTTTTACAAAATCCCGTTCATGTCTTCCCGTACGTCTCGGTGCGTACATTATATACGTCTATAAATTTATATATCCTAACCTAAGGGAACCTAACATCTCGGATGTAGTATTTTCCAACATTCCTGGCGGGTCGGCCCCTATTTCTCGGTGGGCACATTATATACGTCTATATCGTAATATAACCTAACCTAACCCATCTAGACCCTCGCTGGTAATGTTTTACAAAATGCCGGTCGTGTCGGCCCGTACTTCTCGGTGGGGACATTATATACGTCTATAACTTTATATATCCTGACCTAAGGCAACCTAAAATCTCGAATGTAGTATTTCACAACATTCCTTGCGGGTCGGCCCCAATTCTCGATGGGAACATTATTTACGTCTATATCGTAATATAACCTAACCTAACTCATCTAGACGCTCGCTGGTAATGTTCTACTAAATCCCGGTCGTGTCGGCCCGTACTTCTCGGTGGGGACATTATATACGTCTATAACGTTATATATCCTAACCTAAGGGAACCTAACATCTCGGATGTAGTATTTTCCAACATTCCTGGCGGGTCGGCGCCAATTCTCGGTGGGCTCATTATACAAGTCTATATCGTAATATAACCTAACCTAACCCATCTAGACCCTCGCTGGTAATGTTTTACAAAATCCCGGTCGTGTCGGCCCGTACTTTTCCGTGGGGACATTATATACGTCTATAAAGTTATATATCCTAACCTAACGGAACCTAACATCTCGGATTTAGTATTTTCCAACATTCCTGGCGGGTCGGCCCCTACTTCTCGGTGGGCACATTATATACGTCCATATTGTAATATAACCTAACCTAACCCATCTAGACCCTCGCTGGTAATGTTTTACAAAATTGCGGTCGTGTCGGCCCGTACTTTGCCGTGGGGACATTATCTACGTCTATAACGTTATATATCCTAACCTAAGGGAACCTAACATCTCGGATGTAGTATTTTCCATCATTCCTGGCGGGTCGGCCCCTACATCTCGGTGGGCACATTATATACGTCTATATCGTAGTATAACCTAACCTAACCCATCTAGACCCTCGCTGGTAATGTTTTACAAAATCCCGGTCGTGTTGGCCCGTGCTTCTCGGTGGGAACATTATATACGTCTATAACGTTATATATCCTAACCTAAGGGAACCTAACATCTCGGATGTAGTATTTTCCAAAATTCCTGGCGGGTCGGCCCCCACTTCTCGGTGGGCACGTTATATACGTCTATATCGCAGTATAACCTAACCTAACCCATCTAGACCCTCGCTGGGAATGTTTTACAGAATTCCGTTCGTGTCGTCCCGTACGTCTCGGTGCGGATATTATATACGTCTATAACGTTATATATCCTAACCTAAGGCAACTTAACCTCTCGGATGTAGTATTTTCCAACATTCCTGGCGGGTCGGACCCTACTTCTCGGTGGGCACATTATATACGTCTATATCGTAATATAACCTAACCTAACCCATCTAGAACCTCGCTGGTAATGTTTTACAAAATCCCGGTCGTGTAGGCCCGTACTTTTCCGTGGGGACATTATATACGTCTATAACGTTATATATCCTAACCTAAGGCAACTTAACCTCTTGGATGTAGTATTTTCCAACATTCCTTTCGGGTCGGCCCCTACTTCTCGGTAGGCACATTATATACGTCTATATCGTAATATAACCTACCCTAACACATCTAGCCCCTAGCTGGGAATGTTTTACGGAATCCCGGTCGTGTCGTCCCGTACGTCACGGTGCGGACATTATATACGTCTATAACGATATATCCTAACCTAAGGCAACTTAACATCTCGGATGTAGTATTTTCCAACATTCCTGGCGGGTCGGCCCCTGTTTCTCGGTGGGAACATTATATACGTCTATAACGTAATATAACCTAACCTAACCCACCTAGACCCTCGCTAGTAATGTTTCACAGAATCCCGTTCATGTCTACCCGTACGTCTCGGTGCGGACATTATATACGTCTATAAAATTATACATCCTAACCTAAGGGAACCTAACATCTCGGATGTAGTATTTTCCAACATTCCTGGCGGGTCGGCCCCTACTTCTCGGTGGGCACATTATATACGTCTATATCGTAATATGACCTAACCTAACCCATCTAGACACTCGCTGGTAATGTTTTACAAAATCCCGGTCGTGTCGGCCCGTACTTCGGCGTGGGGACATTATATACGTCTATAACGTTATATATCCTAACCTAACGGAACCTAACATCTCAGATTTTGTATTTTCCAACATTCCTGGCGGGTCGGCCCCTACTTCTCGGTGGGCACATTATATACGTCCATATTGTAATATAACCTAACCTAAACCATCTAGACCCTCGCTGGTAATGTTTTACAATATCCCGGTCGTGTCTACCCGTACATCTCGGTGGGAACATTATATACGTCTATAACGTTATATATCCTAACCAAAGGCAACTTAACATCTCGGATGTAGTATTTTCCAACATTCCTGGCGAGTCGGCCCCTACTTCTCGGTGGGCACATTATATACGTCTATATCGTAGTATAACCTAACCTAACCCATCTAGACCCTCGCTGGTAATGTTTTACAAAATCCCGTTCATGTCTTCCCGTACGTCTCGGTGCGTACATTATATACGTCTATAAATTTATACATCCTAACCTAAGGGAACCTAACATCTCGGATGTAGTATTTTCCAACATTCCTGGCGGGTCGGCCCCTACTTAACGGTGGGCACATTATATACGTCTATATCGTAATATGACCTAACCTAACCCATCTAGACACTCGCTGGTAATGTTTTACAAAATCCCGGTCGTGTCGGCCCGTACTTCGGCGTGGGGACATTATATACGTCTATAACGTTATATATCCTAACCTAACGGAACCTAACATCTCGGATTTTGTATTTTCCAACATTCCTGGCGGGTCGGCCCCTACTTCTCGGTGGGCACATTATATACGTCTATATCGTAATATAACCTAACCTAACCCATCTAGACCCTCGCTGGTAATGTTTTACAAAATCCCTGTCGTGTCGGCCCGTACTTTTCCGTGGGGACATTATATACGTCTATAACGTTATATATCCTAACCAAAGGCAACTTAACATCTCGGATGTAGTATTTTCCAACATTCCTGGCGGGTCGGCCCCTACTTCTCGGTGGGCACATTATATACGTCTATATCGTAGTATAACCTAACCTAACCCATCTAGACCCTCGCTGGTAATGTTTTACAAAATCCTGTTCATGTCTTCCCGTACGTCTCGGTGCGTACATTATATACGTCTATAAATTATATATCCTAACCTAAGGGAACCTAAGATCTCGGATGTAGTATTTTCCAACATTCCTGGCGGGTCGGCCCCTACTTCTCGCTGGGCACATTATATACGTCTATAACGTAATATAACCTAACCTAACCCACCTAGATCCTCGCTGGTAATGTTTCACAGAATCCCGTTCATGTCTGCCCGTACGTCTCGGTGCGGACATTATACACGTCTATAAATTTATATATCCTAACCTAAGGGAACCTAACATCTCGGATGTAGTATTTTCCAAAATTCCTGGCGGGTCGGCCCCTACTTCTCGGTGGGCACATTATATACGTCTATATCGTAATATGACCTAACCTAACCCATCTAGACCCTCGCTGGTAATGTTTTACAATATCCCGGTCGTGTCTACCCGTACATCTCGGTGGGAACATTATATACGTCTATAACTTTATATATCCTAACCTGAGGGAACCTAACATCTCGGATGTAGTATTTTCCAACATTCCTGTTGGGTCGGCCCCTACTTCTCGGTGGGCACATTATATACGTCTATATCGTAATATAACCTAACCAAACCCATCTAGACCCTCGCTGGTAATGTTTTACAAAATCCCGGTCGTGTCGGCCCGTACTTTTCCGTGGGGACATTATATACGTCTATAACGTTATATATCCTAACCAAAGGCAACTTAACATCTCGGATGTAGTATTTTCCAACATTCCTGGCGAGTCGGCCCCTACTTCTCGGTGGGCACATTATATACGTCTATATCGTAATATAACCTAACCTAACCCATCTAGACCCTCGCTGGTAATGTTTTACAAAATCCCGGTCGTGTCGGCCCGTACTTTTCCGTGGGGACATTATATACGTCTATAACTTTATATATCCTGACCTAAGGCAACCTAACATCTCGAATGTAGTATTTCACAACATTCCTTGCGGGTCGGCCCCTACTTCTCGGTGGGCACATTATATACGTCTATATCGTAGTATAACCTAACCTAACCCATCTAGACCCTCGCTGGTAATGTTTTACAAAATCCCGTTCATGTCTTCCCGTACGTCTCGGTGCGTACATTATATACGTCTATAAATTATATATCCTAACCTAAGGGAACCTAAGATCTCGGATGTAGTATTTTCCAACATTCCTGGCGGGTCGGCCCCTACTTCTCGCTGGGCACATTATATACGTCTATAACGTAATATAACCTAACCTAACCCACCTAGATCCTCGCTGGTAATGTTTCACAGAATCCCGTTCATGTCTGCCCGTACGTCTCGGTGCGGACATTATATACGTCAATAAATTTATATATCCTAACCTAAGGGAACCTAACATCTCGGATGTAGTATTTTCCAACATTCATGGCGGGTCGGCCCCTACTTCTCGGTGGGCACATTATATACGTCTATATCGTAATATGACCTAACCTAACCCATCTAGACCCTCGCTGGTAATGTTTTACAATATCCCGGTCGTGTCTACCCGTACATCTCGGTGGGAACATTATATACGTCTATAACTTTATATATCCTAACCTGAGGGAACCTATCATCTCGGATGTGGTATTTTCCAACATTCCTGTTGGGTCGGCCCCTACTTCTCGGTGGGCACACTATATACGTCTATATCGTAATATAACCTAACCAAACCCATCTAGACCATCGCTGGTAATGTTTTACAAAATCCCGGTCGTGTCGGCCCGTACTTTTCCGTGGGGACATTATATACGTCTATAACGTTATATATCCTAACCAAAGGCAACTTAACATCTCGGATGTAGTATTTTCCAACATTCCTGGCGGGTCGGCCCCTACTTCTCGGTGGGCACATTATATACGTCTATATCGTAGTATAACCTAACCTAACCCATCTAGACCCTCGCTGGTAATGTTTTACAAAATCCTGTTCATGTCTTCCCGTACGTCTCGGTGCGTACATTATATACGTCTATAAATTATATATCCTAACCTAAGGGAACCTAAGATCTCGGATGTAGTATTATCCAACATTCCTGGCGGGTCGGCCCCTACTTCTCGCTGGGCACATTATATACGTCTATAACCTAATATAACCTAACCTAACCCTCCTAGATCCTCGCTGGTAATGTTTCACAGAATCCCGTTCATGTCTGCCCGTACGTCTCGGTGCGGACATTATACACGTCTATAAATTTATATATCCTAACCTAAGGGAACCTAACTTCTCGGATGTAGTATTTTCCAAAATTCCTGGTGGGTCGGCCCCTACTTCTCGGTGGGCACATTATATACGTCTATATCGTAATATAACCTAACCAAACCCATCTAGACCCTCGCTGGTAATGTTTTACAAAATCCCGGTCGTGTCGGCCCGTACTTTTCCGTGGGGACATTATATACGTCTATAACTTTATATATCCTGCCCTAAGGCAACCTAACATCTCGAATGTAGTATTTCACAACATTCCTTGCGGGTCGGCCCCACTTCTCGGTGGGAACATTATTTACGTCTATATCGTAATATAACCTAACCTAACTTATCTAGACGCTCGCTGGTAATGTTTTACTAAATTCCGGTCGTGTCGGCCTCTACTTCTCGGTGGGGACATTATATACGTCTATAACGTTATATATCCTAACCTAAGGGAACCTAATATCTCGGATGTAGTATTTCACAACATTCCTGGCGGGTCGGCGACAATTCTCGGTGGGAACATTATATACGTCCATAACGCAATATAACTTATCCTAACCCATCTAGCCCCTAGGAGGGAATGTTTTACAGAATCCCGATGGTGTCGTCCCGTACGTCTCGGTGCGGACATTATATACGTCTATAACGTTATACACCCTAACCTAAGGGAACGTAACATCTCGGATGTAGTATTTTCCAACATTCCTGGCGGGTCGGCCCCTACTTCTCGGTAGGCACATTATATACGTCTATATCGTAATATAACCTACCCTAACACATCTAGCCCCTAGCTGGGAATGTTTTACGGATTCCCGGTCGTGTCGTCCTGTACGTCACGGTGCGGACATTATATACGTCTATAACGTTATATATCCTAACCTAAGGCAACCTAACATCTCGAATGTAGTATTTCACAACATTCCTGGCGGGTCGGCCCCACTGCTCGGTGGGAACATTATATACGTCTATAACGTAATATAACTTAACCTAACCCATCTAGCCCCTAGCTGGGAATGTTTTACAGAATCCCGATCGTGTCCTCTCGTACGTCTCGGTGCGCACATTATATACGTCTATGACGTTATATACCCTAACCTAAGGGAACCTAACATCTCGGATGTAGTATTTTCCAACATTCCTGGCGGGTCGGCCCCTACTTCTCGGTAGGCACATTATATACGTCTATATCGTAATATAACCTACCCTAACACATCTAGCGCCTAGCTGGGAATGTTTTACAGAATCCCGGTCGTGTCGTCCCGTACGTCTCGGTGCGGACATTATATACGTCTATAACGTTATATATCCTAACCTAAGGCAACCTAACATCTCGAATGTAGTATTTCACAACATTCCTAGCGGGTCGGCCCCACTGCTCGGTGGGAACATTATATGCGTCTATAACGTAATATAACTTATCGTAACCCATCTAGCCCCTAGCTGGGAATGTTTTACAGAATCCCGATCGTGTCGTCCCGTACTTCTCGGTGCGGACATTATATACGTCTATAACGTTATATATCCTGACCTAAGGCAACTTAACCTCTCGTATGTAGTATTTTCCAACATTCCTGGCGGGTCGGACCCTACTTCTCGGTGGGCACATTATATACGTCTATATCGTAATATAACCTAACCTAACCCATCTAGAACCTCGCTGGTAATGTTTTACAAAATCGCGGTCGTGTAGGCCCGTAATTTTCCGTGGGGACATTATATACGTCTATAATTTTATATATCCTAACCTAAGGGAACCTAACATCTCGGATGTAGTATTTTCCAACATTCCTACCGGGTCGGCCCCTACTTCTCGGTGGGCACATTATATACGTCTATAACGTTGTATATCCTAACCTAAGGGAACCTAACATCTCGGATGTAGTATTTCACAACATTCCTGGCGGGTCGGCGCCAATTCTCGGTGGGAACATTCTATACGTCTATAACGTAATATAACTTAACCTAACCCATCTAGCCCCTAGCTGGGAATGTTTTACAGAATCCCGATCGTGTCGTCCCGTACGTCTCGGTGCGGACATTATATACGTCGATAACGTTATATACCCTAACCTAAGGCAACCTAACATCTCGAATGTAGTATTTCACAACATTCCTGGCGGGTCGGCCCCACTGCTCGGTGGGAACATTGTATACGTCTATAACGTAATATAACTTAACCTAACCCATCTAGCCCCTAGCTGGGAATGTTTTACAGAATCCCGATCGTGTCGTACCGTACGTCTCGGTGCGGACATTATATACGTCTATAACGTTATATACCCTAACCTAAGGGAACCTAACATCTCGGATGTAGTATTTTCCAACATTCCTGGCGGGTCGGCCCCTACTTCTCGGTAGGCACATTATATACGTCTATATCGTATTATAACCTACCCTAACACATCTAGCCCCTAGCTGGGAATGTTTTACAGAATCCCGGTCGTGTCGTCCCGTACGTCTCGGTGCGGACATTATATACGTCTATAACGTTATATATCCTAATCTAAGGCAACCTAACATCTCGAATGTAGTATTTCACAACATTCCTGCCGGGTCGGCCCCTACTTCTCGGTGGGCACATTATATACGTCTATATCGTAATATAACCTAACCTAACCCATCTAGACCCTCGCTTGTAATGTTTTACAGAATCCCGGTCGTGTCGTCCCGTACGTCTCGGTGCGGACATTATATACGTCTATAACGTTATATATCCTAACCAAAGGCAACTTAACATCTCGGATGTAGTATTTTCCAACATTCCTGGCGGGTCGGACCCTACTTCTCGGTGGGCACATTATATACGTCTATATCGTAACATAACCTAAACTAACCCATCTAGACCCTCGCTGGTAATGTTTTACAAAATCCCGGTCATGTCGGCCCGTACTTTTCCGTGGGGACATTTTATACGTCTATAATTTTATATATCCTAACCTAAGGGAACCTAACATCTCGGATGTAGTATTTTCCAACATTCCTGGCGTGTCGGCCACTACTTCTCGGTGGGCACATTATATACGTCTGTAACGTAATATAACCTAACCTGAGCCACCTACACCCTCGCTGGTAATGTTTCACAGAATCCCGTTCGTGTCTTCCCGTACGTCTCGAAGCCGGACATTATATACGTCTATAACGTTATATATCCTAACCAAAGGCAACCTAACATCTCGAATGTTGTATTTCACAACATTCCTGGCGGGTCGGCCCCACTTCTCGGTGGGAACATTATTTACGTCTATAACGTAATATAACCTAACCTAACCCATCTAGACCCTCGCTGGTAATGTTTTACAAAATCCCGGTCGTGTCGGCCCGTACTTCTCCGTGGGGACATTATATACGTCTATATCGTTATATATCCTAACCTATGGCAACCTAACATCTCGGATGTAGTATTTTCCAACATTCCTGGCGGGTCGGACCCTACTTCTCGGTGGGCACATTATATACGTCTATATCGTAATATAACCTAACATAACCCATCTAGTCCCTAGCTGGAAATCTTTTACAGAATCCCCGTCGTGTCGTCTCGTACGTCTCGGTGCGGACATTATATACGTCTATAACGTTATATATCCTAACCTAAGGGAACCTAACATCTCGGATGTAGTATTTCACCACATTCCTGGCGGGTCGGTCCCACTTCTCGGTGGGAACATTATATACGTCTATATCGTAATATAACCTAACATAACCCATCTAGTCCCTAGCTGGGAATCTTTTACAGAATCCCCGTCGTGTCGTCTCGTACGTCTCGGTGCGGACATTATATACGTCTATAACGTTATATATCCTAACCTAAGGGAACCTAACATCTCGGATGTAGTATTTCACAACATTCCTGGCGGGTCGGCCCCACTTCTCGGTGGGAACATTATTTACGTCTATAACGTAATATAACCTAACCTAACCCATCTAGACCCTCGCTGGTAATGTTTTACAAAATCCCGGTCGTGTCGGCCCGTACTTCTCCGTGGGGACATTATATACGTCTATATCGTTATATATCCTAACCTATGGCAACCTAACATCTCGGATGTAGTATTTTCCAACATTCCTGGCGGGTCGGACCCTACTTCTCGGTGGGCACATTATATACGTCTATATCGTAATATAACCTAACATAACCCATCTAGTCCCTAGCTGGAAATCTTTTACAGAATCCCCGTCGTGTCGTCTCGTACGTCTCGGTGCGGACATTATATACGTCTATAACGTTATATATCCTAACCTAAGGGAACCTAACATCTCGGATGTAGTATTTCACTACATTCCTGGCGGGTCGGTCCCACTTCTCGGTGGGAACATTATATACGTCTATATCGTAATATAACCTAACATAACCCATCTAGTCCCTAGCTGGGAATCTTTTACAGAATCCCCGTCGTGTCGTCTCGTACGTCTCGGTGCGGACATTATATACGTCTATAACGTTATATATCCTAACCTAAGGGAACCTAACATCTCGGATGTAGTATTTCACAACATTCCTGGCGGGTCGGCCCCTACTTCTCGGTGGGCACATTATATACGTCTATATCGTAATATAACCTAACCTAACCCATCTAGACCCTCGCTGTTAATGTTTTACAAAATCCCGGTCGTGTCGGCCCGTACTTTTCCGTGGGGACATTATATATGTCTATAATTTTATATATCCTAACCTAAGGCAACATAACATCTCGAATGTAGTAGTTTCCAACATTCCTGGCGGGTCGGCCCCCACTTCTCGGTGGGCACATTATATACGTCTATATCGTAATATAACCTAACCTAACCCATCTAGACCCTCGCTGGTAATGTTTTACAGAATCTCGGTCGTGTCGTCTCGTACGTCTCGGTGCGGACACTATATGCGTCTATAACGTTATATATCCTAACCTAAGGGAACCTAACATCTCGGATGTAGTATTTCATAATATTCCTGGCTGGTCGGCCCCACTTCTCGATGGGAACATTATATACGTCTATATCGTAATATAACCTAACCTAACCCATCTAGACCCTCGCTGGTAATGTTTTACAGAATCTCGGTCGTGTCCTCTCGTACGTCTCGGTGCGGACATTATATACGTCTATAACGTTATATATCCTAACCAAAGGCAACTTAACATCTCGGATGTAGTATTTTCCAACATTCCTGGCGGGTCGGCCCCTACTTCTCGGTGGGCACATTATATACGTCTATATCGTAATATAACCTAACCTAACCCATCTAGACCCTCGCTGGTAATGTTTTACAGAATCCCGGTCGTGTCGTCTCGTACGTCTCGGTGCGGACATTATATACGTCTATAACGTTATATATCCTAACCTAAGGGAACCTAACATCTCGGATGTAGTATTTCACTACATTCCTGGCGGGTCGGCCCCACTTCTCGGTGGGAACATTATTTACGTCTATAACATAATATAACCTAACGTAACCCATATAGAACCTCGCTGGTAATGTTTTACAAAATCCCGGTCGTGTCGGCCCGTACTTCTCCGTGGGGACATTATATGCGTCTATATCATTATATATCCTAACCTAAGGCAACCTAACATCTCGGATGTAGTATTTTCCAACATTCCTGGCGGGTCGGCCCCTACTTATCGGTGGGAACATTATATACGTCTATATCGTAATATAACCTAACATAACCCATCTAGCCCCTAGCTGGGAATGTTTTACAGAATCCCGATCGTGTCGTCCCGTACGTCTCGGTGCGGACATTATATACGTCTATAACGTTATATACCCTAACCTAAGGCAACCTAACATCTCGAATGTAGTATTTCACAACATTCCTGGCGGGTCGGCCCCACTGCTCGGTGGGAACATTATATACGTCTATAACGTAATATAACTTAACCTAACCCATCTAGCCCCTAGCTGGGAATGTTTTACAGAATCCCGATCGTGTCGTACCGTACGTCTCGGTGCGGACATTATATACGTCTATAACGTTATATACCCCAACCTAAGGGAACCTAACATCTCGGATGTAGTATTTTCCAACATTCCTGGCGGGTCGGCCCCTACTTCTCGGTAGGCACATTATATACGTCTATATCGTATTATAACCTACCCTAACACATCTAGCCCCTAGCTGGGAATGTTTTACAGAATCCCGGTCGTGTCGTCCCGTACGTCTCGGTGCGGACATTATATACGTCTATAACGTTATATATCCTAATCTAAGGCAACCTAACATCTCGAATGTAGTATTTCACAACATTCCTGCCGGGTCGGCCCCTACTTCTCGGTGGGCACATTATATACGTCTATATCGTAATATAACCTAACCTAACCCATCTAGACCCTCGCTTGTAATGTTTTACAGAATCCCGGTCGTGTCGTCCCGTACGTCTCGGTGCGGACATTATATACGTCTATAACGTTATATATCCTAACCAAAGGCAACTTAACATCACGGATGTAGTATTTTCCAACATTCCTGGCGGGTCGGACCCTACTTCTCGGTGGGCACATTATATACGTCTATATCGTAACATAACCTAAACTAACCCATCTAGATCCTCGCTGGTAATGTTTTACAAAATCCCGGTCGTGTCGGCCCGTACTTCTCCGTGGTGACATTATATACGTCTATATCGTTATATATCCTAACCTAAGGCAACCTAACATCTCGGATGTAGTATTTTCCAACATTCCTGGCGGGTCGGACCCTACTTCGCGGTGGGCACATTATATACGTCTATATCGTAATATAGCCTAACCTAACCCATCTAGACCATCGGTGGTAATGTTTTACAAAATCCCGGTCGTGTCGGCCCGTACTTCTCCGTGGGGACATTATATACGTCTATATCGATATATATCCTACCCTAAGGCAACTTAACATCTCGGATGTAGTATTTTCCAACATTCCTGGCGGGTCGGCCCCTACTTCTCGGTGGGCACATTATATACGTCTATATCGTAATATAACCTAACCTAACCCATCTAGACCCTCGCTGGTAATGTTTTACAGAATCCCGGTCGTGTCGTCTCGTACGTCTCGGTGCGGACATTATATACGTCTATAACGTTACATATCCTAACCTAAGGGAACCTAACATCTCGGATGTAGTATTTCACAACATTCCTGGCGGGTCGGCCCCTACTTCTCGGTGGGCACATTATATACGTCTATATCGTAATATAACCTAACCTAACCCATCTAGAACCTCGCTGGTAATGTTTTACAAAATCCCGGTCGTGTAGGCCCGTAATTTTCCGTGGGGACATTTTATACGTCTATAATTTTATATATCCTAACCTAAGGGAACCTAACATCTCGGATGTAGTATTTTCCAACATTCCTGGCGGGGCGGCCCCTACTTATCGGTGGGAACATTATATACGTCTATATCGTAATATAACCTAACATAACCCATCTAGCCCCTAGCTGGGAATCTTTTACAGAATCCCCGGTCGTGTCGTCCCGTACTTTTCCGTGGGGACATTATATGCGTCTATAATTTTATATATCCTAACCTAAGGCAACTTAACATCTCGAATGTAGTATTTTCCAACATTCCTGGCGGGTCGGACCCTACTTCTCGGTGGGCACATTATATACGTCTATATCGTAATATAACCTAACCTAACCCATCTAGAACCTCGCTGGTAATGTTTTACAAAATCCCGGTCGTGTAGGCCCGTAATTTTCCGTGGGGACATTATATACGTCTATAATTTTATATATCCTAACCTAAGGGAACCTAACATCTCGGATGTAGTATTTTCCAACATTCCTACCGGGTCGGCCCCTACTTCTCGGTGGGCACATTATATACGTATATAACGTTGTATATCCTAACCTAAGGGAACCTAACATCTCGGACGTAGTATTTCACAACATTCCTGGCGGGTCGGCGCCAATTCTCGGTGGGAACATTATATACGTCTATAACGTAATATAACTTAACCTAACCCATCTAGCCCCTAGCTGGGAATGTTTTACAGAATCCCGATCGTGTCGTCCCGTACGTCTCGGTGCGGACATTATATACGTCTATAACGTTATATACCCTAACCTAAGGCAACCTAACATCTCGAATGTAGTATTTCACAACATTCCTGGCGGGTCGGCCCCACTGCTCGGTGGGAACATTATATACGTCTATAACGTAATATAACTTAACCTAACCCATCTAGCCCCTAGCTGGGAATGTTTTACAGAATCCCGATCGTGTCGTACCGTACGTCTCGGTGCGGACATTATATACGTCTATAACGTTATATACCCTAACCTAAGGGAACCTAACATCTCGGATGTAGTATTTTCCAACATTCCTGGCGGGTCGGCCCCTACTTCTCGGTAGGCACATTATATACGTCTATATCGTATTATAACCTACCCTAACACATCTAGACCCTCGCTGGTAATGTTTTACAAAATCCCGGTCATGTCGGCCCGTACTTTTCCGTGGGGACATTTTATACGTCTATAATTTTATATATCCTAACCTAAGGGAACATAACATCTCGGATGTAGTATTTTCCAACATTCCTGGCGGGGCGGCCCCTACTTATCGGTGGGAACATTATATACGTCTATATCGTAATATAACCTAACATAACCCATCTAGCCCCTAGCTGGGAATCTTTTACAGAATCCCCGGTCGTGTCGTCCCGTACTTTTCCGTGGGGACATTATATGCGTCTATAATTTTATATATCCTAACCTAAGGCAACTTAACATCTCGAATGTAGTATTTTCCAACATTCCAGGCGGGTCGGCCCCTACTTCTCGGTGGGCACATTATATACGTCTATATCGTAATATAACCTAACCTAACCCATCTAGACCCTCACTGGTAATGTTTTACAGAATCTCGGTCGTGTCGTCTCGTACGTCTCGGTGCGGACATTATATACGTCTATAACGTTATATATCCTAACCTAAGGGAACCTAACATATCGGATGTAGTATTTCACAATATTCCTGGCTGTTCGGCCCCACTTCTCGGTGGGAACATTATATACGACCATATCGTAATATAACCTAACCTAACCCATCTAGACCCTCGCTGGTAATGTTTTACAGAATCTCGGTCGTGTCATCTCGTACGTCCCGGTGCGGACATTATATACGTCTATAACCTTATATATCCTAACCTAAGGGAACCTAACATCTCGGATGTAGTATTTCACAATATTCCTGGCTGGTCGGCCCCACTTCACGATGGGAACATTATATACGTCTATATCGTAATATAGCCTAACCTAACCCATTTAGACCATCGCTGGTAATGTTTTACAAAATCCCGGTCGTGTCGGCCCGTACTTTTCCGTGGGGACATTTTATACGTCTATAATTTTATATATCCTACCCTAAGGGAACCTAACATCTCGGATGTAGTATTTTCCAACATTCCTGGCGGGGCGGCCCCTACTTATCGGAGGGAACATTATATACGTCTATATCGTAATATAACCTAACATAACCCATCTAGCCCCTAGCTGGGAATCTTTTACAGAATCCCCGTCGTGTCGTCTCGTACGTCTCGGTGCGGACATTACATACGTCTATAACGTTATATATCCTAACCTAAGGGAACCTAACATCTCGGATGTAGTATTTCACAACATTCCTGGCGGGTCGGCCCCTACTTCTCGGTGGGCACATTATATACGTCTATATCGTAATATAACCTAACCTAACCCATCTAGACCCTCGCTGTTAATGTTTTACAAAATCCCGGTCGTGTCGGCCCGTACTTTTCCGTGGGGACATTATATGCGTCTATAATTTTATATATCCTAACCTAAGGCAACTTAACATCTCGAATGTAGTATTTTGCAACATTCCTGGCGGGTCGGCCCCTACTTCTCGGTGGGCACATTATATACGTCTGTAACGTAATATAACCTAACCTAAGCCACCTACACCCTCGCTGGTAATGTTTCACAGAATCCCGTTCGTGTCTTCCCGTACGTCTCGAAGCCGGACATTATATACGTCTATAAAGTTACATATCCTAACCTAAGGCAACCTAACATCTCGAATATAGTATTTCACAACATTCCTGGCGGGTCGGCCCCACTTCTCGGCGGGAAAATTATATACGTTTATAACGTAATATAACCTAACCTAACCCATCTAGCACTTCGCTGGTAATGTTTTACAAAATCCCAGTCGTGTCGGCCCGTACTTTTCCGTGGGGACATTATATACGTCTATAATCTTATATATCCTAACCTAAGGCAACTTAACATCTCGGATGTAGTATTTTCCAACATTCCTGGCGGGTCGGCCCCACTTCTCGGTGGGAACATTATTTACGTCTATAACGTTATATATCCTAACCTAAGGGAACCTAACATCTCGGATGTAGTATTTCACAATATTCCTGGCGGGTCGGCCCCACTTCACGATGGGAACATTATATACGTCTATATCGTAATATAACCTAACCTAACCCATTTAGACCATCGCTGGTAATGTTTTACAAAATCCCGGTCGTGTCGGCCCATTCTTTTCCGTGGGGACATTTTATACGTCTATAATTTCATATATCCTAACCTAAGGGAACCTAACATCTCGGATGTAGTATTTTCCAACATTCCTGGCGGGGCGGCCCCTACTTATCGGTGGGAACATTATATACGTCTATATCGTAATATAACCTAACCTAACCCATCTAGACCCTCGCTGGTAATGTTTTACAGAATCCCGGTCGTGTCGTCTCGTACGTCTCGGTGCGGACATTATATACGTCTATAACGTTATATATCCTAACCTAAGGGAACCTAACATCTCGGATGTAGTATTTCACTACATTCCTGGCGGGTCGGCCCCACTTCTCGGTGGGAACATTATTTACGTCTATAACGTAATATAACCTAACATAACCCATATAGAACCTCGCTGGTAATGTTTTCGAAAATCCCGGTCATATCGGCCCGTACTTTTCCGTGGGGACATTTTATACGTCTATAATTTTATATATCCTAACCTAAGGGAACCTAATATCTCGGATGTAGTATTTTCCAACATTCCTGGCGGGTCGGCCCCTACTTCTCGGTGGGCACATTATATACGTCTGTAACGTAATATAACCTAACCTAAGCCACCTACACCCTCGCTGGTAATGTTTCACAGAATCCCGTTCGTGTCTTCCCGTACGTCTCGAAGCCGGACATTATATACGTCTATAAAGTTACATATCCTAACCCAAGGCAACCTAACATCTCGAATGTAGTATTTCACAACATTCCTGGCGGGTCGGCCCCACTTCTCGGCGGGAACATTATATACGTTTATAACGTAATATAACCTAACCTAACCCATCTAGCACCTCGCTGGTAATGTTTTACAAAATCCCAGTCGTGTCGGCCCGTACTTTTCCGTGGGGACATTATATACGTCTATAATCTTATATATCCTAACCTAAGGCAACTTAACATCTCGGATGTAGTATTTTCCAACATTCCTGGCGGGTCGGCCCCTACTTCTCGGTGGGCACATTATATACGTCTATATCGTAATATAACCTAACCTAACCCATCTAGACCCTCGCTGGTAATGTTTTACAGAATCCCGGTCGTGTCGTCTCGTACGTCTCGGTGCGGACATTATATACGTCTATAACGTTATATATCCTAACCTAAGGGAACCTAACATCTCGGATGTAGTATTTCACTACATTCCTGGCGGGTCGGCCCCACTTCTCGGTGGGAACATTATTTACGTCTATAACGTAATATAACCTAACCTAACCCATATAGAACCTCGCTGGTAATGTTTTCGAAAATCCCGGTCATATCGGCCCGTACTTTTCCGTGGGGACATTTTATACGTCTATAATTTTATATATCCTAACCGAAGGGAACCTAACATCTCGAATGTAGTACTTCACAACATTCCTGGCGGGTCGGCCCCACTTCTCGGTGGGAACATTATTTACGTCTATAACGTTATATATCCTAACCTAAGGGAACCTAACATCTCGGATGTAGTATTTCACGACATTCCGGGCTGGTCGGCCCCACTTCTCGGTAGGAACATTATATACGTCTATATCGTATTATAACCTAACCTAACTCACCTAGACCCTCGCTGGTAATGTTTTACAGAATCCCGGTCGAGTCGTCCCGCACGTCTCGGTGCGGACATCATATACGTCTATAACGTTATATATCCTAACCTAAGGCAACTTAACATCTCCGATGTAATATTTTCCAAAATTCCTGGCGGGTCGGCCCCTACTTCTCGGTGGGCACATTATATACGTCTATAACGTAATATAACCTAACCTAACCCATCTAGCCCCTCGCTTGTAATGTTATGCAGAATCCCGGTCGTGTCATCCCGTACTTCTCGGTGGGGACATTATATACGTCTATAACGTTATATATCCTAACCTAAGGGAACCTAACATCTCGGATGTAGTATTTCACTACATTCCTGGCGGGTCGGCCCCACTTCTCGGTGGGAACATTATTTACGTCTATAACGTAATATAACCTAACCTAACCCATATAGAACCTCGCTGGTAATGTTTTCGAAAATCCCGGTCATATCGGCCCGTACTTTTCCGTGGGGACATTTTATACGTCTATAATTTTATATATCCTAACCGAAGGGAACCTAACATCTCGAATGTAGTACTTCACAACATTCCTGGCGGGTCGGCCCCACTTCTCGGTGGGAACATTATTTACGTCTATAACGTTATATATCCTAACCTAAGGGAACCTAACATCTCGGATGTAGTATTTCACGACATTCCGGGCTGGTCGGCCCCACTTCTCGGTAGGAACATTATATACGTCTATATCGTATTATAACCTAACCTAACTCACCTAGACCCTCGCTGGTAATGTTTTACAGAATCCCGGTCGAGTCGTCCCGCACGTCTCGGTGCGGACATCATATACGTCTATAACGTTATATATCCTAACCTAAGGCAACTTAACATCTCCGATGTAATATTTTCCAAAATTCCTGGCGGGTCGGCCCCTACTTCTCGGTGGGCACATTATATACGTCTATAACGTAATATAACCTAACCTAACCCATCTAGCCCCTCGCTTGTAATGTTATGCAGAATCCCGGTCGTGTCATCCCGTACTTCTCGGTGGGGACATTATATACGTCTATAACTTTATATATCCTAACCTAAGGGAACCTAACATCTCGGATGTAGTATTTCACAATATTCCTGGCTGGTCGGCCCCACTTCTCGATGGGAACATTATATACGTCTATATCGTAATATAACCTAACCTAACCCATCTAGACCCTCGCTAGTGATGTTTTACAGAATCTCGGTCGTGTCCTCTCGTACGTCTCGGTGCGGACATTATATACGTCTATAACGTTATATATCCTAACCAAAGGCAACTTAACATCTCGGATGTAGTATTTTCCAACATTCCTGGCGGGTCGGACCCAACTTCTCGGTGGGCATATTATATACGTCTATATCGTAATATAACCTAAACTAACCCATCTAGACCCTCACTGGTAATGTTTTACAAAATCCCGGTCGTGTCGTCTCGTACGTCTCGGTGCGGGCATTATATACGTCTATAACGTTATATATCCTAACCTAAGGGAACCTAACATCTCGGATGTAGTATTTCACTACATTCCTGGCGGGTCGGCCCCACTTCTCGGTGGGAACATTATTTACGTCTATAACGTAATATAACCTAACCTAACCCATATAGAACCTCGCTGGTAATGTTTTACAAAATCCCGGTCGTGTCGGCCCGTACTTCTCCGTGGGGACACTATATGCGTCTATATCGTTATATATCCTAACCTAAGGCAACCTAACATCTCGGATGTAGTATTTCCCAACATTCCTGGCGGGTCGGACCCTACTTCTCGGTGGGCGCATTATATTCGTCTATATCGTAATATAACTTAAACTAACCCATCTAGACCCTCGCTGGTAATGTTTTCGGAAATCCCGGTCATATCGGCCCGTACTTTTCCGTGGGGACATTTTATACGTCTATAATTTTATATATCCTAACCGAAGGGAACCTAACATCTCGGATGTAGTATTTTCCAACATTCCTGGCGGGTCGGCCCCTACTTCTCGGTGGGCACATTATATACGTCTATAACGTAATATAACCTAACCTAAGCCACCTACACCCTCGCTGGTAATGTTTCACAGAATCCCGTTCGTGTCTTCCCGTACGTCTCGAAGCCGGACATTATATACGTCTATAATTTTATATATCCTAACCTAAGGCAACCTAACATCTCGAATGTAGTACTTCACAACATTCCTGGCGGGTCGGCCCCACTTCTCGGTGGGAACATTATTTACGTCTATAACGTTATATATCCCACCTAAGGGAACCTAACATCTCGGATGTAGTATTTTCCAACATTCCTGGCGGGTCGGCCCCACTTCTCGGTGGGAACATTATTTACGTCTATAACGTTATATATCCTAACCTAAGGGAACCTAACATCTCGGATGTAGTATTTCACAATATTCCTGGCTGGTCGGCCCCACTTCACGATGGGAACATTATATACGTCTATATCGTAATATAACCTAACCTAACCCATTTAGACCATCGCTGGTAATGTTTTACAAAATCCCGGTCGTGTCGGCCCATTCTTTTCCGTGGGGACATTTTATACGTCTATAATTTTATATATCCTAACCTAAGGGAACCTAACATCTCGGATGTAGTATTTTCCAACATTCCTGGCGGGGCGGCCCCTACTTATCGGTGGGAACATTATATACGTCTATATCGTAATATAACCTAACCTAACCCATCTAGACCCTCGCTGGTAATGTTTTACAGAATCCCGGTCGTGTCGTCTCGTACGTCTCGGTGCGGACATTATATACGTCTATAACGTAATATATCCTAACCTAAGGGAACCTAACATCTCGGATGTAGTATTTCACAACATTCCTGGCGGGTCGGCCCCACTTCTCGGCGGGAACATTATATACGTTTATAACGTAATATAACCTAATCTAACCCATCTAGCACCTCGCTGGTAATGTTTTACAAAATCCCAGTCGTGTCGGCCCGTACTTTTCCGTGGGGACATTATATACGTCTATAATCTTATATATCCTAACCTAAGGCAACTTAACATCTCGGATGTAGTATTTTCCAACATTCCTGGCGGGTCGGCCCCTACTTCTCGGTGGGCACATTATATACGTCTATATCGTAATATAACCTAACCTAACCCATCTAGACCCTCGCTGGTAATGTTTTACAGAATCCCGGTCGTGTCGTCTCGTACGTCTCGGTGCGGACATTATATACGTCTATAACGTTATATATCCTAACCTAAGGGAACCTAACATCTCGGATGTAGTATTTCACTACATTCCTGGCGGGGCGGCCCCTACTTATCGGTGGGAACATTATATACGTCTATATCGTAATATAACCTAACCTAACCCATCTAGACCCTCGCTGGTAATGTTTTACAGAATCGCGGTCGTGTCGTCTCGTACGTCTCGGTGCGGACATTATATACGTCTATAACGTTATATATCCTAACCTAAGGGAACCTAACATCTCGGATGTAGTATTTCACTACATTCCTGGCGGGTCGGCCCCACTTCTCGGTGGGAACATTATTTACGTCTATAACGTAATATAACCTAACCTAACCCATATAGAACCTCGCTGGTAATGTTTTCGAAAATCCCGGTCATATCGGCCCGTACTTTTCCGTGGGGACATTTTATACGTCTATAATTTTATATATCCTAACCGAAGGGAACCTAACATCTCGAATGTAGTACTTCACAACATTCCTGGCGGGTCGGCCCCACTTCTAGGTGGGAACATTATTTACGTCTATAACGTTATATATCCTAACCTAAGGGAACCTAACATCTCGGATGTAGTATTTCACGACATTCCGGGCTGGTCGGCCCCACTTCTCGGTGGGAACATTATATACGTCTATATCGTATTATAACCTAATCTAACTCACCTAGACCCTCGCTGGTAATGTTTTACAGAATCCCGGTCGAGTCGTCCCGCACGTCTCGGTGCGGACATCATATACGTCTATAACGTTATATATCCTAACCTAAGGCAACTTAACATCTCCGATGTAATATTTTCCAAAATTCCTGGCGGGTCGGCCCCTACTTCTCGGTGGGCACATTATATACGTCTATAACGTAATATAACCTAACCTAACCCATCTAGCCCCTCGCTTGTAATGTTATGCAGAATCCCGGTCGTGTCATCCCGTACTTCTCGGTGGGGACATTCTATACGTCTATAACTTTATATATCCTAACCTAAGGGAACCTAACATCTCGGATGTAGTATTTCACAATATTCCTGGCTGGTCGGCCCCACTTCTCGATGGGAACATTATATACGTCTATATCGTAATATAACCTAACCTAACCCATCTAGACCCTCGCTGGTGATGTTTTACAGAATCTCGGTCGTGTCCTCTCGTACGTCTCGGTGCGGACATTATATACGTCTATAACGTTATATATCCTAACCAAAGGCAACTTAACATCTCGGATGTAGTATTTTCCAAATTCCTGGCGGGTCGGACCCAACTTCTCGGTGGGCATATTATATACGTCTATATCGTAATATAACCTAAACTAACCCATCTAGACCCTCACTGGTAATGTTTTACAAAATCCCGGTCGTGTCGTCTCGTACGTCTCGGTGCGGACATTATATACGTCTATAACGTTATATATCCTAACCTAAGGGAACCTAACATCTCGGATGTAGTATTTCACTACATTCCTGGCGGGTCGGCCCCACTTCTCGGTGGGAACATTATTTACGTCTATAACGTAATATAACCTAACCTAATCCATATAGAACCTCGCTGGTAATGTTTTACAAAATCCCGGTCGTGTCGGCCCGTACTTCTCCGTGGGGACATTATATGCGTCTATATCGTTATATATCCTAACCTAAGGCAACCTAACATCTCGGATGTAGTATTTCCCAACATTCCTGGCGGGTCGGACCCTACTTCTCGGTGGGCGCATTATATTCGTCTATATCGTAATATAACTTAAACTAACCCATCTAGACCCTCGCTGGTAATGTTTTCGGAAATCCCGGTCATATCGGCCCGTACTTTTCCGTGGGGACATTTTATACGTCTATAATTTTATATATCCTAACCGAAGGGAACCTAACATCTCGGATGTAGTATTTTCCAACATTCCTGGCGGGTCGGCCCCTACTTCTCGGTGGGCACATTATATACGTCTATAACGTAATATAACCTAACCTAAGCCACCTACACCCTCGCTGGTAATGTTTCACAGAATCCCGTTCGTGTCTTCCCGTACGTCTCGAAGCCGGACATTATATACGTCTATAATTTTATATATCCTAACCTAAGGCAACCTAACATCTCGAATGTAGTACTTCACAACATTCCTGGCGGGTCGGCCCCACTTCTCGGTGGGAACATTATTTACGTCTATAACGTTATATATCCCACCTAAGGGAACCTAACATCTCGGATGTAGTATTTCACAACATTCCGGTCTGGTCGGCCCCACTTCTCGGTGGGAACATTATATACGTCTATATCGTAATATAACCTAACCTAACCCATTTAGACCATCGCTGGTAATGTTTTACAAAATCCCGGTCGTGTCGGCCCATTCTTTTCCGTGGGGACATTTTATACGTCTCTAATTTTATATATCCTAACCTAAGGGAACCTAACATCTCGGATGTAGTATTTTCCAACATTCCTGGCGGGGCGGCCCCTAGTTATCGGTGGGAACATTATATACGTCTATATCGTAATATAACCTAACATAACCCATCTAGCCCCTAGCTGGGAATCTTTTACAGAATCCCCGTCGTGTCGTCTCGTACGTCTCGGTGCGGACATTACATACGTCTATAACGTTATATATCCTAACCAAAGGCAACTTAACATCTCGGATGTAGTATTTTCCAACATTCCTGGCGGGTCGGACCCAACTTCTCGGTGGGAATATTATATACGTCTATATCGTAATATAACCTAAACTAACCCATCTAGACCCTCGCTGGTAATGTTTTACAAAATCCCGGTCATGTCGGCCCGTACTTTTCCGTGGGGACATTTTATATGTCTATAATTTTATATATCCTAACCTAAGGGAACCTAATATCTCGGATGTAGTATTTTCCAACATTCCTGGCGGGTCGGCCCCTACTTCTCGGTGGGCACATTATATACGTCTGTAACGTAATATAACCTAACCTAAGCCACCTACACCCTCGCTGGTAATGTTTCACAGAATCCCGTTCGTGTCTTCCCGTACGTCTCGAAGCCGGACATTATATACGTCTATAAAGTTACATATCCTAACCTAAGGCAACCTAACATCTCGAATATAGTATTTCACAACATTCCTGGCGGGTCGGCCCCACTTCTCGGCGGGAAAATTATATACGTTTATAACGTAATATAACCTAACCTAACCCATCTAGCACCTCGCTGGTAATGTTTTACAAAATCCCAGTCGTGTCGGCCCGTACTTTTCCGTGGGGACATTATATACGTCTATAATCTTATATATCCTAACCTAAGGCAACTTAACATCTCGGATGTAGTATTTTCCAACATTCCTGGCGGGTCGGCCCCACTTCTCGGTGGGAACATTATTTACGTCTATAACGTTATATATCCTAACCTAAGGGAACCTAACATCTCGGATGTAGTATTTCACAATATTCCTGGCTGGTCGGCCCCACTTCACGATGGGAACATTATATACGTCTATATCGTAATATAACCTAACCTAACCCATTTAGACCATCGCTGGTAATGTTTTACAAAATCCCGGTCGTGTCGGCCCATTCTTTTCCGTGGGGACATTTTATACGTCTATAATTTTATATATCCTAACCTAAGGGAACCTAACATCTCGGATGTAGTATTTTCCAACATTCCTGGCGGGGCGGCCCCTACTTATCGGTGGGAACATTATATACGTCTATATCGTAATATAACCTAACCTAACCCATCTAGACCCTCGCTGGTAATGTTTTACAGAATCCCGGTCGTGTCGTCTCGTACGTCTCGGTGCGGACATTATATACGTCTATAACGTAATATATCCTAACCTAAGGGAACCTAACATCTCGGATGTAGTATTTCACTACATTCCTGGCGGGTCGGCCCCACTTCTCGGTGGGAACATTATTTACGTCTATAACGTAATATAACCTAACCTAACCCATATAGAACCTCGCTGGTAATGTTTTCGAAAATCCCGGTCATATCGGCCCGTACTTTTCCGTGGGGACATTTTATACGTCTATAATTTTATATATCCTAACCTAAGGGAACCTAATATCTCGGATGTAGTATTTTCCAACATTCCTGGCGGGTCGGCCCCTACTTCTCGGTGGGCACATTATATACGTCTGTAACGTAATATAACCTAACCTAAGCCACCTACACCCTCGCTGGTAATGTTTCACAGAATCCCGTTCGTGTCTTCCCGTACGTCTCGAAGCCGGACATTATATACGTTTATAAAGTTACATATCCTAACCTAAGGCAACCTAACATCTCGAATGTAGTATTTCACAACATTCCTGGCGGGTCGGCCCCACTTCTCGGCGGGAACATTATATACGTTTATAACGTAATATAACCTAACCTAACCCATCTAGCACCTCGCTGGTAATGTTTTACAAAATCCCAGTCGTGTCGGCCCGTACTTTTCCGTGGGGACGTTATATACGTCTATAATCTTATATATCCTAACCTAAGGCAACTTAACATCTCGGATGTAGTATTTTCCAACATTCCTGGCGGGTCGGCCCCTACTTCTCGGTGGGCACATTATATACGTCTATATCGTAATATAACCTAACCTAACCCATCTAGACCCTCGCTGGTAATGTTTTACAGAATCCCGGTCGTGTCGTCTCGTACGTCTCGGTGCGGACATTATATACGTCTATAACGTTATATATCCTAACCTAAGGGAACCTAACATCTCGGATGTAGTATTTCACTACATTCCTGGCGGGTCGGCCCCACTTCTCGGTGGGAACATTATTTACGTCTATAACGTAATATAACCTAACCTAACCCATATAGAACCTCGCTGGTAATGTTTTCGAAAATCCCGGTCATATCGGCCCGTACTTTTCCGTGGGGACATTTTATACGTCTATAATTTTATATATCCTAACCGAAGGGAACCTAACATCTCGGATGTAGTATTTCACTACATTCCTGGCGGGTCGGCCCCACTTCTCGGTGGGAACATTATTTACGTCTATAACGTAATATAACCTAACCTAACCCATCTAGCCCCTCGCTGGTAATGTTTTACAAAATCCTAGTCGTGTCGACCCGTACTTTTCCGTGGGGACATTATATACGTCTATAATCTTATATATCCTAACCTAAGGCAACTTAACATCTCGGATATAGTATTTTCCAACATTCCTGGCGGGTCGGCCCCTACTTCTCGGTGGGCAAATTATATACGTCTATATCGTAATATAACCTAACCTAACCCATCTAGACCCTCGCTGGTAATGTTTTACAGAATCCCGGTCGTGTCGTCTCGTACGTCTCGGTGCGGACATTATATACGTCTATAACGTTATATATCCTAACCTAAGGGAACCTAACATCTCGGATGTAGTATTTCACTACATTCCTGGCGGGTCGGCCCCACTTCTCGGTGGGAACATTATTTACGTCTATAACGTAATATAACCTAACCTAACCCATATAGAACCTCGCTGGTAATGTTTTCCAAAATCCCGGTCGTGTCGGCCCGTACTTCTCCGTGGGGACATTATATGCGTCTATATCGTTATATATCCTAACCTAAGGCAACCTAACATCTCGGATGTAGTATTTTCCAACATTCCTGGAGGGTCGGACCCTACTTCTCGGTGGGCGCATTATATACGTCTATATCGTAATATAACCTAACCTAACCCATCTAGACCTTCGCTAGTAATGTTTTACAGAATCTCGGTCGTTGCCTCTCGTACGTCTCGGTGCGGACATTATATACGTCTATAACGTTATATATCCTAGCCAAAGGCAACCTAACATCTCGAATATAGTATTTCACAACATTCCTGGCGGGTCGGCCCCACTTCTCGGCGGGAAAATTATATACGTTTATAACGTAATATAACCTAACCTAACCCATCTAGCACCTCGCTGGTAATGTTTTACAAAATCCCAGTCGTGTCGGCCCGTACTTTTCCGTGGGGACATTATATACGTCTATAATCTTATATATCCTAACCTAAGGCAACTTAACATCTCGGATGTAGTATTCTCCAACATTCCTGGCGGGTCGGCCCCACTTCTCGGTGGGAACATTATTTACGTCTATAACGTTATATATCCTAACCTAAGGGAACCTAACATCTCGGATGTAGTATTTCACAATATTCCTGGCTGGTCGGCCCCACTTCACGATGGGAACATTATATACGTCTATATCGTAATATAACCTAACCTAACCCATTTAGACCATCGCTGGTAATGTTTTACAAAATCCCGGTCGTGTCGGCCCATTCTTTTCCGTGGGGACATTTTATACGTCTATAATTTTATATATCCTAACCTAAGGGAACCTAACATCTCGGATGTAGTATTTTCCAACATTCCTGGCGGGGCGGCCCCTACTTATCGGTGGGAACATTATATACGTCTATATCGTAATATAACCTAACATAACCCATCTAGCCCCTAGCTGGGAATGTTTTACAGAATCCCGGTCGTGTCGTCTCGTACGTCTCGGTGCGGACATTATATACGTCTATAACGTTATATATCCTAACCTAAGGGAACCTAACATCTCGGATGTAGTATTTCACTACATTCCTGGCGGGTCGGCCCCACTTCTCGGTGGGAACATTATTTACGTCTATAACGTAATATAACCTAACCTAACCCATATAGAACCTCGCTGGTAATGTTTTACAAAATCCCGGTCGTGTCGGCCCGTACTTCTCCGTGGGGACATTATATGCGTCTATATCGTTATATATCCTAACCTAAGGCAACCTAACATCTCGGATGTAGTATTTTCCAACATTCCTGGCGGGTCGGACCCTACTTCTCGGTGGGCGCATTATATACGTCTATATCGTAATATAACCTAACCTAACCCATCTAGACCCTCGCTAGTAATGTTTTACAGAATCTCGGTCGTGTCCTCTCGTACGTCTCGGTGCGGACATTATATACGTCTATAACGTTATATATCCTAACCAAAGGCAACTTAACATCTCGGATGTAGTATTTTCCAACATTCCTGGCGGTCGGACCCAACTTCTCGGTGGGAATATTATATACGTCTATATCGTAATATAACCTAAACTAACCCATCTAGACCCTCGCTGGTAATGTTTTACAAAATCCCGGTCATGTCGGCCCGTACTTTTCCGTGGGGACATTTTATACGTCTATAATTTTATATATCCTAACCTAAGGGAACCTAACATCTCGGATGTAGTATTTTCCAACATTCCTGGCGGGGCGGCCCCTACTTATCGGTGGGAACATTATATACGTCTATATCGTAATATAACCTAACATAACCCATCTAGCCCCTAGCTGGGAATCTTTTACAGAATCCCCGTCGTGTCGTCTCGTACGTCTCGGTGCGGACATTACATACGTCTATAACGTTATATATCCTAACCTAAGGGAACCTAACATCTCGGATGTAGTATTTCACAACATTCCTGGCGGGTCGGCCCCTACTTCTCGGTGGGCACATTATATACGTCTATATCGTAATATAACCTAACCTAACCCATCTAGACCCTCGCTGTTAATGTTTTACAAAATCCCGGTCGTGTCGGCCCGTACTTTTCCGTGGGGACATTATATGCGTCTATAATTTTATATATCCTAACCTAAGGCAACTTAACATCTCGAATGTAGTATTTTCCAACATTCCTGGCGGGTCGGCCCCTACTTCTCGGTGGGCACATTATATACGTCTATATCGTAATATAACCTAACCTAACACATCTAGACCCTCGCTGGTAATGTTTTACAGAATCCCGGTCGTGTCGTCTCGTACGTCTCGGTGCGGACATTATATACGTCTATAACGTTATATATCCTAACCTAAGGGAACCTAACATCTCGGATGTAGTATTTCACTACATTCCTGGCGGGTCGGCCCCACTTCTCGGTGGGAACATTATTTACGTCTATAACGTAATATAACCTAACCTAACCCATATAGAACCTCGCTGGTAATGTTTTACAAAATCCCGGTCGTGTCGGCCCGTACTTCTCCGCGGGGGCATTATATGCGTCTATATCGTTATATATCCTAACCTAAGGCAACCTAACATCTCGGATGTAGTATTTTCCAACATTGCTGGCGGGTCGGACCCTACTTCTCGGTGGGCGCATTATATACGTCTATATCGTAATATAACCTAACCTAACCCATCTAGACCCTCGCTAGTAATGTTTTACAGAATCTCGGTCGTGTCCTCTCGTACGTCTCGGTGCGGACATTATATACGTCTATAACGTTATATATCCTAACCAAAGGCAACTTAACATCTCGGATGTAGTATTTTCCAACATTCCTGGCGGTCGGACCCAACTTCTCGGTGGGAATATTATATACGTCTATATCGTAATATAACCTATACTAACCCATCTAGACCCTCGCTGGTAATGTTTTACAAAATCCCGGTCATGTCGGCCCGTACTTTTCCGTGGGGACGTTTTATACGTCTATAATTTTATATATCCTAACCTAAGGGAACCTAATATCTCGGATGTAGTATTTTCCAACATTCCTGGCGGGTCGGCCCCTACTTCTCGGTGGGCACATTATATACGTCTGTAACGTAATATAACCTAACCTAAGCCACCTACACCCTCGCTGGTAATGTTTCACAGAATCCCGTTCGTGTCTTCCCGTACGTCTCGAAGCCGGACATTATATACGTCTATAAAGTTACATATCCTAACCTAAGGCAACCTAACATCTCGAATGTAGTATTTCACAACATTCCTGGCGGGTCGGCCCCACTTCTCGGCGGGAACATTATATACGTTTATAACGTAATATAACCTAACCTAACCCATCTAGCACCTCGCTGGTAATGTTTTACAAAATCCCAGTCGTGTCGGCCCGTACTTTTCCGTGGGGACATTATATACGTCTATAATCTTATATATCCTAACCTAAGGCAACTTAACATCTCGGATGTAGTATTTTCCAACATTCCTGGCGGGTCGGCCCCTACTTCTCGGTGGGCACATTATATACGTCTATATCGTAATATAACCTAACCTAACCCATCTAGCACCTCGCTGGTAATGTTTTACAAAATCCCAGTCGTGTCGGCCCGTACTTTTCCGTGGGGACATTATATACGTCTATAATCTTATATATCCTAACCTAAGGCAACTTAACATCTCGGATGTAGTATTTTCCAACATTCCTGGCGGGTCGGCCCCACTTCTCGGTGGGAACATTATTTACGTCTATAACGTTATATATCCTAACCTAAGGGAACCTAACATCTCGGATGTAGTATTTCACAATATTCCTGGCTGGTCGGCCCCACTTCACGATGGGAACATTATATACGTCTATATCGTAATATAACCTAACCTAACCCATTTAGACCATCGCTGGTAATGTTTTACAAAATCCCGGTCGTGTCGGCCCATTCTTTTCCGTGGGGACATTTTATACGTCTATAATTTTATATATCCTAACCTAAGGGAACCTAACATCTCGGATGTAGTATTTTCCAACATTCCTGGCGGGGCGGCCCCTACTTATCGGTGGGAACATTATATACGTCTATATCGTAATATAACCTAACCTAACCCATCTAGACCCTCGCTGGTAATGTTTTACAGAATCCCGGTCGTGTCGTCTCGTACGTCTCGGTGCGGACATTATATACGTCTATAACGTAATATATCCTAACCTAAGGGAACCTAACATCTCGGATGTAGTATTTCACTACATTCCTGGCGGGTCGGCCCCACTTCTCGGTGGGAACATTATTTACGTCTATAACGTAATATAACCTAACCTAACCCATATAGAACCTCGCTGGTAATGTTTTCGAAAATCCCGGTCATATCGGCCCGTACTTTTCCGTGGGGACATTTTATACGTCTATAATTTTATATATCCTAACCTAAGGGAACCTAATATCTCGGATGTAGTATTTTCCAACATTCCTGGCGGGTCGGCCCCTACTTCTCGGTGGGCACATTATATACGTCTGTAACGTAATATAACCTAACCTAAGCCACCTACACCCTCGCTGGTAATGTTTCACAGAATCCCGTTCGTGTCTTCCCGTACGTCTCGAAGCCGGACATTATATACGTCTATAAAGTTACATATCCTAACCCAAGGCAACCTAACATCTCGAATGTAGTATTTCACAACATTCCTGGCGGGTCGGCCCCACTTCTCGGCGGGAACATTATATACGTTTATAACGTAATATAACCTAACCTAACCCATCTAGCACCTCGCTGGTAATGTTTTACAAAATCCCAGTCGTGTCGGCCCGTACTTTTCCGTGGGGACATTATATACGTCTATAATCTTATATATCCTAACCTAAGGCAACTTAACATCTCGGATGTAGTATTTTCCAACATTCCTGGCGGGTCGGCCCCTACTTCTCGGTGGGCACATTATATACGTCTATGTCGTAATATAACCTAACCTAACCCATCTAGACCCTCGCTGGTAATGTTTTACAGAATCCCGGTCGTGTCGTCTCGTACGTCTCGGTGCGGACATTATATACGTCTATAACGTTATATATCCTAACCTAAGGGAACCTAACATCTCGGATGTAGTATTTCACTACATTCCTGGCGGGTCGGCCCCACTTCTCGGTGGGAACATTATTTACGTCTATAACGTAATATAACCTAACCTAACCCATATAGAACCTCGCTGGTAATGTTTTCGAAAATCCCGGTCATATCGGCCCGTACTTTTCCGTGGGGACATTTTATACGTCTATAATTTTATATATCCTAACCGAAGGGAACCTAACATCTCGAATGTAGTACTTCACAACATTCCTGGCGGGTCGGCCCCACTTCTAGGTGGGAACATTATTTACGTCTATAACGTTATATATCCTAACCTAAGGGAACCTAACATCTCGGATGTAGTATTTCACGACATTCCGGGCTGGTCGGCCCCACTTCTCGGTGGGAACATTATATACGTCTATATCGTATTATAACCTAATCTAACTCACCTAGACCCTCGCTGGTAATGTTTTACAGAATCCCGGTCGAGTCGTCCCGCACGTCTCGGTGCGGACATCATATACGTCTATAACGTT
This sequence comes from Xylocopa violacea, assembly GCA_963969225.1. Taxonomy (NCBI): domain Eukaryota; kingdom Metazoa; phylum Arthropoda; class Insecta; order Hymenoptera; family Apidae; genus Xylocopa; species Xylocopa violacea. The sequence goes on along the minus strand of CAXAJV010000061.1, from coordinate 549,468 downwards.
ATATATCCTAACCTAAGGCAACTTAACATCTCCGATGTAATATTTTCCAAAATTCCTGGCGGGTCGGCCCCTACTTCTCGGTGGGCACATTATATACGTCTATAACGTAATATAACCTAACCTAACCCATCTAGCCCCTCGCTTGTAATGTTATGCAGAATCCCGGTCGTGTCATCCCGTACTTCTCGGTGGGGACATTCTATACGTCTATAACTTTATATATCCTAACCTAAGGGAACCTAACATCTCGGATGTAGTATTTCACAATATTCCTGGCTGGTCGGCCCCACTTCTCGATGGGAACATTATATACGTCTATATCGTAATATAACCTAACCTAACCCATCTAGACCCTCGCTGGTGATGTTTTACAGAATCTCGGTCGTGTCCTCTCGTACGTCTCGGTGCGGACATTATATACGTCTATAACGTTATATATCCTAACCAAAGGCAACTTAACATCTCGGATGTAGTATTTTCCAAATTCCTGGCGGGTCGGACCCAACTTCTCGGTGGGCATATTATATACGTCTATATCGTAATATAACCTAAACTAACCCATCTAGACCCTCACTGGTAATGTTTTACAAAATCCCGGTCGTGTCGTCTCGTACGTCTCGGTGCGGACATTATATACGTCTATAACGTTATATATCCTAACCTAAGGGAACCTAACATCTCGGATGTAGTATTTCACTACATTCCTGGCGGGTCGGCCCCACTTCTCGGTGGGAACATTATTTACGTCTATAACGTAATATAACCTAACCTAATCCATATAGAACCTCGCTGGTAATGTTTTACAAAATCCCGGTCGTGTCGGCCCGTACTTCTCCGTGGGGACATTATATGCGTCTATATCGTTATATATCCTAACCTAAGGCAACCTAACATCTCGGATGTAGTATTTCCCAACATTCCTGGCGGGTCGGACCCTACTTCTCGGTGGGCGCATTATATTCGTCTATATCGTAATATAACTTAAACTAACCCATCTAGACCCTCGCTGGTAATGTTTTCGGAAATCCCGGTCATATCGGCCCGTACTTTTCCGTGGGGACATTTTATACGTCTATAATTTTATATATCCTAACCGAAGGGAACCTAACATCTCGGATGTAGTATTTTCCAACATTCCTGGCGGGTCGGCCCCTACTTCTCGGTGGGCACATTATATACGTCTATAACGTAATATAACCTAACCTAAGCCACCTACACCCTCGCTGGTAATGTTTCACAGAATCCCGTTCGTGTCTTCCCGTACGTCTCGAAGCCGGACATTATATACGTCTATAATTTTATATATCCTAACCTAAGGCAACCTAACATCTCGAATGTAGTACTTCACAACATTCCTGGCGGGTCGGCCCCACTTCTCGGTGGGAACATTATTTACGTCTATAACGTTATATATCCCACCTAAGGGAACCTAACATCTCGGATGTAGTATTTCACAACATTCCGGGCTGGTCGGCCCCACTTCTCGGTGGGAACATTATATACGTCTATATCGTATTATAACCTAACCTAACCCACCTAGACCCTCGCTGGTAATGTTTTACAGAATCCCGGTCGTGTCGTCCCGCACGTCTCGGTGCGGACATCATATACGTCTATAACGTTATATATCCTAACCTAAGGCAACTTAACATCTCCGATGTAGTATTTTCCAAAATTCCTGGCTGGTCGGCCCCACTTCTCGGTGGGAACATTATATACGTCCATATCGTAATATAACCTAACCTAACCCATCTAGACCCTCGCTGGTAATGTTTTACAGAATCTCGGTCGTGTCGTCTCGTTCGTCTCGGTGCGGACATTATATACGTCTATAACGTTATATATCCTAACCTAAGGGAACCTAACATCTCGGATGTAGTATTTCACAATATTCCTGGCTGGTCGGCCCCACTTCACGATGGGAACATTATATACGTCTATATCGTAATATAACCTAACCTAACCCATTTAGACCATCGCTGGTAATGTTTTACAAAATCCCGGTCGTGTCGGCCCATTCTTTTCCGTGGGGACATTTTATACGTCTCTAATTTTATATATCCTAACCTAAGGGAACCTAACATCTCGGATGTAGTATTTTCCAACATTCCTGGCGGGTCGGACCCAACTTCTCGGTGGGAATATTATATACGTCTATATCGTAATATAACCTAAACTAACCCATCTAGACCCTCGCTGGTAATGTTTTACAAAATCCCGGTCATGTCGGCCCGTACTTTTCCGTGGGGACATTTTATATGTCTATAATTTTATATATCCTAACCTAAGGGAACCTAATATCTCGGATGTAGTATTTTCCAACATTCCTGGCGGGTCGGCCCCTACTTCTCGGTGGGCACATTATATACGTCTGTAACGTAATATAACCTAACCTAAGCCACCTACACCCTCGCTGGTAATGTTTCACAGAATCCCGTTCGTGTCTTCCCGTACGTCTCGAAGCCGGACATTATATACGTCTATAAAGTTACATATCCTAACCTAAGGCAACCTAACATCTCGAATATAGTATTTCACAACATTCCTGGCGGGTCGGCCCCACTTCTCGGCGGGAAAATTATATACGTTTATAACGTAATATAACCTAACCTAACCCATCTAGCACCTCGCTGGTAATGTTTTACAAAATCCCAGTCGTGTCGGCCCGTACTTTTCCGTGGGGACATTATATACGTCTATAATCTTATATATCCTAACCTAAGGCAACTTAACATCTCGGATGTAGTATTTTCCAACATTCCTGGCGGGTCGGCCCCACTTCTCGGTGGGAACATTATTTACGTCTATAACGTTATATATCCTAACCTAAGGGAACCTAACATCTCGGATGTAGTATTTCACAATATTCCTGGCTGGTCGGCCCCACTTCACGATGGGAACATTATATACGTCTATATCGTAATATAACCTAACCTAACCCATTTAGACCATCGCTGGTAATGTTTTACAAAATCCCGGTCGTGTCGGCCCATTCTTTTCCGTGGGGACATTTTATACGTCTATAATTTTATATATCCTAACCTAAGGGAACCTAACATCTCGGATGTAGTATTTTCCAACATTCCTGGCGGGGCGGCCCCTACTTATCGGTGGGAACATTATATACGTCTATATCGTAATATAACCTAACCGAACCCATCTAGACCCTCGCTGGTAATGTTTTACAGAATCCCGGTCGTGTCGTCTCGTACGTCTCGGTGCGGACATTATATACGTCTATAACGTAATATATCCTAACCTAAGGGAACCTAACATCTCGGATGTAGTATTTCACTACATTCCTGGCGGGTCGGCCCCACTTCTCGGTGGGAACATTATTTACGTCTATAACGTAATATAACCTAACCTAACCCATATAGAACCTCGCTGGTAATGTTTTCGAAAATCCCGGTCATATCGGCCCGTACTTTTCCGTGGGGACATTTTATACGTCTATAATTTTATATATCCTATCCTAAGGGAACCTAATATCTCGGATGTAGTATTTTCCAACATTCCTGGCGGGTCGGCCCCTACTTCTCGGTGGGCACATTATATACGTCTGTAACGTAATATAACCTAACCTAAGCCACCTACACCCTCGCTGGTAATGTTTCACAGAATCCCGTTCGTGTCTTCCCGTACGTCTCGAAGCCGGACATTATATACGTTTATAAAGTTACATATCCTAACCTAAGGCAACCTAACATCTCGAATGTAGTATTTCACAACATTCCTGGCGGGTCGGCCCCACTTCTCGGCGGGAACATTATATACGTTTATAACGTAATATAACCTAACCTAACCCATCTAGCACCTCGCTGGTAATGTTTTACAAAATCCCAGTCGTGTCGGCCCGTACTTTTCCGTGGGGACGTTATATACGTCTATAATCTTATATATCCTAACCTAAGGCAACTTAACATCTCGGATGTAGTATTTTCCAACATTCCTGGCGGGTCGGCCCCTACTTCTCGGTGGGCACATTATATACGTCTATATCGTAATATAACCTAACCTAACCCATCTAGACCCTCGCTGGTAATGTTTTACAGAATCCCGGTCGTGTCGTCTCGTACGTCTCGGTGCGGACATTATATACGTCTATAACGTTATATATCCTAACCTAAGGGAACCTAACATCTCGGATGTAGTATTTCACTACATTCCTGGCGGGTCGGCCCCACTTCTTGGTGGGAACATTATTTACGTCTATAACGTAATATAACCTAACCTAACCCATATAGAACCTCGCTGGTAATGTTTTCGAAAATCCCGGTCATATCGGCCCGTACTTTTCCGTGGGGACATTTTATACGTCTATAATTTTATATATCCTAACCGAAGGGAACCTAACATCTCGGATGTAGTATTTCACTACATTCCTGGCGGGTCGGCCCCACTTCTCGGTGGGAACATTATTTACGTCTATAACGTAATATAACCTAACCTAACCCATCTAGCCCCTCGCTGGTAATGTTTTACAAAATCCTAGTCGTGTCGACCCGTACTTTTCCGTGGGGACATTATATACGTCTATAATCTTATATATCCTAACCTAAGGCAACTTAACATCTCGGATATAGTATTTTCCAACATTCCTGGCGGGTCGGCCCCTACTTCTCGGTGGGCAAATTATATACGTCTATATCGTAATATAACCTAACCTAACCCATCTAGACCCTCGCTGGTAATGTTTTACAGAATCCCGGTCGTGTCGTCTCGTACGTCTCGGTGCGGACATTATATACGTCTATAACGTTATATATCCTAACCTAAGGGAACCTAACATCTCGGATGTAGTATTTCACTACATTCCTGGCGGGTCGGCCCCACTTCTCGGTGGGAACATTATTTACGTCTATAACGTAATATAACCTAACCTAACCCATATAGAACCTCGCCGGTAATGTTTTCCAAAATCCCGGTCGTGTCGGCCCGTACTTCTCCGTGGGGACATTATATGCGTCTATATCGTTATATATCCTAACCTAAGGCAACCTAACATCTCGGATGTAGTATTTTCCAACATTCCTGGAGGGTCGGACCCTACTTCTCGGTGGGCGCATTATATACGTCTATATCGTAATATAACCTAACCTAACCCATCTAGACCTTCGCTGGTAATGTTTTACAGAATCTCGGTCGTTGCCTCTCGTACGTCTCGGTGCGGACATTATATACGTCTATAACGTTATATATCCTAACCAAAGGCAACCTAACATCTCGAATATAGTATTTCACAACATTCCTGGCGGGTCGGCCCCACTTCTCGGCGGGAAAATTATATACGTTTATAACGTAATATAACCTAACCTAACCCATCTAGCACCTCGCTGGTAATGTTTTACAAAATCCCAGTCGTGTCGGCCCGTACTTTTCCGTGGGGACATTATATACGTCTATAATCTTATATATCCTAACCTAAGGCAACTTAACATCTCGGATGTAGTATTCTCCAACATTCCTGGCGGGTCGGCCCCACTTCTCGGTGGGAACATTATTTACGTCTATAACGTTATATATCCTAACCTAAGGGAACCTAACATCTCGGATGTAGTATTTCACAATATTCCTGGCTGGTCGGCCCCACTTCACGATGGGAACATTATATACGTCTATATCGTAATATAACCTAACCTAACCCATTTAGACCATCGCTGGTAATGTTTTACAAAATCCCGGTCGTGTCGGCCCATTCTTTTCCGTGGGGACATTTTATACGTCTATAATTTTATATATCCTAACCTAAGGGAACCTAACATCTCGGATGTAGTATTTTCCAACATTCCTGGCGGGGCGGCCCCTACTTATCGGTGGGAACATTATATACGTCTATATCGTAATATAACCTAACATAACCCATCTAGCCCCTAGCTGGGAATGTTTTACAGAATCCCGGTCGTGTCGTCTCGTACGTCTCGGTGCGGACATTATATACGTCTATAACGTTATATATCCTAACCTAAGGGAACCTAACATCTCGGATGTAGTATTTCACTACATTCCTGGCGGGTCGGCCCCACTTCTCGGTGGGAACATTATTTACGTCTATAACGTAATATAACCTAACCTAACCCATATAGAACCTCGCTGGTAATGTTTTACAAAATCCCGGTCGTGTCGGCCCGTACTTCTCCGTGGGGACATTATATGCGTCTATATCGTTATATATCCTAACCTAAGGCAACCTAACATCTCGGATGTAGTATTTTCCAACATTCCTGGCGGGTCGGACCCTACTTCTCGGTGGGCGCATTATATACGTCTATATCGTAATATAACCTAACCTAACCCATCTAGACCCTCGCTAGTAATGTTTTACAGAATCTCGGTCGTGTCCTCTCGTACGTCTCGGTGCGGACATTATATACGTCTATAACGTTATATATCCTAACCAAAGGCAACTTAACATCTCGGATGTAGTATTTTCCAACATTCCTGGCGGTCGGACCCAACTTCTCGGTGGGAATATTATATACGTCTATATCGTAATATAACCTAAACTAACCCATCTAGACCCTCGCTGGTAATGTTTTACAAAATCCCGGTCGTGTCGGCCCGTACTTCTCCGTGGGGACATTTTATACGTCTATAATTTTATATATCCTAACCTAAGGGAACCTAACATCTCGGATGTAGTATTTTCCAACATTCCTGGCGGGGCGGCCCCTACTTATCGGTGGGAACATTATATACGTCTATATCGTAATATAACCTAACATAACCCATCTAGCCCCTAGCTGGGAATCTTTTACAGAATCCCCGTCGTGTCGTCTCGTACGTCTCGGTGCGGACATTACATACGTCTATAACGTTATATATCCTAACCTAAGGGAACCTAACATCTCGGATGTAGTATTTCACAACATTCCTGGCGGGTCGGCCCCTACTTCTCGGTGGGCACATTATATACGTCTATATCGTAATATAACCTAACCTAACCCATCTAGACCCTCGCTGTTAATGTTTTACAAAATCCCGGTCGTGTCGGCCCGTACTTTTCCGTGGGGACATTATATGCGTCTATAATTTTATATATCCTAACCTAAGGCAACTTAACATCTCGAATGTAGTATTTTCCAACATTCCTGGCGGGTCGGCCCCTACTTCTCGGTGGGCACATTATATACGTCTATATCGTAATATAACCTAACCTAACACATCTAGACCCTCGCTGGTAATGTTTTACAGAATCCCGGACGTGTCGTCTCGTACGTCTCGGTGCGGACATTATATACGTCTATAACGTTATATATCCTAACCTAAGGGAACCTAACATCTCGGATGTAGTATTTCACTACATTCCTGGCGGGTCGGCCCCACTTCTCGGTGGGAACATTATTTACGTCTATAACGTAATATAACCTAACCTAACCCATATAGAACCTCGCTGGTAATGTTTTACAAAATCCCGGTCGTGTCGGCCCGTACTTCTCCGCGGGGGCATTATATGCGTCTATATCGTTATATATCCTAACCTAAGGCAACCTAACATCTCGGATGTAGTATTTTCCAACATTGCTGGCGGGTCGGACCCTACTTCTCGGTGGGCGCATTATATACGTCTATATCGTAATATAACCCAACCTAACCCATCTAGACCCTCGCTAGTAATGTTTTACAGAATCTCGGTCGTGTCCTCTCGTACGTCTCGGTGCGGACATTATATACGTCTATAACGTTATATATCCTAACCAAAGGCAACTTAACATCTCGGATGTAGTATTTTCCAACATTCCTGGCGGTCGGACCCAACTTCTCGGTGGGAATATTATATACGTCTATATCGTAATATAACCTATACTAACCCATCTAGACCCTCGCTGGTAATGTTTTACAAAATCCCGGTCATGTCGGCCCGTACTTTTCCGTGGGGACGTTTTATACGTCTATAATTTTATATATCCTAACCTAAGGGAACCTAATATCTCGGATGTAGTATTTTCCAACATTCCTGGCGGGTCGGCCCCTACTTCTCGGTGGGCACATTATATACGTGTGTAACGTAATATAGCCTAACCTAAGCCACCTACACCCTCGCTGGTAATGTTTCACAGAATCCCGTTCGTGTCTTCCCGTACGTCTCGAAGCCGGACATTATATACCTCTATAATGTTACATATCCTAACCTAAGGCAACCTAATATCTCGAATGTAGTATTTCACAACATTCCTGGCGGGTCGGCCCCACTTCTCGGCGGGAAAATTATATACGTTTATAACGTAATATAACCTAACCTAACCCATCCAGCACCTCGCTGGTAATGTTTTACAAAATCCCAGTCCTGTCGGCCCGTACTTTTCCGTGGGGACATTATATACGTCTATAATCTTATATATCCTAACCTAAGGCAACTTAACATCTCGGATGTAGTATTTTCCAACATTCCTGGCGGGTCCGCCCCTACTTCTCGGTGGGCACATTATATACGTCTATATCGTAATATAACCAAACCTAACCCATCTAGACCCTCGCTGGTAATGTTTTACAGAATCCCGGTCGTGTCGTCTCGTACGTCTCGGTGCGGACATTATATGCGTCTATAACGTTATATATCCTAACCTAAGGGAACCTAACATCTCGGATGTAGTATTTCACTACATTCCTGGCGGGTCGGCCCCACTTCTCGGTGGGAACATTATTTACGTCTATAACGTAATATAACCTAACCTAACCCATATAGAACCTCGCTGGTAATGTTTTCGAAAATCCCGGTCATATCGGCCGTACTTTTCCGTGGGGACATTTTATACGTCTATAATTTTATATATCCTAACCTAAGGGAACCTAATATCTCGGATGTAGTATTTTCCAACATTCCTGGCGGGTCGGCCCCTACTTCTCGGTGGGCACATTATATACGTCTGTAACGTAATATAACCTAACCTAAGCCACCTACACCCTCGCTGGTAATGTTTCACAGAATCCCGTTCGTGTCTTCCCGTACGTCTCGAAGCCGGACATTATATACGTCTATAAAGTTACATATCCTAACCTAAGGCAACCTAACATCTCGAATGTAGTATTTCACAACATTCCTGGCGGGTCGGCCCCACTTCTCGGCGGGAACATTATATACGTTTATAACGTAATATAACCTAACCTAACCCATCTAGCACCTCGCTGGTAATGTTTTACAAAATCCCAGTCGTGTCGGCCCGTACTTTTCCGTGGGGACATTATATACGTCTATAATCTTATATATCCTAACCTAAGGCAACTTAACATCTCGGATGTAGTATTTTCCAACATTCCTGGCGGGTCGGCCCCTACTTCTCGGTGGGCACATTATATACGTCTATATCGTAATATAACCTAACCTAACCCATCTAGACCCTCGCTGTTAATGTTTTACAAAATCCCGGTCGTGTCGGCCCGTACTTTTCCGTGGGGACATTATATGCGTCTATAATTTTATATATCCTAACCCAAGGCAACTTAACATCTCGAATGTAGTATTTTCCAACATTCCTGGCGGGTCGGCCCCTACTTCTCGGTGGGCACACTATATACGTCTATATCGTAATATAACCTAACCTAACCCATCTAGACCCTCGCTGGTAATGTTTTACAGAATCCCGGTCGTGTCGTCTCGTACGTCTCGGTGCGGACATTATATACGTCTATAACGTTATATATCCTAACCTAAGGGAACCTAACATCTCGGATGTAGTATTTCACTACATTCCTGGCGGGTCGGCCCCACTTCTCGGTGGGAACATTATTTACGTCTATAACGTAATATAACCTAACCTAACCCATATAGAACCTCGCTGGTAATGTTTTACAAAATCCCGGTCGTGTCGGCCCGTACTTCTCGGTGGGGACATTATATGCGTCTATATCGTTATATATCCTAACCTAAGGCAACCTAACATCTCGGATGTAGTATTTTCCAACATTCCTGGCGGGTCGGACCCTACTTCTCGGTGGGCGCATTATATGCGTCTATATCGTAATATAACCTAACCTAACCCATCTAGACCCTCGCTAGTAATGTTTTACAGAATCTCGGTCGTGTCCTCTCGTACGTCTCGGTGCGGACATTATATACGTCTATAACGTTATATATCCTAACCAAAGGCAACTTAACATCTCGGATGTAGTATTTTCCAACATTCCTGGCGGGTCGGACCCAACTTCTCGGTGGGAATATTATATACGTCTATATCGTAATATAACCTAAACTAACCCATCTAGACCCTCGCTGGTAATGTTTTACAAAATCCCGGTCATGTCGGTCCGTACTTTTCCGTGGGGACATTTTATACGTCTATAATTTTATATATCCTAACCTAAGGGAACCTAATATCTCGGATGTAGTATTTTCCAACATTCCTGGCGGGTCGGCCCCTACTTCTCGGTGGGCACATTATATACGTCTGTAACGTAATATAACCTAACCTAAGCCACCTACACCCTCGCTGGTAATGTTTCACAGAATCCCGTTCGTGTCTTCCCGTACGTCTCGAAGCCGGACATTATATACGTCTATAAAGTTACATATCCTAACCTAAGGCAACCTAACATCTCGAATGTAGTATTTCACAACATTCCTGGCGGGTCGGCCCCACTTCTCGGCGGGAACATTATATACGTTTATAACGTAATATAACCTAACCTAACCCATCTAGCACCTCGCTGGTAATGTTTTACAAAATCCCAGTCGTGTCGGCCCGTACTTTTCCGTGGGGACATTATATACGTCTATAATCTTATATATCCTAACCTAAGGCAACTTAACATCTCGGATGTAGTATTTTCCAACATTCCTGGCGGGTCGGCCCCTACTTCTCGGTGGGCACATTATATACGTCTATATCGTAATATAACGTAACCTAACCCATCTAGACCCTCGCTGGTAATGTTTTACAGAATCCCGGTCGTGTCGTCTCGTACGTCTCGGTGCGGACATTATATACGTCTATAACGTTATATATCCTAACCTAAGGGAACCTAACATCTCGGATGTAGTATTTCACTACATTCCTGGCGGGTCGGCCCCACTTCTCGGTGGGAACATTATTTACGTCTATAACGTAATATAACCTAACCTAACCCATATAGAACCTCGCTGGTAATGTTTTCGAAAATTCCGGTCATATCGGCCCGTACTTTTCCGTGGGGACATTTTATACGTCTATAATTTTATATATCCTAACCGAAGGGAACCTAACATCTCGGATGTAGTATTTCACTACATTCCTGGCGGGTCGGCCCCACTGCTCGGTGGGAACATTATTTACGTCTATAACGTAATATAACCTAACCTAACCCATCTAGCCCCTCGCTGGTAATGTTTTACAAAATCCCAGTCGTGTCGACCCGTACTTTTCCGTGGGGACATTATATACGTCTATAATCTTATATATCCTAACCTAAGGCAACTTAATATCTCGGATGTAGTATTTTCCAACATTCCTGGCGGGTCGGCCCCTACTTCTCGGCGGGCAAATTATATACGTCTATATCGTAATATAACCTAACCTAACCCATCTAGACCCTCGCTGGTAATGTTTTACAGAATCCCGGTCGTGTCGTCTCGTACGTCTCGGTGCGGATATTATATACGTCTATAACGTTATATATCCTAACCTAAGGGAACCTAACATCTCGGATGTAGTATTTCACAACATTCCGGGCTGGTCGGCCCCACTTCTCGGTGGGAACATTATATACGTCTATATCGTAATATAACCTAACCTAACCCATCTAGACTCTCGCTGGTAATGTTTTACAGAATCTCGGTGGTGTCGTCTCGTACGTCTCGGTGCGGACATTATATACGTCTATTACGTTATATATCCTAACCAAAGGCAACTTAACATCTCGGATGTAGTATTTCACTACATTCCTGGCGGGTCGGCCCCACTTCTCGGTGGGAACATTATTTACGTCTATAACGTAATATAACCTAACCTAACCCATATAGAACCTCGCTGGTAATGTTTTCGAAAATCCCGGTCATATCGGCCCGTACTTTTCCGTGGGGACATTTTATACGTCTATAATTTTATATATCCTAACCGAAGGGAACCTAACATCTCGGATGTAGTATTTCACTACATTCCTGGCGGGTCGGCCCCACTTCTCGGAGGGAACATTATTTACGTCTATAACGTAATATAACCTAACCTAACCCATCTAGCCCCTCGCTGGTAATGTTTTACAAAATCCCAGTCGTGTCGGCCCGTACTTTTCCGTGGGGACATTATATACGTCTATAATCTTATATATCCTAACCTAAGGCAACTTAACATCTCGGATGTAGTATTTTCCAACATTCCTGGCGGGTCGGCCCCTACTTCTCGGTGGGCAAATTATATACGTCTATATCGTAATATAACCTAACCTAACCCATCTAGACCCTCGCTGGTAATGTTTTACAGAATCCCGGTCGTGTCGTCTCGTACGTCTCGGTGCGGACATTATATACGTCTATAACGTTATATATCCTAACCTAAGGGAACCTAACATCTCGGATGTAGTATTTCACTACATTCCTGGCGGGTCGGCCCCACTTCTCGGTGGGAACATTATTTACGTCTATAACGTAATATAACCTAACCTAAGCCACCTACACCCTCGCTGGTAATGTTTCACAGAATCCCGTTCGTGTCTTCCCGTACGTCTCGAAGCCGGACATTATATACGTCTATAATTTTATATATCCTAACCTAAGGCAACCTAACATCTCGAATGTAGTACTTCACAACATTCCTGGCGGGTCGGCCCACTTCTCGGTGGGAACATTATTTACGTCTATAACGTTATATATCCCACCTAAGGGAACCTAACATCTCGGATGTAGTATTTCACAACATTCCGGGCTGGTCGGCCCCACTTCTCGGTGGGAACATTATATACGTCTATATCGTATTATAACCTAACCTAACCCACCTAGACCCTCGCTGGTAATGTTTTACAGAATCCCGGTCGTGTCGTCCCGCACGTCTCGGTGCGGACATCATATACGTCTATAACGTTATATATCCTAACCTAAGGCAACTTAACATCTCCGATGTAGTATTTTCCAAAATTCCTGGCGGGTCGGCCCCTACTTCTCGGTGGGCACATTATATACGTCTATAACGTAATATAACCTAACCTAACCCATCTAGCCCCTCGCTTGTAATGTTATGCAGAATCCCGGTCGTGTCATCCCGTACTTCTCGGTGGGGACATTATATACGTCTATAACTTTATATATCCTAACCTAAGGGAACCTAACATCTCGGATGTAGTATTTCACAATATTCCTGGCTGGTCGGCCCCACTTCTCGGTGGGAACATTATATACGTCTATATCGTAATATAACCTAACCTAACCCATCTAGACCCTCGCTGGTAATGTTTTACAGAATCTCGGTCGTGTCGTCTCGTACGTCTCGGTGCGGACATTATATACGTCTATTACGTTATATATCCTAACCAAAGGCAACTTAACATCTCGGATGTAGTATTTTCCAACATTCCTGGCGGGTCGGACCCAACCTCTCGGTGGGCACATTATATACGTCTATATCGTAATATAACCTAAACTAACCCATCTAGACCCTCGCTGGTAATGTTTTACAAAATCCCGGTCACGTCGGCCGGTACTTTTCCGTGGGGTCATTTTATACGTCTATAGTTTTATATATCCTAACCTAAGGGAAGCTAATATCTCGGATGTAGTATTTTCCAACATTCCTGGCGGGTCGGCCCCTACTTCTCGGTGGGCACATTATATACGTCTATATCGTAATATAACCTAACCTAACCCATCTAGACCCTCGCTGGTAATGTTTTACAGAATCCCGGTCGTGTCGTCTCGTACGTCTCGGTGCGGACATTATATACGTCTATAACGTTATATATCCTAACCTAAGGCAACCTAACATCTCGGATGTAGTATTTTCCAACATTCCTGTCGGGTCGGCCCCTACTTCTCGGTGGGCACATTATATACGTCTGTAACGTAATATAACCTAACCTAAGCCACCTACACCCTCGCTGGTAATGTTTTACAGAATCCCGGTCGTGTCGTCTCGTACGTCTCGGTGCGGACATTATATACGTCTATAACGTTATATATCCTAACCTAAGGGAACCTAACATCTCGGATGTAGTATTTCACTACATTCCTGGCGGGTCGGCCCCACTTCTCGGTGGGAACATTATTTACGTCTATAACGTAATATAACCTAGCCTAACACATCTAGCACCACGCTGGTAATGTTTTACAAAATCCCAGTCGTGTCGGCCCGTACTTTTCCGTGGGGACATTATATACGTCTATAATCTTATATATCCTAACCTAAGGCAACTTAACATCTCGGATGTAGTATTTTCCAACATTCCTGGCGGGTCGGCCCCACTTCTCGGCTGGAACATTATATACGTTTATAACGTAATATAACCTAACCTAACCCATATAGAACCTCGCTGGTAATGTTTTCGAAAATCCCGGTCATATCGGCCCGTACTTTTCCGTGGGGACATTTTATACGTCTATAATTTTTTATATCCTAACCGAAGGGAACCTAACATCTCGGATGTAGTATTTCACTACATTCCTGGCGGGTCGGCCCCACTTCTCGGTGGGAACATTATTTACGTCTATAACGTAATATAACCTAACCTAACCCATCTAGCCCCTCGCTGGTAATGTTTTACAAAATCCCAGTCGTGTCGGCCCGTACTTTTCCGTGGGGACATTATATACGTCTATAATCTTATATATCCTAACCTAAGGCAACTTAACATCTCGGATGTAGTATTTTCCAACATTCCTGGCGGGTCGGCCCCTACTTCTCGGTGGGCACATTATATACGTCTATATCGTAATATAACCTAACCTAACCCATCTAGACCCTCGCTGGTAATGTTTTACAGAATCCCGGTCGTGTCGTCTCGTACGTCTCGGTGCGGACATTATATACGTCTATAACGTTATATATCCTAACCTAAGGGAATCTAACATCTCGGATGTAGTATTTCACTACATTCCTGGCGGGTCGGCCCCACTTCTCAATGGGAACATTATTTACGTCTATAACGTAATATAACCTAACCTAAGCCACCTACACCCTCGCTGGTAATGTTTCACAGAATCCCGTTCGTGTCTTCCCGTACGTCTCGAAGCCGGACATTATATACGTCTATAATTTTATATATCCTAACCTAAGGCAACCTAACATCTCGAATGTAGTACTTCACAACATTCCTGGCGGGTCGGCCCCACTTCTCGGTGGGAACATTATTTACGTCTATAACGTTATATATCCCACCTAAGGGAACCTAACATCTCGGATGTAGTATTTCACAACATTCCGGGCTGGTCGGCCCCACTTCTCGGTGGGAACATTATATACGTCTATATCGTATTATAACCTAACCTAACCCACCTAGACCCTCGCTGGTAATGTTTTACAGAATCCCGGTCGTGTCGTCCCGCACGTCTCGGTGCGGACATCATATACGTCTATAACGTTATATATCCTAACCTAAGGCAACTTAACATCTCCGATGTAGTATTTTCCAAAATTCCTGGCGGGTCGGCCCCTACTTCTCGGTGGGCACATTATATACGTCTATAACGTAATATAACCTAACCTAACCCATCTAGCCCCTCGCGTGTAATGTTATGCAGAATCCCGGTCGTGTCATCCCGTACTTCTCGGTGGGGACATTATATACGTCTATAACTTTATATATCCTAACCTAAGGGAACCTAACATCTCGGATGTAGTATTTCACAATATTCCTGGCTGGTCGGCCCCACTTCTCGGTGGGAACATTATATACGTCTATATCGTAATATAACCTAACCTAACCCATCTAGACCCTCGCTGGTAATGTTTTACAGAATCTCGGTCGTGTCGTCTCGTACGTCTCGGTGCGGACATTATATACGTCTATTACGTTATATATCCTAACCAAAGGCAACTTAACATCTCGGATGTAGTATTTTCCAACATTCCTGGCGGGTCGGACCCAACTTCTCGGTGGGCACATTATATACGTCTATATCGTAATCTAACCTAAACTAACCCATCTAGACCCTCGCTGGTAATGTTTTACAAAATCCCGGTCACGTCGGCCCGTACTTTTCCGTGGGGTCATTTTATACGTCTATAATTTTATATATCCTAACCTAAGGGAAGCTAATATCTCGGATGTAGTATTTTCCAACATTCCTGGCGGGTCGGCCCCTACTTCCCGGTGGGCACATTATATACGTCTATATCGTAATATAACCTAACCTAACCCATCTAGACCCTCGCTGGTAATGTTTTACAGAATCCCGGTTGTGTCGTCGCGTACGTCTCGGTGCGGACATTATATACGTCTATAACGTTATATATCCTAACCTAAGGGAACCTAACATCTCGGATGTAGTATTTCACTACGTTCCTGGCGGGTCGGCCCCACTTCTCGGTGGGAACATTATTTACGTCTATAACGTAATATAACCTAACCTAACCCATATAGAACCTCGCTGGTAATGTTTTACAAAATCCCGGTCGTGTCGTCCCGCACGTCTCGGTGCGGACATCATACACGTCTATAACGTTATATATCCTAACCTAAGGCAACTTAACATCTCCGATGTAGTATTTTCCAAAATTCCTGGCGCGTCGGCCCCTACTTCTCGGTGGGCACATTATATACGTCTGTAACGTAATATAACCTAACCTAAGCCACCTACACCCTCGCTGGTCATGTTTTACAGAATCCCGGTCGTGTCGTCTCGTACGTCTCGGTGCGGACATTATATACGTCTATTACGTTATATATCCTAACCAAAGGCAACTTAACATCTCGGATGTAGTATTTTCCAACATTCCTGGCGGGTCGGACCCAACCTCTCGGTGGGCACATTATATACGTCTATATCGTAATATAACCTAAACTAACCCATCTAGACCCTCGCTGGTAATGTTTTACAAAATCCCGGTCACGTCGGCCCGTACTTTTCCGTGGGGTCATTTTATACGTCTATAGTTTTATATATCCTAACCTAAGGGAAGCTAATATCTCGGATGTAGTATTTTCCAACATTCCTGGCGGGTCGGCCCCTACTTCTCGGTGGGCACATTATATACGTCTATATCGTAATATAACCTAACCTAACCCATCTAGACCCTCGCTGGTAATGTTTTACAGAATCCCGGTCGTGTCGTCTTGTACGTCTCGGTGCGGACATTATATACGTCTATAACGTTATATATCCTAACCTAAGGGAACCTAACATCTCGGATGTAGTATTTCACTACATTCCTGGCGTGTCGGCCCCACTTCTCGGTCGGAACATTATTTACGTCTATAACGTAATATAACCTAACCTAACCCATATAGAACCTCGCTGGTAATGTTTTACAAAATCCCGGTCGTGTCGGCCCGTACTTCTCCGTGGGGACATTATATGCGTCTATATCGTTATATATCCTAACCTAAGGCAACCTAACATCTCGGATGTAGTATTTTCCAACATTCCTGTCGGGTCGGCCCCTACTTCTCGGTGGGCACATTATATACGTCTGTAACGTAATATAACCTAACCTAAGCCACCTACACCCTCGCTGGTAATGTTTCACAGAATCCCGTTCGTGTCTTCCCGTACGTCTCGAAGCCGGACATTATATACGTCTATAAAGTTACATATCCTAACCTAAGGCAACCTAACATCTCGAATGTAGTATTTCACAACATTCCTGGCGGGTCGGCCCCACTTCTCGGCGGGAACATTATATACGTTTATAACGTAATATAACCTAACCTAACCCATCTAGCACCTCGCTGGTAATGTTTTACAAAATCCCAGTCGTGTCGGCCCGTACCTTTCCGTGGGGACATTATATACGTCTATAATCTTATATATCCTAACCTAAGGCAACTTAACATCTCGGATGTAGTATTTTCCAACATTCCTGGCGGGTCGGCCCCTACTTCTCGGTGGGCACATTATATACGTCTATATCGTAATATAACCTAACCTAACCCATCTAGACCCTCGCTGGTAATGTTTTACAGAATCCCGGTCGTGTCGTCTCGTACGTCTCGGTGCGGACATTATATACGTCTATAACGTTATATATCCTAACCTAAGGGAACCTAACATCTCGGATGTAGTATTTCACTACATTCCTGGCGGGTCGGCCCCACTTCTCGGTGGGAACATTATTTACGTCTATAACGTAATATAACCTAACCTAACACATCTAGCACCACGCTGGTAATGTTTTACAAAATCCCAGTCGTGTCGGCCCGTACTTTTCCGTGGGGACATTATATACGTCTATAATCTTATATATCCTAACCTAAGGCAACTTAACATCTCGGATGTAGTATTTTCCAACATTCCTGGCGGGTCGGACCCAACTTCTCGGTGGGCACATTATATACGTCTATATCGTAATATAACCTAAACTAACCCATCTAGACCCTCGCTGGTAATGTTTTACAAAATCCCGGTCACGTCGGCCCGTACTTTTCCGTGGGGTCATTTTATACGTCTATAATTTTATATATCCTAACCTAAGGGAAGCTAATATCTCGGATGTAGTATTTTCCAACATTCCTGGCGGGTCGGCCCCTACTTCTCGGTGGGCACATTATATACGTCTGTAACGTAATATAACCTAACCTAAGCCACCTACACCCTCGCTGGTAATGTTTCACAGAATCCCGTTCGTGTCTTCCCGTACGTCTCGAAGCCGGACATTATATACGTCTATAAAGTTACATATCCTAACCTAAGGCAACCTAACATCTCGAATGTAGTATTTCACAACATTCCTGGCGGGTCGGCCCCACTTCTCGGCGGGAACATTATATACGTTTATAACGTAATATAACCTAACCTAACCCATCTAGCACCTCGCTGGTAATGTTTTACAAAATCCCAGTCGTGTCGGCCCGTACCTTTCCGTGGGGACATTATATACGTCTATAATCTTATATATCCTAACCTAAGGCAACTTAACATCTCGGATGTAGTATTTTCCAACATTCCTGGCGGGTCGGCCCCTACTTCTCGGTGGGCACATTATATACGTCTATATCGTAATATAACCTAACCTAACCCATCTAGACCCTCGCTGGTAATGTTTTACAGAATCCCGGTCGTGTCGTCTCGTACGTCTCGGTGCGGACATTATATACGTCTATAACGTTATATATCCTAACCTAAGGGAACCTAACATCTCGGATGTAGTATTTCACTACATTCCTGGCGGGTCGGCCCCACTTCTCGGTGGGAACATTATTTACGTCTATAACGTAATATAACCTAACCTAACACATCTAGCACCACGCTGGTAATGTTTTACAAAATCCCAGTCGTGTCGGCCCGTACTTTTCCGTGGGGACATTATATACGTCTATAATCTTATATATCCTAACCTAAGGCAACTTAACATCTCGGATGTAGTATTTTCCAACATTCCTGGCGGGTCGGCCCCACTTCTCGGTGGGAACATTATTTACGTCTATAACGTAATATAACCTAACCTAACCCATATAGAACCTCGCTGGTAATGTTTTCGAAAATCCCGGTCATATCGGCCCGTACTTTTCCGTGGGGACATTTTATACGTCTATAATTTTATATATCCTAACCGAAGGGAACCTAACATCTCGGATGTAGTATTTCACTACATTCCTGGCGGGTCGGCCCCACTTCTCGGTGGGAACATTATTTACGTCTATAACGTAATATAACCTAACCTAAGCCACCTACACCCTCGCTGGTAATGTTTCACAGAATCCCGTTCGTGTCTTCCCGTACGTCTCGAAGCCGGACATTATATACGTCTATAATTTTATATATCCTAACCTAAGGCAACCTAACATCTCGAATGTAGTACTTCACAACATTCCTGGCGGGTCGGCCCCACTTCTCGGTGGGAACATTATTTACGTCTATAACGTTATATATCCCACCTAAGGGAACCTAACATCTCGGATGTAGTATTTCTCAACATTCCGGGCTGGTCGGCCCCACTTCTCGGAGGGAACATTATTTACGTCTATAACGTAATATAACCTAACCTAACCCATCCAGCCCCTCGCTGGTAATGTTTTACAAAATCCCAGTCGTGTCGGCCCGTACTTTTCCGTGGGGACATTATATACGTCTATAATCTTATATATCCTAACCTAAGGCAACTTAACATCTCTGATGTAGTATTTTCCAAAATTCCTGGCGGGTCGGCCCCTACTTCTCGGTGGGCACATTATATACGTCTATAACGTAATATAACCTAACCTAACCCATTTAGCCCCTCGCTTGTAATGTTATGCAGAATCCCGGTCGTGTCATCCCGTACTTCTCGGTGGGGACATTATATACGTCTATAACTTTATATATCCTAACCTAAGGGAACCTAACATCTCGGATGTAGTATTTCACAATATTCCTGGCTGGTCGGCGCCACTTCTCGGTGGGAACATTATATACGTCTATATCGTAATATAACCTAACCTAACCCATCTAGACCCTCGCTGGTAATGTTTTACAGAATCTCGGTCGTGTCGTCTCGTACGTCTCGGTGCGGACATTATATACGTCTATTACGTTATATATCCTAACCAAAGGCAACTTAACATCTCGGATGTAGTATTTTCCAACATTCCTGGCGGGTCGGACCCAACTTCTCGGTGGGCACATTATATACGTCTATATCGTAATATAACCTAAACTAACCCATCTAGACCCTCGCTGGTAATGTTTTACAAAATCCCGGTCACGTCGGCCCGTACTTTTCCGTGGGGTCATTTTATACGTCTATAATTTTATATATCCTAACCTAAGGGAAGCTAATATCTCGGATGTAGTATTTTCCAACATTCCTGGCGGGTCGGCCCCTACTTCTCGGTGGGCACATTATATACGTCTGTAACGTAATATAACCTAACCTAAGCCACCTACACCCTCGCTGGTAATGTTTCACAGAATCCCGTTCGTGTCTTCCCGTACGTCTCGAAACCGGACATTATATACGTCTATAAAGTTACATATCCTAACCTAAGGCAACCTAACATCTCGAATGTAGTATTTCACAACATTCCTGGCGGGTCGGCCCCACTTCTCGGCGGGAACATTATGTACGTTTATAACGTAATATAACCTAACCTAACCCATCTAGCCCCTCGCTGGTAATGTTTTACAAAATCCCAGTCGTGTCGGCCCGTACTTTTCCGTGGGGACATTATATACGTCTATAATCTTATATATCCTAACCTAAGGCAACTTAACATCTCGCATGTAGTATTTTCCAACATTCCTGGCGGGTCGGCCCCTACTTCCCGGTGGGCACATTATATACGTCTATATCGTAATATAACCTAACCTAACCCATCTAGACCCTCGCTGGTAATGTTTTACAGAATCCCGGTTGTGTCGTCGCGTACGTCTCGGTGCGGACATTATATACGTCTATAACGTTATATATCCTAACCTAAGGGAACCTAACATCTCGGATGTAGTATTTCACTACGTTCCTGGCGGGTCGGCCCCACTTCTCGGTGGGAACATTATTTACGTCTATAACGTAATATAACCTAACCTAACCCATATAGAACCTCGCTGGTAATGTTTTACAAAATCCCGGTCGTGTCGTCCCGCACGTCTCGGTGCGGACATCATACACGTCTATAACGTTATATATCCTAACCTAAGGCAACTTAACATCTCCGATGTAGTATTTTCCAAAATTCCTGGCGCGTCGGCCCCTACTTCTCGGTGGGCACATTATATACGTCTGTAACGTAATATAACCTAACCTAAGCCACCTACACCCTCGCTGGTCATGTTTTACAGAATCCCGGTCGTGTCGTCTCGTACGTCTCGGTGCGGACATTATATACGTCTATAACGTTATATATCCTAACCTAAGGGAACCTAACATCTCGGATGTAGTATTTCACTACATTCCTGGCGGGTCGGCCCCACTTCTCGGTGGGAACATTATTTACGTCTACAACGTAATATAACCTAACCTAACCCATATAGAACCTCGCTGGTAATGTTTTACAAAATCCCGGTCGTGTCGGCCCGTACTTCTCCGTGGGGTCATTATATGCGTCTGTATCGTTATATATCCTAACCTAAGGCAACCTAACATCTCGGATGTAGTATTTTCCAACATTCCTGGCGGGTCGGACCCTACATCTCGGTGGGCGCATTATATAAGTCTATATCGTAATATAACCTAAACTAACCCATCTAGACCCTCGCTGGTAATGTTTTCGAAAATCCCGGTCATATAGGCCCGTACTTTTCCGTGGGGACATTTTATACGTCTATAATTTTATAATTCCAAACCGAACGGAACCTAAGATTTCGGATGTAGTATTTTCCAACATTCCTGGCGGGTCGGCCCCTACTTCTCGGTGGGCACATTATATACGTCTATAACGTAATATAACCTAACCTAAGCCACCTACACCCTCGCTGGTAATGTTTCACAGAATCCCGGTCGTGTCTTCCCGTACGTCTCGAAGCCGGACATTATATACGTCTATAATTTTATATATCCTAACCTAAGGCAACCTAACATCTCGAATGTAGTACTTCACAACATTCCTGGCGGGTCGGCCCCACTTCTCGGTGGGAACATTATATACGTCGATATCGTAATATAACCTAACCTAACCCATCTAGACCCTCACTGGTAATGTTTTACAGAATCTCGGTCGTGTCGTTTCGTACGTCTAGGTGCGGACATTATATACGTCTATAACGTTATATATCCTAACCTAAGGGAACCTAACATCTCGGTTGTAGTATTTCACAATATTCCTGGCTGGTCGGCCCCACTTCTCGATGGGAACATTATATACGTCTATATCGTAATATAACCTAACCTAACCCATCTAGACCCTCGCTGGTAATGTTTTACAGAATCTCGGTCGTGTCGTCTCGTACGTCTAGGTGCGGACATTATATACGTCTATAACGTTATATATCCTAACCTAAGGGAACCTAACATCTCGGATGTAGTATTTCACAATATTCCTGGCGCGTCGGCCCCACTTCTCGATGGGAACATTATATACGTCTATATCGTAATATAACCTAACCTAACCCATCTAGACCCTCGCTGGTAATGTTTTACAGAATCTCGGTCGTGTCCTCTCGTACGTCTCGGTGCGGACATTATATACGTCTATAACGTTATATATCCTAACCAAAGGCAACTTAACATCTCGGATGTAGTATTTTCCAACATTCCTGGCGGGTCGGACCCTACTTCTCGGTGGGCACATTATATACGTCTATATCGTAATATAACCTAACCTAACCCATCTAGACCCTCGCTGTTAATGTTTTACAAAATCCCGGTCGTGTCGGCCCGTACTTTTCCGTGGGGACATTATATGCGTCTATAATTTTATATATCCTAACCTAAGGCAACTTAACATCTCGAATGTAGTATTTTCCAAGATTCCTGGCGGGTCGGCCCCTACTTCTCGGTGGGCACATTATATACGTCTATATCGTAATATAACCTAACCTAACCCATCTAGACCCTCGCTGGTAATGTTTTACAGAATCCCGGTCGTGTCGTCTCGTACGTCTCGGTGCGGACATTATATACGTCTATAACGTTATATATCCTAACCTAAGGGAACCTAACATCTCGGATGTAGTATTTCACTATCATTCCTGGCGGGTCGGCCCCACTTCTCGGTGGGAACATTATTTACGTCTATAACGTAATATATCCTAACCTAACCCATATAGAACCTCGCTGGTAATGTTTTACAAAATCCCGGTCGTGTCGGCCCGTACTTCTCCGTGGGGACATTATATGCGTCTATATCGTTATATATCCTAACCTAAGGCAACCTAACATCTCGGATGTAGTATTTTCCAACATTCCTGGCGGGTCGGACCCTACTTCTCGGTGGGCGCATTATATACGTCTATATCGTAATATAACCTAACCTAACCCATCTAGACCCTCGCTGGTAATGTTTTACAAAATCGCGGTCATGTCGGCCCGTACTTTTCCGTGGGGACATTTTATACGTCTATAATTTTATATATCCTAACCTAAGGGAACCTAACATCTCGGATGTAGTATTTTCCAACATTCCTGGCGGGTCGGCCCCACTTCTCGGTGGGAACATTATTTACGTCTATAATGTTATATATCCTAACCTAAGGGAACCTAACATCTCGGATGTAGTATTTCACAACATTCCTGGCTGGTCGGCCCCACCTCTCGGTGGGAACATTATATACGTCTATATCGTAATATAACCTAACCTAACCCATCTAGACCCTCACTGGTAATGTTTTACAGAATCTCGGTCGTGTCGTCTCGTACGTCTCGGTGCGGATATTATATACGTCTATAACGTTATATATCCTAACCTAAGGGAACCTAACATCTCGGATGTAGTATTTCACAATATTCCTGGCTGGTCGGCCCCACTTCTCGGTGGGAACATTATATACGTCTATATCGTAATATAACCTAACCTAACCCATCTAGACCCTCGCTGGTAATGTTTTACAGAATCTCGGTCGTGTCGTCTCGTACGTCTCGGTGCGGACATTATATACGTCTATAACGTTATATATCCTAACCTAAGGGAACCTAACATCTCGGTTGTAGTATTTCACAATATTCCTGGCTGGTCGGCCCCACTTCTCGATGGGAACATTATATACGTCTATATTGTAATATAACCTAACCTAACCCATCTAGACCCTCGCTGGTAATGTTTTACAGAATCTCGGTCGTGTCCTCTCGTACGTCTCGGTGCGGACATTATATACGTCTATAACGTTATATATCCTAACCTAAGGCAACCTAACATCTCGGATGTAGTATTTTCCAACATTCCTGGCGGGTCGGACCCTACATCTCGGTGGGCGCATTATATACGTATATATCGTAATATAACCTAAACTAACCCATCTAGACCCTCGCTGGTAATGTTTTCGAAAATCCCGGTCATATCGGCCCGTACTTTTCCGTGGGGACATTTTATACGTCTATAATTTTATATATCCTAACCGAACGGAACCTAAGATTTCGGATGTAGTATTTTCCAACATTCCTGGCGGGTCGGCCCCTACTTCTCGGTGGGCACATTATATACGTCTATAACGTAATATAACCTAACCTAAGCCACCTACACCCTCGCTGGTAATGTTTCACAGAATCCCGTTCGTGTCTTCCCGTACGTCTCGAAGCCGGACATTATATACGTCTATAATTTTATATATCCTAACCTAAGGCAACCTAACATCTCGAATGTAGTACTTCACAACATTCCTGGCGGGTCGGCCCCACTTCTCGGTGGGAACATTATATACGTCGATATCGTAATATAACCTAACCTAACCCATCTAGACCCTCACTGGTAATGTTTTACAGAATCTCGGTCGTGTCGTTTCGTACGTCTAGGTGCGGACATTATATACGTCTATAACGTTATATATCCTAACCTAAGGGAACCTAACATCTCGGATGTAGTATTTCACAATATTCCTGGCTGGTCGGCCCCACTTCTCGATGGGAACATTATATACGTCTATATCGTAATATAACCTAACCTAACCCATCTAGACCCTCGCTGGTAATGTTTTACAGAATCTCGGTCGTGTCGTCTCGTACGTCTAGGTGCGGACATTATATACGTCTATAACGTTATATATCCTAACCTAAGGGAACCTAACATCTCGGATGTAGTATTTCACAATATTCCTGGCTGGTCGGCCCCACTTCTCGATGGGAACATTATATACGTCTATATCGTAATATAACCTAACCTAACCCATCTAGACCCTCGCTGGTAATGTTTTACAGAATCTCGGTCGTGTCCTCTCGTACGTCTCGGTGCGGACATTATATACGTCTATAACGTTATATATCCTAACCAAAGGCAACTTAACATCTCGGATGTAGTATTTTCCAACATTCCTGGCGGGTCGGACCCTACTTCTCGGTGGGCACATTATATACGTCTATATCGTAATATAACCTAACCTAACCCATCTAGACCCTCGCTGGTAATGTTTTACAGAATCCCGGTCGTGTCGTCTCGTACGTCTCGGTGCGGACATTATATACGTCTATAACGTTATATATCCTAACCTAAGGGAACCTAACATCTCGGATGTAGTATTTCACTATCATTCCTGGCGGGTCGGCCCCACTTCTCGGTGGGAACATTATTTACGTCTATAACGTAATATATCCTAACCTAACCCATATAGAACCTCGCTGGTAATGTTTTACAAAATCCCGGTCGTGTCGGCCCGTACTTCTCCGTGGGGACATTATATGCGTCTATATCGTTATATATTCTAACCTAAGGCAACCTAACATCTCGGATGTAGTATTCTCCAACATTCCTGGCGGGTCGGACCCTACTTCTCGGTGGGCGCATTATATACGTCTATATCGTAATATAACCTAACCTAACCCATCTAGACCCTCGCTAGTAATGTTTTACAGAATCTCGGTCGTGTCCTCTCGTACGTCTCGGTGCGGACATTATATACGTCTATAACGTTATATATCCTAACCAAAGGCAACTTAACATCTCGGATGTAGTATTTTCCTACATTCCTGGCGGGTCGGCCCCTACTTCTCTGTGGGCACATTATATACGTCTATAACGTAATATAACCTAACCTAAGCCACCTACACCCTCGCTGGTAATGTTTCACAGAATCCCGTTCGTGTCTTCCCGTACGTCTCGAAGCCGGACATTATATACGTCTATAATTTTATATATCCTAACCTAAGGCAACCTAACATCTCGAATGTAGTACTTCACAACATTCCTGGCGGGTCGGCCCCACTTCTCGGTGGGAACATTATTTATGTCTATAACGTTATATATCCTAACCTAAGGGAACCTAACATCTCGGATGTAGTATTTCACAACATTCCGGGCTGGTCGGCCCCACTTCTCGGTGGGAACATTATATACGTGTATATCGTATTATAACCTAACCTAACTCACCTAGACCCTCGCTGGTAATGTTTTACAGAATCCCGGTCGTGTCGTCCCGCACGTCTCGGTGCGGACATCATATACGTCTATAACGTTATACATCCTAACCTAAGGCAACTTAACATCTCCGATGTAGTATTTTCCAAAATTCCTGGCGGGTCGGCCCCTACTTCTCGGTGGGCACATTATATACGTCTATAACGTAATATAACCTAACCTAACCCATCTAGCCCCTCGCTTGTAATGTTATGCAGAATCCCGGTCGTGTCATCCCGTACTTCTCGGTGGGGACATTATATACGTCTATAACTTTATATATCCTAACCTAAGGGAACCTAACATCTCGGATGTAGTATTTCACAATATTCCTGGCTGGTCGGCCCCACTTCTCGATGGGAACATTATATACGTCTATATCGTAATATAACCTAACCTGACCCAACTAGACCCTCGCTGGTAATGTTTTCGAAAATCCCGGTCATATAGGCCCGTACTTTTCCGTGGGGACATTTTATACGTCTATAATTTTATATATCCTAACCGAACGGAACCTAACATTTCGGATGTAGTATTTTCCAACATTCCTCGCGGGTCGGCCCCTACTTCTCGGTGGGCACATTATATACGTCTATAACGTAATATAACCTAACCTAAGCCACCTACACCCTCGCTGGTAATGTTTCACAGAATCCCGTTCGTGTCTTCCCGTGCGTCTCGAAGCCGGACATTATATACGTCTATAATTTTATATATCCTAACCTAAGGCAACCTAACATCTCGAATGTAGTACTTCACAACATTCCTGGCGGGTCGGCCCCACTTCTCGGTGGGAACATTATATACGTCTATATCGTAATATAACCTAACCTAACCCATCTAGACCCTCGCTGGTAATGTTTTACAGAATCCCGGTCGTGTCGTCTCGTACGTCTCGGTGCGGACATTATATACGTCTATAACGTTATATATCCTAACCTAAGGGAACCTAACATCTCGGATGTAGTATTTCACTACATTCCTGGCGGGTCGGCCCCACTTCTCGGTGGGAACATTATTTACGTCTATAACGTAATATAACCTAACCTAACCCATATAGAACCTCGCTGGTAATGTTTTACAAAATCCCGGTCGTGTTGGCCCGTACTTCTCCGTGGGGACATTATATGCGTCTATATCGTTATATATCCTAACCTAAGGCAACCTAACATCTCGGATGTAGTATTTTCCAACATTCCTGGCGGGTCGGACCCTACTTCTCGGTGGGCGCATTATATACGTCTATATCGTAATATAACCTAACCTAACCCATCTAGACCCTCGCTAGTAATGTTTTACAGAATTTCGGTCGTGTCCTCTCGTACGTCTCGGTGCGGACATTATATACGTCTATAACGTTATATATCCTAACCAAAGGCAACCTAACATCTCGAATGTAGTACTTCACAACATTACTGGCGGGTCGGCCCCACTTCTCGGTGGGAACATTATATACGTCTATATCGTAATATAACCTAACCTAACACATCTAGACCCTCGCTGGTAATGTTTTACAGAATCCCGGTCGTGTCGTCTCGTACGTCTCGGTGCGGACATTATATACGTCTATAACGTTATATATCCTAACCTAAGGGAACCTAACATCTCGGATGTAGTATTTCACTACATTCCTGGCGGGTCGGCCCCACTTCTCGGTGGGAACATTATTTACGTCTATAACGTAATATAACCTAACCTAACCCATATAGAACCTCGCTGGTAATGTTTTACAAAATCCCGGTCGTGTTGGCCCGTACTTCTCCGTGGGGACATTATATGCGTCTATATCGTTATATATCCTAACCTAAGGCAACCTAACATCTCGGATGTAGTATTTTCCAACATTCCTGGCGGGTCGGACCCTACTTCTCGGTGGGCGCATTATATACGTCTATATCGTAATATAACCTAACCTAACCCATCTAGACCCTCGCTAGTAATGTTTTACAGAATTTCGGTCGTGTCCTCTCGTACGTCTCGGTGCGGACATTATATACGTCTATAACGTTATATATCCTAACCAAAGGCAACCTAACATCTCGAATGTAGTACTTCACAACATTCCTGGCGGGTCGGCCCCACTTCTCGGTGGGAACATTATATACGTCTATATCGTAATATAACCTAACCTAACACATCTAGACCCTCGCTGGTAATGTTTTACAGAATCCCGGTCGTGTCGCCTCGTACGTCTCGGTGGGCACATTATATACGTCTATAACGTAATATAACCTAACCTAAGCCACCTACACCCTCGCTGGTAATGTTTCACAGAATCCCGTTCGTGTCTTCCCGTGCGTCTCGAAGCCGGACATTATATACGTCTATAATTTTATATATCCTAACCTAAGGCAACCTAACATCTCGAATGTAGTACTTCACAACATTCCTGGCGGGTCGGCCCCACTTCTCGGTGGGAACATTATATACGTCTATATCGTAATATAACCTAACCTAACCCATCTAGACCCTCGCTGGTAATGTTTTACAGAATCCCGGTCGTGTCGTCTCGTACGTCTCGGTGCGGACATTATATACGTCTATAACGTTATATATCCTAACCTAAGGGAACCTAACATCTCGGATGTAGTATTTCACTACATTCCTGGCGGGTCGGCCCCACTTCTCGGTGGGAACATTATTTACGTCTATAACGTAATATAACCTAACCTAACCCATATAGAACCTCGCTGGTAATGTTTTACAAAATCCCGGTCGTGTTGGCCCGTACTTCTCCGTGGGGACATTATATGCGTCTATATCGTTATATATCCTAACCTAAGGCAACCTAACATCTCGGATGTAGTATTTTCCAACATTCCTGGCGGGTCGGACCCTACTTCTCGGTGGGCGCATTATATACGTCTATATCGTAATATAACCTAACCTAACCCATCTAGACCCTCGCTAGTAATGTTTTACAGAATTTCGGTCGTGTCCTCTCGTACGTCTCGGTGCGGACATTATATACGTCTATAACGTTATATATCCTAACCAAAGGCAACCTAACATCTCGAATGTAGTACTTCACAACATTCCTGGCGGGTCGGCCCCACTTCTCGGTGGGAACATTATATACGTCTATATCGTAATATAACCTAACCTAACACATCTAGACCCTCGCTGGTAATGTTTTACAGAATCCCGGTCGTGTCGCCTCGTACGTCTCGGTGCGGACATTATATACGTCTATAACGTTATATATCCTAACCTAAGGGAACCTAACATTTCGCATGTAGTATTTCACTACATTCCTGGCGGGTCGGCCCCACTTCTCGGTGGGAACATTATTTACGTCTATAACGTAATATAACCTAACCTAACCCATGTAGAACCTCGCTGGTAATGTTTTACAAAATCCCGGTTGTGTCGGCCCGTACTTCTCCGTGGGGACATTATATGCGTCTATATCGTTATATATCCTAACCTAAGGCAACCTAACATCTCGGATGTAGTATTTCACTACATTCCTGGCGGGTCGGCCCCACTTCTCGGTGGGAACATTATTTAGGTCTATAACGTAATATAACCTAACCTAACCCATATAGAACCTCGCTGGTAATGTTTTACAAAATCCCGGTCGTGTCGGCCCGTACTTCTCCGTGGGGACATTATATGCGTCTATATCGTTATATATCCTAACCTAAGGCAACCTAACATCTCGGATGTAGTATTTTCCAACATTCCTGGCGGGTCGGACCCTACTTCTCGGTGGGCGCATTATATACGTCTATATCGTAATATAACCTAACCTAACCCATCTAGACCCTCGCTGGTAATGTTTTACAAAATCGCGGTCATGTCGGCCCGTACTTTTCCGTGGGGACATTTTATACGTCTATAATTTTATATATCCTAACCTAAGGGAACCTAACATCTCGGATGTAGTATTTTCCAATATTCCTGGCGGGTCGGCCCCACTTCTCGGTGGGAACATTATTTACGTCTATAATGTTATATATCCTAACCTAAGGGAACCTAACATCTCGGATGTAGTATTTCACAACATTCCTGGCTGGTCGGCCCCACTTCTCGGTGGGAACATTATATACGTCTATATCGTAATATAACCTAACCTAACCCATCTAGACCCTCACTGGTAATGTTTTACAGAATCTCGGTCGTGTCGTCTCGTACGTCTCGGTGCGGACATTATATACGTCTATAACGTTATATATCCTAACCTAAGGGAACCTAACATCTCGGATGTAGTATTTCACTACATTCCTGGCGGGTCGGCCCCACTTCTCGGTGGGAACATTATTTACGTCTATAACGTAATATAACCTAACCTAACCCATATAGAACCTCGCTGGTAATGTTTTACAAAATCCCGGTTGTGTCGGCCCGTACTTCTCCGTGTGGACATTATATGCGTCTATATCGTTATATATCCTAACCTAAGGCAACCTAACATCTCGGATGTAGTATTTTCCAACATTCCTGGCGGGTCGGACCCTACATCTCGGTGGGCGCATTATATACGTATATATCGTAATATAACCTAAACTAACCCATCTAGACCCTCGCTGGTAATGTTTTCGAAAATCCCGGTCATATCGGCCCGTACTTTACCGTGGGGACATTTTATACGTCTATAATTTTATATATCCTAACCGAAGGGAACCTAACATCTCGGATGTAGTATTTTCCAACATTCCTGGCGGGTCGGCCCCTACTTCTCGGTGGGCACATTATATACGTCTGTAACGTAATATAACCTAACCTAAGCCACCGACACCCTCGCTGGTAATGTTTTACAGAATCCCGGTCGTGTCGTCTCGTACGTCTCGGTGCGGAGATTATATACGTCTATAACGTTATATATCCTAACCTAAGGGAACCTAACATCTCGGATGTAGTATTTCACTACATTCCTGGCGGGTCGGCCCCACTTCTCGGTGGGAACATTATTTACGTCTACAACGTAATATAACCTAACCTAACCCATATAGAACCTCGCTGGTAATGTTTTACAAAATCCCGGTCGTGTCGGCCCGTACTTCTCCGTGGCGTCATTATATGCGTCTATATCGTTATATATCCTAACCTAAGGCAACCTAACATCTCGGATGTAGTATTTTCCAACATTCCTGGCGGGTCGGGCCCTACATCTCGGTGGGCGCATTATATAAGTCTATATCGTAATATAACCTAAACTAACCCATCTAGACCCTCGCTGGTAATGTTTTCGAAAATCCCGGTCATATAGGCCCGTACTTTTCCGTGGGGACATTTTATACGTCTATAATTTTATATATCCTAACCGAACGGAACCTAACATTTCGGATGTAGTATTTTCCAACATTCCTGGCGGGTCGGCCCCTACTTCTTGGTGGGCACATTATATACGTCTATAACGTAATATAACCTAACCTAAGCCACCTACACCCTCGCTGGTAATGTTTCACAGAATCCCGTTCGTGTCTTCCCGTACGTCTCGAAGCCGGACATTATATACGTCTATAATTTTATATATCCTAACCTAAGGCAACCTAACATCTCGAATGTAGTACTTCACAACATTTCTGGCGGGTCGGCCCCACTTCTCGGTGGGAACATTATATACGTCTATATCGTAATATAACCTAACCTAACCCATCTAGACCCTCGCTGGTAATGTTTTACAGAATCTCGGTCGTGTCGTCTCGTACGTCTCGGTGCGGACATTATATACGTTTATAACGTTATATATCCTAACCTAAGGGAACCTAACATCTCGGATGTAGTATTTCACAATATTCCTGGCTGGTCGGCCCCACTTCTCGATGGGAACATTATATACGTCTATATCGTAATATAACCTAAACTAACCCATCTAGACCCTCGCTGGTAATGTTTTACAAAATCCCGGTCATGTCGGCCCGTACTTTTCCGTGGGGACATTTTATACGTCTATAATTTTATATATCCTAACCTAAGGGAACCTAATATCTCGGATGTAGTATTTTCCAACATTCCTGGCGGGTCGGACCCTACTTCTCGGTGGGCACATTATATACGTCTGTAACGTAATATAACCTAACCTAAGCCACCTACACCCTCGCTGGTAATGTTTCACTGAATCCCGTTCGTGTCTTCCCGTACGTCTCGAAGCCGGACATTATATACGTCTATAAAGTTACATATCCTAACCTAAGGCAACCTAACATCTCGAATGTAGTATTTCACAACATTCCTGGCGGGTCGGCCCCACTTCTCGGCGGGAACATTTTATACGTTTATAACGTAATATAACCTAACCTAACCCATCTAGCCCCTCGCTGGTAATGTTTTACAATATCCCGGTCTTGTCGGCCGTACTTCTCGGTGGGGACATTATATACGTCTATAACGTTATATATCCTAACCTAAGGGAACCTAACATCTCGGATGTAGTATTTCACAACATTCCTGGCTGGTCGGCCCCACTTCTCGTTGGGAACATTATATACGTTTATAACGTAGTATAACCTAACCTAACCCATCTAGCCCCTCGCTTGTAATGTTTTACAGAATCCCGGTCGTGTCGTCCCGTACGTCTCGGTGCGGACATTATATACGTCTATAACGTTATATATCCTAACCAAAGGCAACCTAACATCTCGAATGTTGTATTTCACAACATTCCTGGCGGGTCGGCCCCACTTCTCGGTGGGAACATTATTTACGTTTATAACGTAATATAACCTAACCTAACCCATCTGGACCCTCGCTGGTAATGTTTTACAAAATCCCAGTCGTGTCGGCCCGTACTTTTCCGTGGGGACATTATATACGTCTATAATCTTATATATCCTAAACTAAGGCAACTTAACATCTCGGATGTAGTATTTTCCAACATTCCTGGCGGGTCGGCCCCTACTTCTCGGTGGGCACATTATATACGTCTATATCGTAATATAACCTAACCTAACTCATCTAGACCCTCGCTGGTAATGTTTTACAGAATCCCGGTCGTGTCGTCCCTTACGTCTCGGTGCGGACATTATATACGTCTATAACGTTATATATCCTAACCTAAGGGAACCTATCATCTCGGATGTAGTATTTCACAACATTCCTGGCTGGTCGGCCCCACTTCTCGTTGGGAACATTATATACGTTTATAACGTAGTATAACCTAACCTAACCCATCTAGCCCCTCGCTTGTAATGTTTTACAGAATCCCGGTCGTGTCGTCCCGTACGTCTCGGTGCGGACATTATATACGTCTATAACGTTATATATCCTAACCAAAGGCAACCTAACATCTCGAATGTTGTATTTCACAACATTCCTGGCGGGTCGGCCCCACTTCTCGGTGGGAACATTATTTACGTCTATAACGTAATATAACCTAACCTAACCCATCTGGACCCTCGCTGGTAATGTTTTACAAAATCCCAGTCGTGTCGGCCCGTACTTTTCCGTGGGGACATTATATACGTCTATAATCTTATATATCCTAAACTAAGGCAACTTAACATCTCGGATGTAGTATTTTCCAACATTCCTGGCGGGTCGGCCCCTACTTCTCGGTGGGCACATTATATACGTCTATATCGTAATATAACCTAACCTAACTCATCTAGACCCTCGCTGGTAATGTTTTACAGAATCCCGGTCGTGTCGTCCCTTACGTCTCGGTGCGGACATTATATACGTCTATAACGTTATATATCCTAACCTAAGGGAACCTATCATCTCGGATGTAGTATTTCACAACATTCCTGGCTGGTCGGCCCCACTTCTCGTTGGGAACATTATATACGTTTATAACGTAGTATAACCTAACCTAACCCATCTAGCCCCTCGCTTGTAATGTTTTACAGAATCCCGGTCGTGTCGTCCCGTACGTCTCGGTGCGGACATTATATACGTCTATAACGTTATATATCCTAACCAAAGGCAACCTAACATCTCGAATGTTGTATTTCACAACATTCCTGGCGGGTCGGCCCCACTTCTCGGTGGGAACATTATTTACGTCTATAACGTAATATAACCTAACCTAACCCATCTGGACCCTCGCTGGTAATGTTTTACAAAATCCCAGTCGTGTCGGCCCGTACTTTTCCGTGGGGACATTATATACGTCTATAATCTTATATATCCTAAACTAAGGCAACTTAACATCTCGGATGTAGTATTTTCCAACATTCCTGGCGGGTCGGCCCCTACTTCTCGGTGGGCACATTATATACGTCTATATCGTAATATAACCTAACCTAACTCATCTAGACCCTCGCTGGTAATGTTTTACAGAATCCCGGTCGTGTCGTCCCTTACGTCTCGGTGCGGACATTATATACGTCTATAACGTTATATATCCTAACCTAAGGGAACCTAACATCTCGGATGTAGTATTTCACAACATTCCTGGCTGGTCGGCCCCACTTCTCGTTGGGAACATTATATACGTTTATAACGTAGTATAACCTAACCTAACCCATCTAGCCCCTCGCTTGTAATGTTTTACAGAATCCCGGTCGTGTCGTCCCGTACGTCTCGGTGCGGACATTATATACGTCTATAACGTTATATATCCTAACCAAAGGCAACCTAACATCTCGAATGTTGTATTTCACAACATTCCTGGCGGGTCGGCCCCACTTCTCGGTGGGAACATTATTTACGTCTATAACGTAATATAACCTAACCTAACCCATCTGGACCCTCGCTGGTAATGTTTTACAAAATCCCAGTCGTGTCGGCCCGTACTTTTCCGTGGGGACATTATATACGTCTATAATCTTATATATCCTAAACTAAGGCAACTTAACATCTCGGATGTAGTATTTTCCAACATTCCTGGCGGGTCGGCCCCTACTTCTCGGTGGGCACATTATATACGTCTATATCGTAATATAACCTAACCTAACTCATCTAGACCCTCGCTGGTAATGTTTTACAGAATCCCGGTCGTGTCGTCCCTTACGTCTCGGTGCGGACATTATATACGTCTATAACGTTATATATCCTAACCTAAGGGAACCTATCATCTCGGATGTAGTATTTCACAACATTCCTGGCTGGTCGGCCCCACTTCTCGTTGGGAACATTATATACGTTTATAACGTAGTATAACCTAACCTAACCCATCTAGCCCCTCGCTTGTAATGTTTTACAGAATCCCGGACGTGTCGTCCCGTACGTCTCGGTGCGGACATTATATACGTCTATAACGTTATATATCCTAACCAAAGGCAACTTAACATCTCGGATGTAGTATTTTCGAACATTCCTGGCGGGTCGGACCCTACTTTTCGGTGGGCACATTATATACGTCTATATCGTAATATAACCTAAACTAACCCATCTAGACCCTCGCTGGTAATGTTTTCGAAAATCCCGGTCATATCGGCCCGTACTTTTCCGTGGGGACATTTTATACGTCTATAATTTTATATATCCTAACCTAAGGGAACCTAACATCTCGGATGTAGTATTTTCCAACATTCCTGGCGGGTCGGCCCCTACTTCTCGGTGGGCACATTATATAAGTCTGTAACGTAATATAACCTAACCTGAGCCACCTACACCCTCGCTGGTAATGTTTCACAGAATCCCGTTCGTGTCTTCCCGTACGTCTCGAAGCCGGACATTATATACGTCTATAAATTTATATATACCTAACCTAAGGCAACCTAATATCTCGAATGTAGTACTTCACAACATTCCTGGCGGGTCGGCCCCACTTCTCGGTGGGAACATTATTTACGTCTATAACGTAATATAACCTAACCTAACCAATCTAGACCCTCGCTGGTAATGTTTTACAAAATCCCGGTCGTGTCGGCCCGTACTTCTCGGTGGGAACATTATTTACGTCTGTAACGTTATATATCCTAACCTAAGGGAACCTAACATCTCGGATGTAGTATTTTCCAACATTCTTGCCGGGTCGGCCCCTACTTCTCGGTGGGCACATTATATACGTCTATATCGTAATATAACCTAAACTAACCCATCTAGACCCTCGCTGGTAATGTTTTACAAAATCCCGGTCATGTCGGCCCGTACTTTTCCGTGGGGACATTATATACGTCTATATCGTTATATATCCTAACCTAAGGCAACCTAACATCTCGGATGTAGTATTTTCCAACATTCCTGGCGGGGCGGCCGCTACTTCTCGGTGGGAACATTATATACGTCTATATCGTAATATAACCTAACCTAACCCACCTAAACCCTCGCTGGTAATGTTTTACAAAATCCCGGTCGTGTGGGCCCGTACATCTCGGTGGGGACATTATTTACGTCTATAACGTTATATATCCTAACCTAAGGGAACCTAACATCTCGGATGTAGTATTTAACAACATTCCTGGCGGGGCGGCGCCAATTCTCGGTGGGAACATTATATACGTCTATATCGTAATATAACCTAACCAAACCCATCTAGCCCCTAGCTGGGAATGTTTTATAGAATCCCGGTCGTGTCGTCCGGTACGTCTCGGTGCGGACATTATATACGTCTATAACGTTATATATCCTAACCAAAGACAACCTAACATCTCGAATGTAGTATTTCACAACATTCCTGGCGGGTCGGACCCTACTTCTCGGTGGGCACATTATATCCGTCTATATCGTAATATAACCTAACCTAACCCATCTAGACCCTCGCTGGTAATGTTTTACAAAAGCCCGGTCGTGTCGGCTCGTACTTTTCCGTGGGGACATTATATACGTCTATAATTTTATATATCCTAACCTAAGGGAACCTAACATCTCGGATGTAGTATTTTCCAACATTCCTGCCGGGTCAGCCCCTACTTCTCGGTGGGCACATTATATACGTCTATATCGTAATATAACCTAAACTAACCCATCTAGACCCTCGTTGGTAATGTTTTACAAAATCCCGGCCGTGTCGGCCCGTACTTCTCGGTGGGGACATTATATACGTCTATAACGTTATATATCCTAACCTAAGGGAGCCTAACATCTCGGTTGTAGTATTTTCCAACATTCCTGGCGGGTCGACCGCTACTTCTCGGTGGGCACATTATGTACGTCTATATCGTAATATAACCTAACCTAACCCATCTAGACCCTCGCTGTTAATGTTTTACAAAATCCCGGTCGTGTCGGCCCGTACTTTTCCGTGGGGACATTATATACGTCTATAATTTTATATATCCTAACCTAAGGCAACGTAACATCTCGAATGTAGTGTTTTCCAACATTCCTGGCGGGTCGGCCCGTACTTCTCGGTGGGAACATTATATACGTTTATAACGTAGTATAGCCTAACCTAACCCATCTAGCCCCTCGCTTGTAATGTTTTACAGTATCCCGGTCGTGTCGTCCCGTGCGTCTCGGTGCGGACATTATATACGTCTATAACGTTATGTATCCTAACCAAAGGCAACTTAACATCTCGGATGTAGTATTTTCGAACATTCCTGGCGGGTCGGACCCTACTTCTCGGTGGGCACAGTATATACGTCTATATCGTAATATAACCTAAACTAACCCATCTAGAACCTCGCTGGTAATGTTTTCCAAAATCCCGGTCATGTCGGCCCGTACTTTTCCGTGGGGACATTTTATACGTCTATAATTTTATATATCCTAACCTAAGGGAAACTAACATCTCGGATGTAGTATTTTCCAACATTCCTGGCGGGTCGGCCACTACTTCTCGGTGGGCACATTATATACGTCTATAACGTAATATAACCTAACCTAAGCCACCTACACCCTCGCTGGTAATGTTTCACAGAATCCCGTTCGTGTCTTCCCGTACGTCTCGAAGCCGGACATTATATACGTCTATAACGTTATATATCCTAACCAAAGGCAACCTAACATCTCGAATGTTGTATTTCACAACATTCCTGGCGGGTCGGCCCCACTTCTCGGTGGGAACATTATATACGTCTATATTGTAATATAACCTAACCTAACCCATCTAGACCATCGCTGGTAATGTTTTACAAAATCCCGGTCGTGTCGGCCCGTACTTCTCCGTGGGGACATTATATACGTCTATATCGATATATATCCTAACCTAAGGCAACTTAACATCTCCGATGTAGTATTTTCCAACATTCCTGGCGGGTCGGACCCTACTTCTCGGTGGGCACATTATATACGTCTATATCGTAATATAACCTAAACTAACCTATCTAGACCCTCGCTGGTAATGTTTTACAAAATCCCGGTCATGTCGGCCCGTACTTTTCCGTGGGGACATTATATACGTCTATATCGTTATATAACCTAACCTAACCCACCTAGACCATCGCTGGTAATGTTTTACAGAATCCCGGTCGTGTCGTCCCGTACGTCTCGGTGCGGACATTATATACGTCTATAACGTTATATATCCTACCCAAAGGCAACTTAACATCTCGGATGTAGTATTTTCGTTCATTCCTGGCGGGTCGGCCCCTACTTCTCGGTGGGCACACTATATACGTCTATATCGTAATGTAACCTAACCTAACCCATCTAGACCCTCGCTGGTAATGTTTTACAAAATAACGGTCGTGTCGGACCGTACTTCTCGGTGGGAACATAATATACGTCTATATCGTAATATAACCTAACCTAACCCACCTAGACCCTCGCTGGTAATGTTTTACAGAATCCCGGTCGTGTCGTCCCGTACGTCTCGGTGCGGACATTATATACGTCTATAATTTTATATATCCTAACCTAAGGCAACTTAAAATCTCGAATGTAGTATTTTCCAACATTCCTGGCGGCTCGGCCCCTACTTCTCGGTGGGCACATTACATACGTCTATATCGTAATATAACCTAACCTAACCCATCTAGACCCTCGCAGGTAATGTTTTACAAAATCCCGGTCGTGTCGGCCCGTACTTCTCCGTGGGGACATTATATACGTCTATATCGTTATATATCCTAACCTAAGGCAACCTAACATCTCGGATGTAGTATTTTCCAACATTCCTGGCGGGTCGGCCCCTACTTCTCGGTGGGCACATTATATACGTCTATATCGTAATATAACCTAACCTAACCCATCTAGGCCCTCGCTGGTAATGTTTTACAAAATCCCGGTCGTGTCGGCTCGTACTTCTCGGTGGGGACATTATTTACGTCTATAACGTTATATATCCTAACCTAAGGGAACCTAACATCTCGGATGTAGTATTTCACAACATTCCTGGCGGGTCGGCCCCACTTCTCGGTGGGAACACTATTTACGTCTATAACGTAATATAACCTAACCTAACCCATCTAGACCCTCGCTGGTAATGTTTTACAAAATCCCGGTCCTGTCGGCCCGTACTTCTCGGTGGGGACATTATTTACGTCTATAACGTTATGTATCCTAACCTAAGGGAACCTAACATTTCGGATGTTGTATTTCACAACATTCCTGGCAGGTCGGCCCCTACTTCTCGGTGGGCACATTATATACGTCTATATCGTAATATAACCTAACCTAACCCATCTAGACCCTCGCTGGTAATGTTTTACAGAATCCCGGTCGTGTCGTCTCGTACGTCTCGGTGCGGACAATATATACGTCTATAACGTTATATATCCTAACCTAAGGGAACCTAACATCTCGGATGTAGTATTTTCCAACATTCCTGGTGGGTCGGCCCCTACTTCTCGGTGGGCACATTATATACGTCTATATCGTAAAATAACCTAACCTAACCCATCTAGACCCTCGCTGGTAATGTTTTACAGAATCCCGATCGTGTCGTCTCGTACGTCTCGTTGCGGATATTATATACGTCTATAACGTTATATATTCTAACCTAAGGCAACTTAACATCTCCGATGTAGTATTTTCCAACATTCCTGGCGGGTCGGCCCCTACTTCTCGGTGGGCACATTATATACGTCTATAACGTAATATAACCTAACCTAACCCATCTAGCCCCAAGCTGGGAATGTTTTACAGAATCGCGGTCGTATCGTCCCGTACGTCTCGGTGCGGACATTATATACGTCTATAACGTTATATATCCTAACCTAAGGGAACCTAACATTTCGGATGTTGTATTTCACAACATTCCTGGCAGGTCGGCCCCTACTTCTCGGTGGGCACATTATATACGTCTATATCGTAAAATAACCTAACCTAACCCATCTAGACCCTCGCTGGTAATGTTTTACAGAATCCCGATCGTGTCGTCTCGTACGTCTCGTTGCGGATATTATATACGTCTATAACGTTATATATTCTAACCTAAGGGAACCTAATATGTCGGATGTAGTATTTCACAACATTCCTGGCGGGTCGGCCCCTACTTCTCGGTGGGCACATTATATACGTCTATATCGTAATATAACCTAACCTAACCCATCTAGACCCTCGCTGGTAATGTTTTACAGAATCCCGGTCGTGTCGTCTCGTACGTCTCGGTGCGGATATTATATACGTACATAACGTTATATATCCTAACCTAAGGGAACCTAACATCTCGGATGTAGTATTTCACAACATTCCTGGATGGTCGGCCCCTACTTCTCGGTGGGCACATTATATACGTCTATAACGTAATATAACCTAACCTAACCCATCTAGCCCCTAGCTGGGAATGTTTTACAGAATCCCGGTCGTATCGTCCCGTACGTCTCGGTGCGGACATTATATACGTCTATAACGTTATATATCCTAACCTAAGGGAACCTAACATTTCGGATGTAGTATTTCACAACATTCCTGGCAGGTCGGCCCCTACTTCTCGGTGGGCACATTATATACGTCTATATCGTAATATAACCTAACCTAACCCATCTAGACCCTCGCTGGTAATGTTTTACAAAATCCCGGTCGTGTCGGCCCGTACGTCTCGGTGCGGACATTATATACGTCTATAACGTTATATATTCTAACCTAAGGCAACTTAACCTCTCGGATGTAGTATTTTCCAACAGTCTTGGCGGGTCGGAACCTACTTCTCGGTGGGCACAATATATACTTCTATATCGTAATATAACCTAACCCAACCCATCTAGACCCTCGCTGCTAATGTTTTACAAAATCCCGGTCGTGTCGGCCCGTACTTTTCCGTGGGGACATTATATACGTCTATAGTTTTATATATCCTAACCTAAGGCAACATAACATCTCGAATGTAGTATTTTCCAACATTCCTGGCGGGTCGGCCCCTACTTCTCGGTGGGAACATTATATACGTCTATATCGTAATATAACCTAACCTAACCCATCTAGCCCCTCGCTGGTTATGTTTTACAAAATCGCAGTCGTGTCGGCCCGTACTTTTCCGTGGGGACATTATATACGTCTATAATTTTATATATCCTAACCTAAGGCAAATTAACATCTCGGATGTAGTATTTTCCAACATTCCTGGCGGGTCAGTCCCTACTTCTCGGTGGGCACATTATATACGTCTATATCGTAATATAACCTAACCTAACCCATCTAGCCCCTCGCTGGTTATGTTTTACAAAATCCCAGTCGTGTCGGCCCGTACTTTTCCGTGGGGACATTATATACGTCTATAATTTTATATATCCTAACCTAAGGCAACTTAACATCTCGGATGTAGTATTTTCCAACATTCCTGGCGGGTCGGCCCCTACTTCTCGGTGGGCACATTATATACGTCTATATCGTAATATAACCTAACCTAAACCATCTAGAACCTCGCTGGTAATGTTTTACAGAACCGGTCGTGTCGTCTCGTACGTCTCGGTGCGGACATTATATACGTCTATAACGATATATCCTAACCTAAGGGAACCTAATATCTCGGATGTAGTATTTCACAACATTCCTGGCGGGTCGGCCCCTACTTCTCGGTGGGCACATTATATACGTCTATATCGTAATATAACCTAACCTAACCCATCTAGACCCTCGCTGGTAATGTTTTACAGAATCCCGGTCGTGTCGTCTCGTACGTCTCGGTGCGGATATTATATACGTCTATAACGTTATATATCCTAACCTAAGGGAACCTAACATCTCGGATGTAGTATTTCACAACATTCCTGGCGGGTCGGCCCCTACTCCTCGGTGGGCACATTATACACATCTGTAACGTAATATAACCTAACCTAAGCCACCTACACCCTCGCTTGTAATGTTTCACAGAATCCCGTTCGTGTCTTCCCGTACGTCACGAAGCCGGACATTATATACGTCTATAAAGTTATATATCCTAACCTAAGGCAACCTAACATCTGGAATGTAGTATTTCACAACATTCCTGGCGGGTCGGCCCCACTTCTCGGTGGGAACATTATTTACGTCTATGACGTAATATAACCTAACCTAACCCATCTAGACCCTCGCTGTTAATGTTTTACAGAATCCCGGTCGTATCGTCCCGTACGTCTCGGTGCGGACATTATATGCGTCTATAACGTTATATATACTAACCTAAGGCAACTTAACATCTCCGATGTAGTATTTTCCAACATTCCTGGCGGGTCGTCCCCTACTTCTCGGTGGGCACATTATATACGTCTATAACGTAATATAACCTAACCTAACCCATCTAGCCCCTAGCTGGGAATGTTTTACAGAATCCCGGTCGTGTCGTCCCGTACGTCTCGGTGCGGACATTATATACGTCTATAACGTTATATATCCTAACCTAAGGGAACTTAACATTTCGGATGTAGTATTTCACAACATTCCTGGCAGGTCCGCCCCTACTTCTTGGTGGGCACATTATATACGTCTATATCGTAATATAACCTAACCTAACCCATCTAGACCCTCGCTGGTAATGTTTTACAAAATCTCGGTCGTGTCGGCCCGTACTTCTCGGTGGGGACATTATTTACGTCTATAACGTTATATATCCTAACCCAAGGGAACCTAAAATCTCGGATGTAGTACTTCACAACATTCCTGGCGGGTCGGCCCCTACTTCTCGGTGGGCACATTGCATACGTCTATATCGTAATATAACCTAACCTAACCCATCTAGACCCTCGCAGGTAATGTTTTACAAAATCCCGGTCGTGTCGGCCCGTACTTCTCCGTGGGGACATTATTTACGTCTATAACGTTATATATCCTAACCTAAGGGAACCTAAAATCTCGGATGTAGTACTTCACAACATTCCTGGCGGGTCGGCCCCTACTTCTCGGTGGGCACATTATATACGTCTATATCGTAATATAACCTAACCTAACCCATCTAGACCCTCGCAGGTAATGTTTTACAAAATCCCGGTCGTGTCGGCCCGTACTTGTCCGTGGGGACATTATATACGTCTATATCGTTATATATCCTAACCTAAGGCAACCTAACATCTCGGATGTAGTATTTTCCAACATTCCTGGCGGGTCGGCCCCCACTTCTCGGTGGGCACATTATATACGTCTATATCGTAATATAACCTAACCTAACCCATCTAGGGCCTCGCTGGTAATGTTTTACAAAATCCCGGTCGTGTCGGCTCGTACTTCTCGGTGGGGACACTATT
Organism: Xylocopa violacea; assembly: GCA_963969225.1. NCBI lineage: Eukaryota > Metazoa > Arthropoda > Insecta > Hymenoptera > Apidae > Xylocopa > Xylocopa violacea. The sequence continues at coordinate 505,084 of CAXAJV010000061.1, read as the reverse complement.
TACGTCTATAACGTAATATAACCTAACCTAACCCATCTAGACCCTCGCTGGTAATGTTTTACAAAATCCCGGTCCTGTCGGCCCGTAATTCTCCGTGGGGACATAATATGCGTCTATATCGTTATATATCCTAACCTGAGGGAACCTAACATTTCGGATGTTGTATTTCACAACATTCCTGGCATGTCGGCCCCTACTTCTCGGTGGGCATATTATATACGTCTATATCGTAATATAACCTAACCTAACCCATCTAGACACTCGCTGTTAATGTTTTACAAAATCCCGGTCGCATCGGCACGTACGTCTCGATGCGGACATTATATACGTCTATAACTTTATATATCCTAACCTAAGGGAACCTAACATCTCGGATGTAGTATTTCACAACATTCCTGGCTGGTCGGCCCCTACTTCTCGGTGGGCACATTATATACGTCTATAACGTAATATAACCTAACCTAACCCATCTAGACTCTCGCTGGTAATGTTTTACAAAATCCCGGTCGTGTCGGCCCGTACTTCTCGGTGGGGACATTATTTACGTCTATAACGTTATATATCCTAACCTAAGGGAACCTAACATTTCGGATGTTGTATTTCACAACATTCCTGGCAGGTCGGCCCCTACTTCTCGGTGGGCACATTATATACGTCTATATCGTAATATAACCTAACCTAACCCATCTAGACCCTCGCTGGTAATGTTTTACAGAATCCCGGTCGTGTCGTCTCGTACGTCTCGGTGCGGACAATATATACGTCTATAACGTTATATATCCTAACCTAAGGGAACCTAACATCTCGGATGTAGTATTTTCCAACATTCCTGGTGGGTCGGCCCCTACTTCTCGGTGGGCACATTATATACGTCTATATCGTAAAATAACCTAACCTAACCCATCTAGACCCTCGCTGGTAATGTTTTACAGAATCCCGATCGTGTCGTCTCGTACGTCTCGTTGCGGATATTATATACGTCTATAACGTTATATATTCTAACCTAAGGCAACTTAACATCTCCGATGTAGTATTTTCCAACATTCCTGGCGGGTCGGCCCCTACTTCTCGGTGGGCACATTATATACGTCTATAACGTAATATAACCTAACCTAACCCATCTAGCCCCTAGCTGGGAATGTTTTACAGAATCCCGGTCGTGTCGTCTCGTACGTCTCGGTGCGGACAATATATACGTCTATAACGTTATATATCCTAACCTAAGGGAACCTAACATCTCGGATGTAGTATTTTCCAACATTCCTGGTGGGTCGGCCCCTACTTCTCGGTGGGCACATTATATACGTCTATATCGTAAAATAACCTAACCTAACCCATCTAGACCCTCGCTGGTAATGTTTTACAGAATCCCGATCGTGTCGTCTCGTACGTCTCGTTGCGGATATTATATACGACTATAACGTTATATATTCTAACCTAAGGCAACTTAACATCTCCGATGTAGTATTTGCCAACATTCCTGGCGGGTCGGCCCCTACTTCTCGGTGGGCACATTATATACGTCTATAACGTAATATAACCTAACCTAACCCATCTAGCCCCTAGCTGGGAATGTTTTACAGAATCGCGGTCGTATCGTCCCGTACGTCTCGGTGCGGACATTATATACGTCCATAACGTTATATATCCTAACCTAAGGGAACCTAACATTTCGGATGTTGTATTTCACAACATTCCTGGCAGGTCGGCCCCTACTTCTCGGTGGGCACATTATATACGTCTATATCGTAAAATAACCTAACCTAACCCATCTAGACCCTCGCTGGTAATGTTTTACAGAATCCCGATCGTGTCGTCTCGTACGTCTCGTTGCGGATATTATATACGTCTATAACGTTATATATTCTAACCTAAGGCAACTTAACATCTCCGATGTAGTATTTTCCAACATTCCTGGATGGTCGGACCCTACTTCTCGGTGGGCACATTATATACGTCTATAACGTAATATAACCTAACCTAACCCATCTAGCCCCTAGCTGGGAATGTTTTACAGAATCCCGGTCGTATCGTCCCGTACGTCTCGGTGCGGACATTATATACGTCTATAACGTTATATATCCTAACCTAAGGGAACCTAACATTTCGGATGTAGTATTTCACAACATTCCTGGCAGGTCGGCCCCTACTTCTCGGTGGGCACATTATATACGTCTATATCGTAATATAACCTAACCTAACCCATCTAGACCCTCGCTGGTAATGTTTTACAAAATCCCGGTCGTGTCGGCCCGTACTTCTCGGTGGGGACATTATTTACGTCTATAACGTTATATATCCTAACCTAAGGGAACCTAAAATCTCGGATGTAGTACTTCACAACATTCCTGGCGGGTCGGCCCCTACTTCTCGGTGGGCACATTATATACGTCTATATCGTAATATAACCTAACCTAACCCATCTAGACCCTCGCTGGTAATGTTTTACAAAATCCCGGTCGTGTCGGCTCGTACTTCTCGGTGGGGACATTATTTACGTCTATAACGTTATATATCCTAACCTAAGGGAACCTAAAATCTCGGATGTAGTACTTCACAACATTCCTGGCGGGTCGGCCCCTACTTCTCGGTGGGCACATTATATACGTCTATATCGTAATATAACCTAACCTAACCCATCTAGACCCTCGCTGGTAATGTTTTACAAAATCCCGGTCGTGTCGGCTCGTACTTCTCGGTGGGGACATTATTTACGTCTATAACGTTATATATCCTAACCTAAGGGAACCTAACATTTCGGATGTTGTATTTCACAACATTCCTGGCAGGTCGGCCCCTACTTCTCGGTGGGCACATTATATACGTCTATATCGTAATATAACCTAACCTAACCCATCTAGACCCTCGCTGGTAATGTTTTACAGAATCCCGGTCGTGTCGTCTCGTACGTCTCGGTGCGGACAATATATACGTCTATAACGTTATATATCCTAACCTAAGGGAACCTAACATCTCGGATGTAGTATTTTCCAACATTCCTGGTGGGTCGGCCCCTACTTCTCGGTGGGCACATTATATACGTCTATATCGTAAAATAACCTAACCTAACCCATCTAGACCCTCGCTGGTAATGTGTTACAGAATCCCGGTCGTGTCGTCTCGTACGTCTCGGTGCGGATATTACATACGTCTATAACGTTATATATTCTAACCTAAGGCAACTTAACATCTCCGATGTAGTATTTTCCAACATTCCTGGCGGGTCGGCCCCTACTTCTCGGTGGGCACATTATATACGTCTATAACGTAATATAACCTAACCTAACCCATCTAGCCCCTAGCTGGGAATGTTTTACAGAATCCCGGTCGTGTCGTCCCGTACGTCTCGGTGCGGACATTATATACGTCTATAACGTTATATATCCTAACCTAAGGGAACATAACATTTCGGATGTAGTGTTTCACAACATTCCTGGCAGGTCGGCCCCAACTTCTCGGTGGGCACATTATATACGTCTATATCGTAATATAACCTAACCTAACCCATCTAGACCCTCGCCGGTAATGTTTTACAAAATCTCGGTCGTGTCGGCCCGTACTTCTCGGTGGGGACATTATTTACGTCTATAACGTTATATATCCTAACCTAAGGGAACCTAAAGTCTCGGATGTAGTACTTCACAACATTCCTGGCGGGTCGGCCCCTACTTCTCGGTGGGCACATTACATACGTCTATATCGTAATATAACCTAACCTAACCCATCTAGACCCTCGCTGGTAATGTTTTACAGAATCCCGGTCGTGTCGTCTCGTACGTCTCGGTGCGGATATTATATACGTCTATAACGTTATATATCCTAACCTAAGGGAACCTAACATCTCGGATGTAGTATTTCACAACATTCCTGGCGGGTCGGCCCCTACTTCTCGGTGGGCACATTATACACATCTGTAACGTAATATAACCTAACCTAAGCCACCTACACCCTCGCTTGTAATGTTTCACATAATCCCGTTCGTGTCTTCCCGTACGTCACGAAGCCGGACATTATATACGTCTATAAAGTTATATATCCTAACCTAAGGCAACCTAACATCTGGAATGTAGTACTTCACAACATTCCTGGCGGGTCGGCCCCTACTTCTCGGTGGGCACATTACATACGTCTATATCGTAATATAACCTCACCTAACCCATCTAGACCCTCGCTGGTAATGTTTTACAAAATCCCGGTCGTGTCGGCCCGTACTTTTCCGTGGGGACATTATATACGTCTATAATTTTATATATCCTAACCTAAGGCAACATAACATCTCGGATGTAGTATTTTCCAACATTCCTGGTGGGTCGGCCCGTACTTCTCGGTGGGCACATTATATACGTCTATATCGTAAAATAACCTAACCTAACCCATCTAGACCCTCGCTGGTAATGTGTTACAGAATCCCGGTCGTGTCGTCTCGTACGTCTCGGTGCGGATATTACATACGTCTATAACGTTATATATTCTAACCTAAGGCAACTTAACATCTCCGATGTAGTATTTTCCAACATTCCTGGCGGGTCGGCCCCTACTTCTCGGTGGGCACATTATATACGTCTATAACGTAATATAACCTAACCTAACCCATCTAGCCCCTAGCTGGGAATGTTTTACAGAATCCCGGTCGTGTCGTCCCGTACGTCTCGGTGCGGACATTATATACGTCTATAACGTTATATATCCTAACCTAAGGGAACATAACATTTCGGATGTAGTGTTTCACAACATTCCTGGCAGGTCGGCCCCAACTTCTCGGTGGGCACATTATATACGTCTATATCGTAATATAACCTAACCTAACCCATCTAGACCCTCGCCGGTAATGTTTTACAAAATCTCGGTCGTGTCGGCCCGTACTTCTCGGTGGGGACATTATTTACGTCTATAACGTTATATATCCTAACCTAAGGGAACCTAAAATCTCGGATGTAGTACTTCACAACATTCCTGGCGGGTCGGCCCCTACTTCTCGGTGGGCACATTACATACGTCTATATCGTAATATAACCTAACCTAACCCATCTAGACCCTCGCTGGTAATGTTTTACAGAATCCCGGTCGTGTCGTCTCGTACGTCTCGGTGCGGATATTATATACGTCTATAACGTTATATATCCTAACCTAAGGGAACCTAACATCTCGGATGTAGTATTTCACAACATTCCTGGCGGGTCGGCCCCTACTTCTCGGTGGGCACATTATACACATCTGTAACGTAATATAACCTAACCTAAGCCACCTACACCCTCGCTTGTAATGTTTCACATAATCCCGTTCGTGTCTTCCCGTACGTCACGAAGCCGGACATTATATACGTCTATAAAGTTATATATCCTAACCTAAGGCAACCTAACATCTGGAATGTAGTATTTCACAACATTCCTGGCGGGTCGGCCCCACTTCTCGGTGGGAACATTATTTACGTCTATGACGTAATATAACCTAACCTAACCCATCTAGACCCTCGCTGGTAATGTTTTACAGAATCCCGGTCGTGTCGGCCCGTACGTCTCGGTGCGGATATTATATGCGTCTATAACGTTATATATACTAACCTAAGGCAACTTAACATCTCCGATGTATTATTTTCCAACATTCCTGGCGGGTCGTCCCCTACTTCTCGGTGGGCACATTATATACGTCTATAACGTAATATAACCTAACCTAACCCATCTAGCCCCTAGCTGGGAATGTTTTACAGAATCCCGGTCGTGTCGTCCCGTACGTCTCGGTGCGGACATTATATACGTCTATAACGTTATATATCCTAACCTAAGGGAACATAACATTTCGGATGTAGTGTTTCACAACATTCCTGGCAGGTCGGCCCCAACTTCTCGGTGGGCACATTATATACGTCTATATCGTAATATAACCTAACCTAACCCATCTAGACCCTCGCTGGTAATGTTTTACAAAATCTCGGTCGTGTCGGCCCGTACTTCTCGGTGGGGACATTATTTACGTCTATAACGTTATATATCCTAACCTAAGGGAACCTAAAATCTCGGATGTAGTACTTCACAACATTCCTGGCGGGTCGGCCCCTACTTCTCGGTGGGCACATTACATACGTCTATATCGTAATATAACCTAACCTAACCCATCTAGACCCTCGCAGGTAATGTTTTACAAAATCCCGGTCGTGTCGGCCCGTACTTCTCCGTGGGGACATTATTTACGTGTATAACGTTATATATCCTAACCTAAGGGAACCTATCATCTCGGATGTAGTACTTCACAACATTCCTGGCGGGTCGGCCCCTACTTCTCGGTGGGCACATTATATACGTCTATATCGTAATATAATCTAACCTAACCCATCTAGACCCTCGCTGCTAATGTTTTACAAAATACCGGTCGTGGCGGCCCGTACTTTTCCGTGGGGACATTATATACGTCTATAATTTTATATATCCTAACCTAAGGCAACTTAAAATCTCGAATGTAGTATTTTCCAACATTCCTGGCGGCTCGGCCCCTACTTCTCGGTGGGCACATTACATACGTCTATATCGTAATATAACCTAACCTAACCCATCTAGACCCTCGCAGGTAATGTTTTACAAAATCCCGGTCGTGTCGGCCCGTACTTCTCCGTGGGGACATTATATACGTCTATATCGTTATATATCCTAACCTAAGGCAACCTAACATCTCGGATGTAGTATTTTCCAACATTCCTGGCGGGTCGGCCCCCACTTCTCGGTGGGCACATTATATACGTCTATATCGTAATATAACCTAACCTAACCCATCTAGGCCCTCGCTGGTAATGTTTTACAAAATCCCGGTCGTGTCGGCTCGTACTTCTCGGTGGGGACACTATTTACGTCTATAACGTAATATAACCTAACCTAACCCATCTAGACCCTCGCTGGTAATGTTTTACAAAATCCCGGTCCTGTCGGCCCGTAATTCTCCGTGGGGACATTATATGCGTCTATATCGTTATATATCCTAACCTGAGGGAACCTAACATTTCGGATGTTGTATTTCACAACATTCCTGGCATGTCGGCCCCTACTTCTCGGTGGGCATATTATATACGTCTATATCGTAATATAACCTAACCTAACCCATCTAGACACTCGCTGTTAATGTTTTACAAAATCCCGGTCGCATCGGCACGTACGTCTCGATGCGGACATTATATACGTCTATAACTTTATATATCCTAACCTAAGGGAACCTAACATCTCGGATGTAGTATTTCACAACATTCCTGGCTGGTCGGCCCCTACTTCTCGGTGGGCACATTATATACGTCTATAACGTAATATAACCTAACCTAACCCATCTAGACTCTCGCTGGTAATGTTTTACAAAATCCCGGTCGTGTCGGCCCGTACTTCTCGGTGGGGACATTATTTACGTCTATAACGTTATATATCCTAACCTAAGGGAACCTAACATTTCGGATGTTGTATTTCACAACATTCCTGGCAGGTCGGCCCCTACTTCTCGGTGGGCACATTATATACGTCTATATCGTAATATAACCTAACCTAACCCATCTAGACCCTCGCTGGTAATGTTTTACAGAATCCCGGTCGTGTCGTCTCGTACGTCTCGGTGCGGACAATATATACGTCTATAACGTTATATATCCTAACCTAAGGGAACCTAACATCTCGGATGTAGTATTTTCCAACATTCCTGGTGGGTCGGCCCCTACTTCTCGGTGGGCACATTATATACGTCTATATCGTAAAATAACCTAACCTAACCCATCTAGAGCCTCGCTGGTAATGTTTTACAGAATCCCGATCGTGTCGTCTCGTACGTCTCGTTGCGGATATTATATACGTCTATAACGTTATATATTCTAACCTAAGGCAACTTAACATCTCCGATGTAGTATTTTCCAACATTCCTGGCGGGTCGGCCCCTACTTCTCGGTGGGCACATTATATACGTCTATAACGTAATATAACCTAACCTAACCCATCTAGCCCCTAGCTGGGAATGTTTTACAGAATCGCGGTCGTATCGTCCCGTACGTCTCGGTGCGGACATTATATACGTCTATAACGTTATATATCCTAACCTAAGGGAACCTAACATTTCGGATGTAGTATTTCACAACATTCCTGGCAGGTCGGCCCCTACTTCTCGGTGGGCACATTATATACGTCTATATCGTAAAATAACCTAACCTAACCCATCTAGACCCTCGCTGGTAATGTTTTACAGAATCCCGATCGTGTCGTCTCGTACGTCTCGTTGCGGATATTATATACGTCTATAACGTTATATATTCTAACCTAAGGCAACTTAACATCTCCGATGTAGTATTTTCCAACATTCCTGGCGGGTCCGCCCCTACTTCTCGGTGGGCACATTATATACGTCTATAACGTAATATAACCTAACCTAACCCATCTAGCCCCTAGCTGGGAATGTTTTACAGAATCCCGGTCGTATCGTCCCGTACGTCTCGGTGCGGACATTATATACGTCTATAACGTTATATATCCTAACCTAAGGGAACATAACATTTCGGATGTAGTATTTCACAACATTCCTGGCAGGTCGGACCCTACTTCTCGGTGGGCACATTATATACGTCTATATCGTAATAGAACCTAACCTAACCCATCTAGACCCTCGCTGGTAATGTTTTACAAAATCCCGGTCGTGTCGGCCCGTACTTCTCGGTGGGGACATTATTTACGTCTATAACGTTATATATCCTAACCTAAGGGAACCTAAAATCTCGGATGTAGTACTTCACAACATTCCTGGCGGGTCGGCCCCTACTTCTCGGTGGGCACATTATATACGTCTATATCGTAATATAACCTAACCTAACCCATCTAGACCCTCGCTGGTAATGTTTTACAAAATCCCGGTCGTGTCGGCCCGTACTTCTCGGTGGGGACATTATTTACGTCTATAACGTTATATATCCTAACCTAAGGGAACCTAAAATCTCGGATGTAGTACTTCACAACATTCCTGGCGGGTCGGCCCCTACTTCTCGGTGGGCACATTATATACGTCTATATCGTAATATAACCTAACCTAACCCATCTAGACCCTCGCTGGTAATGTTTTACAAAATCCCGGTCGTGTCGGCTCGTACTTCTCGGTGGGGACATTATTTACGTCTATAACGTTATATATCCTAAGCTAAGGGAACCTAACATCTCGGATGTAGTAGTTCACAACATTCCTGGCGGGGCGGCGCCAATTCCCGGTGGGAACATTATATACGTCTACAACGTAATATAACCAAACCTAACCCATCTAGCCCCCAGCTGGGAATGTTTTACAGAATCCCGTTCGTGTCGTCCCGTACGTCTCGGTGCGGACATTATATACGTCTATAACGTTATATATTCTAACCTAAGGCAACTTAACCTCTCGGATGTAGTATTTTCCAACAGTCTTGGCGGGTCGGAACCTACTTCTCGGTGGGAACATTATATACGTCTATATCGTAATATAACCTAACCTAACCCATCTAGCCCCTCGCTGGTTATGTTTTACAAAATCCCAGTCGTGTCGGCCCGTACTTTTCCGTGGGGACATTATATACGTCTATAATTTTATATATCCTAACCTAAGGCAAATTAACATCTCGGATGTAGTATTTTCCAACATTCCTGGCGGGTCAGTCCCTACTTCTCGGTGGGCACATTATATACGTCTATATCGTAATATAACCTAACCTAACCCATCTAGCCCCTCGCTGGTTATGTTTTACAAAATCCCAGTCGTGTCGGCCCGTACTTTTCCGTGGGGACATTATATACGTCTATAATTTTATATATCCTAACCTAAGGGAACCTAACATCTCGGATGTAGTATTTCACAACATTCCTGGCGGGTCGGCCCCTACTTCTCGGTGGGCACATTATACACATCTGTAACGTAATATAACCTAACCTAAGCCACCTACACCCTCGCTTGTAATGTTTCACAGAATCCCGTTCGTGTCTTCCCGTACGTCACGAAGCCGGACATTATATACGTCTATAAAGTTATATATCCTAACCTAAGGCAACCTAACATCTGGAATGTAGTATTTCACAACATTCCTGGCGGGTCGGCCCCACTTCTCGGTGGGAACATTATTTACGTCTATGACGTAATATAACCTAACCTAACCCATCTAGACCCTCGCTGGTAATGTTTTACAGAATCCCGGTCGTGTCGGCCCGTACGTCTCGGTGCGGATATTATATGCGTCTATAACGTTATATATACTAACCTAAGGCAACTTAACATCTCCGATGTAGTGTTTTCCAACATTCCTGGCGGGTCGTCCCCTACTTCTCGGTGGGCACATTATATACGTCTATAACGTAATATAACCTAACCTAACCCATCTAGCCCCTAGCTGGGAATGTTTTACAGAATCCCGGTCGTGTCGTCCCGTACGTCTCGGTGCGGACATTATATACGTCTATAACGTTATATATCCTAACCTAAGGGAACCTAACATTTCGGATGTAGTATTTCACAACATTCCTGGCGGGTCGGCCCCTACTTCTCGGTGGGCACATTACATACGTCTATATCGTAATATAACCTCACCTAACCCATCTAGACCCTCGCTGGTAATGTTTTACAAAATCCCGGTCGTGTCGGCCCGTACTTTTCCGTGGGGACATTATATACGTCTATAATTTTATATATCCTAACCTAAGGCAACATAACATCTCGGATGTAGTATTTTCCAACATTCCTGGTGGGTCGGCCCCTACTTCTCGGTGGGCACATTATATACGTCTATATCGTAAAATAACCTAACCTAACCCATCTAGACCCTCGCTGGTAATGTGTTACAGAATCCCGGTCGTGTCGTCTCGTACGTCTCGGTGCGGATATTACATACGTCTATAACGTTATATATTCTAACCTAAGGCAACTTAACATCTCCGATGTAGTATTTTCCAACATTCCTGGCGGGTCGGCCCCTACTTCTCGGTGGGCACATTATATACGTCTATAACGTAATATAACCTAACCTAACCCATCTAGCACCTAGCTGGGAATGTTTTACAGAATCCCGGTCGTGTCGTCCCGTACGTCTCGGTGCGGACATTATATACGTCTATAACGTTATATATCCTAACCTAAGGGAACCTAAAATCTCGGATGTAGTACTTCACAACATTCCTGGCGGGTCGGCCCCTACTTCTCGGTGGGCACATTATATACGTCTATATCGTAATATAATCTAACCTAACCCATCTAGACCCTCGCTGCTAATGTTTTACAAAATCCCGGTCGTGGCGGCCCGTACTTTTCCGTGGGGACATTATATACGTCTATAATTTTATATATCCTAACCTAAGGCAAATTAACATCTCGGATGTAGTATTTTCCAACATTCCTGGCGGGTCAGTCCCTACTTCTCGGTGGGCACATTATATACGTCTATATCGTAATATAACCTAACCTAACCCATCTAGCCCCTCGCTGGTTATGTTTTACAAAATCCCAGTCGTGTCGGCCCGTACTTTTCCGTGGGGACATTATATACGTCTATAATTTTATATATCCTAACCTAAGGCAACTTAACATCTCGGATGTAGTATTTTCCAACATTCCTGGCGGGTCGGCCCCTACTTCTCGGTGGGCACATTATATACGTCTATATCGTAATATGACCTAACCTAACCCATCTAGACCCTCGCTGGTAATGTTTTACAGAATCCCGGTCGTCTCGTCCCGTACGTCCCGGTGCGGACATTATATACGTCTATAACGTTATATATCCTAACCTAAGGCAACTTAAACTCTCGGATGTAGTATTTTCCAACAGTCTTGGCGGGTCGGACCCTACTTCTCGGTGGGCACATTATATACGTCTATATCGTAATATAACCTAACCTAAACCATCTAGAACCTCGCTGGTAATGTTTTACAGAACCGGTCGTGTCGTCTCGTACGTCTCGGTGCGGACATTATATACGTCTATAACGATATATCCTAACCTAAGGGAACCTAATATCTCGGATGTAGTATTTCACAACATTCCTGGCGGGTCGGCCCCTACTTCTCGGTGGGCACATTATATACGTCTACATCGTAATATAACCTAACCTAACCCATCTAGACCCTCGCTGGTAATGTTTTACAGAATCCCGGTCGTGTCGTCTCGTACGTCTCGGTGCGGATATTATATACGTCTATAACGTTATATATCCTAACCTAAGGGAACCTAACATTTCGGATGTAGTATTTCACAACATTCCTGGCGGGTCGGCCCCTACTTCTCGGTGGGCACATTACATACGTCTATATCGTAATATAACCTCACCTAACCCATCTAGACCCTCGCTGGTAATGTTTTACAAAATCCCGGTCGTGTCGGCCCGTACTTTTCCGTGGTGACATTATATACGTCTATAATTTTATATATCCTAACCTAAGGCAACATAACATCTCGGATGTAGTATTTTCCAACATTCCTGGTGGGTCGGCCCCTACTTCTCGGTGGGCACATTATATACGTCTATATCGTAAAATAACCTAACCTAACCCATCTAGACCCTCGCTGGTAATGTTTTACAGAATCCCGGTCGTGTCGGCCCGTACGTCTCGGTGCGGATATTATATGCGTCTATAACGTTATATATACTAACCTAAGGCAACTTAACATCTCCGATGTAGTGTTTTCCAACATTCCTGGCGGGTCGTCCCCTACTTCTCGGTGGGCACATTATATACGTCTATAACGTAATATAACCTAACCTAACCCATCTAGCCCCTAGCTGGGAATGTTTTACAGAATCCCGGTCGTGTCGTCCCGTACGTCTCGGTGCGGACATTATATACGTCTATAACGTTATATATCCTAACCTAAGGGAACCTAACATTTCGGATGTAGTATTTCACAACATTCCTGGCGGGTCGGCCCCTACTTCTCGGTGGGCACATTACATACGTCTATATCGTAATATAACCTCACCTAACCCATCTAGACCCTCGCTGGTAATGTTTTACAAAATCCCGGTCGTGTCGGCCCGTACTTTTCCGTGGGGACATTATATACGTCTATAATTTTATATATCCTAACCTAAGGCAACATAACATCTCGGATGTAGTATTTTCCAACATTCCTGGTGGGTCGGCCCCTACTTCTCGGTGGGCACATTATATACGTCTATATCGTAAAATAACCTAACCTAACCCATCTAGACCCTCGCTGGTAATGTGTTACAGAATCCCGGTCGTGTCGTCTCGTACGTCTCGGTGCGGATATTACATACGTCTATAACGTTATATATTCTAACCTAAGGCAACTTAACATCTCCGATGTAGTATTTTCCAACATTCCTGGCGGGTCGGCCCCTACTTCTCGGTGGGCACATTATATACGTCTATAACGTAATATAACCTAACCTAACCCATCTAGCCCCTAGCTGGGAATGTTTTACAGAATCCCGGTCGTGTCGTCCCGTACGTCTCGGTGCGGACATTATATACGTCTATAACGTTATATATCCTAACCTAAGGGAACATAACATTTCGGATGTAGTGTTTCACAACATTCCTGGCAGGTCGGCCCCAACTTCTCGGTGGGCACATTATATACGTCTATATCGTAATATAACCTAACCTAACCCATCTAGACCCTCGCTGGTAATGTTTTACAAAATCTCGGTCGTGTCGGCCCGTACTTCTCGGTGGGGACATTATTTACGTCTATAACGTTATATATCCTAACCTAAGGGAACCTAAAATCTCGGATGTAGTACTTCACAACATTCCTGGCGGGTCGGCCCCTACTTCTCGGTGGGCACATTACATACGTCTATATCGTAATATAACCTAACCTAACCCATCTAGACCCTCGCAGGTAATGTTTTACAAAATCCCGGTCGTGTCGGCCCGTACTTCTCCGTGGGGACATTATTTACGTGTATAACGTTATATATCCTAACCTAAGGGAACCTATCATCTCGGATGTAGTACTTCACAACATTCCTGGCGGGTCGGCCCCTACTTCTCGGTGGGCACATTATATACGTCTATATCGTAATATAATCTAACCTAACCCATCTAGACCCTCGCTGCTAATGTTTTACAAAATACCGGTCGTGGCGGCCCGTACTTTTCCGTGGGGACATTATATACGTCTATAATTTTATATATCCTAACCTAAGGCAACTTAAAATCTCGAATGTAGTATTTTCCAACATTCCTGGCGGCTCGGCCCCTACTTCTCGGTGGGCACATTACATACGTCTATATCGTAATATAACCTAACCTAACCCATCTAGACCCTCGCAGGTAATGTTTTACAAAATCCCGGTCGTGTCGGCCCGTACTTCTCCGTGGGGACATTATATACGTCTATATCGTTATATATCCTAACCTAAGGCAACCTAACATCTCGGATGTAGTATTTTCCAACATTCCTGGCGGGTCGGCCCCCACTTCTCGGTGGGCACATTATATACGTCTATATCGTAATATAACCTAACCTAACCCATCTAGGCCCTCGCTGGTAATGTTTTACAAAATCCCGGTCGTGTCGGCTCGTACTTCTCGGTGGGGACACTATTTACGTCTATAACGTAATATAACCTAACCTAACCCATCTAGACCCTCGCTGGTAATGTTTTACAAAATCCCGGTCGTGTCGGCCCGTACTTTTCCGTGGGGACATTATATACGTCTATAATTTTATATATCCTAACCTAAGGCAACATAACATCTCGGATGTAGTATTTTCCAACATTCCTGGTGGGTCGGCCCCTACTTCTCGGTGGGCACATTACATACGTCTATATCGTAAAATAACCTAACCTAACCCATCTAGACCCTCGCAGGTAATGTTTTACAAAATCCCGGTCGTGTCGGCCCGTACTTCTCCGTGGGGACATTATTTACGTGTATAACGTTATATATCCTAACCTAAGGGAACCTATCATCTCGGATGTAGTACTTCACAACATTCCTGGCGGGTCGGCCCCTACTTCTCGGTGGGCACATTATATACGTCTATATCGTAATATAATCTAACCTAACCCATCTAGACCCTCGCTGCTAATGTTTTACAAAATACCGGTCGTGGCGGCCCGTACTTTTCCGTGGGGACATTATATACGTCTATAATTTTATATATCCTAACCTAAGGCAACTTAAAATCTCGAATGTAGTATTTTCCAACATTCCTGGCGGCTCGGCCCCTACTTCTCGGTGGGCACATTACATACGTCTATATCGTAATATAACCTAACCTAACCCATCTAGACCCTCGCAGGTAATGTTTTACAAAATCCCGGTCGTGTCGGCCCGTACTTCTCCGTGGGGACATTATATACGTCTATATCGTTATATATACTAACCTAAGGCAACTTAACATCTCCGATGTAGTGTTTTCCAACATTCCTGGCGGGTCGTCCCCTACTTCTCGGTGGGCACATTATATACGTCTATAACGTAATATAACCTAACCTAACCCATCTAGCCCCTAGCTGGGAATGTTTTACAGAATCCCGGTCGTGTCGTCCCGTACGTCTCGGTGCGGACATTATATACGTCTATAACGTTATATATCCTAACCTAAGGGAACCTAACATTTCGGATGTAGTATTTCACAACATTCCTGGCGGGTCGGCCCCTACTTCTCGGTGGGCACATTACATACGTCTATATCGTAATATAACCTCACCTAACCCATCTAGACCCTCGCTGGTAATGTTTTACAAAATCCCGGTCGTGTCGGCCCGTACTTTTCCGTGGGGACATTATATACGTCTATAATTTTATATATCCTAACCTAAGGCAACATAACATCTCGGATGTAGTATTTTCCAACATTCCTGGTGGGTCGGCCCCTACTTCTCGGTGGGCACATTATATACGTCTATATCGTAAAATAACCTAACCTAACCCATCTAGACCCTCGCTGGTAATGTGTTACAGAATCCCGGTCGTGTCGTCTCGTACGTCTCGGTGCGGATATTACATACGTCTATAACGTTATATATTCTAACCTAAGGCAACTTAACATCTCCGATGTAGTATTTTCCAACATTCCTGGCGGGTCGGCCCCTACTTCTCGGTGGGCACATTATATACGTCTATAACGTAATATAACCTAACCTAACCCATCTAGCCCCTAGCTGGGAATGTTTTACAGAATCCCGGTCGTGTCGTCCCGTACGTCTCGGTGCGGACATTATATACGTCTATAACGTTATATATCCTAACCTAAGGGAACATAACATTTCGGATGTAGTGTTTCACAACATTCCTGGCAGGTCGGCCCCAACTTCTCGGTGGGCACATTATATACGTCTATATCGTAATATAACCTAACCTAACCCATCTAGACCCTCGCTGGTAATGTTTTACAAAATCTCGGTCGTGTCGGCCCGTACTTCTCGGTGGGGACATTATTTACGTCTATAACGTTATATATCCTAACCTAAGGGAACCTAAAATCTCGGATGTAGTACTTCACAACATTCCTGGCGGGTCGGCCCCTACTTCTCGGTGGGCACATTACATACGTCTATATCGTAATATAACCTAACCTAACCCATCTAGACCCTCGCAGGTAATGTTTTACAAAATCCCGGTCGTGTCGGCCCGTACTTCTCCGTGGGGACATTATTTACGTGTATAACGTTATATATCCTAACCTAAGGGAACCTATCATCTCGGATGTAGTACTTCACAACATTCCTGGCGGGTCGGCCCCTACTTCTCGGTGGGCACATTATATACGTCTATATCGTAATATAATCTAACCTAACCCATCTAGACCCTCGCTGCTAATGTTTTACAAAATACCGGTCGTGGCGGCCCGTACTTTTCCGTGGGGACATTATATACGTCTATAATTTTATATATCCTAACCTAAGGCAACTTAAAATCTCGAATGTAGTATTTTCCAACATTCCTGGCGGCTCGGCCCCTACTTCTCGGTGGGCACATTACATACGTCTATATCGTAATATAACCTAACCTAACCCATCTAGACCCTCGCAGGTAATGTTTTACAAAATCCCGGTCGTGTCGGCCCGTACTTCTCCGTGGGGACATTATATACGTCTATATCGTTATATATCCTAACCTAAGGCAACCTAACATCTCGGATGTAGTATTTTCCAACATTCCTGGCGGGTCGGCCCCCACTTCTCGGTGGGCACATTATATACGTCTATATCGTAATATAACCTAACCTAACCCATCTAGGCCCTCGCTGGTAATGTTTTACAAAATCCCGGTCGTGTCGGCTCGTACTTCTCGGTGGGGACACTATTTACGTCTATAACGTAATATAACCTAACCTAACCCATCTAGACCCTCGCTGGTAATGTTTTACAAAATCCCGGTCGTGTCGGCCCGTACTTTTCCGTGGGGACATTATATACGTCTATAATTTTATATATCCTAACCTAAGGCAACATAACATCTCGGATGTAGTATTTTCCAACATTCCTGGTGGGTCGGCCCCTACTTCTCGGTGGGCACATTACATACGTCTATATCGTAAAATAACCTAACCTAACCCATCTAGACCCTCGCAGGTAATGTTTTACAAAATCCCGGTCGTGTCGGCCCGTACTTCTCCGTGGGGACATTATTTACGTGTATAACGTTATATATCCTAACCTAAGGGAACCTATCATCTCGGATGTAGTACTTCACAACATTCCTGGCGGGTCGGCCCCTACTTCTCGGTGGGCACATTATATACGTCTATATCGTAATATAATCTAACCTAACCCATCTAGACCCTCGCTGCTAATGTTTTACAAAATACCGGTCGTGGCGGCCCGTACTTTTCCGTGGGGACATTATATACGTCTATAATTTTATATATCCTAACCTAAGGCAACTTAAAATCTCGAATGTAGTATTTTCCAACATTCCTGGCGGCTCGGCCCCTACTTCTCGGTGGGCACATTACATACGTCTATATCGTAATATAACCTAACCTAACCCATCTAGACCCTCGCAGGTAATGTTTTACAAAATCCCGGTCGTGTCGGCCCGTACTTCTCCGTGGGGACATTATATACGTCTATATCGTTATATATACTAACCTAAGGCAACTTAACATCTCCGATGTAGTGTTTTCCAACATTCCTGGCGGGTCGTCCCCTACTTCTCGGTGGGCACATTATATACGTCTATAACGTAATATAACCTAACCTAACCCATCTAGCCCCTAGCTGGGAATGTTTTACAGAATCCCGGTCGTGTCGTCCCGTACGTCTCGGTGCGGACATTATATACGTCTATAACGTTATATATCCTAACCTAAGGGAACCTAACATTTCGGATGTAGTATTTCACAACATTCCTGGCGGGTCGGCCCCTACTTCTCGGTGGGCACATTACATACGTCTATATCGTAATATAACCTCACCTAACCCATCTAGACCCTCGCTGGTAATGTTTTACAGAACCGGTCGTGTCGTCTCGTACGTCTCGGTGCGGACATTATATACGTCTATAACGATATATCCTAACCTAAGGGAACCTAATATCTCGGATGTAGTATTTCACAACATTCCTGGCGGGTCGGCCCCTACTTCTCGGTGGGCACATTATATACGTCTACATCGTAATATAACCTAACCTAACCCATCTAGACCCTCGCTGGTAATGTTTTACAGAATCCCGGTCGTGTCGTCTCGTACGTCTCGGTGCGGATATTATATACGTCTATAACGGTATATATCCTAACCTAAGGGAACCTAACATTTCGGATGTAGTATTTCACAACATTCCTGGCGGGTCGGCCCCTACTTCTCGGTGGGCACATTACATACGTCTATATCGTAATATAACCTCACCTAACCCATCTAGACCCTCGCTGGTAATGTTTTACAAAATCCCGGTCGTGTCGGCCCGTACTTTTCCGTGGTGACATTATATACGTCTATAATTTTATATATCCTAACCTAAGGCAACATAACATCTCGGATGTAGTATTTTCCAACATTCCTGGTGGGTCGGCCCCTACTTCTCGGTGGGCACATTATATACGTCTATATCGTAAAATAACCTAACCTAACCCATCTAGACCCTCGCTGGTAATGTGTTACAGAATCCCGGTCGTGTCGTCTCGTACGTCTCGGTGCGGATATTACATACGTCTATAACGTTATATATTCTAACCTAAGGCAACTTAACATCTCCGATGTAGTATTTTCCAACATTCCTGGCGGGTCGGCCCCTACTTCTCGGTGGGCACATTATACACATCTGTAACGTAATATAACCTAACCTAAGCCACCTACACCCTCGCTTGTAATGTTTCACAGAATCCCGTTCGTGTCTTCCCGTACGTCACGAAGCCGGACATTATATACGTCTATAAAGTTATATATCCTAACCTAAGGCAACCTAACATCTGGAATGTAGTATTTCACAACATTCCTGGCGGGTCGGCCCCACTTCTCGGTGGGAACATTATTTACGTCTATGACGTAATATAACCTAACCTAACCCATCTAGACCCTCGCTGGTAATGTTTTACAGAATCCCGGTCGTGTCGGCCCGTACGTCTCGGTGCGGATATTATATGCGTCTATAACGTTATATATACTAACCTAAGGCAACTTAACATCTCCGATGTAGTGTTTTCCAACATTCCTGGCGGGTCGTCCCCTACTTCTCGGTGGGCACATTATATACGTCTATAACGTAATATAACCTAACCTAACCCATCTAGCCCCTAGCTGGGAATGTTTTACAGAATCCCGGTCGTGTCGTCCCGTACGTCTCGGTGCGGACATTATATACGTCTATAACGTTATATATCCTAACCTAAGGGAACCTAACATTTCGGATGTAGTATTTCACAACATTCCTGGCGGGTCGGCCCCTACTTCTCGGTGGCACATTACATACGTCTATATCGTAATATAACCTCACCTAACCCATCTAGACCCTCGCTGGTAATGTTTTACAAAATCCCGGTCGTGTCGGCCCGTACTTTTCCGTGGGGACATTATATACGTCTATAATTTTATATATCCTAACCTAAGGCAACATAACATCTCGGATGTAGTATTTTCCAACATTCCTGGTGGGTCGGCCCCTACTTCTCGGTGGGCACATTATATACGTCTATATCGTAAAATAACCTAACCTAACACATCTAGACCCTCGCTGGTAATGTGTTACAGAATCCCGGTCGTGTCGTCTCGTACGTCTCGGTGCGGATATTACATACGTCTATAACGTTATATATTCTAACCTAAGGCAACTTAACATCTCCGATGTAGTATTTTCCAACATTCCTGGCGGGTCGGCCCCTACTTCTCGGTGGGCACATTATATACGTCTATAACGTAATATAACCTAACCTAACCCATCTAGCCCCTAGCTGGGAATGTTTTACAGAATCCCGGTCGTGTCGTCCCGTACGTCTCGGTGCGGACATTATATACGTCTATAACATTATATATCCTAACCTAAGGGAACATAACATTTCGGATGTAGTGTTTCACAACATTCCTGGCAGGTCGGCCCCAACTTCTCGGTGGGCACATTATATACGTCTATATCGTAATATAACCTAACCTAACCCATCTAGACCCTCGCTGGTAATGTTTTACAAAATCTCGGTCGTGTCGGCCCGTACTTCTCGGTGGGGACATTATTTACGTCTATAACGTTATATATCCTAACCTAAGGGAACCTAAAATCTCGGATGTAGTACTTCACAACATTCCTGGCGGGTCGGCCCCTACTTCTCGGTGGGCACATTACATACGTCTATATCGTAATATAACCTAACCTAACCCATCTAGACCCTCGCAGGTAATGTTTTACAAAATCCCGGTCGTGTCGGCCCGTACTTCTCCGTGGGGACATTATTTACGTGTATAACGTTATATATCCTAACCTAAGGGAACCTATCATCTCGGATGTAGTACTTCACAACATTCCTGGCGGGTCGGCCCCTACTTCTCGGTGGGCACATTATATACGTCTATATCGTAATATAATCTAACCTAACCCATCTAGACCCTCGCTGCTAATGTTTTACAAAATACCGGTCGTGGCGGCCCGTACTTTTCCGTGGGGACATTATATACGTCTATAATTTTATATATCCTAACCTAAGGCAACTTAAAATCTCGAATGTAGTATTTTCCAACATTCCTGGCGGCTCGGCCCCTACTTCTCGGTGGGCACATTACATACGTCTATATCGTAATATAACCTAACCTAACCCATCTAGACCCTCGCAGGTAATGTTTTACAAAATCCCGGTCGTGTCGGCCCGTACTTCTCCGTGGGGACATTATATACGTCTATATCGTTATATATCCTAACCTAAGGCAACCTAACATCTCGGATGTAGTATTTTCCAACATTCCTGGCGGGTCGGCCCCCACTTCTCGGTGGGCACATTATATACGTCTATATCGTAATATAACCTAACCCAACCCATCTAGGCCCTCGCTGGTAATGTTTTACAAAATCCCGGTCGTGTCGGCTCGTACTTCTCGGTGGGGACACTATTTACGTCTATAACGTAATATAACCTAACCTAACCCATCTAGACCCTCGCTGGTAATGTTTTACAAAATCCCGGTCCTGTCGGCCCGTAATTCTCCGTGGGGACATTATATGCGTCTATATCGTTATATATCCTAACCTGAGGGAACCTAACATTTCGGATGTTGTATTTCACAACATTCCTGGCATGTCGGCCCCTACTTCTCGGTGGGCATATTATATACGTCTATATCGTAATATAACCTAACCTAACCCATCTAGACACTCGCTGTTAATGTTTTACAAAATCCCGGTCGCATCGGCACGTACGTCTCGATGCGGACATTATATACGTCTATAACTTTATATATCCTAACCTAAGGGAACCTAACATCTCGGATGTAGTATTTCACAACATTCCTGGCTGGTCGGCCCCTACTTCTCGGTGGGCACATTATATACGTCTATAACGTAATATAACCTAACCTAACCCATCTAGACTCTCGCTGGTAATGTTTTACAAAATCCCGGTCGTGTCGGCCCGTACTTCTCGGTGGGGACATTATTTACGTCTATAACGTTATATATCCTAACCTAAGGGAACCTAACATTTCGGATGTTGTATTTCACAACATTCCTGGCAGGTCGGCCCCTACTTCTCGGTGGGCACATTATATACGTCTATATCGTAATATAACCTAACCTAACCCATCTAGACCCTCGCTGGTAATGTGTTACAGAATCCCGGTCGTGTCGTCTCGTACGTCTCGGTGCGGATATTACATACGTCTATAACGTTATATACTCTAACCTAAGGCAACTTAACATCTCCGATGTAGTATTTTCCAACATTCCTGGCGGGTCGGCCCCTACTTCTCGGTGGGCACATTATATACGTCTATAACGTAATATAACCTAACCTAACCCATCTAGCCCCTAGCTGGGAATGTTTTACAGAATCCCGGTCGTGTCGTCCCGTACGTCTCGGTGCGGACATTATATACGTCTATAACGTTATATATCCTAACCTAAGGGAACATAACATTTCGGATGTAGTGTTTCACAACATTCCTGGCAGGTCGGCCCCAACTTCTCGGTGGGCACATTATATACGTCTATATCGTAATATAACCTAACCTAACCCATCTAGACCCTCGCTGGTAATGTTTTACAAAATCTCGGTCGTGTCGGCCCGTACTTCTCGGTGGGGACATTATTTACGTCTATAACGTTATATATCCTAACCTAAGGGAACCTAAAATCTCGGATGTAGTACTTCACAACATTCCTGGCGGGTCGGCCCCTACTTCTCGGTGGGCACATTACATACGTCTATATCGTAATATAACCTAACCTAACCCATCTAGACCCTCGCAGGTAATGTTTTACAAAATCCCGGTCGTGTCGGCCCGTACTTCTCCGTGGGGACATTATTTACGTCTATAACGTTATATATCCTAACCTAAGGGAACCTAAAATCTCGGATGTAGTACTTCACAACATTCCTGGCGGGTCGGCCCCTACTTCTCGGTGGGCACATTATATACGTCTATATCGTAATATAATCTAACCTAACCCATCTAGACCCTCGCTGCTAATGTTTTACAAAATCCCGGTCGTGGCGGCCCGTACTTTTCCGTGGGGACATTATATACGTCTATAATTTTATATATCCTAACCTAAGGCAAATTAACATCTCGGATGTAGTATTTTCCAACATTCCTGGCGGGTCAGTCCCTACTTCTCGGTGGGCACATTATATACGTCTATATCGTAATAGAACCTAACCTAACCCATCTAGCCCCTCGCTGGTTATGTTTTACAAAATCCCAGTCGTGTCGGCCCGTACTTTTCCGTGGGGACATTATATACGTCTATAATTTTATATATCCTAACCTAAGGCAACTTAACATCTCGGATGTAGTATTCTCCAACATTCCTGGCGGGTCGGCCCCTACTTCTCGGTGGGCACATTATATACGTCTATATCGTAATATGACCTAACCTAACCCATCTAGACCCTCGCTGGTAATGTTTTACAGAATCCCGGTCGTCTCGTCCCGTACGTCCCGGTGCGGACATTATATACGTCTATAACGTTATATATCCTAACCTAAGGCAACTTAAACTCTCGGATGTAGTATTTTCCAACAGTCTTGGCGGGTCGGACCCTACTTCTCGGTGGGCACATTATATACGTCTATATCGTAATATAACCTAACCTAAACCATCTAGAACCTCGCTGGTAATGTTTTACAGAACCGGTCGTGTCGTCTCGTACGTCTCGGTGCGGACATTATATACGTCTATAACAATATATCCTAACCTAAGGGAACCTAATATCTCGGATGTAGTATTTCACAACATTCCTGGCGGGTCGGCCCCTACTTCTCGGTGGGCACATTATATACGTCTACATCGTAATATAACCTAACCTAACCCATCTAGACCCTCGCTGGTAATGTTTTACAGAATCCCGGTCGTGTCGTCTCGTACGTCTCGGTGCGGATATTATATACGTCTATAACGTTATATATCCTAACCTAAGGGAACCTAACATTTCGGATGTAGTATTTCACAACATTCCTGGCGGGTCGGCCCCTACTTCTCGGTGGGCACATTATACACATCTGTAACGTAATATAACCTAACCTAAGCCACCTACACCCTCGCTTGTAATGTTTCACAGAATCCCGTTCGTGTCTTCCCGTACGTCACGAAGCCGGACATTATATACGTCTATAAAGTTATATATCCTAACCTAAGGCAACCTAACATCTGGAATGTAGTATTTCACAACATTCCTGGCGGGTCGGCCCCACTTCTCGGTGGGAACATTATTTACGTCTATGACGTAATATAACCTAACCTAACCCATCTAGAGCCTCGCTGGTAATGTTTTACAGAATCCCGGTCGTGTCGGCCCGTACGTCTCGGTGCGGATATTATATGCGTCTATAACGTTATATATACTAACCTAAGGCAACTTAACATCTCCGATGTAGTGTTTTCCAACATTCCTGGCGGGTCGTCCCCTACTTCTCGGTGGGCACATTATATACGTCTATAACGTAATATAACCTAACCTAACCCATCTAGCCCCTAGCTGGGAATGTTTTACAGAATCCCGGTCGTGTCGTCCCGTACGTCTCGGTGCGGACATTATATACGTCTATAACGTTATATATCCTAACCTAAGGGAACCTAACATTTCGGATGTAGTATTTCACAACATTCCTGGCGGGTCGGCCCCTACTTCTCGGTGGGCACATTACATACGTCTATATCGTAATATAACCTCACCTAACCCATCTAGACCCTCGCTGGTAATGTTTTACAAAATCCCGGTCGTGTCGGCCCGTACTTTTCCGTGGGGACATTATATACGTCTATAATTTTATATATCCTAACCTAAGGCAACATAACATCTCGGATGTAGTATTTTCCAACATTCCTGGTGGGTCGGCCCCTACTTCTCGGTGGGCACATTATATACGTCTATATCGTAAAATAACCTAACCTAACCCATCTAGACCCTCGCTGGTAATGTGTTACAGAATCCCGGTCGTGTCGTCTCGTACGTCTCGGTGCGGATATTACATACGTCTATAACGTTATATATTCTAACCTAAGGCAACTTAACATCTCCGATGTAGTATTTTCCAACATTCCTGGCGTGTCGGCCCCTACTTCTCGGTGGGCACATTATATACGTCTATAACGTAATATAACCTAACCTAACCCATCTAGCCCCTAGCTGGGAATGTTTTACAGAATCCCGGTCGTGTCGTCCCGTACGTCTCGGTGCGGACATTATATACGTCTATAACGTTATATATCCTAACCTAAGGGAACATAACATTTCGGATGTAGTGTTTCACAACATTCCTGGCAGGTCGGCCCCAACTTCTCGGTGGGCACATTATATACGTCTATATCGTAATATAACCTAACCTAACCCATCTAGACCCTCGCTGGTAATGTTTTACAAAATCTCGGTCGTGTCGGCCCGTACTTCTCGGTGGGGACATTATTTACGTCTATAACGTTATATATCCTAACCTAAGGGAACCTAAAATCTCGGATGTAGTACTTCACAACATTCCTGGCGGGTCGGCCCCTACTTCTCGGTGGGCACATTACATACGTCTATATCGTAATATAACCTAACCTAACCCATCTAGACCCTCGCAGGTAATGTTTTACAAAATCCCGGTCGTGTCGGCCCGTACTTCTCCGTGGGGACATTATTTACGTCTATAACGTTATATATCCTAACCTAAGGGAACCTAAAATCTCGGATGTAGTACTTCACAACATTCCTGGCGGGTCGGCCCCTACTTCTCGGTGGGCACATTATATACGTCTATATCGTAATATAATCTAACCTAACCCATCTAGACCCTCGCTGCTAATGTTTTACAAAATCCCGGTCGTGGCGGCCCGTACTTTTCCGTGGGGACATTATATACGTCTATAATTTTATATATCCTAACCTAAGGCAAATTAACATCTCGGATGTAGTATTTTCCAACATTCCTGGCGGGTCAGTCCCTACTTCTCGGTGGGCACATTATATACGTCTATATCGTAATATAACCTAACCTAACCCATCTAGCCCCTCGCTGGTTATGTTTTACAAAATCCCAGTCGTGTCGGCCCGTACTTTTCCGTGGGGACATTATATACGTCTATAATTTTATATATCCTAACCTAAGGCAACTTAACATCTCGGATGTAGTATTTTCCAACATTCCTGGCGGGTCGGCCCCTACTTCTCGGTGGGCACATTATATACGTCTATATCGTAATATGACCTAACCTAACCCATCTAGACCCTCGCTGGTAATGTTTTACAGAATCCCGGTCGTCTCGTCCCGTACGTCCCGGTGCGGACATTATATACGTCTATAACGTTATATATCCTAACCTAAGGCAACTTAAACTCTCGGATGTAGTATTTTACAACAGTCTTGGCGGGTCGGACCCTACTTCTCGGTGGGCACATTATATACGTCTATATCGTAATATAACCTAACCTAAACCATCTAGAACCTCGCTGGTAATGTTTTACAGAACCGGTCGTGTCGTCTCGTACGTCTCGGTGCGGACATTATATACGTCTATAACGATATATCCTAACCTAAGGGAACCTAATATCTCGGATGTAGTATTTCACAACATTCCTGGCGGGTCGGCCCCTACTTCTCGGTGGGCACATTATATACGTCTACATCGTAATATAACCTAACCTAACCCATCTAGACCCTCGCTGGTAATGTTTTACAGAATCCCGGTCGTGTCGTCTCGTACGTCTCGGTGCGGATATTATATACGTCTATAACGTTATATATCCTAACCTAAGGGAACCTAACATCTCGGATGTAGTATTTCACAACATTCCTGGCGGGTCGGCCCCTACTTCTCGGTGGGCACATTATACACATCTGTAACGTAATATAACCTAACCTAAGCCACCTACACCCTCGCTTGTAATGTTTCACAGAATCCCGTTCGTGTCTTCCCGTACGTCACGAAGCCGGACATTATATACGTCTATAAAGTTATATATCCTAACCTAAGGCAACCTAACATCTGGAATGTAGTATTTCACAACATTCCTGGCGGGTCGGCCCCACTTCTCGGTGGGAACATTATTTACGTCTATGACGTAATATAACCTAACCTAACCCATCTAGACCCTCGCTGGTAGTGTTTTACAGAATCCCGGTCGTGTCGGCCCGTACGTCTCGGTGTGGATATTATATGCGTCTATAACGTTATATATACTAACCTAAGGCAACTTAACATCTCCGATGTAGTATTATCCAACATTCCTGGCGGGTCGTCCTCTACTTCTTGGTGGGCACATTATATACGTCTATATCGTAATATAACCTAACCTAACCCATCTAGACCCTCGCTGGTAATGTTTTACAGAATCCCGGTCGTGTCGTCCCGTACGTCTCGGTGCGGACATTATATACGTCTATAACGTTATATATCCTAACCTAAGGGAACCTAACATTTCGGATGTAGTATTTCACAACATTCCTGGCAGGTCCGCCCCTACTTCTTGGTGGGCACATTATATACGTCTATATCGTAATATAACCTAACCTAACCCATCTAGACCCTCGCTGGTAATGTTTTACAAAATCCCGGTCGTGTCGGCCCGTACTTCTCGGTGGGGACATTATTTACGTCTATAACGTTATATATCCTAACCTAAGGGAACCTAAAATCTCGGATGTAGTACTTCACAACATTCCTGGCGGGTCGGCCCCTACTTCTCGGTGGGCACATTACATACGTCTATATCGTAATATAACCTCACCTAACCCATCTAGACCCTCGCTGGTAATGTTTTACAAAATCCCGGTCGTGTCGGCCCGTACTTTTCCGTGGGGACATTATATACGTCTATAATTTTATATATCCTAACCTAAGGCAACATAACATCTCGGATGTAGTATTTTCCAACATTCCTGGTGGGTCGGCCCCTACTTCTCGGTGGGCACATTATATACGTCTATATCGTAAAATAACCTAACCTAACCCATCTAGACCCTCGCTGGTAATGTGTTACAGAATCCCGGTCGTGTCGTCTCGTACGTCTCGGTGCGGATATTACATACGTCTATAACGTTATATATTCTAACCTAAGGCAACTTAAAATCTCGAATGTAGTATTTTCCAACATTCCTGGCGGCTCGGCCCCTACTTCTCGGTGGGCACATTACATACGTCTATATCGTAATATAACCTAACCTAACCCACCTAGACCCTCGCAGGTAATGTTTTACAAAATCCCGGTCGTGTCGGCCCGTACTTCTCCGTAGGGACATTATATACGTCTATATCGTTATATATCCTAACCTAAGGCAACCTAACATCTCGGATGTAGTATTTTCCAACATTCCTGGCGGGTCGGCCCCCACTTCTCGGTGGGCACATTATATACGTCTATATCGTAATATAACCTAACCTAACCCATCTAGGCCCTCGCTGGTAATGTTTTACAAAATCCCGGTCGTGTCGGCTCGTACTTCTCGGTGGGGACACTATTTACGTCTATAACGTAATATAACCTAACCTAACCCATCTAGACCCTCGCTGGTAATGTTTTACAAAATCCCGGTCCTGTCGGCCCGTAATTCTCCGTGGGGACATTATATGCGTCTATATCGTTATATATCCTAACCTGAGGGAACCTAACATTTCGGATGTTGTATTTCACAACATTCCTGGCATGTCGGCCCCTACTTCTCGGTGGGCACATTATATACGTCTACATCGTAATATAACCTAACCTAACCCATCTAGACACTCGCTGTTAATGTTTTACAGAATCCCGGTCGTCTCGTCCCGTACGTCCCGGTGCGGACATTATATACGTCTATAACGTTATATATCCTAACCTAAGGCAACTTAAACTCTCGGATGTAGTATTTTCCAACAGTCTTGGCGGGTCGGACCCTACTTCTCGGTGGGCACATTATATACGTCTATATCGTAATATAATCTAACCTAACCCATCTAGACCCTCGCTGCTAATGTTTTACAAAATCCCGGTCGTGGCGGCCCGTACTTTTCCGTGGGGACATTATATACGTCTATAATTTTATATATCCTAACCTAAGGCAAATTAACATCTCGGATGTAGTATTTTCCAACATTCCTGGCGGGTCAGTCCCTACTTCTCGGTGGGCACATTATATACGTCTATATCGTAATAGAACCTAACCTAACCCATCTAGCCCCTCGCTGGTTATGTTTTACAAAATCCCAGTCGTGTCGGCCCGTACTTTTCCGTGGGGACATTATATACGTCTATAATTTTATATATCCTAACCTAAGGCAACTTAACATCTCGGATGTAGTATTCTCCAACATTCCTGGCGGGTCGGCCCCTACTTCTCGGTGGGCACATTATATACGTCTATATCGTAATATGACCTAACCTAACCCATCTAGACCCTCGCTGGTAATGTTTTACAGAATCCCGGTCGTCTCGTCCCGTACGTCCCGGTGCGGACATTATATACGTCTATAACGTTATATATCCTAACCTAAGGCAACTTAAACTCTCGGATGTAGTATTTTCCAACAGTCTTGGCGGGTCGGACCCTACTTCTCGGTGGGCACATTATATACGTCTATATCGTAATATAACCTAACCTAAACCATCTAGAACCTCGCTGGTAATGTTTTACAGAACCGGTCGTGTCGTCTCGTACGTCTCGGTGCGGACATTATATACGTCTATAACAATATATCCTAACCTAAGGGAACCTAATATCTCGGATGTAGTATTTCACAACATTCCTGGCGGGTCGGCCCCTACTTCTCGGTGGGCACATTATATACGTCTACATCGTAATATAACCTAACCTAACCCATCTAGACCCTCGCTGGTAATGTTTTACAGAATCCCGGTCGTGTCGTCTCGTACGTCTCGGTGCGGATATTATATACGTCTATAACGTTATATATCCTAACCTAAGGGAACCTAACATTTCGGATGTAGTATTTCACAACATTCCTGGCGGGTCGGCCCCTACTTCTCGGTGGGCACATTATACACATCTGTAACGTAATATAACCTAACCTAAGCCACCTACACCCTCGCTTGTAATGTTTCACAGAATCCCGTTCGTGTCTTCCCGTACGTCACGAAGCCGGACATTATATACGTCTATAAAGTTATATATCCTAACCTAAGGCAACCTAACATCTGGAATGTAGTATTTCACAACATTCCTGGCGGGTCGGCCCCACTTCTCGGTGGGAACATTATTTACGTCTATGACGTAATATAACCTAACCTAACCCATCTAGAGCCTCGCTGGTAATGTTTTACAGAATCCCGGTCGTGTCGGCCCGTACGTCTCGGTGCGGATATTATATGCGTCTATAACGTTATATATACTAACCTAAGGCAACTTAACATCTCCGATGTAGTGTTTTCCAACATTCCTGGCGGGTCGTCCCCTACTTCTCGGTGGGCACATTATATACGTCTATAACGTAATATAACCTAACCTAACCCATCTAGCCCCTAGCTGGGAATGTTTTACAGAATCCCGGTCGTGTCGTCCCGTACGTCTCGGTGCGGACATTATATACGTCTATAACGTTATATATCCTAACCTAAGGGAACCTAACATTTCGGATGTAGTATTTCACAACATTCCTGGCGGGTCGGCCCCTACTTCTCGGTGGGCACATTACATACGTCTATATCGTAATATAACCTCACCTAACCCATCTAGACCCTCGCTGGTAATGTTTTACAAAATCCCGGTCGTGTCGGCCCGTACTTTTCCGTGGGGACATTATATACGTCTATAATTTTATATATCCTAACCTAAGGCAACATAACATCTCGGATGTAGTATTTTCCAACATTCCTGGTGGGTCGGCCCCTACTTCTCGGTGGGCACATTATATACGTCTATATCGTAAAATAACCTAACCTAACCCATCTAGACCCTCGCTGGTAATGTGTTACAGAATCCCGGTCGTGTCGTCTCGTACGTCTCGGTGCGGATATTACATACGTCTATAACGTTATATATTCTAACCTAAGGCAACTTAACATCTCCGATGTAGTATTTTCCAACATTCCTGGCGTGTCGGCCCCTACTTCTCGGTGGGCACATTATATACGTCTATAACGTAATATAACCTAACCTAACCCATCTAGCCCCTAGCTGGGAATGTTTTACAGAATCCCGGTCGTGTCGTCCCGTACGTCTCGGTGCGGACATTATATACGTCTATAACGTTATATATCCTAACCTAAGGGAACATAACATTTCGGATGTAGTGTTTCACAACATTCCTGGCAGGTCGGCCCCAACTTCTCGGTGGGCACATTATATACGTCTATATCGTAATATAACCTAACCTAACCCATCTAGACCCTCGCTGGTAATGTTTTACAAAATCTCGGTCGTGTCGGCCCGTACTTCTCGGTGGGGACATTATTTACGTCTATAACGTTATATATCCTAACCTAAGGGAACCTAAAATCTCGGATGTAGTACTTCACAACATTCCTGGCGGGTCGGCCCCTACTTCTCGGTGGGCACATTACATACGTCTATATCGTAATATAACCTAACCTAACCCATCTAGACCCTCGCAGGTAATGTTTTACAAAATCCCGGTCGTGTCGGCCCGTACTTCTCCGTGGGGACATTATTTACGTCTATAACGTTATATATCCTAACCTAAGGGAACCTAAAATCTCGGATGTAGTACTTCACAACATTCCTGGCGGGTCGGCCCCTACTTCTCGGTGGGCACATTATATACGTCTATATCGTAATATAATCTAACCTAACCCATCTAGACCCTCGCTGCTAATGTTTTACAAAATCCCGGTCGTGGCGGCCCGTACTTTTCCGTGGGGACATTATATACGTCTATAATTTTATATATCCTAACCTAAGGCAAATTAACATCTCGGATGTAGTATTTTCCAACATTCCTGGCGGGTCAGTCCCTACTTCTCGGTGGGCACATTATATACGTCTATATCGTAATAGAACCTAACCTAACCCATCTAGCCCCTCGCTGGTTATGTTTTACAAAATCCCAGTCGTGTCGGCCCGTACTTTTCCGTGGGGACATTATATACGTCTATAATTTTATATATCCTAACCTAAGGCAACTTAACATCTCGGATGTAGTATTCTCCAACATTCCTGGCGGGTCGGCCCCTACTTCTCGGTGGGCACATTATATACGTCTATATCGTAATATGACCTAACCTAACCCATCTAGACCCTCGCTGGTAATGTTTTACAGAATCCCGGTCGTCTCGTCCCGTACGTCCCGGTGCGGACATTATATACGTCTATAACGTTATATATCCTAACCTAAGGCAACTTAAACTCTCGGATGTAGTATTTTCCAACAGTCTTGGCGGGTCGGACCCTA
Source organism: Xylocopa violacea (assembly GCA_963969225.1). Taxonomy (NCBI): domain Eukaryota; kingdom Metazoa; phylum Arthropoda; class Insecta; order Hymenoptera; family Apidae; genus Xylocopa; species Xylocopa violacea. The sequence continues at coordinate 472,687 of CAXAJV010000061.1, read as the reverse complement.
CTTCTCGGTGGGCACATTATATACGTCTATATCGTAATATAACCTAACCTAAACCATCTAGAACCTCGCTGGTAATGTTTTACAGAACCGGTCGTGTCGTCTCGTACGTCTCGGTGCGGACATTATATACGTCTATAACAATATATCCTAACCTAAGGGAACCTAATATCTCGGATGTAGTATTTCACAACATTCCTGGCGGGTCGGCCCCTACTTCTCGGTGGGCACATTATATACGTCTACATCGTAATATAACCTAACCTAACCCATCTAGACCCTCGCTGGTAATGTTTTACAGAATCCCGGTCGTGTCGTCTCGTACGTCTCGGTGCGGATATTATATACGTCTATAACGTTATATATCCTAACCTAAGGGAACCTAACATTTCGGATGTAGTATTTCACAACATTCCTGGCGGGTCGGCCCCTACTTCTCGGTGGGCACATTATACACATCTGTAACGTAATATAACCTAACCTAAGCCACCTACACCCTCGCTTGTAATGTTTCACAGAATCCCGTTCGTGTCTTCCCGTACGTCACGAAGCCGGACATTATATACGTCTATAAAGTTATATATCCTAACCTAAGGCAACCTAACATCTGGAATGTAGTATTTCACAACATTCCTGGCGGGTCGGCCCCACTTCTCGGTGGGAACATTATTTACGTCTATGACGTAATATAACCTAACCTAACCCATCTAGAGCCTCGCTGGTAATGTTTTACAGAATCCCGGTCGTGTCGGCCCGTACGTCTCGGTGCGGATATTATATGCGTCTATAACGTTATATATACTAACCTAAGGCAACTTAACATCTCCGATGTAGTGTTTTCCAACATTCCTGGCGGGTCGTCCCCTACTTCTCGGTGGGCACATTATATACGTCTATAACGTAATATAACCTAACCTAACCCATCTAGCCCCTAGCTGGGAATGTTTTACAGAATCCCGGTCGTGTCGTCCCGTACGTCTCGGTGCGGACATTATATACGTCTATAACGTTATATATCCTAACCTAAGGGAACCTAACATTTCGGATGTAGTATTTCACAACATTCCTGGCGGGTCGGCCCCTACTTCTCGGTGGGCACATTACATACGTCTATATCGTAATATAACCTCACCTAACCCATCTAGACCCTCGCTGGTAATGTTTTACAAAATCCCGGTCGTGTCGGCCCGTACTTTTCCGTGGGGACATTATATACGTCTATAATTTTATATATCCTAACCTAAGGCAACATAACATCTCGGATGTAGTATTTTCCAACATTCCTGGTGGGTCGGCCCCTACTTCTCGGTGGGCACATTATATACGTCTATATCGTAAAATAACCTAACCTAACCCATCTAGACCCTCGCTGGTAATGTGTTACAGAATCCCGGTCGTGTCGTCTCGTACGTCTCGGTGCGGATATTACATACGTCTATAACGTTATATATTCTAACCTAAGGCAACTTAACATCTCCGATGTAGTATTTTCCAACATTCCTGGCGTGTCGGCCCCTACTTCTCGGTGGGCACATTATATACGTCTATAACGTAATATAACCTAACCTAACCCATCTAGCCCCTAGCTGGGAATGTTTTACAGAATCCCGGTCGTGTCGTCCCGTACGTCTCGGTGCGGACATTATATACGTCTATAACGTTATATATCCTAACCTAAGGGAACATAACATTTCGGATGTAGTGTTTCACAACATTCCTGGCAGGTCGGCCCCAACTTCTCGGTGGGCACATTATATACGTCTATATCGTAATATAACCTAACCTAACCCATCTAGACCCTCGCTGGTAATGTTTTACAAAATCTCGGTCGTGTCGGCCCGTACTTCTCGGTGGGGACATTATTTACGTCTATAACGTTATATATCCTAACCTAAGGGAACCTAAAATCTCGGATGTAGTACTTCACAACACTCCTGGCGGGTCGGCCCCTACTTCTCGGTGGGCACATTACATACGTCTATATCGTAATATAACCTAACCTAACCCATCTAGACCCTCGCAGGTAATGTTTTACAAAATCCCGGTCGTGTCGGCCCGTACTTCTCCGTGGGGACATTATTTACGTCTATAACGTTATATATCCTAACCTAAGGGAACCTAAAATCTCGGATGTAGTACTTCACAACATTCCTGGCGGGTCGGCCCCTACTTCTCGGTGGGCACATTATATACGTCTATATCGTAATATAATCTAACCTAACCCATCTAGACCCTCGCTGCTAATGTTTTACAAAATCCCGGTCGTGGCGGCCCGTACTTTTCCGTGGGGACATTATATACGTCTATAATTTTATATATCCTAACCTAAGGCAAATTAACATCTCGGATGTAGTATTTTCCAACATTCCTGGCGGGTCAGTCCCTACTTCTCGGTGGGCACATTATATACGTCTATATCGTAATATAACCTAACCTAACCCATCTAGCCCCTCGCTGGTTATGTTTTACAAAATCCCAGTCGTGTCGGCCCGTACTTTTCCGTGGGGACATTATATACGTCTATAATTTTATATATCCTAACCTAAGGCAACTTAACATCTCGGATGTAGTATTTTCCAACATTCCTGGCGGGTCGGCCCCTACTTCTCGGTGGGCACATTATATACGTCTATATCGTAATATGACCTAACCTAACCCATCTAGACCCTCGCTGGTAATGTTTTACAGAATCCCGGTCGTCTCGTCCCGTACGTCCCGGTGCGGACATTATATACGTCTATAACGTTATATATCCTAACCTAAGGCAACTTAAACTCTCGGATGTAGTATTTTACAACAGTCTTGGCGGGTCGGACCCTACTTCTCGGTGGGCACATTATATACGTCTATATCGTAATATAACCTAACCTAAACCATCTAGAACCTCGCTGGTAATGTTTTACAGAACCGGTCGTGTCGTCTCGTACGTCTCGGTGCGGACATTATATACGTCTATAACGATATATCCTAACCTAAGGGAACCTAATATCTCGGATGTAGTATTTCACAACATTCCTGGCGGGTCGGCCCCTACTTCTCGGTGGGCACATTATATACGTCTACATCGTAATATAACCTAACCTAACCCATCTAGACCCTCGCTGGTAATGTTTTACAGAATCCCGGTCGTGTCGGCCCGTACGTCTCGGTGTGGATATTATATGCGTCTATAACGTTATATATACTAACCTAAGGCAACTTAACATCTCCGATGTAGTATTATCCAACATTCCTGGCGGGTCGTCCTCTACTTCTTGGTGGGCACATTATATACGTCTATATCGTAATATAACCTAACCTAACCCATCTAGACCCTCGCTGGTAATGTTTTACAGAATCCCGGTCGTGTCGTCCCGTACGTCTCGGTGCGGACATTATATACGTCTATAACGTTATATATCCTAACCTAAGGGAACCTAACATTTCGGATGTAGTATTTCACAACATTCCTGGCAGGTCCGCCCCTACTTCTTGGTGGGCACATTATATACGTCTATATCGTAATATAACCTAACCTAACCCATCTAGACCCTCGCTGGTAATGTTTTACAAAATCCCAGTCGTGTCGGCCCGTACTTCTCGGTGGGGACATTATTTACGTCTATAACGTTATATATCCTAACCTAAGGGAACCTAAAATCTCGGATGTAGTACTTCACAACATTCCTGGCGGGTCGGCCCCTACTTCTCGGTGGGCACATTACATACGTCTATATCGTAATATAACCTCACCTAACCCATCTAGACCCTCGCTGGTAATGTTTTACAAAATCCCGGTCGTGTCGGCCCGTACTTTTCCGTGGGGACATTATATACGTCTATAATTTTATATATCCTAACCTAAGGCAACATAACATCTCGGATGTAGTATTTTCCAACATTCCTGGTGGGTCGGCCCCTACTTCTCGGTGGGCACATTATATACGTCTATATCGTAAAATAACCTAACCTAACCCATCTAGACCCTCGCTGGTAATGTGTTACAGAATCCCGGTCGTGTCGTCTCGTACGTCTCGGTGCGGATATTACATACGTCTATAACGTTATATATTCTAACCTAAGGCAACTTAAAATCTCGAATGTAGTATTTTCCAACATTCCTGGCGGCTCGGCCCCTACTTCTCGGTGGGCACATTACATACGTCTATATCGTAATATAACCTAACCTAACCCACCTAGACCCTCGCAGGTAATGTTTTACAAAATCCCGGTCGTGTCGGCCCGTACTTCTCCGTAGGGACATTATATACGTCTATATCGTTATATATCCTAACCTAAGGCAACCTAACATCTCGGATGTAGTATTTTCCAACATTCCTGGCGGGTCGGCCCCCACTTCTCGGTGGGCACATTATATACGTCTATATCGTAATATAACCTAACCTAACCCATCTAGGCCCTCGCTGGTAATGTTTTACAAAATCCCGGTCGTGTCGGCTCGTACTTCTCGGTGGGGACACTATTTACGTCTATAACGTAATATAACCTAACCTAACCCATCTAGACCCTCGCTGGTAATGTTTTACAAAATCCCGGTCCTGTCGGCCCGTAATTCTCCGTGGGGACATTATATGCGTCTATATCGTTATATATCCTAACCTGAGGGAACCTAACATTTCGGATGTTGTATTTCACAACATTCCTGGCATGTCGGCCCCTACTTCTCGGTGGGCACATTATATACGTCTACATCGTAATATAACCTAACCTAACCCATCTAGACACTCGCTGTTAATGTTTTACAAAATCCCGGTCGCATCGGCACGTACGTCTCGATGCGGACATTATATACGTCTATAACTTTATATATCCTAACCTAAGGGAACCTAACATCTCGGATGTAGTATTTCACAACATTCCTGGCTGGTCGGCCCCTACTTCTCGGTGGGCACATTATATACGTCTATAACGTAATATAACCTAACCTAACCCATCTAGACTCTCGCTGGTAATGTTTTACAAAATCCCGGTCGTGTCGGCCCGTACTTCTCGGTGGGGACATTATTTACGTCTATAACGTTATATATCCTAACCTAAGGGAACCTAACATTTCGGATGTTGTATTTCACAACATTCCTGGCAGGTCGGCCCCTACTTCTCGGTGGGCACATTATATACGTCTATATCGTAATATAACCTAACCTAACCCATCTAGACCCTCGCTGGTAATGTTTTACAGAATCCCGGTCGTGTCGTCTCGTACGTCTCGGTGCGGACAATATATACGTCTATAACGTTATATATCCTAACCTAAGGGAACCTAACATCTCGGATGTAGTATTTTCCAACATTCCTGGTGGGTCGGCCCCTACTTCTCGGTGGGCACATTATATACGTCTATATCGTAAAATAACCTAACCTAACTCATCTAGACCCTCGCTGGTAATGTTTTACAGAATCCCGATCGTGTCGTCTCGTACGTCTCGTTGCGGATATTATATACGTCTATAACGTTATATATTCTAACCTAAGGCAACTTAACATCTCCGATGTAGTATTTTCCAACATTCCTGGCGGGTCGGCCCCTACTTCTCGGTGGGCACATTATATACGTCTATAACGTAATATAACCTAACCTAACCCATCTAGCCCCTAGCTGGGAATGTTTTACAGAATCGCGGTCGTATCGTCCCGTACGTCTCGGTGCGGACATTATATACGTCTATAACGTTATATATCCTAACCTAAGGGAACCTAAAATCTCGGATGTAGTACTTCACAACATTCCTGGCGGGTCGGCCCCTACTTCTCGGTGGGCACATTATATACGTCTATATCGTAATATAATCTAACCTAACCCATCTAGACCCTCGCTGCTAATGTTTTACAAAATCCCGGTCGTGGCGGCCCGTACTTTTCCGTGGGGACATTATATACGTCTATAATTTTATATATCCTAACCTAAGGCAAATTAACATCTCGGATGTAGTATTTTCCAACATTCCTGGCGGGTCAGTCCCTACTTCTCGGTGGGCACATTATATACGTCTATATCGTAATAGAACCTAACCTAACCCATCTAGCCCCTCGCTGGTTATGTTTTACAAAATCCCAGTCGTGTCGGCCCGTACTTTTCCGTGGGGACATTATATACGTCTATAATTTTATATATCCTAACCTAAGGCAACTTAACATCTCGGATGTAGTATTCTCCAACATTCCTGGCGGGTCGGCCCCTACTTCTCGGTGGGCACATTATATACGTCTATATCGTAATATGACCTAACCTAACCCATCTAGACCCTCGCTGGTAATGTTTTACAGAATCCCGGTCGTCTCGTCCCGTACGTCCCGGTGCGGACATTATATACGTCTATAACGTTATATATCCTAACCTAAGGCAACTTAAACTCTCGGATGTAGTATTTTCCAACAGTCTTGGCGGGTCGGACCCTACTTCTCGGTGGGCACATTATATACGTCTATATCGTAATATAACCTAACCTAAACCATCTAGAACCTCGCTGGTAATGTTTTACAGAACCGGTCGTGTCGTCTCGTACGTCTCGGTGCGGACATTATATACGTCTATAACAATATATCCTAACCTAAGGGAACCTAATATCTCGGATGTAGTATTTCACAACATTCCTGGCGGGTCGGCCCCTACTTCTCGGTGGGCACATTATATACGTCTACATCGTAATATAACCTAACCTAACCCATCTAGACCCTCGCTGGTAATGTTTTACAGAATCCCGGTCGTGTCGTCTCGTACGTCTCGGTGCGGATATTATATACGTCTATAACGTTATATATCCTAACCTAAGGGAACCTAACATTTCGGATGTAGTATTTCACAACATTCCTGGCGGGTCGGCCCCTACTTCTCGGTGGGCACATTATACACATCTGTAACGTAATATAACCTAACCTAAGCCACCTACACCCTCGCTTGTAATGTTTCACAGAATCCCGTTCGTGTCTTCCCGTACGTCACGAAGCCGGACATTATATACGTCTATAAAGTTATATATCCTAACCTAAGGCAACCTAACATCTGGAATGTAGTATTTCACAACATTCCTGGCGGGTCGGCCCCACTTCTCGGTGGGAACATTATTTACGTCTATGACGTAATATAACCTAACCTAACCCATCTAGAGCCTCGCTGGTAATGTTTTACAGAATCCCGGTCGTGTCGGCCCGTACGTCTCGGTGCGGATATTATATGCGTCTATAACGTTATATATACTAACCTAAGGCAACTTAACATCTCCGATGTAGTGTTTTCCAACATTCCTGGCGGGTCGTCCCCTACTTCTCGGTGGGCACATTATATACGTCTATAACGTAATATAACCTAACCTAACCCATCTAGCCCCTAGCTGGGAATGTTTTACAGAATCCCGGTCGTGTCGTCCCGTACGTCTCGGTGCGGACATTATATACGTCTATAACGTTATATATCCTAACCTAAGGGAACCTAACATTTCGGATGTAGTATTTCACAACATTCCTGGCGGGTCGGCCCCTACTTCTCGGTGGGCACATTACATACGTCTATATCGTAATATAACCTCACCTAACCCATCTAGACCCTCGCTGGTAATGTTTTACAAAATCCCGGTCGTGTCGGCCCGTACTTTTCCGTGGGGACATTATATACGTCTATAATTTTATATATCCTAACCTAAGGCAACATAACATCTCGGATGTAGTATTTTCCAACATTCCTGGTGGGTCGGCCCCTACTTCTCGGTGGGCACATTATATACGTCTATATCGTAAAATAACCTAACCTAACCCATCTAGACCCTCGCTGGTAATGTGTTACAGAATCCCGGTCGTGTCGTCTCGTACGTCTCGGTGCGGATATTACATACGTCTATAACGTTATATATTCTAACCTAAGGCAACTTAACATCTCCGATGTAGTATTTTCCAACATTCCTGGCGTGTCGGCCCCTACTTCTCGGTGGGCACATTATATACGTCTATAACGTAATATAACCTAACCTAACCCATCTAGCCCCTAGCTGGGAATGTTTTACAGAATCCCGGTCGTGTCGTCCCGTACGTCTCGGTGCGGACATTATATACGTCTATAACGTTATATATCCTAACCTAAGGGAACATAACATTTCGGATGTAGTGTTTCACAACATTCCTGGCAGGTCGGCCCCAACTTCTCGGTGGGCACATTATATACGTCTATATCGTAATATAACCTAACCTAACCCATCTAGACCCTCGCTGGTAATGTTTTACAAAATCTCGGTCGTGTCGGCCCGTACTTCTCGGTGGGGACATTATTTACGTCTATAACGTTATATATCCTAACCTAAGGGAACCTAAAATCTCGGATGTAGTACTTCACAACATTCCTGGCGGGTCGGCCCCTACTTCTCGGTGGGCACATTACATACGTCTATATCGTAATATAACCTAACCTAACCCATCTAGACCCTCGCAGGTAATGTTTTACAAAATCCCGGTCGTGTCGGCCCGTACTTCTCCGTGGGGACATTATTTACGTCTATAACGTTATATATCCTAACCTAAGGGAACCTAAAATCTCGGATGTAGTACTTCACAACATTCCTGGCGGGTCGGCCCCTACTTCTCGGTGGGCACATTATATACGTCTATATCGTAATATAATCTAACCTAACCCATCTAGACCCTCGCTGCTAATGTTTTACAAAATCCCGGTCGTGGCGGCCCGTACTTTTCCGTGGGGACATTATATACGTCTATAATTTTATATATCCTAACCTAAGGCAAATTAACATCTCGGATGTAGTATTTTCCAACATTCCTGGCGGGTCAGTCCCTACTTCTCGGTGGGCACATTATATACGTCTATATCGTAATATAACCTAACCTAACCCATCTAGCCCCTCGCTGGTTATGTTTTACAAAATCCCAGTCGTGTCGGCCCGTACTTTTCCGTGGGGACATTATATACGTCTATAATTTTATATATCCTAACCTAAGGCAACTTAACATCTCGGATGTAGTATTTTCCAACATTCCTGGCGGGTCGGCCCCTACTTCTCGGTGGGCACATTATATACGTCTATATCGTAATATGACCTAACCTAACCCATCTAGACCCTCGCTGGTAATGTTTTACAGAATCCCGGTCGTCTCGTCCCGTACGTCCCGGTGCGGACATTATATACGTCTATAACGTTATATATCCTAACCTAAGGCAACTTAAACTCTCGGATGTAGTATTTTACAACAGTCTTGGCGGGTCGGACCCTACTTCTCGGTGGGCACATTATATACGTCTATATCGTAATATAACCTAACCTAAACCATCTAGAACCTCGCTGGTAATGTTTTACAGAACCGGTCGTGTCGTCTCGTACGTCTCGGTGCGGACATTATATACGTCTATAACGATATATCCTAACCTAAGGGAACCTAATATCTCGGATGTAGTATTTCACAACATTCCTGGCGGGTCGGCCCCTACTTCTCGGTGGGCACATTATATACGTCTACATCGTAATATAACCTAACCTAACCCATCTAGACCCTCGCTGGTAATGTTTTACAGAATCCCGGTCGTGTCGTCTCGTACGTCTCGGTGCGGATATTATATACGTCTATAACGTTATATATCCTAACCTAAGGGAACCTAACATCTCGGATGTAGTATTTCACAACATTCCTGGCGGGTCGGCCCCTACTTCTCGGTGGGCACATTATACACATCTGTAACGTAATATAACCTAACCTAAGCCACCTACACCCTCGCTTGTAATGTTTCACAGAATCCCGTTCGTGTCTTCCCGTACGTCACGAAGCCGGACATTATATACGTCTATAAAGTTATATATCCTAACCTAAGGCAACCTAACATCTGGAATGTAGTATTTCACAACATTCCTGGCGGGTCGGCCCCACTTCTCGGTGGGAACATTATTTACGTCTATGACGTAATATAACCTAACCTAACCCATCTAGACCCTCGCTGGTAGTGTTTTACAGAATCCCGGTCGTGTCGGCCCGTACGTCTCGGTGTGGATATTATATGCGTCTATAACGTTATATATACTAACCTAAGGCAACTTAACATCTCCGATGTAGTATTATCCAACATTCCTGGCGGGTCGTCCTCTACTTCTTGGTGGGCACATTATATACGTCTATATCGTAATATAACCTAACCTAACCCATCTAGACCCTCGCTGGTAATGTTTTACAGAATCCCGGTCGTGTCGTCCCGTACGTCTCGGTGCGGACATTATATACGTCTATAACGTTATATATCCTAACCTAAGGGAACCTAACATTTCGGATGTAGTATTTCACAACATTCCTGGCAGGTCCGCCCCTACTTCTTGGTGGGCACATTATATACGTCTATATCGTAATATAACCTAACCTAACCCATCTAGACCCTCGCTGGTAATGTTTTACAAAATCCCGGTCGTGTCGGCCCGTACTTCTCGGTGGGGACATTATTTACGTCTATAACGTTATATATCCTAACCTAAGGGAACCTAAAATCTCGGATGTAGTACTTCACAACATTCCTGGCGGGTCGGCCCCTACTTCTCGGTGGGCACATTACATACGTCTATATCGTAATATAACCTCACCTAACCCATCTAGACCCTCGCTGGTAATGTTTTACAAAATCCCGGTCGTGTCGGCCCGTACTTTTCCGTGGGGACATTATATACGTCTATAATTTTATATATCCTAACCTAAGGCAACATAACATCTCGGATGTAGTATTTTCCAACATTCCTGGTGGGTCGGCCCCTACTTCTCGGTGGGCACATTATATACGTCTATATCGTAAAATAACCTAACCTAACCCATCTAGACCCTCGCTGGTAATGTGTTACAGAATCCCGGTCGTGTCGTCTCGTACGTCTCGGTGCGGATATTACATACGTCTATAACGTTATATATTCTAACCTAAGGCAACTTAAAATCTCGAATGTAGTATTTTCCAACATTCCTGGCGGCTCGGCCCCTACTTCTCGGTGGGCACATTACATACGTCTATATCGTAATATAACCTAACCTAACCCACCTAGACCCTCGCAGGTAATGTTTTACAAAATCCCGGTCGTGTCGGCCCGTACTTCTCCGTAGGGACATTATATACGTCTATATCGTTATATATCCTAACCTAAGGCAACCTAACATCTCGGATGTAGTATTTTCCAACATTCCTGGCGGGTCGGCCCCCACTTCTCGGTGGGCACATTATATACGTCTATATCGTAATATAACCTAACCTAACCCATCTAGGCCCTCGCTGGTAATGTTTTACAAAATCCCGGTCGTGTCGGCTCGTACTTCTCGGTGGGGACACTATTTACGTCTATAACGTAATATAACCTAACCTAACCCATCTAGACCCTCGCTGGTAATGTTTTACAAAATCCCGGTCCTGTCGGCCCGTAATTCTCCGTGGGGACATTATATGCGTCTATATCGTTATATATCCTAACCTGAGGGAACCTAACATTTCGGATGTTGTATTTCACAACATTCCTGGCATGTCGGCCCCTACTTCTCGGTGGGCACATTATATACGTCTACATCGTAATATAACCTAACCTAACCCATCTAGACACTCGCTGTTAATGTTTTACAAAATCCCGGTCGCATCGGCACGTACGTCTCGATGCGGACATTATATACGTCTATAACTTTATATATCCTAACCTAAGGGAACCTAACATCTCGGATGTAGTATTTCACAACATTCCTGGCTGGTCGGCCCCTACTTCTCGGTGGGCACATTATATACGTCTATAACGTAATATAACCTAACCTAACCCATCTAGACTCTCGCTGGTAATGTTTTACAAAATCCCGGTCGTGTCGGCCCGTACTTCTCGGTGGGGACATTATTTACGTCTATAACGTTATATATCCTAACCTAAGGGAACCTAACATTTCGGATGTTGTATTTCACAACATTCCTGGCAGGTCGGCCCCTACTTCTCGGTGGGCACATTATATACGTCTATATCGTAATATAACCTAACCTAACCCATCTAGACCCTCGCTGGTAATGTTTTACAGAATCCCGGTCGTGTCGTCTCGTACGTCTCGGTGCGGACAATATATACGTCTATAACGTTATATATCCTAACCTAAGGGAACCTAACATCTCGGATGTAGTATTTTCCAACATTCCTGGTGGGTCGGCCCCTACTTCTCGGTGGGCACATTATATACGTCTATATCGTAAAATAACCTAACCTAACTCATCTAGACCCTCGCTGGTAATGTTTTACAGAATCCCGATCGTGTCGTCTCGTACGTCTCGTTGCGGATATTATATACGTCTATAACGTTATATATTCTAACCTAAGGCAACTTAACATCTCCGATGTAGTATTTTCCAACATTCCTGGCGGGTCGGCCCCTACTTCTCGGTGGGCACATTATATACGTCTATAACGTAATATAACCTAACCTAACCCATCTAGCCCCTAGCTGGGAATGTTTTACAGAATCGCGGTCGTATCGTCCCGTACGTCTCGGTGCGGACATTATATACGTCTATAACGTTATATATCCTAACCTAAGGGAACCTAACATTTCGGATGTAGTATTTCACAACATTCCTGGCAGGTCGGCCCCTACTTCTCGGTGGGCACATTATATACGTCTATATCGTAAATTAACCTAACCTAACCCATCTAGACCCTCGCTGGTAATGTTTTACAGAATCCCGATCGTGTCGTCTCGTACGTCTCGTTGCGGATATTATATACGTCTATAACGTTATATATTCTAACCTAAGGCAACTTAACATCTCCGATGTAGTATTTTCCAACATTCCTGGCGGGTCGGCCCCTACTTCTCGGTGGGCACATTATATACGTCTATAACGTAATATAACCTAACCTAACCCATCTAGCCCCTAGCTGGGAATGTTTTACAGAATCCCGGTCGTATCGACCCGTACGTCTCGGTGCGGACATTATATACGTCTATAACGTTATATATCCTAACCTAAGGGAACCTAACATTTCGGATGTAGTATTTCACAACATTCCTGGCAGGTCGGCCCCTACTTCTCGGTGGGCACATTATATACGTCTATATCGTAATATAACCTAACCTAACCCATCTAGACCCTCGCTGGTAATGTTTTACAAAATCCCGGTCGTGTCGGCTCGTACTTCTCGGTGGGGACATTATTTACGTCTATAACGTTATATATCCTAACCTAAGGGAACCTAACATCTCGGATGTAGTAGTTCACAACATTCCTGGCGGGGCGGCGCCAATTCTCGGTGGGAACATTATATACGTCTACAACGTAATATAACCAAACCTAACCCATCTAGCCCCCAGCTGGGAATGTTTTACAGAATCCCGTTCGTGTCGTCCCGTACGTCTCGGTGCGGACATTATATACGTCTATAACGTTATATATTCTAACCTAAGGCAACTTAACCTCTCGGATGTAGTATTTTCCAACAGTCTTGGCGGGTCGGAACCTACTTCTCGGTGGGCACAATATATACTTCTATATCGTAATATAACCTAACCCAACCCATCTAGACCCTCGCTGTTAATGTTTTACAAAATCCCGGTCGTGTCGGCCCGTACTTTTCCGTGGGGACATTATATACGTCTATAGTTTTATATATCCTAACCTAAGGCAACATAACATCTCGAATGTAGTATTTTCCAACATTCCTGGCGGGTCGGCCCCTACTTCTCGGTGGGAACATTATATACGTCTATATCGTAATATAACCTAACCTAACCCATCTAGCCCCTCGCTGGTTATGTTTTACAAAATCCCAGTCGTGTCGGCCCGTACTTTTCCGTGGGGACATTATATACGTCTATAATTTTATATATCCTAACCTAAGGCAAATTAACATCTCGGATGTAGTATTTTCCAACATTCCTGGCGGGTCAGTCCCTACTTCTCGGTGGGCACATTATATACGTCTATATCGTAATATAACCTAACCTAACCCATCTAGACCCTCGCTGGGAATGTTTTACAGAATCCCGGTCGTATCGTCCCGTACGTCTCGGTGCGGACATTATATACGTCTATAACGTTATATATCCTAACCTAAGGGAACCTAACATTTCGGATGTAGTATTTCACAACATTCCTGGCAGGTCGGCCCCTACTTCTCGGTGGGCACATTATATACGTCTATATCGTAATATAACCTAACCTAACCCATCTAGACCCTCGCTGGTAATGTTTTACAAAATCCCGGTCGTGTCGGCCCGTACTTTTCCGTGGGGACATTATATACGTCTATAGTTTTATATATCCTAACCTAAGGCAACATAACATCTCGAATGTAGTATTTTCCAACATTCCTGGCGGGTCGGCCCCTACTTCTCGGTGGGAACATTATATACGTCTATATCGTAATATAACCTGACCTAACCCATCTAGACCATCGCTGGTTATGTTTTACAAAATCCCAGTCGTGTCGGCCCGTACTTTTCCGTGGGGACATTATATACGTCTATAATTTTATATATCCTAACCTAAGGCAAATTAACATCTCGGATGTAGTATTTTCCAACATTCCTGGCGGGTCAGTCCCTACTTCTCGGTGGGCACATTATATACGTCTATATCGTAATATAACCTAACCTAACCCATCTAGACCCTCGCTGGTAATGTTTTACAGAATCCCGGTCGTCTCGTCCCGTACGTCCCGGTGCGGACATTATATACGTCTATAACGTTATATATCCTAACCTAAGGCAACTTAACTTCTCGGATGTAGTATTTTCCAACAGTCTTGGCGGGTCGGACCCTACTTCTCGGTGGGCACATTATATACGTCTATATCGTAATATAACCTAACCTAAACCATCTAGAACCTCGCTGGTAATGTTTTACAGAACCGGTCGTGTCGTCTCGTACGTCTCGGTGCGGACATTATATACGTCTATAACGATATATCCTAACCTAAGGGAACCTAATATCTCGGATGTAGTATTTCACAACATTCCTGGCGGGTCGGCCCCTACTTCTCGGTGGGCACATTATATACGTCTATATCGTAATATAACCTAACCTAACCCATCTAGACCCTCGCTGGTAATGTTTTACAGAATCCCGGTCGTGTCGTCTCGTCCGTCTCGGTGCGGATATTATATACGTCTATAACGTTATATATCCTAACCTAAGGGAACCTAACATCTCGGATGTAGTATTTCACAACATTCCTGGCGGGTCGGCCCCTACTTCTCGGTGGGCACATTATATACATCTGTAACGTAATATAACCTAACCTAAGCCACCTACACCCTCGCTTGTAATGTTTCACAGAATCCCGTTCGTGTCTTCCCGTACGTCACGAAGCCGGACATTATATACGTCTATAAAGTTATATATCCTAACCTAAGGCAACCTAACATCTGGAATGTAGTATTTCACAACATTCCTGGCGGGTCGGCCCCACTTCTCGGTGGGAACATTATTTACGTCTATGACGTAATATAACTAACCTAACCCATCTAGACCCTCGCTGGTAATGTTTTACAGAATCCCGGTCGTGTCGGCCCGTACGTCTCGGTGCGGATATTATATACGTCTATAACGTTATATATACTAACCTAAGGCAACTTAACATCTCCGATGTAGTATTTTCCAACATTCCTGGCGGGTCGTCCCCTACTTCTCGGTGGGCACATTATATACGTCTATAACGTAATATAACCTAACCTAACCCATCTAGCCCCTAGCTGGGAATGTTTTACAGAATCCCGGTCGTGTCGTCCCGTACGTCTCGGTGCGGACATTATATACGTCTATAACGTTATATATCCTAACCTAAGGGAACCTAACATTTCGGATGTAGTATTTCACAACATTCCTGGCAGGTCCGCCCCTACTTCTTGGTGGGCACATTATATACGTCTATATCGTAATATAACCTAACCTAACCCATCTAGACCCTCGCTGGTAATGTTTTACAAAATCCCGGTCGTGTCGGCCCGTACTTCTCGGTGGGGACATTATTTACGTCTATAACGTTATATATCCTAACCTAAGGGAACCTAAAATCTCGGATGTAGTACTTCACAACATTCCTGGCGGGTCGGCCCCTACTTCTCGGTGGGCACATTACATACGTCTATATCGTAATATAACCTCACCTAACCCATCTAGACCCTCGCTGGTAATGTTTTACAAAATCCCGGTCGTGTCGGCCCGTACTTCTCGGTGGGGACATTATTTACGTTTATAACGTTATATATCCTAACCTAAGGGAACCTAAAATCTCGGATGTAGTACTTCACAACATTCCTGGCGGGTCGGCCCCTACTTCTCGGTGGGCACATTACATACGTCTATATCGTAATATAACCTAACCTAACCCATCTAGACCCTCGCAGGTAATGTTTTACAAAATCCCGGTCGTGTCGGCCCGTACTTCTCCGTGGGGACATTATATACGTCTATATCGTTATATATCCTAACCTAAGGCAACCTAACATCTCGGATGTAGTATTTTCCAACATTCCTGGCGGGTCGGCCCCTACTTCTCGGTGGGCACATTATATACGTCTATATCGTAATATAACCTAACCTAACCCATCTAGACCCTCGCTGGTAATGTTTTACAAAATCCCGGTCGTGTCGGCTCGTACTTCTCGGTGGGGACATTATTTACGTCTATAACGTTATATATCCTAACCTAAGGGAACCTAACATCTCGGATGTAGTAGTTCACAACATTCCTGGCGGGGCGGCGCCAATTCTCGGTGGGAACATTATATACGTCTACAACGTAATATAACCTAACCTAACCCATCTAGCCCCCAGCTGGGAATGTTTTACAGAATCCCGTTCGTGTCGTCCCGTACGTCTCGGTGCGGACATTATATACGTCTATAACGTTATATATCCTAACCTAAGGCAACTTAACCTCTCGGATGTAGTATTTTCCAACAGTCTTGGCGGGTCGGACCCTACTTCTCGGTGGGCACAATATATACTTCTATATCGTAATATAACCTAACCCAACCCATCTAGACCCTCGCTGTTAATGTTTTACAAAGTCCCGGTCGTGTCGGCCCGTACTTTTCCGTGGGGACATTATATACGTCTATAGTTTTATATATCCTAACCTAAGGCAACATAACATCTCGAATGTAGTATTTTCCAACATTCCTGGCGGGTCGGCCCCTACTTCTCGGTGGGAACATTATATACGTCTATATCGTAATATAACCTAACCTAACCCATCTAGCCCCTCGCTGGTTATGTTTTACAAAATCCCAGTCGTGTCGGCCCGTACTTTTCCGTGGGGACATTATATACGTCTATAATTTTATATATCCTAGCCTAAGGCAACTTAACATCTCGGATGTAGTATTTTCCAACATTCCTGGCGTGTCAGTCCCTACTTCTCGGTGGGCACATTATATACTCCTATATCGTAATATAACCTAACCTAACCCATCTAGCCCCTCGCTTGTTATGTTTTACAAAATCCCAGTCGTGTCGGCCCGTACTTTTCCGTGTGGACATTATATACATCTATAATTTTATATATCCTAACCTAAGGCAACTTAACATCTCGGATGTAGTATTTTCCAACATTCCTGGCGGGTCAGTCCCTACTTCTCGGTGGGCACATTATATACGTCTATATCGTAATATAACCTAACCTAACCCATCTAGACCCTCGCTGGTTATGTTTTACAGAATCCCGGTCGTGTCGTCTCGTAGGTCTCGGTGCGGACATTATATACGTCTATATCGTTATATATCCTAACCTAAGGCAACCTAACATCTCGGATGTAGTATTTTCCAAAATCCCTGGCGGGGCGGCCGCTACTTCTCGGTGGGAACATTATATACGTCTATATCGTAATATAACCTCACCTAACCCACCTAGACCCTAGCTGGGAATGTTTTACAGAATCCCGGTCGTATTGTCCCGTACGTCTCGGTGCGGATATTATATACGTCTATAACGTTATATATCCTAACCTAAGGGAACCTAACATTTCGGATGTAGTATTTCACAACATTCCTGGCAGGTCGGCCCCTACTTCTCGGTGGGCACATTATATACGTCTATATCGTAATATAACCTAACCTAACCCATCTAGACCCTCGCTGGTAATGTTTTACAAAATCCCGGTCGTGTCGGCCCGTACTTCTCGGTGGGGACATTATTTACGTCTATAACGTTATATATCCTAACCTAAGGGAACCTAAAATCTCGGATGTAGTACTTCACAACATTCCTGGCGGGTCGGCCCCTACTTCTCGGTGGGCACATTATATACGTCTATATCGTAATATAACCTAACCTAACCCATCTAGACCCTCGCTGGTAATGTTTTACAAAATCCCGGTCGTGTCGGCTCGTACTTCTCGGTGGGGACATTATTTACGTCTATAACGTTATATATCCTAACCTAAGGGAACCTAACATCTCGGATGTAGTAGTTCACAACATTCCTGGCGGGGCGGCGCCAATTCTCGGTGGGAACATTATATACGTCTACAACGTAATATAACCAAACCTAACCCATCTAGCCCCCAGCTGGGAATGTTTTACAGAATCCCGTTCGTGTCGTACTGTACGTCTCGGTGCGGACATTATATACGTCTATAACGTTATATATTCTAACCTAAGGCAACTTAACCTCTCGGATGTAGTATTTTCCAACAGTCTTGGCGGGTCGGAACCCACTTCTCGGTGGGCACAATATATACTTCTATATCGTAATATAACCTAACCCAACCCATCTAGACCCTCGCTGTTAATGTTTTACAAAATCCCGGTCGTGTCGGCCCGCACTTTTCCGTGGGGACATTATATACGTCTATAGTTTTATATATCCTAACCTAAGGCAACATAACATCTCGAATGTAGTATTTTCCAACATTCCTGGCGGGTCGGCCCCTACTTCTCGGTGGGAACATTATATACGTCTATATCGTAATATAACCTAACCTAACCCATCTAGCCCCTCGCTGGTTATGTTTTACAAAATCCCAGTCGTGTCGGCCCGTACTTTTCCGTGGGGACATTATATACGTCTATAATTTTATATATCCTAACCTAAGGCAAATTAACATCTCGGATGTAGTATTTTCCAACATTCCTGGTGGGTCAGTCCCTACTTCTCGGTGGGCACATTATATACGTCTATATCGTAATATAACCTAACCTAACCCATCTAGCCCCTCGCTGGTTATGTTTTACAAAATCCCAATCGTGTCGGCCCGTACTTTTCCGTGGGGACATTATATACGTCTATAATTTTATATATCCTAACCTAAGGCAACTTAACATCTCGGATGTAGTATTTTCCAACATTCCTGGCGGGTCGGCCCCTACTTCTCGGTGGGCACATTATATACGTCTATATCGTAATATAACCTAACCTAACCCATCTAGACCCTCGCTGGTAATGTTTTACAGAATCCCGGTCGTCTCGTCCCGTACGTCCCGGTGCGGACATTATATACGTCTATAACGTTATATATCCTAACCTAAGGCAACTTAACCTCTCGGATGTAGTATTTTCCAACAGTCTTGGCGGGTCGGACCCTACTTCTCGGTGGGCACATTATATACGTCTATATCGTAATATAACCTAACCTAAACCATCTAGAACCTCGCTGGTAATGTTTTACAGAACCGGTCGTGTCGTCTCGTACGTCTCGGTGCGGACATTATATACGTCTATAACGATATATCCTAACCTAAGGGAACCTAATATCTCGGATGTAGTATTTCACAACATTCCTGGCGGGTCGGCCCCTACTTCTAGGTGGGCACATTATATACGTCTATATCGTAATATAACCTAACCTAACCCATCTAGACCCTCGCTGGTAATGTTTTACAGAATCCCGGTCGTGTCGTCTCGTACGTCTCGGTGCGGATATTATATACGTCTATAACGTTATATATCCTAACCTAAGGGAACCTAACATCTCGGATGTAGTATTTCACAACATTCCTGGCGGGTCGGCCCCTACTTCTCGGTGGGCACATTATATACATCTGTAACGTAATATAACCTAACCTAAGCCACCTACACCCTCGCTTGTAATGTTTCACAGAATCCCGTTCGTGTCTTCCCGTACGTCACGAAGCCGGACATTATATACGTCTATAAAGTTATATATCCTAACCTAAGGCAACCTAACATCTGGAATGTAGTATTTCACAACATTCCTGGCGGGTCGGCCCCACTTCTCGGTGGGAACATTATTTACGTCTATGACGTAATATAACCTAACCTAACCCATCTAGACCCTCGCTGGTAATGTTTTACAGAATCCCGGTCGTGTCGGCCCGTACGTCTCGGTGCGGATATTATATACGTCTATAACGTTATATATACTAACCTAAGGCAACTTAACATCTCCGATGTAGTATTTTCCAACATTCCTGGCGGGTCGTCCCCTACTTCTCGGTGGGCACATTATATACGTCTATAACGTAATATAACCTAACCTAACCCATCTAGCCCCTAGCTGGGAATGTTTTACAGAATCCCGGTCGTGTCGTCCCGTACGTCTCGGTGCGGACATTATATACGTCTATAACGTTATATATCCTAACCTAAGGGAACCTAACATTTCGGATGTAGTATTTCACAACATTCCTGGCAGGTCCGCCCCTACTTCTTGGTGGGCACATTATATACGTCTATATCGTAATATAACCTAACCTAACCCATCTAGACCCTCGCTGGTAATGTTTTACAAAATCCCGGTCGTGTCGGCCCGTACTTCTCGGTGGGGACATTATTTACGTCTATAACGTTATATATCCTAACCTAAGGGAACCTAAAATTTCGGATGTAGTACTTCACAACATTCCTGGCGGGTCGGCCCCTACTTCTCGGTGGGCACATTACATACGTCTATATCCTAATATAACCTCACCTAACCCATCTAGACCCTCGCTGGTAATGTTTTACAAAATCCCGGTCGTGTCGGCCCGTACTTTTCCGTGGGGACATTATATACGTCTATAATTTTATATATCCTAACCTAAGGCAACATAACATCTCGGATGTAGTATTTTCCAACATTCCTGGTGGGTCGGCCCCTACTTCTCGGTGGGCACATTATATACGTCTATATCGTAAAATAACCTAACCTAACCCATCTAGCCCCTAGCTGGGAATGTTTTACAGAATCCCGGTCGTGTCGTCCCGTACGTCTCGGTGCGGACATTATATACGTCTATAACGTTATATATCCTAACCTAAGGGAACATAACATTTCGGATGTAGTGTTTCACAACATTCCTGGCAGGTCGGCCCCAACTTCTCGGTGGGCACATTATATACGTCTATATCGTAATATAACCTAACCTAACCCATCTAGACCCTCGCTGGTAATGTTTTACAAAATCTCGGTCGTGTCGGCCCGTACTTCTCGGTGGGGACATTATTTACGTCTATAACGTTATATATCCTAACCTAAGGGAACCTAAAATCTCGGATGAAGTACTTCACAACATTCCTGGCGGGTCGGCCCCTACTTCTCGGTGGGCACATTACATACGTCTATTTCGTAATATAACCTAACCTAACCCATCTAGACCCTCGCAGGTAATGTTTTACAAAATCCCGGTCGTGTCGGCCCGTACTTCTCCGTGGGGACATTATATACGTCTATATCGTTATATATCCTAACCTAAGGGAACCTAACATTTCGGATGTAGTATTTCACAACATTCCTGGCAGGTCCGCCCCTACTTCTTGGTGGGCACATTATATACGTCTATATCGTAATATAACCTAACCTAACCCATCTAGACCCTCGCTGGTAATGTTTTACAAAATCCCGGTCGTGTCGGCCCGTACTTCTCGGTGGGGACATTATTTACGTCTATAACGTTATATATCCTAACCTAAGGGAACCTAAAATTTCGGATGTAGTACTTCACAACATTCCTGGCGGGTCGGCCCCTACTTCTCGGTGGGCACATTACATACGTCTATATCGTAATATAACCTCACCTAACCCATCTAGACCCTCGCTGGTAATGTTTTACAAAATCCCGGTCGTGTCGGCCCGTACTTTTCCGTGGGGACATTATATACGTCTATAATTTTATATATCCTAACCTAAGGCAACATAACATCTCGGATGTAGTATTTTCCAACATTCCTGGTGGGTCGGCCCCTACTTCTCGGTGGGCACATTATATACGTCTATATCGTAAAATAACCTAACCTAACCCATCTAGACCCTCGCTGGTAATGTGTTACAGAATCCCGGTCGTGTCGTCTCGTACGTCTCGGTGCGGATATTACATACGTCTATAACGTTATATATTCTAACCTAAGGCAACTTAACATCTCCGATGTAGTATTTCCCAACATTCCTGGCGGGTCGGCCCCTACTTCTCGGTGGGCACATTATATACGTCTATAACGTAATATAACCTAACCTAACCCATCTAGCCCCTAGCTGGGAATGTTTTACAGAATCCCGGTCGTGTCGTCCCGTACGTCTCGGTGCGGACATTATATACGTCTATAACGTTATATATCCTAACCTAAGGGAACATAACATTTCGGATGTAGTGTTTCACAACATTCCTGGCAGGTCGGCCCCAACTTCTCGGTGGGCACATTATATACGTCTATATCGTAATATAACCTAACCTAACCCATCTAGACCCTCGCTGGTAATGTTTTACAAAATCTCGGTCGTGTCGGCCCGTACTTCTCGGTGGGGACATTATTTACGTCTATAACGTTATATATCCTAACCTAAGGGAACCTAAAATCTCGGATGAAGTACTTCACAACATTCCTGGCGGGTCGGCCGATACTTCTCGGTGGGCACATTACATACGTCTATTTCGTAATATAACCTAACCTAACCCATCTAGACCCTCGCAGGTAATGTTTTACAAAATCCCGGTCGTGTCGGCCCGTACTTCTCCGTGGGGACATTATATACGTCTATATCGTTATATATCCTAACCTAAGGCAACCTAACATCTCGGATGTAGTATTTTCCAACATTCCTGGCGGGTCGGCCCCTACTTCTCGGTGGGCACATTATATACGTCTATATCGTAATATAACCTAACCTAACCCATCTAGACCCTCGCTGGTAATGTTTTACAAAATCCCGGTCGTGTCGGCTCGTACCTCTCGGTGGGGACATTATTTACGTCTACAACGTTATATATCCTAACCTAAGGGAACCTAACATCTCGGATGTAGTAGTTCACAACATTCCTGGCGGGGCGGCGCCAATTCTCGGTGGGAACATTATATACGTCTACAACGTAATATAACCTAACCTAACCCATCTAGCCCCCAGCTGGGAATGTTTTACAGAATCCCGTTCGTGTCGTCCCGTACGTCTCGGTGCGGACATTATATACGTCTATAACGTTATATATCCTAACCTAAGGCAACTTAACCTCTCGGATGTAGTATTTTCCAACAGTCTTGGCGGGTCGGACCCTACTTCTCGGTGGGCACAATATATACTTCTATATCGTAATATAACCTAACCCAACCCATCTAGACCCTCGCTGTTAATGTTTTACAAAGTCCCTGTCGTGTCGGCCCGTACTTTTCCGTGGGGACATTATATACGTCTATAGTTTTATATATCCTAACCTAAGGCAACATAACATCTCGAATGTAGTATTTTCCAACATTCCTGGCGGGTCGGCCCCTACTTCTCGGTGGGAACATTATATACGTCTGTATCGTAATATAACCTAACCTAACCCATCTAGCCCCTCGCTGGTTATGTTTTACAAAATCCCAGTCGTGTCGGCCCGTACTTTTCCGTGGGGACATTATATACGTCTATAATTTTATATATCCTAACCTAAGGCAAATTAACATCTCGGATGTAGTATTTTCCAACATTCCTGGCGGGTCAGTCCCTACTTCTCGGTGGGCACATTATATACGTCTATATCGTAATATAACCTAACCTAACCCATCTAGCCCCTCGCTGGTTATGTTTTACAAAATCCCAGTCGTGTCGGCCCGTACTTTTCCGTGGGGACATTATATACGTCTATAATTTTATATATCCTAACCTAAGGCAACTTAACATCTCGGATGTAGTATTTTCCAACATTCCTGGCGGGTCGGCCCCTACTTCTCGGTGGGCACATTATATACGTCTATATCGTAATATAACCTAACCTAACCCATCTAGACCCCCGCTGGTAATGTTTTACAGAATCCCGGTCGTCTCGTCCCGTACGTCCCGGTGCGGACATTATATACGTCTATAACGTTATATATCCTAACCTAAGGCAACTTAACCTCTCGGATGTAGTATTTTCCAACAGTCTTGGCGGGTCGGACCCTACTTCTCGGTGGGC